>CM060931.1:515780834-518280834 GCA_030765085.1 Allium cepa
GGTCTGAGGAGATATCATCATTCAAGGTGTTGACTTCTAGGCAACATCCTAAGGGGAGTCCATTTTCAAGATGTGTTTCAAGGCTTTGGGTAATAAGGTATGTTTTCATTAATATATAATGATATTAGATGTAATGTTTGTTAAAAGAGAAATCTAATCATCATAATTTGTATGTACATATCACTGCCTCATTTAAGTTGAGGATTGTTTATGTAGCTTGAATTGTTTATTGAATGAATAAATTGGTGTTTTATTTAATAAACTAAAGCTAATATTTGTGTATGTTTATACATAATGTTTTGTATTGGAACTATGTTGTAAACATTCAATTTAAAGTTGAATTTTAGATTAGAAATTTTGTATGTTCAATTTATCAATTGGGTTCCTTTTTTGTTAAATTAGAATTAAAATTTATATATCTTTAAATACAATGTTTTATTATAGATCTATATTGTAAACATTCAATTCAAAGTATAACCCTTTAGATCTAAAATTTTGTATGTTCATATTGTTTTAATTAGATTTTACTTTAACAAATTAAGCTAAAATTAATTTATGAATATTACAGCATTTTATTGAAGATTCATATTTTAATTCGTATGAAACGAAATGTAATTTTAGATTTGAAAATTTACATGTATGTATTTTGTGTTTGTATTGTTTTGGAAAATAAAAAAAGGAAGATGTTTTAGCAATAAATCTAAATTTTAATTTGGTTACCATTGTCTCTAATTTGTATTAATTAGAGATATTTTATTGAATATTACATACATACAATTAATGTTTTGACAATAAACCTACTTTTGAATTGATTGCTATAAATCTGTAATTTTTATTGAGTAGAAATATTTGATTTAATATTATATACACATGATTAATTTTATATGTATGTTTATGTATAGAAGATTTATTACATGCATTTCATATTGTCAAAGTATGATTAGATTTCTTTCCAAAAGGAGGAAACAATTTAAATGAGGGAATAATATATACATATATTTATTTTCTTCTGTTTATACTCTTATATTATGATGCCTATAATTTGTCATTTATATGCTGCATTAATTAAGTTTGCAAAATGGGAAACTGATTCAATCATCGTTGTTGCCCATTATTTATTTTCCTTTTTTTCTTTATGTGATTAGCTATCCATTTAATTTTGTTTATATTCTACACCTTGCCATCAATTGATAACACCTATCATGTTGCACTTACATAATTTACACTATAATATATTTTTTTATTCTTACATTCATGCCATATATATGCTGCTAATTAATGATATTTATATGATCAATCAATTTAATTAAAGAGAGAGAAATGAAAGGTTACTCTCCTCGTATAAATAATGTGCGCCTTATTAATTTAATAAGTTAAAAGGAAGGAAATGAAAAGTTTCCTTCTTTAAATAAATTTATGCCCTGTCATTAATTGAACAATTAAAGAGACAGGAAATGAAAAGTTTTCTTCTCTAAATAAATTTAATAAGTCACCGTTACACGCAAATATGTACAAAAGAGTATATTTGATACACCCTAATTTACATGCACATTAAACTAAAGTAAAACTTTGTTTATAAAATTAAAAAAATTGATTTTATTTAAAAGAAACTTAGAAAAGTTCTAAGTATATTTAGGCTTCATAAGCCCATTAAAAATTCAAATTAGTTACAATTTTTGAAATTCACTCATTTCTTCCACTACGGGCTGGTCTGGTTTCTTCTGTGGTATCAGAGCCCAATAGCCTATATGGTCTAAATCAGTCATGTTAGGGCTAACTAATTAAGCGTGTGCACTTAGTACGGTGTCCTAGAAAGGTGATGTCTAGGATTGGAATTGGGTAATCAAGTACCCTGTCCTACCTGGTTACTTGCCAGGCCTGAAAGGTGATGTGAGCCTAAAGGTTGCCCCTAATAGAAAAGGTCCAATTTGAATTGGGCCTTGAGCTAATTTTCAAAATAACTTTGAAAATTAAGACATGATTTTAAATTTAAAAGTTAAATTTAAAATAAAACATGTTTATTATAAAAGGTTATAATAAAACATAAATTTTCAGAATGTTTGAAAGGTAATGAAAACTTTAAAATGTTTGAAACTATTTAAATATTAATTTTGAATTTTAAAATTTATTTATAAGATTAATAAAATAAATTAATGAAATGAGTTAACAAATTGAAACTTATATGCATGTATTATATTTGTTGATATATGTTATGTTATTTTAAAGTGTTTGAGATAACATAAGTATACATGTATGTATAAAAGAAAGATTTTGAAATTAATATAGTTTAATTAATTAATTAAATAAATAAATTAAATGGTAATCATTAAATAAAAATATGCATATATAAGATATTTGTGTTATATTATAAAGCTTATAGTAGATATGTCCAATATAAATGTTGTATACTAATATAAAAGTAATTAAAGAGTTAATTAATTAAAATTAATTTAATAAGATTTAATTAAATAAAATATTATACATAAGACTATCATATAAGTACTATGAAATATAAAAGTTATATAACAATAAAACATATATAATATGAATGTATAAATTAAATGTGGAACATTAAAGAAACCCAAATAGAATTAAGGAATAAATACATACGTAAATGTATGTATACCGTGATTTCTGATGTGTCTGACACTTGAATCATGAGAGTATTTCATGAGAAATACATTATTCCGTAAGTCGATATCACTCGATATAATATATTAAAGATTATGAATCTTCAATATAATGTTGTCCTCTACCATATATATAATAATGAATTACTTGCATATTCCTTAGTTGTTGAGCAAACTCAAGCTAGGGATGTTATGTGTAATATTATTAATATATTGAATAGACAAGATAAGATAACTATATGTATTTCTTGAGCAAACTCAAGGTACATATACTATTCTTAGATCGTCATGATATGGTAGGTATGAGTGAATAATCTCTTTCTATTTGTTGAGCAAACTCAAGGTTGAAATGAGATTAGGACAAGAAAACATAGGTTAGGAGTTGTATATGATACGATCGATAAGGAGTTATCCATCGTTTATGGGGCTATGACTGTTGAGAAAACTCAAGGCCAAAATATCAAGATAGACAATTCCTAACAACCACTAGTGAATTCGAAAGACTTCTATGTTCCATCTTTGGTTTGGAGAAACATAAAAGACCAGTGCGAGCCATATTAGAAAAATGAAATGGTAACATTTGACTTTTCTAATATTGTAAAAACATATGCTAAATAATGTTATAATTATCTACAATGATAAATTTGTGCATTTAATACGATTGATAAAATGTTTATCAATTAGCATATACAAACGAACTGAATTGAAAGTTGACAAATGGAAATATAATGCCCACCATTTGATTCCTATCGCATGTTAATGTTTCAACACCCACACAAGTGCCTGATTTTACAACTACTGAATACATCCGTGGTTTGGTCACTTATGCATTTATTTGGTCAAGACCATGTATTGCATCCTATGAGTTTCGAACTCTAAAAGCATACAAGAATATGGGTATTTGATCCATATAAAATTGCATATAAATGTTATATGGTGAATGGTCAAAGTTTGTAATGTATTACATTTAGATGAAATTAGTTCATCCTAAAAACCAAACAAACCTTAATGCGAGTTTGGATATTCAATCTGATTGATTACAGAAGAGATCATATTGTGTTAATGTAACACAAGACCAAAAATACAAGATAGATATAAGAACTTGATCACTAAAATGTCATTTTGATCGGTTTACGTAAAGTATAACATATTTGATGTCCTTAAATGTTAAGGATAATTGAATGATCTTTCTAAAGAGCTTGTTATGATATTGTAGTAAGGTTTTCGTTTGAATAGTCTGACCATTTGAAAGGAAAATGAATATATAATAATAGATATAATTTAAGGTAAATTTAGGATGATGAGAATAAATGGTCACTTCTGCTTCATAGAGAAACATTGGAAACCAGAATTATAATGATAATTAGTGCTTAATATTGGAATAAGAAATATGATTTCTATTCCAAAATGCATTTTCATATAGAAAATTGTTTTCTATGAGATTTATTTCTTTGAGCTCAAGATATTTGATCAACGAACTCTCCACTGTAAGTAGTTGCAGTGTACAAAATAAACAAATTGTATTAAATGAATGATGGACCTCCGAATTTAGTACACTATTATAGTAATGGTCGAAATAGTGGAAACAAGCCATATAGCACTTATTAATTTCATCATAATATGAAAATTGTTTTCGTAAAACTTACCATACATTGTTTATGAAATAATGATTATTTTTTGGTATCGACTGAAAAAATAGACATAACTATATTTCGATATGAATATTATGAATATTCTTTGTGAATTAAAACTATAACGTGGTAATTTTTTAACAAAAGTGATCCATTGGAAAATACAAAAGTATCTAATATTATTGCTGGTTGTTTTGGAATTATAGAATAAGCCATCGTTTTGAGAAATTATTTTATTATATAATTTTGAATCATATGATACTTGTTAATTATATCTCAAACAATAAAGGGCTATAAACCCACTTAGTGGGAGTATCATAAGAGTTGATGAATTCTTCGGATTGATGCATATAAATGTATGCAATTGTAATTCTATAAATATCAAAACGGTTCCACATACTTTGTTATATTCAACGATGAGTTGTCGTCGACATGGACATGTATATTTGATACACATGTAGCATGTCTATGGTAAACTTATAGGATATAAAATAGAAGTAAATATAATACCGTGTGATAAAAATGATTTGATTCGATCAAATAAGTGAGTATATTGGAAAATGTTCCGAGCGTACCTAAAATGAATAAAGATTCAATATTAAAATTACTCCTCCATGTGATATATAATGATGCATCAATATGGAAAATTCGAACTTTTTTTGACAATGTACGATTAATTATGAGTGAAGTTGAGTTATTTTCTTTTTATGTGGTAACATACTTAAGGATTGTACACAAGGTTATTATTATTTCACCTGAATAACAGTTTATAAAATTTTACAAAATAAGGGTTTATAAGAAACTCCAACATATCCTAGGCCAAGTAGTTCGCAAGTTGTGTGAGTCGAAAGATTGCACGTAATAGTTGTTTGTGAGGGATCTTGTATGAATCTCGCCAAAGGGATTTGGAAAGACTATCATTGGATAAGATATTTATGTTTTGAACATAATATTTGTAAACTAAAACCAAATCAATTTTATAAATAAAGAAATTCATAAAACGTTTATGAATACCTATTCTATTGCATTGAGAAGCAATTGTTGTTTCAAGATATACCAACTTCATTATAAAGAAATTTCTTTGAGGATATTGGTAGTAAAATGGAATTGGATATGATCCATGGATAGGACTGATTATATGAGATGAAATGAAATTAATTAACCTAAACGAACACATACCATTAGAATGTCTAATAAGTATTCTTGCACATCGAAGAGAAACTAAGAGTTTCTTATTAATGTCGAAAGTATATTATCCTGGATTGTTTAATTAAACCATTGAGAGTGTTGAATCTATATGGTATGTTGCGCAAATCTGAAAGAATTCTAGAGACGCTATCAAAATATAGATTTTGGTGGTCATAACTGAAGGGATATGATCCATCAACCTCGACTGTGTCTTTATGAGTAAGACTAATGCAGTTGGAATTAAATGAGCAATGTTGATAAGAATAATATCGTAAATTTCAGTTGTTGAAATTAGCGTAATAGATTCGATATTCAACATGTTCAAGTCAATTCGAATTTACAGAATTACCACTAGATAAGACTTAGTGTTTTGGTACATATGTATTGAAAAAATATATTCTAAATTATGATTTAGAATATGTTGTTTACACATATTAACCAAAAATGTCTCAAAGTTAGTGTGAGCTATATTGAGTTTGTGAGTCTTGGATACGATCCAAGAAATGATACAAAAGTACCATTTTATAAGCATCAAGGTTGAATAATTATTTTGATAGAAATATCAAATAGTTTTATTTTCAATCAAAGTGCAGAGGAAGCGCGTGTTCATAAGAAAGAACGTTGAAAGGTACATTGATATTTCTAAACTATATGTAAACAACACATTGTTAATTTTAATGATGTACTTGTATTCACATCAGCCTTAATTGTTTTAATACTCAACATTTGATTAATAAACGATGACTTTTATAGTATGTATAAAAGATGTCGGTAATGTCCCAAATGATATGCAAAGACACCTTATTAAAATGTTTAATATGGAACATGTAAGATTGATTCCTTTGCATTGGCAAAAGGAATTATCATACATGTTGGGTTGTCTTCGATATCATGATTTTCTTATGTTTTTGATACATGAAGCAAATATTAAATCCAAATTGATATCATTAAAAGGTTGTACGAAGTATTCTCGGGTATTTATGAAATACTAGAGAATTGTTTACAGAAACAAAAACTCCTTATGAAGGAGTGTTCGAAATCAAACTTCATAAGTCATATTGAGTGTTGTATATTTGTAACCACCCAGAATTTTATTTATTTGAAATTAGAATATTTAATTAATTTTAAATATTGAAAAGATAATTCTATAGGTTAAATAACTTAAATTCCAAATATAACGATTTATTGGATAGTTAATTGTTGAAATTAATAATTGAAAATCATTTAAATAATTGAATCTTGGATTTTTATTTGGATAAGAATAATTTAAAAAAAATATTTAATCACTGTTTAACAAGAATGAAGGTAACAAAACTATTAAATTGGATTTAAAACTGATTTACTCGATTTTTAAGAATAACTCGTTTTAATTAGCATATAAATATAGCCTTCTGGACACAGTCTCGAATTTTGATGAAACCAGTGTCATTGAGTCCGTAATAATGAATTGTAACACGCTGTCAAATTTCGTAGTGATCAGATGCACCGTTTGGTTGTACGAATAGAAACACGTTGAAATTAATATCGGAAATTTAATATAATAATTAGGTTCAAAAAGCTATCTTCTGCATATGATTGAATTAGGTCTCGAAACTTATTCCATTGCGTTTAGAATAGGGGTGTAACATTAGGAACACTAGACGACATGCCTCGATTGGAGTCTATATTTATATAGCTAGATATTTTGAATTTTAATAATATATATATTTGGATTTGACTTCATATAATTATCTTCATTCACAACAGCCCACAATACTTACACTCAGCCACCCTACCCTGAACATAGCCCACCCCCTTCCATGTTACCTCCTATCTTTTCCCCCTCTCATCATTTAAACTCGGCGAGAAAAGAAAAAAAATAAAGTAAAGTAAAAATTAAACGTTTAAAAATCAAAAACTTAATTCTTTGAGTGTTAGGGGGTTCAAAGATGGTTTGGGAGTTTGCGTTTATGTTTGGTGGGTAGGTCAGTGAGCAGCGTGAGGCCTTAGCTAACAAAGGTCGTAAATTTTGAGAGATGTAGTGCTCGATTGCAGAGTTGGAGGTTGGATTCGTGTTTGTGGGGTGAAGGAGGATCAGCGGCCAGAGTTTGGCGAAGCGCGATGGCCTAGGACAGTTTCCATCCACTGTATGGATGAGAGGGGAGGGCGAAGTTGCTTTTTGATTGGAGGGTGCGGTTCGAAGTCTTGATGTCGGATGGATTGAGTTCGAGTAGAGAAAACCATAGGCTAAGTCGGCTCGTCGAACGGAGGTCTCTAGCTCCATATCACTCGAATAACGTGCTTGGCCATTTGGGTTTCATCTTCTCGTGCAAAGAAGGAGGGAGGGAAGGAGATGGAGGGGTAGACTGGTAAATTATTTGATGTATGTTATTTGTTTATTTAATTATTATTTAAATAATCGGTAACTTAAAAATTCAATAACTTCTTCATATGAGGTCCGATGGAGACTAAATTTTTTGCATTACATTTGCAATGACGAAAGTTTCGCAATGGAACTTGTTTGATTAGATTTGGAGACTGTTAAAGTTTGGTCTAAAGTCGGACGTTGTTCGGTTTTAGTCCCAAATCGAACGCCTCGTCGACAACAGAAGATTTCCATGAGTTCAACTTTCCTTTTTGGATAACCAGTATGATATATAGTTGATAAAAATTGGTGAATGATTGTTTGGATGAATTATTATTATATATATAGTTGTTTTGGATATATTCCCGCATACTGGAGCGGATGAGTCCCTATTACGTTCCCGTATAATAACAGATGACCCATTGTATACGAATCTCGTCTCAAAGCAGTTGATTTATATATATCACATTTGTGATGCAGGTTGAAACATATTAGAGGGATCCAATGGGATTCCTCGCTATTATTAAATTATATTGTTTTGATAATATTTCCTTTACATGGATGATTGAATAATAAATATGATTGTGGATGTTGTGGCTATAACATCATTGTATGTTTGAAAATAAAACCCAATAGTGATAAGAAAAATCAATATCGATATTGGTTAAGAGTTGGTTGGTTATTGGCTTCGAATTTTTTTTTAAAAATACTATAAATTGCCGATTAATTTAAAATTGTTTTTTGAGAAAAAAGGAATTTTAAATTTGAAAATTTGATTTTTAAAATATTTTAAAGATTATCTAATTAATCATATTAATATTGTTTTAAGTTATTTTATTATAATAATATTAATTTAAGGTTATTTAATTAAAATATTTTTTTAACATTATTTAATTATATTAAAATTATTTAAAAGTTACATAATTGTATTAATATTATTTTAAATTTATTTAATTATTTTAATATTTTTAAAAATTATTTGTTTGTAGCTAATATGTTTTTAAAAAATTATAAAAAGGTTATAAATTGAAAGGTTATTTATATAAGAATGATTATGGTTTGAACTTATAATAAGGAATATTAACAAGTTTTTAAACTAGATTGTTATTATTTATAAAATGGTAAGATTAATTAGTGTTATTTCTTAAATAGTGTTTTGGAATGATTAATTATTATTTTAGGATATTTAAAGTTAACGATTTCCATTTATTTATAATGTTCATTGATTAATAATTATTATTATATAATGATGTTTGAGGTAAATGATTTAAATTATTTATAAATGTTTCCGAGACTCGGAAATGGGGTCGAAAGAATTAGATTTTATAAAGAAGTTATAAAATGGTTCAAAGAATTAAGGATTATTCGTAAGGTGAAAGATTTTATAAATGGTTAGATATTTATAAATGAATTTTAGAAGCGGGTTTATAGATTTATAAAAGAAGTTTATAAATAGTATATAGCTTCAATTAAGAGTTATAAATGATTTTGAAATGTACAAGAAATTTACAAGTGACTGAATTCTTGGAAAGGAATTATTAATGTTTTTCGGAGGTTTCATAAAATGGTTTATAAACGATCTCGGAGAATTGTAAGGGAATTATAAACGATTTGAGAATCGAATAAAAGGGAACTTTTCTAATTTTTGTAGATATACTTACACCATTGGAATGAGTATATGACTATTTCTAAATATGGAAATATAAGGATTTGTGAGCATATCTTTTAAAGGTGTTTACATACAAGTAATTTACAAAGTAACTATGTTTATAAAGACTTATTAAAGGAGGCTAGTGATTGCTTATATACTGAGCCAATTTTGATTGTCCAAATTAAATAAAATCCTGATTGAATGTATGTTATTCGATAGTGAAATAACCGACTAACGAAAATGGACCCAACGCAAATTTGGAAATATCTAGGAGAAACATAGGAGTTATATGGCATAGTCATCTCCGGTGATATTGTACTATGTGTAGAAATCTCATTTCGTTCTTCTAGGATGATGATAAGGAAATCCATCCAATAACGGCTAGGATATGATCTTCGATCTTATTTTTATCCATTTGTTTCTTATAGAACCGGGGTTCAGTTTACTGAAAATTATCGAACGTTGTTTCGAAGAGACCGGGATCAGATATGTTATCTGAAAACCACTTCAATCCAACGAATGAGTTTCAAAGTGAAGACATCGTAAAGAGCATGGAATCGAAGATAGAGATGTGAAGTGCAAGGGCCAATCGCTATGAATCCTGAGGGTGATTCCAAAATGGATGTAGTAGGAATAGTGCCTTCGGTTTCATTCAGACCAAGAACGGACTTGTATGGATGAATGCTATAAGCATATTGTCATTAGAGGGCAATGAGCATTATAAGTGTAAATTTCTTGAAAGGTAATCGTAGCCTCAAGCCTCATCAACCGGGAATGACCGAAAATCAAGGGAGTTGCAACAAGGCTAAGTGGGTCACACCCATTAGGGTATGTTGTCACCCTTCTTGATACATCTACATATTTATAGAGTGGTTGTGCATGAGATCTCGATAAAAAGGGTTGCAAAGCAACCGAGGTGATGAGATATTCGGTTCTATCCAGAACAGAGAGTAGGCCAGTCTTATGTTGGTAGGGGATCCAGGCGAGGTCCTCGATACATTTTCTAGACGTGTATTGTGATAGGTGGTACCCTATGCCTAATCATTGTATGGAATCCATTCTCCAATACGTACCATTACGGTTTTGATTATAGAGCCTAGTATGCTGGAATTTAGTTAATGTAACAATTTCGGCTATTTTATTTTAATAAGTATTTATACTTGGACACTATTATAATATCATTGGATTTTCATAAAAGTGGTTTTGGTTATCGTAAGGTAAAAACCCGTCTATGTTTATGTGCGGCATGGTCTTATGAGATACCTTTGATTTCAAAGATTTTCTTATAACTTTAAACCCAGTTGGGAGTGTTTTCTCACGTTGGTTTTCCAGACTGACTCGAGTGTTATTTTATTATAATGCTTGTGTCAGACTAAGTATATTATAGATTAGTTTGGATGTTTGGAGCTTCAAGAGAAGAGTACGAGATCTAGATACGTATTCACGTAGATGGCATATTTTCTGTGTATTCATTGGTGTGTTATCAGCAATTGTGAGGACAGACTGTTGTAACTGTCTAGGCTGAAATAGATTAGTATACTTGGATTGATGTTTGTATATATACATATTAAAGTTTTGCTTTTGTGTAAAGAGTTGTGATATATTACAGATTATTCGTTCCGCTATGAGATTCTTAGTATGTTTTAGTTTTCTTCTTATCTTCTTTCTTCTTCTTTTCATTCAACAATCGGGTTTTCCGACATTTGATTTCTCGGCATGTGATACAGTGGATGTATTTGTGCCGATATTCATGGATCGAAAATTCGGTTCATTACACTTGGTACCAGAGCCGAAGGTTAAGCGAGAAACTTGGCTTTAGTGGGGTAAATTATTAGAGATAGGGTCAGTAGCACCCTAGAATGAGTTTGAGTGCATATATATGAGCACGTTTCTGTTAGTGATATAAAAAATTATTTTATATTGTGTTGGTTTGTCTATTGAGTGGCTTACAGATTCTGGTCAATACGAGTAATTAACCTTATTGATAGGTATCTCTAAATACTTAAAAGAGAAATTCGACACGGTATTGTTTTCAAATTGGGTAAATGAAATAATTTTACTCTAATTATATTTTATATATAAAGGAATAATTTTCAGAAGTTATATAGTATACGTAGTGTGCTTGGTTGTTAGAGAATGGTAATATTTGGTTGTTGTGATAAAAAGTTGTTGATATTCTTATAACAAAAACAAAGATTAATAATTGAGAAAATGGTTTTATATAACCATATTGAAATTTTATAAATATGATTTATAAAAGTGGTTTATAAATTAAATAGGATTTAAAAGCTGGGAAATTGAGAAGTTAAATCCCTTGGTTTTGGAAATGGTTTTTCAAAGTTTTGGAAAAACAATAATATTATTTGGAAAATATTTTGATTGGAATTTTTTTTAAAAAGGAATAAGAGCATTGAACTCACATCGGTCACTGGAAAATAATTTCGGTGATGACTGCAGCATCAGCGACGTTCATTTTCGAGTTTCTAAGAGAGGAATTGCTACCATTAGAGTTTGTTTTGATAAAACTAGCTAGATTTTGGAAATCCAAAAGGATGATTTGATATACCAAGGGATTACGTGTGTGTGTATGATTTCAAAAATGATTTGAAATACTTTAAAACAGGGTGTTTAAACTCTAGAATTTTCATTTAAAATGTTTTATTGAAAATATGAGAAAATAAGTTGATAACTTATAAAATTTAAAATTTTGCAACATAAAGCAGTGTTTGAATTGTTGAATATGAATTTTAAGAAAATTAAATTTGGAACTGAATTTGGGAATGAAATTTAACTTAAAATAAATCAAACATTTTGAAAAGGGAATTTGACCTAAGTTAGGCTAAATGTAATAAATTTTGGAAATGGAATCGATTGAGATTTGAAATGATTTAGGGGAGAAATAATTAAGTCAATTAGTGAATTGGATATGGTTTGGAATTTAATTAATGAATGATGATAAAAAAAATTGTTTTTGAAATTTATTTACAGCAATATATTCTTCGACGGAAAAACAATAATGTGACCGGAAATCGGTTTATCAGTAAATAGCTTTTTGACCGGTATAAGTTGTTCGAACTCTTTTGCACTTGTCTAATGATCAAACGAACGCATTAGAAAATAATTAGCAAGCACACCTTTTCATAAAGCATGGAACATTCTACAAGCTTCCATTTGGATAAGAGATATGTCATGTTAAGGTATAAATGTAATTAGCATAAAGGAGAAGTGATGGGAGGTAAGACTTCCATGGCATGATGCATGGTGAGAGCAAGCTTAAAGAGCACCTTCCTTAAGGCTATATATGAAGAGGCATACCATAGAAGATAAATCATAAAGTCACAAAGCATAAAGAAAGCTACTTCTATGTCTTCTTCTCTTATGTTCCAAGGGTAATTTTTGCAAATCTTAGCAAATTAACTAAAATTTGGAGTGAAACCTTGGGGGAAAATTATAACCCCTTCCACCTAGTTAGCAAGTCAAAGAAGTGAAGTCATTCTTCCAATGGAGAAGCAGGACGTGCGCAATTATTGTGGAGATGAGGACCAAATGCAGTTGAAAGCAAGGAGGAGGAAGTGGTAACTTGTATTTTGGTTATTGTTGGATAAAAGGTGAGATAATACACCTTTTTGAATGAAAATATAACACACACACAGACACCCATATATATAGTGTTTTGATTGTGTTTAAGTTGTTGAATTGTTATTGACATTGTTGAAAACATTGGTATTGATTCTTGTTTTAAAAACAAGAAGCATATGCAATCCATGCCTATAGAATTGGAATGAACTTGAACTGACTTGTATGACTTCTAACAGAACCTTAGAAAAAAGAATGTAGGTTATAGATGGACTTTGTTTTAGATCGGACTTGCATTTGAAAGTGCACTTGTAGCGACAGTCATTGTGAATGCCCTTTAAAATTGCCTTGTTTTTGGCGATTTCTATGAAACTTTATAGAGAGATCTTTAGGGGTTTATCACCATATTTATAATTTTTTTATATGTATGTTTATGGCTATTAAAAGTTTTGATAGTAAAATGTTAAGTAACATCACAAAAAATGGCCAAAAATTCACTTGTATAGAACTGTTCCGTTTAAACTTGATTTTTGAACTTTAAAGGTTTGAAAAGATATTTATATTTAAGTATTTCATTCATTCTTTTTACAAGTGTTTACTAACTCATATAAGAGTATTTCAAAAGTAGTTTGAGATATTTATGAATTTTTAAGAATTAATTGTGTATTTTTAAAGAAAAGGATTTTATAACCAAAAACATATTTTTCCAAGTTTTTAAGGAAATTATAAATTTGTTATTTCACGTACTATTTGGATAAATGTTTTAACACATATTATCGGTAATATAAATACTTTAAAAGAATTTTTTAAGTATATATACTTTTTAGAAAATATGTTGACTATTTTATAACTTATGTAATAAATATCTTTTGACTTATTTATTTAAAATATAAAGTTTTACAAGTAAATTATTATACACATATCATTTTAAAAGGGTTTTTATAAGTATAAACAAAAGTTTTAGAAAGGGACCGGAATTGCTTGATGGCCAAATGCTTAATTTTTCAATTACTTATTTGTAAAGTAATTAATTATGCTTAACATTAAAAGCCAACGAAGTAAGGTTTATCTATTTGTGAGATTTAAGATTGATGTTTGAGTAGGGATGGAGCAATAGAGCTCTAATCTAACAGCTTCCTTCTTGACCGAGGAATAGTTAAGTCAAAATATGTCAGAAAGTGTTGATCGTGTTGATTTCTTACTTGTTTATGAAAATCATTAATGCTATACTTAATACTAGAAGCCGATGAGGTAGACTAATCTATTTATGAGATTCAAGAATGAAGTTTCTAGGTAAGGCTTTGACGCAACTAGTGCTCTAACTTACCGGGCTTCACTTTTGGATGAAAAATAGTTAAGTTGGAACATCGTAAATGAGTTAAGCATACGAATATTGATTTGTATAAGAAATTATTTTGGCTAGATAGTCGATTAATCGATTATTGAACTTGACCAAATATGACTTAAGAAGTTATCGAAAGGCTTCACAATTTCACACAATAAGAACCCGTGGCAGGAAACATATCTAGCTTTCGCTTAATTCTTAGGGAATCAAAATTGATTTAACTAAAAATTCATCGATTGATTTTGGATCGTCCGATAAGCGGGGAAAATGTACTTATTTAAGATAATTCGAACCCGTAACCACTTCAAAACCATATATGCGATCGATGTTTCAGAAGAGATTGTGAAGTGGAATGTCTTAGAGTTGAACTGTCTATCCTAAGGTTAAGTCCAAGGGAAAGGTCAATGTTAACATTTCAAATGATGCTATCATGGGGAACTTCTATCTCGAGGAATATTACAAGAGAGATGGTAGCGTTAGCAATCATCAAAGGACATAGGTGGGGAGCCTATGTAGAGGTTTGAGATCTATTCATATTAACCTAAAAAAATGGATCAACGCACTTGAGTATGATTATGAAAGCACCGACCTTGTTAGACAGATATAATTGAAAATGACAAAAAAAGTTAAATGGACTCATTGAATTTTGTAGTGGTTCACTGTTAACTAAGCCTACATCCACTTTATAGCTTTGTTTATTGATTGTATATGATTACAACGTATTTAAGAATGAACAAGTCACAAGTACATGTGTTAAACTAATGCTAAGTCCTATAGTTGCCTATAGAAAGTAGTTTGGTGACCATTGAGTAGAGAGAGTTAAAGAAATGACAGGGCTTTCGTGTAGTAATGGCAGAAATCGGCTCTCCTCATAGTTTGTCTTTTGTTGTATTTATAGTGATAGTAGCCATCTTGGACTAGAAGCTTGCTACCAAAGAAATCTTCGAAGTGACCCAAGATAGCATAAGGAAAATGGTGACCATCTGAGTTTCATTCTCTTTTGCGTTGAGTTTCATTCTTCGTCTAGATGCTCTCTATGTAATTTGATAGATTGTTGATAAGGATTGATCATCATTCTTCCTTGACTTAGGTTATCCTTTCATTTGTACCACTGCATCTGCATTCTTGATGATAGGCATTTTGGAAATCTATGAAGCTTCACAAATATGCAAAGGAGGACTAAAGTATCACTTGCCGAGAGTATAAACGTCCTTAACCTTAGTGGCTAAATTCGTCACCGAATTAGAGGGTGCTTATTCAAACCGAACATAGGACTTAGCCCATGTCGTTTCAACGTTTCACAAGCCTCTTCTCTTGTCCTCCTAAGTTTCTTTTCTAAGTTTCAGGTTGTTCCGTTTTCGTATCGGTTCTCTTCTTCCTATTGATTTTTGCACGGTTGAAAATTCAGTTAACATTTCCCCCAAGAGTATGCTTTCTTTAGAAACAGAATGTGCTCTGGAACAAGGACAATTTTGGATTACTATCCTTTGAGTTTCATCATCTTTCAGATTCTATCTCGAGATGTTATTTTTCAACCGATTGACTTTTGATTAGCTACTCATTTTTTATTTCAACTTGAACCTCAATTTTCTATACTAACGACACAATCTTTGCTCCAAAATTCACACAAGGATTCAGGTGAGGATGTAGTACCAATGTGATGGGTTGGATCAGGGTTTTAAGGAATAAATTCGGTAATTAAGCATCTTAATTCAGCCAGAATTTGGGAGTTGGCAAAATTTTCAGAGAAAATTCTTCTATATTTATATTACTTCACATAGCTTCATACCCTTATTTGCTTTGTCTTCTTCAACTCGACCTCGCTTCAAGCCGATTCGACCTAAGTCTTAACTTCGCTGATTCAAGCTATCACTCCACCATTGTTTAACTTCTGACATAGCCAGCAAGTTTCGCCACCTCCACGCTACGTTCACCATCATCTAGAACGATCGCCGCTGCCACCACCAATGCATGTAGATCCGAACTCGAATCGATCAAACTTTAGGCCGAATCATCTTTGCATCTTGACTTGGAGGTTGGCGATGATGCACTTGTACTTCAGTGTTGATGGTATCGGTGATTGACTTTGATTGATTATGATTTGTAGAGGAGGAGATGGTTGAATTCAATTTTGATTTGTTGGTGATATTACTAGGGTTTAGTTTTCATGTTGGACATGTATGACTCGAGACAAGTCACGTCGTCTAGCTTCAACCATCTCCTTCTCAAAATCGATTAAAATTTGATCATTAGATTAACTTCAATAAAAGGATCCATCATAGGTTTGGACATATTGAATAGCTCCCTTGCATTATATTTCTGCACATCCAATGTCTTTGAAAAAGAAATAACTTTTCGTGTCACTTCGGACAACGGATCTGTTATTGACCATTGATCGACAACGGATAAGTATAAAACAGTGATTTCAAAGAACAATATGGATTGTTTTCTACTACGAGCGAGCTACTTACACAGGATGAATCGCTCATGGTGTTTGGGGGCACTGGACTCATTCCACATAGATAACACACTACACTTACCTCGATCAACACTTAGAATTTGATTGGTTGGTATATACGAACTTGCTTTGGATTTCAAGCATTAATCATATAGGAATTCTAATTAGAAATAAAGCATATCTGACCATGATCAATAAGTTTTATTATATAGAATGATGAGTCAGTAAGCACATTGCAAGTCCGTTGATGGAGCGTCCAAGTCTTCAGGAGAAAATTCGACGACTGCCACCCCTAGTTCCTTCATCTATTCTTGCATGATCAAGCCAACCCATACTCTCTGATTTCTATGGCTCAATAGTTCCATTCGAACCTGTACTTGACCGTTTGCCTATTGGATTGAGAATTCTAACTGATCCTCTGGAGAGGGCGCCATTAATTCTAACAGCTAAAATACTTGGGAATATATGTGTATAGCATGGCATCCCTAAGGGTGATGTTCGTCTCCCTACTCGAGCTGAATTCACTCATAACCCACCAGAAGGTTTTATTGCTTGCAACCAGTACATATGCCTGAGTGGTGTTGTACCACCATTCAACCAATTCTTGTCTACGGTGCTTCAAGACTTTGGATTAGCACCATTTCAAACCCATCCTAACAATTATGCACTCCTTAGTTCCCTATATATTCTATTCATGAGAACACTAGGGCGTCCCTAGGGCTAAACGAGCTTGCATTCATTTTGCACTTTAAGAGGAGACAGAACTTCTCATATTTTTAGTTACCGAAGCCTGGAGGCGTTGTAAGCTAATATCAAACCTTTATCATAAATGTTCGGCTTTCAAGAACAAGTATTTCTTCGTTAGGCATCCAGAGGGCTTCAACCTCTTCTAGCATTTGGAAGTAAGTCATGATTCCCTAGCGTTTTCTATTTCAATTGGTTTTCCAGTTTCTTATCCTATCATGTCATATTGTAGTCATCCTAAGGAGGGAGAGAAATAATGAGCTTGACAAAATGTTAGAAATCCTCAAGGCTATGAGATCTTCTAAGTGCTCGATGAAGTTTCTTTTGACGAATGAGAATCTTTGACAATTTGGGTTGCTTCATCCTTATAGGTTTGCTATGGATGACAAGCTGTCAACTTCAAGTGGCCCTAGAAGATGCACTTTTCTTCTGACCATGCTCATGATTCTATTGAGGAGGCTTAAGAAGAAGTGGCTGATCTGTCAAAGGAAGCACGGCTCGAAGTGATTCCTAGGGCTGATATAGACTTACCCTTCAGAGAGGACATTACGAGGAATAGGGACGAGGCCCACCAGGTGTGTCCGATCCTTGAAAAAGAAGATGGTACGTTTCAAAGGAGATATGGGAAGCAACCTGTGGTTAAGGAAATAGCGGAAGAAGGCTCAGATGGTGGCGATAGCGACTTTCGCATCTCCGTACAAAGAGATTAATCTTTCGACGAGTCCTTGGAAGTGAGTACTTATTTTCTTTTCAGGCGCAATGAGACATGGATTATATGATTAGTTATGCCAAGATACTAGCTCCAGGAAGGCTAAGACTTCAGATTCAGCTTATCGCCCTCTACGCGAGACGGATGAAGAAAGAAGAAAAATGAAAGAGAATGAAGCTCGCCACTTGGTACGAGAACATGAGAAGGGAGATAAATGGAAAAGAGATAATGAGAGAAGTGCACCCAACGATGTGCATAAATGCCACAGACTCTCATGACAGTAGTGGGCCCTCACAATTGATTACTCCTCCTTGCTCTAATGCCCATAATATTGAGATTCAAGAAATTCCACCCTCTTGGTAGATGACTGCAGCAGTAGCTCCCACTTCTTCCAATTGAAGGGAAATGTTTGAACTCCCACCAAGTCCACCCATGCTTCAAGCTACCTTTCCAAATTTGTCCTTGAGGGGAAGCAAGTTTGATAAGAAATAAAACCCCTTAACCAGGCTGCTTCCCTCGGTAATTTGGAGACAGTTCATGAGTACATAGAAGCTGGGTGTGACTTTCAACGTCTCATAAAGGCCCTATCAGATGTAAATCATGTAAACTATTAAGAGATCCTCTCGTTTGAGGCTAAGAGGGAAGATCAAGCCAAGGCGATTAAAGGCCTTAACGTTAAGATAATCAACTTGAAGGCTGAAAGGGATGCAGTCTTGAAGAGTAAAGGCTTCTAAAGACAGTCTGTTGACCGCGGTGAACCAGGCTCATGATCGAGCGATGATTGTGATCAATAATCAGCTTAAGGATTCTCATATTGAATTTGGGAAGTTGAAACAGTAGCTAACTGAAGTAGGAAATACTATTAAATCTTGAAAACAAACCATCATTGGACATGCTGCTATGATCGTAGAGCAGGCTATGAACTCATTTGGCTTCACAAGGAAAATGTGAACCCAGTGAAAGAAAAAGAAGAGGCCTTTTCTAGAAAATTAGCGGCAGAGATTGAGCATCTAAGCACTAAGTCTGAACTAACCAAGCTTCGATTAGAATATGATAATGTTTTCAATCAAATGTATGCTAGTATATTTCATCTATATACAAGTTGTGTAATGAACAAGGGCAGCTTGAAATGGCTTGGTATGAATTATCCTTAGAGTCTTGCCATGGTCTGGAGAAAGTATTGATCAAATTAAGGAGGCTAAGGATAGGCGCCCTGAGGAAGAACTGAAGGCTGCTTACCTTTACCTTGATGACATTTACTTCTTGGCCACCGGCAAAGGGATCCTTTGAGAAGAAAGGGTGAAAGTTGTCGTCGAAGCCGCTGCTAGAGATCCTATTGGCCCAAGCTCTTCGGCTCAGCAACAAATACTTGTTCCAACTTCACAAGAGCAATTGCTGACCATACCGATGTCTACTGCTACAAATTCTGAAGCTATTCATGTGTATGCAATGTCTGAGGGGTTTGGTCCCTCTGCAAGAGAAGGGATCAGTAAACACGGTAAGAAGAAGATCCGGATTTGCCCAGGCGCGGGCAGCAAAGGAGGAGAGAAAAGCAAAAAGAAGTGATGGGCTCCAGCATCAGTAGAGCCTGGTTTTGGTGGTCTTTTGTTCATGTGTCTTTTGATTTTTTGAGTCTTTTGTGCAAGTACAGAGTCTGTACTTTTGCTTTTTAGTGTCCAAACAGGCTGACATTGTGCAAAAGTGGCCCTCGCTGTTTGATTCCATACATAAAGTGATATAAGCAATGAAAAGACTAGTATCTGTATTATTATCTTATTTGTGTACATTTTACATTCTATGTACTATGCATGTTTATATACCATTGTCCGTATGTATAATACAATTGCTCGTCTCGCAATTTTCATGTTATACACTGCTGTATTGTGTGACATATGGTGTGTTTATTTACTGCAATTCCATGGTTGTAAATGGTGTCAACAATGTAACCTGCAGCTTTTTAGTTTACTACTTTACTTAGCTTTGTTGTGGTTGCCAGAATTTTTGTTCGGTGTAACAGAATCATGGAGTGACTTTTATTCCAACCAAATGTTGGTATGTCGTATGCCCTCCAGTCCGTGGGGTTGTTACTCCGGACACCTGATGCGAGACTGGGAGCTCTCGGCTACACTCTAGTTTCCCCAGTCAAGGACGTATTACAACTCCCATCTCTGGGGACTTATAGTCTAAATGCTTGATTTAGAGCATCTTGTACTTTGGATACAGTTGATTACTTCCAAGTTTGGCATTGAGGTTCTATCCACATATTAACGTCCGTTTCTTGAGACATGCGGATAGCTCAAACCCTTGGACTTTCCTTCAATGTTGTCGATATCTAGGCGATGTTGAGTTTTCGAAGGCGGGGACTGGTTTCTACCAATCTTACAACCGATAAATTTCCTAATGTTGTTGGAGCAACATCGGTAGTTAGGAGGTTTTGATAGAATGTTGATACTGTCGTGGAAATATCAATTATTCGGGTGCATTTGAATGCAGTTCCATTGGTTCAAGCGGCAAAAGAAGTGGATGCTTGTTCAGACGCGGTTCCAACGGTCCAAGAAACAAAGAAATGGAGTGCACTTGAATGCAGTTCCACTGTTTAAGTGGCAAAAGAGTGGATGCTTACTTATACGTGGTTCCACCGACCCAAGAAGCAAAGAAATGGAGTGCATGTATGCGGTTCTACCGGTTCAAACAGGAAGTGAATGGAAGCTTACTTGGACATGGTTCCATTGGTCCAAAAACCAAGGTGTGGCTTATAGATGCACATGAGTGTTGTGCCTTCCCAGTGCTGATATAGCAACACCATTTATTAGAGGCAGGGATCGATTTTTCCCATCGGACTGGCGTTTGAGTTGATTTTCTTCTGTCGAATCAACAGATAGCATATTTGAATGCAGCTCCATTAGTTCAAGAAGCATGTGGGCTGAGTGTACTTGGACACATTTTCACCCGTCTAAGTAGCAAATGAATGATTCATGAGCCTATCTGACCCCCTCGACTCAGTAGGTTGCTTACATGAACACTGTTCCATTAGGTCAACAAGCCAAAACGATTGTACTGATAAAATAAAGAGAAGGGTAAACCCCGCCTATTTATGATGCCCTAATTATCCCTAGGTGGCTTATTTGTGAAATAGGAAATACATACATAGAAATTCAAACAAAATAGTGCCACAACGAATCACTATCAAAAGTGACGAATCAGGATTCCATCGACCGTTGTGAGCTTGAAAATTGCATCTCCAAATTTCTGGTCGATAGCGTAGGGTCCTTCCCAGTTTGGGCCAAGTGCCCCCATAGCCGAGTAGATTTGCTTTAGGATGAGATCTCCCACTGAGAAGGTGCGGTTGCGAACTTTGGTATTGAAGTGCCTAGCTACCCTCTTTTGGTGAGTAGCGGTTCTTAGGTCTGCTTCTTCCCGCTTTTCCTCGATCTGATCAAGTGACTTCAGTAGAAGCTGCTCGTTATCATTTTGATTGAAGTGTTGTCTCCAATGAAAAGGAACTTCTAGTTTCATTGGGATCATCGCTTCCAAACTGTATGTCAAGGCGAAAGTCGAGTGCTCGATCGTCTATTTATGAGTCATTCTATGAGGCCATAGTGCAAGTGGAAGTTCGTCAACTCAATCTCCATTAGCTATCGTCAACCATTTCTTGATAGTGGATTTGATGATTTTGTTCATTGCCTCCGTTGCCTGTTTTCTTATGGGTGTGCCACCATAGAGAAGTTCTTTTTGATCCGCAAATGCTCGTAGAAGTTCATGAATTTGGCGCCCTCGAACTGAGTTCCATTATCTATGATGATTTTCTACAGTACTTCGAGCTTGCAAATAATATTTTTAGTAACGAAGTTAATTAGTTTCTTAGCAGTGATGGTGGCCAATGGTTCCGCTTCACCCCATTTGGTGAAGTAATCAACTACAGCGATAGCATATTTGTCTCCTACTTTAGCTATTAGTAATACGCCAATTAGGTCGATTCCCCAGATTACGAACGGCCATGGGCTGACCGTTTGTGTTAGCTCTATGAACTAGATGGGGTTCTTATAACTATGGTAAATCTCTATCACCAATTGCAACGTCTAGTGTAGTTTTCTGCATCTCGGTTGACTGATGGCCAAAAATATCCATAACGAAGGACCTTCTATGCTAATGTCTGGCCCTCGATGTGATCTCTGCAGCTGCCTTGGTGAACTTCGTAGAGGATCCTCTTGGCTTCATTGCTAGTTACACATCTAAGTAAGGGGGTGGAGAATCCCCTCCTGTAGAGCACTCCATCTTGTAGTACGAATCATAGAGCCTTTCGAAGAAGCTTCTTTCACTCATTTCGATCCCTGAGGAGTATCCCACTGAGTAGATAGTCCTTGATCGGTGTCATCCATGATTCCTCTTCCTCCATGTTTTGTAGAATCCAATTGACGTTCATCTAACCTATGCTACGAGCCGTCAACGTCTCAACCAGAACCAACTCCATTACTTCTCTAGAACTAGCTAATTTAGCTAGATAATCTACTTTCATATTCTGTTCTCCCAAAACTTATGGTATAGTGTTCAATGTCATTTAGCAATTCTCATACCTTTAACAGATAAGGGGAAAGGTTCGCCCCCTTAGACTGATATTCCCCTTTCACCTAACAAATAACTAGCTAAGAGTTGATGTAAATGTGCACAACCCTTATTTCTTATTCCTTCACAATTTTTAGTCGTGCCACTAATGCCTCATATTCTGCTAAGCTGTTAGTAGTAGGGAACTCCAACCTTAAAGCGTAGCAAGCAGACCATCCCTCGTGATTTTCGAGAATAACTCTCGATCCTGAGCAGAAATCATTTGATGCACCATTGACAAACAGTTTCCACTATGGCATTACTTCTAGAGTGTTTTCTTCTTCACCTTCTCGTATTGTAAACTCGGCAATGAAATCTTCCAATGCATGTCAGTTGACTGAATATAGGCAATGAAATCTCGTATTGTAAACTCATGCTTTAATGAACTAGTGTATCGTTTCATCTCCTCCCAATTTTTCTATGTTGGGTGAGTGCAACGACCCAGAATTTCTACCATTTGAAATTCGTATGTTTAATTATTTTAAATATTCACAATTAATTTTATAAGATGAATAACTTATATTCCGAATATAGTGATTTAATTAGATAACTTAATTGATAATTTAATATTTGAAATTTCAAAAATAATTGGAATTTTGATTTAATGTGAATTAAAATGATTTATAAAGTTGATTAAATTCTATTTTTAATAGAATGATGTTAATTTGTGAATTTAATGTGAATTTTAACAGAACTTTTAAAATTGATTTAAAAGTTAATTTGTAGAAACTGAATATTTTAATATTTAATTGAAGTGTGAAAATAGTCATTTTTCATACAGTCTCGGATTTCGACAAAACCAGTTTCATTGGATCCATAATGTTATATTATTGTAAGATTTCAAATTTCGTGTCAATCGAATTTACGGTTTGTCCAGGGCAAGCTAAAAAGTGTAGAAATCTGTTTAAGTGAATTTTAAATTCAAATAGTCGATTCGTAAACCTATCTTCCAAATATGATCGAACTGGCTCCCGATATATATTCCATTGCATTCGGAATAGGGATAAAACATTATAAACGTCAGGCGGCATGCTTTGTTTCGAGTTTGGAAAAAATTCGGGTGAATAGTATCGCGAGTATTTTCTATAAAAGGACCTAGATTTTTTCTTTTGCACTCAAACCCTAATAGAACTAGGGTTAGTTGCCATTAAGATTTCAATGGTCAAACTCGTTCAATTCTTCCTCCTCGATTATTTATTAATCCACATATTTTCGAGCTTCGATTTCTAAATAAAACTTGTAGAGCACATCACGATCGACAAATCCAACGATCACGATAAGGTATTACGCAGCTAATCGATGGAAAACCTCATCCAAACGTCGTGCGTTTGAGCACGTTTTTCATGGTCGATGGTTGACGAGTTCGCCGATATTCGAGCCGATGGTAGAGCAAGTGATGGCCGTTCAAATGAAGTAGGCCGGTCGTCTTCAAACTTCAAGACGTGGTCGCGTTAATTTACGCCAAAGGGCGGCTTTGGGTTTTGTTCGACGTAAAACCTGGTAATGAAAAAGAAGGGCCGATTGGCCTAGATCTAAGCAAAGAAAATCGGACGGCCAGGGGAAAAGGATGTTTAAAAATAAATAAAAATTTATAAATTAATTATCTTTTAATTCGTATAAAACTTTGTAACATCATAACTTTGTCATACGGGGTCCATTTTTTACGAAATGAATTGTATTGGGTCCGTATTAACAAGCACTACATTTTAGAGCTAGTTTGGAGTTGATTGGAGCTAGTGTAAATTTTGGATAAAATTAAACGGCTGCTTAATTTTTTTAGGAATAAAACACTGCAACTACTATTGGAATCAATGTGAGTACAACTTACTCTTTCTGACTCACTGATATTTTTATATAAGTGAGAATAAATTTATTTATGATGATTGGTGATTTTTTGGATGATATATGATATATTGATTGGTATTTGGATATATACATGCCTATTGGAGCAGATGACCGTATACGTTCCCCTGTAGGAGCGAATGACCCTTTGTACGCGCATCTGCCTCAAAGTGGATATTGTACATATATTTATAATATGTATATTTGTTACAGGTGAGAGATTGGAGGGATCCAACTAGATTCCTCACCAGTATTGATTTATTTACAAATATTGTGATATATGTTGTTATTATATAATATTCGATGTTTTGGATGCCGTGATTTATATATTTAGTGTTGTTGCAGCATTGGGCCTATTTTGGAATTTAAAATAGTTAAAGTGATGATTTCCAAATTTAAAAGGATTTTCAAGTGATTTTGAAAATATACATTTATGTTGAATTTTGAAGTGTTAATGGAATGGATTTGTTTTAAATAAATAAATGTTATAGTTTTTATGTTATAAAATTATGATATTTGGGAAATATAATCAGAATTTGATTTTTGAAATGTGGAGTTAATGATTTTGTGAAATAGTTTAAATGAAAATTCTTGATTTATTATAAATGGTTTATATAGAAGATTTATAAAAATGATATTTTATAAATTTGAATAATAGGATTATAAGGAGATTTTATAAGTGTTAAAATGAAGTATAAATGAACCTTATAAGTAATAAGATTTATAATTTGTGAAGTTATAAAAAGAATGATTTTGTAAATAAGAGAATTATTAGTAATTTACTTATAAATTGGATTTTTAAATGTAAATGGGATATATAAAGAATTGGTAAATTAAGGAATTTTATATCTTGAAGTTTTATAAAATATAAATGTGATTTATAAACATTGTTTTATAAATGTGGAATCAATTTAAATTGATAAACTAGAATGGATCTTTATTAAAGGAATTATATCCATGATTTTGGACAGTGGATAATCCCTTAATAAAAGTGCAATAGTAATAAATTTGATTAGCCATTAAATCCGTGATTTTGGAGAGTAGATTATCCTTAATATAAATGTGTAGAAATATTAAATTTGGTATATGATTTGTATTCACGATTTTGGACAGTGAATAATGTTTTAAATTAACTAAATGTTTTAGAAGTGATATTTTAAATGGAGTAAAATTGTTGAAGATGTTTTGAAATGTGTTAAGTTTCGAGTACACAGATTTCAACATTCGTTGTTGAAATAGACGTTATCGAGAAATAAAGAAATGATGGACTACAATACTGTTGTTATAGCAAATGATTTTCGAAAGAAAATGTTTTTTTTAGTATATGGGATTTATATATCCATCTAATTATCAAATCCCTATACTGGTGATTTTGGGTTGTCGTAAAGTTGTTTTAGGCAACATTCGTTTTAACCCAAATAAATATGTTTGAAGAGAATGTTTTCCTTAAAGAATAGAATATATACTTAATCATGATTTAAGTATATGTAATATTTTCTAAGTGTTGAAAATAAATTGATTTGTGAATTACTTATTATTAAATAAGTATATGGAAATTTTTTCCAATATTGAAATGGTTTGGAAATATATCTTTTTAAAGATAATTTGAAGTGAATATTTAGAAAGTGATTTAATTAATAAAAGATTAATAAAAAGGGCCTAGTGATTGTTACGGTGCCAAATATTTGTTTGTTTGCTTTGATAGTTAAATAACCGACTATCAAATTTGGCCATTTTGGTTCCTCAACTTGATGTGGGAACTATTTAGTCGTATACTTAGTACATAGCCTTCTGTATAGGCTTGATTATTGTTTACGTTGAGGATGTTGATTCCTATACTGTAGAGTATTACTCCAATCTATCGAGCTTCCTTCTGTGCCCGAAGGATAGCAAGTTGAAACTTGGAGACGTGATAAGTCTATAAGACTTAGTTTCTCTGTGAGGTTGAGAAATGCTTTTGTGTTGTTGGTGCAAAGAGACCGGGATAAGATTTATTTGAAAACCACTTCGGACCAACGTATATGCGTTCGATTGTGCAGGTTATTGATGATATTGATATTTAGGATTTTTATAGTGAGGGCCTGCTTGTTGATCGTTTGGGGTTAAAATCCTAATATACATATGGTAGCAGTGGTTTCTTCATTATGAAATATCCAATGTGAGGACTATTCACTACTAATCCTAGGGAATTCCTGACAGGATGTAGTAGGAAAGTACATTCGGTTTGTCCTGTTCCTGGACAACTTGTATTGATGTTTGTCTGACATTGCATTTCTAAAGATTTCGTACATTGGTTTTTTACAAACGTACATCAATGGTGGCGAAGAAGGCAACTTCTCTTAGCTTAACACCCTTCTTGAGACGTATGAGCTTAAGGGTTGTATATTTGTGGAAGGCAATTAGTAGTCAACGGAAATGGCCATGTGGCATTCAAAGGGATGTGTTTGTGATTCGTGAACGGTAATTGTTACCTCATGCCTCATCAATCGAAAATGACCAAAACAGGGTTAGATGCGGCAGGGCTAAGTGCGTTGCTCCTATTAAGGTATGATCATCATCTTCTAGATATATTTTTACAGGCTATGACGTCGTGTATCTGATTATTGTGGTTTGTATGCTAGAGGGCCCTCGGTAGAGGTCGGTAACAATCGAAGGATGACATATTCAGTACCATCTAGTTATAGAGGTGGGCCGGTCTTGTGTTGGAAGAGGAACTTTATGATGGTTTCTCGGTACATTCTTCTAGAGATGTACTGCCGGAAAGTAGTCCCTTCACCTGGTCATTTGTATGGAAATCCAAACTCCACTACGTACCTGCCATTTTATTTATAGAGCCTAGTATGCTGGAATTTAATAATGGTAACAATTTTGGCTATTTTGAATATTATTTGTATACTAGACACTAGTATAATATAAGATGATTTGATATGAAATGTTTTAGTTATCGTAAGGTAAAAACATGTCCGTATTTATATGTGGAAGTGTCTTACGAGATACTTTTGTTTTGGTAAAGGAAAAATTTGGTAATTGAATCAATTCAGTTGAGTGTGTTTCTCACGCTGGTTTACCAGACCCATCCGGGCATTCTTCCCTTTCAATGCTCAAGTCAGACCGAGTATATTTACAGGTTCAGATTTGGTGCTTTTAGAGCTTCCGTAGGAGAGCTGGAGATCTCCATTCTGTATACACGTACATGTTTTGTTTGATTATTCGTCGTGCTTAATTGTTTGTATTATCGGCATTGGTGAGGATAGTTATTATAACCGTCCAGGCTGATAACTATTGATTGATTGTTGAACTCTGATTGATATATTTATATACAGTTTCTATTTTGTAAAGATTATTGATATGATATTATACCACTGCGATGTGAGATTCTGTATTGTTTTGTTTAGTTTTATCTTCTCTCTTTCTTCTCTTCTCTTCTTCTCTCTTCTTTTCTTTCTCTTGACTTTCCATCAGTTTGTGCTTTTTGGGTCGGACATGTGTGGTTTATTGTCGATTCGAAAGGTATGGATTTGCAGGTCGTCACAGTGAGGTCCTCTGGAAATAATGTCGATAATTAGTCTCTGTTCCATCCATTTAGATCCTTCTCCGCTGGGTCCAGGTTGGTTCCATTAGGTACTTGGAAATTTAGGTCCAGTGGGCTAGTTAGACTTTTGTGATTTCTTCACGTACTACAGAGCATGTTGTTCCTATTTAACTCCTTAATCAAATCTTTCAGATGTCGGAACTCATTCGTGTTATGCCTGTGAGTCTACTAGAAGCGGTAGAACTTACCTGAATACTTCTGTCACTCAGGTTCTTTCTTCCTATGAGGCTTGTTATATCGCTCAGTTCCTTGAATTGCAAGGTAGATGTCCTACAGGCTATCATTCAACGGTGTATACTCCTCGGGTTTCAGGTTCCTAATCCGCTTTCCATTCCAATCACACCTACTAGTGTTCTTGTTTTTCCTTTTCTAGTTTTCATCTTCCTCTGCATTTCCTAGCATGGTTCCAGAATTGTTTCTATCTTGGTTGACCGCTACATTACTCTGAACTACCTCCTATGATTACACACTAGCAATCTTGCCATCAAATGCATCTATCTCTTCCAGTCTCAAATACTGGCTCATCTTCCAGTTGAACTCCTTCATAGTGATTAGTTGTTTCATCTTAATCCATCTTTCAAAGTTTGTATCTGGATGGATAGCTCAAACTAAAGCCATGTATATCATATCTTCATTAGAATCGCTTACTTTAGTAATCACAATATTAAACTGGTTCATAAAGGTTTGAATGACTCATTTGGTTTTGGGAAAAGGACAAATAGAGACATCACATCTTTTAGCTATGCTATGTGAAGCATGAACTATTCCAAGAATTTCTTTGCTAACTCGTCAAACGTTGAAATGGATCTTGGTGGGAGTTTAGTAAACCACATTGAAGCAACACCTTCCAGGAAGATAGGGAAACATCTACAACGGACTACATCCGTTGACCTAGCTCCATCTATGTGCCAACTGCACTTGTACAAGTGTGGTTTAGGGTATGTCATTCCATTATAGGTTGGTATAGTGGGCATAGTGTACTTCTCAGAATATTCCTTATTGACGCCAAAAATGGCATCAACATTCATAGAATCTCACGAAGATTAAATAATGAATGAAAATTAAAACATCATAGAAAAAGTAAATGAATGCACAGATTTTTATAGTGGTTCGACAATCTTCGCTTACATCTACTTCATATTTTTATTTGTCTTGCACTGGATTACAATTACAGGGATGTTTGGATCTGCTAGGATCCATTAATACAAGATTCAAGAATGAAAATGGTAGAGGCTCTATAGCCGAAAGAAAAAGCCCCCTTTTCTAAAGCTATTCCTGCTATGTTTATAGGAGTAGGCATGCATGGATCAGACTTAAACTTTGCAAGAAGGCTCTCCACATTTAGAAGAGCCCATCATATTGATCGGCCACCATTACTTGATGACTAGTAATGATCATCCTAATGATAGCCAATCGTTTTTATTGGCTCCAATCACTATGCGATCGTTCATGGGAGGTTCCACTTGTATCTTGATGTTTCCTAAAATATAGGACCATTCTAGGTTGTAGATTGTGATATATGGATCGATCTTGGTTGAAGATAGAATGCACATTGAAGCATACCGATCATTTTGGTGGATCATCCAAAATGATCGATGCATAAGATCGGCAATCCTACCACTTCCACTTTGGGATGCACCATCATTATTGTATGCTCTCCTTCCCATTTTGTTGATGCTCTAAAATTCTTACATGAATTGGCTTCATGGTTCTTGAGATATTGAATGTTCTCTGACGACTTGAACTGTTTCCTAAATCATTCTCTGGTCGATCCAAACAAATCCCTGCATCATCCGTAGCTTGAGCATATGAACTTCAATCGACTTCGAAATTAAAATATAACTTCACGGGGCCAGACGAGTTACTTCATGCTAACTATACTTTGATTGGGTCCTAGTTCAAATTTGCCCAACTATCATCTGTAGTATTGTACGTAACTGGCTCTTCAAGCTGTCGACCATCCGTTCCTGGTCAAATCGATGATATCTCGACTTTTCCAAAAGATGGGATAACATGTGCCCCATAAAGTACGTCTTGTGGGTATGACATGCTTTGAATCGAAAAAGTCTAAATTTCCATAAAGAAGTCCGTTTTGTTTCCTGACTGATTACCATTCCTCTATCGACTTTCAATAGAATAAATCCGATGTTGTGCTCGACTTACATATACAAATTTGGTCGTGTGAGATTTTTGAGCCTTCTGTTGTCTGATCCATTCTCGAACTTGAAAGTTTTAGGTATGATTATGTTTTTTGTTGGTTTCAAAGGCTGAACTTTAAAACTGTTCCCATGCATACTTATATACACATTTATGATATTGGCTTCGGCATGTGTTTGAACATCCACAACTTGTCACCAACTTTTATGATACTCTATGTGTTCACATTTGCAGTCAAATCTCCATGGTAATTCATCATTCCACTTTTCATCCATCGTCATTTTTTAACAATTTTTCTTTGTTTAAAAGGAAAATTTCAAACCACTTGTGATCATGGAACCGATCGTCATATGTTAGGATGTGAAATGAACAAAAGACGATCAACATAGGGATGGTATAAAAGACAATTGGCATGTGGCTTAGGAATGGATCGGTCGGCATACAGGTTGGAGGTGGATTGGCATAGTTTTTGGACGTTAAACGATTGGCCTATTCCTCTAGAGTGAAAACGATTGGCCAAGCAATTTTCCTATATAAGGCTGGACACTTAGTCATTCTTCCTTCACTCTACTCTCTATACATTCATCCTGAAGCCACTTCCTCATTTTCATATGCCGATCCAAACATCAATCACCATCCTCCTTTAGATTTGGCTTTGAATCGAATTCGAACCCCTCTTCTTTAGACTTTGAATTTAGGTAGAATGACTCCTGTATTTGCTTCATAATTCTTAGAACAATTTTGAACCTATGACAGCCGACATGGGTCCTTTTTCCTTTCTTTACTTACGATCGTGTGAATAAAGTGTTTAGGAGACAGTCAGTTGCGTCTTAATGAGGAATGGTTGAACTGCTATCGTTACCGATCATTTACTGAAGGAGATCGTGTATAAAAATTATGTATGATCGACTAATACACAATCGTGTGTGGACGGTCGGTGAAGATTTAGGTTACTGGAGCTCGAAATTATTTGCAAACGATTGGCTATGCCTTGGACATAAGAACAATTAGTGAGCAGGATTGATATTGGATGATTGGCTAATGTTGCGTTAGGGAACGATCGACATATATCAAAATTCCAGAATGTTTGGCCTTCATAACACTTAGAACGATCGACCTATATGATACTAGAATGATCGGGCTGGACTTGAACTAAATGTTTTCACTCCACACATGAACCATGCCTCTCTTTTATCATAAAATGGAATAAAAATAGATTAACTTGAACTAAGCTATGAGCTCCAGTCTCTCGTACTTGGATAAACATTTAGACTTGTTTCGAACTTCCTAACTGGTAGCAAATTGCTTTAGAACAAATGTCACAAACTAAAGCCTTTAACTATCATGTTAAAACACATTTGTAACTTAGACAATAATCAGATATTTATTGGCTAACGATCGTCGATGAAATTCAAGTTGCATCGTTTCTCGATAACACATAGGGACAATCAAGATGGTCAGGAATGATGGCCTCTCTAAACAAATTTTTAAGTCTTGTTGTCTTTTTTGTCTTCATCTTTGCACAACTTATCACTACACTGAACATCACTTCATCACACTACACTAGCACTCACTATGCACTGGAGGGTATGGGTTAATTCTTCTAATTATGATTTTTTACTAATTTTGATAGCAAAATCACATTACACTAGCACTCACTACACTAGCACTCACTAGCGCTATACCGAACAACACTTTATCACACTACACTAGCACTCACTAGCGCTACACTAAACGACACTTTATCAAACTATACTAGCACTCACTAGCGGCGATATTTACGAAGAGGCGATCTCAATTTTTAAGAATGCTCCACCTGAGGATAGAAATATCGAATTTTTGCACAGGGACGAACATCTCGTCACTTTTTGTTTAATAGAGGAGGACCTCAGTATGGGGCTAACTAAAACTTCCCAGACGGCTAGGATCAGGTCATAGGCCGCAATCAGTCAAAGAGATAGTCAATCCACTCCCATGGTGCCCAAAATCATGAGTACTCAAGAGTCTACTGTCATTGGTGCTAGAGGGCATGGTGAAGATGATAGACCTGACCCTAGGGTTGGCATTGGATCCTCACAAGTTTCAAAACCCTTGGTCGCGGTCAGTGGTAAAAAGAAAACAATCGTACATAGGTTTTCGAGAAGTCCCCTCTTTGACCAATCTAAGTCATCGATGAATTTACCACTAGACCCTCTGTCTAATCTACCAATTCCACCTGATCTCGATGCCTATCATTTCACCGATGTGAGCATTAAAGGGTCAGAATCTCCCATCAGATTTGGCTTGGAGATCCTTGCTTTCGGAGGGGAGGTTACACCAATGAGCAAAGCTCCTGCGGTTGGTCTGTCGAGGGGTTACACTAGGACACTTACACACACTTGCACCATACAACACCTCACTGTATTTGACTTGCACTTTCAAATACTCATAGTTGATTGATATCCACTTTTATTTATAGAAACAATGGTGAGGAAGAGGAGCATGTTTGATTCTCTATGGGATGTACGACATCAGTCATCAGGATCGCGATCCGGCTCGTACCGCGGCAATCGAGATTATTATGATTCTAGCTATCATCCTAGCCGTGATCGGGGTAATCAAGAGATAGACGATAGGGACATGCCTGCTCAGTATGTACATAGATCGAGGTCAAGATCTCTTCCTCAAAAAGGTCCTAAAAGACCAGCTGAGCGTAGGGACTTGCCCATCGATCCCCCTCTCAGCCCTCTTACCGCTCCAATGCCTTTAAAATTTTTGGTTCCATCTCTCTCTCATCGGCTGAGAAATTGCCACCGCCATGGCGAATACACTACCGTTCACAGGCCTGGCAAAGAGATTACCAGAGTTGAACATGCTTCTGAAGACCTTCCAATTGATCCAAACGTTCGTATGGCACAACTTCGAGAGGAATTTCCAAACTTATCCTCTGAAGGATTTTATTTTCCTCCTAATCTAAAAAGGGTTCCGAATGATGTTCAGTAGATGACCACTGATTGCATCACTAATATCCACATGCAATATCGAGAATGGATGAAGACAACGGAAAAAATGTTTTAAAGTTTCCTTTGAGCATGTGGCTGAAATCAAAAACTAAAACGACAAGAGGCCCAGGAAAAAATAATCATCGACATTTTAACGAATGAGCCGGAGGCCTCTAGAACCGTCTTAATAGAAGCTGAAGGAAAAGCCGACGCCGCCATGAAATCTATGGAGGATATGAAAACCAGTCTTCTCGATACAGTTCAAGTTTTGCATCACCGGAATCAGGAGAGAGCGCTTGAGAGAGATGCAGCTCGGAATAATGAGCCTAGGGCCTTGAAGGAAATAGCCGATCTCAAGGCCAAGCTTGAATATGCGATGAAAGAAAAAATGATGCTCAAAAGATAGGTTAAGATTCTTGTGAAGAGTTGGTTCGTGTCAGGCTTAAGAGAGACGCTGCTATCGGAAAGGCCAAAAATGCCGACATGCTCATTCAACGTGAAATAGAAGAGACCAAAGACAAGGTCAGAGAAGATATAATGAATGAGCTCGACCCGCTTCTCGTTTTCTACAATACCAATGTTCTCAAGAATAGGAATTTGGAATCTGACGTGGCTCAGTGAAGACTATCCTTACCAGCTCCATCGTGCATAGGGATTTCTTATCACAGAAGAGAAAAAAATTCATGAATCAGAGGATGTCGATGTGTCTAAGCTCGAAAGTGAAGTGTTATTGGGCGATGAACACAAAATATTGCACAAAATTCAAGTTTCTCCTATGGTTGCTCCTTTACATGAAGTGGGTGAAGGATCCGGATCGGTGCACTCTAACGTCGCAGCTGAATTGACCCCGGTGTCTCAAGTCATGTCTCACTCTGTGGCGAGCTCCTTAACTATCCCCGAGTATAATGTGGACAAACCACGTCTATCTCCAATTCTTGAGCTTAGCTCTGAAGATGCTTCAGTTCAACCTGTAGTTCCTACCGAAGAAGGTTTTTCCACCGAATTTTCCTATGCTTCACAAGATTAGGGTGCTATTATTTGACATTTCTAATCTTTTTGCTTATTTTTTCTCTTCTTTGGATCCTTCAATCATAGCTCCTCTCCCTTCACAAGAGCCTCAGTTGGAGTCGCAAATGGGTGTGACATAATCTGTTAAAGTTATGACTTTGGCCGCCACTCAAAGCACTCAAGAAAGATACTTTTGTTATTGACGGCCAATTTATGGAGGTTTTATTGATGGAGGGAAGTGACCCACGCAATGAAATTCTTTTTGACGAAGATATCATGATTATAGGTTCTTTCGACCCCATTAGGGAACATAGCATGAAAGAGCACATTGAAAGAGAAGAACCGTTGAAAAGGAAGGTGAAGGTTGAGCCTGCCGAGTTGGGTTCTGATGAACCATTTCTTGTCCCGCTTCAGATGAACTCTTCTGGTGGGATAGTTCCTCCTGATGGAATTCTCTATGCTTCTGATGCTGAGGATGCCTCCATCCCTCCTACTTCCAAAGGTGATACCGCCCTAATTCACACAACCGAGGAAACTCCTTCGAAGAGAAGCCGAGGCGACAAAGGGCCAAAGAGGGGGTCGAGTGGTAGTTTAGAAGGAGCCGCTCCAAAGGAACGAAAGAAAGATAGAAAATCCAAGGAGTAATCTTCAGATATGTAAATAGTTCAGGTGATCATTTCTCTTTTTTGTTGGTTGTATTTGTTAGGGCATGGCCCTTCACTTTTGTCTTGTATTTTGAGTGGACTTGTGTGATGTACAACCAGTTCCATGTAAATAAAAACTCCTTTTTTCTTACGTATGATTTCTGCATTTACTTGTTCAAATGTCCGAACTATAACATTTCTCATTTTTCATGAGCTTATGACTTATTGCTTGTTGAATTGAACACTAATTTGATTAGTCCATCTCAAGGGCTCCCTATGGTCGTTTTTTCAACCCAGTTTATTTATACTCTGGTGCACACTCCAGAGACATAGAATTCGTGGACAGTCTTTTTTCTACCCGAATTGTTTATACTCGGTCTGCACTCCGGGAACTTATATTTTTATCGTAGGCGGTCGTTTTTTCCACCCGAATTGTTTATATTCCAGTCCGCACTCCGGGGACTTAAAGTTTTCTCGTGGGCGTTCATTTTTTCCCGTATTTTTTATACTCTAGTCCATACTCTAAGGATTTAGAGTTGTTGAACGAATGGTCGAACCATGTTCATCCATGGAATGGATTACCCTTAGCATACAGGACGAAACTTGACGAATGGTTGGTCAATTCAAGTCCACTTGGTGATTGTAGCTCCTCTAATCAAATCAAGGAAGGAGGTAAGTGATAGATGGTTAGATCACATCCATGCTGGGGTTGGATAATCAGGTCTTGTTCAATTTGTTTCGTACTCTTTCTAAAAAATGTAGGTAGAGAGTTATTGGATGGATAGTTAAGTCGCATTCGTTTCAGGCCACCATCCTATCCATGCGTTGAGAGCGGTGGTTGATGAATAGGCAATCTATCGTGGCCACTTCAAGCTGGATGTGAAGGTTGATGAGTGGAGTGTTAGTCATGTCCATTTTTTCATTGGATTCTGACCTTGTCGGATTTTTTTCATTCTATGTCCTCGGCCCCAAGTCAAAGGCATAGGATAGCTGATGAAAGGTCGAATCACGTTCTTCTTGATAAAAAATCCATAGGTTCAATAACGATCTGTGGAGATTGGCTAACGGCTAACTCTAAGTTCTTAGTTGCCTGCATCATTTGGAAAGTAGTTTTGTTCAAGTTAGTTGTAGTTCATAATACAATTGAAATTAAAATAGGAATAATTCAAAAGAGATAAGAATAAACTCATTAATAAGTGAAGCGATGTCGTATGCTCGCTATTCCATTTTGTCCAAGCCCTTCTCAATTGGGAGTCGACCGCGGGTGGTACAATTAATCATAAGAGTTCTTTATTAATATGAGTTTGATGTGTCTTTCATCGTCAATCTAATATGTCTTTAAGTTACAGCTACTTGCTATGCTTGCAAATAACATACGCATGCCTGAGAAAATCTACTGGTTGCTTGGAGTTAATTGTTAGTTTGCTTAAGTCTTGCTTTGGGCCAGTACAGAGGTTATGAAATTTTGCCCGATTTTGTACTTGTGAAAATTCACTTGTAACACCAAGATTTAATGAATTTTATATCTTATTTATCCATACCTCTTGTTATCTGGTGCCTTGGCTCGGCTACAAAAAGGTACTTATGGAGATCAGAACTGATTATTTATGAAAAATGGCCATGAGATGACATCTACATCCCCGGAGTATGATTTCCAAGCAGCCATGTCTAACCTTGGATTAATAAAGTCTACAAGTGGATAAAGTAGGATGTCAAGATTACGATGATTAATAGGGGTCGGCATTTGTGGTTGATGAGTTAAGAAATATTTGGTATCCATGGAGTCGGCATTCCATGTAATAAAGATCAGGCCGGCATAACATGAAGGGATCTACAAAATCATGGGCCATACTGTAGGGCTCAGATCAGCAAAGGATGAAGCACTGTACAGCTCGGGTCGGCATTGCATGAGATAGAGCCTCGGGTCGCCATTCCATACGATAGTGCTCAGGTCGGCATAACATTAAGGATACGGTTGGGTCGGCATTCCGTATGGTGGATTGGTTTGGCACAACACATAGTAGCATTGGGTTGGCATAAGGCATGAAGGACTTCAGTTCGGCGTAAGACGTAAAAGACTTTGGGTTGGCCTAAAGAGCCAAGGGTTTCGGGTCGGCATACTTGTAGCAATTAGCATTATGGGATTAGCATTCTCAGATCGGCACTTTTGGTTTGGCATTACTAGCATAGCAGGGTTAGGTTGAGTTGTCCATCTAATGGGCCTAAGTGACCAAGAGGGAGCCCAAGCTTTGAGATGTCAGGCTACCTCCATCTATAAATACAGAGGCAGGGGGCCACTCTAGGGGATCTTCTTGGCATCCAAGGGTATACTCTACCAATTTTCATACTCGGCTTCCTATTATTTGAACTTGTATTCAAGATATTTCCTATGAATTGTATATGTAATCAAGTAATCAATAAAGCAATAGAGAGAGCATTTAGAGTGGGCGTAGGCAATTATGCCAAACCACTATAAATCCTATTGTTTTTACTTTTTATTGTTCGGTCTTGCAATATATCGTGTTATTCCTCATTTTCCATTTAACTTCTCAATTTATTTCGCTATTCAAATCTATTCTTGGGTATTAGTGACCAATTTTGATGCTAACATTTTGGTGCTTTCACTAAGAAACACGATGCTCAAGCTATTAGGACCGTCTTTGTTGCTACTGGATTGAAGAAACCCCCAAAGGAGATCCAGCTTTGTTCTCAAAAGTTTACAGATACTATTCAAATCTCTTAAGATCTAAGCAAAGGACTCCAAGATGGTAAGGCACACCACATCTACTTCCCATAACGTCGATGCCAATGAAACAGCTAGTGTCCAACTAGGAGGGCCAAGCAACCAGCCCGCTAATGCGAATATGGAACCTGTTGCTACCCAGAACCTTGCTGATTTCGTTACCATGGCCGAATTTAATGACCTGATGAGGGAGCTAATAGAAAGCCAAAGATAGCTAAACGAGCAAATCCAATCAAATGCCAATATGATGAACCAAATTGCTCAACAGCAGCGTCAAAATGCGGAAGGAAATCCCATTTCATACTCAAAGTCTAACAGCTCAGCTTCATCAAATGGGGACCACAGGATAAGGCGCCAAAGAAATGCGATGACATGCGCTAGAGTAATGGAGCAGCCCAACATGGACAATAAGCTTGGGTCGGTGCCGAACCCTCCCTAGGGGTCGGTACCGATCCCTCAACCATGAGTATGGCTCCTCAACTGCACTTGGGGGTTATTACTTGCCTTGGAACCAGGAACTTAGACATCGGAGTGCACTTCAATGCCAACCAATTACCTTCCCAGAATGATGGAGAAGTGAATCCTCAGGACAGGCTTTAAAGAATAATAAGCCAAGAGTGTATGAGATTCCCTGGAGACACCGGTTAGAACATTTACACAGGATGAAGCCTAACCTGGCACCCCTATCCACACTTCAGACTTATCTGCAATGGTCAGGTAGCTGATGAGGGAGAACCAAGGCTTGACTAATGATGATTAGGGAGTCTCTAGGAGTCATACTCCATTTACCGATAACATTTTACAGGCTAAATACCCATAGAGGTTTAACATGCCCACGATGCCCGCTTATAAAGGGAAGACTGGCCCTCGACAACATATTATGAGGTATGAATGGTTGATGGACTCCGCTAGAGCGAATGATGCAGCCAAATGCAGATGCTTCCCTATAACACTATTTGGGATTACTATAATGTGGTTCCCAAGGTTACTCCCATAGTCAATCTCGAGATTTGATGAGCTGGCCACAAAATTCTTGGAGCAGTTCTAGATTCATGCTACTCACCCCAAAGATGTGATGTCACCATCCAACATAATCCAAGCTCTAGGTGAATCATTGAAAGATTATTTATAAAGGTTTCATGTTGCTGCTATAGAGGTTAGTAATCCAAATGACCCACCATACTTATGGCTGTGACAAGGGGAGTTGACCCTAAATCTGAGTTTGGTGATTGGCTAGCTGGAAAACCACCAGCCACACTGGAACAAAGGCACACTAGCTCATGAGAAAGGAGGAGGTTAGATTGTCCAGAAGAAGCATTGTTATAGGACCAAATGGGGAAGCGGTACAAAACAACATTGCAGTAAAGCAATCTGGAGAGAGCTCCGAAAAGGTTCAGGTCAATGTCCAAAACAAGCAAGATCAATAGAAAAGGGATAGAGAAGGAAATTCTGATAGGAAAAGGGAGTCCGAAAAGTGAAAGCCGCGAATCCCTACATATAGAAACTATATGCCTTTTAATGCCTCTTCGGAGAACATCTACCTGTTCACCTGTAACACTTTCCAGTATAGGAAGCCACGTCCGAAGGAATCGATCGAAGAACAAAAGAAAACCAGGAAGTAATTTCGGTTTCATGAGTCTTATAAGCATAGCATTGATGAGTGTAGGAACCTTTATGATGCCATTGAGAAGTTAATTCACCAGAAAAATTTATAGCAGTTTGTCAAGGATCCGCAGGATGGCGAACAAGGAACGTCTGATCCCAATCGAGGACAAGCTCTGTGCCAGCCTAAGGAGACCATTTAGGCCGGCAGAAGGATGGTAATTAACACAATAGTTGGTGGACCGCATCTTGCGGACAGAAGTTGGTAGGAAATGGAGCGCTACACTAGCTTGATGAGTCATGTGGACTTTGAATGTTGTTCGAACATGGAGGATGGAACTCCAACGAAGCAGCAACATATGATAATGGATGATATAATGTTCATAAGTAGAGATGCTGATAGAGTGAAGTCCCCTACTATTAATCTGATGGTTATCTCTGCCATGATCGGACCTACGCTGGTGAGAAGTATATTGATTAATTGTGGATGTTATGTGAACATCATCTTTAAGAAATCTTCTGATCAAATGAGAGTGGAGGCTAAGGATTTGAAACCATCTAAAGATTTTATACATAGCTTTAATGGTGTGGCTACTGAAGTGGTGGATTCTGTTAATTAACCAGTTGAATTGGGTAAAGGTGAACGTAGGAGGGTGTAGATCCTACCATTCATTGTTTTGGATATTGATTCGCCGTATAATGTTTTTCTAGGTTGTCCGGCCCTAACTGAGTTTAGGGCAACTCTTGCTTTGTGGTGCTTGAATTTGAAGTTTTCTACAAATAATAGAGTCGATGTTCTGCATCGCGATCATGAAACTAGCCATGCTTGTTATATAGTTAACTTGAGAGAAGCCTAGCGAAAGGATAAGGGAAAGGGTGTGGAAAAATCTATCCGCATCCAAGTTACTGAAGATTGAAAAATAGCGCCTAAGCCTTGGCTTGGGCACCACAGTCAATTCTATAGAGATATAGATCCAAGAGACGATGAGAAGGAGCCCAAGGAGTCCAAGGCAGCACTGGCTGAACTGATGATCCATATCACAGTCAGCCACGATGATCCATCACGAGTGTTGAAAATCAGATCGCAACTCGGACCTTCTATGATGGGGGAATTACTGATTTTCTTTGAGTAAATCTTGATGTATTCGATTGGACTCATTCTGACATGTGTGGGATCTCACCTGCCGTTAGCGAGCCACATGCTGAATATCGATCCAAAGTATGTCTCTGTAAAACAGAAGAGACGGGGCATGGATCTAGAGCGGTCTGCTGCTCTCAAGGAGGAGGTGGATAAAATTAAAGCCAACGGGTTTATTCGCGATGCCCTTTATCCTAAATGGATACCTAACCCTATACCGGTAAGAAAGGCAAATGGAAAATGGAGAATATGTGTTGATTATTCGGACCTGAAAAAAGCATGCCCCAAAGTTAGTTTTCCTTTGCCTACAATTATCAGCTGGTTGACTCGACCACAGGACATGCATTGTTGTCATTTATGGATGCATATTCGAGGTACAATCAAATCCTAATGCATATCTCGGATAAGGAGCACACTAGTTTTGCCAGAGATGTTGGATTATACTATTATGTAGTGATGACGTTTGAATCAAAGAATGCGGGAAGTAACCTATCAACATTGGTTAATCGAATGTTTAAAGATCAGATCAGATCAGCATGATGATGGAAGTCTATGTGGATAATACGCTCGTGAAGTCACAGCAATCAGATGACCACATTTGAGACTTAGCGGAAATGTTCAATACCCTCAGATTCTACAGCATGAAAATTAACCCATTGAAATGCTCATTTGGTGTCGCATCAGGAAATTTTTTGGGCTTCATTGTCAACCCACAAGGAATCAAAGCGAATCTAGAGAAGATTCAAGAAATTTGAGATATACAAGCACCCATAACTACCAAGCAAGTACAAAGCCTGAACGGGAAGGTCGCTGCTTTGAGTCGGTTTATCTCTAAGGCAACCGGTAAGTGCATTCCTTTCTTCGATTTGATATGGAAAAGGAAGAGGAATTTCGAATGAATACAAGACTTTGAAGACACGTTCCGAGCTTTGGTAAACCATCTGGAGAGACCCCTTATTTTGTCGAAGCCCATAGATTATGAGGAGCTATATATTTACCTAGTTATATCAGCACACACCATAAGTGCCGCTTTGGTTCGTGAGGAGGACCGAATCTAGAGATCAATATATTACATCAGTAAATGATTAACACAGGTGAAAAGAAATTATCCAAAGATAGAGAAGTAGGCATACTGCTTGGTGATCGCGTTGCACAAGCTTCGCCCGTACTTCTAGACACATCCAATCAACATCTACAACGATTAACCTTTGCGATGGGTCCTACAGCGACCCGAGACATCTGGAAGGTTGTTTGAATGGAACATCGAGCTCAGCCAGCTCGATATCGCCTATTTTCCTCGAAGAGCAATCCAGGGACAAGCATTGATGGATTTTATAGCGGAATTCACTATGTAGGACGAGCTAAATGGAAGCGTTGTGGTTCCTAATGTACGATGGAAACTATTTGACAATGGAGCGTTAAATGATCATTGTTCTAGAGCTGGCATCGTTCTTGTAACCCCGAGAACCGATCGATCTGCTATGCTTTGAAGCCAGATTTCCCCTCTATGAACAATGAAACCGAATATGAGGCATTGAATACTGGATTGAATCTTGCTAAAGAGCTTGGGATGAAATCGATTAAAATCTTTTGTGACTCGCAACTGTTAGTGTACAAAGTTAGAGGGGGATACCAAGCGAAGGGACAACGGCTTGACCAATACCTTACCCAGGTTTAGGAATTATTGGCAAACCTTGAACACTATGACATTTCGCATATCCCGCACAAGCAGAATGGTGAAGGCAACTCATTTGCAAAGTACGCAAGCACTGGCAATGCACAATAGATGGGCTTGGTTTTGGTCGAGACCCTATATGCCTCGAGTATAAATGCAATGAAAGTTGATCATGTACCGAAAACGGAAACCAAAAGTGAATCATGGATGTCCTCATTTAAAGAATACTTGCCGCATGGAACTTTGCTTGAGAAAATGAGTGAAAAGCGGCAAGTCCTTCGCAAAGTATCACAGTATATTATGCAAGATGGAATCATATATCTAAAGAGATTCTCTATTCCTTTACTTAGGTGTATCGCCCATGACGAGATAAAGCGAGTCTTGCAAGAAGTCCATGAACGAGAATGTGGTGACCATACTGGAGGGCAAGATGCTAGCTAAAAAGATACTCCATTATGGGTACTATTGGTTAACCGTGAATCACGATGTCGAAGATTATGTGAGACGATGTGACAAATGCCAGATATATGCGAAATTCCTAAGAGCGCCGCCGACAGAAATCATGCAAATGGTTAGTCCATGGTCGTTTGCGACAAGAGGAGTTGATACTGTCAGCTCATTTCCAATTTTCAAAGGTTGTGCGAGATATGCAATTGTCGCGGTTGACTACTTCACCAAGTGGGCAGAAGCGGAGCTATTAGCTATGATCACAACCAAAAATGTCATTAATTTTTTTATGCGAAACATTATATGCCGTTTTGATCTCCTGTGGATTATTGTGGCTGATAATGAAACTCAATTTGATAGTGTTGAGTTCAAGGAATTATGTCGGAAGTATCGTGTTGATAAAAGGTTTGCAGTAGTCGCTCACCCTCGGGCGAATGAACAGGTTGAAGCTGTAAATAAGATAATAAAAACCATCTTGAAAAAATGTTTGGAAAAGGCTAGAAGCAAGTGGGTGGATGAACTTCCTACGGCCCTCTGGGTATATAGGACCACTCACAAGTGCGCGACTAGCCATACTTCATTCGCTTAGCCTACGGGGCCGAAGCAGTTATGCCCATGGAACTCGAAGTCCCTTCCCATCGGATAACTTATTACGATCCCAAAACAAATCAGGATCTCTTATTGGAGACATTGGACTTTATTAATGAAAAGCATAAAGAGGCTGATTTGAGAGCAGCTGCACATCGACACTGAGTCGCCTGATACTATAATATGAAAGTTCGACCAAGAACCTTTGATGTTGGCGACCTTGTCCTGAAGTGGACCTTTTCGACCTCATCACACATGAACCCTACATGGGAAGGGCTATACGTTATCGAATGGAGGCTTGGAGAAGGAACTTTCAAGCTAGTGACTGTTAATAGTGTAACGCTTCCCTGAGCATGGAACAACGAACATTTGCGTCGCTCTTTTACATAGTTTGTCTTTTTTTGCATTTCAGTATTAGTTTCTTTCAATATTGCTTTATATGGATTTTTTTCGATATGTAATAAGAAAAATTATTCTGTCCCTTTTTTTATGATGAATAAAAGCTTGAAGCCCTCTTTTTGTGAAATTACAGTTATTTCATATTATGAAGATTTTGTAATGGAATTAATTAATACTAATATGGTGTATGAACGCACATAAAGTAAAGATCGATTAGTTATACTGGCCCCCAATAAAAATGAATAGGGGGATTGCCTGGTGAGGTTGGTTGGCTGGTGATCCCTATGAGTGAATAAAAAAACAGTTTTTGGAATGAAAAAATCTCTAAGACCCCTGAGCGAGATTGGAGCACTCTAAGTCCCCGGAGCACGGACTAGAGTATAAACAACTTGAAAAATTCTCTAAGCCCCCGGAGCATGGATTCGAGTACTCTTGAGTCCCCAGAGCGCGGACTAGAGTATATTCGACTTGAAAAAATATCTAAGTCTCCGGAGCGTGGATTAGAGTACTCTGAGCCTCGGAGCGCGAACTAGAGTATAAATGACTTGAAAAAATCTCAAAGTCTCTCGAGCGTGGATTAGAGTACTTGAGTCCCCGGAGCGTGGACTAGAGTATGAACGACTTGAAAAAATCTCTAAGTCCTCAGAGTGCGGACTAGAGTACTCTGAGTCCGAGGAGCGCGGGCTAGTGTATAAATAATCTGAGAAAAAGTTTATGTCCCGGACTGCGGACTAAATTATAAACCATGTGAGAAAAAGTTTCTAAGTCCACGAGGCGGACTAGAAAATGCCAAATGTCCAAATCGGCGAATGGACAAGAGAACTTTCAACCGTTCGCTATTCCACAAACTCCAGTCTAAGATCGACAAGAGATGCTCAAACTGTCGGCAACGGAATACGATCGTTAGTTACGATTCCGGCTTAATATGGATGGCGACTTCCTATGAAATATGCAGAAGGGCTTTGAGATTAAGATAATAAGTTATCAGCAAAACCTGGAAAAATTATCACAAACACTTGAAGCAGAAAATTTACTCTACTATTGGAATAGTAATTTGTTTGATGATCGGCTAAGGAAAAAGAATTTTGTTAACAGTCCAAAAATTCATTACAACCCATCCAAAAGTTTGGGGTCCACACCGGTACATGTGCCACTAAAAAGAAAAGGAAAGAAGCAAAAAAAACTACGTAAGTCTAATTTATTTGACTAAGCAAAAGATTATAAGACCCTAATTATTTCTTCGTCCTCTTCTCCTTCTTCGACTTTCCGAGAGTTGTTTCGATCAAACATCTCTTTCGAGACCTCTTGTTGTCTTAGGAAGAGGTACTTGAGGAAGGAAGAGGAACCTCGATAGGAATAGAACCGCTAGGAGGGATGAATTGTAAAGGCCTATTAAGGGGATCATCAACCTCCACCACATTGGGCTCACCCTTAATTACGAGCTTTGACTTCTCCTCTTTCTCAATCTGCTCCTTCAGGCTGAACTTCATGGTGTGCTCAGAAGCGCCCATGACTATAACATCATCATGCTCCTCTATGGTTGATGGGTCTTTGGGTTTATCCTCGTCTAATGCCCCAATCACTTGAGCATCGAGCCGTGGAATATCCGTGATGACTGGAGCCTCAACATCTTTTACCCTTCGCTCCATGGCGACTTTGCTCCTTGGATTTGACTTGGGACTAGGATGACATACAAGGTTTAGTGGAAAGCAAATGTTAGATTATGACCATCATTCGTCGATAATGACAACTTCTTAGGTTAGAATGAGTTCAGGATAGTACCAGCGTCCGGTTGGCTTTCGGTGGTCATCGGAGTGCTCCCTTCAATGATTGAGGATAGCGAGTGTATGCCGGGTCTTGGCTTCTCTGGGTTGTAACCGACATGTTTCTTAAGAGGTTGGGAAGGTGAAGTCCCAACTGGTCGAACGGGAGAAGAACCCTAGGCCCAATGCCAGATGATCCAACGATATCTTCTTTTTCCTTAAGCGGTGTAGGAGCTCTGCCAAACTAAAACTTTGCAGTAGCCAAGTCGGATGGCTCGTTTCCTCGGAGCACTTATTGTGCATGTCCTCCATCAAGCTCTGCCACATCTAGCTCCACTTTTTTTGACCTTGATGAGAGTGTCCTAAGCTTCGACAAGCGACTCAAGATAGCCTTCCCCCAAGAAAGTTAAATCGCGGTGGAGGAGCACTCTTGCGTTATAATTCAACGATGAGTGGATCAAATAATCACTTAATTTCCTCCCTACCGAACTCAATCGCATCCTCGATTCGGGAATCAAATTCTGCAAGTACTGCTTACTTACCCTCTTCACGAGCAGCCTCATTCAACGCTTTGATTTAGGAGAGTTGCTCTTCGAGCTTTGTTTTCAATTTCTTGTCTTGGCGATCTCCTTACAATACTTTTGAGACTCTTCCTACGCTTTGAATTTCTCTTCCCTCTCCTTGGGTAGTAGTTTATCCAACTCCTCCACACGGCGTGCTAAAACATCTTTCTCCTATTGTATGGAGTCCTTCTCCAGAGCCAGAGCGTCATTGCGTTGAAGCGCATCATTTATTTTCTTTTTGTGGGAATCCTCTAAGCGACTAACTGCCTTCGTCGTCTCTCTCGCATTCTTCTTTGCTTCATCGAGTTGGGTTTTGAATGCGAGCAACTTAATACCTTGGAACTTGATAATGTCTTTGTCATGGATGGCCTCCAGCTTAAGGCGGTCTATCTCGTGTTCACATTCGATAGAAACTTCAAAGACTTTTTCGACTAAATGAATGAATGCTTCGTGTTGTACATAGACATCGTTCACACAATCCAATGAGTCTTTTTTGTGATTCTAAGGATAGGATGCATAGCTGAGAGGAATTTGAGCCTGTTGAAGCAAATCTTTGGAAAGGTAGCTTTAAGCTCAGGTAGTTTCTCCACCGTAGTCGAGTCTTGAGCAGCAACTAGGGGAATCTGTTCCGATGAAATCAGCGTTTGTTTGTGGTGCTCATTAGACTGCCTAGTGCTTGAGGAGTTGGAATGCTGATTGCAGGGAATTTCATATATTGAGCCTTGTTGTATGGGTTAGCTCTACCGCGTGCAGGAGGATTATTGGGATCGCTTTGACGTGCCTTAAGATTTCCTTTTATAGGATGAGGATGATTCTCAAGAATGATAGTCTCTCTCCCTTCCTTCATCTCTCTCTCTCGGCGTCATCCGGAATCAAAATCCCGATTTGAACGATGGAAGATAGAAGCACCATGAAGGCGATCAAAATCGTGTGTGTAAGACATTGCACCTATAGAAGAATCAAGTGAGAACATATTGGTGTTGCTATGTCAAAAGTAAAGTGCAAGTGAATGGTGGGGTATAAGTGCTTGAGTGTGTCCTAGTGCATCCCCCCGACAGACCAGTGACTTTTGCTTTACTCATAGGGGTTCTTTCTCCTTGAATGGGAGGCTATCTTCCTTCGCCGCCTTTTCCGAGATATTTAAGCTCTTCGACGTCGAAGGCAGTGAAGTCATAGTTCAACAAATCATTTGGGATGGAGATGTCGGAAAGCTTCTTCAATGAGCTCTCTATTTGTTGAGAAGATGAAACTTTTTCGATTGGAGTTGTGACGAATTTTGGGGTCTCCTCGGTCTCTTTTTTCTTGATTCTATATGCCAAACTTTTTCTCCTTTTTAAGGAAGGCTGCAATTGGCTTGTATGTGGCGCATAGGCAGTTGGCACTTGTCCAAAGCCCGCGTCTTCATTTTTTAGCCCTGCATCTTCAGTATCCTTTATCTCCCCTTCTTCGGTGCTTTCTTGGATTCCCTCAACAGAGGGCACCATGGGGTCATCATATTCTCTTCTCAACGACAACCTTTGGGATCGCTCTACTCCTTGGAAGACCGATTCTACGGCCGTCCTCTAAGAGCCCGAATAGTGAGAGAAGTTCATCAGTAACAAGGAGCTTGATCTCTCTATCCTTCACTAAGGTAGCATGGATAACATCAACTACTCCAGAATATCTAAGGCCTTCAGGCCGAAAGCGCGCACCCGAAAGAGTTGAAAGAATTCGTGTGATTAAGAAGAAAAATGTGGTTTGATTCTTTGAATTAAGGGCAGAGATGGGGATGGTACTTACATCCTTCCAACCACCTTCTCACGAAGCCGGGCGGACATCTCATGTAGAACCATTCCAGCTTAAACAAGGAAAGCTTATTCCATGCGCCCTTTAGGAATTGGCATTTGGGCGATGGTTTAAGAAAGACGTATAAGGGACTATCGGCTCGTCTTTTGATGTTATAAATATATCGGCTGTCCTCAGGAGTCGGTGGATGGAATAGAACACTTATGAAAATTAGGTTAGTGCCGTGGATATAGGCTTATCTGTTGGGGTGTAATTACGTGGGAGTGATTCCCATATACTTCAGCACTTCACGAATAAAGGAGTTGAAAGGTGTCACACACCCGACCGAGCACATGAACTTATTACATGGGGTGTACCCGATTGGGCCAAGAGAGGCCTGTTTTGCCTTGATGGAACCAAGACATCGTCGAAAGGAATCCTATGAATAGAGCATAATCGACGAAGATCCATTTTGTAGATTTTTATAGCCTGTGAATTGACCGGATTATCCAGGACAATGGCATCATCCACAGCGTCGGGAGCCGGGTCTATAACCTTAGCAGAAGTAGTGAGGATATTGGTAAAAGGTCTAACTACGGGCCCGATGTCTCTACTACCTCTCGTTGCTGGCATGGTTAGGGCTTATCGGACAAAGTAGCAAAGCTCGACTTCATATCTGACCTAGAAGACATCATGGGAGAACGCTTTGTATAACTTGATATCTGTGCTAGCTATACTCAATAGACAATCAATAATTAGAAATAATAATCCGTCCCCCCGTATTGTGTGTGAACTAGTGCAATAGATGTGAAATGAATGTGAATGGTTTAAGATCGAAAAAATAAAAGTAAAACATCCTAGATAGATATTTTTCTGAAGAGACTATCATCGCTGACCGTCTCAGACGACGTGAAAGGTGGTCGATGATGAAAGCTTCAGGATCGGATGTTGATGTTCTGGATTATGAAGTTCATTCCTCGAGTTTGTCGGGTTAGTTTTATACTTAAGTCATTTTGAGCGGATTGGGGATTTGTTAGTGCAAAGTTAAGTCCATTGATTCGAACCTGCTAAGTCGCGTTATTGTTTGTCACTTTATGCTTGGGCAAGGAAATGTGTAGTCATAATGTTTAGGTAACTTGAGCTAGAATGGTTTTAGTTGTCAATGCCGATCCCAGCCATCTATACCTACCCCTGCACCTTATCCTACAGCCAATCCCTCATCTCTATGTACAGTACCAATCCCTCTTCTCCTGAACTATACTGATCCCTCCTCTCTTGAACTATACCGATCCGTCCTCTCCCGAACTATACCGATCCCTCCTCTCGCAAACCATATCGATCCATATACCCACATAAATTATTGATCTTCTCTTCCTTCTAACTTTAGTGCTCAATAAGAGTACCGACCCCATGTTTAAACGACTTACACCGACCCTCCTTCTATCCTAACCTATATGGAACCCAATTCCTATCCTCGTCTTCCTCACCGAGCTCTCTCCAATCGACTTCGGCTCATCCAAACCCACTACAACAAAACTTATTTTTGGTTGCATTAGTTGGTTGCGTTTCTAGGCATATGCCGCCGTTGGTCATTTTAGAATATAAAATAAAACGATGAAACGCTGCTACTTGGCCCTGCCAATTATTTACCTATATTTTGCTAAAATTTTCCATGGCCTCTCAAAATTCCTTTCACACCACTTTTTCTCCATCTCAAAATTGCGATGGGAACAAAAGAAAGTCTCTGTCTTCCAATCCCTCAGAGCCCTCATCTTCGTCTCCAAAATCCATCATCTTCCTCATCTGATATCTCCAAAATCGTCTTCCAGTCCGGCACCGTCTCCCTCTTTTTACCTTTGCTATGCAACAATTCAGAAATGGCGAAATAAACAAGTTTGAATATAGGAGCGAAAACTCCATTGGTTGGTTTGGGCCTTCCAGATTGATCAGAAGATGAAATGTTAATTTCCATAGGCGATCACTCCTAAAGCCTCAATAAACCCTATAATAAAAATCCGACATCTACACGAAGCGCTTATCGTTTTCTTCTTCCCCTTCAATCGGAAAAGCAGAGAATGACGAAACGTTTAGTTCCCGCGTTCAGCCGAATTTTAGTTGAAAAAATCGTTCCTCCTTCTAAAACTTCTTCGGGTATCTTACCGCCTGAGAAAACTACTAAGGTAATTCGTTTTAGTTTGACCATTTGTTTTATCATATTTTAGTTAGATCTGGTTTTCCTGTCCTTGGATTTTACTAGCAAAAAGAAGTTTAGCGACCTTGTTCTAAGCTTTAGCCTTTTAAATTGATGATAGAGATGCCAGCTTTAAGCTAGGTTCAATCATTCAATAATTTTGCGGATGGCGTTTACTTATTAGATGATGCTCCGATATATTGCAATTTTTAATGTACTTGTTCTTCTTTTGTGCATTAGGGTGTTGATTTAAGTTTTCATCTTTTTCTGCAATCTTTGCTTCTTTGTTTTTCTTGTTTCAGAAGTTGCATTCTGGTTTCTCTTACTAGCTCTACAATTCGAAGCTGAGTAAGGCTGGCTGTTGCCCGGGCAGCTTAAGTAGCTCGGTCAGCGGAATCTGTAGCAGCCTGGGCAGCTTCCAATTCGTCTTGCAAGTCCACATTATTGGTGTCAAATTTGTCGCCAGTTTCGCTTTGTTTAGAAACTAAATCAGGATCAAGAGTTGAATCAATTTTTTTAGATAAACAAGGATTAAGATCGTTATGCTCTGGTGGTGGTGAAAAATGAGGACTTGGGTCTTTTTTTCCTAATGGTGATGAAATGGGAATTGGAGGAGGTGAGTAACAAAAGGCACATATTTGTACCGTTTTGTTTCTTTCGTAGAATAGTATGCAGTGTTAGAGTCGCCATATTCATTTGTGGTGTTCATAGATGGATCAGAATCAGGTTCGTTGAGACCTAGATCAACGGCTTGAGGAAAAAATTCTGAAGTTTCTTGGACTGAAGCTTTTGGAACTTCAGGGAGGTTCAATGGATCAAAGTCTTCTTCTGAATCCATTTTTTGTTCGTTTCCTTCATGATGCTCTTCTGTTTTGATATAGGGTGGGGGTTCTTCATGTTTCTTTTCAAGAAGAGGTGCACTTATGACATGATTTGGTCCATTCTGATTACACAGAATAAGACATGGTGAGCATTGACAAGTATCCTTCACGAAGGATTTTTAAAACATTCTTTATAGAACGAACATGACTGGATGATGACTACTTATATCCATTGAAAATGCAGAAAATATAAGTAAATAATTATGAGGAGATGGAAGAGTTTTATTTGCCCTTCTGAAAAAATAAAAGCACATTAAGGATGCTCGAGATTTACATAAAAATGGATACTTTGATGTATTAATAAGTTAGTGCTTGTATCATGTTTCTATTATTTACTGTTTAGTTATTTTTCGATCAATCTGCTCATGTTGCCTTCTAGCTTAAAAGTTGTCATTCTTTTATCTTTTACTCATAAGACTCTTGTAGTTATATGAGAATGTATATGCTGCTTTTTCACCGTGTCCAAAATTATGCTAAAGTATTTTATGATTTAACTTTTAGGATAAAGGAGAAACTAAAATTGAAGATTTTTCAACTACTACAATGAAGTATATGAAGTCGATCAAAGCCTGACTTTTCTCAGACTCTTGATGATGATAACAAGTGAACTTATTTTCATTCAGTTCGAAAATTTTATTAGTCAGTTGCTAATCTTCTTGTTTATACCCATTTCCCTACATTATTCATTTATTCCTAGTAAATAAATTGGAACTGAGGATGCTAGTATTTTGATTTGATTCTGAAGTAGTGTATTATTTTCATTATTATGTTTAAAGTTTTATATAAAGTTACAAGTAAATGGATATGTTTGAGCTTAAGTAGGGACTGTTTGGCTTGCAATGACGTATATGCATAGTTTTATATGATTCATTCAATTAGAAATTCACTTTAAAATGAGGCTAAAAGTTTCGAGAAGCAGTTATTGTTGGTTTGGAGCACTGTACTATCAAAACCAGTCTTTTATTGTGTGAATATCAATTAATACAATATAACAGAATCATGCAGTTTTTGCATTTATCATTAAAGCCGTTTGAAAAGGCATTCGAGAAATGTTTACTTGTTAAACATCATAATTTTTGTCCTTAAAATGTGTGTGTTGAAAATGTGTACGTGCTAATATAGTACACACGGATCGTGTAATATGATGTATAACACACAAAAATATGACTAATCACAGATAATAGAAAATTCAGTAAAATAGAAAAAGCACACCAAAGATTTTTATACTGGTTCGGAGCACCGTCCTACGTCCAGTCCCAGACTTCTATCTGGATTTTCACTACCAACTACCTCGCTTCATCCGGAGGAACAGGTTTACAACACCCGAGCAGACGAATGGGATTTCACGCCTCTAATACACTGAGGACTTCAACACTTGCCTCTTACAACACCGAGGACTTTAACACTTGCCTCTTACAACACCGAGGACTTCAACACTTGCTTCTTACAACACCGAGGACTTCAACAAAGATGAAAATAATTGTTCGTTGACGGTATGTGTTCTTGCTAACACTATTTTGTCACTTATAGTACAAACTTCCTATAATCTTATCCTCAAATAGAATATTTGTATATATGAAGATTTGGTAGTGGATATCATATTGAATCAAAAGAATGTTAAATAAATTTCAGGATTCAAAAAACGATATATGATAGAATATGAGCAATTTGAGTGCTTGAGAGTATAAGATTGAGATCAATAGAATAGAGATTAGAGTAATAGAATTGGTTAATTGGAATAATGATTTCATGATGTTTATATAAGAAATAAACAGTTGTAACCCTTTGTGAAAAGGTACAAACAAAGGTCATGATCATTGGTAAAGAGAAAGAGAAGCAACCGTTGAAGAAAAGGAAGTGTCTATACGAAAGGTTGCTTTCTGTTTGAAAACGGTCGACATGTCAAAAAGGACTAGTAGAAAGGAATTTAAATATATACACGTTATGTACACTTGTGCACGTTAACTGAGCATTCTGGGCAGAAATGGTCGACTGCCTTGTTTTAACCGGTCGACCGGTTTAGCCCAGATTGCACGGTTAATGTGCACTCATTCATATATATATATATATATATATATATATATATATATATATTCAAAGATTGAAGGTATAAGATTATTTGAGGATAGATTTTAACATAAATAACATTACTAACATACCAAATAATCAACCTCTAACATATGGAGCTCTTTGTGACTCTTTAATGAATAACTTCTTTTTGTCGATCACGGCTTATCCCTTTGTCTTGTCGATCACGGCTTATCCCTTTGTCAGAAATCAAAACTCTATAAAAATCTTGACTCAACATGTGTGTATGATATCTTGGAGTATATATTATGATATATGATATGAATCCGATCTTGTCTTGATAACATATATATATTGAATTGGGGTGTGCGGGAAAGCATTAACCGCTCAAAGGAAGTGTTGCCAGATTTTGAATAACAATAATACTAATAAATTATAAAATATTATCGAAGTTAACTAAGTTTTCTAAAAATTAACAAAATTTATAATAATGATAATAATAATTTAACTAAGTCAATTAAGTTTTACAAATAATAATAGTAAATTAACGAAGTTCTTCAGATTATGCAATCGACGGGGAATAAAGTTAGTAACAAAGGGAAACATGTTTAATTATATAATTTATATAGTCTAAGACATAACCTGTATAAGGCATTTATAAGTCTTATCAGCTATTAATTCTTTGACAAGCTTTTGATTGATGAGTTTTTCAATTATAAGCATGAACATGTGCCATCATTTCATTGTTCAATGTATTATATTTTGTTTCATGGATGCCAAAATAAAAATAAATAAGACGACCAAATACTATTTACATATACCAGTAGAAAACTCTTTGCTAGCTTATTAGTGGATTTTTCCATTAGGGTACCTTAAAATTATGGTATGGAGTAACCTATAATGTGGTTTTGTATGTAGGGTGTGCATACATACTATTGGACACAGTTTTCACTTGTGCATGACAAAGAATTATGGGTAATCAAGCATTTTGTTAACACCAGTTAGTATAACAGTTTATTAGTACTAGGTGTGAAAATTTGCATACGAATTGTTATTGTTTGTGAGTTTGGTCATTTTATCAAACAACTATTGTATTAGAATGGTTATCGATATCTTATTTGATTATATGATTAATACTTTTTTCAATTATTCGAATATGATGATTATGTGAGTGATTGTTAATTGATATAGTAGAAATAAAATAGACCATCAACAGGAAATAATATCATGAAAAAATGGTGCAAAATGATCAACAACTTTTAGTAGCATTTCAAAAACGCTACGAAAATACATATAGTGGCGTCGAGTAAACGCAACCGTGAAGTAGTGGTAAAGTTGGATATTCTATTGGCAGCGTCAAAAAACCTTTTGGTAGCGTTTTATACACGGTGCAAAAAAAGAATTTAGTGGCGTTTCATAAACGCTGCAGTAAAATGATTTATGATAGCGTTGAAATAAGTGCAACTAAAAATCAGGTATTTTTAGGCGCAGGCTTTATAACAGCGTTCATCAAAACGCTGCTAAAATTTTTAGTAGCGTTTTTTGAGCGCTACTAAAAATCAAAATTCTTGTAGTGACCTAATCTCTCCTCCTTCAAATCTCATCTTTTTCTCCTAATCCTTCTTCCTCTCTGCCTCTTATCCACCTCTCAATGAAACCCATCTTACTATGCACCTAAATGACACACAAATCCTTAAGGATTGCAATCGAAGAACATAAATTAAGGGAAGGTTTATACCTACGAGCGTTTAGATTAGATGGCTATTGTTGGAATTATCGAATTGAGGGGCAGCGATGAATGACTATGAGGGATTTCTCGAACTCGTGCTAGGATTGGAAGTAAAAAGCTGAAAGATTTAGGCTTGGAAAGAGGAGGGTTTGTGTGATGTCGAAGGATTCGACCAAGAAAAACTTGAAAGAAAGGAAAGCTTGGAAAATGGAAGTAAAAAAGGAAAAGAATGGGATGTTGAGTTTTATATGTGAGAATGTATGGGAATGTGAAGCAGTCTCCTCTGAGGGACCGGTCACAATGGTTGAAGGGTTCGGCATTATGTATGCCAACCCCAACCAATGTGAGTCCACCAAGGTGTTGGCATACCAAATGCTGACCCCCTTAAAAAATATTATTATAATAATAAGATATAACAATGATAAAATAAAATAAAGTAGTAGAATAATAATGTGTCTTTAAATAATGAAAAGGAAAAGAGGGTAAGCTTAAATGGCGGATGATCGTGAGATTGGAAAGGTTCTTATAAAGTCAACCTTCGAAAGGTTAAACCAGAAAGTCCGAGGGCTTCATACAACTAGACTCGCATGTTTCAAATGGGTCGAGACTTTGTCAAAGGATTGGTAAAGGATAGCATCGGCCGATGACTTGGACGGTCTTGCCTTTGGAAACATGGATTTTTCATTGATTCAAAGCGCATCGTGTTATTCATAAGACGCACTTTGGGGGGGCAAATATTACCCGGTGCTTTGGCCCAGCAACAAAAAGTTAATTATAGAGATCAAAATTGACTATTAATGAAAAAATGGCGATGAGATGACATCTACGTCCCCAGAGTGTGGTTTTCAAGCAGCTTTGTCTAGCCCTGGATCAATAAAGTCGAAAAGTGGATGAAGTAGGATGTCAAGTTTATGATGATTAATAGGGGTCGGCATTCTTAGTTGATGGTTGAGAAATATTTGGTATCCATAGGGTCGACATTCCATGTAATAAAGATCGGGTCAGCATAGCACGAAGGGATCGGCTAAAGCATGGGGAATATTGTAGGGCTCGAATCGGCAAAGGACGAAGCAAAGTACAGCTCGGGATAGCATTGCATGAGATAGAGCCTCGGGTCAGCATTCCATACAATAGCTCCCGCAACACCCCGCACCTCTAGGCACCTTAAAAATCGGACATGACTAGAAGCATGGGTGGTCGGGTGAAATAAAAATCCATAACATAGCATAGAGGCTAAGGCAACAAAATAAAATGATTAAAATATTACAGCGGAAGAAAACTTGCACTTATTATAAATTAATAGCAAAACAGCTTCATTGAAAACAACATTATCCCAAATTTATTTCTGAAACCAAAAGTAACAAGTAGTCTCCACCAAAATATAAAACATAACAAAGTTCACAACATAGGTCCTCAAATATAAAGTAAAGTACGGAAAAGAGAAACAAAGTACATGAAACAAAAAAACAAAAGCTGAAGATAACAACTGCTCCAATGACCCTCCAAGCTACAAAGAACTGCAACCTAGACCTGCCCTCCTGTGATTTGGGGAAAATAGGAAAAATAGGAATGGATCAGACATAAAGTCTGGTGAATAAAAATAAAATGAAGTAGAAAGAATAAAACATTTTAATTCTAGGTCTTCCTCGGATATCGCAGAGGGTGAGTAATATAATGCAGTGAATCCTTCTTAGATACAGTTCTTAAGAAGCCAAAGTCGGTGGTCACTCCAGGGAAGTCAACCATGCACTAATACTAAACGTCAATCGACCTGTCGGACCTGCTATCCTTACTTATCCATGTGCTACAGCATGAAAGTCATGCTCCTCACCCATGCACTGTGACTAAATGCTTCTTACGTCTGACCGACGTCGAATCAAACTGGCTCGCAGGACCCCGAAGTTGAGCTCAGGCTCCACCAAACTGGACTCTTATCTTTCTGTCTCCTTGGTCACCAACGTTGACTTACCGCTATCTAAAGTGTCGGTTCTCCGTAAGAGCGCCCGCAGCTGGGTCGGCTGTGCAAAATCCTCCAACGATCTGCCTAAAGAAGCCTACGTCGGAGCACACTTGTCATGTTCCGTCTGCATTAATCTTCCTGAAGAAGCCTACGATTGTTATCTATCCTACGAACTAGCAACCTATGAAAGGTAACAAACATCCTTGCGAAGCTACTTGCCTGCTCCTAGTACATACATCCAAAATTTTATTTTGGTCCTTACTACATGAAACACCAGTCCAGACCTTTACAAGGTTTTCCTACCAAATCTCTTCCAGATTAATTGATTTTACCATTACAGTTTACATACTTCTGTTTCTATTAATCTACTTTAGGCCATTTTTACATCCGATTTGGTTATTTCACAATTTTCCTTCTTCTTACATAAATGGTAATTTAGTTTCACGTCCGTTCAATCCGTATGGTTTGTCTATAATTTTTATGTCATTTTTTTAGAGATTTACACTAGCCTTTAGGGTCCATTTAATTTACATTTTTTTCCACCCTAATTTACGTTCTTCTTTTAGAGATTTAATCTACACAAAAAATTTATCCAATGGCCACAAACCATTTAATTACACAAGATTCCACTTTTACATTTTTAGGTCATATATGAAAAAAAACAATTATGCCAATTAGACTCTCAATTTTGTTCCAAAACCATATTCAAAATTATGTAATTATATCAATCAAAACCATAATTTTGTTCAAGTAACATATTTTGAATTTATTCAACTAACCTGTTCTACCATTAGAAATTGAATAACAATACTAATTCAATTTAATTAAACCAATATTATTTACGCCATGAAATGCGAGTAACAATTTGTTTGTTCCAAATTTCAACCAAAATATGAATTAAAATTGAGAAGTGGAAGAAGAAGAAGATACAATAATTTACATAAATTTTAATCTTATTTATACCATAGAATGTGAATAGACAATTTATATGTCCCATATTTTAAATCAAACATGAATTAGATTTGCGAAGTGGAAGAAGAAGAAGAAGTTGCAATAATTTACATCTATTCTCAATTAATAACAGAAATTAATTCATGTTAAAGTGCCAGAAAAGAACTGAAATTAAACTACTTTATTTTTCTATTTCATATTAAATCCCACTCACCTGGCCCTTGAGCTTGCATAAATTTGAAAAAGCTTTAATTTAATCTTTCTCCCTTTGATTCTTCTAAATTCTCCAAATTGCTTGAATATATATATATAGATAATTTAATTTGGTAGAGATTTGTTTATTTAGTAGAGAAAAGGAGGAAGAATAATACACACTAATTTTACCATAGAATTATGGCGATGGCTGAATAAGAGATTAGGTTTAGGTTAGATGGTTTATTTATAGATTGTTTGAGTGAATATAATCCATAGATTATTTTAGATTAAGTATGGTTCTTTCATACACTTAATGATTATCCATTCTAGCCCATACACTTCACCCAACCAATAAAATTTAGCCATCTCATCATCTTACATCACTGGAGCGAATGGGAAGCCACCACGTGTTAGAAACAACGTTGAAATACGTCGAAAAATTGTTGGAAACGAACCAGCTAAAACAAACATCGCTCCAGATTTTGGGCGATAATGGGACTTGATCCCTGGTCACTAAGGAAGTCAACATGTGCCTTTAACACACTACCAAATGCGCTTTTAATTTCTTTTTATTTATATTTCACGTAAAATATCGAAGTGATACATTCTCCCTCCTTAAAGGATTTCGACCCAGAAATCTTTAAAGATGGAAGAACGTAATTAACAACAAGCATCTAAGAACTACATCCATCTACTCACCATCATCCATTTCTACCATTATCCTTATTTTTTACTAATGCAATTTATGACTTATGAAAAGTGAAATGCATATGAACTTACCTAATGCAAAAAGTTAGTCGGTCTACTGATTCAGTTGACCTCCTGTGATGCAAGTATGCTTATGCCATGCAACCAAATGTATGCAATTACCTTAGTATATATGTATGCTTCACTCATTCACCCAAGTGCACCATCCATATGCAACATACGTTTATATATATACATACACACACAACCATGTGAAAATGCAATAGATAACAGGCACGCATGTGCAGGTGTGTGTACCTGGCTGGCCGGATATCCTAAAAATATCTGTCTAGTGCATGCAATGCATCCATTTGCAAACATTGACATCCACTTGCAATCATTTTCATCCATCAAACATAACATGCCCTAATGACATGTTTACAACCAAGCTACCATCCATAGGTCTCACCTAAAGATTATCGAAAAGACCTTAACTATAGAAAGATCAAAGGTCAAAGATACGATATTTGAAGTGTACCTTCAAATAGAAAAGGATAAGATGTTCGAAGTCTCTCCTCAGATTTCCATGTGCACTCCTTGGGGTCATCTCCCCATTGAACCTTCACCATACGAACTTCCTTATTGCGTAATCTCTTGACATCGTGTTCCAATATACGGTGGGTGTACGACACATAAGTGATTCGTGCTCTACCTCCACTTCTCCTAGCTGATCGGGTTCTACTACTACCACAGAATCATGTAGACACTTCCCCAGAAGCGAAACATAAAAACATCGTGAACTCCTGCCAACTTATCTAGAAGATAAACTTTATATGCCACTTTTCTAATCTGTGCGGTAATAGGGAAGGATCCTATAAATCTCAATACCAACTTACCCACTGAGCCAAATCTCATAACGTTTCTTAGAGGAGAAACCTTGACAAAAACCATATCTCCAACCTTAAACTCCACACATGAAAGTCTTCTATCAGCATATAACTTTTATCTATCTTGTGCAGTCTTCAACCTCTTGTAAATCAAATCCACCTTCTCGGAAGCTTCCCTCACCGAATCTGGTCTAAACAAGATCCTATTGGTGGTATCCCACCAACAAGCCGGTGATCTACATGGTCTGCCATAGAAGGTCTCGAACGGTGCCATCCCAATGCTTGCTTGATAAATATTATTATACACGAATTCCACTAAAGGTAGGTGGTCTTCTCAAGAGCCTCCGAAGTTAATGATGCACAATCTAAGCAAATCTTCCAAAACCCTATTTACCCTCTCAGTCTATCCATCTATCAGAGGGTGATATGCTGTGCTCGGATTCAGTTCCGTTTCCAAGGCTTGCTGAAAACTCCTTCAAAACTCACTGGTGAATGATGAATCCCTATCACTCACAATGCTGGAGGAAACTCCCTGAAGCCTAACTATCTCCCTTACATAAAGAATCGCCAAAGAAGCTGATGTCCTATTACTCTTAATGTGTATAAAATGAGCGATCTTCGTCAGTCTATCCGCAATGAACCAAATGCTTGTGTTCCCTCTCAGTGGCCTTGGTAATCCATCCAGAAGTCGATAGAGATGCTCTTCCATTTCCATAATGGAATATTCAATGGCTGTAACAGTCCTTTGGGCTTCTTTTGTTCCGCCATTACCCTTTGGCAAGTGTTGCACTTCAATACATACTTTTTCACCCCCTTCTTCATTCCGATCCAATAGAATACCCTCTTCATATTCCCATACATCTTATCACCACCGGGGTGCACTGTCATCCTAGAAAGATGGGACTTGGCCAACACTGCATCTACCAAATCCTCACTATAGGGAACACAAAGTCTACCATCCCTTCTAAGCCACCCCCTAGTGTCCATGATATAGCACCTAAGATGTGGTGATGACTCTACTCTACCAAGCTTATCTAAAATGTCCTTTAACTCTTTGTCTTCACCTTGCTTTGCTCTAATCTGCTCCATCAAAGTAGGCTGGACGTCGAGGGCTGCTAAAAATCCTGGAGCTAAATCTGATGGAGGTCTAAAATCAAAGGTAGCAGTGTACTCCAAATGCTTTCATTCCAAAAACAGAGGACTTAAAACCACTTTGTGTCTACTCAACGCATTTGCCGCTACATTCTTTGCCCGTGGTGTAGGAAATCTCAAAGTCATAAGACGTTAAAAACTCCATCCATCTTTGTTGTCTCAAATTCAAGTCTTTCTGAGAGAATAGATACTTCAATGAAAATCTCAAATCTTTCTCTTAGAGAAAGTGCCTCCAAGACTTGAGAGCAAAAACTATATTTGCCAACTCAAGATCATGCGTGAGGTAACTGTCTACTCACATAGCACACTACCCTACCCTCTTGCATCAGTACCGCCCTAGCCCCCCACCAAAAGCATCCATATAGACTAAGAAAGGCTTGGTTCCATCCGATAATACCAATACGGAAAAGGTTATCAAAGATTCCTTCAATCGACCAAAGGCATCTTTACACTTGGCATCCCAAACAAAAGCCGAATTCTTCCTGGTAAGGCGAGTAAGTGGAGTCGATATCCTAGCGAAGTCCTTAATAAGCTTCCTATAGTAACCCGCAAGATCAAGGAAACTCCTAATGTTCGTGGCATTTTAAGGGTCTGCCAATCATGTACCGCTGCCACTTTTGCCGGATCTACTACAAGACCATCCTCCAAAATGATGTATCCCAAAAAGCGAACCTCATCCTTCCAAAGGTAACACTTGGAGAACTTTGCCTTCAACTTTTGTGCTTGTAGGGTTTTAAGCATTTATTCCAAGTGAACAGTATACTCCTCCTTACTTCACGAATAAACCAAAATGTCGTTGAAGAACACCACCACAAACATGTTCAACAATTCGCGAAATACTCGACTCGTCATGTCCACAAAATATGCCAGAGCATTGATTAGCCCATATGGCATGACTAACCACTCAAATAACCATCCGGAGTCCTAAACGGAGTTTTTCGATGCTATCCTCTAGCCACACGCAACTGATGAAATCCCGCAGCCAAATTGAGCTGCGAAAATAGCTCGGCTCTTACTAATTGATCGAAGAGATCGTCTATATAAGGAAAAGAATAACGGTTCTTCTTCGTTAGCTTATTAAGCTTCCTATAATCCATGCAAAGCCTATAATCCATAGTGGCAAAGACGACGGGTGCGCCTCACTCAGAAAAGCTCCTACGAATGAAGCCCTTCTCCAAAAGCTCTCCAATCTGCTTGCTCAACTCACGACGTTCCTTAGGAGCCGTATGCCTTAACGTCAAAGCAACTGGTTTGGCATTATAGACAAGATAAACCTTGAACTCAATCTCTCTTTGAGGTGGAAGGCCAGCAACCTCCTCGAACACATTTGAAAAGTCTCTAACAACGAGTATCGAACTCAAAGTATCAAGCGATAAGTTAAGAGAATAAAGGTAGCTCATCATGACTGGTCCTCTAGGTTCACAAGAGATCTCCAAGGTATGTCCACTACAAGTGTCTAACCTCACTACCGTCTTATCGCAATTAAGAACAGCACCATACATGGATAGCCAATCCATACCAAGAATCAACACAAACTCAGAAAAGCCCAATACAAAGGCACTATAGTCAAACTCAACCCCTAAAATAAACAATTTCAAATCCCGGCATTACATGGACAAACAGGTCGATCCTCCTATGGGATTTGATACTATTACCGGGTCGGTCACTAAGCAAGCACAAGACAAAGACCTTCTACCAGAATACTAGATATAAAAGAGTGAGAAGCTCCGTAATCAAATAGGGTACTAACAAGAAAATCAAAGATAGATAACACACTTTTGATGATCATCTTCTTTCCCTTGTCCACAACTGGATGAGTACTAGAGGAAGGAGCTGCCTCTAAAGCATAAGCCTGAGCAGGCTATGAAGATGTCTGTGAACTATCCTTGGGATTCGATGGACAGTCCTTTTTCATATGCCTCACTTGATCGGAAAGATAGAACCTCAGTCTCGACCGCTCTCCTGCCCATCTATAATCCTTAGCAAGATGACCTGGTTTTCCAAAAGTATTTCACGTTTAGTCCTTCCTTGGAACTTTCCTTTTTCCACCTGACCCTCCTCCTCTCCTCTTTCTTTTCCACTGCTTCTTTCCATCAATCTTCTATGACACATCTCCTTTCTTCTCAGTATCAACAAGTAAAGCCATCTCTACCAATCCCTAAATAGTGGCTCCCGTCAGAATGTAGCTCACCGCCAAACTCTACAGTAGCTGGCTCAAACCCTTAACGAACTTCAACGCCTTCTTGTAAGGAGTGTTGATCAAGTATAATCCAAATCTGGCAAGCTCATTGAATTGATTAACATATTCATTAACGGTCATATCCCCTTGCTTGAGCTGTACAAATTTCTCTAGCTGCACTCCCTTTTCAGCCTACGATGAGAATTTCCTCTCGAACCTAGTATGAAATTCCGCCCAAGTCAAATTATCAGCCTTAGCCTCCACAATCCCCCACCAACGAAGAGCCTCTCCCTGCAACTACCATGAAGCCAACTGCCTTCGAGCCAAGCCCTCCAATCCCATAGTCTAAATACTCGCTCACAACTACTGATCCAAACTCTCGCCTCAGTATATGACTCAATGCCAAGAAACATGTGACGACCCGGAATTTTTAAGCCTTTAAATCGGAATATTTAATTGATTTTAAGTATTTAAAGGTTAATTATCAACTTAAATTACGAATATCATAATTTGTTTGACAATTAGATTGTTGAATTAAATAATTTGAATTGGATAAAATATGAAACCTGAGATTTTTAGCCTGCTAAAAATATGATTTGAAAGCTTATAAAATTTATATTGATAACATTGAATATAATAAAAGTGTTAAAATGGAATCTAACACTAAATTGGTCAGTTTTGAAATTAAATCGTTTAAATTGAATTTAAAAATAGCATTCCGAGGCACAGTCTCGGAATTCAACGAAACCAGTTCCATTGGATCCGTAATATTGAATCATTATCGGATTTTAAATTTTGTATTAATTGGGCTTGTTATGTGAGCGTACGATACATAAACGCGTTGGAAATTTTCATCGAAAATTCTATTTAAATTTTAATTATCTATTCACGTGCTAATCACCATCCACTGTTTTTCCTTCAAATCGCTGCCTCTTCTCGTACATATTATCATCATCGTGTCTCCCTTTGGCTTTTCACGCAAGCTTCATTTCCTTAGATATTTTCACCGAAACCCTTTCTTTCAAATGATTTCTCTTTGGAAAAAAAATATCTCAGCAAAAGAAATCTATGGCCGAACGCAACTTCCTTTCAAATACGAAATCCAACGAAGTTCATTCGAAGCCCGATATATTCTTCCTCCTTCTTCTGTTAATCAAATTCGAGTTCTCTATATGTAAAAAAAAGGGATGGCAGAACTAGGCGGGGACTCGCGTGAACACGCGAGGATTTTGAGTCGTCATCTTTATCAAATCGATTCGACCGAAGGGGGAACCGTTTCCGAGCCTGTATCTCGTTCGAACTAGGGGAGGCGCGCGAACATCTGGTAATGCGATTTGGGTTGTCGGCTTCGGTAACGAAGAGGAGAGAATCGCGTCATCACCATCGATGGCCGCGAGTTGAGGCTTTAGAGGGGTCTAGGGTTTTAGCTGCTACCGAGTGCTCGAGATTATGATCATTTGGAAGTGGAGCATACGGCGTCGGCATCATGTGCAGAGCTCGTCGTTGACTCGAGAAGCTAGGGTTTCTGTTGGCTTTGAAGGGTGTGCGCGAAGAAGCTTTTGACGACAGCACTGCTTGGTTGTGATGGTGGTGTTACGCCCTGTAGCCATAATGTATAGGATTTGTTTTATATTTATATATTTGAATATATTACAGATTCAAATAATAATAGCAGTATTCAGTAGAGGAAATATTTCTGTTTTAATTTAATAAGCAGTAAAACAGAAAATAATATTTATACATGATTTTGGGAAGTATATAGAAATTTAAAATATTGAAAGCGAGTATATAAAATTTGATAGATTGTTTTTATAGTGAAGCTTCAGGGAAAAACTAAATATATAAATATACATATATTCATTCACTTAGTTACATTTTAAATAAAGGAAATTAATTTGTTTATTTAATTATTTTAGTTAAAGATAATTTATTAAAGGGAATTTAGTTTTGAATTAAATTATTAGTGAAATTAATTAGTGAATGGAAACTTTATAGTTCGATAGTTTGAATACTAATAAAATCCTATAATGCTTATACAAGGTCATATACAATGGAAACGAGCCGGGTTGGATTGAGTTGCAAAACAATAATCAAAGGTGAGTTAATCTCACTCAGTTAATTTAAAATAAAATTTAAATGATTAAATTTAAATAATTGTTTGAATGGTTGAAATTGATTGTTGTGCTGTTGTGCGGTATATATTTGGAATTGGCATTTTATATTGTGCTAACATCTGTGGATGCAGGAAAAACAGGTTGGAGGGATCCAACTGGACCCCTCAACTTTATTTAATTATTCAATATCCTCTGTTCTGAATATTTGATATTCTGCAATGAATTTTGTGAAATATTGAAGGCTATGGCTTGATTGATATAATCGGGCAATAATGAATTACCAAATATATAAAATTGAGTTTGGGAATGAAAATAAAAGAAGTGAAATTGTAAGTAAATAATTATAGGAAAGTTGAATAAATTTAAGAATGATCTGGAAAGAAAATAAAGTGACTTTAAAATTTTAATAAATAAATCTTGAGTATGGGAAGAAAAATTTAAATAAACAGGAAGTTAATAAAACCTAAACTTCATTGTTGTTGTTTAAAAGAACAAAACATTTATTGTAACTTTAGGATTTAAATTTATTTAAGAAGAATAAAGAAGGAATTGAGAATAACCTGAAATTTTGTACATTTCAGATAAAGGATTTAAAATCAAACTGAAAATAATAATAAAGTCCGTAATTAATGAATTTTGAAATGAACTGATAAGTAAGAAGTTTATTTCAAATGGAATAAATTGGAATCAATTTGGAAAATTGATTTAAGTGATTGAGATTGGAAATCTCTCTCTGAATAACCAAGTACGTTTTCAAAGTAAATTTTTAAATATAAATTAAAAGTTTAAAGTTGTTTTTTTTTAAGAAGTATGTTTTTAGAAAATTTACTATTTCTAAATATTTAAATTCTAAAATAAGTATTTCCTTTTAATCTATTATAGCAATAATTATTTCAATCTATTATAACAGTAATTATTTAAAGAGTGACTTAGTATTTTATTTTAAAAGTGAAATCTAGTTTTATATATTATTTAGTAACATTATTTTCAAATATTCATATAGTATGTATTTTTAACAAATCATTGAGGTAGTTTTAACATAAATGTTATAAAGTATATTTCTAAGTAAAGAGTTTTAAATTATTTTAAAAATCTAGTTTTTTGCATGGTGATTTCAGAGGAGATAGAAAATATTTGGGAAAGTTTATTCTGAGAGGAAAGATGGTTTTGAAACTGTTTTCAAAGGATTGAAAATAGAAATATATCTTGTGAAGATATTTTGGATTAATAAATAATTTGGAAAACTATTGGTTGATGGTTGTTTGTGAATATTAATTGATAGTTAAATAACTGAGAATCAATGTTGGACAATGTGTTGATCGTTTCGAAGAGACCGGGATCGAGATTTATTTCTCGAAAACCACTTCGATCCGGTTTGTACGTTTCGTGTAAACGATGTTGGATTCGAAGATGGAGCAGTGAAGTGCAAGAGCTAGTCGCTACTACTCCTGAGGATATTTCCAAAATGGATGTAGTAGGAATAGTGCCTTCGGTTCCGTTCGAACCCGGGACGGACTTGTATGGATGAATGCTTGCGAAACATCGTCAGGTGGACGATGGGCATTCAAATGGATATGTTCTTTAAAGGTAACGCTTTGCCTCAAGCCTCATCAAATGGGAATGGCTGAAAATCAGGGGATATGCAGCAAGGCTTCATGGGTAGCCCCCACTGGAGGGTGAGGTCATCCCTGTCTAGATGTCCCTTTTATTTCGGCTTAGTGGGCTGTTTCTGATCCCAACCGCGGGGTGATCTTGCTCGAGACTGTCCAGTAAAGGATGGTTCCGGTCTTGTGTTGCAGGGGAGTTAGGGTGGCTCCTCGGTACGCTGATCTAGACCAGGTACTATGACAGGTGGTACCCCAGTGCCTAGCCATTAGTTGGAATCCTTTTTCCCTACGCGCCCGTGTGGTTTTGATTGTGCCCAACTATTGCTGAAACGTGAGATGCAAGCATTTCAGCTAGATTCTATTTACTTTCTATAGACACTATTATAATATCAGAGAATTTCTATAAAAATTGTTTTAGCTATCGTAAGGCAAAAACCCGACATGTTTATTTGTGGCGTGTCTTACGAGATGCTTTTGTTTTCAAAGGATTTTGAAACTTTAATAATCAATTGGGTGTGGTTTTCTCACGCTGGTATTCCAGACTGACTCGGGTGCTATTTAACTGTAATGCTCGGGTCAGACCGAGTATTATAGAATACAGGATATGATGCTGTGGAGCTCAGGAGACGAGCAGGATGGCGATACGTACTTCCGTACTTGTATATATATATACACACACATATCCCGCTGTGTTGAGTTGTTGTGTATCCAGTTGTATGTTATTGATGTGAGTTGTGATTGATGTACTCTGATGATGTAATATATGTAAACAAATATATTTGATTTTGAGTAAAGATTATTTACTATCTATTATATTTTATTCCGCTGCGATGGTTAGATTCTGATGTTGATTTTGTTTTCTCTTCTTCTACCTCTTCTTCTTTAACCCAAATGGTTCATATTTCTGTACAACTTGAGTTAATTTAGGTAGAATAGTGTTGACTCAAGGGGTACGGATTTGCGGGCTGTTACATTTGGTATCAGAGCTTAGGTTGGTGATAACCTTGGCTCTGGTGGGGATTACTCATTTAAATTAGAGTCTATAGTACTCTAAAATGAGTTTGAGCGTATTAATAGATATGAGCGCATATTTGTTAGTGAATATATATTGTTTTAATATTGTGTTGATTGAGTTATTGAGTGGCATATGAACCTTCGTCGACGCAGTCTGCGCAACTGTATCGAAGGGGTTTCTAAACATTTGAATAGAGCAATCGACACAGTATTGTTTTAAATATGGGTAAATGAAATAATTTTACCCAAAAATATATATTTCGGTATAAAGAAAGTTTTTGTGAACTATTTTAGCTAATATATGGTTACTTGGATGTTAGGAATGATAATATTAAAGTATTATCATTGTTAAGTGAAAATTTAACTAGAAATTGAAATATAACTAAATTTAAGGGAGTAAATTCATTATAAAATGAAATTTATAAATATGAATTGTAAATTTGAATTATAAATTGAAATATAATTAAATAAGAATTTGTATGAGCATAAGCTATGCAAATGAATTGTAGTAAAATTGAATTAAGCAGGATTTGGAAATTTAAATCCTGGAGATTTTGGAAGTGTTTTGAAAATAAATAATAGCACAATTGTTTTGTAGATATTTCTAAAAGGAAATTGTTTAAAAGGGATTTTGTAAGTGATATAGCATTGAAATCACTTGGATTATTAGAAAATAATTCTGATGATGACGGCCGCATCATCAGTATTCATTTTCGAATTTCTAAGTGACGGATTGCTGCCAAAATTGATTTGTTTAGAAAAGCTTGTTGTTTTTGAAAATTTCAAAGGAAATTTGTTGAGGGTAAAACCAGGATTGGTTTAAATTTTTGAGAAGTATAATTTGAGATGTTGGAGATTTCAAATGATTTGAAACCAAAAGCCGGGTGTTTAAAAAAAAATCCTAATAAGATGGGTTGTAAGATTATAAATTGAAATGTTTTTTAAATCAGGAAGGAAATAAGCTTTGAATGTTGGGAATTTAATTTTAAGGGAAAAGTTAAAAAATGAAATTAACTTGAATTGGAGAATAAAATTTAACTGGATTGAAATTAATTGAATAGGTTGAAAATAATATCCAGTTGTATTCGAATTAAGTTGAAATTGAATTGAGTCAAATAAATCTGAGTTAAAGAAAACTGAATGGGAATGAGAACTCAATTGAATTAATGAATGGAATTATATTCTTACCTAAACAAATGGAAAATAAATTGGATAAGAATTAGATTGAAATAAATAAACTAGAATAACTTATAAAAGAATTAAAATGCATGAATAAAACATGCTTGGGTTATAAAGAAGCATAAGGCTTGAGTTAAAATAAAAGAAGAATATATTCAAGCTTATGATGAATGGAATTGTATAAAACAATAAGTTGTGACTTATTAAATTGAAAATGGAATACAAAATCCAAAATAAATATTGTTTGATGAATTGAGTAATGAAACAAAAATTCAAGTTTGAATTATAAAATAAATTGAATTTAAGCAAATTGAATGGAGTGATATTTGAAATTAAATTCAAATATTGAATTATAAATTAAGGAAAAGCTGGATTGGTAAGTTAATATTGAAGTTTGGAAATAAAACTCAAGTTATAAATCAAATTCGACTTGAATCATTAGTGAAGAAAGATAATTGATAGTGGCCTTGCAATAAATTAAATGAATTGAGAATGTAATTGAATTGTGAGCTCATGAAATTGGCTGGTAAAATGAAAATGGATAGTGGATTCAGAATTTGAGTTATTAGTTAGAATTTAATTTGAGGTGTTAACAAATTAAGTATAATTGAAATGTATCGAATAAAAAAATGGAATAGATTAAAATAATAATGGTTTGTATTGAGAATAAAATCCATATATAGGGAAATAAAATGGGATATGGTCTTGGAATCAATTGAGTTAAGTTGAGTAATAAAAGAGAAAAGTTTACTTCTAAAATGAAAATGAGCTTATGTATAAAATTTTGAATAGATTGAAGTGAATTAACTTAAAATTAAACAAATGGAAGAGTTGAATTAAATTCAACTTAAAACTAAGTGTAATGATATTGGGTTGGATTTGAATCAAGTAAAAATAAATTTGGATCGAAATAGAATTTGATGGATTATAAATAATATTTAAGGAAATGAAAATTCATAATGAATTGAGTGGACAAACTAATTATATTGAATAAATAAATGGATGGAATAAATAAGAATCAAAATGAAGTGTGGTTTAAATAAGTTGAGAAATGGTTGTGGAATGAAATAGCTTGGATTGTTTTCAAGCTAAATAAATAGTTTGAATAAACTAGATTGATTAATAAAATGAAATGCGAGGAGAATGAGAATATATGGATTGTGAATAAATTGAAAATGGAATAGAATTAAGTATAAATTGAGTTGAAATCCATTTAAAATGGTTATAAAACATAAATACCTATTTATTCACATAAATCTCGTCAAATTGCAAGGAATAAATTGATATTGAATGTAAATAGAAGTTATTACAATGCCTTGGATGGGTAGGAGTAAAATAAATTGATTTTGAGAATAACTGGATTAAATATGGGTTTGGGTTGCTTGAAAATAAATTGGATGTAAGCGATTGAGTTTTTAAACCATTCAAATTGAATGAAAATGGATTGTAAATTAATTGAAATAGTTGAATTAGTATGGAATTGTATGAATTGCTTACGGAAAATGTTGATGTGCATTTCTTTAGAATTCATATGTTTTAACCATTGCATCTAAGTGAAATATAGTTAAACTGCATATATTTGGCACTTACATGTTTAAATTGAGTAAGTACAGGTACCTGGAAGCCGTATGGCTGGATTTGGATTGCATTAACTGCTAAATAAATGAGCTACTTGCTTAAAAATGCTAAATAAGGTATGCCTACGCAATAAAAATAGGAAATATGAACTGTTTTTGGTTTTTCCGACCGTGTGGGTCGACGCATATATATTTATCTCTTTTGTCAAATTGCAAAAGCTCCTCCGTACAAAGGAGACTCTGCCAAAAAAATTCAGAAATTTTGGGAGTTAGAAAAACTTTGAAATTTTTTGGAAAATTCATTAACGACAAAACAATTTCAAACTAGAAATTGAAATAAGTTAGTGAATGAAACTAATTAAAATAATGACATGAATTAGTTATAAATAAAAAAATAAAATTTAAAGTTTAGAGTTGAAAATAAATTGAATTCGTATGGAAATGAAAGAATTAATTTGAATAGGAATGGATATAAACTAAAGTGGTAAGATGAAAATGAATATAAGAAACATATGAAATGCTTATGTTAACTTAAGTAAGGAATGGTCAATTCTTAATTGGAGAGTGATATTACAAAGATATTCCAAATTGTTATTTGAATGAGTAAATAATTAACATTTTGTAAGAAAGTTGATATGATGTTTTAGAAATATTGTGATGGGATAATTAGTGCTAAGCAGGATATGTAGGTAAGATAAAGGGAAAGAGAATTGGATTGATTTCAAAGATAAAAATTTGAAATGCTCGATAAAAAGGTATGTATTTAAATTTGGTATGAAATTTGATTGGGATTTGGATTTTGATTGAGCCACTTGGCTTTTTGTTTTCCTTTTGGATTTGGAAGGCCGTAGAGCCATTTTGTAGTTGTACCGAGTCAGCCACGCAAAGGAGACGCTGGCGAATTTTTTCGGGAATTTAGGGAGTTAGGAAAATTTTGAGAAAATTTTGATAATTCAAAATTTTAGTTTTGAATTATAATTTGAACAGTTGAACAAGTAAGTTATTGGGAAACTATAGAAGGTTTTGGAAAGGTTTGGAAAGTTAATAAGAATGATAATGGATCTTTTATAAAAAGATAGTTGGTGAGATGTTGAATTGTTAAAACTGTTTGATTTTAGGGAAATAATAAACGGGTATTGGACCATTCTTCCTAATTGGTAATTTCGGGGACGAAATTCTTTTAAGGGGGGAATGTGACGACCCGGAATTTTTAAGCTTTAAATCGAAATATTTAATTGATTTTAAGTATTTAAAGGTTAATTATCAACTTAAATTACAAATATCATAATTTGTTTGTCAATTAGATTGTTGAATTAAATAATTTGAATTGGATAAAATATGAAACCTGATATTTTTAGCCTGCTAAAAATATGATTTGAAAGCTTATAAAATTTATATTGATAACATTAAATATAATAAAAGTGTTAAAATGGAATCTAACACTAAATTGGTCAGTTTTGAAATTTAATCGTTTAAATTGAATTTAAAAATAGCATTCCGAGGCACAGTCTCGGAATTCAACGAAACCAGTTCCATTGGATCCGTAATATTGAATCATTATCGGATTTTAAATTTCGTATTGATTGGGCTTGTTATGTGAGCGTACGATACATAAACGCATTGGAAATTTTCATAGAAAATTCTATTTTAATTTTAATTATCTATTCTCGTGCTAATCACCATCCACTATTTTTCCTTTAAATCGCTGCCTCTTCTCGTACATATTATCATCATCGTGTCTCCCTTTGGCTCTTCCCGCAAGCTTCATTTCCTTAGATATTTTCACCGAAACCCTTTCGTTCAAATGATTTCTCTTTGAAAAAAAAACTCAGCAAAAGGAATCTGTGGCCGAACGCAACTTCCTTTCAAATATGAAATCCAACGAAGTTCGTTCGAAGCCCGATATATTCTTCCTCCTTCTTCTGTTAATCAAATTCTTGTTCACTATATGTAAAAAAAAAAGGGATGGCAGAACTAAGTGGGGACTCGCGTGAACACGCGAGGATTTTGAGTCGTCATCTTCATCAAATCGATTCGACCGAAGGGGGAACCGTTGCCGAACCTGTATCTCGTTCGAACTAGGGGAGGCGCGCGAACATCTGGTAACGCGATTTGGGTTGTCGGCTTCGGTAACGAGGAGGAGAGAATCGCGTCATCACCATCGATGGCCGCGAGTTGAGGCTTCAGAGGGGTCTAGGGTTTTAGCTGCTACCGAGTGCTCGAGATTATGATCATTTGGAAGTGAAGCATACAGCGTCGGCATCATGTGCAGAGCTCGTCGTTGACTCGAGAAGCTAGGGTTTCTGTTGGCTTTGAAGGGTGTGCGTGAAGAAGCTTTTGACGACAGCACTGCTTGGTTGTGATGGTGGTGTTAGGCCCTGTAGCCATAAGGTATAGGATTTGTTTTATATTTATATATATGAATATATTACAGATTCAAATAATAATAGCAGTATTCAGTAGAGGAAAGATTTCTGTTTTAATTTAATAAGCAGTAAAACAGAAAATAATATTTATACGTGATTTTGGGAAGTATATAGAAATTTAAAATATTGAAAGCGAGTATATAAAATTTGATAGATTGTTTTTATAGTGAAGCTTCAGGGAAAAACTAAATATATAAATATACATATATTCATTCACTCGGTTACATTTTAAATAAAGGAAATTAATTTGTTTATTTAATTATTTTAGTTAAAGATAATTTATTAAAGGGAATTTAGTTTTGAATTAAATTATTAGTGAAATTAATTAGTGAATGGAAACTTTATAGTTCGATAGTTCGAATACTAATAAAATCCTATAATGCTTATACAAGGTCATATACAATGGAAACGAGCCGGGTTGGATTGAGTTGCAAAACAATAATCAAAGATGAGTTAATCTCACTCAGTTAATTTAAAATAAAATTTAAATGATTAAATTTAAATAATTGTTTGAATGGTTGAAATTTATTGCTGTGCTGTAGTGTGGTATATATTTGGAGTTGGCATTTTATATTGTGCTAACATCTGTGGATGCAGGAAAAACTGGTTGGAGGGATCCAACTGGACGCCTCAACTTTATTTAATTATTCAATATCCTCTGTTCTGAATATTTGATATTCTGCAATGAATTTTGTGAAATATTGAAGGCTATGGCTTGATTAATATAATCGGGCAATAATGAATTACCAAATATATAAAATTGAGTTTGGGAATGAAAATAAAAGAAGTGAAATTGTAAGTAAATAATTATAGGAAAGTTGAATAAATTTAAGAATGATCTGGAAAGAAAATAAAGTGACTTTAAAATTTTAATAAATAAATCTTGAGTATGGGAAGAAAAATTTAAATAAACAGGAAGTTAATAAAACCTAAACTTCATTGTTGTTGTTTAAAAGAACAAAACATTTATTGTAACTTTAGGATTTAAATTTATTTAAGAAGAATAAAGAAGGAATTGGGAATAACCTGAAATTTTGTACATTTCAGATAAAGGATTTAAAATCAAATTGAAAATAATAATAAAGTCCGTAATTAATGAATTTTGAAATGAACTGATAAGTGAGAAGTTTATTTCAAATGGAATAAATTGAAATCAATTTGGAAAATTGATTTAAGTGATTGAGATTGGAAATCTCTCTCTGAATAACCAAGTACGTTTTCAAAGTAAATTTTTAAATATAAATTAAAAGTTTAAAGTTGTTTTTTTTAAGAAGTATGTTTTTGGAAAATTTACTATTTCTAAATATTTAAATTCTAAAATAAGTATTTCCTTTTAATCTATTATAGAAATAATTATTTCAATCTATTATAGCAGTAATTATTTAAAGAGTGACTTAGTATTTTATTTTAAAAGTGAAATCTAGTTTTATATTTTATTTAGTAACATTATTTTCAAATATTCATATAGTATGTATTTTTAACAAATCATTGAGGTAGTTTTAACTTAAATGTTATAAAGTATATTTCTAAGTAAAGAGTTTTAAATTATTTTAAAAATCTAGTTTTGTGCTTGGTGATTTCAGAGGAGATAGAAAATATTTGGGAAAGTTTATTCTGAAAGGAAAGATGGTTTTGAAACTATTTTCAAAGGATTGAAAATAGAAATATATCTTGTGAAGATATTTTGGATTAATAAATAATTTGGAAAACTATTGGTTGATGGTTGTTTGTGAATATTAATTGATAGTTAAATAACCGACTATCAATATTGGACAATGCGTTGATCGTTTCGAAGAGACCGGGATCGAGATTTATTTCTCGAAAACCACTTCGATCCGGTTTGTACGTTTCATGTAAACGATGTTGGATTCGAAGATGGAGCAGTGAAGTGCAAGGGCTAGTCGCTACTACTCCTGAGGATATTTCCAAAATGGATGTAGTAGGAATAGTGCCTTCAGTTCCGTTCGAACCCGGGACGGACTTGTATGGATGAATGCTTGCGAAACATCGTCAGGTGGACAATGGGCATTCAAATGGATATGTTCTTTAAAGGTAACGCTTTGCCTCAAGCCTCATCAAATGGGAATGGCTGAAAATCATGGGATATGCAGCAAGGCTTCGTGGGTAGCCCCCACTGGAGGGTGAGGTCATCCCTGTCTAGATGTCCCTTTTATTTCGGCTTAGTGGGCGGTTTCTGATCCCAACTGCGGGGTGATCTTGCTCGGGACTGTCTGGTAAGGGATGGTTCCGGTCTTGTGTTACAGGGGAGTTAGGGTGGCTCCTCGGTACGCTGATCTAGACCAGGTATTGTGACAGGTGGTACCCCAGTGCCTAGCCATTAGTTGGAATCCTTTTTCCCTACGCGCCCGTACGGTTTTGATTGTGCCCAACTATTGCTGAAACGTGAGATGCAAGCATTTCAGCTAGATTCTATTTACTTTCTATAGACACTATTATAATATCAGAGGATTTCTATAAAAATTATTTTAGCTATCGTAAGGTAAAAAGCCGACATGTTTATTTGTGGCGTGGTCTTACAAGATGCTTTTGTTTTCAAATGATTTTTGAAACTTTAATAATCAATTGGGTGTGGTTTTCTCACGCTGGTATTCCAGACTGACTCGGGTGTTATTTAACTGTAATGCTCGGGACAGACCGAGTATTATAGAATACAGGATATGATGCTGTGGAGCTCAGGAGACGAGCAGGATGGCGATACGTACTTCCATACTTGTGTGTGTGTATATATATATATATATATGCATATTCCGCTGTGTTGAGTTGTTGTGTATCCAGTTGTATGTTATTGATGTGAGTTGTGATTGATGTACTCTGATGATGTAATATATGTAAACAGATATATTTGATTTTGAGTAAAGATTATGTACTATCTATTACATTTTATTCCGCTGCGATGGTTAGATTCTGATGTTGATTTTGTTTTCTCTTCTTCTACCTCTTCTTCTTTAACCCAAATGGTTCGTATTTCTGTACAACTTGAGTTGATTTAGGTAGAATAGTGTTGACTCAAGGGGTACGGATTTGCGGGCTGTTACAAAACAGCTTGCCTCCTAAGCTGGTGTAGTCCTTGCATAACTTGGGAAAATCGAAAATTCCTGGTAGATGGACTGGAGCTCGTTCCATCGAAGAAGCATCCCTAGCTGGTGGCTCTGCTCGTGCGGTAGCCTACAAATAACACTTGAACCAAGTAGGCATATTAAGGCCTAGAACTTCATGGATATCTTGCGGTTCAGACATTTCTATCCATGGATATTAAAAAGATGGGATAAGGTCCTCCACAAATAGTTCAATATATAAGGAGGAAGAGATATGAGGGACCCCATTTATAAAATTTCTTTTTTTTCCAAAATACATACATATACTTTAAAAGGATTATTTGGAATATCCTTTAAAAATTATTTGAAAACCTTTATATTTTTAAAATATTTTTAGGATTATCGAAACCTTGGCTCTGATACCATCTGTGACACCCTACACCTCTAGGCACCCCGAAAATCGAACATGACTAGAAGCATGGGTAGTCGGGTGAAATAAAAATCCATAACATAACACATAGACTAAGGCAACAACATAAAATGATTAAAATATTACAATGGAAGAAAATTTTCTCTAATTATAAATTAATAGCAAAACAGCTTCATTAAAAACAACATTACCCCTAATTTATTTCTAAAACCAAAAGTAACATGTAGTCTCCACAAAACACAAAACATAATAAAGTTCACAATATAGGTCCCCATATATAGACTAAAGTATAGAAAAGAGAAATGAGGTACATGAAACAAAAGAAACAAAAGCAAAAGATAACAACTGCTCCAATGACCCTCCAAGCTGCAAAGAACTGCAACCTAGACAAGCCCTCCTACGATATGGGGAAAATAGGAAAATAGGAATGGGTTGGACATAAAGTCTAGTGAATGAGAAATAAAATGAAGCAGAAAGAATAAAATAGTTTAATTCCAAGTCTTCCCCGAATATCGCAGAGGGTGGATAATATAATTCAGTGAATCCTTCTTAGATACAGTTCCTAAGAAGCCAAAGTTTGTGGTCACTCTAGGGAAGTCAACCGTGCAGTAATACTAAATGTCAATCGGCCTGTCGGACCACGGTCCTTACCTATCCACATGCTACAGCATGAAAGTCATGCTCTTCATCTGTGCATTGTGACTAAATGCCTCTTACGTCTAACCAGCGCCGACTCAAACAACCTCGTAGGACCCCGAAGTTGAGCTTAGGCTCCGCCAAACTAGACTCCTATCCTCCTGTCTCCTCGATCACCAACGTGAACTTGCCCTTATCCAAAGTGTTGGTCCTCTGAAAGAGCGTCCGCAGTTAGGTCGGCTATGTAAAATGCTCCAACGATCTGCCTAAAGAAGCCTACGTCGGAGCACACTTATCATGTACTGTCTGCGTCGATCTTCCTGAAGAAGACTACAATTGCGGATGTTATCTATCCTACGTACTAGCAACCTATGAAAGGTAACAAACTTCCTTGCAAACTTTCTTGCCCGCTCTTAGTACATACATCCAACACTATATTTTGGTCTTAACTGCATGAAACACCTATCCAGACCTTTACCTGGTCTGCCTACCAAATCGCTTCTAGGTTAATTAATTTTACTGTTATAGTTTACATACTGTTTATTTTGATTAATTTTCTTTAGACCATTTTTACATCTGATTTGGTTATTTCACAATTTACCTTTTTCTTACATAAATGGTATTTCATTTTCACAATTGTTGTCTGTATGATTTGTCTATAATTTTTATGCCATTTTGTTACATATTTATACTAGCCTTTAGGGTCCATTTAATTTACATTTTTCTCCACACTAATTTATGTTCTCCTTTTAAAATTTAATCTATACAAATTTTTTATCCAATAGCCACAAACCATTTAATTGTACAAAATTTCACTTTTTCATTTTTAGGCCACATACGAAACAAACAAATTAAGCCAATTAGACTTCCGAATTTTGTTCCAAAACCATATTCAAAATTATGTAATTATATCAATCAAAACAATAATCTTATTCAAGTAACATATTCTGAATTTGTTCAACTAACCTGATCTACCATTGGAAATTGAACAACAATTCTAATTCAATTCAATTAAACCAATCTTATTTACGCCATGAAACGTGAATAACAATTTGTTTGTTTCAAATTTCAACCCAGACGTGAATTAGAATTGAGAAGTGGAAGAAGAAGATACAATAATTTACATAAATTTCAATCTTATTTATGCCATAAAACCTGAAAAGACAATTTATATGTCCCATATTTTAAACCAAACATGAAGCAGATTTGAGAAGTGAAAGAAGAAGAAGTTGCAATAATTTACATCTATTCTCAGTTAATAACAGAAATTAGTTCATATTAACGTGCTAGAAAAGAACTGAAATTGGACTAATTTTTCTATTTCATATTAATTCCCACTCACCTGGCACTTGAGCTTGCATAAATATGAAAAATGCTTTGCTTTTATCTTTCTCCCTTTGATTCTTCTAAATTCTTCAAATTGCTTGAATATATATATATAATTTAATTTGGCAGGGATTTGTTTATTTAGTAAAGAAAAAGAGGAAGAATAATACACACTAATTTTACTATAATATTATGGCGACGGCTGAATAAGAATTAGGTTTAGGTTAGATGGTTTATTTATAGATCATTTGAATGAATATTATCCACTAGATTATTTTAGATCAAATATGGTTCTTTTATACACTTATGGTTATCTATTCTAGCCCATACACATCACTTAACCAATAAAATTTAGCCATCTTATCCTATTACATCACTGGAGCGAATGAGAAGTCGCCACATGTTAGAAACAACGCTGAAATAGGTAGAAAAATTGCTGGAAATGAACCAGCTAAAAAAACATCGCTCCATATTTTGGGCGACAACGGGACTTGATCCCAGGTCACTAAGGAAGTCAACACGCGCCTTTTCCACTGTACCAAATGCGCTTTTTATTTCTTTTTAGTTATATTTCCCGTAAAATATCAGGGTGTTACAATAGTGCTTGGGTAGGCATAACAATAAGGATGTGGTCGGTTCGGCATTCCGTACGATAGATTGGGTCGGCAATACACATAGTAGCATTCGGGTCGGCATAAGACGTGAAGGACTTCGGTTCGGCTAGGGCACGAAGGACTTCAGGTCGGCATGAAGAGCCAAGGGTTTCGGGTTGGCATACTTAGAGCGATCGACATTATAGGATCGGCATTGTCAGGTTGGCACTTTTGGGTCAGCGTTACTAGCATAGCACGGTTGGGATGAGTTGTCCATGTAATAGGCCCAAGAGACCAAGAGGGGAGTCCAAATTTTGAGATGTCAAGCTAACTCCATCTATAAATACAAGGGCAGGGGGCCACTCTAGGAGATCTTTTTGGCAACCAAGCAAATACTCTACCATTTTTCCCTCTTAGCTTCTTTTTGTTTTGAACTTGTATTCAAGCTATTTCTTGTGAATTGTATCTGTAATCAAGTAATCGATAAAGCAATAAAGAGAGCATTCAGAGTGGACGTAGGCAATCACGCCGAACCACTATAAATCCTATTATTTTCACTTTTTGCTATTCAGTCTTGCAATATATCGTGTTATTCCTCGTTTTCCATCTAACTTCATCATTTAGTTCATTACTCAAATCTATTCTCGAGTGTTAGTGACCAATTTTGGTGCTAACACCTCTCCATAGTTACATACGATACTTGTTCTGAAGAACACAAAATATAAACGATCAGTACAGTAAGTGGATATGTTAATAGAAAATGATCGGTTGTATTCAGTGATCTCAAATTGGCGGTTAAGCTATCCAATGAAACGACTGTATAAGAAACGATCATATAGAATCAATTGGTGTGGGGACTAACTGGAATGATTATATGAAAACGATCAGAAAGAACGATCGATGAGAAACAATCGCGTAGAGAAATAATCAGCCATATCGAAGCTAGTGAAATGAACAATGTGAACTACTATAGGCAACTATCATTTAAGATGATGGAGAGTATGGATTCGTGATGAACAATCGTTCATTGAGTGTGTATGGGCTATAGCCGATAGGCGATCGTTCGCATATCCTTCAAAACTTGAACACGTATGCACTTTAATGAAACACATGGCTAATTAGTTACTAATCTCATGATTTCCTTCTTCTGTAAGGGAGGTAGACTTGGTTTTTATGGCCTTGGGGAATAGTTCCCATCTAGATCTCTTTCAAAGCTAAGTAGAATAGGAAACTTGTCGACCAAAAGCTGGATCTATCTCGTGAACATGAAAATTCACCAGTAAAAGATGAAATCTAATCAAGTTGAGAATTCATTTCTCGTTGAAAGCACCAAAATATTAACGCTAAATACGGGCATCAACACTCATATAATCTCACGGAGATTAAATAATGAATGGAAATAAAAACATCATAGAAAAAGTAAGCGAACACATAGATTTTTATAGTGGTTCGACAATCTTGGTCTACATCCACTTCATATTTTTAATGATCTTATACTAGATTATAATTACATGGATGTTTGGATCTGCTAGAATCCATTAATACAAAATTCAAGAATGAAAATGGCCGAGCCTCCATAGCTGAAAGAAGAAGCACCCATTCCTAAAGCTATGCCTGCTGTCTTTATATGAGCAGGCATGCATGGATCGAACCGAAACTTTGCAAGAAGGTTCTCCACATCTGGAAGGGCCAATCATATCAATCGGCCATGGTGAATTGATGACTAGTAACATCAGCCTAATGTTAGCCGATCATTTTTATTGGCTCCAATCACTATGTGATCGTTCGTGCGGGGTTCCACTTGCATCTTGAAGTTGCTCCTAAAATATAGGACCATTCTGAGTTGCAGATTATGAGATATGGATCAATCTAGGTCGAAGCTGGAATGCAAACAGAAGTATACTGATCATTTTAATGGATCATCCAAAATGATCAGTGCATAACGTTCGACCATCCTCCCACTTGCATGATCATTATTGTATGCTCTCCTTCCAATTTTATTGATGCTCTAAAAGTCGTACATAAATTGGCTTCATGGTTCTCAAGATATTGAATGTCCTCCGATGAATTGGACGGTTTTCTGGATCATTCTCCGGTCAATCCAAATAAGTCCTTGCTTCATCCGTAGCTTGAGCGTATGAAAGTCAATCGACTCCGAAATTGAAATATAACTTCATGGAGCCAGGCTAGTTACTTTATGCTGGCTATATTTTGATTGGGTCCTGGTTCGAATCTGCCCAACTATCATCTATAGTACTGTACGTAACTAGCTCTTTAGGTTGTCGACCATCTATTCCCGATCAAATCTATGATATCTTGACTTTTCCAAAAGGCGGTATTACATTCCTCCCTTAGGATATTTTCAGTGAATGGAGTCCAGCTCTATGCAATACCCCAGTCGTCGTCTTTTCTGCCCTTACATTTTCCATCAAGCATTTGACCATATCCGTTATGTATGCCTCACTATTTGGCTCTGCAAATGACCTTAATTTACCAACCGAAGCCTAGGCTCTCCATTTTTTGAAAGAATCATTCTTATAGAATTCCATTGGCACGGTTGGCCTGGTAGCGGCAGTTTGGACTTCTTTTTTGGCATTTTTTCCATTTATGTCAAAATTTAATTCCAGTCCTTTAGCATCGAGTCATGTCATCTTTAGAATTATAGAGAAGCATCGCAATATTCTCTTGTGGAGCCATTGCTCCAAGGTTGGGGTTTGTGATAGGTTGTCGTCCAACGGGAGGGGTACTTCCATTATGTTTAATAACAATTCCACTCGCTCTACCAGCTATCTCCTTTTTCTTTTTCATGCCATCCCTCCTATTCAAGCCTGAGACGGAGGAATTTTCCTATTCCATTGCCTCCACAGTTTTTGGCCTAGTCCTCAAGGCAGTTGGTAGATGTAGCGCTAATAAAGCGTCTATCTAGCCCATAAGAGCTTTTTAGTTATCAGCTATCTTTTGGTTAAGCTGATCAACCATTGGGTTAAATTCTCCTTTTGTCACAACTTCACGATGAGCAAAAGATTCCAATGCTTGATTTCCACTATTAAATCATGTTGGTAAGTTGGTGGTGGTGTTGATTACAACATGCTGGTGATTTGGTCCATCGCTACCAATTGTTGCACCGATAAATCTCCCAAAGTTGTTCTCTTTCTTCCCACCATTGATTTTCTATGGAAAGTCTTCAAATTCTTTTGAAAATAGGATTCCTGATCTAACTTTTGGATCTATCTGATCCAAAGTGGAGACATAAATCTAAGCCTGGGTTCACTATTCTCGGTGAAAGCGCCAAAATGTCTCAAAAAATGGATCAACACCCTAGAGTGCGATTGTGAAAGCACCAGCCCTGTTACAACAGGGAAAATATAATAGAAAATGACAAAAAAGTAAATGGACAAGGAGAATTTGTATAGTAATTTGGTTGTTAACTAAGCCTACGCCCACTTTATAACTTTGATTATTGATTATATAAGATCACAACGTGTTTGAGAATAAAAAAGTCATAAGTACAAGTATTAGCCAATTCTAAGTCCTAGAATTGCCTTAGGAACTGTCTTGGTGACTATTAAGTAGAGAGAGTTGAAGAAATGAAAGCGCTTCCACATTGTAATGGCAAAAATCAGCCCCTTCTTAGTTGCTCTCTGGCTTGTATTTATAGTGATAGCAGCCATCTTGACTAGATGCCCGCTACAGGGAAGTCCATGAAGTGATCCAAGATAGAACATGGAAAATGGCGACCACCCAAGTTATGGGCTAGATTCGGTTCTGAATTAAGGTCTTAATTTTGTATTGAATCTAATCCTTGGATTTCGGATGATCAAACTCTTCTGTGTTGAGTTCATTTGTTCGTCTAGATGCTCTCCATGTAATTTTTAGATTATTGATGAGGTTCGATCATCGTTCTTCCTTGACTTAGATTATCCTTTCATTTCTATCGCTACATCTTCATTCTTGATGATAGGCTCTTTAGAAATCTATGGAACTTCACGAATATGCATAGGAGGACTAGGGAATCACTTGCAAAGAGTATGAAGTCCCAAGCCATAATGGCTAAATTCGTCAAAGAATTAGGGAATGCTAATTTAGACCAAATATAGGACTTATCCCATGTTGTTTCCGCACTTTCTTGAGCCTCTTCTCTTGCCGTTCTAAGTATCTTTGCTAAGTTTTAGGTTGTTCCATCTTCATATCGATGCTATACTTCCTATTGATTTCTGCATGGTTAAAAATCAGTTTATAGTTCGAAATGCATGAATCCATGTAGTGATTCATGATCTGTTTAAGATGAAGGAATGCAATTGGGAATTCATGTTCTATTCGAGTGTGAAGACTCATGTGAGAGATGTCGAATGTAGCCTCAACATAAGGAAAATGAAAGAAAATAGAACAGGGGCATGACCAGGGGGTTTCGCTGATCTCAAGGGCATATCAACTACATATCTAAAGATGCTTAACGATTTTTGCTAGCGAGAGTTGATATGACTCAAATCACACACCGAGGGTGGTTCAGTTATGTTTGCCTTAAATTATATCCTATCCAGAGATATACGATGCTAGAAAGGAAGTTTTTGATCCTTGTCATGGAGTCCGGATTCGGTCTGATCCGAGGAGATCCCTACGAAAGACCTATGCAATTATGCGAACATGTCTTGGAGGTATTGATTGTATACCTATTATTGTTGTAGCATTCACACAATTATTTGATATGATGTATATTCTAAACTCTAGATATTATCTATCATATCACTATACAAAATTAATGAATGGTTGGATTAATTTAAGGGGAAATCTATTCGGTAATCTATACGGTCTCACCGGTCAATGCTATATGGGTTCTTGTTTCTTGAGTTTCTTACGCTGTTTTACTAGACTGATCAAGTGTTATTTTCTTATAATGCTCGGATCAGCCTCATGTATGTTCCCAGATTTAGCTATGGACATTGTGGATCTTATAGAGAAGAGCTAGATGATTATCTACTGTGTATTCTTCTTTCTGCTATACCACCGTCTTGTACATATCAGCATTGTTGAAAGAAAGTAGTTATAGTTGTCCAAGCTGATGATAGTACTTAGGTATTGATAAATCTGAAATTTATATATTCAAAGCTGTGCAGTTAATGCGCTCGGTAGATTCAAAGCGGTGGAGGTGCAAAAAGTCATAGCGGGGATACAGCGAGGATATAGCGAGATATAGCGGATGGCTCTAAAATAGCATATAAAACTCGTACTTAATGTTTTTACAAATATATAAATGGTAATTAAATGAAAATTTATCATTCAATTAAATTATAAATAATGCATAAATAATTTTAAATAAAAACATGTGCGAATATACTTTAAATAAACGAAAAACTGTTATATAACATAATTGAATTTGGTAGAATATTAGAGTATTTTCATTTCCAAAAATATATTAAAAATTAAATCAAATAAATTTGTTTCATAATTTTATAATTTATAAATGCAATTTTTCAATTCATTTTGTTGAAAAAGATATAGCGGGAATAGCGGAATATAGCAGAAATAACGGGATACAGTGGAAATAGCGGGGATTAAAGCGGAAAGGCTATATTCTGGGGCTATATGGAAAAATCATAGCGGTAGAAATCCGCTATGAGATATAACGGAGTTGTAGCGGGGTAATAGCGGGGCATTAACTACACAGATTCAAAGTAACCCTTCGTACTGTTCTTTTGATATTTTATGTTATCGTTCCATGGTGAGATTCTGATATTGTGTTCTCTTCTTCCTTTTTCTATTTCTATTTCTATTTCTTTTACTTTTCCCTTACAATTCATCTTTACGACACTTGAGTGCTCGGCACATGAACACAGTGGATGTATTTAGTATCGACATTCGAGCGTCGAAAAGTTAGGTCGTACATAATGTTTTAATTTTTTTTAAAGTGTGACAAAAGTATTTATAGAATAAAGGCATTCAAAATGATATGCTTTTTATTTGTCAATTGATTTTTAAAAAAAATTATCAAAATAAAAGTACGGAACAAAATATAAGGGTAATAATTCCCTTGCACAAAAAAATTAAAAAATAAAAGCTTTAAAATATTATGGAAAATTGTATCTTAAAATTAGAACAAGTGGTTGTTATTTCGGTACATTAAACAAACTTCAACTTCCATATTTTTCCCAAAATTTCAAACAATATCGTTTCTAAATTTTTTGGAAAAACATTTTTCTTAATTTAAAAACTTTAACTGGAGTAGATAACATAACTTACACAAGCTCAACTATATCAAGCAATCTAACAATGCTTCAAGTGACTACACTAGGCCTTATCAACATCGTACATATTTTCTATGGACTCAAGGGTGCTATTCTTCTTCTTATTCGTCCTTAGTCCCGATATTTACTCTATTGCTAATAGGTATAGGACCTTCTACAAGAAATTCCTTATGGAATAAATCATAACAAACGTGATGGATTTACTTTTCACCCAAAAATTGTTTTAAATCTTAACAGTTATTTGACTCATTGTTGTTTAATTTTATAAGGAATAAGCAAACAATTACCTCTACAAGCCAAAATGTATGAGGTGTGGCATGTATGTATGTATATATGTGTGTACGCTTGTGTGTATAGAAAATAATAATAAATAAATTATACGCTCTCTCATGCGTCTTAATTAAGTAGGAATCATCTAACCTAAGCTCTGAGATAAATTGTAACAACTCGCGATTTACGACGTCCTGATCCACATTTAGAAGAGGCACCAACTCGTGGATGTCGTAATCGATGGATTATTTTTGATGTAAATAGATTACAGAACTATCTATAAGATTCTGCACTTTTTGAAACTCACAGCAGAAAGAATATTAAAAAATTAATAATAAAATTCTAGACAAATGAAACAATGTAATATCAAAATAAACTACAACTACAATATCTATTTATACCGGTAACATAAATAGTTTGATGTTAGAACATAAAATAGTAGATGACTAATAAATGAATAAAAATATGTCTCCATCATACCATCATAATTCCTAGTCATCACCGATCCTCTCTATCAGCCCATCAGAGTATAACTAAAAAAGAAAATGATAAAGGGGGTCAAATATACGTCAGATGAGTGAAATGCATGTATAAGTATATAATACTAATAAGCTAGTAAAACAATATTTATGCTCGAAAACTATACTTAACCTATATGCACCAACAAGTCAGCTAAATGCAATATAATACTACAGTGACATCATATGTAAATTCACTAAACTATATCCCTGCATATTCATATGCACGTGATCAACCCTAAACTCAACCCACTATCATAAAATCATATACCGAGGACTCAACTCTTCTAACCATATCGTGTCACCAAATCGAACACTGAAGACTCAGCTCCTTGAATTGTCGTATATTGAGGATTTAACTCCTCGAACCATCGTATATGTTGAGGGCTCAGATCCTCGGACTATCATTTTTGATGACTAAACTCCTTGGACTATTGCATGCTGAAGACTCAGCTCCTTGGACTATTGTATGTTGAGTCAAGTGCTGCTAGTCTTTCAGCTAATGGTCTACAACACTATTAGGATCAGGTCTAAAACTCGTCATCGGCCCACCATTTATGAAGCTATTGGATCAAGCCTCAAACCATCATTGCCAATTTCCACTAGTAAAACCTGAGGTCAGTTTTCTCATATGTGTACCAAAATGCCCTAGTGGAACCCTCCGTAACGAATCAACTAAAGCAACACACTTTTTTAAAGTATCTCAAAACATAGTAAACAACATATCAAAATGTTTATTCTCTCACCACAATGCCAATGCCACGAACCGCACGTGAAACGGAATCGTATGCGAGAGTCGTATGCATTCAAAGTTCATGGGCGTTTTCGTAATATATTAAATAATTTAATTAGACAACATTACTTTATATCTTTGAATGAATAATAGTCTCATTGGTAAATCCAATTTTGATATATAATATCCAATTTAGAGTACTTTTGTATTTTACACTTTTTAATCAGGGATATATCAACTTTGCTTAATTACAATAAATAAATCATGTTTAAATTATCTAGTTGTGGCATACTACACAATAATTATGTATGTATGTGTGTGTATAAAATCACTTTTCTCATCAATTTCATTATTTATAATTTGATTTAAGACTGTAAGGAGTGAATTACTACATCTTATCAATATACAGAAATAAGAACAGTCTCACTCACCGAAACTTTAGAATGAAAAAGACCTCAACTATATGTCTTTTGCACGTAGAAACCCCAGAAATTCGCTAATATTCCTTTACAAAATCATAGTACTCGTCTCCACGGTAGTATCGATGGGTGGATCGTCGGAATCCACTAAGAAACGAGAGAGATGCATCATTTTGAATATTGATAAAGAATGATGAAAACGATATACGAGATTTCATCATTATTCTTCGTTGTCCGGATCTATCATGCTCCCAATCTTACACATTTCGCCTCCACAATGATATGAGATCATAGTATTCTTCGCATTCTTTAATTTGTCGCTGGTTTTGATGAAATTCGTTGAGAAAACGGAGAAGTTATGAGTTTTCAAAGTTTGGAAGAGGGAAGAGAAAGAAGAAACAAAACGGTTAAAAAATGAGATTTTTATTTTGCATTTGCTTCAAATTTGATGGAGATTAGTAGTAAGATGTTTAGATTAAAAAAAGGATTAGTAGGATTTGCACTTCTATTTATAAGCTTAAAATAATACATATTTAGCCTAAAATCTTGTAATCATTATATCATGAAAATGCCATTAGATTTGGCCTTTTCTAATTTTTAATCCGTTTAACCAAATTCAAAAGGTTGTATATATTTTCTAATTGTAAACAGTATTTCAAATGCAACGCGATAGTTTCGAAGGCTAATTCCACCACTGTAAAAAAATGACTATTTTGCGTTTAATGTAAAATTACGATTTTACCCTTTTTAATTTAATTATTTAATTAAAAGCAAATTTACGGGGTGTTGCACAATTCATTTGCTAATGTTTACACATCACATCGGTTAGTGGCATGACAATTTGACTTACATTGTTGTTTATAAATCTCATCAGTAAAATTTAGTTTACAAATTTAAGCGATACCTTTTAGTAACGATTATCTACACCAATTCTTTTCGTCAATGCTATATCACTTTATAATTTATGAAATTTGATTTTGATCAAAATTCTAATACCATACACATTCAACTTAGATAGTTCATAAATAAAATCATTAATTCAGTGACAACATTTACTATTAACCGTACTATTTTGGATAGAGATTCCGATTTTGAGTTGACTACAGTTGATCGTGATACTAATCTCATACAAATAATTAGACGAACTCTCTCATGTATAGTGTTTTACTAACAATGCTTCAATTTAGACCCAACTATAGTCACTCGATGGTTATTATGCCATGATTTAATTTTTGTTATAAAAAAAGTGATATTTTACTTAAGCACGACACTCGTTATGACGTCTCATGGGCTCGAACTCATGACTCTAGGCCATCCACATTCACCTCAGACTCATCCACGTCTGCATCCATCGTCATATCACATTCCCACATCACAACTGCATATTCACTTCGAATAACAACAAATCATTACACACATTCGTTCATTCCGTAGCACTATTATTCGTCTAGTCACTAGCCTCAAATCACCTTTCCAGGACACAAGAGAAACAAAAGTTGAATCGTTTGTTATTTATTTATATAGGCCCTTCTAGGTCCAGATTCAACCTCTACCAAGACTCGACCACCAATTCACCGGTCCAAGCCCACTTGGGGACTGGTGTACGCGTTTTCTGTCAGTTTCAGATTTCGAGAAATTGTTGTATTCTTTGGTATTTCCACCTTCTGCCGCCTACGTTATGTCTTTGTCATCTGAGAATGTACATATACTCTAGTTCTACATTTCTAAGTCCATTTATAGGCTTTATTCATGAATTGGAGTGGTATGTTCGTTTAAACACAAGATACATACAAAACATAGTTTCTACTCATTGTTTGAACCAAATTCTCTCACAAACCCAAGTTACTTACAAATTTTAGTGTTAATTTATGTTTTAGTACTCTAATATAGCTAACACACCATTCTTAGGAGACAACAATTGCATTATATGAAGAGGAGAACACGAATCACTCACCGAAATGAGTATTTTTCCCAAAACCTCAATGTCTGGCCTACCGCATCTCCTCGCTTCATATTTTCCACCTCCAACTGTATTGGTATGTTGTCCTGTCTAATAGTTCTACAACGATTTTGATCACATTCAATTTGGTGGAGTTTTGGGAGAGAAAATAGGTTTAGATTATTGGTTGGTTGTGAGGAAGATGGAGGAAGAAGAAAGAAAGTGATCGTGGTAGTTTCTCAATTGAATGTACATGATTCATTTCATAACAGAAGGAGGGAAAATAGTCTGCTTATTTTCAAATTCAAATTTAAACCCTAACTCTTTGGTGTCCTTTTGAACCAACATTATTTTCAACCATAACTTCTTCAAACGAACTTTAAATGAAGCAAACAAAAATACTGCGCAACTCAAAAAAATAAGGTGGTCGCAAAAGCACTGGTTTTGTCATCGAATTCCCAAGCATGAAAAATTAACGTTTATCCCATTTATTTTTAGTTTATTTAATAATTTAATTAATTTCAATTATTTTCATACTATCGTATAATTAATATTTTTGAATTATTTATCAAATTTCCAAGGTATCATAGCTGTGCTATCTTCTTTCTCAACGTCTTATGTAAGTGTATCCCAGCCCTTAGCATAAATATAAAAATAATTACAGACAACATTCAATCACATATGTCCCAACAATTCAAAATACTAAATTTGAACTTGTTATTTACTCTTAAATATAAATCGTCTCGGTATTGTTTATTATAAAATACTTTATCTCTATATCTCACAATAGTATTTTTTGAATTGATAATATACTTCAAAAACCCTTTGTATTCAACATATCACTTTAAATATCTTAAACATCATTATTTAATTCAAAAATAATAGTTTTCATCAAATTTCCCTCAAAACAATAATATTATGATCACTTTACATCAAAACAATAATATTTAATTAAATCCTTTTTTTTGCACAACCATTTTATTATTATACAATTCAAAAATAATAACATTCCACATTAAATCCCAAAAATTCCATTTATTATTATTATATCTAAAGCAGTAATAATTTATCCTAAAATATTCATGTAAAATATCTCTATATTATTATTATTATTCTCAAAATACCTCTTATTTTCATTTAATAATAACATTTTTTTCCTAAACACTACAAAATATTCATATTATTACTTGCTTAAAATTTAGATGTTCTACTAAAAAAAATCATATTACTATTTAATTAAATTCCACCTTACTTTATAAATAGCAGTAAATTCTTGGTTCAAAATAGATTTTTCTTTCTTGTTTTAGAATTTATGAAAAATTCATAAACAATACCATCACTAGTTTTAAGTAAAATCCCTAAATCACAATTTTATAGCGTTCATTTCTAGTAATTCTTTGACATGCTGGCATATTGATTATCATAGCTAGTTTATCATAATCAATTCAAACTTTATAGGGTGCGTAATTATTTTCCAACTCTAATTCAAATTTTAAGTGAAAATATCAATAAAAAGTTTTTGACTCGGTTTTTTAATTAAAAACTTTGATCCCTAACTTCATTTCTCAAAAGATTAGCAGATTTATAAAACTACAAGTTTTCTGCAATTTGTTTCAATAGACTTTAATAAAAATCATAACATATTTTTTCAAATTAATTTTTTTACAAAAAGTTTTACTATAGACGTTTCAGTTAAATCATTTTATAGGAAATCATAACCCAATTCTATTTCAATTTTCCAAGCTAATTTCTTTTCAAAATTCTTAAAAGCGCCATTCTTAGAAATATTTTATCTCCAAAACTCAATACTTCATTGTTTAACCAATTTCAATATTAATTACAAGAAATATAATAGGTTTTAAATAACCTGATTATTTTCTAAAATACTTATACTTCATTCTTACATCGTTATTTCATATACTTTATGACCATTTTTATCATATGTATGTGTTTGTGTATGTATGTATATATCATTTTATTTAATAATTATCCAGTTTCCAACATCTTTAAATAAAACATATCATCATATATATACAAATAAAAATATATTTTTGAAATTTATTTTTGGCTACAATCCATATTCATATCCAATTTTGAAATAATTTACAAAATTCCAAATTATTTACTAATGCATATTTTTAAGATTATATACCACAAATACGTCAATTTCCATTTAAGAAACATACAAATTGAAATTGTAAAATTCCATAATTTAAAATCCTCTATTTTTCAATTCGAATTCTACCCAAAATGGTTCCAATTTGACTTAGAAAAATAAACATGTAAAATGTAGCATTTCAAAATTTTACTTTTATAAATAAGAAATTGTCATAAAAGTGTAAAGAAAAATTAATGTTTTAATTATTTTTTAAGTGCGACAAAAGTATTTATAAAATAAAGGCATTCAAAAAGGTATGTTTTCTTACTTGTCAATTTATTTTAAAAAAATTATCAAAATAAAATTAGACAACAAAATATAAGGGTAACAATGCCCCTTACACAGAAATTTAAAAAAATAAAAGCTTTAAAATATTAATGGAAAACTACTCCTTACAATTAAGACAAGGGGTTGTTATTTCGGTAGATTAAATAAACTTCATCTTCCACATTTTCCTAAAAAATTTAAGCACTGTCTTTTCTAATTTTTTGGGAAAATATTTTAATTAATTTAAATACTTCGACTGAAGTAGATAACATGACTTACACATGCCCGGCTAGATCATGCAATCTTACAATGCTTCAAATGACTTCATTACACTTTATCAACATCACAGTTATTTTCTATGGACTAAAGGGTACCGCCATTCTTCTTATTCATCTTTAGTCCTGACATTTACTCTACTGCTAATTGGTATAGGACCCTCTACTAAAAAATTCATTATGGAATAAACTATAACAAACGTGATAGATTTATTTTTTGCCCAAAAACTGTTTTAAATCTTAAAAGTTATTTGACTCATTGTTGTTTACTTTATAAGGGATAAGCAACAGCTACTACTACGAGCCAAAATGTATAAGGTGATGGGTGTGTGTGTTTATATGTGTGTGTTGTATATATAGAAAATAATAATAATAAATTACAAATACGCTCTCTCACGCGTACCAATTAATAAGAAATCGTCTAACCTAAGCTCTGATACAAAATGTAACAACCCACCATTTACGACGTCCGGGTCCACATTTAGAAAAGGCACTAACATCAGCGATGTTGTTGATGGTGGATCGTTTTTAATGTAAACAGATCACAGAGCTATCTACAATCTTCTGCACTTTCTAAAACTCACAGCGGAAATAATATAAAATAAAAATCAATAATACAATCCCAGACAAAAGAAACAATGTAATATCAAAATAAACTACAACAACAATATCTCTTTATACTGGTAACATAAATAGTTTGAAGTTAGAGAATAAAATAGTAGATAGCTAATAGATGAATAAATATATGTCTCTATCGTACCATCGCACCTCCAAGTCATCCCAGTCCACTCTATCAGCCTATCAGAGTATAACTAAAAAAAGAGAATGATAAATTGGGTCTGACATACGTCTGATGAGTGAAACACACGTATAAGTATATAATACTAATAAGCTAGTAAAACAACACTTATGCTCAAAAACCATACCTTAACCTATGTGCACCCAACAAGTCAACTAAACGCAATATAACACTACAGTGACATCATATGCTTATGTCTCACTAAACTATATCCATGCATATTCATATGCCCACGATTGACATCGAAATCTCAATCCGCTATCGTCAAATCATATACTGAGGACTCAACTTATATAGCCATATCGAGTAACCAAATTTTATATTGAGAAATCAACACTTCACACTATCGTATATTGAGGACTTAACTCCTCAGACTATCGTATATGTTGAGGACTCGGATTCTCAGACTATCGTATGTTGAGGATTCAGCTCTTCAGACTATCATATGTTGAGAACTCAGATGCTCGGACTATCGTATGTTGAGGTCAAGTCCATGCTAGTCATTAGGCTAACCGTCTACGACATTAGTAGGATCAAGCCCATAACTCATCATTGGCTCACCATTATGAAGCTACTGGATCAAGCCCTAACCCGTCATCGTCAATTGCCACTAGTACAACCTAGGATCAATTTTCTCATTTGCGTACCAAAATACCATAGTGGACCCCTCCGTAACAAATCTATTAAATAAGGAAGTTCTCTAAAATATCTCAAAAAACAGTAAACAACATATCAAAACGTTTCTTCTCTCACCATAATGTCGATGTCACGAACCGCACTTGAAAATGTGGTCGTATGCGAGAGTCATAAGCATTTAAAGTTCATAGGCATTTTGTAATTTATTAAATAATTTAATTAGATATTATTGCTTTATATCTTCAAACGAACAGTTCATATCATCGAGAAATAGAATTTTAATATGTAATGTCCAATTTAGGGTACTTTTGTGTTTTACACTTTTTAATCAGAGATAGATCAAGTTTGTCTAATACAATAAATAAATTACTTCTTAACTATCCAGCCATAGCATACTACATTATAATCATCATGTATATATAAAAAATCACCTTTTTATCGATTTAATCATTTATAATTTAATTTAAGACCGTAAGAGGTGAACTACTACGTCTTATCAATATATATACAAACACAAAGAGTCTCACTCACCGAAACTCTAGAATGAAGAAGAACTCAATGGTGACTCCATTATCATGTGCCTTTTAAGCCTATAACCCCAGATATTTTCCAATATTCCTTACGAAATCATAGTACACATCTCTACGGTTGTTTCGATAGGTAGATTCTCAAAATCCATCAAGAAACGAGAGAGTCATACCATTTTGAAGATTGATAGATAATGATGAAAACGGTGTACGAGATCTCATCATTTTCTTCGTTGTCCTGATCTATTGTGCAAATCTTACAAACTTCACCTCCAAAATGATATTAGATTGTAGATTCTTCGATTTGCTGCCGGTTTCGATGAAATCCATTGAGAAACGGAGAAGTTATGAACTTACAAAATTTGTGGAAGAAAGGGAAGAGAAAGAAGAAATGAAATAGCTAAAAAATGAGATTTTTGTTTTTTGAATTTGCTTCGAATTTGATGGAGATTAGTGATAAGGCGTTTAGATTAAAATAAGATTAGAAAACAGATTTGCACTTATATTTAGAGGCTGAAAATAACACATATTAGCCTAAAATCTCGTAATCATCATTATATTATAATGTCATTGGATTTGGCTTCTTCTACTTTCTAGTTTGTTTAACCAAATTCATCAAGTTATATATATTTTCTAATGGTAAACAGTAATACGGATGCAACGGGATAGGTTTCGAAGGCTAATTCCAATATATGTGTAAAATTACTATTTTCGATTTAAGTGAAATTATTATTTACCATTTTTAATTTAATTACATAAAATTACGGGATGCTACACAGTTCAAATACTAATGTTTACATGTCATTTCGGCTAGTGGCGTGATACTTTGACTTAGTTCGTCATTTACTAATCTATTCAGTAAAATGCAATTTTCAAATTTAAGCGATACATTTTAGTAACAATTATGTACACTAGTTCTTTTCGCCAATGCTATATCACTTTAGGATTTATGAAATTTGATTTTGATCAGAATTTTAATACCATACACATTCAACTTGGACAATTCATAAACAAAATATTCGATTCAATGACAACATTTATTATTAAACGAACTATTATACTAGAGATTTTGATTTTGAGTTTACTACATTTGACTGTATACTAACCTCGTGCAACTAAGTAGACGAACTCTTTACTGAATAGTGTTTCACTTCTAATGCTTTAACTTAGACCCAACTATAGTTTCTTGATGGTTATTATGTCATGATTTAATCTTTTTGTTATAATAAAAGTGATACTTTATTCAAGCAGATCATTCATTATGATATCTCAAGGGTTTGAACTCATGACCTCTAGAACCTTTGGCTAAAACATCGTATCTCTAACCACTTGATCAAGAGGTCCTTGACACCGTAGTTTAATTATAATCAAAGTGCAGTATCCACATTGAAGTTCAACAGTATTCCTAAGTCGAGAGAAATTTGCATTACCTTCACTTGAGATTTTCGTTTGACCTGGTTATCAATAACCAACATAAAACTCTTCATGGTTATCCGATAACTATTAACCCATCGATGCCCCCCAGAATTGTCCAACATTTGGAGAGCATTGCTTACTTTGGGTCTCCATGATATATCAACATGCTTTCTCGAAACATACTGACCAAAATATTTAAAATAATATGTTAAATAATATTATGATAATTTTCTCATGATTACAACTCTTTATAATTATTATCACATCACGTATCATTTAAGAATTTTTCTATCAAATATATATATATATATATATATATATATATAAATTAATTATCTAATTAAGATATCACAATATAACAAGTATATGTAGAAAGACAAACGTCTTCTATTTCGAACGAAATGTTATTACAATGTTAATATTTCATAGTAAATTACAAAAATACCACTAGGCATATTCCTAAATCTCTCAAAAATACACATGTACACACACATTTGAAATAAGTGCTTCGTATTATGGAACACTTAGTTCATTTATTAATGTGGTAACAAAAAAGAACTGAAATGGATAACCCATTAATAAAAAAATTCATATAAAATATATACCAGATGCCCTAATAAAGAGCGATATTTGATATCTTATAAAATTATTATTTAAAGTCTGTTAAACAACATTATAAGTTATTGAAAACTCTCACTAAAAAGAAGTATATGAAACTACACAATCCAATGCTTTCCCCACTCCCTCTCTCTTCTAAGAGTGATACAACACTTCCATCAAATGAATGACACATTATATACTGAGGACTCAACTCCTCTAACCGTATCGAGTCACGAAATCGAATACTGAGGACTCAGCTTTCGAACTATTGTATATGTTAAGGATTTGGATCATCGAACTATCGTATGTTGAAGACTCGACTCTTGGGACTATTGTATGTTGAGGAATCAGCTCCTTGGACTCTCATATATTGAGGTCAAGTCCATGCTAGTCACTCGGTCAACTATCTACGACACTATTGGGATCAAGCCCAAAATTTATAATCAGCCCACGATTTATAAGCGTAACGACCCATATTTTTCGATAATTAAAATATCAAATTTAATAAGATTTTGAAATATTAATATTGTAAGAAATTAAAATTTATGATTTGTAATGATAAAACAATTAGAATGTAATATAGTAATGTTGATTTAATGTAATTGATAACCATTTTAAGTCAATTTCAATCAATGGATATAATTGTAAGGTTATTTGGTTATAATTGTAAATAATGAAATAAATTAAATGATGCATTTAATGACGAGATTATATGTAATTGATTGTAATAGGTTAATATAGAATATAAAACCATTTTTTTATAACACTTGTCTGTAAATGATATGATAATGGATATGAACTATTATTATAAATGATGGTTATAATTATCTTCTCATTAGTTTGTCCGTTTGAATACTAAATGGGTAATTAATGGAATTAAGGCAGTTGAATGTTGGAATTATATGTTGTTAATTGAAATTGAATATAATCGGCGATGTGTAAGTAGTCATAATATTTGTTGCAGATAATAAACTTATAAATATGATTAAATTACTAAAAGGTAACAATTATTCATTTATCATCTCATTATTTAATATGTTTGGAATAAATTTGGAAATCAATGAAAATTTATGTAATTAATTATTGGCGTTAATATGGTAAAAGATGTTAACAGTAAAATAATGAATGTAATAAAATGTAAACTTATGTTAATATAATTCATAGGGTATTGTTGATTGAATAATAAGGACAATAACATATGTTTGAATGTAATTGGATGAGAATTGGATGCGTAGTTAACGGCATTTAACCTTTTAAATATGATAAGGGGAAACAAATTAATGTTGCATTAATTGATATTATATCTTCTAATTAAGATAAAGTGTAACGATCCACAACTTTTAACAACTTTAAAATGGGAATTTAAATAAAAATTAAATAAAAAAGTTTGAATTTGTGATGTCGAGTGTTTTATTTGACCAAATTTAATAGAATAAATTTTTTATGAAATTTAAAATTTTGGTCGAACTTAGTCAAAGATTGACGTTTGGTTGAAAAATTTTAAATTTGAATTTTAAAATTTTATTCTTGTTATATGATGCTAGACTGGATTCTGATCTTCCCTCCACTTTTCATTTCGTCAAAACCAAATACCTATTGCAAAAAAATTTGAATTACTGTGAAAAACTAACATGAATCGGTAGTGTTTAGTTATGCTTTATTTAGCTAAGGCATATTGGGTTTGTTTTGTCTAATGGGCCATGGTTAATCAAGAGACTCTAGTCAGTCATATGACCATTCCTTTATTTACAACCTTATGTTTCTTGTCTGATAATATCTATGTACATAATTTTTCTCCTGAGAAACTTTCTCTGCACACTTTTTTCTCCTCAAAATCTACAGAGAACTCCAGATGTAAAACTCCAAAAACCTCACAAATCAAAACACCTTTCCTCCTCTCCTTCAACCCTTCCTCCTCCTTTATAGCTACCGCCCTCTCCACCATCTCCAAGGTCATCTCCTTCCACCTTCTCTCTCCTCCTCTTTCTCTTTTTTCCCTTTTTTCCCTTCCCTATTTTCCCTCTTCCTTCCCCTTATTTCCATGGCTTCTATATTCAACTAAACTACTCCAAATCAATTTTTTTTAAACCGTGTATAATTTCAATGACAACAACTTTTTTGTAAAACCCTTCTTTCCATTCCGAATATTTCTATATCAAAAACTCCATTTTTTGGGTCCTTTCTCCAGTCCAGTTTTGGCCAAAAATACCCCATATTGTAACAATCATATCTCCTTTAGAAATGAACCAAATTATACGATTCTTCTTTTCAAACCATTTATTTTCCAATGGCTTCAACTTTCTTTTAGATCAGTTCTTCAAATTCCTTAATTTACTATGTCAAAAACTCAAATCTTTTTGAAGTATTTTTGAACTCAGATTTTCAACTCGAAAAACAACTCTGTTTATTTTGACCATAACCCTCAAGACAAAAGCTTTTTGAGTGGTTCTTTTTTCGAAAGTGGAGAGAAAATAATTTCTAACAAATTTCTAGTTATTCACTTTTACAGATTTAGTAATATTCTGGTCTGAATATTTTCTTAAAGATGGCCTAGTTTCAGATTTGTCCGTAGTTTGGATCTTGGGTTGTTTGGAAGTTGGAAGTAGCATAAACTTGTTTATTGATTCGTGTTCTAAGCTTTGTTGGATTTTCTTTGCATTTGGATCTTTGCTAGGAATCTCCATATTGCTCCATTTTTATCATCACCTATGAAAGGTGAGCGAACACTCACAACTGCTAGATTTTCTTATTTTAGTTAAATTGAATTTATGATGATTAAAAATTTATCGGTTGTTGTTTAATATATTTTAAATTGGAATTTCAGTTAAATCTGACTTTTATTGAATTTAATTGCTATTTAATTTAATATTGAAATTTAAATTTCCTGTTAAATACTGTTAATGATAACCAGTAAATTGTTGATAGTTATTAATTGATTTCAATGATGATTGTGTTATATGTTCAATTGCTGATGTTTGGGTGATTGGATGGTTGTTATGGTTGATATTTTGGATGATTGGTTGTTATTTATGTCTATATCTTTGTTATTCCTACGGGTTGAAATGATACATACCCAAACAATCTTATAAATTAGGGTAAAATCGTTATGAATTGAAACGATAAACCCGAGCGGTTTTCATTGATTTGGAAATGTTGATTTTTAATACTGGTTGAAATGACATATACCCGTATACTTTTTTGAATTTGGATTTTATTTGAAATTGAATTATTTTAAGGGTTTAAGTTAATTCAAACTTCGGATTTGTTTTAATTAGATGATTAAGATTGATATTTCGAATTATTTGAGACCATTTAAATAATTATATTCACGTTGTACACTTGATAGGAGATGAAAATCTCGTAACATCTATGAAATCATTGCACTAATATTTCCATTTTACTTATATTGATCTGACTTACAAAAGATCTTTTAGTTCTGACTTGATTGTTTTGTTCTTTCATCACGCTCGGGTCAGTCTAAGCTTTTGTAGTGTATTGAAGACTATTTTCCGAAGGACGAAGACGAAGACGAAGATTCAGCATGTTATTGTTATTTATTATTCCACTGTATTCTGTGTTCCATTGCATTATTTGTTTATTTCTGATGTATTTATAACTCTGATTTGTATTGTAAAAGTGTAATCAAATGTTATTTGTAATACAGCTTCATGAACTGTTTATTTGATTATTATGTTTTGTCGTTTTGCTGTGAGATTCTGTGTTTTATTTTACCACATTAACAATCCTCCCTTTTGAATGGTTTGAGACAGACATGTGTGTTTTATTTTCGATTCGAACCATTCAAAAAGGTGGGTCGTTATAGTTAGTATCAAAGTGAGGTTTAGACATACCTTAGCTTGTTGGGGTTTACTCATTAGAGATAGAGTAGTAATATCCTAGAATGAGTTGTTTTAGCGTATATATGAGAGCATGTATTTGTTAATGTTATAAAATGTTTATATAAGTTTTGAAATGAAATAATTTTTCCTAATATTATATGTTATATATAAAGGAATAAATTTTTTATAACTATTATAGTTATTTGTAATGTGTTTGATTTGTGAAATGGTAATGTTTAATTATTATCATTTATTATTGATTTGTTATATTTAGTCAGTTTATAAGCATGCGCTAATTATTGTTGATTTTATTTATGGACTAAACACTAGTTTAGGAATGGTGTATTAAAAAGAATAAAATGAATGATTAGGATATTTGGTTATGAAATTGAAATGTTTGGTTGTGAATATTGTTGATTGGTAGTTTCAACTGTTGAAATAAAATGGAATAACTTGATATTTTGGATAGTCAAAACTTCTGAATCAATATATGAGTTGAAATGTAGAAATTTTGTTGAATTATGCAGTTGTAACCTTAAAATGAAAGCAAGTGAAACAAAGTTAAATTTGATAGTTAATGAATAGACTTGTTGTATACATCATTGGCATGTAATGTAATAATATACAAGTGTGAACTTTAAGCCCTGGCATGTTTGAATCGAATGTATGATTAAGGAAAAGTTGTAAATGAGATTTTAAAAAAAAGTGTAATGAACTTAATTAAATTTATGAAATGTGGCATATATAAATTTAAAGTAAGTGAAAACTAATTGGATAAACGATATGAACTAAAAGTGAAATGATTTTAAATAAAGTCACGACTTGTAAATTGTTTATGAAATAAATGGATGTTGCAATAAATGTAGTATTAAATTAGAAATATTACATGTGAAATTGAATTTAATTTAAAAATGAAGAAAAATACAGGCAATGTTATGAGAATGAATATATTAATGTTTTATATTAAACGGAGAAATTATGTCAAACAAGTATTAAAGTACACAAGTTCGAGGTGAATTACCATTTCGTATTAGGATTTTTCATTCGATTCTTAATGACGGATATTTGATATGGATTTTTGATTTGATTCTAAAATTCTCTATCATAGTATATGGTTATGCAAGGAGAATGATGATTCTTGGTCAAGAAACCTTATCGAAGTCCGCATTAGGGAAGTCGAATAAACAATGCTAGTTTGAAAGTGAACTTGTGGGATCGAGCGAGCGATCGAACGTGATTTTGTGAAATGATGACATATGTACATCTTCTGTTCTAATATTATTTTATATGCTTCGACGTTGAAATTGAAAGTTGTTGGGCTGGATATTCTTCGTAATTTAAATTGGAAATTTTCTTTTATGCAAACTACTATTAAGTTAAAACCATTTTACAAAACTATTTTCTTTTATTTTTCTTATACAAACTAGTTTATTTTATTTTATATACAAAACTATTTTATTTATAAACTATTTTATTTACAAACTATATTACAAACTATTGTACAAACTATTTGATTTACAAACTATTTTTCAAACTATTTTATATACAAACTATTTACAAACTATTATATACATACAAAACTATTCTAAATTTAAAACCTTTTATAAAGAAAAGATGTTCAATCCCATATGGCTCTTCATACAGCGAAATTGATTTGGAAAAATATGATGCTTATATAAGATAGACTTGATATGAGTATATGGTGATTTGGAAGACTATTGATTTTGGAGGGTATTCGATCTGAAGAGATGAATCTTTTATACAATGGAATTTATATAAGAATGATTTGATATATTCGAGACTATTGACTTTGGAAAGTACTTTATCTGCAAAATAAAATCTTATATATAATGGAATTTATATAAGTGTGATAGTTGAAGTTATGATTTTGAAGGAGTAATATATATGGTATGTTATTATTTTGAAGTAAAAGGAATGGGGAAGTACCCTCCTAGAAGTATAGTATGACATGCTTCGACACAGATGGACTTGGGGAATCCAGGAATGGATTCGACTAATAAACCTTAATATACTTGGGTGAATTCAAAAATGGATTCGAAACGATATGGTTGTCCGGACTTAAACTCATGAGTTCCTCGCTTTTTAGGGTAGATGGTTCTTTGGTTCACCCAATGGAGGCGCTTTCGATCCTGGGATCTGTCGTTTATGGATCTTCCGAGAAGGAAGTGCATCCATTGCGTAAATCATCGAATTAACAGTTACCATTGCAGCAGGGGGTCGATGGTCCCTCATTTATGAAATGGTTATGATATTTTTTTGGAATCCGGAAGGTAGAAGAATCTTCTGGAAAGTTTTGTGTCCATTGCATAAACACTGGATAAGCAGCAGGCCACTACTATCTTAACATCATCATTTGACATCAGATTTTGAGTGGTACTTCTCATATCTGTTTTTAAGTATTTTAACTGCGTGTTGAAACAGACCTACTAAGTACTTGGAGATTTCTAGTCTTACGCCTGATCAATGTATGACCGGAGTCTGCAAGAACGAAGATAAACCTGTTAAAATATCGAGTTATAAAAGTATTTTGATAAGGTATTATATAAAAGATATTGTGGTCATTTTTTCATTTCTAAATACTTTAAAATGTTTAAAATATTGTTTATTTATGTACAACATGGTCTAGTAGTAAATAATTAGTGTTGTAAATATTATGAGGAGTTACTAGTTAAATAAAACATATTTAAAGTTAATGATTATTGATTTATTAATGATGTTTAAAAGTATTTTGAGATTTAAAACTAATAAAATTTATAAATAATGGATTTCAGTTTTTCAATAACTTCTTTTTAAATATAAGTACTGATGTAAATAATTGTTTTCAAATAGTTTACATATATTTATAAAGGTGTTATTTAAAAAAATTATGCGGTATTTATAAATGAAGCAAGAAATTTTACAGATGAAATTTTTCCATAAAGTGTTAAAGTATTAAAAATGATTGATTTGCAAATGAAGTTTTCAAATGAATATTTCAAGTGAAATTTATATAAGTTTCTTTGAATGTACAATTTAAAGATATTATATAAATGAAAAAAATGATTTGTGAAATTTTATTTATAATAATATACTTGACCAATAAATTTGAATCCCTATTTTGGAACTATGTTTGAAATATACTTGATTTCAAAACACTAACAGTAAATTTATAAGTTTACTTACTATTTGAATTTTTGTATAAACCATAATAAATGTTTTTCCATGATTTGAATATTCATTTTAAACATGTGTGTAAAATTTATTATGAAGATATGAAATTTTATACTTTGATTTGGATATTTAATGTAAGATTTGAGTATACTATTAGTTTCAGTTTAATAATCTAGGGTTATACTTCTCTATTACTAATAAAGAAAATTCATTCAATTAATTTACTCGACGTCCTTTTGAAATTCCGAAAATGCCCTTACTTTTCGTTTGTAATAATATAAACAACCCGTGTGCGAAGCACGGCCAATTATAGCATTTTAAAATAACGAGTCTAATAAATTACCGAATTTAAGGAACATTGTTAATAAAAAAGGGTGTATCCTAATGTTTTGATATAAACTTCTAACGCTGTTTAAATTTTTTGGAAAATTCTTGCATAATGCTATGAAGATGTTTTAAATATATCTTATATTCTTACTAAATGAATGAGGTTAAATGTTTTCATTGAATTTTTGGATATATTGAAATATTTCTTTTCTCTTCAAAGGCGAATACCAAAAACTTGTGTAACATTCAATTACATTCCTAAAATACATATATACCTTACCATAAATGTTTAATAAGTTGAAATGTTAATAGAATATATAATGGAATATTATACAAGTAAAACTTAACTAATGGAAAGTGTTCAATGAAATTATTTCTAAATAAGATTTTCGATGTGCAAAAAATGTTACGAATGTAAGTTAATATTGTGAAATAATTTATGTAAGTACATGGAAGAAAGAAAAAGACATTGTATGAATGAAAAAAAGAATAAAAAATGGTAAATAATGATGTGAAAAGAAACCAATTCATAAACTTAAACAATGTGTGGAAATTCTTGGCTGTTTTGGCTTATGAGATGTTTGGAAAGGATACTTTTAATTGTTTAAGGTTGTACAGATAGTCTATTGAGTAATTACCAAAGGCTATAGGATACACTTGATAGTTTATTCGTCACCCTTGTACGATTAAAACTTTCTGAACTAAACAAACCATTGATTTTGGTTGCTATGAATGTATGATGGATTCTGTGGTTGAATATAGTGGCTCTGTTGTTTGTTTGTATATGTTTTATAGTGATTTGCTTTTGTTGCAAATTAAACAACTTAAATATTTCTCTTTTTCCATAATTATTAACCTATTTTGGATTATATAAGTGAAATACGGGTTTATGAAAGCAATAGCTACTGCTTTTGGTTTTATAAATAAGCGTTGTATGCCCGATAAATAGGTACGTTTTCAGAATACAGTTTTCTAGCGATATTTTGTTGTTTTCCCATGGTTGGGATATTTTATTTTCAAATATGATATATGTATATATGGCTACTGTTGATATTATTATTATTTTTCGGACCTCTCCGTAAAAAGAAGACTCTGCCGAAATTTTCCCTAAATTTTAGACTTAAATTTTTTTTGTGGAAGTGAAAATATTTTTTCAAACTTTAGTAAACTTGAATAAGAAGATTTGATTGTTTATTAATTAGTATATTTTATTTAAAATACTTAATTATGTAAATTAGTTGTTTATAAATTGAATACATTAAATAAAATACATTAATCCCTTAATTCCTCATTTTCTCTTTTCGACGACGAAAAGTTTTGAGTGGGGGAGAGTGCAACAGCCCGTATTTTTCGGTAATTAAAATATTAAATTTAATAAGATTTTGAAATATTAATATAATAGAAATTAGAATTTATGATTTGTAGTGGTAAAACAATTAGAATGTAATATAGTAATGTTGATTTAATGTAATTGATAACCATTTTAATCCAATTTCAATCACTAGATATAATTGTAAGGTTATTAGGTTATAATTGTAAATAGTGAAATAAATTAAATGATGCATTTAATGATGAGATTATATATAATTGATTGAGATTGATTAATAAAGAATACAAAATCATTTTTTTATAACCCTCGGTTGTGATAAGATAATGGATATGAACTATTATTATAAACGACGGTTGTAATTATCTTCTCATTAATTTGTCCGTTTGAATATTAAATGGGTAACTAATGGAATTAAGGCAATTGAATGTTGGAATTATATGTTGTTAATTGAAATTGAATATAATCAGTGATGTGTAAGTAGTCATAACGTTTGTTGTAGATAATAAACTTATAAATATGATTAAATTACTTAAAGGTAATAATTGTTCATTTATCATCTCATTATTTAATATGTTTGGAATTAACTTGGAAATCAATGAAAATTTATGTAATTAATTATTGCAGTTAATATGGAAAAGATGTGAATGGTAAAGTAATGTATGTAATAAAATGTAAACTTATGTTAATATAATTCATAGGGTATTGTTGATTGAATAAAGAATGATAACATAAGTTTGAATGTAACTGGATGAGGATTGGATGCGCAGTTAATGGCATTTAACCTTTTAAATATGATAAGGGAAACGAATTAATATTGCATTAATTGATATTACACCTTTTAATTAAGATAAAGTGTAATGGTCTGTACCTTTTAACAAATTAAAATGACAGTATTTTGAATTTAAATAAAAAATAATTTTTTTTGAATTTGTGATGTTGAGTGTTTTATTCGACCAAATGTAATATAATAAAAAATTTGTGAAATTTCAAATTTTGGCCAAACTTAGTCAAAGATTGACTTTTGGTTGAAAATTTTAAATTCGAATTTTAAAATTTTATTCTTTTTATATGATACCAGACTGAATTCTGATCTTCCCTTCACTTTTCGTTTCGTAAAATCAAATTCCTATTGCAAAAAAATTTGAATTACTGTGAAAAATTAACGTTAATTGGTAGTGTTTAGTTGTGTTTTATTTGGCTCTTGGCATATTGGGTTTGTTTGGTCAAACGGGCCTTGCTTAACCAAGAGACTCTAATCAGTCATATGACCATTCCTTTGCCTACAACCTCATGTTTCTTATCTGATGACATCTACGTACATAATTTTTCTTCTGAGAAACTTTCTCTACACACTTCTTCTTTCTCCTCAAAATCTATAGATAACTCTAGATCTAAAACTCTAAAAACCTCACAAATCAAAACTCCTTTCCTCCTCTCCTTCAACCCTTCCTCCCCCTCTATAGCTGCTGCCCTCTCCACCATCTCCAAGGCCATCTTCTTCCACATTTTCTCTCCTCTTTTTTATCCTTTTTTCCTTCTTTTCCCCTTCCTTATTTTTCATCTTTCTTCCCCTTATTTCCATGGCTTCTACATTCCACTAAAATACTCCAAATCATATAATTTTTTTTGAAACCGCGTATAATTCTGGTAACAATTTTGTTGTTGAACTCTTCTTCCCATTCCAAATATTTCTATATCAAAAACTCTATTTTTCAAATCCTTTCTCGGGTCCAGTTTTGGCCGAAAATACTGTATATTGTATCAATCATATCTCCTTCAGAAATAAACCAAATTATGCGATTCTCCTTTTCAAACTATTTATTTTTCCAGTGGCTTCAACTTTCTTTTAGATCAATTCTTCAAATTCCTTAATTTTCTATGCCAAAAACTCAAATCTTTTTGAAGTATTTTGAACTCAGATTTTCAACTCAGAAAACTCATCTGTTTGTTTTGACCATAACTTCCTTAAGACAGAGACTTTTTGAGTGGTTCTTTTTTTGAAAGTGGAGAGAAAATAACTTGTAACAACTTTTTATTTAGTCACTTTTGCAGATTCGGTAATATTCTGGCCCAAATATTTTCTTAAAGATGACCTAGTTTCAGGTTTGTCCGTAATTTGGATTTTGGGTTGTTTGGAAGTTGGAAGTAGTTGGAAGTAGTTGGAACTTGTTTATTGATTCGTGTTCGTGTCTAAGCTTTGTTGGATTTTCTTTGCATTTGGATATTTGCTAGGAATCTCCATATTGCTCCTTTTTTATCACCGCCTTCGTAGCCATGAAAGGCTAGCAAACACTCACAACTGCTAGATTTTCTCATGTTAATTAAATTGAATTTATGATGTGACTAGAAATTGATTGAGTGTTGTTTAGTATATTTTAAATTGTCATTCCAGTTAAATCTGACTTTGATTGAATTTGATCGTCATTTAATTAAATATTGAAATTTAAATTGCCAGTTAAATACCTGTTAATAATAACCAGTAAATTGTTGGTAGTTATTAGTTGATTTCAATGATGATTGTGTTGTATGTTCAATTGTAGATATTTGGGTGATTGGACGGATGTTATTGGTTGACATTTTGGATGATTGGATGGTATTTATTTCTATATCTCTGTTATCCCTATGGGTTGAAATGATACATACCCGAACGATCTTATATATCAGAGTAAAATCATTATGGGTTGAAATTATAAACCCGAGCAGTTTTCATTGATTTGAAAATGTTGATTTTTGATACTGGTTGAAATGACATATACCCATATAATTTCTTGAATTTGGATTTTATTTGGAATTGAATTATTTGAAGGGTTTAAGTTAATTCAAACTTCGGATTTGTTTTAATTAGATGATTAAGATTGATATTTCGAATTATTTGAAACCTTTTAAATAACTATATTCACGTTATACACTTGATAGAAGATGAAAATCCCGTAACATCTATGAAACCATTGCACTAATATTTCTATTTTACTTATTTTGATCTGACTTGCATAAGATCTTTAGTTCTGACTCGAGTGTTTTGTCTTTTCATTACGCTCGGGTCAGCCTAAGATTTTTCAGTGTATTGAAGACTATTTGCTGAAGGATGAAGACGAAGATTCAGTATATTATTGTTATTTATTATTCCACCGCTACCGTTCAAAAAGGTGGATCGTTACAACAAAGCTACTGGATCAAACCCCCACCCTCATGGCCAATCGCCACTAGTGCAGTCTAGACCAATTTTCTCATACGCATACCAAAATGTCCTAGTGGCACCCTCCGTAACGAATCTACTAAAATAAGGCAGTTTTCTAAAGTATCTCAAAACACAGTAAACAACATATTAAATTGTTCCTACTCTCATCATGATGCCAATGTCACAAACAACGCATGAAACAAAGGTCGTATGCGAGAGTCATATGCATTTAAAGTGCATGACATTTTTGTGATTATTAAATAATTTAATTAGATAATATTGCTTTACATCGTCGAACGAACAGTTCTTGTCATCGTGAAATACAATTTTAATATATAATGTCAAATTTAGAGTACTTTTGTATTCTACACTTTAATCGGAGGTGGATCAACTTTGTCGAATTACAATAAATAAATCACTTTTTCATTATCCAGCCATGGCATAAGAAATTCTAATCATGTGTGTGTTTACTTTTTTATCGGTTTCATCATTTAATTTGATTTAATACCATAAATGGGTGAATTGCTAGGTCTTATCGATATATACACAAACAGAAAGAGTTACACTCGCCGAAACTCTAGAATAAAGATTCAACACTGTCTTCATTGTCATGTGCCTTTTGCATCTAAAAACGTAGAAATTCGCCAATATTCCTTTACCAAATCATAGTATTCATCTCCATGGTCGTTACGATGGGTAGATCGTCAAAATCCATTAAGAACGAGAGAGACACTATTTTGAAGACTGAAGAGAATGATGAAAGCGGTGTACAAGAGATCGTAGTATTCTTCGTGTGTTTTGAAGATCTCATCATTGTTCTTCGCTGTGTAGGTCTATCATGCCCCTAATCTTACAAATTCCGCCTCCAAAATGACATGAGATCGTAGCATTCTTCACATCCTTCGATTTGCAGCTGATTTCGGTGAAATCCATTGAAAAATGGAAAAGTTATGAATTTTTAAAATTTGTGGAGAAAAGAGAAATTAGTGTTTGGTTTGTTATTTCTAGTTTTGGGTTTTCGTCCATATAAAAATGCAAACGACGTTGTATTGTCATAAACTACCAATTTAAAAAACGAATTTAACATACAAAATAAAAAACAAAATTTTTATTTATTTTTCACGTTTTGAAAAATAACACAAGTCCGTAAAACAATCCATTCTTCCGTCATCCCTCTATCCCCTTCATCCTCCCATCCGTCTTTCTTTCATCCTTCCCTCGTTCCTCCATTTTTCTCATACTTGAGATACATATTGAAAACACAAAATTCGTTTTAAAACCAAACACTACAGAAACGATAAAAAAAACTAAATTTTGTGTTTTGAATTCGCTTTGGATTTAATGGAGATTAGTGATAAGGTGTTTAGTTAAAACAGGATTAGAGATAGAAGAAACAAAACAGCATCCAAAATCCTACATTAAAAGTTACCAATCTCCTCCTTGATTTTATCGATGTCCCATGCAACACTTAAAGAACAGACGCAAAATCATAATTAAAGAATGAGTACTGGAACACCTATATTTTCGTGTGCGACACACAACTGTATGCAGAGTGCACGTCTAGGGTATAAATACAATGTTAAGCATTTTATTTCTTACCTGAACATTTAACTTTATAATTCTTTCTCTAAATTGTTGTTTATTATTTTACTACGAAACATACGCCAGAATCAGAAACCTAAAATCATAGTACTCCAAAACAGAGGATATTCAAAGTTGTACAGCATAATAACCAGGGTATAGATGGGAATTTCATGGGCATAGCAGATTTTATCTTGCTAAAAATATCAAGGGATCAAAGGCAAATCAAGACAAAAGAGATTCCATCCCTAAATGACATTCTGTAGTACAAACAAATTTGTTATCAAACATCCCACCTGACACAATTGTGTTAGATGTAAGGCCCCCACTTTATATAAAGATATAAACACTATCACTCCAATAAGCAAACAATAAAATAAAAAGAATCAGCCAATTACCACTTCTTCAAACAATATAAACACTTCCACCTTCTCTCCTGTATCAGCAGTTGATCCCACACTGCTTAACATCAGGTCCAGTAACACGGGTAGTAAACGGGTCAACCCGCACCCACAACAACGAAAATATAGAAGCAAGCAAGATGGACCAAACAACCACGATCGTCGGGGTCCGGTTCTGCCTACCCATCAATCCCTTAAGAAATGGGTACAGATGAACAATTACCCAGAAGGAAAAGAACAGCTTCCCGAACAGCGGCCCCCAGGACTGGTACCCGCTGTTGACCGCGTAGGAAATGCCCGCTACACAGCCCACGAGGTTAACGATGAGAAGGGTGGTCGGCGGTATCAGAAGAGTGGTCCATTTGAAGAGGTACAGTTCGGCGAAGTCGCCATCTTCGTCGGATGCTTTCGAGGTGACCGTGAAGTTTGTATCGATGCCGGCCAGAACTTTGAGAAGGCCTTGAACGACCGCGAAGAGGTGTGCTGATACGCCTCCGATGACCCAGAACTGTTCGTTTCTCCACCATTCGTCTATTCCTACTCCACTCCATCTCATTTCAAGTATGCCAGTTGCGAAAATGGAAAGGAAGAGGGATATAAACCATATGCTTGCCATGTTTGTGATCTGTATAAATTTAATTGGCAGTTCAGTTCTGAGTTAAAAAGGTTTTGTTTAGTGGTGCTTTTTACATGGTAAATTAAGTCCTTAAAATTTAAAATAATAAAATCACATACGAACTCAGGACAACAACAAATTAGCAATCCAAAATAAGAAACAAAAAGAATGCACAATATTACTATTTTGAACATCAATTATGCATATATCACTTAAATGCATTAAATATATAGTTTTTACAAATATAATCCAAGTTATTTTATCAAAAACAAACGTAAAACATTTATGTAAGTTGCGTTATAATAATCCAATGGAAGAAACATTGGCAGGTTGTTTGTGTTGCAAAGAAGTCAACATTGCATTGTATACCTTAAAATATAGGTTAGAAATTAAGAGATCTTGTTAATATGGCCTGCATAACGATTTACTGAAGTATCAGAGAATGACACGTCAAAGTTCAGGAAGAAAAAAACACTTATACTTCTAATTTTGATTTATTTTCTATCAGAGTGTGAAAAAGATATGAAGATGTACCTGAGGAATGATGAACTTCCCAGTAAGAAGACAGACTGCAGGCAGGGTGCAGTACAAAATGAGAGGAAGAGAAGTAAGTGGGTAAATGGTTGTGTTGATGTAAGCAAATCTCTCTAAGAACTTGAGCCTTCCACCATAGCCATACCATATGGGGCAATGTCGACTGAGAAGAATTTCAACTGATCCAAGTGCCCATCGGAGTACTTGATTCAGACGATCTGATAAATTAATTGGAGCAGATCCTTTGAATGCTGGAGGATTAGGCATGCAGTAAATGGAACGCCATCCCCGTGCATGCATTTTGAATCCAGTAAGAATGTCCTCTGTCACTGAACCATAAATCCATCCAATCTGTAGTAGTCAACCAGCATGAAGCTTTATAACCAAAATACAATATTTAAATCGAAAAAAAAAAATACTAAGTAGAAATATCTTGCAGCGAAATTCTTATGATGTACGAGAAATATGTACTTTCAGTATTCTAATGAGTAACTGAAAGCTTTAATCATCGTAAATTTACTTCATTACTGAACAATTGTCTAATCCCCAACACTAGCTTTGTTTATTAAACTTTACATACAGGTACAATTTTCAGAATATGAAAACAATTATCAGTCCTATTCATCACAAAAATATAGAGCCTCATCTGATTAAGGGAAACATTGCTCCGTTTCACCAACTATAATTTTCGGAGGAAACATTCAACAACTTACCTCATTACCCCAGTCAGTTTTATCTTCATAACCACAGCTGATAACGTGAATAGCTTCCTTCAAAAGAGACTCGGGTGTTGCTGATTGAGGGACCCCGCCATGCTCCATTAAAGTAGATGCAACAAACACTTGAGATTGCCCAAACCTTTGCTCCAAACACTTTTGCGACATGAGCAGTGACTTCTCATCATCAAAACCATTCCCTGATATATTCACACAATTGATCAAAATTATGGTTTAAGAGCAATGCTTTCCTGACACTACCTTATAAGCATGAGACAACTCCCAAATGGAATCATTACAAAGTCATATGGTTTATCGTATATTATTAGATAGTACTACGTTTTCTATTTTCCAATTAGAGACTGATGCCTCACGCTAAGCATTATTTTAAGGTCTTGTTCTTTGAAGAGAAAATTGGAAGAAGACCTAACCCTACCTTCAACCCCTTCTTCTATGTCTTGTAGATTGGATATTGGATAAGTTCTGTCAACATGCTTGCTTGATTTTTTCTCGTCTGAATCTTTCTTGTTTGATTTGGAGTTTTTCTTTTTTGATCCACCACAAAGTGATGACAAGAATCCACCCTTCTGATGCTTATTCTTGAATGGAGGCTCATACCCATACAAAGCAGTTCTGTTGAATACACAACCAGTACCCACATAAACAGGACCTTGGATGCCATCAAGCCCACGTAAATTAATCTATGAAAAAAAGTAAAAATGAATTTAGTTGAAATAATATATCATTGAATGACAAATACCACTTATGCTAGCATATTTGGTAAATTCATTACTTTTGCTTGTTGTATAATCTTTTTTTTTTAATGAATTTGATTTCATCGTAATATACTTTACATATATTGGTGGTAATGAAACAATAAAATGATTGAGAACAATTAATATCAAAGGAAATTGTGAGCAAGCTAAGAATGTAAGACTGATTTCTTCCTTATATTCTTCATGAACAATTTGTAACCTATAGATTCCATACTCTTCATCCTAAATCATGGACATTTACCATTTATGGACATTTACCATTTCATGATCAAACTATAAGATATTAGTTAAAAGGGATCTAAACAGATACAAGTTGAACGACATGCATTACGATTTATGAGAGCTAAGATTAGTAGATTGAGAACTTTTGCATGAACTACAGAAACATTTGACAAAAATCCATGATAAATATTCAAGATTTAAAAATTGATCCGGTCCACTACTTAGAACAAGGAGGACGGCGATAAGGTAAACGTACATCGAAGAACACGGTATTACGGTTGGCATATCGATCGTTCCTATCAATACCATCAAACCTCTGTGGAAATTGCACATAACAAACCCTTCTACCAAGATTTGGATCCATAAGGAAACACATAGCTTCTCTCAATGCCTTGCTATTGTTGATGTAATGATCACAGTCAAGATTCAACATATATGATCCATTGGTGAGGACAGCCGACACTCGAACCTAAAGAATAACATGAATACTTATCAGATAAAAAATCCTAATGGTTAGTAGAAAGTAAGGCTTAAAAACACTTACAAGAGCATTCATGGCACCAGCTTTCTTGTGGTGTTGGAAACCAGGTCGTTTTTCACGAGAAACATACACTAATCGCGGAAGCTCATTCCCTTCACTATCAAGACCTCCGCTATGCCCTAGGAAAACCTGCAAATGGAAGCAAGTGTTAGCTCCCAGTTCATTATGATAGACAAGTTATCTAATCTAACCTTTTTTAATAGCTATAATTAGCAGATCCATTTTGATCTTTTAGGAGGGAATGGAAAAGGAAGTGCTTAAATAAATAAATAAATTACAAACACAAACCTGAATCATTCCAGGATGATCTCTAGTATTATTTCCAGGCCAAGGGGTTCCATCTTGCATAATCCACCCCTCATCTGGTACCTTTTGTGCTTTTGCGACTAGAGCATTTACCCGAACTTTGAACTCTTCGTACTCTCTCTGAATTCAAGGCAAGGCAGTAAGATTCAGGTCATTGGTTGGATATCTATTTGCAACTAGGTTATTGGTTGGATATTTCTTGTACATCACAATAAGTAAATCTTAAAATAGTTGGATATCTATTTGGTGTACAAATTCAACAAATCATTTCTTTCCTAGTAGATATATGTTATTGGTTCTCCAAGTGCAATTGCATCAAGTATTTCAAGCTAAGGAGGATGATATTATTTTACCTCGGCAACTGAATATATTATAATGATAAGACTTGATATCAAAAACTAATGTGGGCATTAATTAGTATTATCAAAAAAGATAGATATAAGTATTTTTCAAAAAAGTTAGATATAAGTAACTTATATAGGAAAACCCTACATTTCTATGTCATTCACACCTTCATTGCACGACGATCTTTGACGAATGAAGGATGAACTTTATCCTTCAAATAGTCTATCTTTTTTGCAAAGTACCATTCAGGAGCTCTTGGTTCAATGTTATATTTCTTACAGAAAGGAACCCATTTTCTTGCGAATTCCGAGGTTTCAGATAAAGACTCGAACGAAAGCATGGCAGCACCATCATCAGATAGATAGCAAGATACTTTATCGACAGGATAATCTACAGCAAGAATTGATAGCACTGTGTTGGCAGTTACGATAGGAGGCTCCTTTAAGGGATCAACAGTACTGACAAAAATGTCAACGGCCGCCAACTGGGATGGTTCACCTTCTCGGTCATATCTATTATCAAGCACAAGCATCTATCAATATAGACAGAGTAGGGATGGCCAGCTGTCTGACAAGTTCATGGGAAACAACATATCTCAAGCCAAAACAGAAACCAACATTATCTGGATTCTGGACTTGGAGTGGGAATTAAAAACTGTAACAGTCGAAAGTAATTTGTTACAACTTATGTGTTGCAACTTTGAAAACTTAAAAGCAATAAGATAGTTGGAATATTGCATTTTCACTGCTTTTCATTAACCACGTAACGTTGATTGGGTTACAATATACAACTGTTCTTGAATGTATCTTAAAACTGATCCAAACTTTGTAAAACTGAATGACTCGGAGAATAAATCATGAAATATGAATGTCTGTCCCTACAATACAACTAGGTATTTCAAGAGACTTTGCACCTTCCTCTCTACAGTGTGGTGCCAAACCACCATCCCGCCCCTTAGGAGCTTGTATTGTACCATTATACATTGTACCATCTTTATAATTGTGTTGTCGGCTAGGGTTTTAGCTTTGCTTTGTTTTGGTTGTAGGGTTTCGGGTTTTTAACCCATTATGTTTGGGCTTGGCCCAACTTTTAACCTCTTTCAAAAAAAAAAAAAATCTTTATAATGAGAATAGCAACCAGAAAAGAATTAAGAGAAAAAGAATTTCAAATGTTAATATATAGGTTTTACCTTATTGCCAGTCTATCAAGGTAGGTTTCACGATTCACAGGAAACCATTTTGGGAACTGATCCAAAATCCATGATACAGCAAACCATATCTCACAGATAACAGACAACAACCACAAGCCAAATGCATTGTGCACAGGATTGGTGATTCGATAATGCAGGAAGATGCAAAGAACAACAAGCCGCACAATAATAACCATTCTGTATGGATTTATTCTGGAAGACGGAATAGACACTTTTCTTGATAGAGGCTGGCGAGCTTCATCATTTCTGCAGAAAGGTTTTACATGAATAATGATAGATTTTATACATGAGCAGGAAAACAAATTTGTGCAATCTTATTTATCTGAGAAATCAAGTGACAGACATGACCAATACCGTGAACAAGTCGGTATGCAGGTATCTGCTTGTTTTCTTGTGTATGGACTATGAATAGAGCAAAGGTGCATGTGTCCTAATCAGACATGTTTAACAAAAATTAGGAAGTTTATTACATTTCCCATAAGAACACATATTCTATCACAAAGATCACATGCATTGCGCAAAACCCTGAATTTACATATTTTAAACTTCAATGTCTTTTGCATCCTGGTCATGTATTACTCAAAATTATTGATTTAAAATATTTGACTCAACAAACTGACGTTGGCAATCTGGCTGTTATGACAACAAAGCATGGTGAAAGAGCTTGGGGTAAGAGTGTAAGAGATGCAATAAAGGCAGAAAAAAGGCATCAAACGTATGTAATCAATGTAGAATGGATAAATTTAGAAGCAAACACAATGAAGCATTCATTTTATTGTTGACCCGCTTTTGACAAGGACATGGACAAACGGATTTAACTAAATCGACTTCTCGTTCGTCGAAGCTGGTTTATGACAAATTTAATCAACTAGGTCGATGGACGAAGGTTATTGGTCACTTGAATCTTAGGTTTCGATATGTCTCGAGTTGTCTTAGATTAGCTTCGAGTCATATGGAGTCGAGCTTCGAGTTGCATGAGTGATTTCATCGGGTCTTTGAGGTGGTTCGGCTTAGATGAGGTGGCTCAGCATTAGTGGCACGGCTCGGCCTTGGTGAGGTGGCTCGGCATTGGTGGCATGGCTCGGTCTTGGTGTGATGGTTCGGCCTAGATGAGGTGGCTCACGGCATTGGTGGCACGACTCGGCCTTTGTAAGGTGGTTCGGCCTAGATGAGGTGGCTCGGCATTGGTGGCACGACTCGGCCTTGGTGAGGTGATTCGGCTTAGACGATGTGGTTCGGTCAAGGACGAGGGACACAAGTGGATTGGCATTTGAGCCGTTGGGAACTAGAACTAGTCAATCAGCAGGTGAGGCATGGGATCGGCATTCTCGTTCGGCATTGAACTACTTCGAGTTGTCGCCAGGGAAATTTCCGTTCGGCATGTGACTACTCGAGGCCGGTTATAATGGTGAAGCCTGGTTCAGTTATGGCCTCGGTAGGCCCAGACTACTCAAGAGGCCCAACTACCTGAATTTGCCTATAAATGCAGCACGTGGGTCTCCAGATGGGGATCTTCTTTTTGCTCTCTGACTTTCTATTTTCTAAGGCTAAGGCTACTCTACCAGTTTGTAACTGTAATTGATTCTAACATCAATAAAAAGTAAATTTCTGAAATGGACGTAGGCCGGAGTCAGCCGAACCACTATAAATTCTGTGTCTTTACTGCTTTCTCTTTAATTTTTACTATTATTCATATTTATGCTCTCTACATATATTCTATCCGGGAACTGTGATTGATATTTGATGCTTTCATTTGGATTTGGGTGTTACTGACCAATTTTGGCGCTAACATTTTGGTGATTTTGGTGCTTTCATTGAAAACTGAAATCAGATATTTTGAAGCTATAACTTGGATTCTAGGAGGCAATGGCTAGACCACCAACAAGAAAGCAAATGACAGAAAGAATCAAAAGGGAAGTCAAGAGGCCTCCTCTGGAGCTGGAGCTAATCGAGCATCTGTCTACATCACCAGAGATGAGATGGAAGCGATGCTGAAAGGACAAGAGGAGATGATACAGACTCCTCTCAGACAATTTGGACAAGCTGAAGCTTTAGGAGTTCAGATCCGTGGAGCTGGATCAGGAGCACCTCACCAGCAAGTAGATGGAGTGGTTCAACAGAGGGTAGCCCCTAATCAGCAGACGGCTATCAACCTGGATGGACCCAGACTCAGGGGCACACCACCAGTAAATGCTGGACCAATCCATGGAGGGATACCAGATGACATTGCGCAGCCCGAATCCAATAGGAATACTGGAGTACGTGATGAGGAGTATGTGCCAGGACTCCCTCGTGAACTCGAAGGATAGATCGAAGGCAACGGACAAGGATTACAGCTTAACGACAATGACAGATTAGCGGAGAGAGGTGAATTGGTAAATAAAGACTTGAAGGGTGTGATTAGGAATCCCTTTACTCCTATCAGGTCAGCTAGGAACCCACCGGATTTTAAGCTACCAACGTTGGAGATGTATGACGGAAGAACGGATCATGTCGTTCACTTGACGAGGTACGTGAGGCGTATGGAGATACTGGGGGCATTGGATAAGGTCATGGCTCGATGCTTCCCTTTGTATTTGACGGATATCGCAGCTATGTGGTTTAGACAGCTAGAGAGTGGTTCTATAGACACTTGGACGGAGCTGATTGTTTATAAGGCAGTTTTGGGTCCATATAGTCAGACCCAAGAACGTAATGATCTTTACATCGATGGAACAATGGAAGGGAGAGTCGTTCGGGGATTTCTTAACCAGATTCAACGCGGCGATGGCTTCGGTGGATTGGCCCGATCCATCGATGGTTTTGATAGCAGCAGTTTCAGGAATTGCAGATAATTCGGATATCAAGATATCGTTGAAACGGGACCCACCGAGAGATCTCAGGGAATTATATCATGAGGCAGAAAGATTCCCGAGACAGGAAGATGCGAAGGCTGAAAGAGTAGGGAGAAAAGTTGAAGCTTATGCAGTAAGAGGTGGAGGTCCACCCAGGGAGGATCCAAATAAAGATGATAAGGGAAAAAGGAAAATGAATGACAACAGTAGCACCTCGAAGAGGCCTTGGAGGGAGTCAAAGTTTTTTCTAACACAGATTTGACTGAGATTCTCGAAAGGATTTACTTGGATACTGAGTGTGCCTCCGGTATAGAAGGCCGGCAAGGAGGGAACCTTCTGAATACGAGCGGGCATCAAGAAAGCATTGCATATTCCATGAGCAAAATGGGCACAACACAAACAATTGTAGGCATTTGAGAGATATCGTGGAGGAGCACGCAAGGAATGATCACCTGCAACAGTACATAAGAAATCGAGCTGTAGCAGTGGAATGAGACCAGCCACCGCCTACCTCGAACGAAGGTGGCACTGGATCTAGTCACCACCGACTTATTATCAACTGAATGGTTTTATGGTTCTGAATAAGTAATAAAACTCAAAGTAATACGGCTAGGTCACTTACACACATACGAGATCGAGGACGGTCCTTAGGCGTGCTCTGAGATGACGAAAAACTGTACTGCTTGAGTCTATGAAATCCTGTTTTCTTTCTGCTTTTCTGCAAACTCTGTTTTTTCCTTTGGTACTTTGGACATTTAATTCTCTTTGTTGTACGAACTTTCACTTCGATAACTGAATTCTATAATGATCGGGATTGGACTAATTTAATAAATAATACAGGCCAAGCGATTACCGTCCCGATCGGAGAGGCGGGGAAGTAATTGCGAATTACGAGTCACTTTGCCGGAGAGCAATGGAATGGACTCGAGCAGGATAAACAAAGTCCTCGACCGGAAAGTCAAGGCCAAAGAATATAAAAGTCCTCGACCGGAGAGTCGACGCCGGAGAATATAAAAATCTTTGACCGGAGAGTCGAGGCCGGAGAAAATAATAAGTCCTCGATCGGAGAGACGAGGCCGGAGAATATAAAAATTCGGCCGAAGAATGTAAGAGTCCTCGACAGGTGAGTCGAGGCCGGAGAATATAAAAGTCTTCGACCGGAGAGTCGAGACCGGAGAATATAAAAAATCCTTAACCGGAGAGTCGAGGCCGGAGAATATAAAAAGTCCTTGAATGGAGAGTCGGGCCGAAGAATATGAAAGTCCTCAGTCGAAAGGCCGAGGCCAGAGAACATACAAGCCTTTGACCGGAGAGTCGAGGCTGGAACAGGATAACGAGACCCGGCGAAGTCTGCAGATTCAAGGTTAAAACCCGGAGAGATCATGGATAGGCATACGGCGATGGCACTTGAATAGGATGGCTTGAATCATGGATATAATAATATGGCTATGAGTGAAAAATGAACTTCGGATATCGGATTTGAGGCTATACAAAACACACCTTCCAATAGCAAAACATGTTTTGGAAGGCAAATGTTAACCCGTTTTTTGACAAGGCCATGGACATACAGATTTAATTAAATCAACTTTTCGTTTGTCAAAGCTGGTTTATGACAAATTTAATCAACTAAGTCGATGGACGAAGGTTATTGGACACTTGAATCTTATGTTTCGATATGTCTCGAGTTGTCTTAGATTAGCTTCGAGTCGTAGGAAGCGAACTTCGAATAGTATGGAGTCGAGCTTCGAGTCGCATGGAGTCGAGCTTCGAGTCGCATGAGCGGTTTCTTCGGGTCTTTGAGGTGGTTCAACTTAGATGAGTGGCTCGGCATTAATGACACGGCTCGGCATTAATGACACGGCTCGGCCTTGGTGTGATGGTTCGGCCTAGATGAGGTGGCTCGACATTGGTGGCACGACTCGGCCTTGGTGAGGTGGTTCGGCTTAGATGAGGTGGCTCGGCATTGATTGCACGGCTCAACCTTGGTGTGATGGTTCGACCTAGATGAGGTGGCTCGGCATTGGTGGCACGGCTCGGCCTTGGTGAGGTGGTTCGACTTAGATGATGTGGCTCGGCATTGGTGGCACGGCTCGGCCTTGGTGAGGTGGTTCGACCTAGATGAGGTGGCTCGGCATTGGTGGCACGGCTTGGCCTTGGTGAGGTGGTTTGGCTTAGACGAGGTGGTTCGGTCAAGGACGAAAGACACAAATGGATCGGCATTTGAGCCGCTCGGCACTGGAATTGGTCGATCAGCAGGTGAGGCATGGGATCTGCATTCCCGTTCGGTATCGAACTACTTCGAGTCGTCGCTAGGGGAACTTCCGTTCGGCATGTCGACTACTTGAGGTTGGTCGTGATGGTGGAGCCTGATTCAGTTATGGCCTCGGTAGGCCCAGACTACTCAGGAGGCCAAACTCTCTGGATTTGCCTATAAATGCAGCACGTGGGTCTCCAGATGGAGAGATCTTCTTTTTGCTTTCCGACTTTCTGTTTTCTAAGACTAAAACTATTTTACCAGTTTGTAACTGTAATTGATTCTAACATCAATAAAAAGTAAATTTCTGGAGTGAACGTAGATCGGTGTGAGCCGAACCATTATAAATTATGTGTCTTTACTGCTTTCTCTTTAATTTTTACTGTTCTTCATATTCATACTCTCTACACATTCTATCTTAGAGCTGTGATTGGTATTTGGTGTTTTCATTTGGATTTGAGTGTTAGTGGCCAATTTTGACGCTAACGTTTATCATGGAAAAGATTAGTATTACGATATCAACGATTAACTAACTAAATGCTAGATGACCAAGTAGTAATATTTCCAAGCATTGATAGTGCTAATGATTACCATTTTATCATTTTAATGCTTAAACAGTACAGCTGACAATTATTACGCCTTGTTTGTTAGCTCTACCTAAAAAATGAGTCACTTATTCGCACCAAATGTCTTCTACCACAGTTTGAGAACTATTATCGGGAAAATCAAATGTGTAAGATGAAAACAACACAAAACCACTTCTACTATATGCATTTCTGCTATAAAAGTACGCGTATTATTAAGTAACAAATGGGGACTTTAAGAATCAAATTAGAGAAATCAACTTTACTACATGCACTACATTAAGAAACCAGCTAGCTCATAAAGGAAAATCCATTTCAACATTAAAACAGTGGAAAGCAGGAGTAAATGATACGGTACAGATGGAAATATCAGAGGAAAATAGGGAGGGCTCCATAATTTGTTTCTATACCCGCAACTTCTCACCAGCTTTGCTGCCGATTGATGTAGCATTTTTGAAAACGGTGTATAATTAAGGTGAAGAATACATAAACATTAACCTTGATAACAAAAATATTACGTATTGAAATAAGCTGTCGTAGAAACAAACAAAAAGATAAGAGAACTCTTGAACTGGCATTCATCGTTAGTAAGGTGTGCAGATCAACTCCATAATGAACATATTAAGCCCATCTTGAAACATGACAAACCCTATAGTTTGTACTGGACTATTTAGCTAGAAGGATACTGATTAGAAGGCTAAAAAACAAAAATAGCTAGGAACTTACAGCAAAGCATCATCCATGTTATATTCAGTACTCACATCATCATTAATGCCCCTTCCTTCTGATGGAGCATGGCTAGTACCATTACTTACCAGAGCTCCACTTCTATCTTGCTTCATCTTCCACCCATCAACCCTTTCTTTCCAAGCAACATTACCAAGTCCTCCAGAAAACTCTCTCGATGGATTAGCTGTTCATAAAGTAGGAAAACAAAAGTTACATATGAATGGAAGTTCAATTGTTCATCCAGAAGCAACGTTTTGAATCACATACGTGACTGACTGACATAAGGAAGTGGATACACTCGCTTCCCACCACCAGCTCCAGGAGACATATCAGGGGAAGCTCCACTCAATTCCCCAGATAACTGCAAATGGTTATATTATATGAATGTTAATATAAAACGATTATTAGCAACAACAATGATAATGAAACATAAATAAACATATCCATACCACTTGGCTATGAGTGAGCCTATGAACGTGAGTCCGAACAATATCTCCACTATCATACTTGGGAGGACCAGCATTGTCCCCTCTTCCATAATTTGTATGCCAGCTCAGCATTCTTTCTGTATTTTTCTGCTTCTGATCTTGACCGCCTGCTGAATAATCGAACTCGCTGACATCATCAACACCCACATCACCTTCCTCCCCATGAATAGGTGGGCTCCCTAACAATGAGTGGTTTAAAGAGCGTGAGTGCAGTCAGTGAATTAAACCACAGAAACCTTTTAAGCGGTTTATCTACACATAAACAGTGACATAGATATATTGATCAAACCTTTAATTCTTTTATACTTGGTCTTGCATTGCAGACAAGACTGGTTTCCATCCTTCCTCTCGTACTCATAGCACGGACGGCACACAGGGAATCGACATACATCACATGCGACAAACAAATCACCATCAATAGTTGTCCCCACATCATCCCCACAGATCTGACAATCTTGCTGCACGCCTCCAGCATGCTTTCCCTGTTTCTACAAAAATAAAATTGCAAATTGATATCGGAGTAATTAAAAAGGCCTAACCCCTGTATCAATATATGATTTTTATGTCACGAATTCACTCACCGTAGTCTCTTCACAAGTTTCCATTGCTTCTTTCCAGCGATAAAATCAAAGATAAATAAATCAATCTCCCTAGATCCAAGCTGAATTCACAGCATCGCTGTAAGGGAAAACAAAAACAAAATCATGTTTATTAACCAAAATCACGAGATCAACGTCAGCTGACTAGATCTGACTTAGGTCGACCAATGCATCAAGTGCTTAACCAACTGTCGAAATGTTACATGAATACAAGTATTCGATTTGAACTTAAATTGAGCCAATTGTATTGAAAATGGAGCTTACTTTTGAGCGTAAACTGCAGGGAAAAAACAAAAATAACGGAAAGAGGGAAGGAGTGCAATGAAGCGTATGTGGCAAGCAGCTGAAATAAATGAGAAGAGAGAGAGGAAGAGATGAACGGATGAGTTAAATATGGGTTAAGGAAAATAAAACGGCGATAATAACGAAGAAATAGAAAAGAGAAAAGGTTACTTCAAGTGAGGGAGACGTAGTAACGACTGTGAAAAATAGCAAAATGGACGTTCGAACGACTCAGACTGGAGTATAGTAGAAAGAGAAAGGGAATGTGTTGCATACTGCTGGCAGAAATTGCGTGATATTTGTCTTTTTTCCGTCACAGTCACAAAATCCCCCACCCTATTTGAACGTAGTATCATGAAATGCTATGTATCCCCTTATATTCCACAAGGTGAAATGTATAAAACACGCTTTTATAATGAAATATAAAATTGTTTTTCAATGCAAATGTCTAAAAGAATCCAATTTTGTAGCTATGTCATTTTAGGAATATCTTAAAAACAAATAACTAAATAACTATGGATACATACATTTGCATATTGTGGACTACAATGTCAACAACTAGACATTATGTTTCACAACGTTTTATAAATTTCTTGACACGTCGTTTTTAAAATTCATTCAATATTCGCATTGGAGAAAGTAAACTTAATGTAAATATTAATTGATGATGCGTCTTTGATTTTACATTCAAACTAACAAAGTGTTGTAGATGAATATAGCATATATCAGAGATGATCGGCACAAGTAACATTATAGTTTATACGAATGCTAGACAAAACAGATTGTAAAAACTTGGGGTATCGTAGACTGTTTAGGATAGAATAATGAGACGCATGTTTAAGAGATGGCTAAGTATAGTATACTCTGATATTCAGACGTTTATTAAATAGACGTCTATCTAATATGCATCTGAGACTCAAATGCCTATTAAGTAGGTATTCGAGTTTGAACGCCTATTAGAAGAAAGTCAAACCTCTTTCCTTCTTCATTTAACTCTTCTTTACTTATTTTTTAACTGAAAAAAGCATTGAAATGCCATCGCATGGTACAAAAATTGCAAAACGTACCATTTGGAGACAAACAGGGAAGGAAGCCGTTCCGCGTCATGTTGCTCTTAGTCCTGATATGACGTTACAGATATTACAGGAGTTTGCGGATGGATACACACATCGTGTGTGGACCGCTTTGGATACGGTCGAGACATATTTATAAATATAAAATAACTGTTAGCATATCAATGTTATATTAATTGTACATTAGTTAATTGGTAGTATTTATTATTAATAATTATATAGCACAAATATCATTTTTATTTATTATATAGTCCAGGTATATCCATGTTCGATTAATTGTATATTAATTATGAACTATTGTTTATTATATAGACTTGGTATATTAGTTGTCAAAGTAGTTGGTCCAAGTGTATTGGCAGTTTTATGTTACACTCTATTTGCCTTTAGTAGATGAGCTATTGTTGGGAACAATGAACATCAGATGAGTCGCGTACGTTATCACTCTCTTGAAGACGTTTCGGCGTTCTACTCGAAGGTGCAAAGCAGTTCTGAAAAACAAACGTCGCAGCCTCTAGGATAACACAGACTCTCCAATCTTGAAAATTATCAACCTATTTGTACTTAAAAAGTCGATTCTGATTTGCGCTCTGAAATACTGCTCAAGGTGTTTAGTTTTGTTGAAGGAAAAAAAATGTCTGTTATTCTTACCATTTCTCTTCTGTCTATCTATCATTTAAATAGGCAGAATGGAAATCGTATACGTTACTAAAGTGATGGAATGTTAATGGATTTTAATTTATTTTCATTTAAAACAATATTGTGATAACATTAGTTTTTGTAAGAGCTCAATAATAATGTCACATAAATATATTTCCGTTGTGCAAGTGTAACAACTCAATTATAATAATGATTCATAAATATATTACCTTTATAAACTTGCAACGGCTCACTTATAATAATGATTCATAAATATATTACTGCTATAAACTTGCAACGGCTCAATTATAATAATGGTTCATAAATAAATTACCATTAACCTGTTTTTTGTTTAATTTTTTTAATAAATTCACTTCATAAATAAAAATATTTCCAACAATCCCCCACTTGAATTTTTTTTTTTAAATATTTTTCAAGCAATTTCTGAAAACATAAGATTGTGCATAAACAAATGTGTCTTTTGACTTGAAACTTTGTATAGTGGAAAGGATTCAGTTTTTACTAGAGTGACACGTAGGCTTGAACTTTATTCCTGACATCGAACCACACATAATCTTTCTAGGGTGCAATCAAATAAGCCCGTGCATTTATAGTCATGCATGTCTATCCCAATTTAGTGAATGCTCTAGGAATTTTATCCAAAACTCCATAGGAAACGGCCACATTTCTACATTCACACAAGTGAGTCTATTAAGAGTACTCCTGAAGGTAGGTACTCCACTTCAAATAGAGTACAGATCTCATTAAGAGTTTCTATTAGCACCTCCTCTAATCATTTTAGGAATACATGCTTCTTAATATAAAAATAACATGTTCAACTAATATCATTTCACAACTTTTCTTCCCCATTGAACCTAGTTGTTGGGATCTCCAATCATTAGGTCGGGTTACCATTGTAGGTGACTCAACAATCTAAGGACAATAGTCTCACTCTTTTAGAAGTTCTAAGGACTTTCTCTCTGTACAGTCCTTTTGTCAAATGATCGGCCAAATTCTCATCACTGCTTATGTGATCCACTCTAACAGCTCCTGAAGAGAGTAGCTCTCTAATATGCTGTGCTTACAACATATCTGTCGTCTCTTACCGTTGTAATAACGGTTCTATAATTTTGCAATAGCCGTAGTACTATCGCAATGGATCAACACAACTGGTATCGATTTTTCCATAAAGGAATCTCAACTAGTAGATTTTTTAAGTACTTCTTCACTAGCTGTGGCTAGTGCTATCATCTCAGACTCCATGGTAGACTGAGCCAAAATAGTCTGTTTCTTGGATTTCCAAGAAACAGCTCCTCTAGCAATGCTAAAGATATAGCCACTGATTGCTTTTGAATCACCAAACAAAGTGTTCCAGTCTGCATCGGTGAAACCTTCAAGGACAGTTGGAAATTTTTCATAATGTATTCTAAGGTTCATGGTTCGTTTTAAGTATCTCATGACCCTCTCAATAACGTGATAATGCTCTATACTAGGTCTACTAGTAAACCTGTATAAAAATCCCACGACATAGGAAATGTCGGGTCTAGTACAATCAGTGGCATACTGAAGGCTATCAATGATGCTCGCGTAATCAGACTATCTTACACCTTCGCAAGTATTCTTAAATAGCTTTACACTAGGATCATATGGTGTACATGTTATAGTCAAAGTAATTGTATTTCTTTAGAATCTTCTCAATATAATGAGATTGATCCAAAGAAATTCCTTTTTCTGACCTAGTAATCTTAATTTCAAGGATTATACTCGCTTCACCTAAATCATTCATATCGAAGTTGGCAATTAAAAAAGATTTGACATTGTTTATAACATGAATGTTTGACCCAAAGATAAGTAAATCATCTACATAAAGACATATATTAGTGCAAATGTCATTCTCAGATTTATAGTAAATACATTTGTAACTTTCATTAACTTTAAAACTATGTGAGATTATTAAGTTATCAAATTTCTCAACCATTGCTTAGGTGCTTGTTTTAAACCATATAATAATTTATCTAACTTGCAACATTATGTTCTTGACCATGAATTGCTAATCCTTCAGGTTGGTCCATATAAGTTTTATCTTCTAATTCACCATTTAAAAAGGCAGTTTTAACATCCATTTGGTGCATTAATAAATTATAAATAGATGCAAGTGAAATTAGTCCTCGAATGGATGTAATCCTAGTTACAGGTGAAAAGGTGTGAAAAAAGTCTACATTTTCTCTTTACTTAAATCCTTTAGCAACTAAACGGGCTTTATATTTATCAACCATACCATCAGGTTTTAATTTCTTTTTAAGTACCCATTTACAGCTTATTGAATTACAACCAGGTAGTAAATCTACTAAGTGACAAGTCTTATTGGATTCCAAAGAATCCATTTCATCATTTACAGCCTCTTGCTAAAAATCAGTATCTAAGGAAGATAAGGCCTCTTGGAGGATTAAGGGATCCTCTATAGTAAAAGCAAAAAAATCTGAACCAAAATCTTTTGCGGTCCATGCTCTTTTACTCCTTCTAGGTTCATTTTCAGAACACCCATTAAATTCTGTTCTAATAGGCATGGTGTTACTTGATGTGCTCCCACTATTCCTCAATTTAAAAGGAAATGTAGATTCATGAAAATCAGCATCATTGGATTCTATTATATTATGTGTATTCAGTTCATAAAATCTATATGCTTTGCTATTAATAGCATAGCCAATAAATACACATTCATATGTTCTACTTACTAATTTATTCTCTTAGGGTTTGGTATACTAACATATGCCAAACATCCCCAAGTTATAAAATAAGAAACATTTGGTTTATAATTTCTTAAAATTTCAAATGGTGGGATTTTACTTTTTGATTTAGTGATTCTATTCAATACATAGCATACAGTCAATAAAGTATCCGCCCACCAATGTTTTGCTGCACCCGAATTCAATAAGACAGCCACAACTAATTCGATAAAGGTTCTAATTTTTCTTTCAGCTTTATCATTTATTTCTGGTGAATAAGGTGCAGTTCTCTCATGAATGATACCATGAAAATTTTAGAAATCAAGAAAAAACTAGACTCATATTCTGTTCCTCTATCACTACGAAGTCTCTTAATTTTCTTATTAGATTGATTCTCAATTTATTTTTTAAATGATTTAAACATATCGAATGCGTTACCTCTATTTTTATAAGGTATAATAAGTAAAATTGGAACGGTCACCAATTAAAGTGATAAAGTAATGGCGTTCATGTCTAGTCAAAGTTCCATCATGCTCACATATATCAGAATGAATTAAATCTAAAGGTTCAGAAACTCTATCAATTGATTTATGTGGTTTCTTAGTGATTTTTCCTTGACTACAAAATTCATATTTATCAAAATCAGTTTGTGACATTTTAAGGATAAGATCTAAAGTGCTCATGTTATGAACTATAAGTTTATTCACATGACATAATCTAGAGTGTCATATATTAAAATCACACAACATATAAGCAGAAGTAGACATTTTATTACGTTCAACATTCAGTTTAAACACACTATCAGTTGCAGCAGAAGTCATTGTTGTATGGACCGTCTTCAAATTGTTGGGAAAAATGAAATTCGGCTAAGTCGTGTACATTGTCACTCTTTTGAATATGTTTTGACATTCTGCTCAAAGGTGCAAAGCGGTTCTGAAAAATAAACGTCGCCGCCTCTAGGATAAATCAGTCTCTCTAATCTGAAAAAATATCAACCTGTTTGCTGAAAAATTCAATTCTGATTTGCACTCTGAAATACTGATCAAGGTGTTTAGTTTTGTTAAAGGAAGAAGAAAAAAGAAAATGTCTGTTGTTCTTACCATTTCTCTTCTGTCTATCTATTATTTAAATAGGCAGAATGGAAATTGTATACGTTACTAGAGTGATAGAATGTTAATGGATTTTAGTATATTCTCATTTAAAACAATATTGTAATACCATTAGCTTTTGTAACGGCTCAATAATAATGTCACATAAATATATTACCGTTGTGCAAGTGTAAAGGCTCAATTATAATAATGATTCATAAATATATTACCATTATAAACTTGCAATGGCTCAATTATAATAATGATTCATAAATATATTACAGTTATAAACTTGCTATGACTTAATTATAATAGTGGTTCATATTAACCTGGTTTTATTTATTTTTTTTAACAACAAAAACATTTCAACAGCTGCAGACCAATCCATTTTTTTATTTCCTACATATTAAACCTCCCTGGTCTTTTGATCGCCCTTTCATTTCCCCTGGTTGAGAGGTGGTGACCCACTACATGTTTCGTTTTCTTGGTTTTGAGATAGGAATCACTCTAGCATATTTGTACATGGTGACTCGCATTGAGATAGGAGGCCCACATAGGATTCCTTTCCGACCTTTCCTTTCGATGATGAATATGAGACTTGTGCTTTATACAACATATATCCATCTCGTTTTAAGGATAAAGCTACTACTTTCGACGTTGTTCCCTTGACATACCATTAATAGAACATTACACAACATAGGAACAATGATGTAGTCGTTAGGTCCTTTTTGTTATATTTATTTGGTTCGACATTCTTATAGAACCAAAAAGGGGACCGTAAGATTAGGCTATCTTGCCATGACGACCAATCTAGATCAGCACCACGCTATAGACTAAGAGATTTCTATTCTTGGATGTTTGTGCATGGCACTCGACTCTTATGTATTAAGGGATACTAAGAAGATATTTGTATTTCGGTATATTTTGTCATATTTTTACTATGAGTACACGACAAACATGTATCTTCGCATTGTCGGGACAGCTAGCCAGGCAGCAGGGATATACTTTCCCTGTATGGAACAATAGGAGTGTCAATATTATGTTCCCCGCGTGTTTCTACGGTAAATCATTATTTGATGGAGGCCCAATCTTAGATTGACATAAGGAGTAGGAGTTACATTTTACGAGTGCTATGGATTGAATATTGGATCCATTTGGCACAGACTAGACAGATGTTTAATGTTCATGCTCTTGCTATGGCATATCATGCTTCCACATGGTGGATTGCTTTACATACACTGACTTTTCTTCTTATTTGGTATTTGAAAGAGAGATACTGGTTTCAAATGACTGGCAATATACGTATACCAGAAGATCCTCTATCATGTGATGACATGTTCGGGAAATGTCAGACTATTAGATCGTAGTATCTATTGACACTACGACGTGTTGGATAGATAGATGCTTCAGTATTTTTCCTAATTGATGGTGATTTCGACGTCTATTGGGCTATAGTTGCTCTACAACGCTTTATGTTACCTACCTATTCTCATGGAGTGAACTCCGATCATGTATGTCATTATTTAGCCTCTAGTGGAGTTCATGCCTCTGTTTTCTTTTAATCTCGCATCATCCCAGTATTTGCTATAACCAATGGATTTCATCTCAACGCCAATTTTAGAGTATATGACATCAAAAGTACTCCTATCGAGCAGTCCATAGTCTATCCTTCGGATCATGAGATTGTCATTATTCCTTTAGTTGGGCAATACCATCCTTTTGAGGTAATTTAATAAATCAATAGTTCATTACACAATCTTAGTTAAATATCGTCTACTCAAGTATTATTTGTAATTACAGTATGCAACCAAGTTGGATAAGCATAGATGATATATTTTCGTGCTTTAGCACATGTCACTCTCTCATTTTCATACGCTCGGTCAGTAGCATGAAGAGGAGAAATATCTTTGGCAAGCATGGATTGATGAGTGCAAGCTCGGTAGTGGGAGTCCAGATGGGTGATGGTAGTCCTGCTCATTTTAATGATGTACCTGATGACGACGATGACATTGACAATAATGATAATGGTAGTGGTGTGGTACACTTGGGATGAGTGTTTATATATCTGATTAAGTATATGTAAACATGTATATTATTTCATACTAATGTTGTATTTGCACGATGATGATTATATGGATGTTAGTTCTATTATTGAGTACGAGATAGCTTTTATTGGCATAATGTACATTGATATTATTTATATGGACATTTGTTATATTACTGATTTTATTATATGGTCGTTATTGTTAGAACTCGGCTAGCATGTACCGGAGTAAATGGTTAAATTTTAAAAAAACTACTCCATTTTGAAGCTTATTAGACCTATGGAGTCTATATTTATTTAGAACTTATCTAATTTATTTTTAACAAAATCAATATTTTATTTTATTTTATTTATAATAACTTTTCATTATAATAATATATTATGTTGAATATATAGGTTAATATGCATATCATATACACATATGTGTGTACGTGCACGTGCAATATAAAAGGTGCTGATGGTTTAACATGTCTGTGTATAGATGTTGGGATTTACATCGCAACGGACATATTAGCCCACCAGATGCATATGCGCCTTCTAATATATAAGTATATATATATATGTATATGTATTTGTGTTTATATGTAACGACCCACTTTTCCGTACGATTTAAACTGACAATAAACCACACATGTCCAGCCCAAATTGAACGGAAAGGCGAATAGTTAGGGAAAAGAAATAAGAAAGAAGACAAAAGAACTAAACAACACAGAATCTCGCAGCGGAATGAATAATTTGTAACATATAACAATCCTTTACACAAAAACAAAACTGTAATTTATATATACAAACATCCATCGGAGTACACTAACCTATCTCAGCACATATAGTTATAACAACCTGTCCTTATAATTGCTGAATAATATATTACAATGTAAGCAACGGAAAATATAATCATCTACGTGAATACATCTCAGGGCCTCCAACTCCTCTCCTGAAGCTCCAAAATTCCATCTAAACCTGGAAATATGCTCGGTCTGACCTGAGCATTTAGGAAAAACCACGTCCGGGTCAGTCTGATAAAACCAACATGAGTAAACACAACCAACTTGATTCTTGAAGTTTTATAACCCCTTTCAAACAAAGGCGTCTCGTAAGACCTTACCGCAAATAAACACGGACAGATTTTATCTTATGATAAACTCTTTTATAGAAAATCATCTGATATTATAATAGTGTCTAATCGCCAAAGTAATAATAACAAGTAGTTGTGATGCATATGATGTGTACATCACAACTATACTAGTCATAAAAAACAAAATCCGTTAAAGCTTGTTCACTATTTGTGTAGGATTTCCACGGAGGTTCCTTCAGTACTTCGAGAACGGTCCTCCTGCACAAGGATCAGAGTTATCCTTCCGAAGCATCATACCCGTCTAGCTGCGGTACTATAGGAAAAACATAACAGGTCTTGCTAAGATCGAATGCATCGCTTCAGCATGCCAAAACAACTGAAGGTATCCGTATGGCTAGAAAAGGAGCTGAGTACACCCTATGGGTTTGCCAACCCTACCAGCCATGCCTCCTATCTCTGCTTTTAGTCATTTCTGCTGATGAGGCTACGTCCAGCGTTCTAGCTTACGCATCGCTCCAAAAATAGATCACAGAATCCCATATGGATTCCCACAACAAAAATGCCTTGGAATCGCATACAGGTCCTCACATCTCAAATAGATTTTGGAATTACACACGGATTCCTACACTCTAACGAGTGATGGAACCGCATATGGATTTCGACATCCCAAAATATAACGCATCTCCTCCATTTAACCGTATATGGTGTCAGAGTAGTTCATGGGTTCTGAGTCATCTCTTATGAGTACACTCTCTATTTCCTAGGTGCTTTAAAAACCAATCATTGATTTATGGAATGCTCAAGACCGGTTCTTTAGGAAATAATTAGACAATACACAAGATCGGGGATCGGCACCTAACTATTTAAGTGGATAGATCTCCTTATCATTTGTCCTAAAAGATCCACAAGTTTATACGTATAGTATAGTAACCCGATGGTAACCATACCATATAATTCTTGCATTTCCCCTAAATATTTCCAAAGTTAAAATCCTCCGGTGTATTTTCGTACCATCAAAATTAAGAAGGATTACATATTTAGGTCAAGATTTAATAGTCGGTTATTTAACTATTAAATAAACGAGCATTCAAACAAAGATTTCATTTTTCCACTGAAATCACTATGCCTCATTTAATTTAATTTCAATAAATTAAATCTCTTTATCAAAAACAGTCATATACTTATCTCATCGGAATAAGTATATTCACAAACTATTCTTTCAAAAATATTTAAAAACTTTTTAAAATAAATATGGAAAGCGTCATTCGGTATCGACCATGGATCGTAGCTCGATGGTTGCGTCTCTATCCTAGAAAAACCAAACTTAACTTAAGCAATCTCTGCTTTCCGATTTTCACCATGCAATCAATCATAGATCGCAGTTTACATAATGGTTAGTCGCTATCCCGACGTAAACATCCCAAACTGTAGGCAATCTCTTCCCTCAAATTAGGCTATGAAGTCGTACCATTACTTTTCGAAATAATGATCTCAAAATAAGTGCTTATAAAGTTTTTATAATAATTTCCATGTTTAATTTTAGGTAAATACTCTTTAATAAAAGTTTACTGTATAAAACAATATTAATGTTGAATAAACAATCCTTTGAAATAATAATACTGATTAATTCTTAGATGATAAATAACTTTTTAAATCAAATCATTATAAGATAACTTTAACTAAAATATACTTTTAAACACTTTAAATAATTAAATAACTTTGAAAAAATGACTAAATATTTTCAAATAACTTTTAAGAATCATAAAATAATTATTCTTAAAACAACCCTGGATTCAAAAATCAATTCCAAATTTGAAGAGGCTTATAAATTCCAATGGTACTTAATCATGTTGTTATTTTTCCATAACAATCTAGAACAACAGATTCAAATATTCACATCCATCCATTTTTAACAATCAATTCAACATCACATTTGCCTAATATAAATATCAGGATAATAAATGATGTCCATATAAATATGATAGCAGAACATGGTTTAATTTCCACTAGTCAATGTCCAAAAGCACACATATTCAGGTATAGCGGCAGAACGGTGATTTATTATGCCAACATGGGTACAATTTAATACAATTAGCGGAAGGGTGTTTTATTCTGCTAACAGATGTCAAATCATTATAATTAACTTGAATTAACTTCTCGTTATTTTCATCTTGGCAAATCACTTAAATATATTGGACATATAAATTTAAACGACGTTATTAGTTTAAATAGGGTAATTTAATTTCTATCCGTTTTAAAATACTGTAAATTTTAACTTGCTCAAATTCTATAACTAATCATATAATGACGTAGTGTTCGTTGATACGAACCTATGGCAATCAGTCTCGCGTTAATTGGATTTTGTTTGCGTTAGTTATGGCAATTTAAACTTTACAAATATAAATATATTTAACACTTAAATTAAATTGTTTTTCCCCTCCATTTTTCCTTGGGCCGAAGCCACCCACATAGCCTAACCCGCATTTCCTCCTTCCCTCATTCCTTCTCCAATTTCTACGACCGAACCTAGAAATTCCAACCTAAAACCAAAGTTCCAATTCTTTGATCAAACGATGCTGCTCTCCTCGATCATCACCCGACTTACCTTGCCAGACCCCAGACCCCAGACCCCAGCCAAACTTTGGCAGCACCATCCTCCCTGCTTCTTCTCTAGGCAATAGAGAATCAGAGGACGTGCACGTAGAAGCGCATGCATGTACATGCACAAGAGCTCTAAACCTCCAACGATTACGGTGACTGCACCCCCATGTCCGCCTTACCCTACTCTCCTCGACCGATCATCCTCCAGCGCCACCAACCCCCTCGCATCATGTTCCGCTTTGAGGTTGAAATCTGCTCCAACAAACCCTCCATGTTAAACTTGGAAAACCAGGAACCCCTAACACCTCGCTTGCTTATAACTGTTGCCACTAACTCCAAAGCAATCACCACGTCTCGAGCTATCTCCCTACCAACTGCGACTACCTTCGGTGTCCCCTTACACCTCCATGACCTAGATTTCTGAACCCATTCAAACACGGTCCTTAAACCCTAAAATATCCTCGCCAATGCCAACCAAAGCCAGAATCAGGAATTGACTATGATGAAACCTCTCCCCCATGTCACCCTGCTCCTCCTCGAACCAACCGCACCTCCCCTCGTCGATGACTTCGCCAGAAATTATTTTTTTCATGATTTATGATCATCTTTTAATTTCTCACCACCTAGACTAATAAAAATCATATTTCCTTCACTGAAAATCCTATTTTTATACCACGATCATGATGGCATAACTAATTCGATGATTTGAACATATTAAATTTTGACAAAACTTGATTTGTTTACTGTCTTTTTGAAATTTCTCACAATATCTAACATGAATAAACTTCAAGTTATTTTTATGGTAATTTATACTCAAAACCAAACATTTTATCAGTTTACATCATTAGTTAATTCTAATTGGATTGAGATATAATGATTTTTGATTATCAAGTCATATATAAAAAAATTCCGTGATGAACATGACAAAGAAGATTTTAAATATTCCAGGCACTGCAAAACAACATTCCCACCTTAATCATGTTGAAAGCCTTTGAATATTCCAATTAAACTTTAGTTTTTGATCCAAATGCTTTCAAATCTTGCCTTGCTTTTGAATTCGACAGAGCAGGTTGTTATCTTTTTCCCTCGTTTTCTTTTTCTTAGTGTTTTGGTTTTACAAGCTTTACAAACTGAAACATATACACACATACATCTCCATATATACATGTTTATACCAATGAAGTGATGTGCATGTATAAGTTTTTTGGGGCTAAAAAGATTTGCAGATCCTTAAGGTTGTGTACAATGTTGTGATGAATTCAAATAAGGTGTTGGTGGCTGTTGAGGTGAAGTTTTGGTGGTCGAGACATGAAGTTTAAAATGAAATCATATTTCAATTTTTACATTCTTTTATTTGTTTGACCAGGCCTTTGTTACTTTCTTTCATTTGACCAGGTAATGCATGTATATATATTTTATTTACTTATAAGTTTACTTTTTTTTTACTTAAATGATCCTAAAAACATGCTTTCATTATATCTTCAGAATAAGAGATAAAAAGTGGTATTTTATGTATTTTCAAGTTTTCCTATTCATATATTTTTATTTTTAAAAATGTAAAACTCAAAGAAATAAAAGTTTCATATGTATGAAAATAGCATTTTTGTTAACATTACTTGTAAAAGATTTTCATATTAAAATGGTTTAACTGATTTTATCTAATTTTCTCATATTCATCATATATCGTTTCTTATATATTTCTTCTTTTACAATTACCAATATACATTGTTTTTAATATACTATATTTGTTTAGTTCATATATTTCTTTTATATTCTTCTTCCTTAAACTCATATGTATATACATAAGGAAAAAAAATCCAAATTTCTTTCTATTTATACAACAATATATTTCATAGGGTGTATTCATTTCTATTTATAATATATTCTTTTCTTTTCATCTATACTAATTTGAATTTGTTTAAATTTACATATAATTTCTGTTGTTATGATTAGATAAGGCATTCCAATTTAAATCAGTTTTCTATCTTATAAATAAAACATGGAACATTTAAAATATTATCCGGTTTTAAAACTATTTAGTTTTACCAATTTTTATTTAACGGTGATTTTTATTTTGATTAAAAGATCATATTATTGAATATTAAAATAAATATTCATAACTCAAGACGATAAATATTCCAGATTGTTGCATTCCTTCCCCCTTATAAGAATTTCATCCCCGAAATTGCTGTAACCAGGCTAGTAAATATAACTAACCGAATTTTAATTTATTAACGAATTAATGAACAACCATATCACAAAAATTTAATCATATATTTATATCCTAGAATATCAGTCATATAGAGTATCAACTAAGATACTTTTACACTATAGTCACCATATACATATACACATATCTACGATATATATATAACCACTAACCAGTTATACACACATACATAACACACAAAAGCGTCTACTAAGATACTTCATTAATTTACAATCCAAACGCACATCCACAACGTCTATGGGCTACTAATCTGTCCAATAAGGTATATATTCTAAGAGAACTAACCCAACCCAAGCTAACATCTCAAAGTGAACTCTCTCCATCGGAGTCCTCTACTTTCGGTCCTTTTAACTCCCTAGTTTCAGCATCCCTGTCCGTAATCCATACAATTTCCGAGCTTGGTTCCCTAGGCACTAGCATTTCTGCCCTAGGCCAAAAGTCATCCCTCGGAAGGTCATCTTAATCTGCTAGTGGCTCGCTAGTAGTCTCGCCCATTTCCCAGATGATAGCATCATCGTTTTCTGGTTCGGGCTCCTCTTCTTCTTCAAATTCCTCTTCTTCCTCTAATTCCTCCTCATCATGAATTTCTCCTCCTCTTCTGGGACGGGTTCCACTTCTTCTTCTAACTCCTCCTCTCCTCAACTTCTTCCTCTAGCGATGGATGGACAAGATCCTCCAAAATCCGTCTAACCAAGACCTAATCGCCAAGCCTCCTAGCCTTCATAAGTGCTCCTCTAACCGTAAAAGGAGTTCTCTAAAATCAATTAACAAAACCAAAGAATGAGATCCTAAGGTTTCTAGGAATCCACATATGCTAAAGAGTACATATAGGTACATACTTCAAATAACTCTTCTTTAAATCACTACCATTTAAAAACTTTACTTTAAGTAATACCAAAATCATTTTTCTCAAAAATTTGTTTAAAACATTTTTTCAAAATCATTGGAGTTCTAAATTTTCAAATATATCTTTTTATAAATCAATTATTATAAAATTATCTTTTATATATGTAAAATCTTCCTAAAATATTTATTTTAAAATATTTTAAATCTCTTTTAGTAAACATAATTTACTCAAAATCAAACTTTCCAAAACTCCTATATGAGGCCCAGGTTTCCTAAGGGAAGATTCAAGTCAGATGGACATGCAATATAGGCTACTCAGCACTAGATGGTTATAGCCAATCAAATCCTATATGATAATGATAGAATATTATCATCACTTATCAAACAATATCTCAAAATACTATATATTTTAAAAATCATTTCCTTTTATATATGAAATATATCCTGGGTAAAATTATTTCATTACCCACTTAAAACAATATTGTATCGGTTGGTCTTGTTCAAGTGTTTCGAGATCCCTATCAATAATGTTAGCTACTCGTATTGACTAGAATCCATATGCCACTCTCGAACTCATTCTAGGGTACTACTAACCCCATCTCCAATGAATAACCCCGCCAAAGCCTAGGTATTCGCTCAACATAAGCTCTGATACCACGCTGTAATGATCCACTTTTCCGTACGATTTAAACTGACAATAAACCACACATGTCCAGCCCAAATCGAACGGAAAGGCGGATAGTTAGGGAAAAGAAATAAGAAATAAGATAGAAATGCTAAACAATATGGAATCTCAAAACATAACGAATAATTAATAATATATGACAATCCTTTACACAAGAACAAAACTGTAATTCATATATATACTAACATCAATCAGAGTACACTAACCTATCTCAGCATGGACAATTATAACAACATGTCCTTACAATTGATGAAAAATATACAACAATGTAAGCAACATAAAATATAATCATCTACGTGATTACGTCTCTGGGCCTCCAGCTCCTCTACTGAAGCTCCAAAATATCCATCTAAACCTGAAAATATGCTCGGTCTGACCCGAGCACTTAGGAAAAATCACGTGCGAGTCAGTCTGGTAAAACCAGCATGAGAAAACATAACCAACTTGATTCTTAAAGTTTTACAACCCCTTTCAAACAAAGGTGTCTTGTAAGACCTTATCGTAAATAAACACGGACCGATTTTTACCTTATGATAACCAAATCTCTTTTATAGAAAATCATCTGATATTATAATAGTGTCTAATCGCCAAAGTAAAATAACAAGTAGCTGTGATGCATGTGCTGCGTACATGACAACAATACTAGTGATAAAAATCAAAATCCAATGAAGCTCGTTCGCTAGTTGTGTAGGATTTCCATGGAGGTGCTCTCAGTACTTTGAGAATGATCCTCCTACACATGGATCAAAGTTATCCTTCCGAAGCATCATACCCATCTAGTCGAGGTAATATATGAAAAACATAACTAGTCTTGCTAAGACTGAGTGCATTGCTCCAGCATGCCAAAACAACTAAAGGTTTCTGTGTTGCTAGAAAAATAGCCGAGTATACCCTATGGGTTTGCCAACCCTACTGGCCATGCCTCCTATCTCTAGTTTTAGTCATTTCCGCTGATGAGGCAATGTCCGGCGTTCCAGCTTAAGCACCACTACAAAAGTAGATCACGACATATGGATTCCCACACCATAAAGGCCTTGGAATCGCATATAGATCTTGGAATCACACACGGATTCCCATACTCCAACGAGTCACCGAACCACACATGGTTTCAACACCCCCAAAGCATAATGCATCTCCTACATTTAATCGTATATGGTTTCGAAGTAGTTCATGGGTTTCGAGTCATCTCTTATGAGTACACTCTCCATTTTCTAGGTGCTACAAAAACCATTCGTCGATTTTTGGAATGCTTAAGACCGGTTCTTTAGGAAATAATCATACAATACGTAAGATCGGGGATCACCCCTAACCGTTTAAGTGGACGGATCTCCTTGTCATTTGTCCTAGAAGATCCATAAGTTTATATGTACAGTTTAGTAATCGGATGGTAACCATACCATATAATTCTCGCATTTCCCGTAGATTTTTCCAGAGTTAAAATCCTTTGATGTTAAGTAGGGAATATTTCCATACCACCAAAATCAAGAAGGATTGCATATTTAGGTCAAGATTAGATAGTCGGTTATTTAACTATCGAATAAACAAACATTCAAACAAATATTTCATTTTTCCACTGAAATCACTAAGCCTCATTTAATTTTGTTTCAATAAATTAAATCTCTTTATCTAAAACAGTCATATACTTATCTCACCGGAATAAGTATTTTCGTAAACCATTCCTTTCAAAATTATTTGAAAACATTTCAAAATAAATATGGAAAAACCATTCGGTATTGACCATAGATCACAGCTCGATGGTTGCATCTCTATCCTAGAAAAATCAAACTTAACTTAGGCAATCTCTACCTTCCGATTTCCACCATGCAATCAATCGTAGATCGCAGTTTGTGCAATGGTTACGTCGCTATCCCAGCGAAAACATCCCAAACTATAGACAATCTCTGTCCTTGAATTACATTATGAAATTATACCATTACTTTTCGAAATAATGATCTCAAAATAAATGCTTATAAGGTTTCTATAATAATTTCCATGTTTAATTTTAGGAAAATAATCTTTAATAAAAGTTTACTATATAAAAAATATTAATATTGAATAAATTATCCTTTGAAATAATAATACTGATTAATTCTTAAATAGTAATTAACTTTTTAAATCAAATCATTATAAGATAACTTTAATTAGAATATACCTTTAAACACTTTAAATAATTAAATAACTTTGAAAATAATGACTAAATATTTTCAAATAACTTTTAAGAATCATAAAATAATTATTCTTAAAACAACCCTAGATTCAAAAATAAATTTCCAAATTTGAAAAGAGGCTTATTAATTCCAATGGTACTTAATCAAGTTACCATTTTTTCCATAGCAATCCAAAACAACAGATTTAGATATTCACATCCATCCATTTTTAACAATCAGTTCAACATCATATTTGCCCAATATAATTTTCAAGATAATTATTAAATGTCCATATAAATATGATAGCAGAACAAAGTATTATTTATGCTCGTCAATGTCCAAAAACACACATATTCATGTATAGCGGCAGAACGGTGATTTATTCTACCAACACGGGTTAATACAATTAGCAGGAACGATGTTTTTTCCGTAACAAATGTCAAATCATCGCAATTAACTAGTAACGATCCACCTTTTTGGACTGTTAAATCGATAATAAACCACTCATTTCAATTCAAATCATTCAAAAGGGATGATTGTTAATAGGGTAAATAAGAAAATAATAGAAAAGAAGAAAAAACAGTTCATGAAGCTATTTTACAAATCACATTTGATTACACTTTTACAATAAAATCAGAGTTTATACATATAGCAGAAATAAACAAATAATATAGTGGAATAGTTAATAATAAATGGTAGACTCATCTCCATCTTCATCCTCCAAAATAAAATGGTCTTCAATACACTGAAAAAGCTCAGACTGAATCGAGCGTGATACAAAGACAAAACACTCGAGTCAGGACTAAAATTTTTATTTACGTCAAATCAAAATAAGCGGAATAGAAATATTACTGTAATGGCTTCAGAGATGTTACGATATTTTAATTTCCTATCAAGTGTACAATGTGGATATAATTATTTAAAAGATTTCAAACAATTCGAAATACCAATCTTAATCATTTTAATTAAAATACATCTGTAGTTTTAATTTGAATCTTAAACCTTTCAAATAATTCAATTCCAATAAATAATCCAAATTCAAGAAATTATATGGGTATATGTCATTTCAACCAGTATCAAAATCAAAATTTCTAATGCAATAAAACCGCTCAGGTTATCATTTCAATCCATAGTGATAACAGACATATATACATAAATAAACATCCAATCATCCAAAATATCAACCAATGACATCCATCACAATACAACATCCAAATTAGCCAATAAGTCATAACAACCAATTGATTATCATTATCAGGTGTTTAACTAGCAATTTATATTCAGTATTAATTAAATGGAAATTCAATTCAATATAAATTCAAATATAACTTAAATGACAATCTAAAAATACCAAACAACAATCAATAAATTTCTAATCACGTTATAAATTTAATTTAACTAACATAAGATTACTTAGTATTAGTGAGTGGGTCAAAACACTCACCTTTGATATGTAAAACACAAAAATCCAAACAAAGATGTCTTTTACAACAGTTTCCAAACTCAGCCAACCTATTTCATGTCGTCGGGAATTCCAATACGGGTCTAACAGAAGGAACTACGCATGTATCAGAGCTCGTATGAGGAAGATATTCAGGCTATAAGGATATATTAAAAAAAATACATACACATTTAATTATTAAAATAACAAACTTTTATAGCTCACGTTTTCAAATTTGATGTACCCAAAAAAAGCAAGAAGTAGAAAGCCAAAACCATGAAAGCTAATTCTTATCGTTCAATTTTTGAAGGCTTCTTGCAAAAGAAGGCAGAGTGATGAGGAAAGGTGCGGATGTGGTTGAGGAAGAAATAGAAGCTCACACTTTTTTTTGAACATAGCTTCAGTAAAAATGAATTGGCAGTAACTAAGTGGAGATATAAAGCTATGTTGACATTGAGACTTTGAGGAAAAAAATAGAAGCCACCTTGTTTGAAAAATAGTGAAGTTCCAGGGGAAAGAATGAGATATGATATGAAACAAAAGAAGAAAGGGAGAAATAACAATATCAATAATTACCATATATATATATATATATCATATTTCAAAAATAAACATCCCAAACCATGGGAAACAATATAATATCGCTAGAAACCTATAACCCGAAAATGTACCTATTTGTCGGGTAAACAACGCTTAATTTATGAAATCAAAAGCAGTAATTATTGCTTCCATAAACCTATACTTCACTTATAAAATCCAAAGAAGTTAATACTTACATGAAAAGAGATATATTTAAGTTGTTTCAATTAACAACAAACAAATCAACACAGCATAATAATAGTCACATGCAAACCAACAACACGACCATCATATGTAAGAAAGGAATCAATCATACATCCATAGCAAACAAACTAATGATTTGTTCAAGTTTAGAAACTTTTAATCGTAGAAGATGGTAAATAAACCATTAAGGGTACCCTATGCTCAACAGTCTTAGATAGTTACTTGATAGATTATCTATACATCCTTTTACAATTAGAAGTATCCTCTCCTAACATCCCATAAGCCAAAACAACCAATAAATTCAACACAATATTTAATTTTATTTAATTAGTTTCCTTTTACATCATCACTGTTCATTTTTTCATATAATGTCATTTTCTTTTCTTTCATGTACTTAAAAAATATTTTCACAATATTAACTTACATTTGTAACAACCCTAGATTTTTTGCATATAATTCAAATTTGACTTTATTTTATTTTGAAATTATTTTAAAATTGTTTTATTTCAAACATTTCATTTTCAAATATAAATTTTGATTAATATGAATTTTAATTTCAAACTGGTATAAATTGAATATTTTGCTGAAAAATTGGAATTGTGGTCAAAACAGGTCAAACTTTGACTTTTAAATTTTAAATTTAAATATTTGAATTCTTTAATTTTATATTTTATTATTAAAATATATTTAATACCATGAATATTGCTTTTCGTTTCGTCGAAATTGGATTTAAATTGTGAAAGTTATACCCTTTACAATATTGTGTGTATATAGGGTTATTTAACAATATTCTTTGTTTTAATTTATATAAATGATATTTTTACTTGATAAATCTTATTCTAGTTTGTATATTTATGTTATATTATGTATATTTTGACTTTTAAATATTTTTAAAGTGATGTTTGAATTTTTTCAAAGCTTATTGAATTTATTTTCTATTTTTAAAGCCTAGTTTCTATTTTCTTTGCTATTTTCTTCATTTAAAATATATTTAAATTAAAATTTATATATTTATTTGTGAATGCATTTTATTTTTATGTTATTATCTTTGTTATAAATATTTTTACAAGTCCATATAAATTTTCCAAAGTTCATTCTGTTTATTTTCCATTTTTCTAGACTAGTTTGCAATTTTGTGCTATTTTCTTATTTTTTTACCTTATATAATTAATAATTATTTATTTATATTTTTTAATTTGTTGCATTTTCGAAATATTTACTGAAATTATGATTTTTCTCAGTAATTTAAACTTATGTAAATAAATAAAGGTAATGTGAAAAAGTTTTGACTTTTGGTTTCCAATGGCTCTTTATCTCCTACCTTTTCACATTTCAACCTTACTTTTCATTCAATTGGCCACATCCCCTCATTTCTTCAGCCGCCTATTTTTTTTCTCATTCACATAAAACATTTCTCTTCCCATCTGAAAAAAATTTCGGCCTCCATCATCTCCATGAGTTTGGTAACTTTTTTTCTTCTTTTTCCCTTGTTTTTCTTCTTGTTTATGTTGATTATACTTGCCTTCTCTTCTACTTCTGGTTCGGCCCCACCACTCCAACCACCATGGTTGCCTCCTCCACCACCTGAACCACCCACCACCTCCTCTCCAGCCATAAGCCACTGGCCATGCCCAATAGTTGATCAAACTCCACCTAAATCTACACAAACTTCACATATATGCACCATAGCCAACACCTATGCCTTCATCATCTTCAACATTTCTTTGGCCGCCACCAACTCCACCTCCACAACCCATGGATGACCTTAAACCCTCCGCCACACCATCCTCCAGCCCACTACAGAGATGTCTGTGCCTGGTCTTGCTTAGGCCGAGCCAATGTTGCCTTGAATTCATGATATTTTGCATTGTAGTTGTAATCCTTGCACATATCTCATGCATCATCACTTTTGCTCCATCCCATACATGTTTGGCCGACCTCTTATGAACCCAAACCAGATCCTTGTCCTTGATTTAGCTGTGCCTTTCTGACTTATATCTGAAGCATTAGTGCTAGAAGGCAAGTGCAAAGACTTTGGAGATGATTTTGCATTTATCTCTAACATTGTTTAATCGTATTTTTAGTTGAAAACTTATGTCGTTTGTATTGTCTTGTTTGAATGTGTTCAAGGCAACTAATATTTGGTTCTCGCAAACTCAAATCTTTGTCATGCTATCGTGCCTCTGAAGATCTCGGTTTGTGCTTTTGATCGTTGTCTCCAGCTTATACAAGTGAGTTATTCTCACATGACAATATGTACATATATAACTAGTAAATTGGCCCCTTTTGAATCTGTAAAAATGCATAACCATATCACATCTGCTATGTTGTGATTATATGATGTTCACCCATGCTTAAACACCTGTTATATCATATGTTACTGTTATATTATGCTGTTCTGTTATTTTTATCAATTTATCACACTACAAGTTCCCTTTAGATTAGAATCACTATGGGTTGAAATGATACATACCCGAACGGATTTTAGAATAGAGGAAAATCGTTATGGACTGAAATGATAGGCCTGAGCGATTTTCAATTTATTTCATTTACTTTGGACTGCGGGTTTGAAATGATAAAACCCGGATTTTCTTTGTAAATTACGGGTTGAAATGATATATTACCCGTATCACTTTACCCAACGTAGAAAATTATATACAGACCCGTAGTTAAAATATGTTTTTCTACAAAATTTAAAATATTTTAGAACTGTAAATATTACTATATTTTGATTTAAACTTAATAAAAAAAATATTTTTTAAAGTATTATTGATTTTCTAGGAATTTATAAGTTAAATAAATTGTGGAAAAGTTAGAAAATATGAATGTAAGTTATTTTTGAAATTTTGATTTAATTATAACTAGAAATTAAATTAAATATGAAATTATGATAAATTTATGATAATTTGAATTTAAAATGAATTTAAAATGATTTTATAATATATTAATGATTTTTGAGTAAAGTTAAAAAGTGAAAGGAATGATTATTTAAGTTGAAATTTTGAAATATAACCAAATGGGAATTTGTGAATTTGGCTTAAAAGTGAATTTTTAAGTTAAATAAATAAAATTGAAATTAAGTTATATTTTGAAATTTAAACTTAGGTGTTAAGTTAAAATTCAATTCAGTGAATTTAAAATTGGATGTTGAAATTTAATAAGTGAATTATTATTAAATCTTGATTTTTGAATGGAAATTTAACTTTATAAAATCATGAACTTAAGGAAAATTAAATGTTGTTTATAATGTGAAAATGTATGATTTTATAAGTTAAAAGAAATGTTTTAAATAAAATTATAATTGGTTGTGAAATTATATTGAATATTTGAAGTTAATTAACTGCATTTTTGAAATGCTATTAATTGCAATGTAAATGATATTACAGCATTTGTAAATGCTGTAGTTGATGATAATGAACTAAAAAGCTAAATTGAATTAAAGGCTATTATAGCAATTTTTGTAAGTGCTATAATTGTTGAATTTAACTAAGTTTATTTGAAATTTAAGTAAACCCTATTACGGCATTTTTAAAATGCTGTCTTTAGTTAAATTGAACTGTTTTGAATGTAACATTCCGTAGCATTTTCTAAATGCTGCGAAAAGTGAATTTTCACTGTTTTGATAAACTTAAGTGAATATATGAACTTTGAAAGTTGAAAATTTTGAAAATTTAATTATTAAATATAATAACTTCATTCTAATGATTAAAAATGATTTTTGAAATATAAACTGTTTTGAAACGTGAATTGAAATGGTATTTTAAATTGAATGAAATGAATAATGATTTGAAATGAAGTTTTGTAAAGATATGATATTTTGATATATTGAAATGATTTGAAAGGAAGTTTGTAAAGATATGATATTTTAATATATTAAAATGATTGGAAAGGAAGTTTTGTAAAGATATGATATTTTAATATATTGAAATGATTTGAAATGAAGTTTGTAAAGATATGATATTTTAATATATTAAAATGATTGGAAATGAAGTTTTGTAAAGATATGATATTTTAATATATTGCATTGATTTGAAATGAAGTTTTGTAAAGATATGATATTTTGATATATTAAAATGATTGGAAATGAAATTTTGTAAAGATATCATATTTTAATATATTGAAATGATTTGACATGAAGTTTTGGAAAGATATGATGTTTTTGAAATGGTTTGGAATTAATTTAATCTTTATTTTGATAAAGATTTGGATTTGAAATGATATTCTGTTTTGAAGTATAAATACCATTTTAAATTATAACTACGGGTTATAATAACGATTAGTTGGCAAAGAGTCCGGGATCGGATATCTGGCATGCTCTCTGTCGATACCGAAAACCACTTTGACAACCGTGTACGCAGTGGAGATTCCAGAATGAAGTAGGATGGTGGCGACGTTCTTGAGGTATATTACGTGAACCGAACTCCCGTGAGTTGGCATAAGGTGGCTAAAACAGGAGCGATCTCGGGCCAAGTGAGGTCATTCCTCCGATCGGACACATTCCTTCGATACTATACTCTTACTTGTGATTGATTAGATGGTCATCCTTCGATTTTGGTTTGGAGTGTGTTCCGAGGTGGGCGTATGTGGCTGCTACGTTACCACCAGCCCGTGTGCGTAATTGGTATATCTACCCTGGCATTGCCTTGTGTGCCGTGTCACCTACCATATCGAGCCTTTACTACGAGTTTGTTTTTCTCCCGTAGCCCATGGAGTATTTAGGGTAGTCTCTCGGAGATATGCTGATACTGGATGGACTACTGGGACTATTATGTGTGAAGGGTGGTATGGGTAGCCCGGAACACTATTTAAAAGTATGTTTATTTTACTGTAGACATTATTATAATAGCGAAATATTACTACATAGTAAATAGTTTAACGGATCCTTAGAGGATGGGCGGTCCCAGGCATCCTTTAAGTTACTTGTACTTTATTACAGTTCACTTGAGTTGGTTTACATTATATAAGTATATATTGTCCTAACTCGAGTGTTTGTATTTTATTTACGCTCGGGTCAGCCTGAGTTATTCATAGATTTGGATTCCTCTTTCTGGAGATTGGAATCGCTGGAGATCATCTGCTTATCTAGTTTTATCTATTCCAGTTCTGTTGTTCTATTCATCTTGTACTTGGTTATCATCTTGAGACTTTTGTTGTACTTTATTTATTCTGTTGTATTTTATTTAACTCTGGTATATTTTCATAGTAGCTTCATGAACTACTATCTCTTTTACTTCCGCTGCATTTCTTACTCTGTGTCTGTGTTCTGTGATTTTTATTTGCCGTATGTCCTGAGATTTGCCAAATTTTATTTACAACGTGGTATTTTGAGCAATTCAAGTCCGGTATGTGCGGATGCGAATGGTTGAAAATATCGGGTTGTTACAACATTCATAACATTTCTTGTACATCAAAATTCTTATTTAGAAATAATTGCATTAAACACTTTCATTAATCAAGTTTTACTTGTATAATATTCTATTAACATTTCAACTTGTTAAACATTTCTGGTAAGTTATATATATATATATTTTAGGAATGTAATTGAATGTTACACAAGTTTTGGTATTCGCCCTTGAAGATAAAAGGAATATTTCAATATATCTAAAAATTCAATTAAAAATTTAACCTCATCACTTAGTAAGAATATAAGATATATTTAAAACATCTTCATAGCATTATGCAAGAATTTTCCAAAATTTTAAACAATGTTAGAATTTTATATCAAAACATTATGATAAGCCATCTATTTTTATAAAGTTCCTTAAATCCGATAATTTATTAGACTCATATTTTAAAATAAGTATAGATTGTTAAATTAAAACTAATAGTATACTCAGTCTTACATTAAATATCCAAATCAAAGTACAAAATTTCATATCTTTATAATTAATTTACACACTTGTTTAAAGTTAATATTCAAATCATGGAAAAACATTTATTATGGTTTAATACAAAAATTCAAATAGTGAATAAACCTATAAATTTGTTATTAGTGCTTTGAAATCAAGTAAATATTTCAAATCATAGTTCCAAAATAGAGATTCAAATTTATTGGTAAATATATTACTATAAATAAAACTTCACAAATCATTTTTTTCCATTTATATAATATCGTTAAATTATACATTCAAACAAACTTATATAAAATTCACTTGAAATATTCATTTGAAAATTTCATTTGCAAATCATTATCTTTAATACTTTACGGAAAAAAATTCATCTGTAAAATTTCTTACTTCATTTATAAATACCACATAAAAAAATTTAAATAAAAATATGTGTAAACTATTTGAAAACAATTATTTACATCACTACTTATATTTAAAAAGAAGTTATTAAAAACCTTAAATCCATATATAAATTTTATTAGTTTTAAATCTCAAAATACTTTTAAACATTATTAACTCAAATATGTTTTATTTAATTGATAACTTCTTACAATATTTACAGCACTAATGATTTACCATTAAACCTTGTTGTACATAAACAACAGTATTTTAAACATTTTCAGAGTCTTTAGAAATGAAAAAAAATAACCAAAATATTCTTTATATAATACTTTGTCAAAATACTTTTATAACTCGATATTTTAACAAGTTTATCCTCGTTCTTGCAGACTCTGGTCGCACATTGATCAGGCATATGACTTGAAATATCCAGTACTTAGTAGACCTATTTCAACGCCCAGTGAAAGTGACTGTCATGGATCGTGTAATATGGATATACGATAATATAGAGTATAGTGATGATAGTTATATAGTAAATAGTGTGGAATATAAAAGCAGTATAATAAAATAACACCAGAGATTTTTATATTGGTTCGGAGCTCCGTCCTACGTCCAGTCCTAGACTCCTTCTGGAATTTCATTAAAACAACAACCCTCACTTAACTCGGAGGAACAGGTCTATACAACCCCTGAGCAGGCGAACAGGGACTTGAGCAGCGGAACAAGATTTCGCCTTAACAGCCGAAGAGGACTTTACATGCCTGAGCAGAAGAACAGGACTTTCACAAATACAAAAGATTGTTTGACTTTTTATGTTCTGATAACACGGATAAGTCCATTTACAGTACACCCTTCCTATGATCTTCTCCTCGAGGATAAATATGTATATTTGAAGTTTATGAAGATTAGAAAGGAATAGTATTTCTTAGAATATGTTAATGTAGAATATTTGAGAGTATGGTCGCAAGTATATTCAAGGGAGTTAGATAAGAAAGATAAGAAAATTTAGCGATTTGGAATCAAGTTAGAATATGTATTTATGGATGTTAAAAAGCAGCGACCATCGACGAAGAGTTCCGATTGAAGTGTTGCGTCCAAATCTCTTCGTAGAGATTCGTAACTCTTCACAAATGGTTGTGTCTTTTCAGAAAATATAGCTGTTATAAAACTTCAGTCAACTGAACATCTGGGTCAGTCGACTGGATATTCAAACGAATTTTAAATATATATTTATTTATTTGTGCACCTGTGCATGTTGCACAGAAATTGTCAGGTCAGTCAACTGACCTACCAGGTCAGTTGACTAACCTGGTAATTTCTGTGCAATTTGCACTGTTTTCACAGGTTTATATATATATATTATATGATTTTAAAGAAAAACTTTGATTATATATATTATATGCTTATATATGTATAAATCATTTGAAAATAAGAAGATTATATATAGGCTAATATATACGTAAATGAGGAGAGATCTTAACAAAATTGACTAAAGACTCAAAACAAGATAATATAAAAATTGATGCACCGATTTTGATGTCTTGTCTCCCTGTAGCATATACTCTCTTTTTGTCATAACGGTCGTCAAATCTATATGTTGTAGTGATAGCTTTATGTCATGAATCAAAACCAAGTCTCAACAAATACTATAAAAATAAGTATGAGAAGTACTGCTCAAAATCTAATGTCAAATGATGTTGTTACGATAGCAGTGGCCCGCTGCTGATCCAGTGTTTACGCAATGGAAACAAATTTTTTTGAAAGATCCTTCCACCTTTCGGATTCTAGAAAAATATTATAGCCATTTCGTAAACAAGGGACCATCGACCCATGCTGCAGTGGTAACCGCTGATTCAATGATTTACACGATGGATGCACTTCCTTCTCGAAAGATCTATAGACAACAGATCCTAGGATCGAAAGCGCCTCCATTGGGTAAACTAAAGAACCATCTACCCTGAAAAAAATCGAGAAACTCATGAGTTTAAATATGGACAACCATATCGGTTCAAATCCATTTCTGAATTCATCCAAGTATATTAGGGTTTATCGGTCAAATCCATTCCTGGATTCCCCAAGTCCATCTGGGTCGAAGCATATCATAGTATACTTCTTCGCGGAGGGTACTTCCCCATACCTCTTACTTCAAAATATAACATACCATATATAGTACCCTATCAAAATCATAGCTTCAAATATCGCACTTACATAAATTCCATTATATATAAAATTTCATTTTCAGATAAAGTACTTCCCAAAATCAATAATCTTGAATATATCAAATCATTCTTATGTAAATTCCGTTATATATAAGATTTATCTCTTTAGATCGAATACCTTCCAAAATCAGCAGTTTTCAAAATCACCTAATACTTATATAAAATCCGTCTTATACAAGAATCAAAAATTTTCCAAAATCAATTTCGCTGTATGAAAAAGACATATGGGATTGAACATTTTTGCTTTATAAAAGGTTTTGAATTTAGAATAGTTTTGTATATAAAATTATATTGTGAAATAGTTTTGTATATAAAATAGTTTTGTAAATAGTTTGTAAATAAAATAGTTTGTAAAACAGTTTTTTAAATAAAATATTTTGTAAAACAGTTTTGTAAATAAAATAGTTTGTAAATAGTTTTGTATATAAAATAGTTTTATAAAATAGTTTGTAAATAAAATAGTTTGTAAAATAGTTTTGTAAACAAAATAGTTTGTAAATAAAATTGTTTGTAAAATAGTTTTGTATATAAAATAGAATAAGATAGCTTGTATAAGAAAAATAAAAGAAAATAGTTTTGTAAAATGGTTTTAAATTAATAGTAGTTTTGCATACAAGAAAAATTTCAATTTAAATTACAAAGACATCCAACCCAACAACTTTCAAATTCAGCATTAAAGCATATCAATAATATTAGAACATAAGATGTACATATGTCATCATTTTGAAAAATCACATTCAATCGCTCACTCGATTACACAAGTTCGCTTTCGAACTAGTATTTTTCATTGGACTTCCCTAATGTAGATTTTGATAAGGTTGTTGACTAGAAACCATTATTCTCCTTGCATAGCCACATATTATGATAGAGAATTCTAGAATCAACCCAAATATTCATCATCAAGAATCGAATGAAAATTCCTAACACGAAGTGGTGTAATACACATAGAACTTGTGTACTCAAATCCAAATCAAATTAATTTTGCGAATAAAACAATATACATACAACTTACGTAATTATTCCAATTTGTTTCATCATAATTACATTTCAATTAAATTTATTATTAATCTCGTTGATTAACACAAGTATCACATCATACTTTAATATTTGTTTTATAGAATTTCTGTATTCAATATAAAACATTAACATATTCATTCTCACAACATTGCTTATATTTCTCTTCATTTTTAATTACATTCACTTTCACATGTAATATTTCCCATTTAATACAACATTTATTTTCATATCATTTCATAAGAAATTTCCTTTAGTTTATAACCAATTTATAAAAGCTTAATTTCTTTTATAAAACATTATTCAAGTTTAAGGTTATCACAACTTATATTATAAACATTTATTGCAACATTCATTTATTTCATAAACGATTTACAAGTCGTGACTTTAACTATAATCATTTTACTTTTAGTTCATATTTTCTTATCCAATTAGTTTCGCATTTACTTTTCAAATTTATTTATGACACATTTCACAAGTTTAATTAAGTTTATATACATTTTTTTTCCAATTTAAACTCATTTACAACATTTCCTTAGTCACAATATCAATTTAAACATCCCAAGGCTTAAAGTTTACATTTGTATATTATTAAGTACAATCCAATAATGTATACAACTAATTATATTTATTTACTGAATATAGATATAACAAATTTGACCTTGTTTCACTTGCTTTCAATTTAAGGTTACCGAATTCAGCTGCGTAATTGAACAAAATTTCTACATTTCAACTTATATGTTAATTCAGAAGTTTCAATTATCCAAAATATCCAGACATTCCATTTTATTTCAATAGTTGAAACTACCGGTCAACAAACAACAAAATTACAACATTCAAATTCATAAACAAATATCCTAATTATTCATTTTATTCTCTTTAATATACCATTATTAAACTAGTGTTTAGTCTACTAATTCAATCAACAATAATTAGCAATGCTTATAAACTGACAAAAACTCAACTAATTGACAATAAAAGATAATAACTAAATATTACCATTTCATATATCAAATACATTACAAATAACTATATAAGTTATAAAAATTTATTCCTTTATATATATTGTAACAATCCAGGATTTTGGAGATTACTGTTAATATTAAATTATAATTACTCACATTTTCTAGCTTTGATTGAGATTTCAAGGTAAGAAATCTCAATTTTGTTTGTTGCATGTTTATTTGTGAAATTGCCGTCAGTAAAAATGGGAATATTGGTAAATATGGTTAAAAAATTTGTGTTATATGGGGCATTACATATATCATATAATATTAGGAAAAATAATTTCATTTCAAAACTTATATAAAACATTTTTATAACACTAACAGATACGCACCCTCGTATACACACTTAAACAACTCATTTTAGGGTATTACTACCCTATCTCTAATGAGTTAACCCCAACAAGCGAAGGTATGCTCAAACCAAAGCTCTGATACCAACTATAACGACCCACCTTTTTGGACGGTTTAAATCGATAATAAACCACACGTGTCAACTCAAACCATTCAAAAGAGAGGATTGTTAATAGGGTAAATAAGAAAATAATAGAAAAGAAGGAAAAACAAAACATAGAATCTCGCAGCGGAATGACAAAATATAACAATCAAATAAACAGTTCATGAAGCTATTTTACTAATGACATTTGATTACACTTTTACAACAAAATCAGAGTTATACATAGAGCAGAAATAAATAAATAATATAGTGGAATAACTAATAATAAATAGTAGACTCGTCTCCGTCTTCATCCTTCAAAATAAAATAGTCTTCAATACACTGAAAAAGCTCAGACTGACCCGAGCGTAATGAAAAGACAAAACACTCGAGTCAGGACAAGTCAAATCAAAATAAGTAGAATAGAAATATTACTATAATGGCTTCAGAGATGTTACAGGATTTTCATCTCCTATCAAGTGTACAACGTGGATATAATTATTTAAAATATTTCAAACAATTCAAAGTACCAATTTAATCATTTTAGTTAAAATAAGTCCGAAGTTTAAATTTTATATTTAAACCTTTCAAATAATTCAATTCCAATAAATAATCCAAATTCAAGAAATTATATGGGCATATGTCATTTCAACCATTATCCAAAATCAAAATTTCTAAATCAATGAAAACCGCTCGGGTTATCATTTCAATCCATAGTGATAACAGACATATATACATAAATAAACATCCAATCATCCAAAATGTCAACCAATAACATCCATCACAGTCCTACATCCAAATCAACCAATAAATTACAACAATCAATTGATTATTATTATCACGTGTTTAACTAGCAATTTATATTCAATTTAATCTAAATGGCAATTCAGTTCAATATAAATTAAAATATAAATTAAATGACTATCTAAAAATACCAAACCACAATTAATAAATTTCTAATTGCATTATAAATTTAATTTAACTAACATAAGATAACTTAATATTCGTGAGTGGGTCAAAACACTCACCTTTGATATGTGGAACACAAAAATCCAAACAAAGATGTCTTTTAGAACAGTCTCCAAACTCAGCTAAACCTATTTCATGTCGTCAGGAATTCCAATATGGGTCCAGTGGGAGAAACTATGCATGTATCGAAGCTCATATGAGGAAGATATTCAGGTTATAAGGATATATTAAAACATACACATTTAATTATTAAAATAAGAAACTTTAATAACCCATGTTTTCAAATCTGACGTACCCAAAAAAAGACAAGAAGTAGAAAGCCAAAATAATGAAAGCTAATTCTCATTGTCCATTTTCTTTGAAGGCTTCTTGCAAAAGAAGGCAAGGTGATGAGGAAAGGTGAGGATGTGGTTGAGGAAGAAATAGATGCTCACACTTTTTTTTGAACATAGCTTCACTGAAAATGAATTGGTAGTAACTAAGTGGAGGTATAAAGCTATGTTTACATTGAGACTTTGAGGGGGAAAAATAGGGGCCCTTATGTTTGAAAAATAATGAAGTTCTAGAGGAAAGAATGAGATATGATATGAAAAGGGAAGTAACAAACGAAATATGTATGGAAGGGATAAATAAAATGAAGTTATATGACCTTATTAAATGCTTTGGGTAACAAAATAAACAAACGAAAGAATGAGAAAGGATGTGAATTCATGTTTCAACTACATCAGAGAATCGCAATAAAACCAAAATGTGGAAATAGTGGCAGGTGTAATGAATAATAAGAAAATAAAGGGACCACTTGGGATCTAATTAATTGCATATTCCACTCAATTAAATATATTAACACCAAATATACTTTTTTTTACACCCGTTTAAACATAATTAACATACAATAAATAAATTTGAATACAACAACCAATGTAACGTTGCACAAAATAAAAGATGATTCGGAACTCAAATTCGAGTTATTTTTCAAAATAAAGTTTTTCTCAAAGCGCAATCACGAAAACTAAAAGGTCAATTTAATTTAAATTTCCGGATTAGTGTTGAAATCACTTATATACAGCCTCAAATTAATATTTAATGACTGTAAATTATTTTTTAAAATTCATTTTTTTTCCTTCTTTTTATGAAATTGTTATTACCTTTAAAATGAAAATGTTCATTTTACTTTCGTTAAAACATTCTTTTTATTTTAACAATAATGCATGTTTCGTTAAATCCATTAATTAAAATTAATGTTTCTTTTTTTATCGAAAGATTACAAATCGGCATAATTGTAATTAATTTTAAAATTACACTTTAAAACGGATCCTAACAAACGTACATTTCTTTCATTAGACGTCATTAATTTCAATTAAATTCTCTTTCTCTTTTATTGAAAGATTCCAATTCAAATTAGCGGCAATAAATTCATTAATTAATTTAAATTCCAATATATATATTTATTTTGATTTTCATCTTATTATTCAATCAATTATCATCTTATGGATGTACTTAATGTTGGTTTACTATTTCATTACCTCAATCTTCTACAGTTATCACTTTAATTCATATTAACTGCAATAATTAGTTAGATTGATTGCAATTGATTTTTAATTTAATTTCAATGCATTAAATAAATAGTGATATATAACATAAGGAATGGTTGCTTAGTCCCTAGAATTGAAAGATGATGGAAGAAAAGTCCCCTACGAAAGAATTGTGAAAATTAGATCCCTATTTTTAGTTTTTAGCTAATTTATGCTACTTTTGCCCCTGATTTCGATGTTGAACCAATTTTCTAGGAGGGGGCATTTTGGTAAAAAATATCAAAATAGGGACCTAATTTACATGAGTTTATGAGCAGAGATTTTTTGTGCATGAGTTTTGAAAATAGGGACCTTTGGTCCAAAACCCCTAAATAACAAATGTTACCTTTTACTTACTTAATCACATTTATAAGTTTATTATCAACAATAAATGTTATGACTACTTACACAACCCTGATTATACTCAATTTTCCATTAATTTCATATAATTTTCTCCTTTTTATATAACATTTAATTCATTTCCTTATTTCATCTTACCGCCAAATAACTTTACAATTATTTCAATTACCAGCATACAATTCTAACATTAAACCCTAACATTCAATTGCCTTAATTCCATTAATTACCCATTCAATATTCAAATGGATAAATTAATGAGAAAATAGTTAATACAATCATTTATAATAATAATTCATACCCATTATCTTATTCTTTACAATCAAGGGTTATAATTGGCTTACCGAAAAAGGTTTTGTATTCAATATTAACCTATTTCAATTAATTACATACTAGTTCATCATTAACTACATCATTTAATTTATTTCATTATTTAGAATTATAACCAAGTCAACCTACAATTTATTTCTATTGATTTGAAATTACATTAAATAGTTATCAACAACATTCAAACAACATCACTGATTTCATATTCAATATTAGCCAATTCTAATTAATTACATATAATTTCAACATTCAATGTATTTCCTTATTTATAGTTTATAAACAATTATAATTTTACAGTTACTTTAATTAATTGTAATCACATTAAAATAGTTAGCAATTACCTTATATTAACATTACTAACATTGCATTCTTTTCTCATTATAACATCACAAATTTTAGATTTATTTCAATATAAAATTCTAAAATCTTATTTAATTAATATTTTAATTAACGAAAAATATGGGTCGTTATATAATCATTGTTATTTTCATTTGGATAAATAACTTCAATAGATAGGATATATAAATTTAAACGACGTTATTAGTTTAAATCGGGTAATTTAATTTCTATCCGTTTTAAAATATCATAAATTTTCACTTTTTCAAATTCTACAACAAACTATACAATGACATAGTGTTTGTCGATACGAACCCATCGCAATCAGTCTCGTGTTAATTGGATTTCATATGCATTAGTTATGGCAATTTAAACTTTACGAAATATAAATATATTTAACACTTAAATAAAATTGTTTTTCCCCTCCATTTTTCATTGGGATGAAGCCACTGACACATCCCAACCCAAATTTCCTTCTTTCCCCAATCCTTCTCCAATTTCTACGGCCGAACCCAGAAATTCTAACCCAAAACCAAAGTTCCAATTCTTTGATCAAATGATGTTGCTCTCCTCGATTATCTATCCGACTTACCTCGCTAGACCCCAGTCAAACTTTGGCAATACCATACTCCTTGGTTCTTCTCTGGGCAACAGAAAACTAGAGGGCATGCGTGTCGTGCACGCGAGTTTCAAACCTCCAACGACCACGGCAACCGCACCCCCATGTCCGCCTCACCCTACTCTCCTTGACCGATCATCCTCCAACGCCCCCGCCCCCTCGCATCGCGTTCCACTTTGAGGCCAAAACCTGCTCTAGCAAACCCTCCATATCGAACTCGAAAAACCAAGAACCCCTAATACCTCGTTCGCCTATAACCACTACCACCAACTCCAAAGCAACCGCCACATCTCGAGCTACCTCCCTACCAACCACGACCACTCTGGTGTCCTCTTGCTCCTCCATGACCTAGATTTCCAAACCCTTTCAAACGCAGTCCTTAAACCCTAAAATAACCTCGCCAATGCCAACCAAAGCCAGAATCAAGAATTAGCCATGGTGAACCTCTCCCCCACGTCACCCTGCTCCTCCTTGAACCAACCGCACCTCCCCTCGTCGATGACTTCCCCAGAAATTATTTTTTCATGGTTTTCGATCATCTTTCAATTTCTCACCACCTAGGCTACTAAAAATCATACTTCCTTCGCTAAAAATCCTATTTTTATACCACGATCAAGATGACATAACTGATTCGATGATTTGAACATGTTAAATTTTGACAAAACTTGGCTTGTTTACTGTATTTTTGAAATTTGTCACAATATCTAACATGAACAAACTTCAAGCTATTTTTAGTGTAATCTAAACTCAAAACCAAACATTTAATTAGTTTATGTCATTAGCTAATTCGAATTGGATTGAGATATATTGATTTTTGAAAATCAGAGCATATATAAGAAATTTCTGTGATGAACATGACAGAGAAGATTTTGAATATTCTAGGCATTCAAAAACAACATTGTCACCTTAATCATGTTGAAAGCCTTTGAATCTTCCATTTGAACTTTATTTTTTGATCCGAATGCTTTGAAATCTTGTCTTGCTTTTGAATTCAACAGAACAGTTTGTTATTTTTTTCCCTCCTTTTCTTTTTCTTAGTGTTTTGGTTTTACAGGCTTTACAAACTAAAACATATACACACATACATCTCTATATATACATGTTTATACCAGTGAAGAGATGTGCATGTACAAGATTTTTGGGGCTTAAAAGATTTGCAGATCCATAAGGTTGTGTACAATGTTGTGATGGATTGAAATGAGGTGTTGGTGACTGCTGAGGTGATGTTTTGGTGGCCGACACATGATGTTTGAAATGAAATCATATTTCAGTTTTCACAGTCTTTTGTTTGTTTGACCAGGCCTTTGTCTTATTTTCTTTCATTTGACTAGGTAATGAATGTGTATATATTTTATTTTCTTATAAATTTACTTTTTTTTACTTCCATTGATCCTAAAAACATGCTTTCATTGTATTTTGAGAATAAGAGATATAAAGTGGTATGTCAAGTATTTTCAAGTTTTCCTATTCATATATTTTTATTTTTAAAAATGTAAAACTCAAAGAGATAAAAGTTTGCTATATATGAAAAAAACATTTTTGTTAACACTACTTATAAAAGATTTTCTTGTTAAAATGGTTTAATTGATTTTACTTAATTTTCTCATATTCATCATATATCGTTTCTTATATATTTCTTCTTTTACACTTACCAATATACATTGTTTTTAATATACTATATTTATTTAGTCTATATATTTCTTTTATATTCTTCTTCCTTAAACTCATATGTGTATACATAAGAAAAAAAATCCAAATTTCGTTCTATTTATACAACAATATATTTCATAGGCTATATTCATTTCTATATCTAATACATTATTTTCTTTTCGTCTACAATAATTTGAATTTTTTTTTAAATTTACATATAAATTCTGTTGTTATGAGTATATATGGAATTCCAATTTAAATCAATTTTCTATCTTATAAATAAAATCTAGAACATCCAAAATATTATCAAGTTTAAAACTATTTATTTTTACCAATTGTTATTTAATGGGGATTTTTATTTTGATTAAAAGATCGTATTATTGAATTTTAAAATAAATATTCATAACTCAAGACGATAAAAATTCCAGGTCGTTACATTATATATATACATATATATAGTTAATATTATAATATGTAGTGATGCAAATTTAATGAAAATAACTATAGATTCAAATTGAAATTTTGATTAAAATTCTAAATCTTAGATCTAGATCTGCATAAAAAATATCTAAAAATTCAAATTTAAAATTTTATATTAATTTAAAATAAATATATATATTATATACACAGATTTCAAAACCTAAAAAATTAATATATATATATATATATATAATCTCATATATATACATTTATGCATATTAAATTAATATCAAGAATTCTATATATAATAAGATATATATACTCACATTTTAATGTAAACAAATAATTAAATACACACACACATTTAGCTAACATAATAATATATTTTTATTTAAATTTTGCGGTATAAAAGTTGGTTTTTTTATTATTGATTTCAGCATAGAAATCATCTTAATATGTTTGTAAACAAAACTTCTTTTTTAAAAGAAATTTACAACATGTACATATTTTATCAAATAAATTTTGCATATTATATATATATATATATATATTATGGATATGTAAATATGATAAAACTTAGGTTTTATGTTAAAATAAATTATATAATATATATTTATATATACATACACATAGCATTAAGAAAAATTAAATCAAAAACATATTATGTGTATACTCGATAAAATTTGTATGTGCATTAAATATATTATATATATATATATATATATATATATATATATATATATATATCAATATCAAACTTGTTTGAAAAATTGTTAAATTTGTATTTTTAAAAATTAAAATAAAAAATTAATTTCTTTAATCATCGAATTATATATGAATATATATATATATATATGTATGCATGTATGAATGTATGTGTATGTATATATGCATGTACAGTAAGTTTTTTAAATCAACATACATATAAACAAACATATTCATCCAATGTTGATGGCATTAACACGTATGGATTTGTGATAGTATACATATGACTAAGGGAAACATTTTGGCATGATAAATAATATACAAACGTAAATGAATATAAATTAGATTATTATCTTTCTATGGCCTATAAGTAACATTTTGTAATGTTGAATCTGATCACTACTTGGATTAGTATCAATCCTTCAAAGAGAGCTACCAAACTGAAGGCAGCGACTATCGGTCTTCGAATTTGATTTAGTTTGCATTTTGAAAGCTTGAAATTGAGGAGGAGGGAGACTATAATTACAGGCCTTGATTGGTCAAAATTGAGCATGAGAGAGCGCTAAAAGATGGGGCTTAAAGATGAATAAATATGCGAGATTCTAAGGAGTTAAAAAATGGGATCTGAATCCATCTTTTGCTCTTACCAATTCACCTCTTTTTCATCAAAAGTCGACCCCGTAACTCCCTAATGTGGCCGACCATCCTAGGCTTCTATATGGGCCTCAAAATCGCTTCAGGCCCTATCAATAAAAAATGAATTAAAATCTAATTCAAATGCACATCGATATATCGATGCGTGTGTTTATAACTTTATATACATACTATTTAATATTAATCAACACAAACTAAATAAATTTTATAATTAATATTTAATAAATATTAATTAATTTAATTTATTTACAACAATTATAATTAATTAAATCATGTGGCAATAGGAGTATTCAACATTTTGGAGGTGTGACATATAGGTGTAAATTATGTCTGCGATTAATATCGAGCAATTCGAATATTAACGTTCACACGTTACTCAAAAAATGGTGTGACATTATTGTCAAATTTATCTTTACATAGCTTCGGTAAAACACAATTTTACTTTATTTAAGAATTACCTTGTAGTGATAATTGTTTACACCGATTCTCTTCATCAAAACTACGTTGGGACTTATGAAATTTGGTAATAGTTAAAATTCCAATATCGTCCATATTCAACTTTTTAATCCAAACACAAAGTCCTTGGTCTAATAATGATAATTATTATTAATAGAACTACTCTGGCCAGAGATTTTGACTTAAGTTGATTTAAGTTGACCGTGATACTAACCTCATACAACCAAGGAGACAAATTTTTTATCGAATAGTGTCTCACTCCCAAGGCTTCCACTCGATCCAATTATAGTACTTCGATGAGCATTGTGCCATGATTTAATTATAATCAAAGAGGAGTTACCACATTGAAGTCCAACAGTATTCTCAAGTCGAGAGAATTGTATAATATTATCACATCGATATTTTCTATCTGAACTTAGTCATACTAACTAACAAAAAACTGTTGAGTGAGTCTATAACACCCCGTAAAATTAACGATAATTAATAAATAATTAATAAGGCTTTAAAAATTGAATTTGAGAAAATGTTGGAATTTTTCCACACATTGTAGCGATTTTCTGGGCAACTTTTACATTTAGAGTTTCATTGTCGAAGCTTAAACGAAGAAGTTATCAATGTTTGAAGTTTTTAAAGTGAAGATAATTAAAAACGAAAATGGAAATAAATTATAATAATTGCGAGATCCCACCTGTCGACTGCCTCCTTGGACCGGTCGCCCATTTCGAACATGGCAGTTAGGCTTTGAACCTTGGCCAATAACCTGGATGTAATTATTTTAATCAAACAGTTACGATTGATTCGTGCATCTATAAATAAAGGCCTAAGCCCTCACTTTTCTTCTCATATTTTCTTATCGAAGCAGTGAAGCTCTGCCATTTTCTTTTCTCCGCTACTTCTAAAATTATAAAATATTATCTATGAATATATAATTTAAGAAGTGTAGAAAATAAAAGAGAAGAAGAAAAGTAGCGAATCAATACTATAGAAAAAGGTAAATTTTAATCTACATTGCCATTTAACTGCAAATCTCTTCTCATACCTATAATTCTTATAATATGTATATACCCATTTATACATATTATTTTGGATTGGAAACGAAAAGGCGTCAAGTAAAGGATTGATACGATGACTTGGATTTTCGAACTAGTCAAAATTGCCGAAAACCCATCTGCTAAAAACAATCAAATGATAACTACCAATTTTTAACTTATCATCACTTATAGATATACAACACTAAACTAATTGTATTGGATACAATTTTAATAATACAACTTACTAGAAAAATCGTATATCTACTGGATGTACTTTAGTACGCGCCAATCTCAAATACCATAAACCTTCCGCTGCACAACTCTGATGAGAGAGAGACAACAACATACTTTCCTGCAAACTCAATAAACATGTCATGTGGAATAAAATTGTGGCAGGAAAGATACATCAACATATGATAAATAACATACACTGAACATGAAAACGGTAATACAAGATAAGGACAAACTAATCTATTTATTGGATTGGGTCACCAACGCAGCGACTGCCTATGTACCTGCCTAAATTAGGTGCACCTAATTTGGAACATGATCAAATCCAAACGTAGCTCTTCAAGCCAAACAACAGAGCTAATAAACTTCAAGGGAGTTTATGATACATTTAACAAATATCCGATAAACAAATAACATTATAAAATATAGTAAATAGACGAGAAGAACAAGCACAGACAAATAAACAAGAAAAAAATGTAATATGAAAATGCAGGTAAAGATATATAAAGATATCAACAAAACAACCCATAACCTATAAACCGAAGGTATGAAAATACAAGGGAATATTAACATTAAGGAGAGTCTAAGGTGCTTCTCGGTGTAATGAAAAATGAATTAACCAAAACGGTCGAATTAAACAAGAAGAATGAATTTTTCCAACAATGGCTAACAGGATGCGCCCCCTTGCTAAAAGTATACCTCTATAAATATACTTGAGAACTCCGACAGATCTCGGAAACGTCCAAGCCGGATCCTGCCAATTTTATTGAGAATCCGAGTATTTCATATGTCCGCACACATATAGTCGAAACCAATCTAAAATGGATGTAAAAATATTCTAAATGGAGCAACCCCACATAGATTGGCCCCCACTCACTTTTTATTTAGTCATTTCTGATAATTGATATCAATGCTCCAAACGAGCATCCAATTGTCTTAAATCGACGAATTAAGAAGACAAAGAGATATGTTTAAACAGGGTATGATACCCTTTTAACCCAAAGAGAAACTAAGAGGGGTGAATTTCCCTGTTAATTAAATGGGATAGCTAAATGGGGTGTTATTTTCTTTTAACCAATGAGTCACTATATGTCAGCCTAATTTAAAAGGTAGTGTAAGTTCTTTTAACTAAATGTCAAAGTCAGAAGGCGTGATTTCCTTTTAACTAAAAGATGCACACATGCACACACATATATATACACACTTAAATTTTACTAAGAACATTTCCAATTAATAGAGTGATTTAATCTTTATTAAAACCTTTTGGAAATAATTTAACCATCCTTTTCAAATTATAACGTTTACAAATTTATTTGGAAAGATAATCTTTTGTTTGAACATCATTTATAAGGAGATTAAATATAAGAGCTACTAAAACAAATATTACAACGAGCCTCCTTATTAAATTAACCAACATCTACAAATGATTTTCATATCAAAATAATTTTAAACCATACCAAATTAATGTATAAATGTTTAATAAGAGTACTATGGAAAGTTATTCACTTAGAGATAATTTTAGCTCTTCTTAAAACATGTGTTTATAAATGTTGTTACAAAGTGTTATGGAAAGTCTATGATAAATGCCTACACTTTTTCTTTTTTTATGAAAGTAAACTAATACTTTAAAGGCTATTTCCAAAATCAGTTTATAATTCTTTATATATTTTAGACAAAACTAATTATTTATATCTACCTTTTTATAAATTTAAGACAACATTAATTATTTCGGAAGATAATTAATCAAAATTATAATTCTTTTTATAAATTTAAAACAATATTGATTATCCAAGAAGATAATTAATCAAATTTATAGCTACCTTTATAAATTTAAACAAAACTTTATGTAAATTAACTCAAATTCCATGATTGGAATATTACAAGTATTTTGTAAACAATTTCTTTTATGAAAAATCACCTTTCAAACAACTTCATTAAAATTTAAGTTCAAATACTTAATGTGACTCGTTATAAATCATTATAATAATTTAATAACTAGTATTACCACTAAATACCTTACTGTAAAATTGTCAAATTAATCACAAGGTATTAGCTTATAATTGTTTTCACCCAACCCATGTCAATTAAAAAGGGTAATTACTTGTAAGCTGATCGAGCACTGCTCAACAGTCAATAAATAATGATAAACACATTTTTATCAATAACTGTAAATGGACAATAACACATAAATCAGAATTAACAGGCATATATATATATATATATATATATCTATATATAATAAATGGCCAACTTAATAAAATAGAAGAACAGTATGTTATTCTGCTATTAGAATGTCCATAATAATCTATTCAATTTCAAATTGCAGAATGGTGCTTTGTTTAGCCAAAAGCATATCACAAACGAAGTATAATTTATTTAACTATGTTATTATTTAAATCAATGTAATAATATTCAATCACTATCATTTTATTATTAATTTATAATTCATTAAAACTATCAACTATTTATACCATAATGTTGTACTCACCAATACGAGTCTAATGCCAGAAATTGGGGGTAAGTCGGATTCCGAACGAAGGATTTATGGCATTTCAAATTTTGGGATATTCAAATAGCGATTCAAATTAAAATTAAAATTCTCACCCAACAAGGCCCAAGCCCAAACTACACAACCCAACCTGCCTTCAACAGTGTATCATCCCCAAATTAAATACTCACCTCAATTTCAAATTCGAGCTCGCCTCGTCCAATAACTGACCACTATCGCCACAGTCGCTCTTAGCCCACGCCACTTCCACCATTAGAACTCGAACCCAATGCCTCACCACCGAGCCCAACCATGTCGAACTCGATGGCCACCTCCGCTTTCAACATGACAAAAGACACAACCCCCTAAAATAATTCAACGAAACCCTAATCGATCTTTCCACCACCGTGGTCCACCGGACCGCCCTAAACTCTAACCATGACCTTATCTCGACCTAAGCTCATTCCAACGTCGCCCATAAATTGACCATCAACCAACCATGGCCAACTTTGTCAACTCTAAATACTGTAAACACCACTAAAATCATGGTTTGTCAATACGAATGCAACCATATCTTTTGATGTCCAATTCGTTGAACTTCATTTCCATGAAATTCTGACCATCGATGATCATTGAGCAACTATGGCCTCTCCAGCCATCGAAACTAATGGCAAGTATTTTTATAAAATACTAGAGGCTCTCCTCTATAATTTTCATATGCACACTTTTGGCTAAATGTGAATGGATTGAGAGGTACTGATTTTTGAAAGGGGAAGATGGTTATTTTTTCATTACAGAGAAAGAAAAGAAAAGAGGAAGAAGAAACTTGCCTTTGTACTGTGTCCCCCTATGTTATATGTGTGGATGTGTGTAAATAAAGGCAACATAAAGCTTCCAAGCAAATCAACTAAAAGCCATGACATGACTCCCATCACCCCAAAATCAAATCAAGATTCATTATTCATGCCATAAAACAAGGAGCACAATGCATAAGAAAATGTAGTGCTTGGTTTAGAAATGAAAAGTGGACATATTAATTTTCAGTACTTCATTGCATAATATTGTAACATCCCGCCTTTTTGTATGCTTTAAAACGATGATAAACCACACACGTCAGACTTAATCCATACAGAAGGGCGGATTGTTATGGGGTAAATAAGAAAAGGCAGAGAAAAAAAAAATAGAATCTTGCAGCGGAACGATAAAATATAATAATCAAATAAATAGTTCATGAAGCTGTTTTACAAAACATTTGATTATACTTATACAATACATATCAGAGTTATAGATACTAGAGAATAATCAATAACAATGCAGTGGAACAATATGAATACAGTGGAATACTATAATAAATAATAATAAATCTTCGTCTTCGTCCTCCAGAATACGGTCTTCCAAATTCTGAAATGCTCAGGCTGACCCTAACGAATTGAAAAGACAAAACACTCGAGTCAGAACTAAAGACTTATGTAAGTTAAATCAACAGTAAAATATGAGTGGAACGACATCAAAGATATTTACGGGATTTGACATCTCCTATCTGGTGTCAAACGCGAGTGCAGTAATTTAAGAGATATTCGGGATTCATATCTCCTAAGGATCCGTTAAACTATTTACTATGTAGTAATATATGCTATTATAATAGTGTCTAAAGTAAAGTATAATGTATTGAAAATAGCGTTAAGGCTTTACATTTTCCACCTTAACACACTTTTATATTCCCATAGTCTATACAGTACCGTAATCTCCCCCATACTGGGCGTCGTCAAAGGGCACTCCATAGATATGGTACAAAAAAATCGTATAAGGTGCGTTGGGGTTGGTGACACGGCACAACTAGGTAATGCCAAGGTAGATATACCAATTACGCTTCCAGGCCGGTGGTAACGCATAGCACGCAGCTATCGCCCACCTCGAGCCACACCCCCAAATCAAAATCAAAGTGGCCACCGAATCAATCCAAAAGTCAGAATATAATATCGAAGGGATGTGTCCGATAAAATATGCTACCTTCTTAGCCCGTCAATCACTCCTGTTTTAGCCACCTTATGCCAACTCACTGGAGTCGGGTCCACGTATATACCTTAAAGGAACGCCGCCACCATCCTACTTCATTCTGGAATCTCCACCGCGACACGGTTGTCAAAGTGGTTTTCGGTATCAACAGAGAGTATACCCATATCTGATCCCGGTCTCTTTGAGAACCAATCATTATTATAGCACCGTGGTCATTTCAAAATAATTTTACTTCGAAACCATAATAGAATATCCATTTCAAAACCATATAAATATGATATCATTTCCATTTCAAAAACCCAAAGCAATATGACATCATTGTTATAAAACCCAAATCAATATAATATCATTTTTATTTCAAATATATCTCTTTTCCAAAATCATAACGCTTTCAAATTTAAAATATTTCGAAACCAAATGCTTGAAATGTAACCTTTCAAAACATAATACTTCGAATTTCATAGCTTCTAAACCATAACTTCCAAAGCTTAACCGGTTTGGATATTCAAATAGTATATAAAATAAATTAGTTTGAATTTCAAATTTACTTTATAAAGTAAAATAATTTCCTCGACTTCACAATTTTATTCACTTTAAATTAAGTCTCAATTCATAACTTTCAACTCACTTTCAGTTTCAATAAACCACCTCAATTTCAATATATTTCAAACTTTGAGTATTAAACAATTTCAAAACTAAGGTTGATAATTACAATTCAACAATTCAATGTTCTATTATTTAGTTTTGAAATATTTGCATAATAAATGCATTATCATTTAAATAAAAATCAAATTTCAAATAACTGAAAATTTCCCTCGCTTTATTCGAACTGGTATATTCATTTATATAACCTTAAACAAAAATCAAGTTAAAACCATATTCTTTAAAATCTAAAATTCAATGAGTCCCAAATCGATTTTTATTAAATAAAATTCTCAATTAAATACAAATTCAGATCAATTTCCAATTTATCTTTAAACCTTAATTTATTGAAATCATAATAAATTCTATATTAAAATATAATTTAAATAAATACTTAACCATATTATATTTTAAATAGAATCACTTTATTATTAACTTATTTATAACAATAAATTTACACATAGCTAAAAATCAATAATAAACTAACATTTATATAGTATCTAAATCAATATTGATATAAAATCATATATTTCTTTACAAAACCATAGAAAATCATTTCAAAATATTATTATATATAGACCACGGTGTCTGTATATAATATTCTACCCTATGGTCAAGTGATACAGATATTTATCATTTCAATCCGTAATTAAAATAAAAATACAGTTATATATCATTTCAAACTGCAATCTCGAATGAAATAAAAATGTACAACAACTTGCAGTTTATAATAATATATAATACAACATCCATTCATCCAATATCAATCATCAATCATTTATCACAATCATCATCTAATTCAATCAATAACATCAACATAGAACATATAATAAATAACAGGTATTTACTGGCAGTTTATATTCAAAAAAATAAATTAAATAACAATTTAACTGGAAATTTATATGCAATAATAGATTAAATAATAATTTAATTCAAATAAATTCAATTTAACCGAGATGATGAAAAAATATGCCAAACAGTCATAAATGAATTTCAAATCACATCAGAAATTAATTAAACACACATAAGAAATTTAAGAAGTTGTGAGTGGGTTAAAACACTCACCTTTTGAATTAAATTGAATTAAAATCCAATTTAAACCCAAAATTTGAACAGTCTCAGAATTCGTCCAAACCAGCGCAAAAATGTCCGGAATTCCAATACGAACCTAGCGGAGAATATCGTGCGTGAATTTGACATCGTACGTGAAAGTTATTCGAGTTATAAGCTTTGAGAATGAAATTTAAACAAAAAAAAAGAATACCCAAAAGCAAGAATCCACGTCATCACCCCTGTTATCCATGCATTCACGCCCTGGCTTCAGAGAAACGCGACTCAACAGCTACCACGATCGAAACTCAGGCGTGCACGAACCTCGCCCCATGCTAGTGATGCACGCATCTCCAAAACCCGCTGTGGCTTGCCTGACACCGCCGTCAACCATGGCTGTCCCCCACGACCTCGCGACCACCCTCGTTCTCCTATAAATGCAGCCGCCGCCGCCATAAAAGCAAGCCCTAGCCCAAATTTTTAAGCTCAATCTGACCGTCGATTCGACATAAAAACTATGCCGATGAACTCTCTATCGTCCACTCTTCAAAACCCCTAAATCAATTTGTCGATCAGCCGATGTTCATCGACGCGCGATGAACAGCCGTGAATGTTTCCTCGATTCCTGGCCGCATCGAAACTCAAATTGAAAAACGAATCATATATCTAACTTGCGCTCGTCGAGAGCTTCAAATCCATATATAATTCGATATAGTTTGAAGAGATTTATTTTTTGGCTTTGAATTTTATTTGAAATTGCAATTGGAATTTGGGTTCTGTCTGCCATTGAAAGAGGAAAAAGCAAATAGAGTTGTACGTATAGAAATAAGGAATGAGAAATAGGCTAGGGTTTATAACGAGGTATATATATGCAAAGCTGAAATTAGAATGGATGAACACGATTGATATACGCGTTGAACGATAAAATGGCCCACAAAGCCCGTTTCGACTCCGGAACGAAATAGGGTCAACCCATATACCAAAATAGATATTTTTGAATATTTTAAATGCAGTGGAACATGTTTCACGTCCAAATTCCATCGTATGAACAAGTTATGCTAAAATCAAATTATTTCAAATTGATTTCAATTAAATTGATTTCAAGGCGTTTCGAGTCAGTACGATCAAACGACGAGTCCAATCGGTACAAAACTTGAAATCCTACAAAAATTCACTGTTTCGGATCCGATGAAACTGGTTTCGTCGAAATCCGAGTCAGTGGCCAAAATGGCTATTTTTACATTAATTAATTAAATTAATAATTAATTAATTAAATCAAATTTCTAATTCCGATTCCATAATTAACCAGTCTTATCATTTTTGATTTCTTAAACGATTACTAATTTAAACAAGCTTAGATATCAATTCAAAGTTAATTGATTTACCCATTACCGTACTTAAATTTCAATTTTTATAAATTTATTAATTATCACTTGAAATCTCAATAAATCCGTTTATTTGATTCAAAATCTTGCTATTCAATAAATTGACACCTTATGGGTATAATTAACATTGATTTATATTACATTTCATTAATGTATGTCTCGTTTCATATTGATTCCCGTTAATGTAATATTTTATTTCATTGAATTTCAATAACCCATTCATTACAGCTCAAAATCCAATAAATTAATCAAACAAAAATTTCAATTGTTTTCATTACATCATTTGCCATATTATGGATAGAGTTTACATTGGTTACTTCTTGTTGAATTAACAATCTTCAATGACAAATCAAATCTACCCTAACTACACAAATTAGGTCAATTAACTGCAATTGATTTCACATTAAATTTTAAATTCCATTTATTTGCAATTAATTCAATTATTAAATTTAAATTCCAATAAATTAATAAATCTTGAATTTCCATTCCTTTTATTCAATCAGTTGTCATATTATAAATGAAGTAAATGTTATTTCCCATTATTACCTAAATTCACATTAACAAAATATTTAATTTAGATTTATTGCAATTTTTACCACATTTAAATTAACAAGCTAAATAAATAGGTAACATAAAATATTTGTTACCATTAACTTTCAATCACACTCATGAGTTATTATTCCCAAACAATCGTTAAAATTGTTTACATCACACAAATTTCATTCAATCATCATTAACATACTATTTAATTATATTTATTGAAATTTATTTCCAATTTACTAAATACAATCAATTATAACCTTACCATTGTTTTCAATTAAATTGGTATTACACTAAATTAGTTATTTATCAACTGGCATTAACATTACTACCTTAATTTACATTAAGTTACTATTAATCAATAAATTATTACATTGGTTAATTAAATGCTTATTTTTATTTACTTATTTTAAATTTTATACCCAAGTGCAACAATTACACTATTTCATTTACAATGTGATTTCACTTCAATTGTCAATAATTACTTTTAAATAATCAATGCTATAGTTCATTCTTAACATTTACTTCAATATGAATTATAATTTTTTTATTTCTTTCTAAATTTAATTACAAAAATCTTATTAATTTAGCCAATTTAATTATCGAATTTTTTGGGTCGTTACACTCTTCCCACTAAAAACTTTTCGTCCTCGAAAAGGAAGAAGAAGGGAAAAGAAGAATTACGAAATTAATATATCTTACTTAAAATATTAAATTTATAAACAAATAAATTAACAAAATTAATTAATTTAGACAAAATACACCAATTTATAACCATTAAATCCTTTTATACTCAAATTAATAAAGTTTGGAAAACATTTTCAAAATATTTTCTAAGTCTAAAATTTACGAAAAATTTGGGTTGAGTCTCCTTTGTAGGAGAGGCTCGAGAGAAAATATAATATCAAATATAACAATATACAGCATATATTTTTCAAAATAATATATATCTCAACATGGGAGAATAATATAATAACGCTATAAACCGTAATCCGAAAACGTACCTATTTGTCGGGCAATTTACGCTTATTTTATGAAACCAAATGCAATAGCAATTGCTTCTATAACCTGTATTTCACTTATATAATCCAAAAGGAGTTAATAATTATATAAAATGAAATATTTAAAGTTGTTTCAACCACCCACAAACAATCAATACAAACAATCACTTGCAATCACATCATACAATCATCATATGAAATCAATAAAGTCAATCATCCATCCATAACAAACAAAGCAAATGGTTTGTTTGAGTTCAGAAACTTTAAATTGTCGAATGACAAATAACTATTAGTACACCATATACTCAACAACCTCAGGTAAACTCAATAGCTATTCATACATCTAAGCAATTAAAGTATCTTTATCCAAACAACTCATAGGCCAAACAAACAACAATTTCAAACAACAAATCCCTTTCATTCTTATTAATTTCATTGCATAACATTTGTTGTTTGATTCCCTTTTTATTCATATAATGGTTTATCTTTTTATTTTACATTATTTCTTGCAAATTTTATTTTATTTCATTTTTTTATTACATTACATTCCTTCATTTCTCAATTTCATTTATTTTCATTCATAGTATTCATATTCAATTCAGTTATGTAGTATATCAATTTCATTTACTTAAGTTTTTAATTACTTTCTTAAAATGCTTACTTTCTATCACAATTTGTTATAATCCTATTTCAATTATAACATAAGTTTATAACAACTACAACATCAAATTCTTATTTATTAAGGAATTTCATTGAATACTTTTCATTACTTCAAATTTTACTTGTAAAATTTCCCATTACATTTTATTTTAACATTTTAACTTTTTATAGTCGGTAAGTTATATATATGTTAAAGAATGCAATTGCAATTTATACAAGTTTATCTCATTTCTTTTGAATTAATTTACTATTCAATAATCATATCTTTTGTTTTATAAGCTACAATTTCAACTTTCTTGAAATTTCATTTATAACCAAGCATTAAATCTATTATTTCATTTAGAGGTTTCAATTATTAGTTAAATTCCATTTCACTAAGGCAACTAAAACTATTAATAAATGGAAATTTAGAACTAAATACCGGGTTAAATTTCAAATCATTTTAAAGTAATTGATAGATGTATACACTTACAATTTATATATATCCAATTATACTTAAAACAATATGAAATTTATATTTGTTTATCATAATAAATCTGTAGTAAACCTACTACAGTGGCCTTCCCACTTTGAAACTCGAAAATGAATGTCGATGATGCGTGCACTCATCACCGAACTTATTTCCCAGCGACATAGAGGGGGGTACGGAACTTATTTCTTTCCAAAGTTTATTTAAAACAATTCTTTCAATTTATATTGAAATATTTATATCAGAAAATACTTATAAACAATATTATTATATTCCAAAATCCTTTGAAAGAAATTTTCAAAATCCCAGGACTTAAGTTCTAAATCCCAATTTTCATTTATTTTATTTTAAATCTTATTTCCAACCAATATTTATAAATTCCATTACCTAACAACCAATACATTACAACCAAATATAATCTTTAAAAAATTTATTACTTTATATACAGAAAATATAATAGGTAAAATTATTTCATTCACCTATATTCAAAACAAATATTGTGTCGGTCTTTCCTATTAAGTGTTTAGAAATTCCTATTGATGTCATAGCGTCCTATGCACCAACCAGAATTTATAAATACAAAATGGAACAAATTAATACAATATCAAAACCCTTTTATAACACTAACAAATACGCTTACCCATATATATACACTTAGCGACTCATCATAGGGTATTACTACCCTATTAATAAAGAGTCAGACCCCACAAAGCTAAGGTATATCGCTAAACCCAAGCTCTAATACCAGTTGTAACATCTCGCCTTTTGTACGCTTTAAATCGACGATAAACCACACACGTCCAACTTAATCCATACAGAAGGGCCAATTATTATGGGGTAAATAAGAAAAGGAAGAGAAAGAAAAAAAATAAAATCTTGCAGCGGAACGATAAAATATAATAATCAAATAAACAGTTCATGAAGCTGTTTTACAAAACATTTGATTATACTTATACAATACATATCAGAGTTACACATACCAAAGAATAATCAATAACAATGTAGCGGAACCGTATGAATATAGTGGAATACTATAGTAAATAATAATAAATCTTTGTCTTCGTCCTCCAGAATACGGTCTTCCAAATCCTGAAATGCTCGGGCTGACCCGAGCGAATTGAAAAGACAAAACATTCGAGTCGGAACTAAAGATCTTATGTAAGTTAAATCAACAGTAAAATATGAGTGGAACGGCGTCAGAGATATTTATGGGATTTTATATCTCCTATCCAGTGTCAAACGTGAGTGCAGTAACTAAAGAGATGCTCGGGATTCACATCTCCTAAGGATCCGTTAAACTATTTACCAAGTAGTAAAATACGCTATTATAATAGTGTCTAAAGTAAAGTATAATGTATTGAAAATAGCGTTAAGGCTTTACATTTTCCACCTTAACACACTTTTATATTCTCATAGTCTATACAGTACCGTAATCTCCCCCGTACTGGGTGTCGTCATAGGGCACTCCATAGGTATGGTATAAAACAAAATCGTATAAAGTGCGCTAGGGTAGGTGACATAGCACAACGAGGCAATGCCAGGGTAGATATACCAATTACGCTTCCGGGCCGGTGGTAATGCATAGCGCGCAGCTACCGCCCACCTCGAGCCACACCCCCAAATCAAAATCAAAGTGGCTACCGAATCAATCCAAAAGTCAGGGTATAATATCGAAGGGATGTGTCCGATAAAAGGTGCTACATTCTTAGCCCGTCAATCGCTCCTGTTTTAGCTACCTTATGCCAACTCACTGGAGTCGGGTCCATGTATATACCTCAAAGGAACGCCGCCACCATCCTACTTCATTTTGGAATCTCCGCCTCATACATGGTTGTCAAAGTGGTTTTCGGTATCGACAGAGAGTATGCCCGTATCCAATCCCGGTCTCTTTGCCAACCAATCGTTATTATAACACCATTGTCATTTCAAAATAATTTTACTTCGAAACCATAATATAATATCCATTTCAAAACCATATAAATATGATATCATTTCCATTTCAAAAACCCAAAGCAATATGATATCATTCTTATAAAACCCAAATCAATATAATATCATTTTTATTTCAAATATATCTCTTTTCCAAAATCATAGCACTTTCAAATTTAAAATATTTCGAAACCAAACGCTTGAAATATAACCTTTCAAAACATAATACTTCAAATTTCATAGCTTCTAAACCATAACTTCCAACACTTAAATGGTTTGGATATTCAAACAGTATATAAAATAAAATAGTTTGAATTTTAAATTTACTTTATAAAGTAAAATAATTTCCTCGATTTCACAATTTTATTCACTTTAAATTAAGTCTCAATTCATAACTTTCAACTCACTTTCAGTTTCAATAAACCATCTCAATTTCAATATATTTCAAACATTGAGTATTAAACAATTTCAAAACTAAGGTTGATAATTACGATTCAACAATTCAATGTTCTATTATTTAATTTTGAAATATTTGCATAATAAATCCATTATCATTTAAATAAAACTCAAATTTCAAATAACTGTATATTTCCCTCGCTTTATTCAAACTTGACATATTAATTTATATAACCTTAAACTGAAATCAAGTTAAAATTATATTCTTTAAAATCTCAAATTCAATGAGTCCCAAATCAATTTATTAAATAAAATTCTCAATTAAATACAATTCCAAATCAATTTTCAATTTATCTTTCAACCTTAATTTATTGAAATCATTATAAATTCTATATTAAAATATAATTTAAAAAATACTTAACCATATTATATTTTAAATAGAATCACTTTATTATTAACTTATTTATAATGAAAAATTTACACATAGCTAAAAATCAGTAATAAACTAACATCTGTATAGTATCTAAATCAATATTGATATAAAACCATATATTTCTTTACAAAACCATAGAAAATCATTTCAAAATATTTTTATATATAGACCACGATGTCTGTATATAACTTTCTACCCTATGGTCAAGTGATATGGATATTTATCATTTCAATCCGTAATTTAAAATAAAAATACGGTTATATATCATTTCAAACCGCAATCCTGAATGAAATAAAAATGCACAACAACTTGCAGTTTATAATAATATATAATACGACATCCATTCATCCAATATCAATCATCAACTATTTATCACAATCATTATCCAATTCAATCAATAACATCAATATAGAACAGATAATAAATAACAGGTATTTACTGGCAGTTTATATTCAAAAAAATAAATTAAATAACAATTTAACTGGAAGTTTATACGTAATAATAGATTAAATAACAATTTAATTCAAATAAATTCAATTTAACCGAGATGATGAAAAAATATGCCAAACAGTCATAAATGAATTTCAAATCACATCAAAATTTAATTTAACACACATAAGAAATTTTAGAAGTTGTGAGTGGATTAAAACACTCACCTTTTGAATTTAAATTGATTTCAAATCAAATTTGAACCAAAAATTTGAACAGTCCCAAAATTCGTCCAAACTGGCGTCAAAATGTCCGGAATTCCAATACGAACCTAGCGAGAAAACCGCGCATGAATCTGACATCGTACGTGAAAGTTATTCGAGCTATAAGCTTTGAGAATGAAATTTAAACAAGAAAAAGGAATACCAAAAGCAAGAATCCACGTCATCACCCTTATTATCCATGCGTTCATGCCTAGGCTTCAAAGAAACACGACTCAACAGCTACCACGATCGAAAATCAGGCGCGCACGAACCTCGCCCCACGCCAGTGACGCACGCATCTCCAAAACCCACGTGGCTTGCCTGACACCGCCGTCAACCATGGCTGTCCCCCATGACCTCGCGATCACCCTCGTCCTCCCATAAACGTAGTCGTCACCGCCACAAAAGCAAGCCCTAGCCCGAATTTTTAAGCCCAATCCGATCGTCGATTCGACACGAAAACTATGCCGATGAACTCCCCATCGTCCACTCTTCAAAACCCCTAAATCAATTTGTCGATCAACCGATGTTCATTGACGCGCAATGAGAGACCGTGGATGTTACCTCGATTTCTAGCCACATCGAAACTCAAATTGAAAAACAAATCATATATCTGACTTGCGCTCGTCGAGAGCTTCAAATCCATATATAATTCGACATAGTTTGAAGAGATTTAATTTTTGGCTTTGAATTTTATTTGAAATTGCAATTGGAATTTAGGGTTCTGTCTGCCACTGAAAGAGGAGAAAGCAAATAGAATTGTATGTATAAAAATGAGGAATGAGAAATAGGCTAGAGTTTATAATGAGGTATATATATATATATATATGCAAAGCTAAAATTAGAATGGATGAACACGATTGATATACGCGTTGAACGATAAAATGGCCCACAAAGCCCGTTTCAACTCTGGAACGAAATTGGGTCAACCCATATATCAAAATAGATGTTTTCGAATATTATAAATGCAATGGAACAAGTTTCACATCTAAATTCCATCGTATGAAGAAGTTATGTTAAAATCAAATTATTTCAAATTGATTTCAACTGATTTCAATTAAATTGATTTCAAGGCGTTTCGAGTCCATACGATCAGACGACGAGTTCGGTCACTACGAAACTTGAAATCCTACAATAATACACCGTTACAGCTCCGATGAACTGGTTTCATCGAAATCCGAGTCAATGGCCAAAATAACTATTTTTACATTAAATAAATAAATTAATAATTAATTAATTAAATCAAATTTCTAATTCCAATTCCATAATTAACAAGTCTTATCATTTTTGATTTCTTAAAGGATTACAATAATTTAAACAAGCTTAGATATCAATTCAAAGTTAATTGATTTACCCATTACCGTAATTAAACTTCAATTTTTATAAATTTATTAATTATCACTTGAAATCTCAATAAATCCGTTTATTTGATTCAAAATCTTGCTATTCAATAAATTGACACCTTATGGGTATAATTAACATTGATTTGTATTACATTTCATTAATGTATGTCTCATTTCATATTAATTCCCATTAACGTAATATTTTATTTCATTTAATTTCAATAACCCATTCATTACAGCTTCAAATCCAATAAATTAATCAAACAAAAATTTCAATTGTTTTCATTAAATCAATTGCCGTATTATGGATAGAGTTTACATTGGTTACTTCTTGTTGAATTAACAATCTTCAATGACAAATTAAGTCAATTAACTGCAATTGATTTCACATTAAATTTTAAATTCCATTTATTTGCAATTAATTCAATTATTAAATTTAAATTCCAATAAATTAATAAATCTTGAATTTCCATTCCTTTTATTCAACCAATTGTCATATTATGAATGAAGTAAATGTTATTTCCCATTATTACCTAAATTCACATTAATAAGATATTTAATTTAGATTTATTGCAATTTTTACCACATTTAAATTAACAGGCTAAACAAATAGGTAACATAAAATATTTGTTACCATTTACCGTCAATCACACTTATGAGCTATTATTCCCAAATAATTGTTACAATTGTTTACATCACATAAATTTCATTCAATCATCATTAACATACTATTTAATTATATTTATTGAAATTTATTTCCAATTTACTAAATACAATCTGTTATAACCTTACCATTGTTTTCAATTAAATTAGTATTGCACTAAATTATTTATTTATCAACTGGCATTAACATTACTACCTTAATTTACATTCAGTTACTATTAATCAATATATTATTACATTGGTTAATTAAATGCTTATTTTTTTTTACTTATTTTAAATTTTATACCCAAGTGCAACAATTACACTATTTCATTTACAATGTGATTTCCCTTCAATTGTCAATAATTACTTTTAAATAATCATTGCTACAGTTCATTCTTAATATTGACTTTAATATAAATTATAAATTTTTTATTTCTTTTTAAATTTAACTACAAAAATCTTATTAATTTAGCCAATTTAGTTATCGAATTTTACGGGTCGTTACAAATATCACGTTTGCGCACGAACTGCGAACGACAGAATAAATATATGATCGTGCACAACAACGCGACACGATTACAAAATAACATAAAAACACACTGGTTATATAATTCTATGAAGTTTCAAAAATACCAACATTTGCCACAAATGCATCAAGCGAAATTAATTATTTTTTAAATTAAAAATTATGGAAAAATCATATAAGTTCATTAAAAAAAACACATCACTAAAAAATGGGCATTTATTTGAAACATAAATTTCATTGTATCTAAATTCGATTTCGAATATTCAAATAAATCAAGTATTCAAATTCAAAGACTTAAAAATTATGGGTTGTTACATTCTGCCCTTAAAAGAATTCCGTCCTCGAAATTCCACGAAGTGCAAAATATAACACAAACATCTAATTGAAACCAAAATCAAGCATGTCAAAATAAATATCACCTATAACCCCGGTTGGATGTATGGTGCCTTACTTATCAAAATGATTCATTTAACAATCCTAGGTTGATTTACCAACCCTAGGTAAAATATCACTTGGGCACCTAACCTAAGTTCTGATACCAATGCGACGACTGGGATTTTTGGACTAGACAAAATCATCAGAACCTGTCGTTAAAAAAAAACTAATGATAACTGGCAATTTTAAACATACCATTACCTTTATAAATATACAACATTACACTAAATGTATTGGATACAATTTTAATAATAAAACTTATCATAGAAATAGTTTATCTACTAGATGTATTTTAATACATACCAATATCAAATACCATAAATCTTTCGCTGCACAACTTTGATAAGAGAGAGACAACAACATACTTTCCTACAAACTTAATAAACATGTCACATGGAATAAAATAATAGGTAGGAAAGATACATCAAAATATGATAAATAACATACACTAAACATGAAATGGTAATTCAAGAAAAAGAAAAACTAATCTACTTATTGGATTGGGTCACCAACGTAGTGACTGCCTACGTACCTTCCCAAATTAGGTGCACCTAATTTAGAACATGATCAATTCAAACATAGTTCTTCACGCCAAATAACAGAGCTAATAAACTCCAAGGGAGTTTATGATACATCCAAAAAATATGTGATAAACAAACATCATTACAGACATATAATAAATAGGCGAGAAGAACATACATAAATAAATAAACTAGCGGAACAAATATAATACGGAAAGGGAATGTTTTCCATAAATCCTTAATAACTTTCATAATTCACCAAAAATCCTTCGGATACAAATATAAATTCCGTCCTTATTTTTAAACGCGGCTTATTTTTTTCCCAAACTACCCTTATCTATCATGGTTAAACCCTGAATCCACGCTTTTTTTATCATTCGACTTTTATTCCACATCAAAATCTTATTTTCTTCTACAAAATCTGAGAAATCTACAAAATCGAACAGCAAAACAACCTAAATCAACTACAAATCTGATATATTCAAGATCAAACAAGGCAAAATGGGAAGATCGAGAAGGTGATATATCTCAATATCTAGAGTAATCGATTTATATTCCACCTTTTTCAATCGATGCATCTTAGGGTTTTTTGCAAGTGATTTAGAGACATTTTTGAGTTAGCCGTGCTTATAAAGAACTTTTTAGTGGTATTATACATAGAACTGAGAATGCAAATGATAAACTGCAAAACTTGCTCTAATTACTGCAATTTTTGTTAAAAATTGTTCAACAAACTATTTGCACTCTTCAAATATCAAAGAAGATGTCATTAATGTGTTATTTTCACATTTTTAAGCAATACATTCGATCAATTTTACTATCTGTCTGTAATTTTTCATAATAATTATAAATCTATCAGTAAATATCATACTAATGTAAATTATTCAAGACGAATATGCACTGTGGTTAAAATGTTTGAATATCTCCGCTACGTTTATGCATAAACGAAAATAAGTAAACATTATTGACAATATCACATATGACTGCAATAATTCACTTTAATTGCTTACTTTTCAGCAATAATTGAGTTAAACAGACTAAACCCAATTTTATGTGGAGTTTTTTGAATAGTCTAATGTCAATTATTTATAATTATTGTAGACAAATATACAACTATGTTGAACATGTTTGAATATCACCGCAACATTTATGTATAAACAAAAATAAGTAAGCATTAATAACAATATCACATATGGCTTCAACAAATCACTTTAATTGCTTACTTGTCAACAATAATTGAGTTAAACAGTCTAAACTCAATTTTATGTGGAGTTTTTTGAATAGTCTAATGTCAATTATTCACGATTATTGCAGACAAATATGCAACTATATTGAACATATTTGAATATCTCTGCAACAATTATGTATAAACGAAGATAAGTAAGCATTGATGACAATATCACATATGGCTGTAACAATTCACTTTAATTGCTTAGTTTTATACAATAATTGAGTTAAACGGACTAAACTCACTTTGCATGGAGTTTTTTGAATAGTCTAATGTCAATTATTCACAATTATTGCTGAAAAATATGCAACTGTGTTGAACATGTTTGAATTTCTCTACAACATTTATGTATAAATGAAATACGTAAGCATTAATGACAATATCACATATGGCTGCAACAGTTCATTTTAATTACTTACTTTTTAGAAATAATTGAGTTAAACAGACTAAACTCAGTTTTATGTGGAGTTTTTTAAATAGTCTAATGTCAATTATTCACAATTATTACAGACAAATATGCAACTGTGTTGAAAATGTTTGAATATCTCTACAACGTTTATGTATAAATGAAAATAAGTAAACATTAATGACAATATCACATATGGCTACAATAATTCACTTTAACCGCTTAATTTTCAGCAATAATTGAGTTAAACGGACTAAGCTCGGTTTTATGTGCAGTTTTTTGAATAGTCTAATATCAATTATTCACAATAATTGCAACAAATATGCAACTATGTTGAACATGTTTGAATATCTCTTCAACATTTATGTATAAATGAAAATAAGTAAGCATTAATGACAATATCACATATGCTGCAAAAATTCACTTTAATTGCTTACTTTTCAACAATAATTGAGTTAAACAGACTAAACTCAATTTTATGTGCAGTTTTTTGAATAGTCTAATGTCAATTATTCACAATAATTGCAGACAAATATGCAAATATGTCGAACATGTTTGAATATCTCTGCAACATTTATATATAAACGAAAATAAATAAGCATTAATTACAAAATCACATATGGCTGCAATAATTCACTTTAATTTCTTACTTTTCAGCAATAATTGAGTTAAACGAACTAAACTTCCATTTCACATTTATTCACATTGTTGCTGAAAAATAAGCAATTAATTTTTAAAACTGCCGAGATATATGCAACTAAACCATGTACAAGAAAAGTTGCATATAAGTTAACAGTTTTTTCAACAATTTACCAATCTATTTGGAAAAAAGTGAAGAAAATTCTGGTGATATCTATAATTAGAAACAACATATTTTCCATTTCACAATTATTCAAATTATTTCTGAAAAATAAGCAATTATTTTTTAAAACTGCTGAAATATATGCAACAATTCCACATACATGAAAGTTTGCATATACCTTAAAATTCGCTGAAAATACAGCAATTATTTAAGATAAGTGCATACATTTCTGTTTTTTTTTCTGCATATTCATTATAATTGCAAGTATTTAACATCATCGATCATATTATTAGATTGTTCAAACTTATTTAATAATTTTTAATGTACTTTTACAGAAAATACAAAGGGAGAAATAAAACAAGGAAAAAGGTAATTCAGGAACATCACTTGTTCCTGCTAAAGAACAATCAGGATCAAAGATTCTACTCAAAAAAAGAAAAAGAATCAGTGAAGAGAAAATCAATAAAAGGGATGACTACTACAGCAACATTTTAAGGCCTTTCATCGATGTCCTTAGTAGGATTAAAAAGGAAGAATTGTTGAAAGTATCACATACGAAATATCTTCAAAATTTACCTTTCTACAAATTCATTAATACGATCTATGATAGAATTATGCCAACAAAGGAAAACACAAAAAATTCAAAAACTATAGACGTAATCATCAAAGCCTATGTAAAGAACTTGAACTGCTTTCAATTTGGAGATCTATTGCTATCATTCATGGAGAATGATGTAAGCCAATTATTAGCAGGGCCTATAGGTGATCAGCAAATCAAAACTTCCGGCCACATGAAAAAAGAGGGCAAATGCAATGTTCAGTTTACATCATTCATCAACAGACACTTTGAAGGAGAGACAAGTGTCAACAAAAAACATAGAAAGGGAGTTATTTACAACAATAAAAGGAACATCAAAAGAAAAAAGCAGATACGGCAAAGCTTTTGCAACTGCATTTGGTTGCAACATTCTTAATATCAAATCCAAACTCGACCGTGTCTTATAATATGATTCCATATTGTGTTTTTGAAGATAAAATGCAGGAGATATCTTGGCCAAAAACAATTCACAAACATTTGATAAATCAAATTGAAAAATATATTAACACACCAAGGAAAATAAATGCTTGTGTTACATGTTAGTGGTATTAAAATTTTAATCAATTAGATATATTTCCTATTAATTAATAATTAATTCTAATACTAATTGTCTTTTTTGCAGTGGTGGATCTATGAAAAGACACAAATTTTGAAATCTGCTAAACTGGAATACAACAACTCGTATTCTTGCCTGACAAATGGGATATATCAAAACTCAAGCCGATAATGTTAATGACCATAAAGTATAATTTAATAAGTATAACTGCAATATAATCTACAGAATTGTTAAGTTATATTACAAAAGCAGGCGGTGCTCTATATTTTTGCAGACTTGTCTGCAACAATTAATAACAATTGCAGATATATCTTAAGTTATTAGTAGTATTTGAGCATTTTGGTGCAATTATTCAATATAGTTGCTGACTTATGTGCAATTATTATAAACAATTGCATATTTATTTGCAGTTATAAATAGGAAAACTACACATTGGGCTACAAATATTTATAATAATTGAAGATATATCTACAGTTTTCCATAATACTTGCAGATTTTTCTTCCATTATTAAAAATATTTATGGACATACATGCCAATCATAATTAAAATTATGCACATTTATGCAATTATTTAGAATACTTACATTATATTCAAATATTCTAAAGCTTCAATTTTGATTCAATTCTTTATTTCAGGATTTTCAAGGAGAAGAACTAAAATTACTGAAAGATGCAGTAGAAAAAGATGAAGAATATAAAGATTGTACAAGAAAAGAGAAGAAAAATACAAAGAAATAATATGAAAACTGGAATTGGACAACCAAAAACTTTAAGCTGAAAATACACTGCTAAGAAAGCAACTGAGAGAATATGTGGAAACATCATCATTCACACAATCTGAGTGTAACAACCCGGGATTTCGCATTATTTAATTATCGTTGTTAGACGATTAAATCGGGTTGTTAATTTCTATTGGAAGTTTTTTTTACCAGTCGAAACTCTTTTAAAAAGTTGGAAAATCTTTTAATTATTTGATAAAGAGTATGCGGGCTTTAAACGAAATTTAGCCCACGTTTCTTTATTTGGGGTTGTGGTGCTTATCAAGGCAAATGCTCGTTTTCCCCTTACTCAAATTTCATTCAATTCGTTTAAACCCTAAATGTACGAAAGAAACAAAAAATGGCGGCCTCGTATCGTTCGTCCCTCTTCGAAAAAATATATTAGGTTTTCGATTCGATTTCGGTTTCGCCCGTCTTCGGGAGGCCTCGGCTTCAATTTCGATATGCAATCCTTGGAATTTCTACCATCGGTTGATTCTACTTGCTCGCGGCTCCTTCTATCTGCATCGAAGAAAGGTGAGTAAATCTCTTTACTCACATCTAGTTCCTTCTTAGTACGGTGCATCTGCAATTCGATTTTCTTCGATGTTGATTTATCTAGGCTATTTGATTTTGCCTCTGCTGGGACTATGTGATAATGTTTTGTTAATTGGTGAATTCTCTGGTACATCGACTTCGGTCGCTTTGACTTTGCGAAAAACATTTTGGCTTCGGCCTCCTTTTGCTTTGCGAACTCAACTTTGTTATGCTCTTGACATTTTGCTGTTTGTTTGATGTGTACGTGTGTTGGGTTGTAGCTTCGAGCTCTGCATAGTACTTATGCGTTGAGTCTTGTTGCTGTTGAGGTTTTGTATTGTTTGGTTTAGCTAGAACTGCCTGGCGTATTTTTGTTGATTGGATCTAGAATACTTATCCACTTCGCTTGTATCATCTATATCCACACTTCATGTTTATTTGTATTAGCTCGGCTTTGGAATTTTTTGAACTTGCTCACGGCTTCGATTTGAACTCTGATACTTGATTCTGTTGTTTGTGCTTGTGGACTTTGGCTGGTGATAAGGTTTGACTTGATTCGAACTTGTTGCCGCCTCTCTTGAACTTGTTTCACTGATGCATTGAGCTCGTGTAGTCTTCATTTATATGCAGTCTGCATTTACGTTGCCTTTGACCTTTTCGGGCACACATACTTGATTTCATTGTTGTTGTGCACTGACTTTGTGGTCTTCATATATGTGTATGCATGCATTTGACTTTGGGCTTGGTCAGTTGTACATTTGGTAACCATTACCTAACCTCAGCACTGCCTTCATGTAAATACATTGAAGTCCGTGTAGATAAATTAACCATTGGGTATATTGTTTAGTTTTATATCCCTGCATGTTGATTTTATACATGTGATAGTACCTCCATTTTAACCCAGATCTGTAGTATGCATTGTCACTCTAGTTCATGGCATTTGTGCGTAACAGAATTTGTTGAGACTATGCTTGTACATGTATATCGAATCACAGTTTCAGTTTGCATATATTTGTGACTTGGTCGTGCTTGGATTTGTGCTCTGGTTCCTCTTTGTATTACCTGGTCTGGATTGCACATGCATTACTGCATTCATGTAGTTCAATTATTTCAGTGCCATTTTGGTTCTTCTTTCTTTGGTTGAACTGTTTAGGTCCATTGATGATGCTATGTCATTGTGTATAGCTGCATGTTGTATTTGCACCCTTTTGTTGCAAGTATTCATGTACATTTAGGTGAGATGCACTTGTCTATGTCGATTGCCATTTTGAACTGCTGTACTGCCTTTGTTCTCGAGTCTGATGCATTGTATTGATGCAGTGTATTAATTTGCATTTAGTTACTGAATTTCACTGGTAACATTATCCTCATCTGAACTGCTCGGAGTCTTTTACTGTTGGGTGTTGTGGTGCCATGACCTGGTGCTCTCACCTTCATTCTTTTTCTATTTCACTTGATGCTATTCCTTTGAGGCAGTTCGTGATTGCAGCCCCTATTTGTTGGTTGACTTGAACTATGGTCGAGGCTTGATTTTATGTCTTGACCCTTTCATTTGAATTTACACCTGTGTTGAACCCGACTTTTCTTGGGTTTGACCTTGTATTCGTTTGTGAATTTTCATTGAGCTTTTGCGTATTTCATTACTGTAGTGGCAAGGCAGTGCATGCAAGCATGAACTGCAGCCACACGGTATTCATTGGGTACATCATCACTGTAGTGGCAGGGCAGTGCACGCAAGCGTGAACTGCAGCCACACGGTATTGCTTTTATTGACATTTCAATTACTTTTGATCCATTGATCTTTTGCGTATTTCATATGCCGTATTGGCGAGGCAGTACACGTTAGCGTGTACTGCAGCCAATTAGAATTGACGTTTTTAAATGATATTTCAATTGTTTAAATTTATTTAGTTTCATTTGATCATTTTGTTGTTATCTAATTATCTATTTGATAATAAGATTATGAGTTTCTAGTTATTTATTAATAATTTGATTTTGATGTTAATTGCCTATTAGACAATTCAGATGTTCTTCTAAATTACCTTCATTAATAATCCTTTCTTCTATCTTCGTTGATAATTTGAGTTTGTTGAATTGTTGTTTAACACTATACGTGTTATATTCACCGTTATTCGATTTTCTTGTTAAAGGATCGGATAGGTGAATTTATTGACTGTCGTCTAATTTTTATTTAATTATTATTGCTTCTGTGCACTAATAACTGAGTTTGAATTAGACTGACCCGTGTATTATTTTCTTTTGAATTTAATACTCGGGTCAGACCGAGTATTTACAGGTTGTAGATTGTTAGCTTTGGGTTGCTGCTTGAGCGATGAAGTCACTTCATATCTTTTGGAGTAGTCGTCGTCATTTATAGTAGTCATTTATTTGTATAGGAAGACATGTATTCATGTATATTATATACGATAATGTACTTGTATATGTAACTTCCAGAGTCGATAGTTGTAGTTGTATCATATGTACTGTATCACATGTATTGTAACTGACATCAGTTATTATATATATGAGACTTTTGTTTTATCTGTGTTCCGCATTTATATTATCTGTGTTATTATTATATCTATTGTCCTAAACTATTATGAACCATCGTAGTTCGTTTTATATTGGAATTGGGTATGTCGATGGGAGTAAATAAATATGAGATGAAAAATGAAAAATATATACCACTCCTATCGAGGTAATCAATCCTAGTGTAAGGCCTAACTACGGATGGCCGCTCCTATCCAGCCTTATTCTTCATAATAACAGACAGTATTTCCTTTAATACTCTTTGTTATTGTGAGCATAGAGGTGGGGCGTCACAGTTGGTATCAGAGCTTAGGGTTTATGGACATAATATAAAACATAACTTAGATGGAACATGTGTTACAGCTATTTGTCGATGTTTTTAGTTGTGCTTTGAGTCAAAACTAAAGTTTTGAAAATATGATGAAATTTTTAAATATCTGTATTTATAAATAAAGGTGAATTGTGTTTTGTTTATCAGAGTGCGCAGCGAAAACAGTGAGACTGCTTCGATGAGTACAGCTGATAGTTATTTTGATTTAAAAATCGAAATATGAAAATGAATTTAATTTCATTATGCTGTTTAACCAGTGGTTTGATTTGTTGAAATTCTTGTTGGTTTTCTTTGGTGCTAATCATATCTGATTAGATTTTTCCTGTTTTAAAATATCTTAATTGAAGATATAATAGAATGCTTTCTTTGTTTATTTGGTAGTGTGCATGCAAACATGAGTGCACGTTACTATATTAATTTTACGTTGAACCGATGCTTGGTTATGAAACGTGTTTTGTTGCCGTTATTTCTATAAGGGGATTTTTACGCCATTGCTAAATTTTTGAAGCGCGGTGTTTTGTTGACATTTTATATGAATGAAAATTCACTGGTATTATATTTTGATGCAAATTATTTTTATGAGATTTTGACGTAAAAAAATTACTGTCGCTTTGACTTCAGTAACCGTCAAATTTTAAAGTGAATTTTCAAGCGGTTATCCCGCAATGCTGATTTTGAGATCCGGTTCTACAATGTTTTGAGGAGTACAATTTCCTTATCGAAATTGTCATTAATGTTGCTGTTTTATCACGGATTTGCAAATCGTTTTAAAAAATAAAATTGTTTTCCAAATTTTTTTTAGTTTACGCTTTCAGAAGAATGAAAAAGCAACTTAAACGTTTCAGCAAAATCGAGGACTATGACCCCTTTCTTTTACTGATTCGTTTAATTCCGAACTTGTTCGTTTGAGAATGTAAATTATTACTTTTATAAAATAAATGAAACTGTTTTCAGAAGTTTTACAATTTGCGTTTTCAGAAGAATGAGAAAGTGACTTAAACATTTCAGCAAAATCGAGGATCATGACCCCTTTCTTTTACTGATTCGTTTAATTCCGGACTTGTCCGTTTGAGAATGTAAAATGTATTTTTACAACACACACAGTTTTGCACTTTCAAGGAAACGATGAAGAGAATCAAACGATTTAGTAAAACACGTGGTATGGGACATGTGAGTTTGCTATTTCGGTTAATTCCGGACTCGTTGATTGATATATTTGATATTTTGATGATTCTGATGATTTGTGTGCTTTCGAGCCACTATGTTGGACCTTCGGGTCATCTGCTGGACCTTCGGGTCATTTGTTGGACCTTCGGGTCATTTGTTGGGCTTTCGGGCCACTCTGACGGACCTTCGGGTCAAATACCAGTACTAGACCTTCGGGTCACTCTGCGGACCTTCGGGTCAATCTGATGGGCGCCAAAATTATGTTGAGTACTTGGTAGGCTTCGGCCATTTGTTGATGCACGTGCGGCGAACTAAAAACTCGCCATCTGATGGGATCGATCCAACCTTTTATGTTGATTTTCTAGTTATCCTAATTGATTCTAGATATTTGTTGCATCCAATTATCTGCAGGTAATTGGATATTTGTTGATATGAGTTCTAATTATCGTTTTTGATAATTAGATATTTGTTGATTTGATTATCGCTTGTGATAATTAAATATTTGTTGATATGTGTTCTGATTATCGTTTTTGATAATTAGATATTTGTTGATTTGATTATCGCTTGTGATAATTAAATATTTGTTGATATGAGTTCCAATTATCGTTTTTGATAATTAGATATTTGTTGATTTGATTATCGCTTGTGATAGTTAAATATTTGTTGATATGTGTTCTAATTATCGTTTTTGATAATTAGATATTTGTTGATTTGATTATCGCTTGTGATAATTAAATATTTGTTGATATAAGTTCTAATTATCGTTTTTGATAATTAGATAATTGTTGATTTGATTATCGTTTTTGATAATCGAATAATTGTTGATTTGATTATCGTTTTTGATAATTGAATATTTGTTGATCTGAGGTTTGATTATCGTTTTTGATAATCGAATATTTGTTGATTTGAGATTTGATTATCATTTTTGATAATCGAATATTTGTTGATTTGATTATCGTTTTTGATAATCGAATATTTGTTGATCTGAGATTTGATTATCGTTTTTGATAATCGAATAATTGTTGATTTGATTATCGTTTTTGATAATCGAATAATTGTTGATTTGATTATCATTTTTGATAATCGAATATTTGTTGATCTGAGGTTTGATTATCATTTTTGATAATCGAATAATTGTTGATTTGATTATCGTTTTTGATAATCGAATATTTGTTGATCTGAGGTTTGATTATCGTTTTTGATAATCGAATAATTGTTGATTTGATTATCGTTTTTGGTAAGAATAATTGTTGGTTTGATTATCGTGTTTGATAATCGAATATTTGTTGATTTGAGATTTGATTATCGTTTTTGATAATCGAATAATTGTTGATTTGATTTTCGTTTTTGATAATCGAATATTTGTTGATTTGATTATCGTTTTTGATAATCGAATATTTGTTGATCTGAGATTTGATTATCGTTTTTGATAATCGAATAATTGTTGATTTGATTATCGTTTTTGATAATCGAATAATTGTTGATTTGATTATCGTTTTTGATAATCGAATATTCGTGGATCTGAGGTTTGATTATCGTTTTTGATAATCGAATAATTGTTGATTTGATTATCGTTTTTGATAATCGAATAATTGTTGATTTGATTATCGTTTTTGATAATCGAATATTTGTTGATTTGAGATTTAATTATCGCGTATGATAATTAAATAATTGTTGATTTGAAATTTGATTATCGTTTTTGGATAATTGAATATATGTTGATTTGAGATTTCTGATTATCGTTTTGATGATTGGAGATTAGCCAGTTTTGATGATTTTGAGATTTCTTAGTGTCTTAAATTGATCCTAGCTTATGCTGATTTCATTGAATTGCTGTTTCCTATCTATCACTGCTGATAGTTAGAGTTTGTTGATTATGGAGTTTGTGTTTTCTAGTTATTTGTTGGATAACTAGATATTTGTAGTTTGGTGAATTGTGATTTGTGTTTCCTAATCATCTTTGTTGATAATTAGATATTGCTGTTTTGCGATTTTCTGTATTTTAATTATCTAATTGATAATTGAATATTGCTGATAATTGTGTTTAATCAGTTCTGTTGTTTCTGATTATCTAATTGATAGTTAGATTTTTGTTGAGAATTTGTGAATTTCTTTTATAAAATTAAAAGATTTCTTTGACATTAGAATTCTCTGCCTATATTTTCTAGCTTAACCAGTTTATGTTAGAAAATTTATTGTTATCGACGACCTTAATTATGAAAATTGCGGGGACGCAATTTTTATAAGGAGGGGAGTCTGTAACAACTCGGGATTTCGCATTATTTAATTATCGTTGTTAGACAATTAAATCGGGTTGTTAATTTCTATTGGAAGTTTTTTTTACCAGTCGAAACTCTTTTAAAAAGTTGGAAAATCTTTTAATTATTTGATAAAGAGTATGCGGGCTTTAAACGAAATTTAGCCCACGTTTCTTTATTTGGGGTTGTGGTGCTTATCAAGGCAAATGCTCATTTTCCCCTTACTCAAATTTCATTCAATTCGTTTTAAACCCTAAATGTACGAAAGAAACAAAAAATGGCGGCCTCGTATCGTTCGTCCCTCTTCGAAAAAATATATTAGGTTTTCGATTCGATTTCGGTTCCGCTCGTCTTCGGGAGGCCTCGGCTTCAATTTCGATATGCAATCCTTGGAATTTCTACCCTCGGTTGATTCTACTTGCTCGCGGCTCCTTCTATCTGCATCGAAGAAAGGTGAGTAAATCTCTTTACTCACATCTAGTTCCTTCTTAGTACGGTGCATCTGCAATTCGATTTTCTTCGATGTTGATTTATCTAGGCTATTTGATTTTGCCTCTGCTGGGACTATGTGATAATGTTTTGTTAATTGGTGAATTCTCTGGTACATCGACTTCGGTCGCTTTGACTTTGCGAAAAACATTTTGGCTTCGGCCTCCTTTTGCTTTGCGAACTCAACTTTGTTATGCTCTTGACATTTTGCTGTTTGTTTGATGTGTACGTATGTTGGGTTGTAGCTTCGAGCTCTGCATAGTACTTATGCGTTGAGTCTTGTTGCTGTTGAGGTTTTGTATTGTTTGGTTTTGCTAGAACTGCCTGGCGTATTTTGTTGACTGGATCTAGAATACTTATCCACTTCGCTTGTATCATCTGTATCCACACTTCATGTTTATTTGTATTAGCTCGGCTTTGGAATTTTTCGAACTTGCTCACGGCTTCGATTTGAACTCTGATACTTGATTCTTTTGTTTGTGCTTGTGGACTTTGGCTGGTGATAAGGTTTGACTTGGTTCGAACTTGTTGCCGCCTCTCTTGAACTTGTTTCACTGATGCATTGAGCTCGTGTGGTCTTCATTTATATGCAGTCTGCATTTACATTGCCTTTGACCTTTTTGGGCACACAGACTTGATTTCATTGTTGTTGTGCACTGACTTTGTGGTCTTCATATATGTGTATGCATGCATTTGACTTTGGGCTTGGGCAGTTGTACATTTGATAACCATTACCTAACCTCAGCACTGCCTTCATGTAAATACATTGAAGTCTGTGTAGATAAATTAACCATTGGGTATATTGTTTAGTTTATATCCCTGCATGTTGATTTTATACATGTGATAGTACCTCCATTTTAACCCAGATCTGTAGTATGCATTGTCACTCTAGTTCATGGCATTTGTGCGTAACAGAATTTGTTGAGACTATGCTTGTACATGTATATCGAATCACAGTTTCAGTTTGCATATATTTGTGACTTGGTTGTGCTTGGATTTGTGCACTGGTTCCTCTTTGTATTACCTGGTCTGGATTGCACATGCATTACTGCATTCATGTAGTTCAATTATTTCAGTGCCATTTTGGTTCTTCTTTCTTTGGTTGAACTGTTTAGGTCCATTGATGATGCTATGTAATTGTGTATAGCTGCATGTTGTATTTGCACCCTTTTGTTGCAAGTATTCATGTACATTTAGGTGAGATGCACTTGTCTCTGTCGATTGCCATTTTGAACTGCTGTACTGCCTTTGTTCTCGAGTCTGATGCATTGTATTGATGCAGTGTATTAATTTGCATTTAGTTACTGAATTTCACTGGTAACATTATCCTCATCTGAACTGCTCGGAGTCTTTTACTGTTGGGTGTTGTGGTGCCATGACCTGGTGCTCTCACCTTTATTCTTTTTCTATTTCACTTGATGCTATTCCTTTGAGGCAGTTCGTGAGTGCATCCCCTATTTGTTGGTTGACTTGAACTATGGTCGAGGCTTGATTTTATGTCTTGACCCTTTCATTTGAATTTACACCTGTGTTGAACCCGACTTTTCTTGGGTTTGACCTTGTATTCGTTTGTGAATTTTCATTGAGCTTTTGCGTATTTCATCACTGTAGTGGCAAGGCAGTGCACGCAAGCGTGAACTGCAGCCACACGGTATTCATTGGGTACATCATCACTGTAGTGGCAGGGCAGTGCACGCAAGCGTGAACTGCAGCCACACGGTATTGCTTTTATTGATATTTCAATTACTTTTGATCCATTGATCTTTTGCGTATTTCATATGCCGTATTGGCGAGGCAGTACACGTTAGCGTGTACTGCAGCCAATTAGAATTGACGTTTTTAAGTGATATTTCAATTGTTTAAATTTATTTAGTTTCATTTGATCATTTTGTTGTTATCTAATTATCTATTTGATAATTTGATTATGAGTTTCTAGTTATTTATTAATAATTTGATTTTGATGTTAATTGCCTATTAGACAATTCAGATGTTCTTCTAAATTACCTTCATTAATAATCCTTTCTTCTATCTTCATTGATAATTTGAGTTTGTTGAATTGTTGTTTAACACTATACGTGTTATATTCACCGTTATCCGATTTTCTTGTTAAAGGATCGGATAGGTGAATTTATTGACTGTCGTCTAATTTTTATTTAATTATTATTGCTTCTGTGCACTAATAACTGAGTTTGAATTAGACTGACCCGTGTATTATTTTCTTTTGAATTTAATAATCGGGTCAGACCGAGTATTTACAGGTTGTAGACTGTTAGCTTTGGGTTGCTGCTTGAGCGATGAAGTCACTTCATATCTTTTGGAGTAGTCGTCGTCATTTATAGTAGTCGTTTATTTGTATAGGAAGACATGTATTCATGTATATTATATACGATAATGTACTTGTATATGTAACTTCCAGAGTCGATAGTTGTAGTTGTATCATATGTACTGTATCACATGTATTGTAACTGACATCAGTTATTATATATATGAGACTTTTGTTTTATCTGTGTTCCGCATTTATATTATCTGTGTTATTATTATATATATTGTCCTAAACTATTATGAACCATCGTAGTTCATTTTATACTGGAATTGGGTATGTCGATGGGAGTAAATAAATATGAGATGAAAAATGAAAAATATATACCACTCCTATCGAGGTAACCAATCCTAGTGTAAGGCCTAACTACGGATGGCCGCTCCTATCCATCCTTATTCTTCATAATAACAGACAGTATTTCCTTTAATACTCTTTGTTATTGTGAGCATAGAGGTGGGGCGTCACACTGAGAATGTGGAGCTACCAATAGAATAAATAAGTGGTAGCAAACTGACTCCACAGATGAAAATGAAATTTAAAAAATAAAGAAAATAAAGATAATGCAACCAAAGAGAATCCTTCATTTGGTAATACTATGAACGATATATTGTTTTTCAATAAGACTGCAAAAATGAAAAATATTTGATGATATATCCGCAAATATTCTTACTATATGAAAAATGCATTGTTAAAGAATAAATGTAGATATTATTGCAATAATTATTAAAAAGTACAGCATTTTCTTCATTTTTTTTCATAATACCTTGCAACATAACACATAAAATTCATAATTATTTCAAAAACACTAAATAGTTGAATTACAAACATGTACTTCAACTCAAAGGACAGTAGAAAAGGAAAATCAAACCGATGTTCAAACTGAAGACAAAAGTATTGAAGATGAATGTCATCTTATGGAGAATGATAAAGATGAGGAAAAAGAAGAACAAACAGGAAAAGTTGACGACAACGAGGAAAAGATAATTTTCAATGAAAAACAAAAAGATCCAAATGGTGATGAACAAAAAAAAAAAACAATTGACGAAGATAAATCAATCGAAAAAATCCTTCATTTGGTAATACTTCGAATAATTATAGTTCTTCAACATGACTGTAAAAATTAAACAAATTTGATGATATATCCGCAAATATTCTTACTATATCAGAAATATGTTGTTGAAGAATAATTACAGATGTTAATGCAGCAATTGTTAAAAAGTGTAGCATATTATTTATTATTTCATAATAATTTACAACATAACACATAAAATTCATTATTATTTCATAAATGCTAAATATTTCAATTTAAAATATATCTTTTATGTCAAAGCACTGAAGAAATAGAAAATCAAACTGATGCTGCATATGAAAACAAAAATATTGAACAAGAATGCAGACTTAAGTTGAAAAAGCTGAAGACAATCAAATCACAAAAATTATAGTCCAAAAACCAATCATGAAATATTCTCCAACATTCAAATTAATTTCAGGTGAAAACATCCAAAATTTCCCAAAACTACAAGGCAGACAAACAGAAGATGAACTATCTAGTTTAGCATAAAAAATCCGAAGAAAGCAAAGAGAAAACATTGGAAATTGAAAAGCAAAAAAAGGTATAAATCAGCTAAAGGTATGGATTTGCAAACTCAAAAGAAATCAAAAAAAGGAAAAACAACAAGAAGAAATCCTATCAATAATAGTTGAAGAATGCAAATCTGAACCTAGATCATCTGAATTATCTACCACTGCAAAGATGAAAGTTAGAAAATGGTCAAATGTGCAAAGTCTATATGAAGAAAAAATCAAACTGCTGGAGGACTTCCTTAATAACTCCAACCTCAGGTAAATCGAAGTCCAAACTATATAAAATTCTTTGAATAGCCAAGTATACCAATAATTGCTGAAATAAAAGCATTTATTTAAATCTGCTCATGACATATTAGAAAATAGTTAATAATATTCTTCATTATATCACAACAAAAGTGCATACTGAATGGAGATGATGACATCATTATAACCGGAACAACACTTGGTGAAATAATAGTTGGAAGATTTCTTAAAGGCCAGGTAAAACTTTACTCAACAATTCCATTTAGTTGGAAATTTATCAGCAACATTTCATTGGACTTGTTGTTCTATCTGCAAAATTCCATTTACCTACAACAAATCCATTTATCTACAGATTTATCAGCAATATTTCGTTAAGCTTATTATTTTTCCAGCAAAATTCCATTTATCTCCAACAATTACATTTATCTGCCGATTTGTCAGCAACATTTCATCAAAGTTGTTATTTTTTTTGCGAACTTCCAAAAACATATTATAGTCTTTTGTCAACAAATATATTATCACCATTTCCTTATAATAATATTTGTAGATGATTGACTGGTATTCACATGAATTGCAAAAAGCTAATGCAGAAAATTTGTACTTCAAAGTTTACGGTGCCGTAAGTCTTATAATCTTTTAGTGAAGAATTTGTTTAAATATTCATAAATTCAATTTGCTAATATATGCTACGACGGACATTTCTACTGAGCAATTCAAATAAGATAGCATAAGCCCTAATCGATGATGTAGTAGCTAAAATTTTGCAAACTGCAATAAAATGTTCTTCCCTATCCACCAAAAATCTCATTTTACACTCTTGGAGTTTATTAAAGAAGACAGAATATGGATGCACTATCATTCCATAAAACCACGACACGAAGGAGAACATCAGAACGCAATAAGAAAGCTGGTATGCAAACTGAAAAATGAATAAATCAAAGGAAAATAAACTATTTAACAAAATCTTTTTTCTTTACAGAGGGTTTATGTCACAGCCTTACTAAAGAAATTGGAAAAAAGAGACCATAAACCATCAAACCAAATCACTTTTGCTAATAGCCCACAACAACGTTCTGATTCGTAAGTACACCACAACAAAAAATGAAAAAATATTTCCATATCATAGAACATTTATTCTAACAATTTCATAATATTTTTCAATTATTGCAGAGTTGACTATTGTGACGACCCAGAATTTTGGGCAATATCAATTTAATAATCTGTATTAAAAATTAAATTGATATGATAATTTTTGTTAATAAAATTTTAATTTAATTTAGTATTCTAATTAAATAAATATTTAGTTAATGAATTTTACCTTTTAAAAAAAGTTAATAAAATGTTTTCTATTTATAATGTGTATAGAAAATGTATATATATGTGTATATATTGTAAATAGATAAGCTTTGATTTGAAATTTAATAAATAAAATCTTGTTTTTTTAATTCTAATATACATTTTGATAATTTGGAAATGATGATTTAATTTAATATATGACTTTTCGAAGCTATTTAAAATAAATAATTATATGGTTTTAAATACTTAAAATAAATGATTAATTGTTTAAAATTATGTCTTAGCTTAAGGTTAAATTTAAGTGAAAGGTTTGTTTTATTTCTTTTTAAAATATTACTTGATAAATATGATTTGAAAATAGAAGTTTAAAATACAATATAACATATGATATATTAATTCATTTAAGATAAGTAATTTATATATGTAATAAGACAATTTCTTTTATAAATTATTTCGAATGAATAATTTGTTATTTTCAAACAATATTAACAATGTATTGTTTATCTATATAAATATATAAGGATTTTATTATCAATATAATTATTATTTCAAATTGAATTTGTATATATATATAAAACTTGATTTTAAAAATTATACTTTTGAATTTGATTTGAATTTGAATTTAAAGTTTTAAAATTCAAAAGATAGATATTTAAATTGTTTTGTATTTTAAGATATTTGTATAAACTTTTATTTTATAAATAAAATTGGTTTTATTTCTATTAAAAGTATCTATACATATAAATAAGTGCTTATTAACTAATTAATTAAGTATAATCTTACATTAACCTTTATTAACATTTAAAATAAATACAAATTAACTTAAAGTGACATGTGTTATTTTCCTATGCCTCATGTAACATGTGTTAATTGATAAGTATGTTAAAATGACAAATGTCAATATTTGTTTTTCTTGTAATTTTTAAATTTATCATTTGTCATTTTAAAATACATATGTTTTACCTTCTTCATTTCTTTCCTCTTTAATCAAAACTAAAGAGAATTTCAGCTGAACAATAACTCAGATCAAAATCAATTTGTAAATCACTTCCTCAAAAACCAAAAACCAAAAATCAAATCTAATCTTCAGCCTGCAAATGTAAATCGTGTATTTCATTTTCAATTCAAGTTTGCAAAGCTTTTTCAAATTTCCAGAAAACAATAACCTGTTATCATTATCAAAACCAAAAGCCTGTGCATTCTTCTTCAACCGGGGTTTATCAAAAGAAAACCTGTAGATTATCAACAGTAAAATCAAAGCATATCAGTTTCAATAACTAGCAATTCAAGTCAACTAACAATGCAGCTTAAATCAAGTGCAACAATTCCAGATCAAAGGAATTCAAAGCCTGGAACAAAAATCAGTTCTTTGACCTTCATTTAGGTGAGTAAAATTTTAATTTAAAAACAGTTTAAATCCGAGATCTCTTAAATGCACGGATGAAAATATTGTGGTAATGCAGTGTTAAATTGTTTGCATGTATGAATATGAATGCATTGTATGTATTTATGATATGCCTGTGAAAATGTCTGTAATTTTATACATATATAAGCCTCTGTTGTGTACAGGCTAAACTTTCCCCTAAGGAAAATATCATTTCACTTCATTCATTTAGTTTTAGGCTTTGATTTATGAATGGAAAATGATCATTTCTGTGTGGTATTAATTTTAAAAATAGTTTAAAGATTTTATATTTAGTAATTTTCACATCAAAATATTAAATACAGTGAAGAGCTAAAAATAGTTAAAAATCAATCATAGTGATTTCCGATTTTGATTTCAGAATCTGATATGTTAAACTAAACGGTGAATTTTAGGATTCGAATCAGGATCTTTAATGTGGTATAAATCGAGATATGCTAGGATGAATGATTTTGGGAATATCTCTGATTCCAGATGATCTACGTATAGGGGTGCAGTTATTTTTGGGTTGTGGTAGCTTTAGTGATGTTGATCATTAGAAAAATATAGGTGGATTTTTCTGGTGATTCTGGTGGTCTGGGATCAACGTAGTAGGGTTTTGTGGGTTTCTTTGTGGAGTTGAGTATCGTGGTGATCTTGGCGACATTGGAGCTTTGGGCTCGATCGCGATGGTGGCGATCGTGAGTTGACGATGTGAGACTGCTATGGAAGGGAGGCCGTGGGTTCCGATCACCTAGATCATCGGTGGTGGGAGTTTTTCATATGATGGCTGTTTCCAAAAATAGGATGATGGTTCGATTTTGATTCAAGGCTGGAATTGTAGTTCTAGGTGGACGATTGGTTAGGTGGGGTCGGCTTGGGTTTGTTGATGATCGGGGGAATGGCCAGAGTTAGTCGGAGGGGGGTGCACTGTGCACACGTGCACATCAGGTTTTGACGGGTTGAAGTTTTTAGGTAACTCGAGTTTTCCTTGAGTCATTCTCGAGTTGGCCTCAAGGCAAAAAGTTGGCACGTGAGTATATTGGTTTGCTTGGGGAAGTGGTCGAGTTGTCTCAAGTTATACTTTGATTAAGAAATCAGGTTTTTAAATTTAAAATAAAAAGAAAAGTGTTTCAGATTTTAAATCAAAGAACCTGGACTTTTCAAATGCTTCTAGGCTTCAAAACAAAGTAACACAAGTTTTTTTTAAAAAGTTATAAAAATAATTCAGGATAAATGTTCTAAATAAGTTTTTAAAAATAAAAACAAGGTTTGAATTTAAATAAAATTGATTTTTAAAAAAAACTCTTATATGGATTTCTTTTATAGAATGAGTGTTTCTTAATATTTATTTAAAGGTTTGTAAATTTGATTTAAATTTAGTAAAAGTTTAAATTTGTTATTCATTTTAAATCTTAAAATTTAAATGAAATTTAAAAGTAAATTTAAAGGTGGAATGTTTTAAATGCATATGTTAATGATAATTAGGTCATTAATAAAAGAATGATTTATCCTAAAGATAATTCAGGTTTCAATAATTAGGATCAATTTAGTTAATTAATTAATGATTTAGTATTAATTAATTAGTAATTATGGATTGTTAGTTAATTAATTAAGGGATAATTAATTAAGTAATTAAGGGTTAAGTTAATTAATTAAAGATTAATTAACTTGTAATTAAGGGTCATTAATTAGATAAGTATAGATTATTAATTAATGATTTGGAATTAATTTATCAAGTAATTAAAAATTAATTAAGTTACAGTTCAGCACTTAATAAATTAAATAATTAGAGTTAATTAGTTGGTTATTAAAGATTAATTAACTTATAATTAATAATGATTAATCTAAGTTTAATTACTTTAGAGAAGTAATATAAGAATTATTAATAGTTAATGAAAACCATTAACTTGAGATTATTCAATAATTAATTAATGTTATTAATTTTTAATAATTAATTAAATTAATTAATTAGAGATAATCATTTATGAAATAATTACTTAATGAAAGTAATTAAAGGAATTAATTACTCAAGGTAATTAATTAAATAATTTTGATTAGTTTAAGTTAATTAATTAAGTTTAATTAATTTAGAATAATCACTTGAGGATTTGATAAGTATAATTACGAAGGAAAGTAATTAATGGATAATTACTAGATGTAATTAATTAAATAGTGATTTATTAATGGAAGTAATTTGAGTTTAATTACTTTGTGTAATTAATCAAGGGATTAATTAAAGATAATTAATAAAGGAGTAATTAATATATTTAATGAAATAATTAAGGGTAGTTAATTACTGGATGAGATTAATCAAGAGTGATTAATAAATATGGTTTAATTAAAGATTAATTACTAAATGTAATTAACTTAAATAGAGTAATTAATTAAAAAGTAATTAGGGATCATTAATTAATATAATTAATGATGTAATTAAGGGTTGATTAATTAAGATTAATTAATCAAAAATGAAGTAATTAATTAATTTAATTAATTAAGGATTACTGTAATTAATTATAATTAATTAATTAATGAAGTAATTAAAGGTTAATTACTATAAGTGGTTAAGGATAATTAATTAGAGGATGATTACTTGAATGTAATTAAAGGATAATTAATCAGGAACGATTAATTAAGGTGGATAATTAAAGGATAATTAATTAATTGATTTGTAGTTAATTAATGGTTATGTAAGCAAGTTTTATAAAGATAGAAGTAATTAATTTAATTTACTTTAAATTAATTAGATATGAATTAATTAATTTAATTCATTTTAAATTAACTATGGTGTGATTAATTAATCCTTGCTTATGTATGGATGGATGATATTAATTACCTTGAATGGTTTTAGATCTCTGATATGAGATAAGTAATGTTGTGTGATATGGCTGCTTTGGTTGAAGTGTGATGATAATGCGAATTATCTATTTATGATGATAATGTGGATTATCTGTTTGTGATGATAATTTGAATTATCTACTTGTGATGATAATGTAGATTATCTATTGTGATATATGAATATCTATCTGTGTGTATATAGATAATAGAATTGAATTGTTTTAAGCTTTAAAACAACCTAGACCTAAAAGATGGCGTTTTGGATTTCGATGAGACCAGGATCGGGTTTCCAGATTTGGATATCCGAAAACCACATCGATCCAAATTTGGATATCTGAAAACCACATCGATCCAAATTAACGATAGGTCGTGAATCTCAAGTAAAGATGAAGATTCAAAGTGCAAGGGTTATCGTCGTTAACACTGAGGGTGATTCCAAAATGAGTGTAACGAGATAATGCCTTCGGTTTTGTTCGAACCCGGAATGAACTAGTGTGGATTGAATGCTTTTAGAACATCGTCAGGTGGACGATGAGCATTCTAAGATAGATGTGTTCTATAAAGGTAATCATAGCCTCAACCCTCATTAACGGGGAATGGCTAAAACAGGGGAGGTGCAGCAAGGCTAAGTGGGTAGCATCCAAGTAGGACAAGATTTTTCCCTGCCTAGAAGTCCCTTCATATCGGCTGTGTGGGGCAGTTGATTCGCGACAACTGCTAGGGTTGTCTTGTTCAGAACTATCCAGTAAGGGATGGTTTCGGTCTTGTGTTGCAGGGGATTTAGGGTAGATCCTTGGTACAGTGATCTAGGCCCCGTATTGTGACAGGCAGTACCCCAGTAGCCCTGCCATTGTATGGAATCCAAACTCCAATAAGTGCCGTACGTTTTAGTTGTGCCACACTATGTTGAAACGTGAGATGTAAGCATTCCAGCTATTTCTGTATTTTACTTGAAAACCCTAGACCCGATTATAATATCACTGGATTTCCTATCAAATGTTTTGGTTAGCGTAAGGTAAAAACTTACCCATGTTTATGTGTGGGAAGTCTTACGTGATACCTTTTGTTTTCAAAGGTTTTCCAAAGTTAAGAAACTTTAACCCGTTTACTCACACCAGACCTATGTCTGACCCAAGTGTTTATTTTCTGTTTTATTATAGTCTTGGGTACTCATATTATGTATGAGTAGTCGAGGGACTCAGGTTAGCTTTGATGAATTCTAAAGGAGCAATGGAGCAGAAGGCTTCAGCGTTTGTAGATATCTAGGTGGTTCCGCCTATTGATCTCTGAGTCGTCTATTTGAGTTGTATTTTGTGTTGTAATAACTAGACATGTGTTTATAACTGTCTAGTATGTGATGTATATGCTGTATAACTCTGATGTATATGATACTATGTGATACTATGTGATTATTATAATTTATTCATTCCACTGTTGAGATTCCGATGTTGTTTAGTTCTTTTCTTCTCTATCTTTTCTCTTCTCTATCCCTTTCTTTCTTAATAATGATGCATCATTTTGTGGAATGAATGGCAGGTTATTACAGTGGTATCAGAGCATAGGTTGAGATAATACCTAGGCTCTGGAATGGTGTCTATCTTGAGAGAGCGTATTTATAATTTTGAATATGTATATGTATATGTGTATATACATACATACATACATATATATATATATATATACATATATATATTTCTACCTATTTTGTTGGGTTACCTGTTCGGTTTTTCCAATATGAGTTGTAAAGATAGATGGGATAGTGGTGCGTGTAGCAAGACTACCAATTGAAGGAGTCTGAGTGTTGAAGTTGGAAGTGCGTCTGGTGAGACTGTAGACCTAATACCATCTCGAGTAAGTTTTGCTATGGTGAAAAGATTTGATCGATCTCTGAAGGAAACCTTTTAAAGGTTCGGAGTACATCCTTTAAGTGCAAGTTGGATGAGTAGAGTTTAGATCTGTCAACTGAGCAGAAGCGAGTTGTAACAACCCGCATATTTATCAGTTGTATATTTAAATATTTTATTTAAATATAACATCATTTGTCGGATCATAGTCCGAAAAGTTACTTTCTGCAAACGGTCGAATTGGGTCTCAAGACCACTTCCATTGAGTTCAAAACGTCGTTTGCGATCTTTTTGAGTATAAGCTTTGATATATTTGGAGTAAGTCGAATTTTGCTATTTGCTAAGTGGGCTTTTGGGTTTGGGTTTCACCCAAACTATTCTATAAACCAACTCAGCCCTTCTCTCCTTCCATTCACTTATTCATTTCATAAAAAACTTAAGCTAAAAACTGATAATGGTGGAAGAGAATGAGAATTAGAAACTCCTAGCCCTAGTTTACTTGAAAATCCAAATTCTTGCTCCAAAATCATAGAGAAGCTATTGGTAAGTCTCTCTTCTTCTTCTCCAACTCTTTCTCCTTCAATTTCAGAAAGTTTTCCTAAACCTAACTTAGGAAAATACTTGTTTGTTCTTAGATTGAAGCTTGTTGGGTTGAAGTAGTGATTAGTTGGTTTTCTCCTTGTGACTTAGCTCCTCCATCTTCTTTGTTTGTGAGATAAAAGGTGAGTTTTGAACTCACATCTACTTCTTTTGATATCATTGATGTTAGGAATGAATTCCTAATACTTGTTCATGTGCATTTGCTTTCGACTTGGGTTGCTTTGGTGAAATTACCAAATATTGAATTTTGAAGCCAAATCTATGAAAAACCTTATATGGTTGATGTTTTTGTTGTTTGGAGTGTTTGGGTGTGTCGTCAAGGTTCGATAGTCATTTGACATAAGCCCATAATCAACACGCATCCGATTGCTTTCGATTTGCTTGGCCATAGTTGGCCTTGGTTCAGGAATTGCCTGACCATCTGGTTTCAGACGTCTGAAATGCCTGTTTCAGACGTCTGAATATTGTTCTTGGGAAGAAATTTATTTCCAGATTCAGACGTCTGATTTTATATTCCAGATGTCTGAATTGGCTAAATTTCGACCAGAAAGGAAATAGGCAAAATATTGCCTGTTTCAGACGTCTGAATGGTTGGATTCAGACGTCTGAATCCTGTTTTGGAAAACAAATTGATTTCCAGATTCAGACGTCTGAATCCCTTCATTCAAACGTCTGAACCTGCTGTTTTTGGCCAATTTGCCTTGTTCGTTTAATTTTCCAAATTTGATCGATGTATACTGATTCTAATTAGTTGTTTATGCATATTTGACCTTGATAATTTCTTTTTGAATTCATTCATGGGTTTTTATAAATAAATTCTTCAAATCGTATTAAAGGTTCGTTCTCCAATTTATAAACCCTATTTAAAACACACGCACAATTTCGCACTTCGAGCGAAGTGGAAGGGTGAGTAAATGGTTGGGCAAAACACGGACCATGAATCTGTGCGTTTATCCTTCTGATTAATCCCCAACCTATTCAATTGATCGTTTTGACCGTCGGGTTTGGTTTACTGATGATATGAGGTGAATTTTGTATTGCTTTGAGTGTGAAATTAACTAATGGATAGTAAACCGTTTAGTGCGAACGGGTGGTTATGGGACTCACGTTACCACTTTTCGGATTCTTTTCTGGGAGTTTGTGACACATGCTGCCTTTGGATAGTGCCTTCGGACTGTCTCCTCTGGCTTGTTGCCTTTAATATCGCTTTTGGAGTTGGTCCTTTGCCCCGACTCGAGAGATATTTGGGATTGTCGGTTACCTTTAGTATTGCTTTTGGAGTGGTTTCTTCACCACCGCTCAAGAGATATTGGAGTGGTTTCTTCACCACCGCTCATGATGTTTCATTGATATTATATTCTCTTGGTATCGTCCTTCGGTGTTGGTCTTTTTGAGCCGCATGATGAGTAGCATTTACCTTGTGGAACTTGTATACCTTATTGGTATTTGTTATTTGCCTTATGGTTTATTTCGGGATATTCTTATGCTTTGTTTCTATATGTTGCCGATGATATGAGGCTTGTTATCATATGATTCATCTTTTGTTAGATGATTGTGTTATCTCTTTTAGAGATATTTGCTATACCTTGTAACCTTGCAGGTTTATTGTTGTTCAGTTTATCTAACTGATTTGTTTAGCTAGACTGACCAGTGTATTAATTACTCGGGTCAGACCGAGATCTTTCAGGTTAGGTGCCTTTGGACTTAGCCTATGTTGCTTCCGCATGGACTACTCCGCTAGCTTCTTTTTGTCATAGCTTTTTGTGTAGTCCTATTTTGTTGTAACTCTGATATGTATTCTTGCGAACTCGTTTGTATATTGTGGTTTGCTATACCACTTGACATGTATTATTTTGTATACTTTGTTGTGTATCAATATATGTGTATATGATGATCAACTGTTCTGTGATGTATATTACATTTGAGTTGTTATATTCTGTTTCGATAGATCCTCTAGCCACCTATGGTTTTGTTTTATGTATTCATTGGATACGTCGATCTGCTGGGTAAAGCAATTGTCGATGTATTCAATAGATAATTAAAGCAAGGCTATAGATGGTCGCTCCTAAACAGCCTTATTCTCCGTGTTAGAAGACGGTATTATCTATTAATACTCTTTGCTAGCGTGGGTATAGAGGTGGGGCGTCACAGCTTGGTATCAGAGCTGATTTCAGAGCAAAATATGATAAACACAGAATAGATGCACATATTATGGTACATCAAAGTGTACAAGTGATACAAATCTTTGAATCATTGTGTCTCTTTATTCCATCAAGGTTAGATAGAGTTTGGGAATACGTCTAGGAATGCATTTTATTCCATAGTATTCCATCTTGAATCATCTACCTTGTGAATAATCTTGTTCTTATCTTACCTTCAGCGTATGGCTGGAAGAGGCAGGGGACGACGTTCGTGTGTTGGGCAATCCAGTGGCTCACATCCGGATGGTGTTTATATGTCTGCCGATCAGTTTATGGAATTGTTTAGGAGCATTCAGCCTCCAGCTCCTACTCGTGTATCCCCACCTCGCAAGTCTACCTTTGCACGCTTGTGCAGTGATTTTGTTCATCTTGGAGGAAAGCCGTTTAAGGGCTCCGAGTCTGTTCTTGAAGTCCAAGCTTGGGTTCGCACGTGCGAGCGTATCTTCTCTAGAATGGATCTTTCTGACCATGATAGAGTTCTTGTAACTTCTAGCTTATTACAAGAGCGTGCTCTTGATTGGTATGAGCTTCTTGTAGCCGAAATTGATGAGTCTGCTCTTTCTTGGACTCGGTTTCGGGAACGATTCGAACTCAAGTTCGTTCCTGAATCTGAGAAAGCTTTGTTGGCCCGGCGCTTCCTTGAGTTGAAGCAAGGGAAATCTTCCGTTTCTGAGTATGTTGCATCATTCGAGGCTTTATCTAAGTATGGTCTTGAATTCATTAGCACTTCTTATAAGAAGAATCTGAAGTTTGTCTCTGGTCTTAAGAAATATCTTAAGAAGTTTTTGTTGCTCCAGCTTAAGCTTTCTTTTGAGGAGTTGGTAGATTCTGCACTTCATCTTGAAACCGTCGAGAAGGAGTGTGATAGTGGTAATGAGGTTGAGGTTCGTAAGAACCCCAACAAAAAGCAGTCTCCCTTGGATGAACGGGAATTTTTCCCTTCCAAGAAGAAAAAGCCCGTTGAATCTGATTCTCAGTCTCAGCCTGCTGGAATGCCTTCCATTCGGAAGTGTTTCAATTGTGGTTCTCCTGATCATATAATTCGAGCTTGTCCCAAGCCTCTCTTCTACCGCTATTGCAAGAAGGAAGGTCATCGTAGTTCCACTTGTCCCATTGCTCCGAATAATTCACCATCTGGCAAGTTAAATGTAACAAATGCTTCTGGAGGTTCTTCTCAGGGATAAGGTATGTCTCCATCTATTTTGGAAAGTTTCTATTTTTCTTTGTGATATCGATTCCAATTTGATGACATCATTTTATTCTTTAAGCCCTCATGATGAGGAGAGTGTTGGTTCTCTCATTCTTGTAGTTTGAGAATTTTCTGGTATTTTTAGTCTTGTCTTAGGATTATCACCTAAGCAATTCTTTGAGTGGTATTAAGGTCTTTTTAGCTCGACCTTGCCACCGGTTTTGATTTAGCTATGAGTTGCGGAGGTTAGCACTCCACTAACCGCATTCCGCACTCGTTGTGATTCTTATGAATGATTTATTATGTCATTCAGTTTGTCTAGCTCATTTCATTCATTTTATGAATCAAGTATTCTACGAATATCTCGATGACTCCATTCTCATGTTTATTGATTTTGGGTGAAATTCGCAATCTAAAATTTTTGCAAATCTTTTTCATAAGAGTTATTTATAAGTATAAATGGGATTTTTGTTTTTGAAACGAACAAAGAGAATTTTTAAAAAGTTTTTAGAAACATGTTTATCATATAGAAGATTGTTTTGTGATTGTATTGCCCATTGAGTGCTTTAAGAGTTCTGGTCGATGCGCTTGATCGACGTTATCGATAGGAATCTCCTAAATACTTTGATGAGACAATCAGACACTGTAAATTGATTTGAAATAAGGAAATTTTTCCAGAAAGATGATTTCATGAAGGTAAATGAAATTTTGAAGCTTTAGCTCTTCGGTAAAGAATATTATTTGAAATAACTATTTTTGGATACCCTTATTCTTGGGATTCCCGAAGGGAACCAAGACTTTATCTTTTGTTCCAAAGCTAATCGTATTGGTTTGGATGTCGTTCCCTTGTAAAAGAGAACGCACTATCACTTATGTTTCTAAACTATTGAAGCTTACCGAGACTAGATATGCCACCTATGATCTAGTGGTCGCAGCTATTGTTTTCGTTTTTTTGTAATTGACATCATTACTTTTGGGTGAGGGATTTTGCTCTCCTTACCAATCATAATTTTGAAATATTTATTTTCTCATAGGGAACTTAATGTTGGTTCGAGTTCCTAGCATCTTATGATCTTGATATTTTAATTCCCGTAAGAGGGATCGTGTTGCCAATGCATTTAGTTGTAAGCAACAAGTGATGGTTTCTTTGTTGATGTCCGAATGGAATGATCTTTTTACCAAGTTCATCGGAGTTTTGTTGTATTTCATTTTGTTGAGTTTCGGATCATTTGACATATTGTTTGTACCACGTCGGTGTTCCAAATTATTTTGAGCTTAGGAATCCATAGAATTCTCTGAGCAAGCAAGTTCGAACTAATCCTTTCGTGCACTTTATGGTGAACTTCTTATTCTGTTATTCTTTTGTGTTGATATGTTTGTGGTTGTTACTTCTTATTTCTTCTTAAGAATTGCGAGGACGCAATTTCTTTAAGGAGGGGAGTCTGTAACAACCCGCATATTTATCGGTTGTATATTTAAATATTTTATTTAAATATAACATCATTTGTCGGATCATAGTCCAAAAAGTTACTTTCTGCAAACGGTCGAATTGGGTCTCAAGACCACTTCCATTGAGTTCAAAACGTCGTTTGCGATCTTTTTGAGTATAAGCTTTGATATATTTGGAGTAAGTCGAATTTTGCTATTTGCTAAGTGGGCTTTTGGGTTTGGGTTTCACCCAAACTGTTCTATAAACCAACTCAGCCCTTCTCTCCTTCCATTCACTTATTCATTTCATAAAAAACTTAAGCTAAAAACTGATAATGGTGGAAGAGAATGGGAATTAGAAACTCCTAGCCCTAGTTTACTTGAAAATCCAAATTCTTGCTCCAAAATCATAGAGAAGCTATTGGTAAGTCTCTCTTCTTCTTCTCCAACTCTTTCTCCTTCAATTTCAGAAAGTTTTCCTAAACCTAACTTAGGAAAATACTTGTTTGTTCTTAGATAGAAGCTTGTTGGGTTGAAGTAGTGATTAGTTGGTTTTCTCCTTGTGACTTAGCTCCTCCATCTTCTTTGTTTGTGAGATAAAAGGTGAGTTTTGAACTCACATCTACTTCTTTTGATATCATTGATGTTAGGAATGAATTCCTAATACTTGTTCATGTGCATTTGATTTCGACTTGGGTTGCTTTGGTGAAATTGCCAAATATTGAATTTTGAAGCCAAATCTATGAAAAACCTTATATGGTTGATGTTTTTGTTGTTTGGAGTGTTTGGGTGTGTCGTCAAGGTTGGATAGTCATTTGACGTAAGCTCATAATCAACACGCATCCGATTGCTTTCGATTTGCTGGGCCATAGTTGGCCTAGGTTTAGGAATTGCCTGACCATCTGGTTTCAGACGTCTGAAATGCCTATTTCAGACGTCTGAATATTGTTCATGGGAAGAAATTTATTTCCAGATTCAGAAGTCTGAATTTATATTCCAGACGTCTGAATTGGCTAAATTTCGACCAGAAAGGAAATAGGCAAAATATTGCCTGTTTCAGACGTCTGAATGGTTGGATTCAGACGTCTGAATCCTGTTTTGGAAAAAAAATTGATTTCCAGATTCAGACGTCTGAATCCCTTCATTCAGACGTCTGAACCTGCTGTTTTTGGCCAATTTTCCTTGTTCGTTTAATTTTCCAAATTTGATCGATGTATACTGATTCCAATTAGTTGTTTATGCATATTTGACCTTGATAATTCCTTTTTGAATTCATTCACGGGTTTTTATAAATAAATTCTTCAAATCGTATTAAAGGTTCGTTCTCCAATTTATAAACCCTATTTAAAACACACGCACAATTTCGCACTTCAAGCGAAGTGGAAGGGTGAGTAAATGGTTGGGCAAAACACGGACCATGAATCTGTGCGTTTATCCTTCTGATTAATCCCCAACCTATTCAATTGATCGTTTTGACCGTCGGGTTTGGTTTACTGATGATATGAGGTGAATTTTGTACTGCTTTGAGTGTGAAATTAACTAACGGATAGTAAATCGTTTAGTGCGAACGGGTGGTTATGGGACTCACGTTACCACTTTTCGGATTCCTTTCTGAGAGTTTGTGACACATGCTGCCTTTGGATAGTGTCTTCGGACTGTCTCCTCTGGCTTGTTGCCTTTAATATCGCTTTTGGAGTTGGTCCTTTGCCCCGACTCGAGAGATATTTGGGATTGTCGGTTACCTTTAGTATTGCTTTTGGAGTGGTTTCTTCACCACCGCTCAAGAGATATTGGAGTGGTTTCTTCACCACCGCTCAAGAGATATTGGAGTGGTTTCTTCACCACCGCTCATGATGTTTCATTGATATTATATTCCCTTGGTATCGTCCTTCGGTATTGGTCTTTTTGAGCCGCATGATGAGTAGCGTTTACCTTGTGGTACTTGTATACCTTATTGGTATTTGTTATTTGCCTTATGGTTTATTTCGGGATATTCTTATCCTTTGTTTCTATATGTTGCTGATGATATGAGGCTTGTTATCATATGATTCATCTTTTGTTAGATGATTGTGTTATCTCTTTTAGAGATATTTGCTATACCTTGTAACCTTGCAGGTTTATTGTTGTTCAGTTTATCTAACTGATTTGTTTTGCTAGACTGACCCGTGTATTAATTACTCGGGTCAGACCGAGATCTTTCAGGTTAGGTGCCTTTGGACTTAGCCTATGTTGCTTCCGCATGGACTACTCCGCTAGCTTCTTTTTGTCATAGCTTTTTGTTTAGTCCTATTTTGTTGTAACTCTGATATATATTCTTGCGAACTCGTTTGTATATTGTGGTTTGCTATACCACTTGACATGTATTATTTTGTATACTCTGTTGTGTATCAATATATGTGTATATGATGATCAACTGTTCTGTGATGTATATTACATTTGAGTTGTTATATTCTGTTTTGATAGATCCTCTAGCCACCTATGGTTTTGTTTTAAGTATTCGTTGGATATGTCAATATGCTGGGTAAAGCAATTGTCGATGTATTCAATAGATAATTAAAGCAAGGCTATAGATGGTCACTCCTAAACAGCCTTATTCTCCGTGTTAGCAGACGGTATTATCTATTAATACTCTTTGCTAGCGTGGGTATAGAGGTGGGGCGTCACACGAGTGATGGTATCTTGGCAACCTCAGGAAGTAGTAGTTGTGTGATGAGACGCAGTGACTATGGATGTTTCTAAAGAAGTTTCTTGGAACAAGTTTAAGGAATTGTGTCTGCTTCGGTGTTGTGGCTGAGTTCAGTAGGGTGTTGTGCTTGGCTTTCAGGCCAGAGTTTCTTGAGGAGATGTATGCCCATCTCTAGGATCTGCGTGGGATTGGATGATATGGCTTTGTGGTTCGAAGAGCTTTGGATTAGGAAGTCTTTGGAATCTGGGTTAGCAGTGCGCTCGGAGTGTTCTGTGTGCCAGCAGGAAGGTCTTTTGGCTTAGCAGTTTTCTAGAGGTGGAGTTCAGAAATAGCAGAGTGTTTCCATTTCTTCGATGGATTGGCTAGATAAGCGTAAGCTATTCTAATTGGTAAAGAAAGAATAGTTTTCTTTGGAATTAGGCTGGGTTGATCGCAAAAGTGACTTGCGATAGTTGAGTGTTCTCTTGGGTTGTTAGAGATTTTTCCGGATGTCTTCGAGGTAGTCAGAGGTTTGCCTGGCATCTGGAGATTGAGTTTCCGTATTGACTAGGACTCCAGGAGTAATACCGGTGGTTCAGCTAGTTGAAGGATGGTTCCTACAGATAGGATTTGGGTGAAGCAGCTCAGGATTTCATGGTACTTCTGAGTTTTCTTTTATGGATTCGCTGAACCGTGTTTTCTGGGATGCGTTGCCCAGTTTGTGCTCGTGTTCTTCACCAGCATTGTCATCTATTCCAGATCAGTGTTGTGCAGCAGAAGCAGTTTGGAAATGCATCTATTTTGTCTTTTCCGGATAGGAGAAGTAAGATTAGTCTTCTGATATTTAGGGAGTAGAGTTTGTGTTCTTGGTTTTGATTGATCATGAGAGGATCATTTTGTTGGGTAATTTTGGACCAGTTTGTTTTTAGGGGCATCAGCGAAGGTTAAGCTGATTAGGAAGGATATAGGCAGCCTAGGATCGTCGGAAGAGTTTTGAGGATAAGAGACAGAGGAATTTGGATTCCGGAGTCGGAGATTTGATTGGGATAAGTTTTTTCCGATTAAAGGAGCTATAAGATTTGGTAAGAATGGGAAGCTAGCTCCAAGGTATTGTATTTTTATGTATTCTTGTGAGGATAGGTGCTTTGGTATTCAGAGTTGAACTTCCAGTTTAGATAACCGAGATTCAATATGTTTCATGTATCTCTAAGGGAATACGAGTTTGATCTATCTCTGGTTTTGGAACCAGCAGTTCTGGAAGATTTGGTAGTTGAGTCAGACTTGTCTGTGGTCTGATATCCTGTTTAGTTGTAGATCTAGATGAGTAGGAGCTCTGTAGCTTAGTTGTGTTGAGTGTTTGGATTCTGTAGAGCGAGTATCCCGGTATTTATACCTAGGAAACTCTAGAAAATTCTATCCAGAATTTTGTCTGGATAGCTAAGTTTGTTTGATTGAGTGCATTGGTTGCTATTGTTGTTAGCATATGATTGATAATATATCCTTGTGATTTAAAATTAAAATCTTAGATAGATTATTGAATTACCTTTGCTTTTAAATTTCAGGGAAGAAATTCTTTTAAGTGGGAGGAATGTGACGACCTAGAATTTTGGGCAATATCAATTTAATAATCTGTATTAAAAATTAATTTGATTTGATAATTTTTGTTAATCAAATTTGAATTTAATTTAATAATCTAATTAAATAAATATTTAATTAATGAATTTTACCTTTTAAAAAAAGGCTAATAAAATGTTTTCTATTTATAATGTATATAGAATATATATATATGTGTGTGTATATATTGTAAATAGATAAGCTTTGGTTTGTTTTTTTAAATTCTAATATACATTTTGATAATTTGGAAATTATGATTTAATTTAATATATGACTTTTCAAAGCTATTTAAAATAAATAACTATATGGTTTTAAATACTTAAAATAAATGGTTAATTGTTTAAAATTATATCTTAGCTTAAGTTTAAATTTAAATAAAAGGTTTGTTTTATTTCTTTTTAAAATATTACTTGATAAATATGATTTGAAAATAGAAGTTTAAAATGCAATATAGCATATGATATGTTAATTCATTTAAGACAAGTAATTTATATACATAATAAGACAATTTCTTTTATAAATTATTTCAAATGAATAATTTGCTATTTTCAAACGATATTAATAATGTATTGTTTATCTATATAAATATATATGGATTTTATTATAAATACAATTGTTATTTCAAATTGAATTTGTATATATATAACTTGATTTTAAAAATTAGACTTTTGAATTTAATTTGAATTTGAATTTAAAGTTTTGAAATTCAAAAGATAGATATTTAAATTGTTTTGGATTTTAAGATATTTGTATAAACTTTTATTTTATAAATATAATTTGTTTTATTTCTTTTAAAATTATCTATACATATAAATAAGTACTTATTAACTAATTAATTAAGTATATTCTTACATTAACCTTTATTAACATTTAAAATAAATACTACTTAGCTTAAAGTGACATGTGTTAATTTCCTATGCCTTATGTAACATGTGTTAATTGATAAATATATTAAAATGACAAATGTCAATATTTTGTTTTTCTTTTAATTTTTCAATTTATCATTTTTTCAATTTAACATACATATGTTTTACCTTCTTCATTTCTTTCCTCTTTAATCAAAACTAAAGAGAATTTCAGCTGAATAATAACTCAAAAACTTGTACATTTTCAAAGATCAAAATCAATCTGTAAATCATTTCCTCAAAAACCAAATCAAATCTTCAGCCTGCAAATGTAAACGCTGTATTTCATTTTCAATTCAAGTTTGCAAAGCTTTTTCAAATTTCCAGACACAATAACCTGTTATAATTTTCAAAACCAAAAGCATGTGCATTCTTCTTCAACCTGGGATTATCAAAAGCAATCCTGTAGATTATCAACAACAAAATCAAGGCATATCTGTTTCAATAACTAACAATTCAAGTCAACTAACAATGCATCTTAAATCAAGTGCAACAATTCCAGATCAAAGGAATTTAAAGCTTGGAACAAAAATCAGTTCTCTGTCGTTCATTTAGGTGAGTAAATTTTTAATTTAAAAACAGTTTAAATCCGAGATCAAATCTTAAATGCATGGATGAAAATCTTATGGTAATGCAGTGTTAAATTGTTTGTATGTATGAATATGAATGCATCGTATGTATTTATGATATGCCTGTGAAAATGTCTGTAATTTTATACATATATAAGCCTCTGTTATGTACGGGCTAAACTTTCCCCTAAGGAAAATTTCATTTTACTTCATTCATTTAGTTTCAGGCTTTGATTTATGAATGGAAAATGATCATTTCTATGTGGTATTAATTTTAAAAATAGTTTTAAGATTTTATATTTAGTAATTTTCACATAAAAATATTAAATACAGTAAAGAGCCAAAAATGGTTAAAAATCAATCATGGTGATTTTAGATTTTGATTTCAGAATCTGATATTTAAACTAAATGGTGAATTTTAGGATTCGAATCAGGATTTTTAATGTGGTATAGATCGAGATATGCTAGGATGAATGATTTTGGGAATATCTCTGATTCCAGATGATCTGCGTATAAGGGTGCAGTGATTTTTGGGTTGATGGTAGCTTTAGTGATGTTGATCATTTGAAAAATATAGGTGGATTTTTTTGGTGATTGTGGTGGTCTGGGATCGACGTAGTAGGGTTTTGTGGTTTTTTTTGTGGAGTTGAGTATCGTGGTGATCTCGGCGACAATGGAGCTTCGGGCTCGATCGCGATGGTGGCGATCGCGACTTGACGATGTGAGACTGCTATGGAAGGGAGGCCATGGGTTCTCGTCACCTAGATCATCGGAGGTGGGAGTTTTTCTGATGATTGCTTTTTCGAAAAATAGGATGATGGGTTCGATTTTGATTCGAGGCTGTAATTTTAGTTTTAGGTGGACGATTGGTTAGGTGGGGTCGGCTTGGGTTTGTCAATGATCGGGGGAACGGCCATAGTTGGTGGAAGGGTGGTGCACTGTGCACACGTGTACATCAGGTTCTAATGGGTTGAAGTTTTTGGGTAACTCGAGTTTTACTCGAGTCATTCTCGAGTTAGTCTCGAGGCAAAAAGTTGGCGCGTGAGTATATTGGTTTGTTCGAGGAAGTGGTCGAGTTGTCTCGAGTTATACTTTGATTAAGAAATCAGGTTTTTAAATTTAAAATAAAAAGAAAAGTGTTTCATATTTTGAATCAAAGAACCTGGACTTTTCAAACACTTCTAGGCTTCAAAACAAAGTAACACAAGTTTTTTTAAAAAGTTATAAAAATAATTAAGGATGAATGTTTTAAACAAGTTTTTAAAAATAAAAACAAGGTTTGAATTTAAATAAAATTGATTTAAAAAAACTCTTATATGGATTTCTTTTATAAAATGAGTGTTTCTTAATATTTTATTTAAAGGTTTGTAAATTTGATTTAAATTTAGTAAAAGTTTAAATTTGTTATTCATTTTAAATCTTAAAATTTAAATGAAATTTAAAAGTAAATTTAAAGGTGGAATGTTTTAAATGCATATGTTAATGATAATTAGGTCATTAATAAAAGAATGATTTATCCTAAAGATAATTCAGGTTTCAATGATTAAGGATTAATTTAGTTAATTAATTAATGATTTAGTATAAATTAATTAGCAATTATGGATTGTAAGTTAATTAATTAAGGGATAATTAATTAAGTAATTAAGGGTTAAGTTAATTAATTAAAGATTAATTAATTTGTAATTAAGGGTCATTAATTAGATAAGTATAGATTATTAATTAATGATTATTAATTAATTTATCAAGCAATTAAAAATTAATTAAGTTACAGTTAAGCACTTGATAAATTAAAGAATTAGAGTTAATTAATTGGTTATTAAAGATTAATTAACTTATAATTAATAATGATTAATTTAAGTTTAATTACTTTAGAGAAGTAATTAAAGAATTATTAATAGTTAATGAAAATCATTAACTTGAGATTATTAAATAATTAATTAATGTGGTTAATTTTTAATAATTAATTAAATTAATCAATTAAAGATAGTCATTTATGAAATAATTACTTAATGAAAGTAATTAAAGGAGTTAATTACTCAAGGTAATTAATTAAATAAATTTGATTAGTTTAAGTTAATTAATTAAGTTTAATTAATTTAGAATAATCACTTGAGGATTTGATAAGTATAATTACTTAGGAAAGTAATTAATGGATCTTGTTGTGGTCCAGTGGTTTACGACATGAGGTGAGTTGCTGCATCTTGTTGTGGTGGCACAGGTTCGATTCCCAGCGGCCACAAGTATGAGACATAAGTGCACGGCCACTTTAAAACCGGCTTAACCAAAGGTCAGGGCGACATAGTCTCCCTGTCCCCAAAGTTTTAAGGTTTTGAAATTTGAAGAAACTTGCTTTCGCCTCTCTGAAACATCTATGTCTTCCTGCTCCAGCGACATTTGCGTTCCATCCCGTTGACCTTTTCTTCTCCCTTCCGTTTCGCCTCTCTCCTCTCTCCATGCCTGACTCTACTTCGCTTCCCCCCTCTTTATCGCTACGCTCTTCCCCCTCTTCTACCAGATCTGGCCGCGTGTTCAAAGTCCAGTCGTCCCTCACCGATAGCCTCATGCCTCCAAACCTGTCCATTGCTGATTTCCCTCCTCTCCCTTCATCTGGTCCGGCTTTAGTTGCGAATTCTTCGCCAGTCAGTCCATCGGTTCTAGGTGTTGTGAATAAGGCTGCGTCCACTTTGCTGTCGTTACCTCCCCTTGCTTGCGGTGGAAGATCTGGGTCTGATGTGAATGTGAATAGTCAGGCAGGTTTCGTTGGTTCAGGTACTAATGGTTGTGTTACCCCTGTCGACTGTGATTTTACAGTTCGTGAGCCTCGTCCTAATAACGGTGACAATGTAAGTAACCACGGCCCAGTTTATGATGTGGAGAAGCTGATAGTGAATGTTGTGAATGATGATGGGGGTAATGTTAGTTTGCCTGAGTGTTTTCTGGGGAGAGAATCGGCTGGCAATCAATGTTCTGGTCAGTGCACACTTGGTGCTTGTGATAATGCCCCAACGAAATCTGTTCCAATTCCCAGTTTGGCTGGCACTGATGTTTCTTTTCCAGCTGCCTCTATTGGCTCCCGTCCCGTTCTGGAGCGCCCTGGTCCAACTCCGCCTTCGATGCCGAACTCCAAAACTTGGTCTTCCCTATTCTCGTCCTTGCCTCGGAATGCGGGTAACTACATTCCGATTGATTTTGAAATGGTCGAAGTAAATGGAGTAATGATCCCTCCCCCTTCTGTTTTGCAAGCCGGTGTGGATTTTTGGGCTGATCATTTAGTAGGTTTCTTTCTTGAATCTACTTACCGAATAAAAAATGTGACTTTAGCTCTTCGGAGGGCATGGAAGCTTCGTGGTAATTTGGATGTGAAGCTGATTGACTCCATGTACTATCTTAAGTTTTCCTCTCTTGAGGATCGTCGGATTGCTCTTGACGCTGAGCCCTCATTCTTTGATGGTAGGCCTTTCATTGTTACTCCTTGGACCCCAACTGTGGCAAGTGCACGTGAACAAGTTCTTACTATCCCCGTGTGGGTATTTTTCTCTCAGATTCCCTCTGCTCTTCAACCGCTTATTGGTCTGAATTGGCTAGCCTGTAACGTTGGAAAATTAAAATGTTTTGACTCAAACACAGTGGCTCGTGATAAGTTGATGTATGCTAAGGCTCTTATTGAAATATCCCCTTTCAAGCCTCTCCCATCCTCTATTTCTGTCCAACTAGCTGTTGGTCATGTTGAGGTAGTTCGTGTTCGCTACGGTTGGGTTCCGGAAATCTGTTCATCATGTCACTCCTTTGGCCACCTGGCTACTGCCTGCTTGCATTCGGAAGCCGTCGCGGATGCTCCGAAGATCCCTTTGCCTCGCCCCCCCGTAGGATTTGGGTCCCCAAGGCTACATCCCCTGGTTCTCTGATTTCCCCTTCATCGGCTGTTCCATCTGCTGACTTGCCTCCGTCGCCGATGGTTAGGCCTGATTCTGTGGTTGTTGTTCCTGATCCTGGTTCGACGCCGTTGCCTGTCGCTTGGGATGAGCCCGAGGGGTGTTGGATTGATCCCATCTCTGATATGAGATTTAACCCGGTCAATGGATCTTTCTTCCGGTTTGTTTCTGATGATCAGCAGGACCTTCGTTGCCTTCGCTACAAACCTTCAGGTGATTCCTTAGTTCTTGATTTGGATGGGTTATATGCAAGTTCGAATTCTGCGATGCTAGCTGATATTACCTGGGATCGTTCTTTTATCTACTCCTCTGATGCTATGGGTTATGATCCACGTCTTGCTCTTCTTTTCCGACCTTTTGCTGGTTTTTGTGGATCCATTCCTCTAGTCGCTTCTCTGGTGGATGGATCTGATGTGATATCTTCCTCTTCGGAGGAGTGCTAGTTTTTTTTTTCTTCTTCCTAGTTTTAGTTACGGTGACATATTTGTCTCGTACCTGTGCTGTATTTTCTGTATTATCTCTTAGTAGTTAAGGTGCTTTACCTTACTCCTGTACTTCAACTTTATTACTTACGTAATAAATAGTGGACGGTCCACTATAAAACCGGCTTGCTTTGCAAAAAATTAATGGATAATTACAGGATGTAATTAATTGAATAGTGATTTATTAATGGAAGTAATTTGAGTTTAATTAATTTGTGTAATTAATCAAGGGATTCACTAAAGATAATTAATGAAGGAGTAATTGTTAGTCTGTAAGATGATGGTTTTGATGATGACAACCTTAGAATAGGACTATAAAATATAAATACTAGCATTATAGTTTAGAAATATACGTATATGCAGGATTTAACTATGCAGGTACCAAGAATGAAGATTGTACAGCATAGAGATTCAAGATATCAAGATTGAAGACTCATGATTATCAAGAAAATCAAGATTATCAAGAGTTCAAGATTTCAAGTAATTTATTTTTTAGTGAGGAATTTTGTTAAAACTCCTTGAAAAGCACTGGCATCTTAAAATCCAATTTATTCGTGGAATGGAATCCACTTCAAGCCTGTTAAAGGGATGGAAGCCTAAGTAGGATGGAACCTACGAAAAATCTAGTGGAACATTGTTTTGTTTCAGCTAACTTTTATTCAAAATGATTTTACAAAATTATATCTTGCTTTCAAAATGTTTTCAAAACATTCCTTTTAAAAGAATCAAAATCATCGATCCTAGTTTTAAATACTTTTAGCCTCAAAATAATCTTTAATTTCAAAATCAAATTATCTTTAGTATTAAACTATCTTTTAATAATAATATATTTAACTTTTAATATTTATACTTAGATTTAAATATAAAATTATAGTAAAATTTTATATATACCAAAATATTATTCTCTATATTTATTTATGTCTTTTAATTATAGTTAAGTATATTTATAAAAGTTTAAAATAGTTTTAATATAAGATAAAATATATTTTCAAAGAAAAACAAAACACCGAAATTTCCTTTGGGACGTCGACATGCTTAATACACCCATGTCGACATAGTGTCAGTTAATTTCGAAATTTAAATTTCAAAAGAAGTGTCTATTCGTCATATCTCTTCACGAATAGACATGGATGTTGTTCTTTTATAAATAGGGGCTGTTTTCAACGAATTTTAATCATATTTTTGTGGTTTTCATTTCTCTTCTTCTTTCACATTTCTTTATACATATTCCTACCATTACTCTGTCGAAATCAACATTGAATCTAACAAGATTACCTCTGGTTTGATTTTCTATCACTATCTCAATAAGATCCTTAGTGCTATTCAGAGTTATAGGCTTCTTTGTAATCAATTAAACGAGAAAAGGTGTGATTGTGGCCTTGGAAATCAATCAAGCGAGAAAGGTGTGATTTAGCCTTGGAAATCAATTGGGCAAAAATGTTGCCCGTGAAATCAAGTATCTCTACCCAGAGGATTGTGGATCTGGAGGGCATATCTCGTAGCCTTGAAATCGAGGGTGTAATTGTATAATTGCTTTTGAAAGGAAATCCGTACTTGTGTGTAGGACTGGATGTAGGGTAACTCCGAACCAGTATCCGGTGTGTTCTTTCCTTTACTGCTTTTACTTTATTTTTGCATCCGTGTTTGATTCTATTATCATATTTGTGTTTGAATATTGCATACATTTGTGTTCAAATTAACAAAAACTCAAAAAGATTTAATAATTCCTTAAAACACTATTCACCCCCTCTAGTGTTTATCCTAGCCTTAAGATCCGTAATTCGCATTTCTCACATTTGGTATCATCGCAAGGTTTTCAAAGTTTCGTAATCTGATTTTTGAAAAAGTTTTTAAAATGGCTATGTTTGTTAATACTAGTTTAGAAATATTCAAATCATCATTGTCTCATGAGTCTGCATATAATCAATGTTCAAATTCAAGTTGTCTACCAAAATTGTTTGATGTGCAGGAAACATGCTTTATGGGAGTTGAGGAATCAATCCTCAATGGTCAAATTATGTAGATCAAAAAGAACAAATGGATACTCGATAGTGGATGTTCTAGACACATGACTGGCAATCGAGATATATTAAATGATATAATATACAAAGACAGAGGATTGGTGAACTTTGGAGACAATTCAAAAGGATATGTGATTGGCATCGGCAAAGTCCGTAACTATGAAACTCCTATTATTACTAACGTTTTGCTAGTTAGGAATCTGAAACATAATCTGCTAAGTATAAGTCAACTCTGCGATAAAGGATATAAAATTAAATTTGAAAAGATAAGTGTTACATTGAAGATAATAATTCAACCATAATATTTGAGGGAATTAGAAAAAAGAATATTTATATTCTTAGTATGAAAATTTCAAATGATAACTTGTGTCTTTTGGAAAATACAAGTGACCCTTGGAATTGGCATAAGAGATTTGGGCATTTGAATTTCAAACTCTTATCTAAACTGTCAAAACTTGATCTAGTAAGAGGTCTCCCTAAAATGAATTTTAAAGTAGATAGTCTATGTGATGCAGGTCAATTAGGAAAACTTAGAAAAAGTTCTTTTAAACTAAAGGATATGATTTCAACCTCAAAACCTCTTGAATTACTTCATCTTGATTTATTTGGTCCATCTCAAATTCTGTCAATAAATCATAGTAAATATATTTTTGTAATTGTAGATGATTATTCTAGATTTACATGGACAATAATTTTGAAATATAAAAGTGATACTTTGAATGTTTTAAGAACTTTACAAAAAGGATTCAAAACCAACTTTCTTTAAAAATTATAACCATTCGTAGTGATCACGGTGTTGAATTTGAAAACGAAAAGTTTGAGGAATTCTGCAAAAAAAGGGAATAACTCACAATTTTTCATTTCCAAGAACTCCACAACAAAACGGTGTAGTATAACGTAAAAATAGGACGATTCAAAAGTGTGTGAGAACTATGCTTTCAGATAGTAAATTACCAAAGTATTTTTGGTTAGAAGCAGGCGCTACCACCTGTTATATTTTAAATAGAATCTTAATTAGACCTTTAACTAATAAGACATATTATGAACTTCTTCATAGAAAGAAACCTAGTATCTTATTTTAGAATTTTTGGAAGTAAATGTTTTATTTTAAATACTAAAGATAACTTAGATAAATTTGATCCTAAATCTAACAAAGGTATCTTTATCGGATATTCTAATAAAAGTAAAGCGTACAGAGTATTTAATTTAAGAACTAACACCATCGAAGAAAAAATGCATGTTTCGTAAGATGAAAATATACTAATGATGAAGAGGATTTAATCACTTAAAATCAAGAGTCAACTGAAACTTATAATGAAATTGATCATCTTAATAAAAGGACTAAACTTTTAAAAGATTACCCTATTGAAAATATACTAGGAGATATGCAATCTGTTGTTAAAACTAGAAATCAGCTAAGTCAAATGACTAATGTAGCTTTTATATCAACTATTGAACCCAAGAATCCAATAGAAGCATCAACTAATGATTCATGGATTTTGGCTATGCAAGAAGAATTAAATTAGTTCACTAGAAATGATATTGGGGAACTTGTTTCTAGACCTAAAAATAAAATTATAATTGGAATTAAACGAGTTTATAAAAATAAAATGAATGATCAATGAGAGGTAGTTAGAAACAAAGCTCGATTAGTCGCTCAATGTTATTGTCAAGAAGAAGGAATAGATTTTGATGAAACCTTTGTTCCCGTAGCAAGATTAGAAGCCATTAGGATTCTAGTTGCTTTCGCAAATCATAATAATTTCAAATTATTTCAAATGGATGTTAAAAGTGCCTTTTAAAATGGTTTTGTAAAAGAAGAAGTATATGTTGAACACCCACCACTTTTTGAAAATGAAAAATTACCAAATCATGTTTATAAACTTAAGAAAGCTTTATATGGTCTAAAACAAGCTCCTAGAGCCTGGCATGATAGACTAAGATCATACTTATTACAATCAAAATTTGAAGTTGGTAAAGTAGATAATACTCTTTTTATTAAAAGAAGTATAAATGATATTCAACTAGTACAAGTCTATGTAGATGATATCATTTTTGGATCAACTAATTTTGAAATGAATAAAGAATTTTCTAAAATAATGATAAAAGAGTTTGAGATGAGTCATATGGATGAATTAAACTTCTTTTTAGGATTACAAATAAAACAATCAAATAATGGTATCTTTCTTGGTCAAGAAAAATATGCTAAAGACCTAATTAATAAATTTGGTTTAACTACTGTGAGTGGAAAACCCACTCCCATGGAAACCAATGAGTACCTTAGTGAAGAAGATCTCTCGGTAGATGTAGGACAAAAATTATTTAGAGGAATGATTGGATCACTACTCTATGTTACTGCTAGTAGACTTGATATCACGCACAGTGTTTGTCTCTGTGCAAGATATCAATCCCAACCTAAAGAGACCCACTTAAGAGCCGTAAAACGTATCATAAGATATGTTAAACATACCTCTAATTATGGCTTGTTTTACCTTAAAAATAATTCTTTTGACTTAATATCTTACCGTGATGCTGATTATGCTGGTTGAAAATCATACCGAAAAAGTACAAGTGGAACTTGTCACTTTTGGGGGCATTCTTTGATTTCCTGGTTTAGTAAAAAGCAAAACACAGTTTCTTTATCAACAACTGAAGCGGAATATATTTCTGCTGCTTTGGCTTGTTCTCAAGTAATATGTATGCAACAAACTTTAAAAGATTATGGTTTAAATTTGTTAAAATCTCTAATTTGTTGCGATAATACCAGTGCGATAAATTTATCCAAAAATACTACTCAACATGCTCGAACTAAACATATTGATATAAGACATCATTTTCTCAGAGAGAATATAAATAAGGAAGTAATTACTCTAGATTATATTAATTCCGAGAATCAAATTTGCTGATATATTAACAAAACCATTAAATGAATCTATATTTACTAAATTAAAAAGTGAATTAGGTATTTGTTCAATAACTTAAATATAAAAAATATAAATAACAAAGTATAATTAAAATTAGATCAAAATAAATTAAATAGCAAAAAATTCAACACCATGTCGACATCCCCTTGAACCCATGTCGACATACAACGATTTTTTATTTTTGAAATTTTTCCCACCAAAATTTAAATAATTGGTTATATATTCTTCTTATTTTAGAAATTCTGTTCATTCTTTCTGTTATTTCACTGTTCTATCTTCTGAAATTAAATAATCAATGGCCTCCACTTCCAAATCAAACTTAAATTCAACCTTTTCATTCCCTTCTCCTACTTTTGGAACATTTCAACGAGCAACGCTCGCTCGTGTGACGAAAATGGAGGATTCTCTGAAGGATGCACTTCAGTTAATGACTGAAATCCAAGTGATGCAACTTCGAATGGCCAAAGAACAAGAGAGGCAAGGAAAAATCCTTAGGAATTTGCAAAAATTTCTAATGGATAATCGTGCTAACCCAATCTTGATTGACGAAGACTGTAACGACCCGCTATTTTGGACCATTCAAATCGACAATAAAACCGTACATGTCCGACTTGAATAATTCAAAATACCGAATTGTTAATAAAATTTGGCAAAACTTAAAATATACAATAAATAAATCAATTATAGATCACTTACACAGAGTAATACAATGCAGCGGAATAGATAAAGAATAGTAGTTCATGAAGCTACTATATACCTCAGAGTTAGAAATAAAATACAACCGAATAGTTCAAATGCCATGAAGTCTCCAATGCAACAGATGGCTTCTCTGAACCAATCAACTGGATGACTGAAGGGATAGATAGCTGGATCTTCAAGCAAAGCTCCAACTTCGAAGACGAGTCTCAAATGCTGTATCTCTCAGTCTGACCCGAGCGTAAAGAAAAACACAAAACACTCAAGTCTGGATTAACATTCTTATATCTATAAATCTAACTCAAGTGAAATATCAACTGAAATATAATTAACTTAGAGGATGTTTGGGATAACCATCCTCTAAGGGTTCATGGAACTATCTAAAAGATAGAAATATACACTATAACACCGTAGTCTTTTCAACTTAATTTATACTTCAAAACCAAATATCATTTTCACTTCAAATATCTCTATACTTCCCAAATAGTATTTTTATATATTAAATAATTTGTACAGTAAAGAAATTTCAATTCCCTCAACTTAACAAATCATTTAACATAAACCCGACCACCCCATTTAAATCTATTTCAATCTCAATTTATTAATTTAAATTCAACTCAATTTCTAAAATAACCACTTCAATTTTATCGATCTCAAATTCGGATTTGAAATCACAAAATACCCTTTATGTTCAATATATCTCAAAACTTTAAGTATTCAACGTTTCAAACTAACTTTTTAATCAATTTAGTTTCTAAATAATAAATTCAACTATACTGATTTCAAATACATATCCGAATCTCAAAATAAACCATTTAAATCCCAACATAGTTCAAAGCTTTAATATTTAATTAAATGTTCAATTTAATAGTTCCATATAGATCTCGATTTAACCTCATTATTATCTAGTCTTAAAATAATCCCTCATTAGATACAATATCATTTAAGTAACCTTAAATTACATTTTACTCAATATTTTCTTTAATTTATTTAAACGTGAAATATTCATTAAATCACTTAAATAAAAATCCAGTTACAAAATCATACCCTTAAATTTCCCATTCAAAAATTTCAAATTGATTTAATTGAATAAATCCTTATTTAAATACCATTGAGATAAACCCACATTTATCTCCCAATCTTAGTAAATTGCAGAATACTTTTGGAATAAAATTTACATAAATATTTAGCATAATTTATGTATTAAATCAAATTTTGACTAAATTAAATATTATTAAATTTATATATCATTACCCTTTATATAAAAAAATTTAAGGATTAACATTTAATAAGACCATATATTTCTTTCCAAAACAATGAATTAAATTTCAAAATATTTATATATATGGACCAACGATGTCTGTATATATTTCTTATCATATGGTCAAGTGTTACGGATATTTATCATTTCAATCCGTACACTAAATGTATACGGGTGGATAGCATTTCAACCCGTAATCCCAATTCAATTAAATGAAAATCGCTTGGGTTTATCATTTCAACCCATAACGATTTTCTCCTATTCTAAGTCTGTTCGGGTATGTATCATTTCAACCCATAGTGATTTCTATACTAACAGGGAACTTGCAGAGTGATAACAGATATGTAAATAATAATAACAACAGGCATATATCATCAAAATAAATATATAAACAATAGGATATGGTGTCATATCCCATAAGTGAATAGTTACAGATAATAGCATATATAACAATTTAAATAACTACAGCCTCATATTTCAATTGTCGTCTCAATTGAAATCCAATTTAGTAAATAAAAGAATGTTAATCGTGAGTGATTTCTCACCTTTCGAGGCCAGATAGATTTGACAAAGAAATTGAGTTACGAATCCAGGCACACACATTCAAAACGAAGCAAGATTGACACGCATTCGATGGACAAGCTGATGACAAAGATTTGATGAAGTCAAATCAGAATTGGATCGATGACGATAGACGGGCATAAGTGAACTCAAAAATATATTCAATGAAATGTATAGTCGTATGCCTTAATATACTAATATATATATATAGACTAAGTTTAATAATATGTACTTTAAAAATGAGGTTTAAATGGACCCTGACTAATATATCTACATATGCAGACTTGACTATATGTACTGCCAATGCAAAACAATATATACCGAAACCCAAAAGATTATATAAATTAGTAACATATTATATGTATTAGAAGTTTTTAAATCAAATAAGTTTCGAATGGATTTAATAAAATAAAATTCTTAGTTTTAACTTTAAATCAAAAATGCATTTATACAAAATTTTAAAATAATACGTTTAAGGATTTTCATACTTTTAACACAAAGCAGAAAAAAACAACTTATATAAACCACCCTTTAAATTAATCAAAATTTAGTCTAGGTGAACATTTATAACTTATATAAGTTTATAAACTTGTAACTGTAAACATACATAATAAAATTTAATACTACGCCCTCAATAAAATTTAATGCCCGCAGCATATATATATATATATATATATATATATATATATATATATATATATATATATATATATATATAGCTTGCTATTCCTAAAGTACAACTACATGAACAACCACACATATTGAATCCCAGTTGCTGTGTAAACTAAAAATTTAATATATGTCAAAGCTAATATACAGTAAATGTATAGTTAACAGGAAACCCGAACCTGTTATAAGTACTCTAACAATACTTGTAAACAACGTATGAAATCAGTTTTCATAATTTTTTTTCCACAAACCACTATGCTTTCCAAATAAGAGAAGCAAGATTTATTATACGTAAAGTATATGCAAACTACATATATAAAAATAAATACTCCCATGCTTTCAAATGAAACAACACCTAACTTTGCATAACTTTATATTACTAATAGAAATGCAGACACTACCAACTTACAAATATAATACAAATAATATAGAAACTACTATATACAAATAAAATCCCAATATATACCTTATGAAAACAAGGGTGCTACTGCCCCAAGGCTCGACGCTGATGGTGGAAGAGGCCGATAAGTGCAGAGGTGAGGTCGCTTGCATGCGTTGCTGTGCAAAGCAACAGAGGGAAAGGAGAAAAAAAATATGAGGGTGGAGGAGTTGGCTTCAGACAAACGAAAATGAAGAAGGAGCAGGCAGCTATATGCGGTTGTTATCGGAGAAGCTACAGGTAATGGATATAAGGAAGGCGAAGGTAGCGGGTAGAGATGGAGCAAGGGTAGAGGAAATTGATAAGAGGAGAGAAAGCAACCAAAAAGAAAAGACAGTGCTACATTTATATAATAGGCTATAAGAGGATGCGTAGTGCCTAAGGTTAACAATGAAAAAGGTAAATTAATATACCAGCAATAGATTAAGGTGATTAAAAAGGCAAGGACCAATTAATAGTCAAAGCTTTCAAATTTGAGCCGTTTGAAATAAGGAATAGAACGTTAGCATTTAATTTGGAATAGTGACCGCCCCTTAAATTATTATGGAATAATAAAAGTAACGTATAAAAATTCCAAAACTGATGGCAACAGTCAAAATGCACGTTTAGGAAATAATAGAATATGTAAGTAAGAAACTCAAAATGATAGGAACAGATACGTGAAATCAAGGGAAGCAAGTGATCTTACGAATTTATAAGGTTGGAAATAAATATAAAATAAATGAAAATTAATAGATGGATGCTTGATTTTCGAAACAATAGTAACGGCTAAAAGGAAAAGAATAAGGAAGGAGAGAAGGAATAGATCTGAATTTAGGGATGAATGGTCTATGAAGAGAAATTCTAAAATAAATTGTATCCACTGTCTAAAATATAAAGTGGGCAATTAAATGTAGAGCGAAAGAAACGACAAGTCACCCATCTTTTGAGCTAAAAATAAATGAAATTAAATGGTTTGATTGAATAGCACGTTTCAAATTTGAAACATAGTAGGAAAAGTTAAGAAGGCATAATTTATGGTGTCGTTACAACGAACAAATTTATTGCTTCCGTTGTACACCGGATCCCAAAATACAGAAATAAATATACTGTTGAGATCAGCACGACGAGACGATCACAACGGTATACATATATTAGTGGTATGATTGAATAAAAAAAAATAATTCGAATTTCAGCTAGCGGAAAGTGCAGTTAAAATGCAGGAAAATAAGATCGACGGAGCTATAGAAGTCCAAATTTGGAAAAACGAAAAATAACGTCTCACTCAGAAGAGGATTTAGAATTTTTGTATGTAAAAATATTCATGTTTGGAAAATGTTTTATTATCAACAATTATTAACTGACCTGAAATTGATGGAATTTCACAATGAATAAACTTACATAAAATCAGATGAAAATTTACCATCTTCCATATTTAAATATACGTATTCCAAATATAAATTTTTTATTTCAAATTTTATTATTTAAAATTTCTCTAAAATTCAATTAAATATGTAAATAAACCATTCAAATTTTATAGGTTGTTACACTCTCCCCCACTTAAAACTTTTCGTCCCCGAAAAGGAAGGAGGTAGGAGAATAGAAACAACCAGAAAGAAAGGTAGATTGAAAGGTAAGGTTGAAAAATTAATTTAAGACTATATAAATTTTTCATGAAATATTTATTTGAAAACTTCATTTGCGGTTCAATTATCTTTAATACTTTAAAACCTTTCAAAAACCCATTTGTAATTTTTTTTTCCTTTATAAATACCATTTATATGTTTAAATAAAAATATATGAAAACCTTTTGAAAACAATTATTTACATCATTAGTTATATTTAAAGAAGCTATTTGAAAACATTAAATCCATAATTTATAAATTTATAAATCTGTCTTTAGATGCTTTTCAAACATTATTAATAATTCATTTACTTCAAAAAGGTTTTATTTAAATAAGAACTTTAAAAATATTTATACCACTAAAAATTTATGATTAAATCATGCAGTATATGAATAAACCATATGTAAACGGATATATTCAAAAAGGAAAGAGGGTAGATTCGGAAAACAACATCATGGGAGCTAAGCAGATAAGGTAGATTCAACAGAATAGAATCGGGCACGGATTTAGAACCAAAAGAATTTCACTTTCGAATATTAATACAAATTATTTTGTTGCAAATATTTTATACTAAAATACCTTTATAATAAAATACTTTTATATCAAAACAAACTTTCCTTTCGAAAATACTTTTATAACTCGATGTTTTAACAAGTTTATCCTCGTTCTTGCAGACTCCGGCCATGCGTTGATCAGGCGCAAAGCTAGAATTCTTCAATTACTTGGTAGACCCGTTTCAACACCCAGTGAAAATACTTGAAAAACCTTTAAAACAAATATGGAAAGTACAATCCAAACAAAACAACCAAACCAAAACCTTTGTCCGACCATGGTTCGCAGATACACAATGGTTACGCCTGGATCCTCCAGGAAACAATCCATATCCGTAAGCTTTCTCAGCCCTGCGAGTTACGCCATGATGACTAGTAGAGTGCAGGATACACAATGGTTACGCCTGGATCCCCCAGGAAACAATCCATACCCCTAGGCAAGACTCAACCAGGCACTTGCGCTACTATTCACGACCTACACAGATTGCAGGATACACAATGGTTACGCCTGGATCCCCCAGGAAACAATCCGTTCCCCTAGGCAAGACTCAGCCAAGCAATTGCGCTATGCATTCACGAGAGAAAAAAAAGAAACCATGGGTTACGCCACGGTGGGAACACTCGAGTATTACATCCGGAAAACCAAAAATCAGAGAGAATAATATCGATAGAATGAATCCACGATGTGGCCATAAAGCGGATATCAAGCAGAAGGCACTTTCCATATCTTTACTTCGAAAATATATATCATATAGTACCTTTTCAAATCACTTTCAGATATTGTACTTATATAAAGTCCATATATATGGGATTCTATTTTCCCAAATCGAATACTTTCCAAATCAATAGTAGATCAAATCATACTTATATAGACTTCAACTATATAAAATCTCTTTCCAAATTGAGTACCTTTCAAATCAATAGATTTCAAATCAACTTCATACTTATACAATCCATTTTATATAAGTTCGACCACTCCCAAATCAAGTGCTTAATAATATAAGGTTCTTAAATTTCAAATCATTTCAATATCAATTCAGTTTCCAAATCATATATGATTTCACCAAATTTTCTTCCAAATTAAATATCTAAATTTCAAAGTTCCCAAAATAATAGGTTTAGAAAATTATCCCATTTTCCAAATTAAAATAATTCAAGTCAAACAAATTCATTTCCAAAATCACCATATAAGTATTGGTTTTTAATTCCCATTTAATTTCAAAACCAAATATTTTCTCAAAAATCAATTATACTCAAAATGGTTTCCATATTTATAATTATCCCTTTAGAACTTTTAAACTATCTATTTCTATTTGAAAGATCCAATTTACCTTTCTGAAAACCGTTATTCAACTATTTTTTTTTTCAAAACATTTCAAACTAAATTTATATTCTTTATCAAACATTTTATACTCTTCGAAATTTCTTAGCTTTGAAAATTTATTCTCGATTTGGAAGTGTTCGAACATTCAAAATGATAAGGGGAAATCACATTTTCAATTCAAGAGTTGAAAATCAATAATAAATCAATTTCAATATAAAGGGTTATACCAAAACAAATTCGAAACTCGAGGACTGAACACCGGTCTCACTTTAAATTGTTTCAAATATATACATATATCTTTCGAAAATATCAAATTATACCTCGGAATTTGAAATCAAAAACGGTTTTACAAAATCACTTGCATAGCGAAGCTATTAAAGTGGCCTCTCCCCCACTCTGAAACTCGAAAATCAATGTCGATGATGCGTGCACTCATCACCGAAATTATTTTCCAGCGACATAAGTGAGTTCTGGACTTTTATTTTCTTGAAAACTTCTTTGAAATTTTTTTTTCTTCAAAATTATTGGAATTCCTTTGAACTCATCTGAAACATTTCTTATTCGGAAAAATACTTTTAAATCGTATTATTTTTATATATTTTCCAAAATCTTAAAACCAATTTCAAAATACCGGAATTCAATTCTCGAATTTCAAATTTAACTTTACAGTTATAAATCATTTGTATATAAATCAATTCCTTATAAATTTTCAAAATTTCAAATCCTTTCAAACTTTTATATATAGGATAAAATTTCTTATTTGTTTTATATATAGGTATATAATCCTTATAGAAAACATTTTCTTTTTTATATATAGAATAAATAGAATCGTAGTTATTAAAATAATAATTTCGATGTATAAAACAATTTCAAAAATACAAACATACCCGATTTTCAAAGGATGATTCAAGAATGGATTTCAAAACAAAGATAGAGATTTAAATTAGAAGACTCTGACCAATAGAATCCTGATTCGAAGATAGACTCGATCGAAGATGATTAAATTACAAAATAGGAGATGGATATACTTCTATAAATCGCGGGCAACCTTTACCGGTCAACCGTGATTCCAAAATTAGATCGGTGTAGAATTCTGAGGAAATTCGACATTCGATCGCAAGAGATATAGAATTCGGCATAACAAGATATAACAACATCGTAAACTGAGGATACAAAAATCTTCGGTGAGTCAATGCCAATTGAAAAGGAGTTTTCACCCCCCTTTACAAATCATTCAGTGGAGTTATGGGATACCCGGAATCAAACGAATATAAATAGGGAGAGACAGAATGAATTTCGGAACCGAGGGACATTCCAAAATTCAAAGGAAATCGAGTCAAAAAGGAAGAGATTCAACTCGAACGAAAGTGATTCTGTAAATAAATTTACCATATATGCTAAGTTTTGCCTAGAGCCAAAACTCTGATACCAACTGTAACGACCCGCTATTTTGGACCATTCAAATAGACAATAAAACCGTACATGTCCGACTTGAATAATTCAAAATACCGAATTGTTAATAAAATTTTGCAAAACTTAAAATATACAGTAAATAAATCAATTATAGATCACTTACACAGAGTAATACAATGCAGCGGAATAGATAAAGAATAGTAGTTCATGAAGCTACTATATACCTCAGAGTTAGAAATAAAATACAACCGAATAGTTCAAATGCCATGAAGTCTCCAATGCAACAGATGGCTTCTCTGAACCAATCAACTGGATGACTGAAGGGATAGATAGTTGGATCTTCAAGCAAAGCTCCAACTTCGAAGATGAGTCTCAAATGCTGTATCTCTCAGTCTGACCCGAGCGTAAAGAAAAACACAAAACACTCGAGTCAGGATTAACATTCTTATATCTATAAATCTAACTCAAGTGAAATATCAACTGAAATATAATTAACTTAGAGGATGTTTGGGATAACCATCCTCTAAGGGTCCATGGAACTATCTAAAACATAGAAATATACACTATAACACCGTAGTCTTTTCAACTTAATTTATACTTCAAAACCAAATATCATTTTCACTTCAAATATCTCTATACTTCCCAAATAGTATTTTTATATATTAAATAATTTGTACAGTAAAGAAATTTTAATTCCCTCAACTTAACAGATCGTTTAACATAAACCCGACCACCCCATTTAAATCTATTTCAATCTCAATTTATTAATTTAAATTCAACTCAATTTCTAAAATAACCACTTCAATTTTATCGATCTTAAATTCGGATTTGAAATCACAAAATACCCTTTATGTTCAATATATTTCAAAACTTTAAGTATTCAATGTTTCAAACTAACTTTTTAATCAATTTAGTTTCTAAATAATAAATTCAACTATACTGATTTCAAATACATATCCGAATCTCAAAATAAACCATTTAAATCCCAACATAGTTCAAAGCTTTAATATTTAATTAAATGTTCAATTTAATAGTTCCATATAGATCTCGATTTAACCTCATTATTATCTAGTCTTAAAATAATCCCTCATTAGATACAATATCATTTAAGTAACCTTAAATTACATTTTACTCAATATTTTCTTTAATTTATTTAAACGTGAAATATTCATTAAATCACTTAAATAAAAATCCAGTTACAAAATCATACCCTTAAATTTCCCATTCAAAAATTTCAAATTGATTTAATTGAATAAATCCTTATTTAAATACCATTTAGATAAACCCACATTTATCTCCCAATCTTAGTAAATTGCAGAATACTTTTGGAATAAAATTTACATAAATATTTAGCATAATTTATGTATTAAATCAAATTTTGACTAAATTAAATATTATTAAATCTATATATCATTACCCTTTATATAAAAAAATTTAAGGATTAACATTTAATAAGACCATATATTTCTTTCCAAAACAATGAATTAAATTTCAAAATATTTATATATATGGACCAACGATGTCTGTATATATTTCTTATCATATGGTCAAGTGTTACGGATATTTATCATTTCAATCCGTACACTAAATGTATACGGGTGGATAGCATTTCAACCCGTAATCCCAATTCAATTAAATGAAAATCGCTTGGGTTTATCATTTCAACCCATAACGATTTTCTCCTATTCTAAGTCTGTTCGGGTATGTATCATTTCAACCCATAGTGATTTCTATACTAACAGGGAACTTGCAGAGTGATAACAGATATGTAAATAATAATAACAACAGGCATATATCATCAAAATAAATATATAAACAATAGGATATGGTGTCATATCCCATAAGTGAATAGTTACAGATAATAGCATATATAACAAATTAAATAACTACAGCCTCATATTTCAATTGTCGTCTCAATTGAAATCCAATTTAGTAAATAAAAGAATGTTAATCGTGAGTGATTTATCACCTTTCGAGGCCAGATAGATTTGACAAAGAAATTGAGTTACGAATCCAGGCACACACATTCAAAACGAAGCAAGATTGACACGCATTCGATGGACAAGCTGATGACAAAGATTTGATGAAGTCAAATCAGAATTGGATCGATGACGATAGACGGGCATAAGTGAACTCAAAAATATATTCAATGAAATGTATAGTCGTATGCCTTAATATACTAATATATATATAGACTAAGTTTAATAATATGTACTTTAAAAATGAGGTTTAAATGGACCCAGACTAATATATCTACATATGCAGACTTGACTATATGTACTGCCAATGCAAAACAATATATACCGAAACCCAAAAGATTTATATAAATTAGTAACATGTTATATGTATTAGAAGTTTTTAAATCAAATAAGTTTCGAATGGATTTAATAAAATAAAATTCTTAGTTTTAACTTTAAATCAAAAATGCATTTATACAAAATTTTAAAATAATACGTTTAAAGATTTTCACACTTTTAACACAAAGCAGAAAAAAACAACTTATATAAACCACCCTTTAAATTAATCAAAATTTAGTCTAGGTGAACATTTATAACTTATATAAGTTTATAAACTTATAACTGTAAACATACATAATAAAATTTAATACTACGCCCTCAATAAAATTTAATGCCCGCAGCATATATATATATATATATATATATATATATATATATATATATATACCTTACCTATATATATAGCTTGCTATTCCTAAAGTACAACTACATGAACAACCACACATATTGAATCCCAGTTGCTGTGTAAACTAAAAATTTAATATATTTCAAAGCTAATATACAGTAAATGTATAGTTAACAGGAAACCCGAACCTGTTATAAGTACTCTAACAATACTTGTAAACAACGTATGAAATCAGTTTTCATAAATTTTTTTTTCCACAAACCACTATGCTTTCCAAATAAGAGAAGCAAGATTTATTATACGTAAAGTATATGCAAACTACATATATAAAAATAAATACTCCCATGCTTTCAAATGAAACAACACCTAACTTTGCATAACTTTATATTACTAATAGAAATGCAGACACTACCAACTTACAAATATAATACAAATAATATAGAAACTACTATATACAAATAAAATCCCAATATATACCTTATGAAAACAAGGGTGCTACTGCCCCAAGGCTCGACGCTGATGGTGGAAGAGGCCGATAAGTGCAGAGGTGAGGTCGCTTGCATGCGTTGCTGTGCAAAGCAACAGAGGGAAAGGAGAAAAAAAATATGAGGGTGGAGGAGTTGGCTTCAGACAAACGAAAATGAAGAAGGAGCAGGCAGCTACATGCGGTTGTTATCGGAGAAGCTACAGGTAATGGATATAAGGAAGGCGAAGGTAGCGGGTAGAGATGGAGCAAGGGTAGAGGAAATTGATAAGAGGAGAGAAAGCAACCAAAAAGAAAAGACAGTGCTACATTTATATAATAGGCTATAAGAGGATGCGTAGTGCCTAAGGTTAACAATGAAAAAGGTAAATTAATATACCAGCAATAGATTAAGGTGATTAAAAAGGCAAGGACCAATTAATAGTCAAAGCTTTCAAATTTGAGCCGTTTGAAATAAGGAATAGAACGTTAGCATTTAATTTGGAATAGTGACCGCCCCTTAAATTATTATGGAATAATAAAAGTAACGTATCTCAAAAAAAAAATTCCAAAAATGATGGCAACAGTCAAAATGCACGTTTAGGAAATAATAGAATATGTAAGTAAGAAACTCAAAATGATAGGCACAGATACGTGAAATCAAGGGAAGCAAGTGATCTTACGAATTTATAAGGTTGGAAATAAATATAAAATAAATGAAAATTAATAGATGGATGCTTGATTTTCGAAACAATAGTAACGGCTAAAAGGAAAAGAATAAGGAAGGAGAGAAGGAATAGATCTGAATTTAGGGATGAATGGTCTATGAAGAGAAATTCTAAAATAAATTGTATCCACTGTCTAAAATATAAAGTGGGCAATTAAATGTAGAGCGAAAGAAACGGCAAGTCACCCATCATTTGAGCTAAAAATAAATGAAATTAAATGGTTTGATTGAATAGCACGTTTCAAATTTGAAACGTAATAGGAAAAGTTAAGAAGGCACAATTTATGGTGTCGTTACAACGAACAAATTTATTGCTTCCGTTTTACACTGGATCCCAAAATACAGAAATAAATATACTGTTGAGATCAGCACGACGAGACGATCACAACGGTATACATATATTAGTGGTATGATTGAATAAAAAAAAATCGAATTTCAGCTAGCGGAAAGTGCAGTTAAAATGCAGGAAAATAAGATCGACGGAGCTATAGAAGTCCAAATTTGGAAAAACGAAAAATAACGTCTCACTCAGAAGAGGATTTAGAATTTTTGTATGTAAAAATATTCATGTTTGGAAAATGTTTTATTATCAACAATTATTAACTGACCTGAAATTTATGGAATTTCACAATGAATAAACTTACATAAAATCAGATGAAAATTTACCATCTGCCTAAATATACGTATTCCAAATATAAATTTTTTATTTCAAATTTTATTATTTAAAATTTCTCTAAAATTCAATTAAATATGTAAATAAACCATTCAAATTTTATAGGTCGTTACAAAGACTCTTCAGGAGATCAAGTACAAGTGGCCAGCGAAGAAGAAGTAGAAGAAGTCCCCATGGAAGAAGTGCACATGGAATATGACGACAAAGTCGTTTGCGTTGTTGAAGTGTGCTTTGTCAAAGATGGAAATTTTGTCCAACAACGTGGAAATTCCTGTTTTTACTATATAAATTGTTCGATTCATAGATCTCCCATTTTCAAAGACACTCATTAGTTTCTTTTCTCTTTTTCCTTTTGTTGTATGGTCTTTCTTACGTTTCCCACAAATATGTAAATGTAACTATATAATTAATGAATAATTTGTGTTCTTATATGTGTTATTATATGGATACTTAGTTAGGATAGTTAGTAGTTTAGGACTAAGTTTTGGTTTTAGATCTAAGTGTTGACTATTTATGATAACACTATCATTATAATCACATGTCATAGAGTATTAGATTTAGGGGGAGTGATATAGTTTGAAGTTATATATTTAAAGTTAGTTTTTGTTGATGACAAAGGGGGAGAAATATAAAATAGGATAGTTAGGCATAGATTAAGGGAGAATTATTAGGATAGAAGTAATGTTTTATAAATAAAAGTTGTCATCATCAAAAAAGGGAAGATTGTTAGTCCGTAAGATGATGGTTTTGATAACATATAGTTTAGAAATACATGTATATGCAGGATTTAACCATGCATGTACCATGAATGAAGACTGTACAATATAGAGATTCAAGATATCAAGATTGAAGACTCATGAGTATCAAGAAAATCAAGATTATCAAGAGTTCAAGATTTCAAGTAATTTATTTTTTAATTGGGAATTTTTTAAAACTCCTGGAAAAGCACTAGCATCTTAAAATACAATTTATTCGTGGAATGGAATCCACTTCGAGCCTCTTAAAGGGATGGAACCCTAAGTAGGATGGAACCTACGAAAAATTTAGTGGAACATTATTTTGTATCCGCTAACTTTTATTCAAAATGATTTACAAAATTATATCTTGCTTTCAAAATGTTTTCAAAACCTTCCTTTTAAATGAATCAAAACCATCTATCCTGGTTTTAAATACTTTTAGCCTCAAAATAATCTTTAATTTCAAAATCAAATTATCTTTAGTTTTAAACTATCTTTTAATAATAGTATATTTAACTTTTAATATTTATACTTAGATTTAAATATAAAATTATAGTAAAATTTTATATATACCAAAATATTATTCTCTATACTTATTTATGTATTTTAACTATAGTTAAGTATATTTATAAAAGTTTAAAATAGTTTTAATATAAGATAAAATATATTTTCATAGAAAAACAAAACACCAAAATTTCCTTTAGGATGTCAACATGCTCAATACACCCATGTCGACATAGTGTCAGTTAATTTCAAAATTTAAATTTAAAAAGAAGTGTCTACTCGTCATATCCCTTTACCAATGGACATGGCTGTTGTTCTTCTATAAATAGGGTTGTTTTCAACGAATTTTTAATCATATTTTTCTGGTTTTCATTTCTCTTCTTCTTTCACATTTCTTTATACATATTCCTACCATTACTCTGCCGAAATCAACATTGAATCTAACTAGATTATCTCTTGTTTGATTCTCCATCACTATCTCAACAAGATCCTCAGTGCTATTCAGATTTATAGGCTTCTTTGTAATCAATTAAACGAGGAAAGGTGTGATTATAGCCTTGGAAATCAATCAAGCGAGAAAAAATGTGATTGTAGCCTTGGAAATCAATTGGGTGAACTTGTTGCCCGTGAAATCAAGCATCTCTACCTAGAGGATTGTGAATCTGGAGGGTGTACCTCGTAGCCTTGAAATCGAGGGTGTAATTATACAATTGCTTTTGAAAGGAAATCCGTACTTGTGTGCGGGACTGGATGTAGGTAACTCCAAACCAGTATAAAATCCGGTATGTTCTTTCCTTTACTACTTTTACTTTATTTTTGAATCTGTGTTTGATTCTGTGATCATATTTGTGTCTGAATATTGCATACATTTGTGTTCAAATTAACAAAAACTCAAAAGATTTAATAATTCCTTAAAACACTATTCACTCCACCTCTAGTGTTTATCCTAGCCTTAAGATCCGTAATCCGCATTTCTCACAGTAATTAATTTATTTAATGAAGTAATTAAGGGTAGTTAATTGCTGGATTAAATTAATCAAGAGTGATTAAAAAATATGGTTTAATTAAAGATTAATTACTGAATGTAATTAACTTAAATAAAGTAATTAATTAAAAGTAATTAGGGATCATTAATTAATATAATTAATGATGTAATTGAGGGTTGGTTAATTAAGATTAATTAATCAAAAAATGAAGTAATTAATTAATGTAATTAATTACTTCATTTTTTGATTAATTATAATTAATTAATTAATGAAGTAATTAAAGGTTAATTACTATAAGTGGTTAAGGATAATTAATTCGTGAAATTAATTAGAGGATAAATACTTGAATGTAATTAAAGGATAATTAATGAGGAATGATTAATCAAGGTGGATAATTAAAGGATAATTAATTAATTGATTTGTAATTAATTAATGGTTATGTAAGCAAGTTTTATAATGATGGAAGTAATTAATTCAATTTACATTAAATTAATTAGATATGAAGTAATTAATTTAATTCATTTTAAATTAATTATGGTGTGAATAATTAATCCTTGCTTATGTATGGATGGATGATATTAATTGCCTTAATGGTTTTAGATCTCATATATTTGATAAGTAATGCTGTGTGATATGGCTGCTTTTGGTTGAAGTGTGATGATAATGTGGATTATCTTTGTATGATGATGATGTGGATTATCTGTTTGTGATGATAATGTGAATTATCTATTTGTGATGATAATGTAGACTATCTATTGTGATATGTGAATTATCTATCTGTGTGTATATAGATAATGGAATTGAATTGTTTTAAACTTTAAAACAACCTGGACCTAAAAGATGGCGTTTTGGATTTCGATGAGACCGGGATCGGGTTTTCAGATTTGGATATCCGAAAACCACATCGATCCAAATTAACGATAGTTCGTGAATCTCAAGTGAGGTGAAGATTCAAAGTGCAAGAGTTATCGTCGTTAACTCTAAGGGTGATTCCAAAATGAGTCTAACGAGATAATGCCTTCGGTTTCGTTCGAACCCGGAACGAACTTGTATGGATTGAATGCTTTCAGAACATCGTCAGGTGGACGATGAGCATTCTAAGATAGATGTGTTCTATAAAGGTAATCGTAGCCTCAAGCTTCATCAACCGGGAATGGCTAAAACAGGAGAGGTGCAGCAAGGCTAAGTGGGTAGCACCCAAGTAGGACAAGATTTTCCCCTGTCTAGAAGTCCCTTCATATCGGTTTGTGGGGCAGTTGATTCACGACAACTGCCGGGGTTGTCTTGTTCGGAACTATCCTGTAAGGGATGGTTTCGGCCTTGTGTTACAGGGGATTTAGGGTGGATCTTCGGTACGATGATCTAGGCCCCGTACTGTGACGGGCGGTACCCCAGTAGCCCTGCCATTGTATGGAATCCAAACTCCAATAAGTGCCGTATATTTTAGTTATGCCTAACTATGTTGGAACGAGAGATGTAAGCATTCCAGCTATTTCCGTATTTTACTTGAAAACCCTAGACCCTTTTATAATATCACTGGATTTCCTATCAAATGTTTTGGTTAGCGTAAGGTAAAAACTTACCCATGTTTATGTGTGGGAAGTCTTACGTGATACCTTTTGTTTTCAAAGGTTTTCCAAAGTTAAGCAACTTTAACCCGTTTACTCACACCAGACCCATGTCTGACCCAAGTGTTTATTTTCTGTTTTATAAACTCTTGGGTACTCATATTATGTGTGAGTAGTCAAGGGACTCAGGTTAGCTTTGACGAATTCATGAGGAGAAATGGAGCAGGAGGCTTCAGCGTTTGTAGATATCTAGGTGGTTCCGTCGTATTGATCTCTGAGTCGTCTGTTTGAGTTGTATTTTGTGTTGTGATAACTAGACAGGTGTTTATAACTGTCTAGTATGTGATGTATATGCTGTATAACTCTGATGTATATGATACTACGTAATATTATGTGATTAGTATAATTTATTCATTCCGCTTTTGAGATTCTGATGTTGTTTAGTTCTTTTCTTCTCTATCTTTTCTCTTCTCTATCCCTTTCTTTCTTAATAATGATGCGTCATTCTGTGGATTGAACGATGGGTAATTACAACCGTGGCATGTTTATAATGAGCATTATGAAAGAAAGAAGTGAAAGCAAACAAATCAACAGCGATGACCCTCAATTCACATACGAAGCTATGGATTTACAAAGAGCTGAATTGGTACATCAAATTCTATCTTGCAAACCTTATAGCTAGAGCTTAGAAGAAAGCTTTGACACAAAAGTTTTTACTGTCTGAAGGAAACCAAAATCTTCTATGTATCAAACTGTAATGTTTTCTCTTTGAATTTTGAAATGTATATACATATTTTGGTAAATTTATGTAGTTAGAAGACAATATCTCTGGGTTAACATGATAATATAGTTTATTATAAAAAAAATTATATATGAATTTCTTACAATTGAATTCAGCTACTAGAAAACTAAAGCGAATCGCAGCTATTCAGAATATTTGCAGAAATGATAGCAATAAAAGCAGATATCTCCACAAATATGCGATTATTCAAAATATATGCAGAAATCAATGCATTATAGATGTATAATTACAGATATTTCCAAATTTAAGTAATTATACGAAATTCTTACACCAAATAATTGAAGAAATGTCAGCTCAAAAAACAAATAATTGCAGATATCTCCACATTTATTAACAACAATTGCACATACATATGAATATACCATATTTATTTCATGGCAAACAATGATACAAATTTCATCTTCATCTAAAAAGCAGTATTCACAAAACATGTATAATTAGTAAGCAAAAACTCAGAAATATGTGCAATTAATCATAATACTGGCAAAAAACACTGCAATAATGATTAATAAAAGCATACATTGATTAATACATTAAAAATATTAAACATCCAACCTAAGTACAGAGAAAATACCATTAAAATGAATAACAGAAACATAAAATTAACTCCATACAGTATAACTTTCCCAAATAAAAAAAACTACATGTATTTCAGTGAACAAGTCCTTTTATTATGACCCAACTTCTTTCATCTACTACATCTAATGGTCTTTGAAATTTTACCAGCAAATTTTGTCCTCTTAGATGATGATGGTTAACCAGGCATTCTTCTACCTTTAGGTGATGCTACAACAACTCTTCAATCAAAACATCTTCTTTCAAAATTTTTACAGCATGATTAATTGGATGAGAATATGCCGATCGAAAATAATTTTTTTTTGAAATAATCTTCAATGTAATCATAAACATTCAACTTTCCACAACTCAAAATACATCAAACAGCATGAGCGCAAGGAAAACCATATGTTTGCCATGAGTTACAAGAACAAACTCGATTATTTAAATCAAAAGATTGACGAACGTGAGAATAAACTTCAAATAGATGTTCATTGATTTTATAACTAACCACGAAGCTCCTTCCAAATGAAGACTTTTGACCGATTTTCATTCATTGGACATATAACACTATTCCAACTATTAGCAAGTTCTCGATGATCAGAAATTAGCTTCATTAACTTAACTCTAATTTTATCCAAGCATGAAGTGATTGGTAAATGTTTTTCTTCCAAAATCTATTTATTGAAACTCTTTGAACAATTTGATAACATTTCACCATAACGACAAGCAGGGAAAAAAACATTAGCAAACTTCTCAAAGGGAATTCCATTCAAAAAATTTGCCAAAGTAGAACCACCAACATCTTTGAAATTCTTCAATGCAACATTGAAATCATCCAAATTAGAAGCATATGCAACACTTCCAAACAAATCTATCAACCATTTCTTTTTTGAATTGGAAAATTCAGATTTTAAAGCCACTTTTAAATTATTGTTCAAATGATAAAAACATGAACCATGAACTGAATTTGGAAACACTTTTGGAATAGCAACAAGAATACCAGGATGACGGTCAGAAATAAAAAAAATTCTATTATCATCTTTTAAAAAATCTTTAAGCTATTCACAATACCATATCCAATTATTTTCATCTTCACCAGAGATAATCGCACTACTATAGAAAAAAATTGACAAAAAATATATATAAATAACTTAACAAAGTGCATAATTCTCTGCATTTATATTGAAAAAGTGCAGAAAAAACAGCAACTATTACCATATATTACTACAAAATAATTTTTCGCTGTATCAAAAATATTGCAGATTTTTTAGCAATTTTTTTTATAAAATTGGTTCGGTTTCTGCCATTTTTTCTGTTAGTAGGATATTTTTCTTTTTAATAAATACTAATATTGCAGCAATAAATAATAATTATTACAGATATTGATGCAAGTATACATTAAACTACAAACAAACATCATACCTTCATTGCCATTTTTAATAGTAGCAGGCATCAAACAACCTTGAGCTCTACCCTTCACAAAAGTAGCATTAACAAATATTAAAGGCTGAAAAAATTGAAAACCATGTGCACAAGTTTCAAAACCAATAAAAAACCTTTCAAATTGACGTGTATCAGGATTATACTCCAAAAGTACTTTACTACAAGGATTACTTTCGAGGACAACATCACAAAAAGACTTCAAATGGTGATAATACATCATATCACTTCCATGTATATAATCTAAAGCCAAGCTCTTCCCACTATAAGCAAAATAATACTTCAAAATGATATTATACTCACTTTAAAATATTAATAATTTCCTTTGTCTTTGTTAATAGATTAGCTTGAATATGAGCATAAACCAACAATTCAACCAATTTACTTTAAACAAGAGGATCATTTATATCATGAATTCTAGCACCACAAGTATGTTCAGGTTGAAATCTCTTTATAACAAAATAGCCATGAAGATTAAACTTGACAGAGGCATGAATCCTTAATATACATTTTGTTCGGGAGCAAATAGCTGTAACCCTTTCCTTATCATTCTTAACCAAATCAAGTTTGTATCCAGTCTTAATACTATATATCATCAAATTGAGCCTAAATTTAGTACCACCACTTGGAAATTGTTGACTAACACCTGTAAAAACAGATTTATTGGAATCATTTCTCAATAATTGTCTAAATTGAATATTAGAATCACTGGTACTAACAAATGAGGAATCATTAGTACAGAAACAATATCGGACTTAATATTGGTTGCTGAAAAAATAGTAGGAACAACATCAACAAAAATAACAAAATAATCCTCACGGTTATGAGTAGCCAACAACAAAATAGATTGAAGATCAGAATTAGTTTCAATATTCCTTCTTAATCCATCTCCAACATAGTATAATTCAAATGACAATGAACTCAATTCAGTCCATTTACCACAAATAGCACTTCTCAACATAACAACCGAACTATTAAAATGAAGACGTAACGAAAAGCTAGCATACCCAAACTTCAACAGCACAAGCACATTAACCTCGCCCAGAACTCTGTAATTAAAAAAACAGAATTACAATTACAAAAAATAAATAACAAAAAAAAACTAGAATATATATGTTATTTGCTGATATGTAAGCAATAATTTTAAAAAATTGCAGATAAATCAGCACATATTAATAATATGCTTATATGTAAGCAATATTATTTGTTGATATGTAAGCAATATTTGTAAAAAAATGCAGATAAATCAGCACAAATCTAAGCTTAATCAAACTCATTGAAATACCAATATTATTTGCTGATATGTAAGCAATAATTGTAAAAAATTACCGATAAATCAGCAACTATTAGTAATTTGCATAGCATTTTCACCATACATATTCAAATTAATTGCGGACAAGTCTGTAAAATATTTACTATAATTCTAGAAAAATATGAACTTAATTAAAGCTAACAAAATATATCATCGAACATTACCCTATACACCCGCATTAATTTTTCATCTAAAATAAACAGGAGAATACTTGTAATTTCCATTTACTTTAAACACATAAAAAAACAAATGAAATAAAATAACAACATTATCAAGCAATATCGTAATATCAATGAAAAACTAACAAAATCAATTACAAATCCAACCAATGTTTTACCTAGAAGAAGATAAAGCCATGAATACGAAATAATATTTTAAAACAATGATTGAACTGAATCAGAATGAAAAACTTGCAATCGAATTCACGACCACCAACAAAAAAGCGCGAGAGGTAAACAATGGTATTTATGGAATAAATTTAGCCACAAATAAAAATAGGGATCATAAATATAAGTTTTGAAATAGGAGGAGTTAACGTGGACTATGTTTAATTATAAGGACATGGGCCTAATTTTCACATATGAAAATGCTGGTAAAGATATACAAAGATATCAACAAAAAAACCCATAATCTATAAACAAAGGTTATGAAAATATAATGGAAGATTAACATCAAGGAGTGCCTAAGATGCTTCTCGATGTAAAGAAAAATGAATCAACCAAAAGGGTTGAATCAAACAAGAAGAATAATTTTCCAATAATAACTAAGAGGGTGAGCCCCCTTTACCTAAAGTACACCTCTAGAAAATATACTTGAGCATTCTGATTGACCTCGAAAACCTCCAAGTCGGACCCCATCAACCTTATCGAGAATCTGAGTATCTTACATCTCCGTGTGCATACAACCGAAACCAATTTAGAATAGATGTGAAAATACCCTAACGGGAGCAACCCTACATAACTTGGCTCCCACTCGCCCTTTATTTAGTCATTTCCAATAATGGATATCAATGCTCCAAACGAGTAACCAATTCTCTTAAATCGATGAAACAAAAAGACAAAGAGATATGGTTAAACATGGATGTGATACCCTTTTAAGCCAAAAGGAAAGTAAAAGGGGTGGAATTCTCTCCCAGTCAAACGAGATAGCTGAAAGAGGTGTTATTTCCTTTTAACCAATGGGTCACTAAATGTCAACCTAAATTAAAAGGTGGTGTAAGTTCCTTTTAACTAAATGTCAAAGTTAAAAGGTGTGATTTTCTTTTAACCAAAAGATGTCTCTCACTCACTCTCTCTCTCTCTCACACACATATATAAACACTTAAATTTTTCTAAGAGTATTTCCAATTAATAGAGTGATTTAATTCATATTAAAACTTTTCGAAATAATTTAACTATCCTTTTTAAATTGCAACATTTACAAATTTGTTAGAAAAAGATAATCTTTGTTTGAACATATTTATAAGGAGATTAAAAACAAGAGCTACTAAAGCAAATGTTGTAAATTAATTTTAAATTATACCTTAACAAGGTATAAATGTTTCATAAGAGTAGCATCGAAATATTTTACGATTGTATATTTAAATATTTTATTTAAATATAGCATCGTTAGTCAGATTTAAGTTCGAAAAGCTAATTTTTGGAAACAACCGAATTAGGACTCGAGACCACTCCCATTGAGTTCAAAATGGCGTTTCCGACCTTTTTAAGTATAAGCATCGATATGTTTGGAGTTAGCTTGAATTTGGACATTTTCACTTAGGGCTTTGGTTTTGGGTTTCAACACAATAACCTAACATTTGACCCTAGCTCTACCCCCTCTCCTCTTCATTCATTCTCATTCCTAACACTTCAAGCTTTAGTAAAAATGAGGGAAGAGATTGGAAATTAAAATCCTAAGCCCTAGTTTCTTTTGCAAATTCAAGTTCTAGTTTAAAAATCAAAGAGAAGCTTAGGTAAGCATCCTCTTCTTCTTCTCCATCTCAATCTCTCTCCAACTTTAGAAATTTCCTATAACCTAACTTAGAAAATATTTTCTTATGATCTTAGATTGAAGCTTCTTGAGTTGAGATTGAAGAGTGGTTGATCTTGCCTTGTTTTAAAAGCTTCCCCTCCATTGTTTTTGTGTAAAAGGTGAGTTTTTGAACTCACATCTGCTTCTATTGCTATCATTGTTGTTAGTATGAATTCCTAACACTTATTTATGTTCATTTGCTTTTGATTTCGATTGAATTGGTGAATATTCCAATTTTCGGTGTTTTGAGGTCAAATCTTTAAAAATACAATCTTTTATGTTTGAACACTTTAGTTGGGTGTTTCGGAGAGCCATACAAGGCTGGGTTGTCGCTAGGCGTAAATCCCTAGTCGTCGTTGCTCGCTCGTTCGCTTCCGTTCCGTGTTATGAGTTTTGCCCCAACAAGGGGGCTAGGCTGAAACTGTTGATGAAGCAGGTTCGGTCGACTGAACTAGGAGGCCAGTCGACTGAACCAGGGGGCAGAAAAATCTCTATCCCCATATCAGTCGACTGACCTGATGGTCCAGTCGATTGACCTAGAAACCTGAAAGTTTCCAGGCTCTGGGTCAGCCGACTGACCACCTGGTCCAGTCGATTGACCACCTGGTCCAGTCGACTGACCTGCTTGCTTCAGCCCAACTTGCCTATTTTGCTTGAGATTCCAATTTTAATTGATTCGTGATTATCCGATTTGTTGTTATCATTTATTATTGACTTTGATGACTTCTACTTCGGGATTTTTAGGAATATCCATCCTGTTGGATTCGGTATCGATTTCTATGGATTTGAATCACATCTTCGTATGTGAATTTCTGGTGATTGATTGTTTCTACAATCATTTTTGTGACTCGTCACTTTGAAATACAAAGGTTTCTATACTAGTAGTAAATATTCAAACTCTTTTACAAAGATGATTTCGACTCTATTTTTAATACAAAGCTCTTTATAAAACTTGTTTTCCAACCTATTAGCATATACAAACCTTTACCTTATTCGTACTAGAATTGGCCCGTGCTTCGCACACGGGCTGTTTATATTATTATAAACGGAGAGCAAGGGCATTTTCGGAATTTCAAAAAATGCCAAGTAAATTAATTCAACGAATTTTCTTTATTAGTGGTAGAGATGAGAAAATCTAACTAAACAGCTTAGCAAAACAAGTGGTATGAAACGTTTGTGTTTACTTCGTCGGTTAATTTTTGGACTTGTTCGTTGAAACTCTCGTGACAATTTTCGAGTGAAGATCTACAATTTCTTCGTAAATATTTAAGCTAAGCCAGTGGTTACGGGACATGAAGCTAAACTCATTTGTTTACTAGCTTAGTGTAATTCACACTTTTTATTGATCAATATGATCATTTTGATTTAGACTAGCGATATGCTATGTCGCTTTGTCCATGTGGGGGACTGTATCTCGTTTTATTGAGTTTCGTCTCATTTCTTTTATAGGCTAATGAATTATTGGTTCTTTGGAGTTTCGACTCATTTTTTTGGGCTAGCGGCCTATGCTCTTTTATGGAGTTCGGTTCATCGGACGTATCGTTGTACCACGTCGTTGTCCGGCTTATCAGGTTCATCGGGCGTACCGTTGTACTACGTCGTTGGTCCGAATTATTTGAGTTTCAGGTTCCTTGGGCGCACTGATATTGTACTACGTCGTTGCACCGGCTCTATGGTTAGCGACCATGGGTTAGCGACCCGTTTGTGATACACGTGTTAGTGAGTTTTCATGCTCTCATTTTGTGATAGGCCTCCCCCTTTTGTGATTTATGGATTTCTAGTTGATGATTTCAAGAGTTTGTGTTTCACCTCTTTTTGTGATTGGCAATGATATGTTTGCCGATATTTGGGGTTTGGTGAATAAAATAAAGAATATGACATTCTTTTTAGTGCTTTGAGATTTTTGAGATATTATATGATTATTGTGTTGTCTAATGTATACTTTTCATAGTATGGCATTATTGTTATCATACGCTTTTGTCATATCTCTTCTTCTATCTCATTTTATCTGATATTTATAGCTAGACTGATCCCTCGGGTCAGACCGAGATGTTACAGGTGCTTCTGCTTGACTCATCTTTTGGAAACATTATCTGACTTTTGACTAACTACTCTAGTTTAGTAGTTTTTGTTGTTATACATTCGAGATAGAGACTCCTTGATGTATACTTATTCTATTGTCTAGCACTTGTACCTATTCTTTTGTGATATTGAGGATCTTATTTGATCACTACTCTAATGTACACTTCTATGTGTTATATTCATATCTGTTTCCGCCTTTGTGATATGGATATTTGTGACTGGTTTGTGTTATGCTTATTTCTATATTTGTTTCCGAAAATCATATAGCCACTGTGTAGTAGCTTTGAGTTTGTATCGGTATGTCGGGTTTCTTCTTGAAAAATAATGCATGTTATACTATTTGACATATCGGTGCTCGCACAAAGCAATTACATGGATGTTCGCTCCTCAACAGCCTTATTCTTCGTGCTAGTTGATGGCATTACCTCGTAGTGTCCTTGGCTAGTGTGAGTATAGAGGTGGGGCGTCACAGCTTGGTATCAGAGCCAAACTTTGGAACAATGTAGAATAATCTAGCAAGGATCATTGTCCTAAGTCCTTCTTACAAATCGTGCTTTAGGATTTATCCAAGTCATAGGGCCCGTTCTATCCTATTTTCTTTTATGATTCCTTATTTTATCAATCATGATTGTTTGACATTCATTTTGTGAATACCCTTTTTCTTCTTTCTTTCTTTCTTTCTTAAAGAAGAGAAATGGTTAGACCAGGCCGTCCCAGCACTGGTCAATCAGTGCTACTCCTCAGGATGGAGTGATTATACAAATTTGGGTGGAAAGCTGTTCAAGGGTTCCGAGGGCATTATCGAAGTCCAAGTTTGGTTTAGAACATGCGATCGCATCTTTCCTCGCTTGAATCTCATTGATCTATATCGAGTCCAAGTGGCTTCTACCATGCTCCAAGAAAGAGCATTAGATTGGTATGAGCTTCTGATTTCTGAATTTATTGAAGGGATGTTACTTGGGAGAAATTCCGGGAACGATTCGAATTAAAGCTTGTGCCGGAAGCTGAGAAAGTAACTTTAGCTCAGCGCTTTATTGACCTTGTTCAAGGTGAATCCTCTGTGACGGACTACGTTGCATCTTTTGAATCCCTCTCTAAATATGGGGTCGAGTACATTAATACCCCATTGAAGAAAAATCAGAGGTTTGTCTATGGCTTGAATAAGAATCTCAAAAATCCTTTACTTTTGAAATTGGAAGTTTCTTTTGACCAACTTGTTGATATTGCTCTTCGACTCGAAGAGGATGATAAAGAAGATGATGTTGAAGTTGGGAGTGCCAAACCGAATTTCAACAACAACAACAAGAGGCCTATTAAGTTAAAAGTCCTTATCCCAATAAGAAAGGGAAGCAAGAAACTCCGGTAGCAAAGACTTCTACGTCTAGTTATGGGCAATGCTACAATTGTGGTTCTAAGGACCATTTTGCTAATAGATATCCGAAACCTCTCTTTTGTCGTTATTGCAAAAGTTCGGGTCATCTTTTGTCTTCTTGCCCCTAACTTCAAAGAAAGAGCGAGGGAAAGCTAAATGTTGTGCAAGCCCCTAGTAACACTTCTCGTGGTCAAGGTATTTCTCATTCTATCCTTGGTGGTGTTATTATGTTTCGTGATCATCCTATTCGGGTTATTTTTGATACGGGTGCATCCCGTTCTTTATATCAAAAGAACTTGTTGATACATTTTCTTTGAGCGTTATGGCTTTGATGACTACTTTGAGAATTGCGAATCCGGTTAGTGGATCCGCAACACTCAGTTTACTTTGTAAAGATGTCGAGATTATTTTATGTGATTATGCTTTCCAAGCCGATTTGCATGTTATGCTTCACTTAGGCTTTGGAATGATTTTGGAAATGGATTGGCTTAACCATTATGAAGCTCATATCCTATGTCCTAAGCGCACTATTCATCTTTGACATCCTCAATATGTTAAGCTGATTTCTGTTGTTCTTAAAGATTCATATTCTAAATTGGCAGCATCTTTGTGTTTTCTAAACCCTCATGATAGCGATAATGATGATGAGGAATGTCATTTCTCTCATCCACGTTGTTCGTGAATTTTCCGATATATTTGAGCCCGTTTTAGGATTACCACGTAAGCGAGCAATTGAGTTCAGAATTAATCTAATCCCTGGAGCTTTACCTATCACTCTTCCTCCTTATCGTATGTCCAATAAAGAAAATGAGGAGATGCGTAAATAATTTTCTGAATTGGAAAAGAAGCAATTTATTCATTCTAGTTCCTCTCCTTGGGGAGCTTCAACTATTTTTGTAAAGAAATCCGATGGTACACTAAGGCTTTGCGTTGACTACCACAAGCTTAATGATTTTACCATTAAGAATAAATATCCTTTACCTCATATTAGTGATCTGTTCGATCAACTTAGTGGTGCTAGAGTCTTTTCATAGTTAGACTAAGCAACCGGTTTTCATCAGCTTCGTATTGCATAGGATAACATTCCTTTGACATCATTCCGTACACGTTATGGATCTTATGAATGGCTTGTTATGCCATTTGGTTTAACGAATGCTCCAACTTATTTCGTTGACCTTATGGATCGATTTTTCAAAGACATGCTCAATCAATTTGTTCTCATCTTTATAGATGATATTCTTGTTTATTCTGAAACCGAGGAAGAGCATGAAAAGCATCTTTGATTGTGTTGGAAACTCTTAGGAGCAATCAATTGAAAGCAAAATTTTCTAAATGCCACTTTTGGCAATCTCGTGTGAAATTTCTCGGTCATATTATTTCCGAATTCGGAATTTCTATGGATCCTTCGAAGATTGAAGCGATTCAATATTGGAAGAGACCGGAGAGTGTGATGGAAATCCGTAGTTTTCTTAGATTAGCGGGTTATTACCGTCGTTTTATAAAAGACTTTTCTAAAATTTCCGTGCCTTTTACTAGTTTGACATAGAAAGGAGTTAAATACATTTGGTCGGACAAATGTGAAGCTTCTTTTCAGAAATTAAAAGAACTCCTTTCTAATGCTCCGATTCTTGTGATTCCCGAAGGGAACCAAGACTTTATAGTTTATACCAATGCTAGTCGTGTTGGTTTGGGAGCCGTTCTCATGCAAAGGGAACGTGTTATTGCTTATGCTTCTTGGCAATTAAAGCCTGTCGAGACTAGATATGCCACTCATGATTTAGAGCTCGCGGCTATTGTTTTCGCCCTTAGAATTTGGCATTGTCATCTTTTGGGAGAGAAATCTGTTTTCTATACCGATCATAAATCTTTGAAATATTTATTTTCTCAAAAGGAACTTAATTTGCGTCAACAACGTTGGCTTGAGTTCCTTGCATCTTATGATGTTGATATTCTTTACATTTCCGGAAAGGGAAATTGTGTTGCTGATGTCCTTAGTCGTAAGCAACAAGAAGTTGTTTCTATGATGATATTCAAATGGAATGATCTCGGGATTTTGTCCACTTGCGAGACTCGAGATCATGAATCCGATTTATGTTCATGTCTTATTCTATGTAGCCTTGAGGCTCATCCTTCTCTTTTAGACAGCATTCTTGACGCCCAAAAGCTAGATCCTGAATTGGCTCTTCTTAGCCAAAGTTGTAGGGATAAAATCGATGTTGAAGGTTTGAAAGACTTTGATATTGATGCTCGTGGTGGTATTCGAAAATTAGGTAGACTTATCGTGCCAAATATTAGTGATCTTTGTAAAGACATTTTAGAAGATTCTCATCGTTCTAAATTTACCATTCATCCCGGTAGTAGTAAAATGTATGCGGATATGAAGCGACTTTATTATTGGGATGGAATGAGAATGAAATCTGATATTGCTAACTTCATTAAGCATTGCATGACTTGCCAACTTATTAAGCCGAACATCAAAGGCCCGGTGGGTTATTGCAACCTTTGGACATTCCAATTTGGAAGTGGGACCAAATTTCCATGGATTTTATTGACGGTCTTCCCCGTTCCCGCTCGGGCCATGATAGTTTATGGGTGATAGTTGATAGACTTACAAAATCCGCCCATTTTATTCTCGTTCGGTCTTATCGGACCGTACCTCTTTTGGCCAAACTCTTTGTTAAAGAAATTGTTAAATTGCATGGAGTTCCAACTTCTATTGTTGGCGATCGTGATCCATTGTTTACTGGTGGATTTTGGAAGTGTCTTCAAAAATCTTTGGAAACGAAGATTAATTTTAGCACCACCTATCATCCTCAGTTTGACGGACAAACCGAGCGTGTGAATCAAGCTCTTGGAGATCTTCTTCGTGCATGTGTTCTTGATTTTGTTCGAAGTTGGGAAGATCATATTTCTCTTGTTGAGTTTTCCTATAATAATAGCTTCCAATCTAGTATTGGTATGGCACCTTTTAAGGCACTCTACGGAAGGCCATGTCGATCTCCTCCTTGTTGGCTTAAGGCCGGTGAGAAGCTGGTTTTAGGTCCAGACTTTATTCATGATTCCACAGAAAAGATTGACCTTATTCGCCATAGGATGAAAGAAGCTCAAAGTAGACAAAAATCCTATGCCGATAACCGAAGAAGGAAATTAGAATTTTCTGTGTGAGATTTGGTGTTTATTCTATTTCACCTATGAAGGGTGTTGTGCGTTTCAATCGATCGAGAAAATTAGCGCCTCGATATATTGGTCTGTTTCCCATCATTGAACGCATTAGTTCAGTGGATTATCGTCTTTTATTACCGGCTCAATTTTCTGCTATTCATGACGTGTTTCACGTTTCTCAATTACGGAAATGCCTTCGAGATTCCGATTCTACTCTTGAGCCCGGTGTTATTGAAGAAGTTGAAGTTTCTCCTAATTTGACTTATGAGCAACATCCTATTCGTATCATTGCTACGGAGGTTAAACGCCTTCGAAATAAAGATGTCCCGCTTGTGAAAGTCCAATGGTCCTCAAATCCTAAGGATTTCTCTTGGGAATCCAGAGAATTCATCGAACGATCCCTTCCGGACTTACTCTCTCGTGCTCTTTAGAGGTGAACTTCTTACTTAAAATTTCTTTTGTGTTGATACGCTTTTATGGTTGTTACTCTTTATTTTCTTCTTAAATATTGCAAGGACGCAATTTCTTTAAGGAGGGGAGTCTGTAGCAACCCGCATATTTTACGATTGTATATTTAAATATAGCATCGTTAGTCAAATTTAAGTCCGAAAAGCTAATTTTTGCAAACAGTCTAATTAGGACTCGAGACCACTCCCATTGAGTTCAAAATGGCATTTCCGACCTTTTTGAGTATAAACATCAATATGTTTGGAGTTAGCTTGAATTTGGACATTTTCACTTAGGGCTTTGGTTTTGGGTTTCAGCCCAATGACATAACATTAGACCCTAGCTCCACCCCCTGTCCTCTTCATTCATTCTCATTTCCTAACACTTCAAGCTTTAGTAAAAATGGGGGAAGAGATTGGAAATTAAAATCCTAAGCCTTAGTTTCTTTTGCAAATTCAAGTTCTAGCTTCAAAATCAAAGAGAAGCTTAGTTAAGCATCCTCTTCTTCTTCTCCATCTCAATCTCTCTCCAATTTCAGAAATTTCCTATAACCTAACTTAGGAAATATTTTTCTCTGAGCTTAGATTGAAGCTTCTTGAGTTGAGATTGAAGAGTGGTTGATATTGCCTTGTTTTAAAAGCTTCCCCTCCATTATTTTTGAGTAAAAGGTGAGTTTTTGAACTCACATCTACTTCTATTTCTATCATTGTTGTTAGGTATGAATTCCTAACACTTATTTATGTTCATTTGCTTTTGATTTTGATTGAATTGGTGAATATTCCAATTTTTGGTGTTTTGAGGTCAAATCTTTAAGAATACAATCTTTGATGTTTGAACACGTTAGTGGGGTGTTTCAGAGAGCCATACAAGACTGGGTTGTCGCTAGGCGTAAATCCTTAGTCGTCGTTGCTTGCTCATTCGCTTCCGTTCCGTGTTATGAGTTTTCCCCGACAAGGGGTAGGCTGAAACTGCTGATGAAGCAGGTTCAGTCGACTGAACTAGGAGGTCAGTCGCCTGAACCAGGGGGCAGAAAACTATCTGTCCCTATATCAGTCGACTGACCTGATGGTCCAGTCGAATGACCTGGAAACCTGAAAGTTTCCAGGCTCTGGGTCAGCCGGCTGACCACCTGGTCCAGTCGACTGACCTGCTTGCTTCAGCCCAACTTGCCAATTTGCTTGAGATTCCAATTTTAATTGATTCTTGATTATCCAATTTGTTGTTATCATTTATTATCGACTTTGATGACTTCTACTTTGGGATTTTTGGGAATATCCATCCTGTTGGATTCGGTATCAATTTCTATGGATTTGAATCACGTCTTCGTATGTGAATTTTTGGTGATTGATTGTTTCTACAATCATTTTTGTGACTCGTCGCTTTGAAATACAAAGGTTTCTATGCTAGTAGTAAATATTCAAACTCTATTACAAAGATGATTTCGAATCTATTTTTAATACAAAGCTCTTTATAAAACTTGTTTTCCAACCTATTAGCATATACAAACCTTTACCTTATTCGTATGAGAAAACCTAACTAAACAGCTTAGCAAAACAAGTGGTATGAAACGTTTGTGTTTACTTCGTCGGTTAATTTTTGGACTTGTTCGATTGAAACTCTCGTGACAATTTTCGAGTGGAGATCTACAATTTCTTCGTAAATATTTAAGCTAAGCCAGTGGTTATGGGATATGAAGCTAAACTCATTTATTTACTAGCTTAGTGTAATCCACACTTTTTATTGATCAATTTGATCATTTTGTCATTTAGACTGGCGATATGCTATGTCTCTTTGTCCATGTAGGGGACTGTACCTTGTTTTATTGAGTTTCGTCTCATTTCTTTTATAGGCTAATGGCCTATTGGTTCTTTGGAGTTTCGACTCATTTTTTTGGGCTAGCGGGCCATGCTCTTTTATGGAGTTCGGTTCATCGGACGTATCGTTGTACCACGTCGTTGTCCGGCTTATCAGGTTCATCGGGCGTACTATTGTACTATGTCATTGGTCCGAATTATTTGAGTTTCAGGTTCCTTGGGCGCACCGATATTGTACTACATTGTTGCACCAGCTCTATGGTTAGCGACCACGGTTAGCGACCCGTTTGTGATACACGTATTGGTGAGTTTTCATGCTCCCATTTTGTGATAGGCCTCCCCCTTTTGTGATTTATGGATTTCTAGTTGATGATTTCTAGAGTTTGTGTTTCACCTCTTTTTGTGATTGGCATTGATATGTTTGCCGATATTTGGGATTTGGTGAATAAAATAAAGAATATGACATTCTTTTTAGTGATTTGAGATTTTTGAGATATTGTATGATTTTTGTGTTGTCTAATGTATACATTTCATAGTATGGCATTATTATTATCATACATTTTTGTCATATCTCTTCTTCTATCTCATTTTATCTGATATTTATAACTAGACTGATCCGTTTATTGTTTTCTTATTAAATAATACTCGGGTCTGACCGAGATGTTACAGGTGCTTCTGCTTGACTCCTCTTCTGGGAACATTATCTGACTTTTGACTAACTGCTCTAGTTTAGTAGTTTTTGTTGTTATACATTTGAGATAGAGACTCCTTGATGTATACTTATTCTTTTGTGTAGCACTTGTACCTATTCTTTTGTGATATTGAGGATATTATTTGACCACTACTCTGATGTACACTTCTATGTGTTATATTCATATCCGTTTCCACCTTTGTGATATGGATATCTGTGACTGATTTGTGTTATGCTTATTTCTATATTTATTTCCAAAGATCATATAGCCACTATGTAGTAGCTTTGAGTTTGTATCGATATGTCTGATTTCCTCTTGAAAATAAATGCATGTTATACTATCAGACATATCGGTGCTCGCACAAAGCAATTACCCGGATGGTCGCTCCTCAATAGCCTTATTCTTTGTGCTGGTTGACGGTATTACCTCGTAGTGTCCTTGGCTAGCGTGAGCATAGAGGTGGGGCATCACAGAAAGTTATTCACTAAGAAATAAATTTAGCTCTTCTTAATAAAAGCGTTTATAAATATTGTTACAAAGTGACGCGGAAAGTCTAAGATAAATGTTATTCTTTTTACTTCGTTATAAGTAATACATTAAAAACTATTTATAAAATAAGTTTATAACTCTTCATATATTTAAAACAACACTAATTATTTGTAGTTATGTTTTTATAAATTTAAAACAACATTAAATTATCCCAAAAGATAATTAATCAAATCTACAATTCTTTTTATAAATTTAAAACGACATTAATTATCTCGAAAGATAATCAATCAAATTTTTAACACTTTCTATAAATTTAAGACAATATTAATTATCCCAAAAGATAGTTAATCAAATTTATAACTTCCTTTATAAATTTAAGCAACACTCTATGTAAATTAACTCACATTCCATGATTGGTATATTTACAAATGTTTTGTAGACAATTTCTTTTATTAAAATCACCTTTCAAACAACTGCATTAAATTTAAGTTCAAAAACTTAATATTAAATTATTATAACCAATTATAATAATTTAATAAACTAATATTATCGTTAAACACCTTATAGTCAAATTACGAAATTAATCACAAGGTGTTAGCTTATAATTGTTTTCTACCAACTCATGCCAATTAAAAAGGGTAATTGCTCGAAAGCTGATCGAGCATAGTTCAACAATCGATAAATAATGATAAATGCATTTTTATCAACAATTGTAAATGGATAATGGTACATAAATCAGAATTAATTGGCATATATATAGTAAATGTCTAAATTATTAATATAATAGCAGAAATGTGATTTATTCTGCCAAAAGCATATCACAAACGAAGTATAACTTATTTAACTACGTTATTATTTAAATCAACATAATAATATTCAATCATTATTATTTATCATTAATTTATACTTCATTAAACTATCAACTATTTATACCATAATATTGTACTTGTCAATACAAGTCTAATATCAAAAATCGAGGGTAAATCGAGTTTCGAACGAAGGAGTTATGGCATTTCAAATTTAAGGATATTCAAATAGATATTCAAATTTAAATTAAATAAAATAACCCAATAAGGCCCAATCCCAAACCCCACAACCCAACCCACCTTCAATAATGCATCATCTTCAAATTAAATACACGCCTCAATTTTAAGTTCGATCTCGCCTCGCCGAAGTCGCGACCGCTGCCGCCATAACCACTCTTGGCCCACGCCGCCACCACCATTAGAACCCCAACCCGACGCTTCACCACCAAACCCAACAATGTCGAACTCGATGGCCACCACCACCTTCAATGTGGAAAAGGCACAACCTTATAAAAAATTCAACAAAATCCTAATCGAGCTCGCCACCGCTGCGATGGTCGTCGGACTGCCCAAAACTCTGACCACGACCACATCTCAACCCAAGATTTGTTCCAGTGCCGCCCATCTTTCCCCTAGACGCCTATAACATCGGCTTTTTAAGCTTGATCGAAAATTGATCATCAACTAACCATGGCAAACTCCAGCAACTCTAGACCCTGTGAATAGCACTAAAAATCATGGTTCGTTGATACCAACACAACCATATCTTCCGATGTATAATTCATTGAACTTCGTTTTCATGAAATTCTGACCACCAAAGAACATTGAGCAACTGTGGTTGCTCCAGCCATAGAAACTCAAGGCGACTATTTTTATGAACTCTCATATTGATTTTCGGTACTTCACTACACAATGTCACATTCGTGCATGAACCACAAAAGAAAAGAAATAAAAATATTATCACGTACAACAATGCGACATGATCATAAAACAACATAAAAACATATAGATTATCTAATTATGAAGTTTAAAGAATACCAACGTTTGTAGCGAAATGCATCAAATGAAAATTTAATTATCTTCTAAATTAAAAATTATGGGATATCCTATAAATTCGTTTAAAAACACACCACTAAAAATCTGGCAGTTATTTAGAACATAAATTTTATTATGTTTAAGTTCAAATTCAAATATTCAAATAAATTAAATATTCAAATACGAAGACCATAAAATTATGGGTTATTGCAATTGGATTTGGATTTGGGAGATTTGAAAAGCTTAAAAGGAGAGTGGGAAATCTGATAATTTATTTATAAAATTGAAATTTTTATCATTAGATTTTATTTAATTATTTTGCCTAAATAAGATCTGATGAATTGTAGGCTTAAAACAAATATATAGGGATATCACTTACATATTCTAATAGGCATCGAAATAGGAATAATATGTACAACCTAATTTATAAATTTGATGGTCCCAAATATTTATTATTATAGAATGTTTGTTTATTCCAGATCTATAATTGGGTTGTAAATTAGGTTGGCTTAGTTGATATAGAATGTGAAATTTTATGTTTAGATTTATTTGGAGTGGGTTCCATGTAATTTGCATAAATTCTCCAATTCTGAATATGTATTAGTGCATTGTTTGGATTAACAAGGGATATACCAAAAAGGAAAAGAGATTTGTAAAATATGGATATTATTTTCCATAGTTTACACCATCTATTTCAATAAAAAGTAAAGAAATAATTCCTTGTAATTTCGAATGAAGCAAAGATCTCACTTTTGGTTAATTTATGGAAAGTTACAATGGTAATCCTTTTTGAAAAGGCGGATCTGGTAAATTAAAACGTGGAAAGAAATGTTTAGTTGAGAACTTACCAGTTAGAATTATAGATAAATAAATAAACACGTATAACTACGCTTAACATTCAAAAATAATAATATATAGATAACATAATTTATGACAATATTCGTATTATTTATTAACAACATAGTATAGGACTAGGATTTATGAACATTAATTACAAATTTAATGGACGATAAATTTTTGATTAACGGAGAGTTAAAATGAAATTAAAAAGGGACTGATTAGAGAATTTGATATGGCATTTATGGGGGAACTGAATAGGCATAATAGATGGATTTTCAAATTAGTAAGATTAAGATTGATTAGAGATTGTCCAGTTTTGACATAAATGACTAATTATTGTGGGTAATAGACATTTATTAGACATTACATAGAAACTAAAGTCTAAGCATATAAATTAGAAATAATTACATAGGAACAGGTAAGTATTAATACTATTAGATATATGTAGAAGACAGTATAATTTTCATAGGAAATTATGTAGCTTTAATTATATCTTTAGAATGAGCATGAATTAGTGGGTTTAGCCCAACACTTAGGCTTTGGGTAATTGGTTCGGTTTAGTGGATTGGAATGCGAGGTCGGTAGAGTTACACAACAGAAGTCTGCCCTTAACCTAGAGGCTACCTGCAATTGTGTATACTTATTACTGATGTGGGACATCTCCAACCAAAAGAACCATGGGGAAGGAAGGTTAGAACCTAGGGCCTGCTTCTTAGATGGAGGTATTAAGTAGCTATTATTGGGTCCGCCTCCTCCTTACTTCAGAAGTATTAATGTTAACCCGCTTTTTAGCAAGACAGTACATAGTTAGATTTAACCCATCAGGCTTCACGATTATCAAGGCCGATAATTCCAGAATGATGATTATGGGACCCAGAAGTCAAGTACAGAAAATAATATAAAGCCAGGATTGGACAAAGTTGATAGATAAACAATGCAAAGCTCTAGAAATATGGAAGTTAAGTTGGAACCCAAGGGATCGGCATAGCATAAGAGGGATGGACATAGCTTCATAGCATAGGAGGAATCGACATGGCTTTGTAGCACAGGAGGGATCGACATACCTTCATAAAGTAGGAAGGATCAACACACTGCATGATGGATGGATTGGCATACTCCATAAAGGAAGGATCGAAATAGCCATTTGGATGGACAGTTAACATGAATGAAGTATCGGTAGGATCGACATAGGTGATGATTCCTAGTTCAATAGGACTTGTTAGCACTCGAGGGATCGACATAGCATTCTGGATGAGGAGGATTCGGCATAACATTCTGGAGCAAGAGGGATTGGCATAGTGTTAAATGATAAGAGGGATCGGCATGCCGAATCATAAGATGGATCGACATGATATAATGAAGTCTAGAGGATATAGGAAAATAAGTAGGGGTCGACATTATATAACGGGGTTCAGAGAATATGAATGAATGGCATGTAATAGGGATCGGCATGATCTAATATGAAGGGATCAGTAGTGACAACTTTAAAATGAATCATAAACAAAGACTAACCAAAAACACAAGCTCCACATATTCAATCAACATGATACTTGGAGAGCGATCATATCTAAGCATGAAGAAGCCACCATAAGGATCGCTGCCCCAAAATCAACCAATGGAGGGATCGATATCGATCCCTCTCCATTGAGATTTGGGCCTAGTGACCCCTATGGTGGGCCCATATGGATAAAAAGGTCATGTAGCCAAAGTTTCAGAGAGATAGGTGTTCGACTTCCCTTATATATACAGCAGGCATGACTTCAGAAAAAGGATCTTCTTTTTGCTTCTCTTTATCTTCAACATAGGCCACATTCTGCCATTTTTATTCTTGAATTTCATGGATTTTTAACTGTAATCATCAGCATAAACCAACAAAAGGAAAATATTTGGGGTGGATGTTGGCCAAAGTCAACAGAACCACTATAAATTCATGCCTCTATTTACTTGCTTTCTAATTAATTTAATTTTATTCTTCATTTATTTCTCTTCATACATTTGTGTTTGGATTGGATATTGGTGCTTTCTTGCAACTGGGTGTTGGTGGCCAATTTTTACGCCAATATTTTGGTGCTTTCACTGAGAAGGACTTATATAAGTGGATTTGGAAGCTAGGAGCCCAGATCTTGAAGCTTGGATATTTGAAGATAGGAAGTAATGGCTAGGCAATTGACAAGGAGATTGCTACCAGAAAGGAGCCACCATGGAGGGAGTCTAGAGGCTTCCTTAGGAGCTGGAGCTAACCAAGCATCTATCTACATCACCAGGGATGAAATGGAAACAATGATGGATGCTATGCATGAGAGGACATTGAAAAGCCAGGAGGAGATGATGCGGAATTTGCTCCAATAGATTGGACGATCTGAAGCACAGAATCAAGGAGTTGAAGTAGCAAGAATCGGTGAAAATCAGAACCGGGAGTATGGAAATAGGGCCAATAGACAAAGGAATGGAACAGAGAAGCCGGAGATAGTCCCCTGTCAACCAAGAGGGATCGGTACCAACCACAAAGGTTGGGGGCATGCCCCTAGTTCTAGCTGATCGTGATGCTGGAGGACCTAAGATCGATCCCATGGAACTTGGTGCAAATCAAGAAGTTGGATGCTCATCTGTATGAGTACGTTCCGGAATTCCTCCATAGACTTGGGGGGCATCTTGGGCACGACGATAGAAGACTACCATTGCAAGACAATTACAGGTTTCCAGAGATGATAAGGCGAGCTATGCATGGTGGATTTTTGAATAGGGATCTCGAGGATGTAAATAGAAGTCCACTCACTCCAAATATCAAGCAATTTAGGAATCCATCAAAGTTCAAACTACCAACGCTTGAGACTTGTGATGGAAAAACAGATCCCACTAATCATTTGACGAGGCACATGAGAAACATGAAGTAATGAGGGCATCAGAGGAAGTCATGGCACGGTGCTTCCGCTTGTACTTAACAGATATAGCTGCACTATGGTTCAGACAGTTGGAAAGCGGCTCTATTAGCACGTGAATGGAATTGATCGAAAGGTTTATGAGGCAATTTAGGGTTCACATCTCGAGACTCAAAAATGTGATGAGTTTGGAAACACTGAAACAAAGGGCCAGAGAGTCCTTGAGGAGTTTCTTAACATGGTTTAGTGCCACGGCGACATCGGTGGATCATCTAGATCTATCCATGGTTTTGATGGTAGTTGTATATGGAATTGCTAATGGCACAAAGTTCAAGGATTCACTGGCACGGGATCCAACTATGGATCTCGGAGAGTTTTATCATGAAGCTGAAAGGTTCCTATGACTGGAAAACGCATGAGCAAACAAACCGAAGGTGAATGCTGTGCAAGGTGGAGGTTCGCCCGAGGAAGGTTCAAACAAGGATAAAGAAAAACGAAAAGTAAAGTATGTCTTTGATTTATCGAAAAACCCATGAAGGGAACCGAGATTCACCCCTTACATGGAATTGACTGAAACATTGGAATAGACATATTTCGATACTAGGGGGCATGTCCCCCAATCGAAAGCCAATGAAGAGAGTACCTACAAACGATAAAATAAATCAAAGAAATACTGTCTGTTCCATGAGCTAAACGAGCATAGTACAAATGATTGTAGGCACTTAAAGGATGAGATTGAGGGACATGTCTAGAACGACAGGTTTTTAAAATACGTGAGAACTCGAGCAGCGACAGTGGAACATGAGTAACCACTATCTGCATCGAACGGGAACTGCATTGGATCGAAGCGTCAACTTATCATCAATTGACCAGAATGGAAAAGAATAAGTAATAAAATCCACAATAAAATGGCTAAGTCACTTACGCAATTACGTGATCGAGAACGGTCCCTAAGCATGCTCTGAGATGACAATGAACCGTCACACCCGAAGATGCATGCATTGTAGTGTTTGATTTTTGTTTTTGTTTCTCTTTTAGAACTTGGTTATAAAAATCACCCGAATGTGAAATCTGATATTGATATTTTGAGTCCCATCCAAACGACCACATTTTGCCTCAAACGGCACTCGATTTTGAATGATCGCATTTCTCATCGAACAGGAAGCGATCTCAAACGATCCCATTTCACCTTCAAAGGTAGTCGATGTTAAACGATCACATTTCGCCTTTAACGACACTCGATCTCGAACGATCGCATTACGCCTCGAATAGACACTCGATCCCATGCGATCATCATTAGCCTGAGATGGTTACGAATTTGATTAACGGTCCAGAACGGTCATTACTAAAAATTAGGCAAGATCGCTGATTTGTTCAACGATCATTAACGGGTTTCAAACATTGGACTTATGGCAATTCAAAATAGGCTTTCCTACCGCAAGGCATGTTTTGGAGGGTAAAGTGTTAATTCTCCTTTTGGCAAGGCAGTACACATGCGGATTTAACCCAATAAGCTTTATGATTATCGAAGACGATGATTTCAAAATAATGATTGTGGGGCCCGAAAGTCAATTACAGAAAATAACATGAAGCTGTTAGTGAACGAAGTTGATAGATAGACAATGCATGGCTCTAGAAGTATGGAAGTTAGGTTGGAACCCAAGGGACTGGCATATCATAGGAGGTATCAGCATAGCTTTGTGGCATAAGAGGGATCGGCATTGCTTTGTAGCATAGGATGGATCGAAATACGTTCATGGAATAGGAGGTATCAGTGTGCTTCATGGAGGATGGATTGACATACTCCATAAAGGAAGGATCAACATAGTCATTCGGATGTATAGTCAACATGAATGAAGTGCCAAAGGGATCGACATAGGTGATGACGCCTAGTTCAACATGACTTGTTAGTACTCGATGGATCGGTATAGCATTCAGGACTAGGAAGGTTCGACATAACATTCTGGAGCAAGAGGGATCGACGTTGTGTTAAGTGATAAGAGGGATCGACAGGTTGAGCGATAAGAGGGATCGACATGATATAACAAGGTCCAAGGGATATACACAAATAAGCAGGAGTCGGCATTATATAATGGGGTTCAGAGAATATGAATGAATGGCATGTAATAGGGATTGAAATGATCTAATATCAAGGGATCGACAGGGACAACTTTAAAATAAATCTGGACCAAAGATTAAGCAAAAACACTGGCTCCACATATCCAATCAATTTGATGCTTGGAGAGCCATCATATCTAAGCATAAAGAAGCCACCATAGAGATTGCTGCCCCAAAATTAACTGATGAGGGATCGGCATCGATCCCTCTCCATTAGGATATGGGCTTAGCGAATCCTATGGTGGGCCCATATGGATAAGAAGGTCCTGTAGTAGAAGTTTCAAAGAGATAGGTGGTCGTCTTCTCGTACAAATACAACATACATGGATTCAGAAAAACGATCTTCTTTCTGCTTCTCTATATCTTTAACCTAGGCAACACTCTGCCATTTTTATTCTTGAATTTCATGGATTTTTAACTGTACTCAATAGTATAAACTAATAAAAGGAAAATCTTTGGAGTGGACGTAGGCTAGAGTCAGGCGAACTACTATAAATCCATGTCTTTGTTTACTTGCTTTCTATTTATTTTAATTTTATTCTTTATTTATTTCTCTTCATACATCTATGTCTGGATTGAATATTGTGTTTTTTTGCAACTAGATGTTGGTGGCCAATTTTGACGCCAACTGCTAAATAGTCGGGGTTAGCGGTTAGTGACAGAGTTAGGGGTATGATCTAGGGGCAATTATGTAATTTATTACATATATCCAACTAGTTGACCAATCTTGTTCGCAATAAAGGTGTTTTCTTTCTATTATGTACTTGATATAATATGGTTATATTAATTAATTAATTAAATTAAAGGTATATTTAATAGAAAATCCATAAATGGTATATTGTGTGATAGTAGTTACAAAGTATTGTAATCGTGAGTAATTTATCACAGTGAAACAAATATAGCATTTTAAATGTTCTTAGTCAAGAAGCATCAAGACTAGATATCGATCATCCGTTGAGACTAGAGTACGTAACGCTGTCCAAATGTTGGGTAGTGTATTGCTCATGACTATTGGAAGCACCTTGGGGTTACGTACTGATAGTTATTGGATAAATGTGGAATGAATCACTCGATAGTTTTCTATTGGTTAATATAACTAAGGCCAAACAGAAAATATTAATGTGAATAATTTACACGGTTCTCTCAACTTGAAAATTATGTTGATCTTCAATGTGGAAGCTCCACTTTGATTATAGTTAAATCATGGCACGATGTCCATCGAACGACTATAATTGGATAGAGTGAAAGCATTGAAAGTGAAACACTATTTAAGAGTGGATGCGTCTCCTCGGTTGTATGATGTTAGTATCATGGTCAATTGAAGTCAACTCAAAATCAATGTCTCTGGCCAAAGCATTTCAATTCATTATAATTATTATTATTGAACTGATGACTGTGTTTGGACTATAAAGTTGAATGTGGATAATACTGGAATTTTGACTATTACCAAATTCTATAAATGCAAAATGATATAGTTTTGATGAAAAGAGTTTGGGTAAATAATTAACACTATCAGGCATCGCATATAATAAGTAAAATTGTATTTTACCAAAAGATGTGTAAGCTATAAATTTGACCAAAATGTCACACCACCCACTATGTGACGTGTGAACGTTAATAATCAAATAGTTTGATATTAATCGCTGATTGAATTTACCTTTGAGTCGCACAACCATAATGATGAATTTTTTGAAAAACCATAAAATTTAATTAATATATAAAATGTTGTAAATTAATTGATATTTGGGAAATATAATCATTATTTATTTGATGTTTGGAAGTTTTTTGTAATTATTTTAATGCATTTGTAAATGTTATATTTGCACGCATTGATATATGATATTAATGTAATTTAAAGATAATTGCATGAAATGATATACGGAAATTTTATGTCATTTGATGATACGCGTAAAGAAAGGATTGGAGAGAGTGAAACAATCAAATGAATTAATTAGGAAAGTTTTAATTAAAGAATGAGATAATTTCATTCTTTCAAATAAAACAGATTCTTTAATTCATTATATAAGCACAATTCATTCTTTCTCATTCATTCTTTTTCTTTCTCTTCTCTTAACTTTCATGGTAGAAAAAACAAAAACAATCAAATTCCAAAACCTTTAAACACCAAATAAAAACATCAAATATAATAAAACAAAAGTGGTTCATCCATCTCTTGTAAGGATAGGATAAGGATCTTGAAGATCTGAGGAAATATCATCATTCCAGGTGTGACTTCTAGTCAACATCCGAAAGGGAATTAATTTTCAAGGAGTGTTTCAAGGCTTTGGGTAATAAGGTCCTTTCAAAATATGGAGGTTGATTTCTGAATCTGGGAGTTTTGATTCATCATTCAAGTTATGATTTATTGGCTACATCTAAAAGCAATCTTTAATTAAATTAACCAATATATTCATATGATTAATATAATTAGATTTCCTATGATTCACTTCATGGTTCAATTTTTCATCCTGCTACGTGTATTTTAAATATGCCTTACGCTTAGTTTGATTAAATCACGTTTATTGTATTATTTTAATTTAGATCTATGTTCGTTCAACAATTCCTTTTAATGTATGTTTGTGATAGATTTACATATTTTGATTCCCATATTACTAATAAATTATCTTCATTCTCTGTATTGTTTAGATCTGTGAATTCTTATCACAAATTTACACATGTCTGCCTTGTTCAAATCTCTTTTATTTTATTTTGAAAACTTATGAAACTGAAAATTGATATTGGATGAGATTTTATGCATACAATGATATAACATTCATTTATTCAATTGCTAATGAATTACATGTACGTTAAGTTGTCTACCATTCCTTGAAAGACCTTATTCATATGTTAAATTCATATGTACGATTGTTTCAATCTTTGTTTTTTAAAAGGGGAAACTTTGATTTAAGATTATTGAACGGACTTTAGTGCAAATTATAATTCTATGTTGTTTTCTATATTTAAAGTTTCATGTAAAATTTGAAGTATTGTTTCATTCCTAAATTAAAAGTTTAATGAAAATTGTTAACTTGAAAACCAAAAGCCTTTTATAAAATGTGTACATAAAATACCTAATGCCACAATGCTTGCAAATGTTTGTTGCTCAGATTTAAATTATTGAATTGTATTTATCATATATATAGAATATAAATGTTTAGTTTAATTCAAATTTGTACAATTATTATGAGCAATAATGTAACATTATTGTTTTTAAACCTTTCTTAATTGAAATCATATATATTAATGTTAATTTCGGACTTTAAATTGTTTAAAACAACTAATACTTTTTCATTTTATATGTATGTATATATATTTACAATTATTATGGACGTATGTATATTTACATTTATTATGGATGTATGCATATATTTCATTGATAAAACTTAGATAACAAAGGCGTGTGTAAATTCGATTGATAAGTATTAAATGTTATTTAATATATTAACTGTTATAATTAAATAGGGTAAAAAATGAATGATTTTCTTCTTTTTATGTTCTACCATACCTTCTCTTGAGTAATTAAATAGGGTAAGAGAGGAAAAGAAATGAAAATTTTCCCTCCTTTTATATTCTACTATATTTTCTCTTTATTAATTGAACAGAGTAAGAGAGAGAAACAAATGGTCTATTTTTCTTAATTCATTTGTACATATTTCATTTATACACCACTTATATACTGCTCTTACACCTCACACAAATGAATGTATTCGATACATTCATTATAATACATATAATTTGAAATTAAATTTAAAATTCCTTTTTTCCAAATAAAATAAAATATTGATTTTATTTAAAAGAAACCGAGAAAAGTTCTAAGCATATTTGGACTTCATAGGCCCATTAAATATCCAAAATGGCTAATTTTTTTAAAATTCACCTATTTCTTTTACTATGGACTGCCCAGTTCTGACAATAGTATTAAATCCCAATAGCCTATACGGTCTAAATTAGTCATGTTAGGGCTAACTAATTAAGCTTTCCCACTTAGTACGATGTCTAGAAAGGTAATGTCTAGGATTGGAATTTGGTAATCACGTACCCTGTCCTACCTGGTTACTGGGCTGGCTTGAAAGGTAAAGTGAACCCAAAGGTTGCTCACGATAAAAAAGCCCCAATTTGTATCGGGCCATGGGTGAATTTTCAAAATAGTTTTTTAAATTAAGACAAGATTTTAAATTTAAAAGTTAAATTTAAAATAAAAACATGTTTATTATAATTGGTTATAATCTAATATAAATTTTCAAAATGTTTGAAAATGTAATGAAAGTTTCAAAATGTTTGAAACTATTTAAATAATAATTTCAAAATTTAAAATTTATTAATAAGATTAATAATTTTTTTAATTAATTGAGTTTATTGAGTGATACTTATATGCATATTGATTTATGTTATGTTATTTTAAAGTGTTTAAGATAACATAAGTTTACATTTATGTATATAAGATAAAATTTGAAATTACTATAACTTAATTAATTTTTTAATTAAAAGTTAATTAATTAATAAAAATATGCATGTATAAGATATACGTGTTATATTAGGCATGTCAAACGGGTTGGGATGGGTTAAAATGGGTTGGATCGAGTTTGGCCTAACCCATTTATGACCTATTCTTTTTTATCCATTTATAACCCAACCCATTTATGACCAAACTACTTAATAAGCATGTTACTCATTTAACCCATTTAAAGATTTTAATTTAATTTGATTAATAAAAAACAAAAAAATATAAAATAATTCTAATTCTAATTTTTATGTTTTTAATTTAGATAGAAATTTAAAATTCTAATTCTCATAAAAATTCAAATATGGGGATGTGGTAGCTTATTATTTTCTAAGTAGAACTATCAGTCCCCTTGGAGAACTACCGTGTGCGTTAGCAATATGATGTACCAGAGTGTTCCATACTGTCCGTAATTTGGATGGGAGTTAATCGGTCGAAGTCTCGCCTGATTCCGCGTTAGAACGAAGTTATTGTATTCTGAACAAAAAAATAGCGGCTTCTGCACTAGGCGGAATTCAAATATGGGGATGTGACAGCCTGTTATTTTATAAGTACAACTGTAAGTCCCTTTGGAGAACTACAATATGCGTTCACAAGATAAAGTATCAGATTGTTCCATACTGTCCGTAATTTAGGTGGAAGTTAATTGGTTGAAGTCTGGCCGGATTCCGAGTTAGAACGAAGAAGTCATTGCAGTCTGAACAAAAAAAATAGCAGCTTCTACACTAGACGGAGTTCAAATATGGGGATACGGTAGCCTGTTATTTTCTAAGTACAACTGTCAGTCTCCATGAAAAACTACAATATATGTTCAAAATTCTCATTTTTCGAATTTATAGTAAAATTTAATGTTTTTAATTAATGGACAAATGGGTTACCCATTTATAACCTATGTAAAAATAGGTCAACCAACACATAACCCATTTAGTAATACTTATAAATGGGCTGACCCAACCCATTTATTAGTAGGGTAAATGGGTTGGCTCATGTTTTGACAGGTCTATGTTATATTATAAAGGTTATAATATACGCTATAAAGGTCATAATAGATACGTCCAATATAAACGTTGTATTGGAATACTAATATAAAATTAATTAAAGAGTTAATTAATTTAAATTAATTAAATAGAATATTATGCATAAGACTATCATATAAGTACTATGAAATATAAAAGTTATGTAACAATAAAATTTATATGATATGAATGTATAAACTAAAGGTGGAACATTTAAAAAAACCCAAGACTTAAGGAAGAAATACATACATAAATGTACGCATACCGTGATTTCCGATGTGTTTGACACTTGAATCACGAGGATATTTCATAAGAAATACACTAGTCCTTTAATCGATATCACTCATTATAATATATTTAATATTATGAATCTTTAGATTAATGTTGTCATCTACTATATATATATTAATAAATTACTTGCATACTCCTTAGTTGTTGAGCAGACTCAAGCTAGGGATGTTATATGTAGTATTACTCATATATTGAATAAATGAGGCAAGATAACTATATGTATTTGTTGAGCAAACTTAAGATATATATACTATGCTTAGGCCGTCGTGATATGGTAGGTACGAGTGAATAATCTGTTACGATTGTTGAGCAAACTCAAGGTCGAAATGAGATTAGGACAAGGAAAGATATGTTAGGAGTTGTATGTGATACAATCGATAGGGAGTTATCCATCTTTTATGGGGCTATGATTTGTTGTGCAAACTCAAGGTTTGAATACCAAGACAAATGAGTCCTAACACCTACTAGTAAAGTCGAATGACTTCTATGTTTCATCTTAGGGTTTGGAGAAACATAAAAGACTAGTGGGAGCCTTATTAAAAAATGAAATGGTAACATTTAATCTTTCTAATATTGTAAGAACATATGATAAATAATGTTATAATCATCTACAATGATAAATTTGTGCATTAAATAAGATTGGTAAAAAGTATATCAATTAAGATATACAAATGAATTGAAGATTGACAAATAGAAATATAACACATACTTACTAATAAAAGGTTATTGCATGTTAATGTTTCAACACCCATGCAAATGCCTGATTTTACAACTACTGAATACATTCGTAGTTTCATCATTTACGCATTTGGTCAAGACCATGTATTGCATTATATGAGTTTCAAACTCTAAAAGAAATACAAGACTATGGATATTTGATCTGCGTACAATTGCATATAAATGTTACATGGTGAATAGTCAATGTTTATAATGTACAATATTTCGATGAAATTAGTTCATCCAAAAAACCAAATAAACCTTAGTGTGATATTGAGTATTCAATTTGATTAGTTAAACAACATACCATATTGTGGTAAATGTAACATAAGGCTAAAACTGCGGTATAAATTTAAGAACTCGATCGCTGAAATGTTGGTTTGATCAATTTATGTAAAGTGCAACACATCTAATTTCCTTAAATATTAAGGATAATCAAATGCGCTTTTGTAAAGAGTTTGTTATGATGTTGTTGTAAGGGTTTTCTTTCGAATGGTTTGAACATTTAGAAAAAAAAATGAATCCACAAGAGTAAATGTGATTTAAGCTACAGTTCGGATGAAGTGAGTAAACGGTCACTTCTGATTTATAAAGAAACATCGGACGAGAATTGTAATAATAATGATATGGTACTTAACATTGAAATAATAAATATGATTTTATTTCGAAATATAATTTTTCAGATTATTTTTTATGAGAGTTATTTCTTTGAGTTCATGATAATTGATCAAAGAACTCTCCACTATAAACTAATTACGCTATATGAAATAAATAAATTGTATTAAGTGAATGATGGACCTTCAAATTTTACACGCTATTATAGTAATGGTGGAAATAGTGGAAGCATGCCATATAGCACTTTTTGATTGCATCAAATTATGAAAACCGTTTTCGTAAAACATACCGAACATTATTTATCAAATAATGACTATTTTTTGTGCCGATTAAAAAAAAATTGACATAGTTATATTTCATTTTGAATATTTTGATTATTCATTATGAAGTAAAACTGTAATGTGGTTTTCACAACAAAAGTGATGCATTGAAAATGCAAAAATATCTAAAATTATTTACAATCGTTTTGGAATTATAGACTAAGCCATAGTTTTGAGAAATAATTTTTATTATATGGTTATGAATCATAGGACACTGGTTAATTATATCTCAAATAATTGAAGAGCTATGCACCCAGTTAGTAGGAGAGTCATAAGAGTTGCTGAACTCTTCAGATTGACACATATAGATGTATGCAATCGTAAGTTTATTAATACCAAAACGGTTCCACATACTTTGTTATATTCACCAATGATTTATCACCGACATGGATATGTGTATTTGATACAAATATGGTATGACTATGGTAAACTCATAGAGTATAAAATAGAAGTAAATAAAATAACATGCAATAGAAATGATTCGATTTGATCGAATGAGTGAGTATATTGAAAAAGGTTCCGAACGTACCTAAAATTGAATAAAATTCAATCTCAAAAGTCACTCCTCCATGTAATACATAATGATGCATCAATAAGGAGTAATCGAACTTTATTGGACAATGTGCGATTAATTACGATTGTACATTAATTACTTTCTTTCTACAAAGTCATGTACTTAAGAGTAGTACATAAGCATAACATTATTTCATCTAAATAACACTTTAAAAAATCACACAAGATGAGGGTTGTAAGAAACCCCAACATATCCTAGGCCAAGGGTTGGCAGTTTGTGTGAGTCGAAAGGTTGCATGTAATAATTGTTCGTGAGGGATCTTAAATGAATCTCCCCAAAAGAGCTTTTAGAAGACTGTCATTGGATAACATATTTATCTTTTGAACATAAATTTTAAACTAAAACCAAATCAATTTTATAAATAAAGAAATTCATAAAATGTTTATGAATGCCCATTCTATTGTACTAAAATACAATTGTTGTTTCAAGAAATACCAACTTCATTGTGAATAAATTTCTTTAAGGAGTTACTAATAATAAAAAGGAATTGAATATGATTCATAGATAGAGCTGATTAGATAAGATGAAATAAAATTAACTAACGAAATGAACACAACGCATTATAGTGTCTAATAAGTATTCTCGCATATTAAAGAGAACTATGATTTTCTTATCAGTGTCGAAAATATATAATCCTCGGTTGTTTAATTAGACCATTAAGAGTGTTGACTCTTTGGTACAATGATATGCAAATTTAAAAGAATTCCCAGTACGCTATCAAAATATGATTTTGGTAGTCGTAACCGAAGGAATGTGAGCCATCGGCCGCGATCGTGTCTTTATGATTAAGACTAATATAAATGGAATTAAATAAGCAATGTTGGCAAGAATAATGTCGCAAATTTCAATGGTTGAAATTAGGGTAACTTATTCTGCATTCAACGTGCTCAAGTTAATTCAAATTTACTAATAAAATTACCACTTAGTATTAATTAATATTTGGTATATATGTATTGAAACAGAAAATTCTAAATAATGATTTAGAGTAAACTATTTATATATAATAACCAAAAATGTCTCAAGTTGGTAGGAGCGATGTTGAGTTTTTGAGTCTTTGGACATGATCCAAGAAGCAATAGTAAGTTTCATTTTATAAGCATCAAAATTGAAAAATTATTTTGAAAGAAATATCAAATAGTTCGATTATCAATCAAAATGCAGAGGAAGCGTGTGTTCACAAGAAAGAACGTTAAACGGTACATTGATATTTCTAAACTGTAACAACACATTGTTGATTTTAATGGACGATGTACTTGTGTTAAGATCAACCTTTGTTGTTTTAATACTCAACTTTGGATTGTAAATGATGTCTTTTATAGTGAGTATAAAAGATATTGGGAACGTCCCAAATCGAGATCCAAAGACACCTTATTAAATTGTTTAATACGAACATGTGAGATTAGTTTCTTATGCATTGCCGATAGGAATTATCATATATGTTATGTTGACTACGATAATGTGATTTGTTTATGTATTTGAAACATGAAGCAAATATCGAATCTAAATTGATATCAATAAATGGTTATTTGAAGTGTTCTCGTGTATTTATAAAATACCAGAGAATTATTTACAGAAATAAAAATTCCTTATAAAGAAGTGTTCGGACTCAAAATTCATAAGCGATATTGAGTAAAGTACGTCAATAACAAATTCGAGTTAAGAATCTTTAAGTTGGAAATGTTCCAAATGAAAGACCATGGCCGATTCAATGAAAAAGGCTAAGTACATCACCATGAATTATGCCACAATAAAAATAATGTACATAAAATTATAAGTGCACAAATTTATGACTAAGCTGGTTCCAAATGTTGAGAATCTCATAACTTTATTATATGATAATAATGTCGCGATATGGTTCGTAATAGAAATTGGAGCTCTGTAGAGGTGTAACGACCCAGAAATTTTAACGATTTAATTAGCATAATTAACTATATTTTCTTGAAATTAAACAATTAAATTTGTGCAATGAAAATTTGATATTTGGTGTAGGTCTATTTAAACATACCAAATGGCAAATTTTCATTAGAAAATTTGAAAGTTAGTTCTGTTGTGTAATATTCAATTTCAATTTAAAATTAGTTAATTTGATGAAAATAAAATATTTTTGAAATCTGAATATTTTTACATAATAAAAATGTAGACCATCTTCTGGGTGAGACATCATATTTCGTTTTGCCAAATTTGCACTGCTCTAGCTCCATTTATTTTATTTTCGGTGTTTCAGCAGCATTTTCGGCAACAAAAAATCGACTTTTGATAGGATGGTCTATCGCTGATATACATGTACCATTCTATTCGTCTCGTAATGCCAATCACCGCAGTATATTCATTCCTATATTTCGATGTATGGTACGTGGTGAAATGTGCGAAACTGTTAGCTGTATCTTTACCCGTTTGGGCCTTTTGGGTTCTATATCCTTTCATTTTTCCCTGTTGAAACCAATCACCACCAACCTTTAATATTTCCATAAAATTTAATTCTTGGCTTTTGTTATTCCCTTCATTTCAATATATTATGCCGGTTCCCGTCTTTTCTTTGCCCTTCCATTTCGTTCGGCTATTTCATCCGAAAAGAATAAAAATTATACGTAATCAAATATATATCAGAGATGCTTACTAGCTTATCTCCCTTCCTTGCACGCAACCCATGAACTCAAAATCAGCTCGCCACCTCATCAAGCATAACAGCCGAGCCTCCTTTCGCTTCACCCTTCAACCGTGCCACCGCCCTTCCAATCCGCCACCACCTTCCATCATCCGCCAGCCATACTCCATGTTCACCCTCGCTTCAGCTACAGCATGACCAAAAATCTCCACCCACGTCAGCTGACAACCCAGGTTACTACCATCCTTCCTCGCCTATAGCCTGTTCCATCTCCACGTCCACTGCCTCGCCTTCGATTCACTGACCGTCAAACACTTCGCCGAACAGCAACAACCTCCTCCAAAGCCGAATACAGTAGCACCTGCAACCCACTTTCCTTCGGCCTCGTCGCTTCTTTTCTCCACCACGCCTGACAACCCAGTAGCCGCCTCCCTCAAACCCTTGCTCTTCCGTGTGACAGTAGCCGACAACAATCCTTGTTCCTGCCTCCACTTGCCTATCCCTTCTTGAGACCCTGTTTCGTGCAGCCGCAACCACCTCAGCCCACTACGACAGCACAAACTCGCCCACCGCCCAAAGCCCATCCTATCTACTCAGCTTCTTCAACCTGCTCGCAGCCACTCAGCCTCGTGACCCACTTCCCGTGGCCGCATCACTCCATAGCCTAGCTCCACATACAACATCGACCACAACACTGAGGCCTCCGACCACCTAACAACGTTTCAGCCATTAATCCTCCCGGTCTTCCATGCATTAGCCGAGCCCTACCGTGTTGTGTCTCTTTCCACCTCACTGTTAGGTTTTCTCCTACTTTATATATAAAAAAAGAATAAAACAAATGTGTGTGTGTGTCTATATATATATATATCATGTATATATATGTATATATGTGTATACATATGTGTGTGTGTGTTTTTGCCGAATTCTCGAGCTAAATTTGCATTTGTGCTTCTCGCAGCTTTTTGACATGTCATGTTCATATCTGTGTGCGTGTTTGTGTTACTGTCGTCTCCATCATTGCTTCCATAGCCTGGAAAGGTGAGCGATCACCCACAATTGACATTCCTATATTTAGTAAATTTAATTCACATGAAATGGCGATTGAAATATGTTGTTAAATTTTGAATTGGTTAGTAATTTAGACACTTAAGTATGATATGTTATTATATTTTATTTAACCAACATATGACATGTGACACCATAATCTGTTATATATTTTATTTAAATGATTAATTATGATTATATATGCTTGTCATTGATATGTATGTCATTTTTGCTATTTTTATATTCTCACTTTGCAAGTTCCTTGTTAGCTTAGGAAATCCCTACGGGTTAAAATAATACATACCCGAATGATCATATAAATTAGGGGAAATCATTATGGGTTGAAATAATAAAAACAAGCGAATTTATTGATTTTGAAATTTGGGATTGCGGGTTGAAATGATATATACCTGTAAATATTAAATTATTGCGGATTGAAATGATAAATATCTGTATCACTTGACCATAGGATAGAGAATTATATACGGACACCGCTGGTCTATTTTGAAAAATGATTTTCAAAGTTTGAAAGAAAATATATAGGCTTTTAATAAATATTGAGTTCTAAATATAATATAAAGATATTTTATTATTTTAAAATTAATATTTTTAAAACTATACGTTTTTAGAAATTTTAAAATTATAAGTCAAGTTTTAAATTGTAAATTATAAAATTTGACTCATATAACTTTATTATTTTTAAAATATATAAAATAATATTTAAATTAGATTTAATAATAATAAGACTTACTTTAATAATAATTAATATAATAAATTCAATAAAAAATTATTTTAATTAATATATATACATAATATGTTTAAGTAATTATTTAAAATTATACTAATATTTTAAAATATAGATTTTGTAATAACTTTAATAGATTAAGGTTGGAAAGATAAATTGAGATTGATTTGTAATTTAATTGGTTTAAGAATTGTATTTAAATAAAAATTGATTTGAAACTTATTAATTTGAGATTTTAAAGATATGATTTTAAAATTTGATAACAGATTTAAATAAATATTTCAAATTTAAATACAATTGAATATTTATTTTTTGTTTAAAATTTATAATTTGAGATTATATTTAGAGCAATTAAGTGAATATTTTAAAAACTAAATATAATTGATGCTGGATATTTAATTTTGATTAAAATTGTAATTTGAAATTTTATTTAAATATTATTAGAAATGATTAAGTGCATAATTTCAAATTTAAATAGAATTAAAATTGAATTTCGAAATATAATGAAATTTATCAAATTGAGTTATTATAAAATGTTTGAATATTTAAAACTTTGAAACCTGTGGAATTTAAAGTGGTTTGAATTTGTTTAAACCTGAATTTGAAATTGATATAAATTAAATAATGTTTTAATGAGAATTTGTTTTGAACCTTTAACCTTTTTAATTGAAATTGTTGAACTGAGATTGCTCTCAAATATAATTTTGGGAACGCTTATTTGAATTGATTTGTCGAATTGGAACTAAATTTTATGACTATATTCGATATAAACTCTTTTTAAATCTATAAGCTATTTTAATATATATTATTTTAAAATTATAAACAATTTTAAATATAAATAAACTATTTTTAATATATAAACTATTTTAATCCATAACCTATTTTTAAATATAAATTATTCTTAATGTATAACTATTCCAATATATAAACTACTTTTAATATTCAAACTGTTAAGTTGGAACTGTTATGATTTAGATTTAATGGATTTAAATGCTAATACTTTGATACGATGGTTTAACTTATTTTGTGATTATGATTTTTGTAAATGAATAATAATTTAAAGTCAATAATGATTTCGAAAGTGATATGATTTTGAAATGAATATGATATTTCGATATGAATAAACTGTTTGAAATGAAAATGACCACGTATGAAATTAGCGTTTGGTTGGTAAAGAGACCGTGATCAAATATTGTCATACACTCTGCCAACACCAAAAACCAATGTAACAACTGTGTACGTGGTGGAGAATCTAGAACAAAGTAGGATGGTTGGGCATGTCTATATGAGGTACAAACGCAATCCTGACTCCCACAAGTCAGCTGATGTGACTAAACACGAGCTATACCTGAACAAAGTGAGGTCGCACCTCCGATCGAGCATGCTTCCTCGATACCATTCTATTACTTTGTCATTTAATTGGAAGCACCTTTGATTTTTGGAGTGTGTCTCGAGGTTGGTGGTAGTAGGTGCTATGCGTTACCACTAGCCCGATTTGTTGAATATGCGAGTATATTATTTTTGTTTGATGATAATAAACATATATATATATATATATATATATATATTCATTTAAATGTACTTGTTAATATACTATTTATTTTTCACATATTTAAATAAATATTTTCTGAATAAAATAGATAACATAGAATTTAAATTCAAACAGATATTTTATTCAACAAATATTTATTACGATTTTGAATAGTACAAATTTGAGCTCTCACTATATATATACAAATTTTAGATACATTACAATTTCAATAACATCACAATTATCATTTACATATGCACCTCACTACATTTCACTCATTCACTCGTATTTTATCTTCAACTTCATTCCAGATTGAATCCAGCATCTGAGTTATCTGCAAAAATATACACTGACGCAGTAAAATTGAAAATGAAATATTCTTGCAGTATAAAATAAAATGTAATTTTGAACATATTATTTGCCTCGGTCATTTGGGTTGTTCCTCATCATCTAATTTTGAATTCATCATACATGAATAGCTTGTGGCATGCACAGTGCATCACTGTACATGCCATAAGGCCGTGCATACCGATATACACTTGATAAAATTACAGGGATAGGTGAGCACATGATCAAACCCAAATCAAAAGCTGAGTTCAACTCAAGTGAAATAAATATTAAGTCACGATATGGAGCACAAGGTCAAACTCGAGCTTTAAGATGAATTCAACTCAGGTGCAATATAATATAGCTTCGACCAAAATTCGAATGTACACTTCAACCCAGAATGGTCAGATTCAAACAACAAAGTACACCATAAATTGATACAAGACATGCATACAACTTAACACACCAATGCAATAAATTTTGGCTACAAACCAGGTTCAGACTCAAGTACAAATGCGACAATACCAAAGTGAAGCCACCAATGGAACCTGACTCGAAGCAACGCAACGATGACTTCAGCATAGTAATATACAGAGCACTGATGACATGAGCATGCAATAAAAGCTCCAAGCAGACTCAAGTAGACACCAACCAAAATGAACAAAATATACATGTGCATCTAACCAAATCAGTGAAACAAAGTGCACTGTGCAGCCGAATGAAAATGGCGAAGACCAAACTCAATGAAACAACACTGCAACACTATAGATACAAGCAGACTCGAGTCACAGTGCATGCCATATTCAAGTACATCGAACCATATAGCAGTGCAGAGCAACCCAGACATGTGCTGGCTCATGCCAGTGAAACAGCAAACCAGAGCATGCACAAGTTTATATGCATATCAAAGTGCAGCATACGAGTTCAAAAATCATGGTACAACAGTTAAGTTAAATGCCAAAGTCATGGAACAATGAGGTGATCGATCAAGTCAAGTTAAATGTCAAACTCAAAATATTTTCACAAAATCAAGTTTGCAAACCAAGTCAAAGACAGAAGACAAAATCAAAGCAACGTCAATGCCGAAGTCCCAGATACCAAATAACAAAATCAAAACCATAGTCATGCCGAAGTCAACAAGCACAAAGAAAGGAATCATGTCAGAGCCATGATAAGCAAGGAAGTCGAACCAAGTCAGAAATCAAAGCCGTGACAATCAAGCAAAAAATATATGATTTTGATCAAGTAAGTAATCATCTCGAGCGTCCATACAAAATAGAATGGCCAAAGCATAACAATTGGAAAATTCAAATGATTCAATACAAAAAATAAAATAGGAATTCGAATCGTATATAAACGATAAACATCATCAGCAATAATCCATTCGAGTTCAAGCAAAAAGGAATAATCATTCAACTCGAATCAAAGTCGAATATAGTATAAATCGAAAAAGGAACGAACGTACCAATTCACACAACATTCGAACTCGACTTAGTTGAAGCTGCCATGAACATATAATCGATCGAAGAAAGGAATCGAAGCATCATCAATCAATTCGACAAAGCGGCAACTTCATCCAGACGCCCTAATTTCAAAGCAAAGAAGAAACAAACGAAGCAGCCATTATCACATAGAGAAAAGGAACCAGCCAAACAAATAAAAGAGAAAAAGGGATTATTTTTTAGTGTTTTGTTTTGGGCTGGCTTCTATAATATTTGGGATTTAATTTTAAAATTAGGGTTTTAATTTTTAATTGTGTTTTAAATTGTAATTTTTCTTTTAAACTTTTGAATTTGTCCAGTCGTGTGACTAGGGGACGAACTACGGTGGTGTAATTCGAGAATTTGCAACTCAGTGGATGAGTTGTGGCAGGGTTTTGAGCGTAGAGTAAGGTTATTCGATAGCGAATGTCGCGAGTTTATGTGTGTAAGTGTCTGACTACTCAGTTTCTAGTAGAAATCTTAGAGGCAGCACTTAGGCAGGAGTTTGGCGAAGCTGGGTAAAACCGTGTGTTCTCTTTTCTATTCTGCTATTATCTATGTTGCTATAACTCTGCTATATCTGTGTTGCAATTATTTTACATAAACTTCCACAATAAATTTTTTATAATTGATAATATCACCATATTCACCCCCTCTAGGGTGAAATTGTTCCTACAGGTGGTATCAGTGCAAGGTTCAAAAGCTATTTTTGTTTTAAAATTTTTGATTTATTAACGACCAATATTTGATTTACAACTTTGAATTTTTAAAATGTCTTCTTTTAATAATGCTTTTGCCAAGGGTCGGTCCAATATTTCTCCTATTTTTGATGGAATGGATTTTTTGAATAGGAAATTAAAAATGGAATTTTATTTAGAATCTATTAATATAAAATTTTGGGACATTGTTGAAAATGGGTGTGATATAATAGATGAGAAAATTATTTCGATTAATGCTCTTGATATGCATACACTATATTCCCATATTAATCAAGATAATTTTAACTTTATCTCTCATTGTGAATGTGCACAGGAAATCTGGAATATTTTTGATGCAATATATGGTGCAAAAGTCAACAAAAATGAGAAGTTCTCCACAATCAACTCAGAAATGTGCTTGACAGGACTGGCTAAATGCAGCAATGATGAAGATTCAATAGCCGATGAGATAAGTGATTTTCCAATTAATGATTTTGTTCTCTTGTGCCAAAAATTATTTGAAAATAATAAAGCTCTTGAGTTGAAAATTAATAAGTTGGAAAGGGAATAAGTTAAACTGCATCAAAAAAATTATGATTTGGAAAATGAACTTAAAAATATCAAGACAAATTTTAATTGCAAAAGTTGTTTGAACTATGAAAAAGAATTTGCTTGTTTTCATGAAAAAATTCAATAGTTTGAAAATGAAATTTTAATTCGAGAGAAAAAAAAACTGAGTTGATTTATCAAAATAATATTTTGCAAAAAGAGTTGGGTAGCTTTAAGAAGTCATTAGATGAGATCAACGAGAATTTCAAAACTCTTGAAAAGAAAACGTGATTATGAGCAATTTTGAAATTATTAGATTAAATCACGAGTTTGAAAAGGAGATTGAAAAATTCTAGGATTTTGAAAAGAGTAAAGGTAAAAAACTCCAACTCTTTGAAACTGAGATGCTTGAAATTGAGAATAGAATTAGAGAGCTTAAAAAGGAAAATATAGACTTGAAAATGAAGAATTTTAAAATGAGAGATAATACCATTAGTTGTTGTTCGAAGCTAATGAATGAAAATAAACTTTTAAAATTGAAAGTTAATAAACTTGAGTTGGTTACTCAGAAATTTTTCACTAGAGATAAATCATTTAATATACTCTTGGAAAACCAACTCTCTGAGAATAAAAGGAATGAATTTGGATTTGCAAAAGTATCGAAATATGAACAAACAATTAACAACACCGTTAAAGGAAAAAGTGTTGTAACGATCCGTATTTTTGGCTATTTTAGATTTATTAAATTTAATGAAATTATTGGGTGAATATGGGTAAAAACTTAATCATTTGTTAATATTACTTTATTGGATAATTTAAATTGTTTGAATTTAATATTGGGAGTTATTTGGATAATTGAATTTTGGATTTAATGTGATTAAAAATGGTATCAGAAATTGATTCAAATTTATATAAATATGAATGAAGATTGTTAATATATAAAATTGGATTTAAATGTGAATAATTTAAAATTTGAAAATTTATATTTTAAATTAACGATTTAAAATAGCCATTTGGTCAATGTCTTGGATTTCGACGAAACCATTTTCATCAGACCTGTAATAGTGAACTATTGTAGAATTTCAAGTTTCGTAGCGTTCGGACTTATCGTTTGGCCGTGTGATCTTGAAATGTGTAGAATTTAAATAAATAATTCAATTCGAAAAGAAATCTCTCACATACGATCGAACTAGCTCTCGGGACTAGTTCCATTACATTCGGAATGTGGGTAAAACATTATAAACGCCAAGCACCACGCGTCATTTTGAGTTTGGAATTTTCGTGAGCTAGTTTGTTTGGTATTCTCTAATAATATAAATATATTATTATTATTTTCTTTTTTTTCTTCTGTGTTACTCTTTCAAACCCATATTTTGCCGCATATCATTCCCTTTTGTTTTTTTTGAAATAGCCGCCTTCAAGCATGGACAAAAAAAAATCTACCAATCGATTAGAAAAAAAACATGAGATCTCGATTAGAAAATAAAAATAAAGGAGGAACATAGAGGGCGATCGAGGAACTTCATCTTAGGCAAGCGACGACGAGGCTGAGAGGCACACGTATAGGGTTTGGGTCACGATGGAATCACGTTCAATTTGGCAACGATGCCTGTGAGCACTCGCGATGAAGATGAAGGCATGATCGAGCGTAGGCGACGACGTTGGCTTTTGCTTAAGGTTTGGATTTTGGGGCTTTAACGTGTACTTTGGCGATGGCGAGGCAGTCGTGGGGGGGGGGGATGCGACTATGGCGAGGACTATGACGACGGCTTCTGTGCGACCGATCGATTAAAAAAATTATTAGCAGCAGACGGGGAAGATGAAGTTGCGGTTGGGGTTGCTGCTTGGGCCGATGTATGTGATGAAGGTTGTTTATTTATTTATTTATTCATTTAAATTAGTTAATTTAAACGTTACATAATCGTTATGCTAATAATTGCTAATCTTTAAATAAGAGACACTTTTGGACAAAACAAAGTGCGCTAGAATCATATCGTTGTCGTCTACAATATGGGATTGAGTTGGGATTTATTTGAAGCTGAAAATATTTTCAGTTTCAAAGTAAGGTAAGTGTTTATATGCTCGCATTTGACTAAAATAAATTTTATGTTAGTTAACTAATATTGTGAAGCGACCCGAATTTATTGATTGTTGTTTGATAAGTTTAACTTACATTGAAATTGACATCTGAATTTATCATTAGGATTTGAATTGATAGTTAAATTAAATTAGTGTTTAATTTCCCGTAAATTACCCATATTGATAATTATGAAATTTTTGTGAATTCTATTGAGTGTTTGAATGATGTGTTGCGATGGATGCGATTGGTTGATAATTTGGATGTTTATTTATTTTGATATACCATGTTATCATCCAGTATGTTGTTTACAGTATATAAAACTATAAATTGAATTATTTTGAATAAATTAAGAAATAGGTTGAAATGATATATACCTACGACATTTATTTTGGATTGAAATCCATCCCTGAAATTAAATTTGAAAAACCGATTCACTTGGCCATAGGTTAGAGAATTATGTACGGGCACCAAATTGGTTAAATTAAACGATTTTAAAATTTTCGTTTTGAAATTATTTAAATGATTTCTTTAAAGGAATAAAATCGATTTTATAGGAATCAAATTATTTTTCGAATTTGACCTCGAAATGTTGAAATTTAAAGTTGATAAATGAAATTGTTTAAATAATCGAATTTGAGATTTTGAAGTTATGATCAAATTATGATTTGAATTTCAGAAATCGATTTGTTTTAAAAATTGGATTTTTATTTGAACTTTGAATATTGCTAAGTAAAAGTGATAAAATGTTATTTTGAAATTAAGCTTGGAATTTAATTATATTTAAAGATTTGGATTTTTAATTGGATATTGAAGATAAATTTGATTTAAGTGTTTTGAATCGATATTTTGGAAATAGACTCGGAATTTATATAAATTGAAATGGTTTAAATTTGAAATTGGAATTTAAGTTAAGTTAGGATTGGAGTTGAAATTAATTTGAAATTGGCAATTAAATTAATTTGAAATTGGAAGTGTGATTAATTTGGAATTCGAATTTAAATTAATTTGGAGTTGAAATTAAAATTCGACTTCAAATCGGAATTGAATCGAGTATATCGAAATGAAAATGGAAATTGATTTGAAATTGGAGATTTTGGAATTGAATCAGTTTGGCTTGGAAACTATTTTTAAATAAATTATTTTAGTATAAATTATTTCAAAGCCATTTCTTTAAAAATTTAAACTATTTTAATTTTTCCAACTATTTACTATTTTAGAGTATTGTGACTATTGAAAATTTATTCAAACTATTTTCTATTAAACTATTTTAATTATTTAACTTTTTTTTAAAACTAATTTCTAAAATCCAAACTGGTCAAAGGTTGGAATGTTTATTTTTAAATATTAGATTTAAATGCGAATTGGGTTAAAGTGAATTATAACCAAAACTGTAACTCGAATCAAGTTTTGAAGTGAAATCGATATATCGAGTTGAATTGGCATTTTGAAGTAAAATATGATTTTAGAATTATTTCGAATATGATGATTTCGAAATGGATATGATCTTTGAGTAAATATGTTGATTTTGAAATGGATTTGTTTTTTGAAGCGAATATGATATTTTGATATCAAGTACGAATTGTTTTCGAAATGTAAAAGTTCCAACCGGTGTGTAAAACGACGTTTGGTCGTTAAAGAGACTGGGGCCTCTTATTGGCATACACTCTGTCAATGTTGGAACCACTTTGACAACTGTATACGCATTGGATGATATCCATAATGTAGTTGTTGAATTGGCGACATTTACTGGAATGAAGTAAGAGAACGATGAAGGATAGCCTTGACATTCGTGTCATAATTAAAATGACTAAAACTGGAGCCTATGCCTGGCCAATGAGGTCAGCTACCACTAGCGACGTTGATCCCTCGTATTACTATTGTTATTTCGAATTCGATGGGTGCACCTTTTTGTCGTTCGGATTGATTATCGTGGTCGGCCACGGATGGGTTACGACAGGCCAGAAAGGGTAAACTAGTAGAATCCTACCTTGGGTATTGCCTCACATGCCTTGTCATATTTATCCCTATACGAGCCCATTACGATTTTGGATTAAAACTGTAAAAATGTGTTAAGGTGGATAAATGTAAAGCCTTAACGCTATTTTGATATTTATTTTACTGATAGACATTATCTATTATAGCGTATACTATTATATATAAATAGTTTAACGGATCGTTAGGAAATGGAAAATCCCGTAACATCTCTTAAGTTATTGCACTCATATTTGTGATATTGATTTGACTTACATAAGAATATTTTAGTCCTGACTCGAGTGTTTTCTCCTTTCATTTCGCTCGGATGAGTCCTTAGTTTTTCAGCGTATTGAAGACTATTCTCTGGAGGATGAAGATGGAGTTTTGGTATATTACTATTATTATTATTATCCCTTACATCATGCTATTCTGCTGTATTGATTATTTATTCCTATTGTATATCTATAACTCTGATAAATATTTATAGATTTTAATCAAATGTATAGTAAACAGCTTCATGAACTGTTATTTGATTATTATATTTTTTTCATTTCTACCGTGAGATTCTGTGTTTGTTTTCTTCTTCTTTTCTTATTTTTCTTATTCAACTCCATTGATTATCTACGTTTCGAATTGCTTAAGTTGGACATACGTGGATTATTTTCCATTTAAACCTTCTGAAATGTGGGTCGGCACAGTTGATATCAGAGCGAAGGTTTAGCGATAACCTTGGCTTTGTAGGGTTTGACTCATTAGAGATAGGGTAGTAATACCCTAGAATGAGTCTGTTTGAGAGTATAAATGTGAGAGAGCGTACTTGTTAGCGTTATAAGATGTTTCATATTGTGTTTACTTATCCTTGAGTTATTTATGAATTCCGATCGATATGCTGGATGCCATGTCATCGATAAGGGTTTCTAAACACTTAATCGAGGCAAGTCGACATCATATTGTTTCAAATCGGGTAAATGAAATAATTGTACCTAAGTATATTACATATATATATATATATATATATATATAAAATGATAACTTTAAATCGGATTGTTGTTAGTAGATGATAATATTTAATTATCATCGATTATTGATTGAATTAAAATAAAACGAATACTTAATGAATTTTGTTTTATGAAGCAATTGATAATTAAATTGAATTGAAATATAATTACAATAAAAATTGGTTGAAATGACCAAGTGTAAATTAATGAAATATTTTGATAATAGGTTAAGGAAATTTGTATAAGTACATATATAATATAACTTATATATAGTAACGATTTTTTTAAAATTTGAAATTTTGAGAATTTAAAATTCTTTTTTTCCAAAATTGCTTTCAAAGCCTTCAAAATTTATAATAACATTATTTGGAAGTGTTTTGACCAGAAATATATTTTGAAAAGATTTTCGAAGAAAATAAAAGCATTAAACTCGCTTGGCCGCTGGGAAATAATTCCCAGATGACCGTAGCATCGCCAGTATTCATTCCTATGTTTCTAGGTGAGAATTGCTACCAAAAGAAAATTAAAATCGATTAAACAAGTTTTGATTGAAAAAATATATTTTAAGTGTTATTTAATAAGTGTATGAAAATAGTTTTGAACTTATAACTGAATATAGTATATAAAGAGTAAGTTATAACTTTTAGATTAAAAATAGTATAGAAAAGAAATTAGTTTATAACTTATAAATTTGAATACGAAAATAAAACCAAATTTAAAATGGTTAAATTTTTGATTAAAAAAATGGAAGAAAGAAAAATTTGAATTTGAGATACAAATAAAATAATTGGATTAGCATTGTAAAACTAAATGGAATTGGGGAAATTAAGTAAATAAAATACATTTAGCCCAAGAAGCTTAAATAAGAAAATGAATTGCATTTGAAATGAAGTAGATAAAATAATAAATCGAATTTTGAATGAATAAATTATATAACTTACAGATTTGGGAATTTTAAGCTAAACAAAATTTTAAAATTTGAAAAATGGGAATGGTAAGAAAATTTAATTTGAATGAAATTAAATTAAATGAGTAATGGATTAAAAATGAAATAAGGTTTAACTGAATAAATTGAATTAGATATTAATTGAAACTAGATAAATTAGTAAAGTGAATTAATTTCATTTAAGCTATAGAATAAATTAACCAAATGAATACGAACTTGAATTTTTAAAATGGAATATAATTTAAGTGTGAAAGAAATAAAATAAACAAGTGTAAGTAAAATTAATATGGTTTAATTATTTAATTTAAATTGGATATAAATAAATAAATTGCAAGTGGAGTAATTTAAATAAATAAAAAAAATTTGAATGTTAACTGATATAATATGGAATAAGTTATTGAAAAATTTTATAAGTCAAAGTGGACTTAATAGAAGCAGAATGAATTAATTATGAAAAAGGGGTATTAATATGAATTGAGTTATAAAATAAAATTTACTTTGGTAAATTAATAATATGAATTTGAATAAATGAAGTAAATCGATGAATTAATAATGACTTAAGATATAAAGTAATTATAATAAAGGTGAGCTGTGTTGTATAAAATATTTATAATAAACTTAGACAATTTATGAATAATGTTAGTGTATAAAAAAAGAAGAGGATATACTAAGTGGAAATAAAACAAATTTAACTTAAGCAGGGTTAAGTAGAATAATTTTATAAATGATTCACCAATGAATTTATATGGAATAGGTTAAACAACTAGTGAAACAAATTGGAATTTCACAAATTGAATTGAATAAAAATTGAATATAATGAATTTGTAACGAATGTTGATAAATTGAAAGAAATCAATGGAATATAAACCAATTATAAGTGGATGAAACAAATATAAATAATTAAAATAAATTGATGGAATGTAAATATATATTGAATTAAACTAAATCAAATGTGAATGCAGTAAATATTGATTGAAAGAAAAGAATGAATTAAAATCAAATTTGTTGAATGTAGATAAATAAAAAGTGAATGAATTGATTGTAAATCTATTGTATGATTAACGAAATGAATATTAATTAGTGAATGTGAATCAATATAAAATATATGGACTGTGGTATGAAATTAAATTACTTAAATGTAATTAATTATATGAATTATTGAAATGAAATAATGGAAGTGAAAAAAGAAGAAGATAACCACGAATGTAACTATAAACGAGTGTAAAGTAATAGAATGTGAATTCATTAATGTTGGTAAGTGCATGCAAATCAATTGGAAATAAATAAACTGAATGAAAAATCAATTGAACGTGAATCTAATTGAATAAAAATGGTTAAATGCGAATAAATTGAATCGAGCAAATTAAATGTTAAATAAATTTAATGTTAATAAGAATGAAAGTATATAAATCAAATATTAACATTGAAAACGTAAATTATGGTAGTATGAACAGAATTGAATAAATCTTGATTTGTCGGATGATTTGTTTTGTTGTAAACCCTTGTCTAATTGTTTTGAATGCATATGATGGTTGTATGGTTGCATATTTGCGCTTGCGCTTGAGATTTGGATTCAGAATGCATGTTTTATACTTATTTGAACTTATGCATGTTCTACATCTTCTTATAAGTGACTAACATTCCAAATTGAGTTGAAATAGGTACATACGAAGATCGTTTGGGTGTATACGGGGATTTATATGCTATTGCTTGCTTAATACGAGCGAACTTGCTCGCATTACTAATAGTAAGGTACGTATCTCGGATTACATATTGCGATTTTATATTTTTTCCCTTCAGGGTGCCTCATCATTGAGATGAGATGTATATTTAATATATATTGGTTATATTATTGTTATATATTGAATTGTAATTTTTTTTCGATCGAGCCGTGCAAAAGTGACTCTGCCGAAATTTTCCGTAAATCCGGGAGTTAGAAATTTTTTGAAGTTTTAAAAAGTTTTATAACTTGTTTTCCTATAGGTATTATATTTTCCATAAACCGATAGTGGAGTGGCGTAGTAAAAGCATAGTAAAGATTTTCTAATAAGATTTTAAAGTTATAAGTGATTATTTGAATAAATCCATTATATGTTAAATTCTTTACTTAACGCCTTTTCGAGGACGAAAAGTTTTGAGTGGGGGAGTATGTAACGACCCATATTTTTGGCTATTTTAGATTTATTAAATTTAATAAAATTATTGGGTGAATATGGGTAAAAATATAATGATTTGTTAATATTAATTTATTGGATAATTTAAATTATTTGAATTTAATATTGGGAATTATTTGGATAATTGAATTTTGGATTTAATGTGATTAAAAATGGTATCAGAAATTGATTCAAATTTATATAAATATGAATGAAGATTGTTAATATTTAAAATTGGATTTAAATGTGAATAATTTAAATTTTGAAATTTTATATTTTAAATTAACGAGTTAAAATAGCCATTTTGGCCAATGTCTCGAATTTTGACGAAACCAGTTTCATCGGATCTGTAGTAGTGAATTACTGTAGGATTTCAAAGTTCGTAGTGTTCGGACTTGTCATTTGGTCGTGCGAGCTTGAAACGCATAGAATTTAAATTCAAAATTTAAATAAATAATTCGATTCGAAAAGCTATCTTCCACATGCGATCGAACTAGACCTTGGGACTAGTTCCACTACGTTTGGAATGGGGGTAAAACATTATAAACGCCAGGCAGCACACATCTTTTAGAGTTTGGAATTTTGTGAGCGAGTTGGTTTGATATTCTCTAATAATATTTATATATTATTATTATTATTATTATCTTTTTCTTCTTCTATGTTACTCATTCAAACCCATATTTTGCCATATGTCATTCCCCTTTCTTTTTTTTGAAATTGCCGTCTTTGAGCATGGAAAAAAAATCTGCCGATCGATTAGAAAAAAACATGAGATCTCGATTAGAAAATAAAAATAAAGGAGGAACAGAGAGGGCGATCGAGCAACTTCATCTCAGGCAAGCGATGGTGAGGATGAGAGGCACGCGGATAGGGTTTGGGTCACGATCAAATCACGTTCATCTGGGCAACGGCGCATGTGAGCGCTTGCGATGGCGATGGAGGCGTGACTGAGCACACGCGACGACATTGGCTTTTGATTAGGATTTGTATTTTGGAGCTTCGACGTGTACTCTGGCGACGGCGAGGCGATCGTGGGGAGGGAGGGGTGAGGACGCGACTATGGCGAGGACTGTGATGCGGCTTCTGCTGCGATTGATCGATTAAAACAAATTTATTAGCAGCAGACGGGGAAGATGAAGTTGCGGTTGGGGTTGCTGCTTGGGCCGGTGTATGTGATGAAGGTTGTTTGTTTGTTTGTTTATTTATTTATTTAAATTAGTTACTTTAAACATTAATTAATCATTATTCTAATTAATTGGTAATCTTTAAATATGTGACCCGTTCGGACAAAACAAAGTGCTTTAGAATCATATCGTTGTCGTCCACAATATCGGATCGAGCTGGGATTTATTCGAAGCTGAAAATATTTTCAGTTTCAAATTAAGGTGAGTGTTTATACGCTCATATTTGATTTAAAATAAATTTTATGTTAGTTAAATTAATATTGTTAAGTAATTGGAATTTATTGATTGTTGTTTGATAAGTTAAACTGACATTGAAATTGACATCTGAATTTATCATTATGATTTGAATTGACAGTTAAATTAAATTAGTATTTGATTGCCCATAAATTACCCGATATTGATAATTATGAAAGTGTTGTGTATTATATTGAGTGTTTGGATGATTGGTTGTGATGGATGCGATTGGTTGATAATTTGGATGTTTATTATTTTGATATATCATGTTATCATCTTGTATATTGTTTACAGTATATAAAACTGTAAATTGAATTATTTTGAATAAATTAAGAAATAGGTTGAAATGATATATACCTACGGCATTTATTTGGATTGAAATAATATATAACCATCCCTGAAATTAAATTTGAATAACTGATTCACTTGGCCATAGGTTAGAGAATTATATATGGACACCGGATTGGTTAAACTAGACAATTTTAAATTTTCATTTTGAAATTATTTAAATGATTTGTTTAAAGGAATAAAATCGAATTTATGGGAATCAAGTTATTTTTCGGATTTGACCTCAAAATATAGAAATTTAAAGTTGACAGACGAAATTGTTTAAATAATCGAATTTGAGATTTTGAAGTTATAATCAAATTATGATTTGAATTTCAGAAATCGATTTGTTTTAAAATTAGATTTTTATTTGAACTTTGTATATCGCTAAGTAAAAGTGATAAAACGTTATTTTGAAATTAGGCTCGGAATTTAATTACATTCAAAAATTTGGATTTTTTATTCGATATTGGAGAAAAATTTTATTTAAATATTTTGAATCGATATTTTGGAAATAGACTTGGAATTTATACAAATCAAAATGGTTTAAATTTGAAATTGGAATTTAAGTTAAGTTAGGATTGGAGTTGAAATTAATTTGAAATTGGAATTTAAATTAATTTGAAATTCGAAGTGTAATTAATTTGGAATTCGAATTTAAATTAATTTGGAGTTGAAATTAAAATTCGACTTTAAATTGGAGTTGAATCAATTTGGCATGGAAACTATTTTTTAATAAAATTAATTTAGTATAAATTATTTCAAAGCCATTTCTTTAAAAATTTAATCTATTTTAAATTTTCCAACTATTTACTATTCTAGAGTATTTTGACTATTGAAAATTTATTCAAACTATTTTCTATTAAACTATTTCAACTATTTGACTTATTTTAAACTAAAATCTAAAATCCAAACTGGTCAAAGGGTGGAATGTTTATATTTAAATCTTAGATTTAAATGCGAATTTGGTTAAAGTGAATTATAACCAAATCTGTAATTCGAATCAAGTTTTGAAGTGAAATCGATATATCGAGTGAATTGACATTTTGAAGTAAAATATATTTTTTGAATTATTTTGGATATAATGATTTCGAAATGGATATGATCTTTGAGTAAGTAGGACGATTTCGAAATGGATTTGTTTTTTGAAGCGAATATGATATTTTGATATAAAGTACGAATTGTTTTTGAAATGTAAAAGTACCAACCGGTATGTAAAACGAGTTTGGTTGTTAAAGAGATCGGGGCCTTTTATTGGCATACTCTCTGTCAATATTGGAACCAATTTGACAACTGTGTACGCGATGGATGATATCCAGAATGTAGTGGTTGAATTGGCGACATTTACTTGAATGAAGTATGAGAACGATGATGGATAGCCTTAACATTCGTGTCGTAGTTAAAATGGCTAAAACAGGAGCCTATGTCTGGCCAATGAGGTTAGCTGCCTCTAGCGACATTGATCCCTCGTATTACTATTGTGATTTCAGATTCGATGGGTACACCTTTTTGTCGTTTGGATTGATTGTCGCGGTAGGCCATGGGTGGGTTGCGACCAGCCAGAAAGGGTAAACGGGTAGAATCCTACCTTGGGCATTGCCTCACGTGCCTTGTCATATTTATCCCTATGTGAGCCCATTACGATTTTGGTTTAAAACTGTAAAAATGCGTTGAGGGTGATCAATGTAAAGCCTTAACACTATATTGATATTTATTTTACTGATAGACATTGTCTATTATAGCGTATACTATTATATATAAATAGTTTAACATATTCTTAGGAGATGGAAAATCCCGTAATATCTATTAAGTTATTGCACTCATATTTGTGATATTGATTTGACTTACATAAGAATATTTTAGTCCTGACTCGAGTGTTTTGTCCTTTCATTTCGCTTGGGTCAGTCCTGAGTTTTTCAGTGTATTGAAGACTATTCTCTGAAGGACGAAGATAGAGTTTTGGTATATTACTATTATTATTATTATCCCTTGAATCATGCTATTTTTCTGTATTGATTATTTAATTATGTTGTATATTTATAATTCTGATAAATGTGTATAAATTTTAATCAAATGTATAGTAAACAACGTCGTGAACTGTTACTTGATTATTATTTTTTCATTTCCGCTGTGAGATTCTATGTTTGTTTTCTTCTTCTTTTCTTATTTTCCTTATTTTACTCCATTGATTATCTACATTTCGGATTGCTTAAGTTGGACATATATGGATTATTGTCAATTTAAACATTCCGAAATGTGGGTTCGTCACAAGTGTGATACCCAAACATGTGAAACCATTCCAATTTTGGTTTCAAAAGGCACAAATATAAAATCTATTAAAGTTAAACAAATCTGGGCGCCGAAAGGAACATATATAAATAGTTTTGGGTCTCCATAAAATTATTTTTCAAAATCTATTGCCACTAACAACCATGGACCTATAAAAACAAATAGGTCAGAAAAATCTTTTCTCGTGTAGGTGTAGTGGCGGGCTGAGGAACTACAATAGTGTTACTTGGATTCTGGCTGTTCCAAGCACACAACGGGAGACAAAGCAAAGATTCCTTAGCCTAGTACAAAGGTGACAGAATCATAGTGGGCAACAACGAAATATTATCGGTAAAGGTAAAACAGATAATGGTATATTCATCTTGAATGATATATTAACTGTGATAATCTGCACCATAATCTGAATTTAAATCAACTAGTTATGTTATAAAGAAATGAATGTTGATTATGACTTTTTCAAGATTGTTGGCCAAATTATTCTTTTATGCCGAGAAAACTTTAAAAATCTCTAGAGTCTTTGAACTACTTCATATAGATATGATCGATGATAATACATTTGGATGACTCTAAATTCACGGTTTTGTTTACACGGTTTCAATTCAAATTCAAAAGATGTAAAAATGATTTCAAGGTATTTGTTGCAACGTCACGGTCTGGTCTATGACATCAAACTAATGGTAATCTCAAGTAAAAGAAAAATTCAGATGCAGATTGCATTGGTATTCTAGTTGGTAGAAAAATCAATAGTGGAACGTGTTTTATGTAGAAACATTCGGTGGCTGCATCGTTTTTTAAAGAAAATATCTGCATATTTTTCACTTGAAATAATTTTCAAATAGCAGACATTTTTCTTATAAAACACCTTCAAGAAAATAATTTTTTGACCTTATTTCAAATTAGTCATTTTAGAAAATTTGATTTGATAATTATTTTTGGATTTGATTTTAAAAGACTAATTGACTAATTTGACTCCCTGCTGATTATCGAAATGATAAATAGTGATTGAAAAAGTGATGAGTGTGGATATTAATCATATATTTCAACTTGAGATAGTATAATTAGCAAATTTCTTTAGAAATTAAAATAAGAGTTATAAAAACTTTTTATTGGTAAATATTCCATGACCATTTCTATTTCTATCATATTTCTATCGACCATCACTCATCATAATCCAATATGGTATGTCAATATGTGGTAGTTTAAACGAGAAATTATGCGTTTTCATTATATTATATTTTTAGCATTAAAAAACATCCTAAATATTTACTCTCATTTAAAATTCCTCACGGTTATGCATGGGTGAATTACTTGGGATTTTTGATTATGTGCTTCTGTGCTCATTTAAAAGTCCTCACGGTTATGCATGTATGGAATGCATAACAAAATTAATTGATTAAATAGACAAGTTGATTCTAATCCCATTTAAAAGTCCTCATGGTTATGCATGGTTAGAAGATACTTGAATTCATTTTTTAATAAAAATTTGGAATACTACTAATCTAATTTAAAAGTCCTAACGGCTATGCATGGTTAGTAGATATTCTAATTCCTGATATAAATATACCATAAATAGACACAATTATATGGTTTTATATGATGACATCATCCCTATCATTCTTAAGTGGAATATGCATCAAACAGAGTATTTATGATTTTTCTTTGATTTTTTATTGAAATTTAATATTATATTCGATTAGGTTTTAATGTTGTATTAATGTCTATCAATTTATCTCTATTCTTCTAACACTATTACTCTTTTGCTGATAACAAAAAGGGAATAGAAAAGCTAAGATTTTGGTAAATAAAGATCAAATATTTATTTATTTGCATCAAGGCTCATTTGCATATTTTTATTTATTTTCACGCATATATGAAGGGGAGCTTTGTGTGGAGAAGGAACATTCAAATAGGGAGAGAAAATTGAATAATCAAATACATTTAATAAATTCAAAATCTTATATGTTTGTTATCGTAAAAAGGGGAGATTGTTAAATATGTGAGTATATGATTTTTGTTTGATGATAATAAACACACACACATACATACATACATACATATATATATATATATATATATATATTTAAATGTATTTGTTAATTTACTATTTTATTTTTCACTTATTTAAATAAATATTTGCTGAATAAAATAGATAATACAGAATTTAAATTCAAACTGATATTTTATTCAAACAAATATTTATTACAATTTTGAATAGTACAAATTTGAGTTCTCACTATATATATACACACACAAATTTTAATTACATTACAATTTCAATCACATCACAATTATCATTTACATCTGCACCTTACTACATTTCACTCATTCACTTTTATTTTATCTTCAACTTCATTGCAGATTGAATCCAGCATCTGAGTTATCTGCAAAAATATACACTGACGTAGTAAAATTGAAAATGAAATGTTTTTCACTATAAAATAAAATTTAATTTTTAAAATATTATTTTCCTTAGTTATTTGGTTATTCGCCCTCATTTAATTTTGAATTCATTATACGAACAGCTTGTGACATGCACAGTGTATCACTGTACATGCCACAAGGCCGTGCACACCGATGTACGCTTGATAAAATCACAGGAATAGGTGAGAACAAGACAATACCCAAATCAAAAGCTGGGTTCAACTCAAGTGAAATAAATATTATGTCACGATATTGAGCTTAAGGTTAAACCCGATCTTTAAGCTAGATTCAACTTAGGTGCAATATAACACAGCCTTGACCAAAAATTCGAATGTACACTTGAACCCAGAATGGTCAGATTCAAACAAAAAAGTGCACCATAAATTGATACAAGACATGCATACAACACAACACACCAATGCAATAAATTTTGGCTACATACCAGGTTCAGACTCAAGTACAAATGCAACAATACCAAAGTGAAGCCACCAATGGAACCTGACTCGAAGCAACGCAACAATGACTTCAACATAGTAATATACAGAGCACAAATGACATGAGCATGCAACAAAAGCTCCAAATAGACTCAACTAGACACCAACCAAAATGAAAAAAATACACATGTGCATCTAACCAAACCAGTGAAACAAAGTGCACTGTGCAGTCGAATGAAATGGAGAAGACCAGACTCAATGAAACAACACTGCAACACAGCAGATACAAGCAGACTCAAGTCATGGTGCAGACCATATTCAAGTATGTCAAACCATACAGCAGTGCAGAGCAACCCAGACATGTGTGTATGTTGTGCGTGTGTGTGTGTATGCAAACTGGCTTGTGCCAGTGAAACAGCAAACCTGAGCATGCACAAGTTTATATGCATATCAAAGTGCAGCAGACGAGTTCAAAAATCATGGTACAGTAGTCAGTTAAATGCCGAAGTCATGGAACAGCAAGGTGATCGATCAAGTCAAGTTAAATGTCAAATTCAAAATATTTTCACAAAATCAAGTTTGCAAACCAAGTCAAAGACAGAAGACAAAATGAAAGCAATATCAGTGTCGAAGTCACAGATACCAAATAACAAAATCAAAACCGTGGTCATGCCGAAGTCAACAAGCACAAAGAAAGGAATCAAGACAGAGCCGTGATAACTAAGGAAGTCGAACCAAGTCAGAAATCAAAGCCGTGACAACCAAGCAAAAAATATACGATTTTGAACAAGTATTTAATCGACTCAAGCATCCATACAAAATCGAATGGCCAAAGCATAGCAATTGAAAAATTCAAATGATTCAATACGAACGAGAAAATAGGAATTCGAATCCTATATAAACAATAAACATCATCGGCAATTATCCATTCGAGTTCAAGCAAAAAAGAATAATCATTCAACTCAAATCAAAATCGAGTATAGTATAAATCGAAAAAGGAACGAACATACCAATTCACACGTCATTTGAACTCGACTTGGTTGAAGCTGCCGTGAACATATAATCGATCGAAAAAAGTAATCAAAGCATCAACAATCTATTCGACAAAGCGACAACTTTATCCAAAAGCCTTAATTTCAGAGCAAGGAAGAAACAAAGGAAGCAGCCATTATCACATACGAGAAAAGGAACTGGTCGAGCAAATAAAAGAGAAAAGGGAATTATTTTTTAGTGTTTTGTATTGGGCCGGCTTCTATAATATTTAGGCTTTAATTTTAAAATTAGGGTTTTTATTTTTAATCGTGTTTTAAATTGTAATTTTTCTTTTAAACTTTTGAAATTGTCTAGTCGTGTGACTAGTTGTGGCAGGGTTTTGAGCGTAGAGTTAGGTTAGTCGATAGCGGGTGTCGCGAGTTTACGTGTGTAAGCATTTGAATACTTAATATCTAGTAGAAACCTTAGGGGAAGCACGTAGGCAGGGTTTTGCCAAAGATGGGTAAATCTGTGTGTTCTATTTTATATTCTGCTATTATTTGTGCTGATATAACTCTTCTATATATGTGTTGCAATTATTTTACATAAACTTCCGCAATAAATTTTTTATAATTGATAGTATCACCCTATTTTAACGACCCGATATTTTTATCCATTCGCTTCCACACATGCCGGATTTGAATTGCTCATAATACCAAATTGTTAATTTATATTTGGCAAAACTCAGCATATACAGTAAATAAAATAATCACAGACACAGTGTAATATAACAATAATGTAGCAGAAACAAGAGAATAGTAGTTCATGAAGTTACTACATATATACAACAGAGTTAAATAAGATACAACAGAAGTCTCTAATACAATGGTCAAATACAAGATCAGAATACATCACCAGAATCAGCTGAATATCTAAAAGCTGGATAGATAGTTGGATCTCCAAGCGAAGCTCCAACTCCAAAGGTGAGTCTCAAAAGATGTATCACTCAGTCTGATCCGAGCGTAAAGCAAAAAACAAAACGCTCGAGTCAGGATTAACATTCTTATATCAATAAATCCAACTCAAGTGAAATAAAAACTGAAATACAAGTAACTCAAGGGATGTTTGGGATAACCATCCCCTAAGGATCCATTTAACTATCTACTATGTAGTAATATACGCTATTATAATAATGTCTAAAGTAAAGTATAATATATCTAAAAATAGCGTTAAGGCTTTACATTTTCCACCTTAACACGTTTTACATATTCCTATGGTCTATACAGTACCATAATCTCCCCCTGTATCAGGCGTCGTCAAAAGGTACTCCATAGTTATTGTAAAAACAAAACCGTATAAGGCGCGCTAGGGTAGGTGACATAGCACAACTAGGCAATGCCAGGGTAGATATATCAATTGCACTTCCGGACCGGTGATAACGCGTAGCAGCCACTACCGCCCACCTCGAGCCACGCTCCCAAAATCAAAGGTGCACCCAATCAATCATAAAATAATAGAATGGTATCGAAGAAGTCTGTTCGATAAGAGGAGCTACCTCATTAGCCCGTCAATTGCTCCTATTTTAGCCACCTTATGCTAACTCACGGGAGTCGGGTCCACATATACACCTTAATAGAATGTCGCCACCATCCTACTTCATTCTAGAATCTCCACCGCGTACACAGTTGTTAAAGTGGTTTTTGGAGTTGGTAGAGAGTATGACAACTTCCGATCCCGGTCTCTTTAACAACCAAACGATATTATTACATCGCGGTCATTTCAAAGTAGTTTATACTTCAAAACCAAAAAAGCATTTCCATTTTAAAAACCATATCAATACGATATCATTTCCATTCCAAAACTAAATACGATATTATTTCCATTTCAAAAATATCCTTTTCCAAAATAATAGCGCTTCCAAAGTCTTCAAAGTCATACACTTTTGAAACCAAACACTTGAAATTATTACATTTTCAAATCATAATACTTTAAAATCATAACATTTCCCACTTAATCGATTTAAATATTGTAATAGTATACACAATTTTTTTTTTCTCAAATTTCACAAACTAATTCCAAATCAACTCGAATTCCAAAATTCAAATTTAATCAGATCTCAAATCGTTAATTCCAATTTAGCTTCTTAGTAAACCATCCAAAATTAAATTGATTTCAAATATAGATTTGAACCACAAATAAACCATTTCAATTTCCATATATTTCAAAGCTTCAAATATTCCATAATTTCAAAACTAAACTTTGATAATACCATATATATCAAATTCAATTTACTATTATTTAGTTTTGAAATATTTACATAATAAATTCAATATCATAAAACTTTTAAACTTCAAATAACTAAATATTCCTTCAATTTATTTAAACTTGATATATTTATTTAGATCACTTTAAACCAAAACCAAGTTATAAAACCATATCCCTTAAAATCTCAAATTTAATTAAATTTCAAATCAAACTTATTTGTGCTAAATTCTTAAATAAATTCAATTTAAATCAACTTCAAATTTATCTTCCAACCTTAATTTATTTAAATCATTATAAACTCTATATTAAAAATATAATTTAAGTACTTAACCTTATCTTTAATAAGATCAAACTTATTATTAAACTTATTCGATATTAAACAAAATTATACATAGCTTAAAATCAAGGATTTAACTATATATAAAATAACCTTTCAAAAATCATTATTATATAAAACCATATATTTCTTTCCAAAACCATAGAAATCATTTCAAAATATTTTATATATGGACCACAGTGTCTGTATATAATTTTCTATCCTATGGTCAAGTGATATGGACGACCCGGAATTTCTAACAATTTAAAGTGGAATAATTAATTGATTTTAAATATTTAAAGGTTACTTTTGACTTGAATTCCAAATATTAATATTTACTTGATAATTAAGTTATTGAATTATATAATTCGAAATTGGGTAAGATGTTGAATATGGAATTTTATGCCTGTTAAAAATAATTTGAAGGCTTATAAAATTTCTAATGATGATACTGAAGATAATAGAATGGTTGAAATTTAATTTAAAGGTGATTTGTTCAGTTTTAATAATATATAGTTTAAATTGATATTTAAAAATAGCCTTCCGAGACACAGTCTCGGAATTCAACAAAACTAGTTCCGTTGGATTCAAAATAGTTAGTTATTATTGGATTTCAATTTTCGTAGCAATCGGAGTTGTCGTTTAACCCTGGCAGCTCAAAACACATAGAAACTATTTTAATCGATTTAATTTAAAATTGATTGTTTACTTCCGTAACTTGTGCATATGATCGAATTAGCTTCCGAAACACGTTCCATTGTGTTCGTAATGCGGGTAAAACCTTATAATCATCTAGCGGCATTCCTTAAGAGGAGTTCAAAATTTTAAATTGCAATTAACGAGACGTTTTGGAAGTTTTATAATATAATATAATTTAAAGTCAAATAGTCAAAGATATTTTTATTAACAAAAACACGTACTTAAGAAGCTTCCCCAAATCGATATTTATCTCCGTCTCCCTCTCTAATCTAAAACCAGAAATCGATCTCTTATAAAAAAAAAGACCAGAAGCTTTGAAATCTATGGCCGCATTCCTATTTCTCCCTTATCAAATATCTCTCGTCCTCCTCAAATCAAGCCCGCATCTCCCCTAATTCCCAAGTCTCCAAATCGTTCTGTATAATGAAAAAAAATATAAATCAAAAATTCTAAAATTTCTTTCTCCTCCAATACTCGATTAAAAATCACAAAATCTGTCTTAAAAATCAAGTTTTCTGGTGAGCTTCGATGGGCTATGCGATTTGCAAGGTGCGGTACGTATATTTGGAAGTCGGCAGTAAAGTCTAGTGGTCTTTCAGTCTAGAGTTTGAGTTTTCAGAGAAGTAGGCTTCGATGTTGTGATTTGAGCTCGGATCCATGTTTGTCGCGACGAGTTGAAGCCATGGTGATGTTTTAATGGAGCTCGGTGTATAGTTGGGGCATGCGACATTGTACGATCGGGAAAGTTGAGGAGGGCATCGCTTTTCGATCTGGTAGCTCGGTCCAGGTGGGAAGGTGCATAGCATGTGGAGATTTCGGCGTAAGAAACGAAGGCGAAGTCGAAATTTGTTTTCGGCGAGTGGATAGTCATGTTTGTGACACGCCGTGACTGCTGTGTTACAAGGAAGAGCGAACTTTTGGGGTAGAAGATGTTGGGCGGGCTTGGTAATAAAGTTTAAATGAATCAAGTTATGTTAATGTTGTAAATTAATTATATAATTATCGATAAACTTAATTTTTTTATAACTCATGCATACAAGGTCAAAAATAAAGGAAACCAAGGAAATTTTGAGGTGGATTGCAAAATCAAAGGTGAGTAAATCTCACTCTGTTGGAATTTTTATTTACATTTAAATGGTTAAATTTATGTATTTGGTTGCATGATTAAATTGATTGATGTGCACCGTGAATCGATGATCGGGTGACTTTGGTTTTGGTTGATTCTCGTGTTAATTATGGTTTGACTCGAGGTATTCGGGTTTTAAGTTATTTAAAACTTTAGTCATAAGTAAGGAAATGTTTTCATTTAAAGTTAATAAGGGCTTGATGATTTGTGATTCATTAAATTAGTAGGGTAACTAAAAATGGATAATAATTTAATTCAATTAATTAATGATTTGGGTTAATTAATTTAGTAATTAAGGGTTTGAATTAATTAATTAAGGATTAAGTTGATTAATGAAGTTTAATTAAATTAGAATAATCAATGGACGGTTTGATAGGTAATTACTTAATGTAATTAATAAAATATAATTACTTTGTGAAATTAATCAAGAGATTAATTAAGATAGTTAATTAAAGAGTAATTAATTTATTTACTGAAGTAAATAAAAAAGTAGATGATCACAGGTTGAGATAAATCAAGAATGATCAATATTTGCGGTTTAATTAATGATTAATTATTTAATGTAATAAATTTAGATTAGGATAAATTGAAATATAATTGGAAATCATAAATTTATATAATTAACGATGTAATCAAAGATTGATTGATTAATCCATAATAAGTGACTTATGGGAAGTTAATCAATATAAGTAATTAAGGATTAATGTAATTAATATAGTTAATTAATTTATGAAGTAATTAAGATTACTTATTGATTTTGGTTAAGGATAATTAATATTGTGAAGTTAATTAAAGATAATTACTTGAATGTAATTGAAGGATAATTAATCCAAGTTGATTAACTGAGATGAATAATGAAGGGATGATTGATTAATTGATTTAAAATTGATTATTGACAAGTGAAGAAATCTAAGTGATTGAGGTTAGAAATTCAATTAGAATTAATTTTGGTAGCGATCAAGCTTTGCTTATGGATGATTGAATGGTATTGAATGTTTTGAATGAGTTGATATCTCTGATATGAAATGTTGTGTATTTCATTGGATAACTTGGGTTAGGATGACATGAGTCTCGAAGAGACCGGGATCGGGTTTGCTACATTATAGCATGATAGGGGGTTCTTGCTTCGCGTTTGGTGCCGAACGGGAGATTCTTACCCCTACATGTCCCCAGGGGTAGTATAAGGCCTTTTGGGGTTGGTGTCGACTCATGGGGTATGGACTCTTACCCCTACATGTCCCCGGGTGTTACTTTGATGTAATGCTCGGGTCAGACTGAGTAATTAAAGATTTTCATGTAAGGACATTCTGGAGCTCAGGAGGCGAGCTGGATGACAAGAACGTATGGAGTGTTTCTGCTGTATTATATTGCTGTATATATGTGACATGATGATTGTGTATATCCAATATCTGTATATATGTGTAACTCTGATGTATTAAAAATGTAATCGACATATATAGTATTCTTTTGTAAACTGTTATTATTTATTATTATATTTTATCCGCTGCGAATGTGAGATGTTGATGTTTCTGTTCTTCTTCTTCTTCTTCTGTCTCCTTCTTCTTTGCATAACTATCTGGAACTTTTGGGATCGGAAATTTCAAGTCGTTACAGATATGGATATTTATCATTTTAATCCGTAATTTAAATTTATACGGGTATATATCATTTCAAATCGCAATCCCAATTCAATTCAATGAAAATCGCTTAGGTCTATCATTTCAACCCATAACAATTTCCTCCTATTCTAAAGTCCGTTCGGGTACGTATCATTTCAACCCATAGTGAATTCTATACTAACTAGGAACTTGCAGAGTGATAACAGATATGATAATAATATAACATGCATATATCATCAATATAAATAATAGATAATGGTGTTAGATGTCACAGGTGAACGTATAGCATATATATAACAACGTAAATAACTAACAGCAGCATATTTCAATTGTCATTTCAATTGAAATCAAATTTAATAAATATAAGAACGTTAATCGTGAGTGATCGCTCACCTTCCAAGGTTAGAGAAGTTTGACACAGAAATAAGCTACGAATCCAGAGCAAAGCAAGATGGGCACGAATTGGCTGATAAGCAAGAATTGATGAAGTGAATCAGAATCGGTTTGATATGAACATCAAATATATATATATTATTGTTTCCATGAAATCAACATTTAATTTAAAAAAATATTGAAATAACATATATATTTACCCAACTATACTTAAAAAAGTGTAACTCAATATATTATACTTTAAGATCTATCCTTATTATAAACCAAATTAAATTTTAAAACACGACATATTAAAATCAAGAAACATGTGTAAACTTGCCCATACTTCATGTAAACAAACACTGTCATGCATATGTAAAATACAATAACAAAGAAAATATAAATATAACTATATAATTGATTTACAACTTAAACTCATACACATTTAAAATCAAAATCAATATATAAACTGTAACTATTATAAACTAATATAATATTCTCACCATATTACCTTCATATAAAATGCAAAGTATCTGTACTTATAAAATATTTGTAAAACACAATTCTATTATATAGCATAAAATATATTATAAAATACTATATATCATCAACCATTTTATAAAGCACTATATAACATAGATTTGTGTGCGACTGTAAACGTAATACAGCAATGATTATATATATATATATATATATATATATTATATACTTTAAAATTTCCAAGCTAATGTGTATATATATAAAGCAAAAGAATCATATATATATATATATATATATATATATATATGCTTACACGTACAACCATGCCTATGTACCACATATATCATGTAACGACCCGCCATTCACCTCCACAGAATGACACATCATTAATAAGAAAGAAAGGGATAGAAAAGAGAAAAGATAGAGAAGAAAGAACTAAACAACATCAGAATCTCACAGCAGAACAAATAGATTATATTAACAACATAAGTATTATATAGTATACAACAATTATCAAAGTTACACAGGTTATACATCACATACTAGACAGTTATAAACACCTGTCTAGTTATTACAACTCAAAACAACTCAAAGAAAACACAGAGATACCAAACACAGCGGAACACTATATATCTACACGCTGAAGCCTCCTGCTCCATTGCACCTCCATAATTCGCAAAGCTAACCTGAATCCCTTGCTACTCGTAAAAATTTGAGTACCCAAGAGTTTAAGAAAAAACAGAAAATAAACTCCGGGTCAGACATGAGTCTGGTGTGAGTAAGGGGTTAAGGTTGCTTAACTTTGAAAAACCTTTGAAAAAAAAGGTATCACGTAAAACTTCCCACACATAAACATGGAAAAGTTTTCACCTTACGCTAACCAAAATATTTGATAGGAAATCCAGTGATATTGTAATAGGTCTAGGGTTTTCAAGTAAATATGAAATAGCCGAAATTGTTAAGTGATTAAATTCCAGATACTAGCCACAAAAGTGGGTAATACAATCAAATCCGATGGCGCTTATTGGATTTTGGATTCCATACAATGGCAGGGCTACTGGGGTACCGCCCGTCACAGTACGTGGCGTAGATCACCGTACCGAGGATCCACCCTAAATCCCCTGCAACACAAGGCCGGAACCATCCCTTATTGGATTGCCGAACAAGACAACTCCGTAGTTGGTGCGCATTCCAATTGCCCACACAGCCGAAATAAAAGGGACATCTAGACAAGGGAAAATCTCGTCCTACTTAGGCATGACCCACTTAGCCTTGCTGCATCTCCCCTGTTTTAGCCATTCCCGGTTGATGAGGTTTGAGGCTACGATTACCTTTATAGAACACATCTATCTTAGAATACTCATCGTCCACCTGACGATGTTCTGAAAGTATTCAATCCATACAAGTTTGTTCCGGGTTCGAACGAAACCGAAGGCATTATCTCGTTACACTCATTTTGGAATCACCCTCAGAGTTAACGATAATAACCCTTGCACTCTGAATCTTCATATCGAATCTGAAAGTACTACCCCGTTAAACTCGTATTGGAATCACCCTCAGAGTTTTAACGACGAATAGTCCTTACACCTCGAGTCTTCACTCTTCGCTTGAGATTCACGACCTATCGTTAATTTGGATCGATGTGGTTTTCAGATATCCAAATCTGGAAACCCGATCCCGTTCTCATTGAAATCTAAAGCGTATCTTTTAAGGCCAAGTTGTTTTAGAGTTTAAAATAATTCAATTTCATTATCTATATACACACAGACAGATAATTCACCTATCATAATTTATAATCTACATTATCATCACAAACAGATAATCCATATTATCATCATCAACAGATAATTCATATTATCATCACAATGCAACCAAAACATCCATATCACACGGCATTACTTATCTCAAAGTTGAGATTTCAAACCATTCAAGGAAATCAGTATCAATCAGCATTCATAAGCAAAGATTTATTAATCACCATTCTATAATTAATTTAAAATGAATTAAATTAATTACCTCATCTCTAATTAATCTAAAGTGAATTAAATTAATTACTTACATCAATATAAATCTTTCTTACTTAACCATTAATTAATTAATCTTAACCAAAATAGTAATTAACCATTAATTACTTCATTAATTAATTAACTATATTAATTACATTAATTAATCACTCTTTTAATCACTTATTGATTAATTAATCTTAATTAATCAATCCTTAATTACATCATTAATTATATTAATTGATGATCCTTAATTACATCATAAATTATATTAATTAATGATCCTTAATTACATTTAATTAATTATCTTATTTAAATTAATTACATTAAGTAATTAATCTTAATTAAACCATAATTATTAATCACTCTTGATTAATCACATTTAGTAATTAACTACCCTTAATTACTTTATTAAATAAATTAATTACTCCTTAATTATTATCTTTAATTAATCCCTTGATTAATTACACCAAGTAATTATACTCAAATTACTTCCATTTTAAATCATCTTTCATTAATTACATCCAGTAATTATCAATTAATTACTTCACTAAGTAATTACACTCCATTAATTACATTAAGTAATTACTATCAAATCATCAAGTGATTAAAATTAATTAAAGTTAATTAATTAATATAAACTAATCACATTAAACTGCATTAATTACATTAAGTAATTAATTCCTTAATTACTTCCATTAAGTAATTATACTTAAACAATTTCACGAATGATTATCTTTAATTAGTTAATCAAATTAATTATTAAAATTAATCACACTAATTAATTATTAAATAATCTCAAGTTAATGACCTTCATTACTATTTACGATTCTTAAATTACTTTTCTTAAGTAATTAAACTTACATTAATCATTATTAATTTCAAATTAATCAATCTTTAATAATCCATTAATTAATCCTAATTATTTAATTAATTAAGTGTTAATTGTAACTTAATTAATCCTTAATTACTTGATTAATTAATCTTAAACATTAATTAATATTTACTTAAAAATCCTTAATTACAAATTAATTATTCCTAATTAATTGATCTTAAACCCTAATTAATTAATTTAAACCGTTAGTTACTTATTTAATTAATTCAAGTCATTAATTAATTAAATAAATTAATTATACATTTTAATTAACTGAATAATTCAAGTCATTAATTAATTAAATAAATTAATTATACATTTTAATTAACTTAATAATTCAAAACATTAAATCTTTATTTATTTAAAGATAAAAACAATTTTCTTATTAATGATCAAATTATCATTAACAAATCATTTGAAACAATTTATTTTAAATTTCATTTAAAATGTAAAGATTTAAAATGAATACAAATTATTTTTAACAAAGTTTAAAACATATTTCAAAAATCTTTTTATTTGACAAGTTAAAGAAATATTTATTTATAAAGAAGCTTAAAGGAATTTAAAAACCAAATTCATTTTTAAATTGAAATCAATTTAAAAATACACCATAACTTTCAAAGTTGTTTAAATTATTATTAAATTTAAAAACTTCTTTTCATTTTAAAAATGTAATACATATTTAAATTTGAATCCAGATTAATCTTTAGATTTCAAAACTCTACTTACATTTTAAAACTTCATTTTTAAAATTCAAACTACTTAAACATTTTTAAAGTAGTTAAAACAATTCATATTTACAAACTTTATTTTTTTAAACTGAGATTTAAACTTGAATCAGTTTCAAAAACTTTGATTTAAAGTTTACCTACATTTTAAACTCAGTTTTTAAATCCATTTTAAAATTTTAAAAACAGAATAAACAGGTTCTTTAACACCTGTAACATTATTATTACCCGAGACAACCTATATTACTTCGAGTCCAACCCATCCTATTCTCGAGTAAAACTCACCCCTACTTTGAGTCAAACTCGAGACCATAACCCCAAAAAAAACACACTTCACCAGAAATTTGCAGTGCACCGTGCACATGCACTGCGACTTTGATCGCCTCCGACCATCTCCGATGGTCTTCCCACAACGGCCAACACTCAATCACCACAACACGATCATCAGATCGAACCCCAACTCTCGAAAATGAATTCGAGACCCCAACCCCAAACCTGGAAACAAGTTGGAACAAACCGCACCCAAACCTGTCATCGCCTCGACCAAGAATCTCCGACCACCAGGAATGCTGCAACTCCGGCCACAATCTCGTCAACTACCATGCTATCATCCCCCAAAAAATCGTTGAACTCGATCACTTCTACAAGCCGTGCCGACCAAAACAATTAGCCTAGTTAAAAACTAGGGTTACATAAAATAAATCACCACCACTGCCTCCTCGATAAAATGCAACACCACCAGCCATTTTTGCCATCAACACTAATCACTCCTCTATCATCAGGAAGAACCCCGGCCCCTCCAAACACAGAACCACAGAAAAACTCAGATTCTCATTTCCAGTTCATCTCCAAACTGCACCTAATTCTCATTTCTAAAAATCTTGATTTTAGTGTTAAAAATCATGTTTTGGTTTATCTCTTCAATTTACAATACTAAATTTATAAATTACACAGTTCGAGTTTTGATTTATATCGAGCATGCACTGATGTTTTGGTTTTACAGAGATAGTCAGGTTTTTGTTTAACTTGATTAAATTTTTAAACCTTAGTCTATGATAAATCAAACAACATTGGTTTGTAAATTAAGTCCTAACAAAAACTAGATCAGGTGGTAAGGAATTAAAAATGAAATCTTGAGCCTGGGAAACAAAATAAGAACAGAGCACACAATCACATATGCACACCAATACATCCATATAAATATACAGAGATATGCTTATAAATGCATTCAGAAACATATTTTTTCCAGAGGTAAACATGCAACATAATTATACTTAAACCATTTAAATTGTGATGTTACTCACCAGACATAGAAAATGAAGACAGAGCTCCAATTTGAAATTGCTTAAATGATCTTGATTAAAACTTGTTTTGCTTTTGTTTAGAAACTGAGTTGCTTGCTGAAAACTTAAGTTGCTGGAGCTTTAGAACTTATTTTTAAAAATAACTACATGCATGCTTGCTTGATTTCCAGATTTGAAATAAATGCAGGCTTGGCTTAGCTTTTTTTTTTTGAAAATGTTTTGCAGTCTTGCTTTAAAAATGAATTACAAGCTTGAATCTGATTTTCGGTTTTTAGAAGATTGATTACAGACTAATGGTTTGAAAATAATGAAGGTTTTGATCTGGTTTTGAGGAAGTTGTTCTCAGATTTGATTATGGTTACAAGGATTTGTGTTTTGATCTTGAAGAGTGATTTTAGGGTAGTGATTTTCATGTTTGAGAATAGAACAGGCTAACTTTCTTAGTTTTTGAATAGAAAAGAAAAAAATGAAGGGAAGAAGATTTGTTAATATAGGCTGAAATGTATGTAAATGAAAATAAAAGAAAAACTAAATTCAATTTTGACACTTGTCCAATAATATAACATTTGTCAATTGATATGTTAATTACTTAACACATGTCCTTTTAAGTTAACATTAGTTATTTAGTTAAATGTTAATGTAGGTTATGCCTAATTAATTAGTTAATTAGTATATTTTATATGTATAGATAATTTTAAAATAAATAAATCCAAAACAATTTAAAATCTATACTTTGAATTTCAAAACTTTAAATTCAAATTCAAATCAAATTCTAAAATTCAATTTGAAATAACAAACTATTTTTATTAAAATCCGTTTGTTAAAACAATAAATTATTAGTATTGTTGTTTAAAAATAACTCATTTATTAAATAGCTTTTGAAAAGTTATATATTAAATTAAATCATAATTTCCAAATTACCAAAAATATTAGAATTTGAAAATATGCCTTGATTTATTAAATTTAAAACAAAGCTAATCTATTTACAATATATATACAAAGATATAAATACATTATAAATATATAACAATTTATTTAGCTTTAAAGGATAAAATCTACTAATTAAATATTTATTTAATTAGATTATTAAATTAAATTCAAATTTACTAACAAAAATCATCAAATCAATTTAAATTTTAATACAGATTATTAAATTGATATTGCCTAAAATTCCGGGATATCACATATCATATAATATTAACATATATATATATATATATATACTTGTATAATAGTAAGATTTTATGGCTATGAACTATTATAACTTACATGAAAAGTAAAGAAACCAATATCATATATTTTCATATGTAACATATATATACAAACTGTACATGCCTATTTTATTTAAATAAATGAAACAATACAACTTTCGAATTAAATTCTTACAGTCTTATAGGTATCAGACTTATAAAATATAATATAAACTATATATGCACCCCAAACAAATATAACTTATATTTGACACTTTATATATATACAAGCAAATATAACTTAATATAGTATTATATAACTTGTATGACTCATATCTAAACCCAACAGAATATATATACACAGACTAATACATATAAACTTATACCTTGTAACAGTTAAAATTATACATTTTTATATGTAATACTCCTTTCAAAATATACTCAAATAACAGAATCTATATTAGATGTTTCATAACAGAATGTAAAAATAGAAATCAAAGCATAGACTTATATTTATACAAACCGACACATATAACTAAGTAGGCATATATATATATATATATATATATATATCGTACTGTAACACATTTATAAACAACTTAAATATTATCATAGACAAACAAATCTTAATACTACCATATCTAATATATATCAATATAATAGTCATCCTATATATATTGGAAATGCAAAAGAAAACCTATAAAAGACTTGCAATATATATATATATATATATATATATATATATATATATATGTTTTTAGCAGAAGAGGATGCAAATGCGATCGACCAAGGCTGGATTCGAGTGGCTGCAATAGAGCAAGCTGATGGGATACGAGGAGAGAAAGGTGTTGGAGCAGCTCGGATCGAGGCATGGCACGACCATTGGTGATTGTTGTGGCGATTGGCAAGGGCAGCAGTGGCCGAGGTCGCGCGAGGTCCGGTGTTGTCATGACTAGCGTGGGTGAGGAGGAAGGATGCTACGTAGAGCAGCGAGGTGATAGGTGAAGGAAGTGGAAGAGAAAGGGGAAGCAGGCGAACATTGGTCGAGCAACAGAAGGGAAGACGAGCTGATAGGAACACAAATGAGTAGGTTATAATGTATAGCTTATACTATTATATTATATTATATATACAAGTTTTCAAAAGAATAAAGAAATCAACGGTCAAAGGAACGGGGGAGAGCGAATGGACATGAACAGTTTCTGCAATAAATTTAAATAAATGTAAAATAAAATAATACAACTATATATGCTTTGTTTTGTTTGAATGGCAGAATAAAGGCAGGGAACCAACCATCATATCCATATTAAATTTGAAATAATGAATGGTAATGGTCAACGAATAACAAAAGTTAAAAACTGAAAATATTGGGAATATCAATGGCTGATGGCTATTCGTATTATACCGTGTATAGTATAGAAAGACACAAAGAACCCAAAAGTTTAAAATAGGGTACCGATACGGCTACAGGTTTTCACGGATTCCATTGTGAACCGGACTTCAAAATACAGAATTGAATATACCGCAGAGATCAGCATGACGAGACGATTAAAATGGTATACAGATGTCAATGGTATGACCATCCTATCAAAAGTCGATACAGACACTGATATACGTTGCTATTTCGTATGGAAAAATCCAAACGGAGCTAGAAACGTCCGAAATTTGCAAAGCGAATTACGCAGTTTTATTCAGAGTGTTCTAAATAAATTTTCTCAAGTTGACATATTTAGGTTTCGGAACACTTTTAAATTCAACTGTTATTAACTGATGTAAATTGAAATAAAATTACACATAAAATAAATATTTATATAATTAATTGATAAATTACCAATTGCTATGTTTAATTAGACGTATTTCAAATATCAAATTTTTATTTCAAAATTTTATTGTTTAAAATTTGATAAAATTTCAATTAGATATATTATTAAAACAAATAAAAATTATTAAAATTTATGGGTCGTTACACTCTCCCCCCCTCAAAACTTTCGTCCCCGAAAAGGAAGGAGGTAGGAGAATAGAGACAACCAAAAAGAAAATAGGTTGAAAAAAAATAAAACAATTAGTTTAAACCATATAACTTTCAATTTTAATTAATTACTATTCAATAGTTGATTTTAAATTCAAAGTATTTTAATAAGTTGATTTAATTTCAATTTAGTAATATTTGATACCATAAAGATTTCTTTCAAAACAGAATTTTTTTTGTCTTATTTACTATCCAATCAACTTATTATTCTATTTATTTCTATTAACAATTTTATAATTAAAATTTAAGTGGATAACCTTTATTATAACCATTCAAATTTTATTTATAATTTCTTTTAACATCATTTTACATTGCAAATTATTCAATTACACATTCAACTTCTGAATGATTTACGTAAGTCATATTCGAATGTAATTGAGTATTATACAAGTAAAATTTCCCAATTCAATTACTCAAGTTTAAATATTTATTCAAATTTTTTAGCTTCATTTATAATTAAAATCAACATTTAGCATAAATTCAAGAATTAAATTTCTGATTCACTTCAAACCATTTAGAGATAATTATGTATATACTATATATATCAAATCAAATTAAATTTAAAATAATATATATATATATATATATATATATATATATATATATATATATATATAAAATCATACTTCAGCAATTCCAAATCAATTTAATTTCCAACATAATAGTGTAGCAAGGCTACAGAATGGTCTCTCCACTTTAAAACTCGAATATAAATGTCGATGATGCGACCGCCATCACCGAAATTATTTTCCAGCGACAAAAGAGGAGAGTACTGATTTAAAATTCGTTGAAAACAAATTTCTATTCGAAAATACTTCAAATAATAGGAATTTTAAAACTTTGAAACCATAGTTCGAAATTATCGAAAATTAAATTCTCAAATTCTAATTTTAATTCATTTCAAATTCCAAATCAAGTTATAATCAAATTTTATAAATTCATTAATTTATATTGTAATAGTCAATGGTTTAAAACAATAAATGAAAATCAAATATTATCATTTCTGATAACAAATGCCTTAACAATTTAATTTTTAGAAAAAATTTATATTTATATATAATATAATCATACAAAATTATTTGATTTACCAATTTTGAAAATAATATTATGTTAGTTTGCTCTGTTCAAGTATTTTGGAATTCTTATCGATAGCTTTGATCAGACGAATTGATTGAAAACCCAAATCAACATCAACAACTCAACAACCCAATATATATATATATATAACATTTTTAATATGAATTTACAAATACAATTCCTCGCTCGATGATACAAGAATGGATTTTGATTCGAATAATATATGAATTTACAAATACACTTCCTAGCTTTGATGGACTCAAATCAAAGAAAATTTTGATTCGAAGATAAGTTCGAAACAAAGGTAAGATGATTTAAAATAATATATAGAAAGATGGATAAGTTTATATAAATCGCGGATAACCTTAACCAGGTCAACCGAGACTTCAAGAATAAGATCGATGTAGAATTCTAAGGCAAATCGACATTCGATCGTAAGAGATAGAATTCAGGCATAGTGGAAGATAGGTAGCATCGTAAACCGAGGGTATAGAAATCTCCGGTGAATCAATGCCAATTGTAAAGGAGTGTCACCCTTTTACAAATCATTCAAAGATTGGTGGGATCGCCGATTTTTATAAAGATCATTCGAAGTGGATTTATGGGATGCTTCAGGATCAAAAGAATACAATTAAGGGGAGACAAGAATGGATTTTGGAACCAAGGCGAACGTCCCAAAATTCAAAGGAAAACCGAATCAAGGAGGAAGGAATTCAAGCTCGAACAAAAGTAATTCCGTAATTAAATTTACTCCATATGCTGAATTTTGCCTAAAATCAAAGCTCTGACACCATATATAACGACCCGATATTTTCAACCATTCGCCTCCACACATCCCGGATCTGAATTGCTTAAAATACGAGATTGTTAATTTATATTTGGAAAAACTCAGCATATACAGTAAATATAATAATCACAGAATCACAGACACGGAGTAATATAACAATAATGCAGCGGAAACAAGAGAATAGTAGTTCATGAAGCTACTATATATATACAATAGAGTTAAACAAGATACAATAGAAGTTTTGAATACAATGGTCAAATACAAGATCAGAATACATCACTGGAATCAACTGAATGTCTGAAAGCTGGATAGATAGTTGGATCTCCAAGCGAAGCTCCAACTCCAAAGATGAGTCTCAAAAGCTATATCACTCAGTCTGACCCGAACGTAAAGTAAAACACAAAACACTCGAGCCAGGATTAACATTCTTATATCAATAAATCCAACTCAAGTGAAATAACAACTGAAATACAAGTAACAAAATCCCTTAAGGATACGTTAAACTATCTCCTATGTAGTAATATACGCTATTATAATAATGTCTAAAGTAAAGTATAATATATTTAAAAATAATGTTAAGGATTTACATTTTCCACCTTAACACATTTTACATATTCCCATAGTCTATACGGTACCATAATCTCCGCCGTACTGGGCGTCGTCTGAGGGCGCTCCATAGCTATGGTACAAAACAAAATTGTATAAGGCGCGCTATAGTAGGTGACACGACACAACTAGGCAATGCCAGGGTAGATATACCAATTGCATTTTCGGACCGGTGGTAACGCGTAGCAGCCACTACCGCCCACCTTGAGTCACACTCCCAAAATCAAAGGTGCACATAATCAATCACAAAGTAATAGAATGGTATCGAAGAAGTGTGTCCGATAAGAGGAGCTACCTCATTAGCCCGTCGATTGCTCCTGTTTTAGCCACCTTATGCCAACTCACAGGAGTGGGTCCACGTATATACCTTAATAAAACGTCGCCACCATCCTACTTCATTCTGGAATATCCACCACATTCACGGTTATTAACGTGGTTTTCGAAGTTGGCAGAGAGTATGACAACTTCCAATCCCGGTCTCTTTAACAACCAAACGTTATTATTACACCGCGGTCATTTTAAAATAGTTTATACTTCAAAACCAAAATATCATTGCCATTTTAAAAACCATATCAATACGATATCATTTCCATTCCAAAACCAAATACGATATTATTTCAATTTCAAATATATCATTTTCCAAAATAATAGCACTTCCAAAGTCATACACTTTCAAAACCAAACACTTGAAATTATAACACTTTCAAATCATAATACTTTGAAACATAACACTTCCCACTTAACCGATTTAAATATTAAAATAGTATGTATAAAAATAGTTTTTTCCTCAAATTTCACAAATTAATTCCAAATCAACTCGAGTTCCAAAATTCAAATTTAATCAGATCTCAAATCATTAATTCCAATTTGGCTTCTAAATAAACCATCCGAAATTATATCGATTTCAAATACAGATTTGAACCATAAATAAACCATTTCAATTTCCGTATATTTCAAAGCTTTAAATATTCCATAATTTCAAAACTAAAATTTGATAATTCCATATATATCATATTCAAATTGCTATTATTTAGTTTTGAAATATTTACTTAATAAATTCAATATCATAAAAATTTTAAACTTCGAATAACTGAATATTCTTTCAATTTATTTAAACTCGATATATTCATTTAAATAACTTTAAACCAATCAAGTTATAAAACCATATCCCTTAAAATCTCAAAATTAATTAAATTTCAAATCAAACTTATTTATGCTAAATTCTTAAATAAATTCAATTTAAATCAACTTCAAATTTATCTTCCAACCTTAATTTATTTAAATCATTATAAACTCTATATTAAAAATATAATTTAAATACTTAACCTTATTATCTTTAATAAACTCAAACTTATTATTAAACTTATTCTATATTAAACAAATTTATACATAGCTTAAAATCAAGGATTTAACTATATATAAAATAAAATTTCAAAAATCAATATGATATAAAACCCTATATTTCATTCCAAAACCATAGAAAACACTTGAAAAATATTTTAATATAGACCATGGTGTCTGTATATAATTTTCTATCCTATGGTCAAGTGATACGTACCCGCAATCCCAAATTCAACTCAATGAAAATCGCTTGGGTCTATCGTTTCAACCCATAACAATTTCATTCTATTCTAAAGTCCGTTCGGGTATGTATCATTTCAACCCATAGTGAATTCTATACTAACAGGGAACTTGCAGAGTGGTAACAGATATGATAATAATATAACAGGCATATATCACTAATATAAATAACAAATATTGGTGTCAGATGTCATAGGTAATCATATAGCATATATATAACAATGTAAATAACTAACAATAGCATATTTCACTTGTCATTTCAATTGAAACCGAATTTAATAAATATAAGAACATTAATCGTGAGTGATTGCTCACCTTTCGAGGTTAAAGAAGTTTGACACAGAAATAAGCTATGAATCCAAAGTCCAAGCAAGATGGATATGAATTGGACGAACAAGGGTGATAAGCAAGAATTGATGAAGTGAATTAGAATCGGTCTGGTATGAACATCAAATCTATATATATATATATATTATTATTATTGTTTCCATGAAATCAATATTTAATTTAAAACAAATATTGAAATAACATATATATTTACCCAAACTAAACTTAAAAAATATAAGTTAATGTATTATACTTTAAGATCTATCCTTGTTATAAACCAATATTAAATTTTAAAACACGACATATTAAAATCAACACACAATTATAAACTTGCCCATACTTCATGTAAACAAACACAGTCATGCATATGTAAAATACAATAACAAATAATATATATATAACTATATAATTGATTCACAACTTAAACTCATACACATTTAAAATCAAAATCAATATATAAACTGTAACTATTAAAAGTAATATAATATTCTCAACATATTACCTTCGTATAAACTGCAAAGTATATGTATTTATAAAATATTTGTAAAACACAATTCTATTATATAGCACAAAAAATATTATAAAATACTATATATCATCAACCATTTTATAAAGTACCGTATAACATATATTTGTATGCAACTATAAACATAATACATCAATGATATATATATTATTATATACTTTAAAATTTCCAAGCTGATGTATTTTTTTGAAATTGAAGGCATTTCAGCCCAAAATTAGAAGCCCAAGCCAATGGCCCAAGTCATACATACAAATGAGTCCGACAATCAAACATAGCACTCGATCTTTCCAAAAATAAAATCAACGAAAACAACTGCTCCTTCTTCTTTAGTATTCATAGCAACTGGAGCTGAACAAGGTAACTGGTACTTGGGATATTTGCCATTGATAGCTCCGATCCTCTTCTCCAGTTTGAGCTCCGCCTCGTTCCCGTGAGGTAAATGCCCAGTTTTTAATTCGTCTTTGCACCAATCGCATGTCATTTATAGCTAGTTTACCGACCTCTATAAAATTTCTTGTTTGTTCTGAAACAAACGATGATTTCTTTCCTTCCACACGCTCCAAACAATTACAGTGATAGCTATGTTGTTCAATTTGGTTTCCATGTCTTCGCCATGTCCCCTCTGAGTCGGGTAATTGAATTCTTCCTCTAATAAAATTGGTTGAGATGATGAGTTTGTTTGGGTTTTACACATTTTCCACACCTCTGTCGAGAATTTGAAGGAGAAGAAGAGATGTTCATGAGTTTCTTCTTCTTGATTACATAATACACATTTATTTTGTGTTATAATCCCATATTTTACGAGTCTATCCTTTGTGGGTAGTCTTTTGAGAACTGCTTTATAAGCAGTAAAGGCCATTTTAGGGCTGTTGGCATGATTCCAAACAATTTTGCTTCATACAACTTTATTGTCTTGATGTCTTACCTCATTCCAAGCTGATTTAGTAGTAAATTCGCTCCCAGTAGGCTTCCATACCCAAATATCATATTCTCTGTAGCTAAAGATTGGCGTAAATTGAATTTTTTTCCTTGATGTCTTGGTTTATTGGTAGTAAGGAGCAATTCCATTCATTATTGTTAATTGCAGCTGTCACTTTTTTATCTGGACATTCATAAGCAGAAAATGTATTAAGTCCTAGGATATCAATCAAGGATTCACCTAGTATCCAAGGATCCTTCCACAAGTCAGTCTCTCTACCTTTAGCAATTTCTCTTACACAACATGAAGCTAGTGTTCTTCTTACCATCATGATTGTTTTCCAGTTTGCAGATGCATTGTTGTTTATTTGCATGCACCAAAAATTACCTCTAATATATCTTTTCCTCATCTAGTTCCCCCATAGACCTTTTCCTTTAATGAATCTCCAGTCTTGCTTCAAAGTGTAAACCATCCTCATGTCTTTAAGTCTTCTAAGGCCCACACCTCCTTCCTCTTTAGGTCTGCATAAGTTCTCAAATTTTATTCTATGCATGCCACCTTTCCATATAAATTTGCAAAAACTTTTTCTATTTTCTGTATTGAGGCATCAGGTAACTGGACTGTTTGTAACCAGAAGTTGACCATGAAATGAATAACCGTGTGCACCAATTCAATTTTGCCTGCTAGTGATAAGAATCTGGAACTCAATCCCTGCAATCTGTCCCTAATCAAAGAGATCAAAACTGCACATTCTCTGTCAGTAATCTTATTGGAGGATAGAGGAACACCTAGGTACTTAACAGGGAGTATGCCTTCTTTCACATTTAAGTAGTCCAAAATTTCACTTCTCCTGTTGCATGTTTTATTGAAGTAACATTGCATGTTTTATTGAAGTAACATTTGGTTTTTTGCTCATTCATTTTAAGACCTGTGAGTCTCTCTAGATTGCAGAAAATGTTTTTTACAGCAATAGCCGATGTATAGCTGGACTTTATACATATGAGCAGGTCATCTGCATTGAGTAAGTGGGTCACAATAGGCTGAAAATTATGTATGGACTGAATTAATTTGTTGTATGTTGCCAGCTCCATCTATAATGAAAAATATTCCATGGCCATTGTAAACAAGTAATGGGAAAGAGGATCATCCGGCCTGATACCTCTATTGGAACCTATAAAACCTTTTGGTATGCCATTAATCAGAATTGAGAAGGTTGGTGTAGAGATACATTCTTTTATTATGTTCACAAATTTTGAGGGGAACCCCATGGCCTTTAGCATATGGTTGATAAAATTTCTATTTATTTTATCATATGCTTTGTGAATATCCACCTTAAGATAGAGTTTGTCCGCACCTGGTTTGTTGATGTTTCTAATCAATTCATATGCCATCAATGAGTTTTCGAAAATGCTTCTGCCTTTGATGAACACACTTTGACACTTTGAAATAAGGTCAGATAAAATGAGTGTAACGACCCACTATTTTGGACCATTCAAATCGACAATAATCCACATATGTCAGACTTGGATAATTCAAAATAACAGATTGTAATAAAATTTGGAGCAAATGAAATAAATCACAGAACCACAGACATAGAAATATCAGAATAACTCGCATCGGAAATTTAAATACAATAGTAGTTCACGAAACTACTGTAACAACTCTCAAAATAAAATACATATTATCAGTCTGAAAACAAATACAATAGAAATTCCAAATACATAGAAGTTAACTAATACAAGAGCTGAAATAGAACAACCGAAATAGATAAATAACTAGATAGGTAGAATCTCCAGCTAGCTCCAGAAAGAGAAATCCAAAGCTGTGAATACACAGGCTGACTCGAGCGTAAAGCAAACACAAAACACTTGAGTCAGGACATATATACTTATATAGTGTAAACCAACTCAAGTGAATTGTAATAAAGTACAAGTAATTTAAAGGATGCTTGGGACCGCGCACCCTCTAAGGATCCGTTAAACTATTTACTATGTAGTAATACTGTGCTATTATAATAATGTCTATAGCAAAATAAACTTACTTTAAAATAGCGTTGAAAGGGTTACCCATATAGCCCCCAACACGTAATAGTCCCAGTAGTCCATCCAGTATCAGCATATCTCCAGATCGGGAGACTACCCTAAATACTCCATGGGCTACGGGAGAAAAACAAACTCGTAGTAAGGCCTGATATGGTAGGTGATACGGCACAACTAGGCTATGCCAGTGTAGATATACCAATTGCGCTTCCGCGCTAGTGGTAACGCATAGCAGTCACTACTGTAACAACCCTGGGTTGGAGATTACCTGTCAATATTAAATTATAATGATAATTATAATTTAATATTGTGATTAAAATTAAATTGGAAATTTTATATTGTTTATTTGGAATAAACAATGAAATTGGAATCAAATTGTGAAAATAAAGTTTAGAACTTTATTTTATTTTGTTTGGGTTGATAATAAGTGGAAAATGATTTTTTTTTGGTTAAAAAAATGCAATAATTATGTAATTATTGCAAATTCTTCTATTTATGATTTTTTTTTAAGAGAAGTAATTGATTTTTTTTAAAAGATGGTTTATTTTAATAGAAAGATGGGAATTAGTTTGAAAAATATGTTTTGGCCTTAAATTATATTTGGAAATGGTTTGAAATATTTTTCTAAGTGAGAAAATAAATTCTTGTGGAATTTTAGAATTGAAAATGTAGACTTTTGCATTTAATTATGAAAATAGTGCATTTTTGTAAAATAAAGGATTTTAATAATAAAAATGTCTTAAAAATAAAATTTTATCTATTTATATGGTGGAAAATGTTTTGTTCTATTAGCGTGAGAGTTTACATATTTTTCTTTTGAAAAGATTTGGAAGGAAAATGTATTTTGGTTTTATAAAAAGTGTAAATATGAATATTTTTGATTAAGTATTAATTAATCTTAGGCCATTTTATTTTTCTCTTCATTTTGGGTCCAAATGGCCCATTAGTGCTTTCTAGATAACGGAGAAAAGAAGAAAACAAAGTTCAGTACGTTCATTTTCTTACCTTCCTTCTTCTTCCTCACCTGTAACCTAAGAACACTAAATTGAAAATTCTCAAATTTCTTAATTTCAAGCCTCCAAACTTCAAATAAACTCAACAAATTGAAATCTTTGTCAAACTAGAGAGATAATCAACAGTTCCTATAGGTTATTGAAGGCCAATTTTATCTCCAAGCTCCAAACTTTCTGCTAAAATCCGAGGTTTTCGTACTACAGCAAGGTGAGTATCAAAACTCACATGTTTTAGCTTTGATTGAGATTTTAAGGTAAAAAAAAAATCTCAAATTTTTGTTGTTGCTGCATGTTCAATCGTAAATCGCTGTCAGTAAATTGTGTATATCTTTTTCGTTTTAAATCGGAATTCGATTTTCTTTGATGTTCTGGAAAGCATGAAAAGAATGTGACAATTTTCATGTTGAAAACTTTGGAAAATTTTGAGCATAGAGGGTCGAAAAATCCAATACAATCTCGCTGCTCAGTCATTGTAATATTGTGATTTTCTATGCTAAGTGCTGTTGGTAATTTAAACATATCTTTTTCGTTTGATGTCGGAATTTGATGATTCTTGATGCTCCTGAAAGCTTAGATTATATGCTATAATTTTCATGTTTTCAGTTTTGTCAAATTTTGACGTTTACATGGTCGAAAGTTCATTCTAGTATCGCTGTACCGAAACTAAAACAACAGCTGTAGTGAAATTCATATCTGAAATTTGTTTTGCCCATATCTTTCATGTTTCTTATCCAAATTTAATAATTCAAGATGTTCCAGAAAGCTTAGAAACTAAGATACAACTTTTGTTTTATTCATTTTGCCTGATTTAGAAGTTACCTATGCTAAAATTGCAATTGTTTATCACTGTCCCGTAAATGAATAAGTTCAGGCTGAGTTTGATGTTTTTTTTTTAGTAATTTAATCATAACTTTCTTGTTTCAAATCGGAATTTAGAAATTTTAGATGTTCCGGAATTATTGTGAAATATTCCACAACTTTGGTGTTTTTAGTTTTGAATTATATTGAAGTCTACATAGTGAAAAATTGACTTTTTTATCGTTGGCCTGTACTAATAGCCAGAGCACATAATTTTTTTTGTTTTGGTAGTATTTCGATCATAACTTTCACGTTACTGATCGGAATCATGAAATTAAAGATGTTCTGGAATCCATAGGAAATATTCTACAACTTTTATGTTTTAAATTTTGTATGATTTTGTTGTTTACATGGTGGAAAATTGATGTTTTTACTGCTGGCCTGTCATTGACAGCCACAATATTTATATATTTGTCCGATTTCGACAATTTCATATGCATTCTTTTGCATCTTTTTTATTTATGAAATTTGATGCTAATATTTGATCATTTTGTCCAGCAACGGACTAATCAAGTTAGGATGAGATTTGAATTTAAATTAATTTGAATTCGATTTAAATTTGAATATCGGTTAAGCCGATTAAATTGCAAATTGATGTTTTCTTGAGTTTTAAAAATCCGAATAAATTCCAGAAAATCTTCTAACATCATGGTTGGAGTAAGAAATGTTTTTATACATTTTTAGAGGTTTTTAAACAATTATTCTTTATTTTAAGGCTTTTAAAATTATTAAAATCCTTTTTAATGATGTGTTTTCCCTCAAAATCTTTTAGATAAGTTTCTAAAATTTGTTTTATAACACCGCTTTCTCAAGTAAAATCTTTTATAATAAATTTTATTTATTTTAATTACTTCTATATTATTCGAATGTATGAGAAAGAGAATTAAACGATTTAGTAAAACACGTGGTATGGGACATGTGCGTTTACTATTTCGGTTAATTTCGGACTTGTACGATCGAAGCTATTTGAGATTATTGATTCTGAGATGTTTTGCCATTTTATTGCGTATTTTGAGTTTTATAATTTCTATTTATTGGAATTATCTAAGATGGCTAATATTTCGCAAGTGTTATGGTTTGAGATCTTCTATGTGAGAGTATGGTCGATGAGAACCATCACGATGTTTTATTTACTTGCTAATGATACAAGGCAAGTCTTGAGTATATGTTTTCATATTTTGAGATTTATGGTTTATGAGGAACCATCACGATGTTTTTACTTGTCGATGAGATGAGACAAGTTACGATGCCATTTAATATTTGTCGATGAGATGAGACGAGTATGATGTCTCTTTACCACTTGCCAATGAGATGAGGTGAGATATGATTTTCTGAGTTTTATGATGTTCCTAGTGTGGCATCGACTAGCGGCTAGTAAACCGCTAAGTGCGAACGAGTGGTATGAGACACACGTTAACACTTTTCGGATTCCTATCCGTGAGTTTGCGACACATTCACGATGTTTACCTAACGGAACTGCTTGAAGAGGTGTCAGCGACCTTGTCATGAGGACGAACTGCTTTGGAAGGTGTTAGCGACCTTGTTAGGGCTGAAAAAACGGCTTGAAGAGGTGTCAGCGACCTTGTCATGAGGACGAACTGCTTTGGGAGGTGTTAGCGACCTTGTTAGGGCTGACAAAATGGCTTGAAGAGGTGTCAGCGACCTTGTCATGAGGACGAACTGCTTTGGGAGGTGTTAGCGACCTTGTCTAAGGCTTCGGACATCTGAGTTTAGCACGTGCAGCATTGCTTCGGCATTATAATTGGGGATTTGGCCAATCCGGATTTTCTGAGTTTTCTGTTTTATTGTGATTTCACCTTTTTAAGATGTTTTATTACATCGATAGCCTAGTGCTATATGAGATGTTATATATATGGTGATTTCAATTATGATGTTTTGAACTCTTATCGAGTTCCTTGAGTTATGAGTTTAGATAATTTCAGGATTTTATAGGATATTCTGTGTTCTGCCATTTTGGCAAGTTGAGATTGAGATTTATATACATTTATACCAATGAGACGAGGTATAACTGAGTTTGGAGATTCTTTTATATTTGAGTTTTGGATCATCCTACTTGAGAATGTCTTATGTTTGCCTTTTTGGCGAGATTTTATATTAATTTTTCACCTTTTGAGGAGATATGGTTCATGGAAACCATGTAGACATTTTGTGATGTCGCCGATGATATGAGGCGAATGTTTATATTATTTGAGTATTATTATTGAACTTACCTCTTTTGAGGTCATTGTACACTTAAGTGACATTATTTCACTTAAGTCATGAGTTGTATTCTTTATGTTGCCTCTTCTCATTCAAAAAGAATTATCACTTTGTATCTTATGCTTCATATTATAGTCTATCCTCATTAACTGATTATTTTAGCTAGACTGACCCGTGTACTTTGTACTCGGGTCAGACCGAGTTGTTTCAGGTTAGCTATCAGTTATGGGACTTTGCTTTGATGCATCTGCTTGGACATCAGCCTAGCACTTTTGTTTAGTTTATATTTCTTTCCGCTTGACCCTGATGTATTTATATTTGATTCGATGTATATAGTGTGGTCGAATACCACCTTTATTGTATTCATATTGTATTGTACTAAACATGTATCAGTGTATATGTATATATATGATGTTTATTACTGTTCTGTGATGTGCTTTACATATAGTTATTATATTTTGTTCTGATAGATCCATTAGCCACCTATAATTTTGGATTAAGCATTTACTATGTACGTCGATCCATTGAGATAGAAAAGAAAAAAATCATAATGCATTTATCGACGTATTCAGTAGATGTTTAAGACAAGGTTATAGATGGTCGCCCTTAACCAGCCATATTCTCCGCTTTAGTAAATGGAATCACTCGTTAATTCTCTTTACTAAGGTGGGTCTTGGGGTGGGGCGTTACAGTTGGTATCAGAGCTGTGGTCAGAACAGAGTAGAATAAACATAGAACAGTACGTATATCATGATACGTCGAAGTACAATACGAATGAATCACTGTCCTTTATTCGAGCTTGTTTTCGAATCCTGCTTTGCTTCTTTTTCGAGTATTGGTATATGTTGAGATGGAATATGTCTGGGAATATACATTGTATTCCGTAGTATTCCATAATTGAGTTTGATGTTATCTTATCTTATGAATTATTTTATTTAGGATTATTCTATTCTTATTTTTATCGATGCGAGTGAGTTTGTATCGATGAAGCTTATTGATTCCTTAGAGTATTCTTGTTGTGTTCCTTTGAGAGTTGTGAATCATATTGAGGGGATCCACAACGATTGGCTCGTTTTGAGCATTCTGAGATTTTATTTGATGTTGCTTTTGTGAGTATTTGTTTGTTACTCACAATCTTGAGATGCATTTGATTTCAGATGGATTGACATATTTGATATTAAGTCAAATCCTTTGTTTTATAGGATCCTATTGTATATTTAGGTTTCCTATTTTGATTGGTTTATTATTTCCATCACTATGGAATGTTAATGATGATTCCGAAGTTTTTGAATTCACTCTTGAGTATCGAGATGTTGACGACATATCTCGAATTCCAGTCAAGGCGACTTTGTAGAGTTTTGATGAGTCCGTTTGGGTTTGATATCCAATCGGGCAATCGAGTGTTGAATTAACCTTATTCCTAGCTTTTAGCCTTCGGCTATCCTTCCACGAGGACATCCACTAAGGAATGAGGTGAGTTTCTAGATTGTTCGAGTTTGATTGAGTTTATCATTCAGCTTCATTTGAGTGTCCTTTTCATATACTCAATCAATGTTATCCTTTAGTATTACTCCGACTGAAGTAGTTATTCGTGGACTGTGTGCTTCTTCTCCTTTAAGAAGAATATCTTGCTTATCCTGTATCTTGATAATTTTTGGGAGTGGCTCGTGACATCGTAAGATTGACGAACACTCTATCTCCTTCTGTTGATTTTGAGAATCGAGTATTCAGGGAATATCTCCATGCATTCTCTTAATGTTCTTTGGTCTGAGTTTTGAAGGTATATAAATATGAGTTTTAAAGAGAAATTTAAGTTTTGAGATTATAAAAAAAAATTCAAAGAATATTTTGAGAATATAAATGAGATTATTTTTGAGATATGCTTTATTAGAAGTATATTTTGAGATTTTATAATACATATTATATACATTGGATGTTTTAAGGGAAGAGTATAATAAGCGAATTTAAACCCTTAATTTATTTTGAGAGATATTATTATGGATTTACAAAATTCTTTGGAAATTAATTTTAAAGTAAGAGTAGATATTTGAATTTTAAATTTGAGTATTGAATTACATACTAAGTAATATAGTAAAGAGTTTGAGAAATTTTCAAATGTTGAAAATTGAGTTTTAAAATTTTAAAAGATGTTGAGATTTAAAAAAAAAAAATCTAAATATCTTGGATTGAAAGTAATTTGAGCTTATATCCTTGTTTCTTGAGTTTATTCTATCCTTGAGTTAATATCAACGACACGCATTATCGCGGTCGTTCGGGTTTGGTGGCCTTGTAAGAAGTCATTTCGTGATTTATTCATCTTTTCTATTGTGTTTATCTTGTTGAGAGGATGTTCTTTCCATATTATTATGTGGAAAATCTTACTGATGATATTCTTTATTGCTTAGAGCTCGGGTTTAAGTGCATTTGATCCCGACTCTATTCGTAGAGTTTTGTGAAATCATTTTCGATTGATTAAGTGTTGAGAATCTTATTGATTTTTTTTGTTTCGAAGATGGGATATCTTCAAAATTCTTTCAAGTTACTTAGAAAATTCGATGGTTTGCTAATCGCTATATAAGCATTTGATGGGCTATTGGATTAAACGGGTGAGTTTTTCCAGGTTTCTCTCTACAATTCTATGTTGAGAATATGAATGGTTTGAGTTTCGAGCTTGTCTTTTATCCTTTGTCGGTTGCATATTTGTGTTGTTTACGGCTCTTTTTCTAGAAAATTGCGGGGACGCAATTTTTGTAAGGTGGGGAGTCTGTAACAACCCTGGGTTGGAGATTACCTGTCAATATTAAATTATAATGATAATTATAATTTAATATTGTGATTAAAATTAAATTGGAAATTTTATATTGTTTATTTGGAATAAATAATGAAATTGGAATCAAATTGTGAAAATAAAGTTTAGAACTTTATTTTACTTTGTTTGGGTTGATAATAAGTGGAAAACGATTTTTTTTAGTTAAAAAAATGCAATAATTATGTAATTATTGCAAATTCTTCTATTTATGATTTTTTTTAAGAGAAGTAATTGATTTTTTTTAAAAGATGGTTTATTTTAATAGAAAGATGGGAATTAGTTTGAAAAATATGTTTTGGCCTTAAATTATATTTGGAAATGGTTTGAAATATTTTTCTAAGTGAGAAAATAAATTCTTGTGGAATTTTAGAATTGAAAATGTAGACTTTTGCATTTAATTATGAAAATAGTGCATTTTTGTAAAATAAAGGATTTTGATAATAAAAATGTCTTAAAAATAAAATTTTATCTATTTATATGGTGGAAAATGTTTTGTTCTATTAGCGTGAGAGTTTACATATTTTTCTTTTGAAAAGATTTGGAAGGAAAATGTATTTTGGTTTTATAAATAGTGTAAATATGAATATTTTTGATTAAGTATTAATTAATCTTAGGCCATTTTATTTTTCTCTTCATTTTGGGTCCAAATGGCCCATTAGTGCTTTCTAGATAACTGAGAAAAGAAGAAAACAAAGTTCAGTACGTTCATTTTCTTACCTTCCTTCTTCTTCCTCACCTGTAACCTAAGAACACTAAATTGAAAACTCTCAAATTTCTTAATTTCAAGCCTCCAAACTTCAAATAAACTCAACAAATTGAAATCTTTGTCAAACTAGAGAGATAATCAACAGTTCCTATAGGTTATTGAAGGCCAATTTTATCTCCAAGCTCCAAACTTTCTGCTAAAATCCGAGGTTTTGCATACTACAGAAAGGTGAGTATCAAAACTCACATGTTTTAGCTTTGATTGAGATTTTAAGGTAAAAAAAAATCTCAAAATTTTGTTGTTGCTGCATGTTCAATCGTAAATCACTGTCAGTAAATTGTGTATATCTTTTTCGTTTTAAATCGGAATTCGATTTTCTTTGATGTTCTGGAAAGCATGAAAAGAATGTGACAACTTTAATGTCGAAAACTTTCGAAAATTTAGAGCATAGAGGGTCGAAAAATCCAATACAATCTCGCTGCTCTGTCATTGTAATATTGTGATTTTCTGTGCTAAGTGCTGTTGGTAATTTAAACATATCTTTTTCGTTTGATGTCGGAATTTGATGATTCTTAATGCCTCTGAAAGCTTAGATTATATGCTATAATTTTCATGTTTTCAGTTTTGTCAAATTTTGATGTTTACATGGTCGAAAGTTCATTCTAGTATCGCTGTACCGAAACTAAAACAACAGCTGTAGTGAAATTCATATCTGAAATTTGTTTTGCCCATATATTTCATGTTTCTTATCCAAATTTAATAATTCAAGATGTTCCAGAAAGCTTAGAAACTAAGCTACAACTTTTGTTTTATTCATTTTGCCTGATTTAGAAGTTAGCTATGCTAAAATTGCAATTGTTTATCACTGTCCCGTAAATGAATAAGTTCAGGCTGAGTTTGATGTTTTTTTTTAGTAATTTAATCATAACTTTCTTGTTTCAAATCGGAATTTAGAAATTTTAGATGTTACGGAATTATTGTGAAATATGCCACAACTTTGATGTTTTTAGTTTTGAATTATATTGAAGTGTACATAGTGAAAAATTGACTTTTTTTCGCTGGCCTGTACTAATAGCCAGGGCACATAATTTTTTTTTGTTTTGGTAGTATTTCGATAATAACTTTCACGTTACTGATCGGAATCATGAAATTAAAGATGTTCTGGAATCCATAGGAAATATTCTACAACTTTTATGTCTTAAATTTTGTATGATTTTGTTGTTTACATGGTGGAAAATTGATGTTTTTACTGCTAGCCTGTCATTGACAGCCACAATATTTATATATTTGTCCGATTTCGACAATTTCATATGCATTCTTTTGCATCTTTTTTATTTATGAAATTTGATGCTAATATTTGATCATTTTGTCCAGCAACGGACTGATCAAGTTAGGATGAGATTTGAATTTAAATTAATTTGAATTTGATTTAAATTTGAATATCGGTTAAGCCGATTAAATTGCAAATTGATGTTTTCTTGAGTTTTAAAAATCCGAATAAATTCCAGAAAACCTTCTAACATCATGGTTGGAGTAAGAAATGTTTTTATACATTTTTAGAGGTTTTTAAACAATTATTCTTTATTTTAAGGCTTTTAAAATTATTAAAATCCTTTTTAATGATGTGTTTTCCCTCAAAATCTTTTAGATAAGTTTCTAAAATTTGTTTTATAACACCGTTTTCTCAAGTAAAATCTTTTATAATAAATTTTATTTATTTTAATTACTTTTACATTATTCAAACGTATGAGAAAGAGAATTAAACGATTTAGTAAAACACGTGGTATGGGACATGTGCGTTTACTATTTCGGTTAATTTCGGACTTGTACGATCGAAGCTATTTGAGATTATTGATTCTGAGATGTTTTGCCATTTTATTGCGTATTTTGAGTTTTATAATTTCTATTTATTGGAATTATCTAAGATGGCTAATATTTGGCAAGTATTATGGTTTGAGATCTTCTATGTGAGAGTATGGTCGATGAGAACCATCACGATGTTTTATTTACTTGCCAATGATACAAGGCAAGTCTTGAGTATATGTTTTCATATTTTGAGATTTATGGTTTATGAGGAACCATCACGATATTTTCACTTGTCGATGAGATGAGACAAGTTACGATGCCATTTAATATTTTTCGATGAGATGAGACGAGTATGATGTCTCTTTACCACTTGCCAATGAGATGAGGTGAGATATGATTTTCTGAGTTTTATGATGTTCCTAGTGTGGCATCGACTAGCGGCTAGTAAACCGCTATGTGCGAACGAGTGGTATGGGACACACGTTAACACTTTTCGGATTCCTATCCGTGAGTTTGTGACACATTCACGATGTTTACCTAACGGAACTGCTTGAAGAGGTGTCAACGACCTTATCATGAGGACGAACTGCTTTGGAAGGTGTTAGCGACCTTGTTAGGGCTGACAAAATGGCTTGAAGAGGTGTCAGCGACCTTGTCATGAGGACGAACTGCTTTGGGAGGTGTTAGCGACCTTGTTAGGGCTGACAAAATGGCTTGAAGTGGTGTCAGCGACCTTGTCATGAGGACGAACTGCTTTGGGAGGTGTTAGCGACCTTGTCTAAGGCTTCGGCCATTTGAGTTTAGCACGTGCAGCATTGCTTCGGCATTATAATTGGGGATTTAGCCAATCCGGATTTTCTGAGTTTTCTGTTTTATTGTGATTTCACCTTTTTAAGATGTTTTATTACATCGATAGCCTAGTGCTATATGAGATGTTATATATATGGTGATTTCAATTATGATGTTTTAAACTCTTATCGAGTTCCTTGAGTTATGAGTTTAGATAATTTCAAGATTTTATAGGATATTCTGTGTTCTGCCATTTTGGCGAGTTGAGATTGAGATTTATATACATTTATACCAATGAGACGAGGTATAATTGAGTTTGGAGATTCTTTTATATTTGAGTTTTGGATCATCCTACTTGAGAATGTCTTATGTTTGCCTTTTTGGCGAGATTTTATATTAATTTTTCACCTTTTGAGGAGATATGGTTCGTGGAAACCATGTAGACATTTTGTGATGTCGCCGATGATATGAGGCGAATGTTTATATTATTTGAGTATTATTATTGAACTTACCTCTTTTGAGGTCATTGTACACTTAAGTGACATTATTTCACTTAAGTCATGAGTTGTATTCTTTATGTTGCCTCTTCTCATTCAAAAAGAATTATCACTTTGTATCTTATGCTTCATATTATAGTCTATCCTCATTAACTGATTATTTTAGCTAGACTGACCCGTGTACTTTGTACTCGGATCAGACCGAGTTGTTTCAGGTTAGCTATCAGTTATGGGACTTTGCTTTGATGCATCTGCTTGGACATCAGCCTAGCACTTTTGTTTAGTTTATATTTCTTTCCGCTTGACCCTGATGTATTTATATTTGATTCGATGTATATAGTGTGGTCGAATACCACCTTTATTGTATTCATATTGTATTGTACTAAACATGTATCAGTGTATATGTATATATATGATGTTTATTACTGTTCTATGATGTGCTTTACATATAGTTATTATATTTTGTTCTGATAGATCCATTAGCCACCTATAATTTTGGATTAAGCATTTACTATGTATGTCGATCCATTGAGATAGAAAAGAAAAAATCCATAATGCATTTATCGACGTATTCAGTAGATGTTTAAGACAAGGTTATAGATGGTCGCCCTTAACCAGCCCTATTCTCCGCTTTAGTAAATGGAATCACTCGTTAATTCTCTTTACTAAGGTGGGTCTTGGGGTGGCGCGTTACAACTACCACCCACCTCGGAACACACTCCCAATCAAAATCGGAGGATGTACTTCAAATCAATCACAAGTAAGAGTATAATATCGAAGGAATGTGTCCGATCGGAGGAGCTACCTCACTTGCCCCGTCGATCGCTCCTGTTTTAGCCACCTTAAGCTAACTCACGGGAGTCGGGTCCATGTTCATGCCTCAAGAGGATCGTCGCCACCATCCTACTTCGTTCTGGAATCTCCACCGCGTACACAGTTGTTAAAGTGGTTTTCGATATCGACAGAGAGTATGTCCATATCCATCCCGGTCTCTTTAACAACCAATCGTTACTATAACCCGTGGTTATAATTTAAAAATCATAGTTTAGACTTCAAAATAAAGTATCATTTTCAAATTCAAAATCTTTATCAAAATAAAGATCAAATCATTTCCAAACCATTTCAATATATCAAAATATCATATCTTTTCAAAACTTCATTTCAAATCATTGTTTGAATTCAATCTAAATATTCAAATTTAAATAACCCTTTTTAATTCAATGATATCATTCATTTATTATCATTTCAAATCACCTTTCAAACAGTTTATATTTAAATCAAAACAATTCATTTAAACCATTTAAAAGTGAAGTTATTATATTTACAAATCAAATATTCAATTCCCAAAATTTTAGACAATTCCGAGCTCATTTATTTAGTTAAAAACCTTAAACATTAAAAATTACAGCCTTTCACAGCATTTAGAAAAAGCTGCTGTAAGTTATAATTGAAAACAGTTAAATTCAGCAAAGGCAGCATTTAAAAAAAACCGCAGTAATAATTTAGTTCATTTAAAACAGTTTATTCAGAAAAGACAGCATTTAAATAAAACTACTGTAATAGTTCAATTCACTTGAAAACAGTTCATTTCAGCCTACCGCAGCACTTATCAATGAGTTTCATTCTGTTGCATAGAATCTTGCCTAGAATTTGGTATACCACATTACAACAAGCTATAGGGCGGTAATCTTCAATTTTTGCTGGGTTATCCTTATTAGGAATAAAGCATATAAATGTGTGATTAATTTCTTTTACAAATTTATGATTTTTGAAAATAACCTGCATTGCTGATAAGATGTCTTCTTTCAGGTCTTCCCAATGAACGAGGAAGAATTTGGATCCCAAACCATCTGGCCCTGGGCTGGAGTCAATATGTATGGAGCGCAAAGCTTTCCAAACCTCATTCATGGAGATGTTATTGGACTGCAACCGTTTCCCTTTGCAGTTTATCATCCTTCTACATTAGATTTCTGGTAAAATGTTGTTAACTTTTCCATTGAACATGTCACTATAATATTTTATAGCTTATTCTTCTATCACAGAGCTGCTGTTAAGAGCGTTACCATCTTGGTCAATTAGATGATAATTATTATTAATATTGTGCCTGACTGCCATTTAGTGTAGAAAAATTTAGTACACTCATCCCCATCAGTTAACCATTTTTCTTTAGCTTTCTGCTTAAGTTCAATAGCTTGTATTCTAAGAGCCTCTTTTAGTCTGTTTTGGTTTTGGTAATATTGTTTCCATATTTCATCAGTAGACTCACCATTATCAATTAAAGATAATATTTCTTTACATTGTTTCTACAGAGTATTGATCTGGTCATCTTCTTTAATTCTTTTTTTATTCCATTCTTTTATATTTATCTTAACAGTCTTAAGAATCTGCATAAGTTTGTAGCATTGAGTACCCTCCTCCCGAGGAATGTCTTTGATATGAGTGGCCTCTATATATCCTTCTAATTCATGCCATTGATTGGAGTATCTAAAAGGCTTGCCTTTCTCATTCAAGTACTTCTCTTTTAAGCTTATATATATATATATATAAGGCAAAAGAATCATATAAAGCAAACAAATATATATAAGGTAAACAAATATATATATATATATATATATATAAAGCAAAAGAATCATATATATATATGCTTACACGTACACCATGCCTATGTACCACATATATCATATAATATTAACACATATATATGTACTTGTATAATAGTTAGATTTTATGGCTATAAACTATTAGAACTTACACGCAAACTAAAGAAACCCAGATTGTATATTTTCGTATGTAACATACACACACACACACAAACTGTACAAGCCTATTTTATTGAAATAAATGAAACAATACAATTTTCGAATTAAATTCTTATAGTCTTATAGGTATCAAACTTACAAAATATAATATAAACTACATATATACACCCAAACAAATATAACTTATATTTGACACTTTATATATATACAAGCGAATATAACTTAATATAGTATTATATAACTTGTATGGCTAATATCTAAACCCAACAGAATATATACACACGGAATAATACATATAAACTTATACCTTGTAACAGTTAAAACTATATATTTTTATATGTAATACTCCTTTTAAAATATATTCAAATAATAGAATCTTTATTAGATGTATCATAATAGAATGTAAAAATAGAAATCAAAGCATAGACTTATATTTATACGAACCAACACATATAACAAAGTAGGCATATATATATAGTACTGTAACACTTTTATAAACAATTTAAGCATTATCATATACAAACAAATCTTAAAACTACCATACCTAATATATATCAATATAATAGCCAGATCCTATATATATATTGGAAATGCAAAAGAAAACCTATAAAAGACTTGCAATGTGTGTGTGTGTATATATATATATATATATATATATATGTTTTTAATAGAAGAGGATGCGAATGCGATCGACCAAGGCCGGGTTCGAGTGGCCGCAACAGAGCAAGGCTGATGGGATACGAGGAGAGAAAGGTGTTGGAGCAGCTCGGATCGAGGCATGGCACGGCCATTGATGATTGTTGCGGCGGTTGGCAAGAGCAGCTGTGGCCGAGGTTGCGCGAGGTCTGGGGTTGTCGCGACTAGCATGGGTGAGGAGGAAGGATGCTTGGCGGAGCGGCAAGGTGATGGGCGAAGGAAGTGGAAGAGAAGGGGGAAGCAGGCGAACATTGGTCGAGCAACAAAAGGGAAGACGAGCTGATAGGAACATAAATGAGCAGGTTATAATGTATAGCTTATACTATTATATTATATTATATATACAAGTTTTCAAAAGAAGAAAGAAAAAAGAAATCAACGGTCAAAAGGAACGGGGGAGAGCGTATGGACATTAACAGTTTCTGCAATAAATTTAAATGAAAGTAAAATAAAATAAAACAACTACATATGCTTTGTTTTGTTTGAATGGAAGAATAAGGTAGGGAACCAACCATCATATCTATATTAAATTTGAAATAAGGAATAGTAATGGTCAACGAATAACAAAAGTTAAAAACTGAAAATATTGGGAATATCAATGGCTGATGGCTATTCGTATTATACCGTGTATAATATAGAAAGACACAAAGAACACAAAAGGTTGAAATAGGGTACTGATACGGTTACCGGTTTTCACGGATTCCATTGTGAACCAGACTTCAAAACATAGAATTGAATATACCACAGAGATCAGCACGACGAGACGATCAAAACGGTATACAAATGTCAGTGGTACGACCATCCTATCAAAAGTCGATATGGACACTGATATACGTTGCTATTCCGCATGAAAAAAATCTAAACAGAGCTAGAAACGTTTGAAATTTGCAAAATGAATTACACAGTTTTATTCAGAGTGTTCTAAATAAATTTTCCCATGTTGACATATTTAGGTTTCGGAACACTTTTAAATTCAACTGTTATTAACTGATGTAAATTGAAATAAAATTACATAATAAAATAAATATTCATATAATTAATTGAAAATTTACCAATTGCTATGTTTAATTAGACGTATTTCAAATATCAATTTCTTATTTCAAAATTTTATTGTTTAAAATTTCACAAAATTTCAGTTAGATATATTGTTAAAACAAATAAAAGTTATCAAAATTTACGGGTCGTTACACATATTCACCCTCCTCTAGGGTGAAATCGATCTTACATGGTTCTGCAAAATGGTAGAATCCTACCCTAGTCATTGCCTCGCGTGCCTTGTCACATATCTTATCGCGCCCGTTATGACTTTGGTTTGTACCATACCCATGGAGTGCTCCCAGAGTAAACCACCAGTTTGGTTGAGCTTACAGTATCTATATAGACTACGGGAATATATAAAAATGTGTTCATGGGGATATGGGTAACGCTTTAATGTTATTTTAATATTTTACTTTACTATAGACATTATCTATGTAGCATACTATATTATGTATGCAGATAGTTTAACGGATCCTTAAAGAATGGGAATCCCAAACATCCTTTAAGTTATATTGCATTTCACTTGGCATTTCACTTGAGTTTATTTACTAGCATAAGAATGTTAATCCTGACTCGAGTATTTTGTGTTTTGCTTTATGCTCAGGTCAGACTAATTGTCACAACATTTGAGACACACGTTTGGATCTTGGAGCTTCTATCATTTAGCTTTGCAGTTATTTCAGTTATTTCTAGTTGTCTATGTTTAGATTTGTCATTCGCATTTTGTATTTGAGACTTCTGTATCCTTGGAATTTCTGTTGTATTTGTTTCGCACTCTGATGTTCTGTAGTAGCTTCATGAACTACTATTTATCTCTTCCGCTGCTTATTGTTATATTACTCTGTGTCTATGATTCTACAATTGACATATTTACTGTATATGCTAAGTTTTGCCAAATATAAATTAACAATCTTTTTTTAGAGCAATTCAAGTCTGACATGTGTGGATGATTGTCAATTTGAATGGTTCAAAATGCCAGGTTGTTACAGTTGGTATCAGAGCTCCGGTTTTGGAAACACTTAGCATATGAAGTAAAAACTCATTAGAGATAGGGTAGTGATACCCTAGAATGAGTGTAATTGATTATAGAATCATATTCGTTTGAGCTTGAAATTCTCCGTCAGGATCCTCTTAGGTTTGGATTTCTTTTGAATTTTGGAATGTTCCTCGCGTTTTGGAATTCATTCTTGGCTTTTCCTGTACATATGCTTCTTGATACTGGAGCATCACATAGCTCTATTTTTGGTGATCTATGTAATAAATTTGAGCACATCTTGCAACCTCAATTGGAAACTTCATCCTTATATACGACTAACTCCATCGGCGGTCCCGCCAACCTTAGTATGATTTTTAAAGGGTGAAACTCCTTAACAACAGTCGTCGATTCACCAGAGATTTATACGTCCTCAGTTTTGATGCTGTTATCTCTTGCAAAGACCGAACCGTTTCTCTAGTAGATGACAGGGTGATTCTCTTGTGATCGAATGTCGATTGCCTTAGGAATTTTCAGGCATTTTAATCTTTTCGTTAGATGCTCAGCGTAGTGATCTTGACTCCACCGTGTTATCCAACTATTTCTGGATGTCTTAGTGAAGTCACTTCTTTACCTAATAAGTGGGAAACTGAATTCCACATCAATCTTATTCTTGGAGCTTGACCTGTTGTCCTTCCTTCCAGAGAATGGTTTCTCTGAATGGTTAGTCATGCCCTTTGGATTATCCAATGCTCCTATCTTTTCTAAGTCTGAGAAGGAACATGAATTTCATTTGAGCTCTATTCTCCAAATTCTTAGGAGTCATCAGTTGAAAGCCAAATTTTCTAAATGCCATTTCTTGAGAGATGAAGTCCGATTCGTTGGGCATATTATTTCTGAAAATGGAGTCTCGGTTGATCCAGTTAAGGTCACCGCGATTAATATAAGTTTATCCATCTTTCCTCTTTTGTAATTTAATTATCTTATCTTTCTTTCGAGCCTATCTTCTTAGTTAGAATTCTTTTTGATTTAGGTCCCTCTAAATTAGAATCTCTATCCTTGTTCTAAAATCCATTCTTGAATCATTTTATGAGGATGCATATTTGTAATTGATATAAAAATATTTTATATTGTGTTTTTTGAGTTGTTAAGTCTGAACTTTGGGTTTCGATCGATTCGTCTAGCTAACGATATGATAGGAATTCCAAAACACTTGAACAGGGTAAACAGACACAATATCATTTTCGAAATTGGTAAATAAAATAATTTTATGTATGATTATATTTTATGTATAAAGGTATAATTTTCTAAAATAAAATAGTTAAATGAATTGGTTGTTAAAAATGATAATACTAAATTATCATTTATTGTTTTGTCAACATTCATAAACCATTAACTATCATTGTATGTTATAAGGAGATGAAATTTTATAAATATAGTTTATAAATCATGTTTGCAAATGAAATGTATTTAAATTAAGGATTTGAGAATTAAAGTTTCGGTGCTTTTCAAAAAAATTGGCTTTCAAAGTTTTGAAAAATATATTAGTTGAAATTATTTTTGAATGGAAATTGTCTCCAAATAATTTTATAAGAAGTAGGTCAGCACTCTCCTCTTATGTCGTTGGAAAATAATTTCGATGATGATTGCAACATCATCGACATTCATTTTCGAGTCTCAATGTGGAGAGAACACTCAGTAGCTTTGCTACACTTTTGTTTTGGAAAATGAATTTGATTCGAATTTCCTGAATATGATTTGGTGTACAATATATATATATATATATATATATATATATATATATATATATATATATATATTTCAAAATGCTTTGAAGTGAAACCGAAAAATTTAACCCTTAAGTCTTATGTTAAGTGATGGTTTTGAATTATTGAAATGAAGCAAATTTTTGAATAATTGAAGAGTCTAAAATGAGAAATGGAATTGAAACAACTTGAAACGGTTGAACTAGGATAAAATTTATTTGTATAATAATCAATTGCATTCTAAAACCAAAATAACTTATCCGAAATGTTCAAAAGTTATAATGTTAATGTGAATATGTAACTGAAGGTTATACAAGAGAACTCAAGTAATAAAAATATTCAAACTAATTCTTGTTTAATAAAAATGTTGTAAATCTAAAGTAAATGTATAGTGCTCAATCACATTCTAAATGCATTAATTGAAAAGTATACAATATAAAATGTAAGTAATAAGATGTCCAAATGAAATTTTGTTAAGGGAAATTGTAAATAAAAATTGATTGTTATAATAAATGTTTATGCATTTAATTTATGTTATAAGAAAGGGTAATTGAGATAAATTGAATAACAAAAAGGGAATAGGGAAAATGAATGTGAACTTAAGAAGCTAAATAGGTAATAAAAGAATTCATATCTTTATAAACAAATGATAAATTACAAAGAATAGCTGAAATTGAATTAAGAGGTGGAAATAACTTAAGTAAAGTCAAATGGATTAAATAAATGAGTTAAATAAAATATATTTTTTGAAATTTTTTTTGTAACAAATTTTAATAAATAGAAATCAATCAACTGAACAAAAATATATTAAATTGGAATCAAACATATGTGAATACATTCAATATTCATTGATTGAATAAATGGATTGAAAGCAAATTAGTTGAATATAAATCAATTTAAAAACTAATGAAAGTGATATGGTTTTGAATTAATTGTTGTATCTGGTACTATGTATTTCGAATCTATCTTTCCTTTCTATTGTTTCTATTCTACTATCTCGTTCCTTTTCAGGAACGAAAAGTTTTGAGCGGGGTAGAGTGTAACGACTCAAAATTTTTAACGATTTAATTAATATAATTAACTAAATTTTTATTGAAATCAAACAATTAATTTTTTGCAATGAAAACTCGATATTTTGTATACGTCTATTTAAACATAGAAAATCATAGATTTTCATTAGAAAATACAAAAGTTAGTTCTGTTATGTAATTTTCAATTTCAATTTAAAATCGGTTAATTAGATGAAAGTAAAATATTTTCGAAATCTGAATATTATTATATAAAAAAATGTAGACTATCTTCCGATTGAAACGTCATATTTAGTTTTGCCAAATTTGGGCTGCTCTAGCTCCGTTTATTTTATTTTTGGCATTTTAGAAGCATTTTCAGCGACGAAAAATCGATTTTTGATAGGATGGTCGTATCCCTGATATTTGTGTACCATTTTGTTCGTCCTGTCATTCTGATCTTCACATTATATTCATTCCTCTATTTTGGTGTCCTGTACATGGCAGAATCTGCGAAACTGTTAGCCATATCGGTACCCCTTTTGGGTTATATGTCCTTTCATTTGTCCCTGTAGAAACCAATGGTCACCAACCTTTAATATTTCCAGAAAATTTAATTCCTGACTTTTGTTATTCCCTTTATTTCAATATATTATGTCGGTTCCCATCTCTTCTTTGACCTTCCATTTCATGCTGTTATTTCATCTACAAAGAATAAAAAATTATATATAATCAAATATATATCAAAGATGCCAGCTTACCTACTTATCTCCCTTCTTGCATGCAACCCATGAATCCAAAATCAACTTGCCACCTCATTAAGCATAACAACAAAGCCTCATGCCGCTTCACCCTCTAGCCATGCCACTGCCCTTCCAATCCGCCGCCACCTTCCATCATCTGCCAGCTCTCCTCCATGTCCACCCTTGCTTCAACTGCAACACGACCAAAACTCTCCACCCACGTCAGCTGACAACCCAGGCAATTACCATCCTTCTCCGCCTATAGCCTGTTCCATCTCCACATCCACTACCTTGCCTTCGATCCACCGACCGCCAAACACTCCGCTGAACAGCAACAGTCTCCTCCAAAGCCGAACACAAAGGCACCTACAGCCCACTTTCCTTCGGCCTTGTCACTTGTTTTCTCCACCACGCCTGACGAACCCAATAGCCGCCTCCCTCAAACCCTTGCTCTTCTGCGTGACAGCAGCCAACAACACTCCTTGTACTCACATCCACCTGCCTATCTCTTCTTGAAACCATGCTTCGTGCGGCCGCAACCTCCTCAGCCCGCCACGACAGCATAAACTCGCCCACTGCCCAAAACCCAATCAGGCCTTCCCATCTACCCAACTGCTCCTACCTGCTCATAGCCACTTAGCCTCGTGACCCACATTCCGTGGCCACATCACTCCATAGCTTAGCTCCACATACAGCATCGACCGCAACACCAAGCCCTCCGACCACCTGACAGCGTTTCAGCCATCATTCCCCCCGTCCATCGTGCATCAGCCGAGCCCTAGCATGCCGTGTCTTTTTCCATCTCAATGCTAGGTGTTCTCCTTCTTCATATATAAAAAAAGAATAAAACAAATGTGTTTGTGTGTGTGTGTGTATATATATATATCATGTGTATACATATATATATTTTCGTCGAATTCTCGAGCTAAATTTGCGTTTGTGCTTGTTGTAGCTTTTTGACGTGTCGTGTATGTATCCGTGTGCATGTCCATGTCACTACCGTCGCCATTATTGCTTCCATAGCCTCCAAAAGTAAGCGATCACTCACGATTATATTCTTATATTTAGTAAATTCAATTCACATGAAATGACGATTGAAATATGTTGTTAAATTTTGAATTGGTTAGTAATTTAAATTGCTAAGTATGATATGTTATTATATTTTATTTAATCGACATATGACATATGACACCATAACATGTTATATATTTTATTTAAATTGTTAATTATGATTATATATGCTTGTCATTGATATGTTTTTCATTTTATGCTATTTTATATTCTCACTCTAAAAGTTCCGTGTTAGATTGGGCAATCCCTATGGTTGAAATGATACCTACCCAAACGATCTTATAGATTATGGGAAATCGATATGGGTTGAAATGATAAACCCAAGCGATTTTATTGATTTTCAACTTTGGGATTGCGGGTTTAAATGATATATACACGTAAATATTAAATTATTGCGGATTGAAATGATAAATATCCGTATACTTGACCATAAGATAAAGAATTATATACGGACGCCGTTGGTCTATTTTGAAAAACGATTTCCAAAGTTTGAAAGAAAATATATGGGTTTTTAGTAAATATTGATTTTTAAATATAATATAAAGATATTTTATTTTTGTATAATTTAGATTTTTAAAATTATATGTTTTTAGAAATAATAAATTAAAAGTTAAGTTTTAAATTGTAAATTATAAAATTTTACCTATAACTTTATTATTTTTAAAATATATAAAATAAGATTTAAATTAGATTTAATAATAATAAGAATTAATTTTACAATAATTAATATAATAAATTTAATAAAAATTGAATTTAACTAATATATATATATATATATATATATATATATATGTATAATATGTTTAAGTATTTATTTAAAATTATGTTAGTATATTAAAATATATATGTTTTAATAACTTTAATAAATTAAGGTTGGAAAGATAAATTGAGATTGATTTGTAATTTAATTTGTTTAATAATTTTATTTAAATAAAAATTGATTTGAAACTTATTAATTTGAGATTTTAATGATATGATTTTGAAATTTGATGGCTTGATTTTTGACTTAAAGGTGACTAAATGAATATTCAAATTTAAATATAATTGGATTTGAATATTTAGTTTTGAGTTAAAATTTGTAATTTGAGATTTTATTTTGAGTGATTAAGTGAATATTTTCAAAATGAAATATAATTGATGCTGAAATTTAATTTTTGATTAAAACTGTAGTTTGAAATTTTATTTAAATATTATTAAAAATTATTAAGTGAATAATTTTAAATTTAAATAGAATTAAAATTGATTTTGGAAATATAATGAAATTTATCAAATTGAATTATTATAAAATGTTTGAATATTTAAAACTTTGAAAACTATTGAATTTAAAGTGGTTTAAATTTGTTGTACAAACCTAGATTTGAAAATTAATTAAAAAATGGTTTACTGAGAATTCGTATTGAATCTTTAACCTTCTTAATTAAAATTGTTGAACCGAGATTGCTTTAAAATTGAATTTTTGGAACTAAAGTTTATTTGAATTGATTTGTGAAATTGGAACTAAATTTTGGAAGTGTTTTTGATATAAACTCTTTTTAAATCTATAAACAATTTTAGTATATATTATTTTAAATTTACAAATAATGTTAAATATATATAAACTATTTTTGGTGTATAAACTATTTCAATCTATAACTATTTTTAAATATATACTATTTTTAAAGTATAACTATTCCAATACATAAACTACTTTCAATATTCAGACTATTAAGTTAGAACTCTTATGATTAAGATTTAGTGGATTTAAATACTAATACTTTGATATGACGGTTTATCTTATTTTGTGGTTATAATTTTTGGAAATGAATTATAATTTAAAGTGAATAATGATTTCGAAAGTGATATGATTTTGAAATGAATACGATATTTTGATGTGAAGTATAAACTGTTTGAAATGAAAACAACCAGGGTGTGAAATAAGCGTTTGATTGTTAAAGAGACCGGGATCGGATATTGTCATTCTCTTTGCCAATACCGAAAACCACTTTAACAACTTTGTACATGGTGGAGAATCTAGAACGAAGTAGGATGGTTTGGCAATGCCTATACGAGTTATGAACGCAGCCCCGACTCCCGCGAGTCAGCTTGATGTGGCCAAAACAGGAGCTATACCTTGGCCAAGTGAGGTCGCACCTTCGATTGAGCATGCTTCTCCCATGCCATTCTATTACTTTATGATTTGATTGGATGCACCTTTGATTTTGGGAGTGTATCTCGATATGGGCTGTAGTAACTATTATGCGTTACCATCAGCCCGGTTTTGCAAAACGGTAGAAACCTACCCTAAGCATTGCCTCGCATGCCTTGTCACATGCCTTATCGCTCCTATTGCAACTTTGGTTTGTACCGTACTTATGGAGTGCTCCCTAAGTAAACCATTGGTTTGGTGGAGCTTACAGTATTTGTATAAACTACATGAATATATATAAAAGTGTGTTAAGGGGGATATGGGTAATGCCTTAACGCTCTTTTAATATTTTACTTTACTATAGACATTATCTGTGTAGCATACTGTATTATGTATGTAGATAGTTTAACGAATCATCAAAGGATGGGAATCCTAAACATCCTTCAAGTTATATTGCATTTCACTTGAGTGATTTACCGACATAAGAGTGTTAATCATGTCTCTAGGATTTTTTGTTTTGGTTTATGTCGGGTTAGACGGAGTGTCACAACATTTGAGACTCACCTTTGGAGCTTTGCTTGGAGATCCATATCTATCTATTCAGCTTTGCAGTTATTTTAGTTATTTCTAATTGTCTGTGTTCAGATTTGTCATTCGCATTTTGTATTTGAGACATCTATGTACTTGCGATTTCTGTTGAATTTGTTTCAGACTCTAATGTTTTCTAGTAGTTTCATGAATTACTATTTGTCTATTCCGCTGCTTATTTTTACATTATTATGTGTCTGTGATTCTGTGATTGATTTATTTACTTTATATGCTAAGTTTTGCCAAATATAAATTGACAATCTGTTATTTTGAGCAATTCAAGTTAGATATGTGTGGATGATTGTCGATTTGAATGGTTTGAAATGCCAGGTTGCTGCAAGAGGTCAAGAGACATACTCCAAATTGTTCCAAACGATAAAGTGGTTTATTACTGTTGGAGAGTGTTGATTGACAGAGTAGATAATTGAAACATAATAGCATACCCTTTCACAAAAGGACTGAACCAATTGGTTTTGAGAAGCTAATTGGAAAGGTTGGAATAACATTCCATAATTGACCCCAAGTGCAAGTGGGAGACCGATAGAGTTAGTGGCATGCCCTTGGGGCAATTATGTAATTTGTTACATATATCTAAATCGTTGACACATCTTGTTCGCAATAAAGGTGTTTCTTTCTATCATATACTTGATATAATGTTAATTAATTAATTAAACCAAAATTATATTTAATAGAAAATCCATAAATGGTATATTTTGTGATAGTGTTGTGATCTTGAGTAATTTATCACAATGAAACAAATATACCAATTTAAATGTTCCTAGTCAAGATGCATCGAGACTGGATAGCTATGTATTCATTGAGACTGGAGTACGTAATGCTCTCCAAATGTTGGATAGTGTATTACTTATGACTGCAGGGGCACCTATGAGTTACGTACTGATAGTTATTGGATAAATATGGAATGAATCACTGGATAATTTTTTGTTGGTTTATATAACTAACATCAAACAAAAAATGCCGATGTGATTAATTTACACAGTTCTCTCGACTTGAGAATGCTATTGGTCTTCAATGTGGAAGCTCCGCTTTGATTATTGTTAAATCGTGGCACAACGACCATCAAAGGACTATAGTTGGGTCGAGTGAAAGCATTAGAAGTGAAACACTATTCAAGAGAGGATTCGACTTTTCAGTTATATGAGGTTAATATCATGGTCAACTGATGTCAACTCAAGGCCAAAGTCTCTGGCCAGAGCATTTCGTTTAATAATAAATATTATTATTGAACCAAGGACTTTGTGTTTGGATAATAAAGTTGAATGTGGATGACGTTGGAATTTTGACCATTACCAAATTCCATAAATCCTTAGCTATATAGTTTTGATGTAGAGAATTGGTGTATAATTATCACTATTAGGTACCGCTTATAATAAGTAACATTGGATTTTACCAAAAGATGTGTAAGCGATGAATTCAGCCAAAATATCACATCACTAGCTAAGCGACTTGTATACGTTAATACTCGAATAGTTTAATATTAATCGCTGACTGAATTTACACCTTTGAGTACCACAATCCGAATGAGACTTTTTGAAAAACCACATGATTTAATTAGTTTATAAAATGTTGTAAATTGATTAAATTAACTGATATTGGAGAAATATTAATTATTATTTATTGGATGTTTGGAAGTCTTTTGTAATTATATTAATGTGTAATGGCCAGATTTTTCGATGCCCGAAAATCGACATCAATACGTCCACCGCATAAAATGCTAAACAATCGAATGCCAAAAAACAGACCGTAAAGAAAAGAAGAGGGAGGTAGAAGAAGAGAAAACAAACAACAACAGAATCTCACAATCGCAGAGGAACAATATATAATAGATAAATGACTGGTCTTTATACAAAAGAACTTTATCTGTTTATACATTACACCAACAGAGTACAACACAAATAATGGAAAAATACTGGACAATTATGATAACTTGTCCACACAAAAGCTGACTATACAGCTTATACTGCACAGCGAAATATACATAAAGTAAGTGTGATATGTCTCGCCATCTAGCTCGTCTTCTGGGCACCATAGCATCCCATCCTGCATCCTACAATACTCGGTCCGACCCGAGCATTATAGTAAAATAACACCCGAGTCAGTCTAGAAAACCAACGTGAGAAAAACACACCCAATTGGATTGTTAAAGTTTCAAAATCCTTTTGAAATCAAAAGTATCTCGTAAGACCACGCCACAAATAAACATGTCGGGTTTTTACCATACGATAGCCAAAGCATTTCTTATCAAATCCTCTGATATTATAGTAGTGTCTATGTACAAATACTTATCCAAATAGCTGAAATTGTTACATTCATTAAATTCTAGCATAATAGGTATACAAATAAGTCTGAAGGCACTTATTGGAGATTGGGTTTCCATCAATGGCAGGGTTACTGGGGTACCGCCCGTCACAGTACTTGGTCTAGATCAGAGTACCGAGGATCCCCCTGATCCCCTGCAACACAAGGTCAGAGCTACCCCTTACTGGATAGTCCGAATAAGATCACCCTGCGGTTGGGATCGGCAACCGCCCACACAGTTGAATAAAAATGGACATCTAGACAGGGATGACCTTACTCTAATTGATTGCTAGCCAATTAACCTTGTTGCACCTCCCCTGTTTTAGTCATTCTCGGTTGATGAGGCTCGAGGCTATGCGTTACCTTTTTAGAACACATCTCACTTAGAATGCTCATCGTCCCATTGACGATGTTCTGATAGCATTCGTCCATACAAGTCCATTCTCGGTCCAAATGGAACCGAAGGCACTACTCCTACTACATCCATTTTGGAATCACCCTTAGGATTAGTAGCGATTAGCCCTTGCACTTCACTGCTCCATCTTCGAACTCTAAGCTCTTGTCTTTCTCAAGAAAATGTTCAAACCAAATCAAAGTGGTTTTCAAGAAATTAATCCCTATCCCGGTCTCTTCGAAAGGATCAGTCCATTAGCCAATATTGATAGTCGGTTATTTAACTATCATATAACATCCACAAACAATCATCAGGCCTAAATAATTTTCCAAATTATTTATTTCAAAATGTCTTTGCAAGATATTTTTCTACACTTTAACCCTTTGAAAATAGTTTTCAAATCACTTTTTCTCTCGTGGAAATAAATTTCCACCCAATTGTTTTATTTCCACAGAAAATACCAAGTCTTATTACTTTAGATTTTTAAATAATTTAAATCATTTTATCCAAAAATATATACTTTAAAACATTTAAAATAAAAAATATTTAAAACAATTTATTTAAAATACTAGTTATGAAATTTTATAATAACTTATCATGTAAAACTTAAGCCAAAACTAAATTTAAAATAAAAGTTATTCTATAAGGTATAAATATTAAATAATTATCTTTTAAATCATAATAATAGTTAAACCTTTAAAATAATTTACTACTATAACTAAATTAATAAATATTTACTTTAAAATCTTAAAATAATTTAAATAATAAATTCCTCTAGAACATTCTTTTTTTTTTGGCAAGGCCAATGGGGTTAAAAAAAATGGGCCCCTACCATTATTATTAATATACCAAGAAGAGTTAGATAGAAGAGAAGAACAAAGCTACCAACAAGGCAAGCGAGAAACAAAGAACATGACAACTAGGAAAGACAAGCATATTAATATAAAAGAAAAAGAAAAAAACACACAACAAAGAGACACACAACCACATGCTCATTAGCATCAGGGGAGAGAATTAAGGAAAGTAGAAGGAAACACATGCCCGGAAGCAATAATTCCATTCCTCAATCCCTCCTCAATACTTATTTTCATTTGATTAAGAGTCTTCCTTTTACCAGAGAAAATAATTGCATTCCTCTCATCCCATATCATACCGATGAAGAATTTAAGAGTAAACAGTATAACATAAGTTGATTCACATTTCCATCTCGTTGCTTTGTATATTAAGTCCCATTCAACTTCAATGATCAAAGAAACAGTCCTACCAGTGGTGATAGAGTTAATAGAGCACCATAACATGTGGATGAATGGACAGTTAAAAAACAAATGCAGAGCATCCTCATCAGTTGCATGACAGAAACAAGTTGTATCAATGATGACACCCCTCTGTCTCAACATAATCTTAGTTTTCAAGCAGTTACTGAGTGTCTTCCATAGAAACATGTTCTGCCTCTCCGTGTTGTGACCAAGCCAGATTCTCTTATGCCAAGGGAAAATAACAGAGTTGCTCTGACAGACAAGAAACTCGTACATACCACTAATCTTGTAACATTCCAAACTAGATGACCAGGAAATGCCATCATGCTGAGATAAAGGAACAAGACATCCATACAAAAGATTCCAGCACTGTCGAACACTTTGATTACTCGAAAAAGGAAGGACAATACATCCATCAGATAGATGATCAATAGCCAAAGCATCAGTGCATATACCAGATTGTACTTGATCATTGAAGGAGAGATGGTGGCACAGAATTGTTCCATCTTTCACCCAAGGGTCATGCCATAAAGACACACGACCATTGATTCCAATTTTACATTTAGCATAAGGAAGAATTACTTATTTAAGTTTCAGTAAACAGCGCCAAGTCCAGCTACATGACTGTGGCACTGCCATCGTCCAGAAGTTCTTTTTGCCTTTGATATACTTGTGAGGCCACTTAACCCAGATATTGTCTTTATGATTGAGAAAATTGTCAATGTGATTCGCCATGGCGGCACGGTTCCATTGCAGAATGTTCTTGATACCAAGACCTCCTCTAGACTTTGGCAGTTCAAGTTTAGAGAAGGCACAGGGAGATAACTTATTGGAATTCATAGAGCCATGCCAGAAAAATTTGGACATAGCACTTCTAATCATTTTAATCAGCTTCGTAGGGAGAATGAATGATTTGGCCCAATACACGGTCATGGAAAAAATAATGGAGTTGATTAGCGTTAGCCTTCCTGCCTGACTAAGTAACCTGTTGGTCCACAATGCAAGACGAGCAGTAATCCTCTCGTACAAAGGGATACATTGGGAGTAAGAAATTCTAGAAGTTGCCAGGGGTATACCAAGGTACATGGAACAATCAGAACGTAGCATGATAGAGGAAAAGTTAATTATTTGGATTATCGTTTCAGAGCTCACTCCAGCTATCATCATACCAGACTTGGATAAATTAGTCGACAAGCCAGAAAGTTTGTAAAATTTGTTAAGACTATCCATAATAGATGTAATAGTCATCATTATTGGCTTGAAAAAAATGACCAAGTCATCAGCAAACATAAGTGAAGTAATGAGAGGTTGCTTACATTTAGGGTGAACTGTGAAAAGACCATCATAAATTTATTGGTTAAGAATTTGTGTTAAGACTTCCATCACCAAAATGAGTAAGTAAGCAGACAAAGGGTCTCCCTGCTGAACACCTTGTTTACTTCGAAAGTATCCCTCATTACATTTGTTGACCATTATAGAAAACCTAGCAGTAGAGATGCATGCTTTTATCCATGCCACAAAGTGTTGGAGAAAATTCATTATCCCCATGATTCTAAAAACAGAGTCCCACTGCAGAGTGTCAAATGCTTTAGTGATGTCTAGTTTGAACATGGCTCTGGGAGAAATGTTGGAGGATTTATAACCCTTCAGAAGTTCATGAGACATCAATACATTATCAAGGATACATCTACCACTAAGTAAGGCAGCTTGATTGGGGGATATGATGTTAGGTGAAACTATTTTGAGTCTGTTGGCTATAATCTTGGATATACATTTGTATATAGTGTTACAGCAAGATATAGGTCTAAAATCAGCGACATGACAGGCATTTTTCACTTTAGGAATGAGAGCTATGTTAGTGGCATTAACAGAACTAATCATTTTGCACTTGTTAAAGAAGTTATGAACAACCTTTAGGAAAGTAGGGCCAACAATCTCCCAGCAAGAAGTAAAAAAGGATGCATTGAAACCATCCGGACCTCTAGATGAATTAGAATTGAGGGAGAACATCGCATTTTTAATCTCAGAGTCCGATATTGCAGTAGAAAGCATTTCATTTTCTTCAGATGAAATTTTGGGAAGGTTAACCGAGTCAAGCAGCTCAAGTTTAGGGGTGAAATTATTATTGTTGCCTAACAACTTACTGAAATATTCAAGAAACATATTAGCAATACTAGGAGGGTCAGAAATATAACCACCATTATCATCAATAAGGGTACTAATTAGCTCTCTAGTTTGTTTAGCTTTTAGAGAGGAACGGTAGAAAGCAGTGTTCCTATCACCATCCTTGAACCACTCCATTCTAGACTTTTGCTTAGTCATTAAACCTTCCTGCTTTAAGGCTTCAAACAGATCAGATGATAAATTTGCTTCCTGTGCAGCTAGTTCTTTGTTTAAAGGGTCAGCCAGCATAGCCTCTTGAACATGATGAAGTTTGTGAGAGAGCATGGAAGTGACCAAGTTGCCAGAGCCAAATTTGCTACACGACCATGCTTTCAACTCTGTTTTGACAGCTTTTAGCTTGACTGCAAAACAAACATTGGATTACCAAAAAATTGAGAGGACCATGCTTTTTTAACAATAGGTAAAAATTTAGGGTGAAGAATCCAAGCATTAAAAAATTTAAAATTTGTATTCTTTTTTTTCATAGCAACTCCAAAAGATAAGATTTGAGGAGAATGATCAGATAGGCCTAGCATAGGAAGGAGATTTGACATATTAGGCCATTAAGTTAGGGCAAACTGGTTTGAGAATGAGAAGTCAATCTTAGAGAAGGTACGAGGAGAAGATCTTCTCGAATTATTCCATGAGAAGGGGGCACCTACAGTATTGATTTCAACCAGGTTAGATTGAGAGATAGTATCATTAAGGGGTCTGATTTCTCAAAGGGACAAGGGATTGCCTCCAAGCCTATGAGATAATAGTTAAGAGCAATTGAAATCTCCTATAGCAATCCAGGGATGTGTTTCCTGTCTAAAGGAAGGGAGGAGATTATGTAAACGCTGTCTAGCAGAGATAGAATTGAGACCATAGATAACTGATATGTAGAATGAGGTGGAGGAAGTAATATGTAAACAATGCATGTTAATAAGTTGAGATGTAGAAATTATTGGAGATAATAATAAAACTGAAGGATTAAATAGAATAAGAATTCTTCCAAAATGGAGCTTCAGAGAGGTTGTTTATCATTTTCCAATACGAGTTAATATAAGATGCAGCCTTGGAAGAAAGAGGAGCATTCGGCTTGGTTTCAAGAATGGCAAGCATACTTAGTGAATGAGTGGCAATTAAGTTTTTACATTGTTTCAGTTTAATCTCAGAGTGGTTTCTAGAACATTCTTTTAAAAAACTTTAAAACTTTTAACATATATTAAAAAATCTGTTTTGAAAACATACTTGGCTTTTCATCAAATTTACTTTCCATTCCAATATAACCATCTAATCACTTATAAATCCTACTTGATTTATCCCAATTTAATTTACGTCTCAACCCGTAAATTTCTTTCCCATACCTTTAAAGAAAATAAAAGCACTATTTATTTTTAAAACAAATTACCCATTCCTTTATAAATTCCCACCATGAATTTATTCTTCTAAATATCCACTGGTATCTTATTTCACTTTATAAACCCAGTTTATAAATTCCATAGTCTCACCCTCCTTTTAAAACACAGTTTCAAACACTAAATCAACTTCCAAATCGATTTCCAAAATTTACTCTATTTTAAAATAAGTTCCTTTACTTACTCAATTTTATTTCAAAACCCATTAATTTCATATTTACTTCTTTATTATGATTTTAAATCTTATTTAAACTGCAAATTCAAATTCATGCTTTTTCCAAAAAAAATCCTTTATTTCTCCCAAACCATTTAAATCCTGAATTTAAAAATAAATTCTTTAGTTTCTAAACAATACAACTTAAGTCCTCAAAATTCATTTATTTCCATTTATTCAAAAATCTCTTTTCCCATACTTGAAATTATTTGATAGGATTTTAAATCAACTTTTATCCTTTTCCAATTTCATTCTTTAATTTAACCAAATTCTCTATATTTATTTACTTAAAAATTCTCTCTTTATTGCCCTTCAAAAATCCAATCTATATATTTTTGATAACTTAATATACCCAAATATATTCAATCAAACCATAACATCTAATATTTTCAATTCCGAATATAATTAATAATCTATCACAGATAATCAATGAATTGTATCATAGATTATGAAAACAAATTCAATATTTTGAGGAATCCAGTCGGATCCCTCTAATCTGTTTCCCTACATCCACAGATGTTAGCACAATATAAAAGTAACAATCCTATTTCGAGGGGGATATCGCAGTATAAAGGGTTATACGCTATTATGCAGGGCGCATAGGGTCTCATCGTCTATATAATGCGGAATATCAATCACTTTAATATATAGATATATACTACATAATATCACATCCAAACTGATAATAGATCATCAATTCAAGTAATCAATCCAATAATCTAAATTTTAACTGTTTAAATTAGCTGATAATCCAGGTGTGAGTGAGATTAACTCGCCTTTGTTTTGTTTGCAACCAATCCAAATTAGCTAGTTTTCTTCACGATTCAGACCTTATACAAACTTTGTATAGTTTATTAATACTTTAAGTAGTCGAAGAATAAACTACCATTTATTAGTTTATTTTAAACTAATAATTTAATTTAAACAAATTTCCTTTAAAAAAAATCTTTTAGTATCTAAATTAAATAATTTATTAAACAAATTAATCACCATAATACATTATTTAAAATAAACTAGAAGATTTAAAATATGTACATGTATTTTAACTTATTTTTTGCTTCCAAATTGCATATAAAAATAATCTATTTATAGGTTTAAAAATCAAACTGTTATATAAACTCCCTTATATTCCAAAATCTTATGCATGTACATATTTTCTTTTTTAAACCTTATTGTTTTAAATTCTTCTCTATTATCGATTCCACTAAAATAAATTTAACAAATTTCCTAATTTCCAAGTAAATTATTGTATTATTTTACAACGTAAAAATACAATTTTAGAATATTAACCAAAAATTTAATTACTAATTTTAAACAATAATGAAACAGACCTAAGTTACACATTTTCAGTTTAATATGATTATTATGAAAAGATATTTTTTAAAAAGAAACTAGGCAGATACCTTTCTCTGATACGCCATTCCGCCTTCATCTTCCTCGCGTCGGCCCCACGCAACGGCCATCAGATGCCACAATCCAGAACGCAACCTCCCCCTTCCACGAAACCTGGCATTGTGACTTATCCCCAAACAGCCACGCGATGACAAAGTCAACGCAATCAAAACCCTAGTCGAACACAGGGCTTCCCCACGTCGCCACCATCAGTGCCATGCCGCCAACGTGCTTGCCCTAGCTTCGCCATTATCACCATCCAATCGAACTAGTCGAGCTCCAAACTTCTTAGCCTTGACTTGGTTCGCTGTTGCTCGGGATGATAATACGCGATCTATTGCGTGATGAAGATGAAGGCGCGATCCCATTTATATCGAACGAGAAAATTGTGGATTGAACGAGAGAGAGATGCAATTTTTTTTATTGCAGCCATTTTTTTCGGCCGTTTTTTCGTACGCTCGGCCATTAATCTCCTTTTTTTCTTTTTGTCCCTTTCGACTATTTTACGTTTAAAATAATATAAAGGAAACAAGAAGATTGCACATGTTGTAAGATGCAGGAAACGTGTTCATAAGGTGGACAAGTGTTGGATGTATCTATAGTGAATTGAAAGGAAGACAGATATATTATATTTTAATTAAATTTAAATCGTCTCGATTTTCGCACTCACAATCTCGATCTCCTATCGAGGCGTGCTGCTAGGCGTTCATAATGTTATAGCCCTATTATGAACACAATGAAAAAGGTTTCGGGTTCTAATTTGATCGTATGGAGAAGATAGTTTTCTGGGCCTAGTTATTATATTGAATTTCCGATTTAGATTTTCAAGGCGTTGATATATCGTACGACTACACGACAACTCCAATCACTATGAAATTTGAAATCCGATAATAATACACTATTACGGATGCAACGGAACTGGTTTTGTCAAATTCGGAGACTGTGCCCCCGAAAGCTATTTTTAAATATCAATTTAAACGATATATTTTTAAAAATGAACAAAACTGTAACAACCTGCATATTTAACGATTTTATATTTAAATGTTTAATTTAGATATAGCGTCGTTAGTCGGATTTAGGTCCGAAATGTTACTTTCTGCAAATGGTCGAATTGGAACTCGAAACTACCTCCATTGGTTCCAATATGGCGTTTGCGATCTTTTTGAGTATAATATTTGATATGTTTGGAGTAAGTCGAATTTTGCTATTTGCTAAGTGGGCTTTTGGGTTTGGGTTTCACCCAAACTGTTCTATTAACCTCAACTCAGCCCTTCTCTCCTTCCATTCACTTATTCATTTCATAAAAGCTTAAGCAAAAACTGAAATGGGGGAAGAGAAAGGAAATTAGAAACTCCTAGCCTTAAATCCATTTGCAAACTACAAATTCTTGCTCCAAAATCAAAGAGAAGCCATCGGTAAGTTCTTCTTCATCTTCTCCAACTCTTCTCTTCTTCAATTTCGGAAAATTTCCTAAACCTAAATTGGGAAATATGTGATTTATTCTTAGATTGAAGCTTGTTGAGTTGAAGTAGTGTTTGGTTGGTCTTCTCCTTGCAAATTGAACTCCTTCTTCTTTGTTTTGGGTTAAAGGTGAGTTTAGAACTCACATCTACTTCTTTTGATATCATTGATGTTGGGTATGGATTCCTAACACTCGTTCATATGCTTTTGCTTTCGATTGGATTGTTTTGGTGAAATTGCCAAATTATGATTTTTTGAAGCTAAATCTATGTAAAACGCTATATGGTTGATGTTTATGTTGTTCGGAGTGTTTGGGTGTGTAGCTAAGGTTGGGTAGTCGTTTGACGTAAGCCCATAATCAACACGCATCCGGTTGCTTTCGATTTGTTTGGCCATAGTGGCCCAGGTTCAGGAAATGCCTGAACATTGAGTTTCAGACGTCTGAAATGCCTATTTCAGACGTCTGAATATTGTTCAAGGGAAATTTTCATCCCCAGATTCAGACGTCTGAAATTATATTTCCAGACGTCTGAATTGCCTAACTTTCAACCAGAAAGAAAATAGGCAAAATATTGCCTATTTCAGACGTCTGAAAATTTGGGTTCAGACGTCTGAATCCTCTTTTGAAAAAGAAATTGATCCCCAGATTCAGACGTCTGAATCCCTTCTTTCAGACGTCTGAACCTGCTGTTTTTTTGCCAACTTGCCTTGTTCGTTGAGTTTTCCAAATGTAATCAACGCTTGTTAATTCCAACTATTTGTTTATGCATATTTGACCTTGATAATTTCTTTTTGAATTCATTCACGGGTTTTTATAAATTATTTCTTCAAAATTGTATTAAAAGTTCGCTTCTCTGATTTTACAAATTCTATTTAAACCACACGTACAATTTCGTACTTCGAGCGAAGTGGAAGGGTGATTAAATGGTTGGGCAAAATACGGACCATGAATCTGCGCGTTTATCTTTTCGATTAATCCCCGACCTATTCAATTGATCGTTTTAACCTTCGGGTTTGGTTTACCGATGATATGAGGTGAACTTTGTACTGCTTTGAGTGTGAAAGTGACTGACGGATAGTAAACAGTTTAGTGCGAACGAGTGGTTATGGGACATACGTTAACACTTTTCGGATTCCTTTTTAAGAGTTATGACACATTCCGCCAGTTAGTGGTGTCCAGTACTGGGTCTCTGACCTTCACCACTACGGTTTGTTGCCTTCAGGTATGTGCCTTCGGGTCTGTTGCCCTTTAGTATCGCTTTCGATGTTGGTCGTTATGAGCCGCATGGGTGATATTGGGTTGCCCTTTAGTATCGCTTCCGATGTTGGTCGTTATGAGCCGCATGGGTGATATTGGGTTTGGAGTCTTCGGGCTCATGGATCCTTGTTTGTACAGTACTGAGCTCGAGCAATTTTATGATGCTTCATTCATATGTATATTCCCTTGGTATCGCCCTTCGGTGTTGGTCATTATGAGCCGCATGATGTGTAGCGTTTACCTTGCGGGACTTGTGTACCTTATTGGTATTTGTTATTGCCTTATGGCTTGTTTTGGGATATTCTTATCCTTTGTTTCTATATGTTGCCGATGATATGAGGCTTGTTCTATATGATTCATCTTTCGTTAGATGATTGTGTTATCTCTCTTAGAGATATCTATTATGCTTTGTAACCTTGCAGGTTTATTGTTGTTCAGTTTATCTAACTGATTTGTTTAGCTAGACTGACCTGTGTATCTTATACTCGGGTCAGACCGAGATGTTTCAGGTTAGGTGCTTTTGGACTTAGCCTATTTTGCTTCCACATGGACTATTCCGCTAGCTTCTTTTTGTCATAGCTTTTTGTGTGGTCCTATTTTGTAGTAACTCTGATATGTATTCTATTGACTTGTCTGTATATGGTGGTTTGCTATACCACTTGACATGTATTGTTTTGTAAACTCTGTTATGTATCTGTATATGTGTATATGATGATCTACCGTTCTGTGATGTATATTACATTTGAGTTATTATATTCTGTTCTGATAGATCCAGCCACCTATTGTTTTGTTTTAAGTATTCATTGGATATGTCGATCTATTAGGTATGATTTTTGTCGATGTATTCAATAGATAATTAGAGCAAAGCTATAGATGGTCGCTCCTAACCAGCCTTATTCTCCGTGTTAGTTGACGGCATTACTTTGTAGTGTCCTTGGCTAGCGTGGGTATAGAGGTGGGGCGTCACAGCGTGGTATCAGAGCTGAGTTCAGGACAAAATATGATAAACACAGAATAGGTGCACATAAAACGGTACATCAAAGTGTACAAGTGATACAAATCTTTGAAGCATCGTGTCTCTTTATTCCATCAAGGTTAGATAGAGTTTGGGAATACGTCTAGGAATGCATTTTATTCCGTTGTATTCCATATTGCAATATCTACCTTGTGAATAATCTTGTTCTTATCTTACCTTCGGCGTATGGCTGGAAGAGGCAGGGGATGACGTTCGGGTGCTGGGCAATCCAGTGGCTCACATCCGGATGGCGGATATATGTCTGCTGATCAGTTTTTGGAGTTGTTTAGGAGCACTCAGCCTCCAGTTCCTCCTCGAGTGTCTCCACCTCGCAAGTCTGCCTTTGCACGTCAGTGCAGTGATTTTTCTCATCTTGGAGGAAAGCCGTTTAAGGGCTCCGAGTCCGTTCTTGAAGTCCAAGCTTGGCTTCGCACGTGCGAGCGTATCTTCTCTCGCATGGATCTTTCTGACCATGATAGAGTTCTTGTGACTTCTAGTTTATTACAAGAGCGTGCTCTTGATTGGTATGAGCTTCTTGTAGCCGAGATTGATGAGTCTACTCTTTCCTGGACTCAGTTTCGGGAGCGATTTAAACTCAAGTTCGTTCCTGAATCTGAAAAAGTTTTATTGACCCGTCGCTTCCTTGAGTTGAAGCAAGGGAAATCTTCTGTTTCTGAGTATGTCGCATCGTTCGAGGCTCTATCTCAGTATGGTCTTGAATTTATCAGTACTTCTTATAAGAAGAATTTGAAGTTTGTTTCTGGTCTTAAGAAATATCTTAAGAAGTCTTTGTTGCTCCAGCTTAAACTTTCTTTTGAGGAGTTGGTTGATTCGGCACTTCATCTCGAGACCGTCGAGAAGGAGTGTGATAGTGATGTTGATGTTGAGGTTTCCAAGAACCCCAACAAGAGGTCGTTTTCAACTCAGAAGAAGCCTTTTCCTTCTAAGGAAAAGAAGACCGGTGGTCTTAGCTCTCAGCCTCAGTCTTCCGGAACACCTTTCGTTCGAAAGTGTTTCAATTGTGGTTCTCCTGATCATATTATTCGAGCTTGTCCTAAGCCTCTCTTCTGCCGTTACTGCAAGAAGGAGGGTCATCATGTTTCAGCTTGCCCTACTGTTTCGGCTGGTGCCAAGTCTAGCAGGCTTTATGCTGCTAAGGCTTCTGAAGGTCCTTTTCCGTCCAAAGGTACACCTTCATCTATTTTGGAAGGTTCTATTTTATTTCATGACCATAGTATACGAGTTCTTTTTGATACGGGTGCATCACATTCTTTCGTATCGAAAAAGCTCGTTGATGATTTATCTTTGGATGTTTCTTGTTTGATGACTTCTTTAAGGATTGCGAATCCAATTAGGAGATCCACGACCTTTAGTTTGCTTTGTGATGATATTGAGATTATTTTATGTGACTTTTCTTTCCGTGCGAATCTGCACGTTGTTTCTCATTTGGGTTTTGATATGATTTTGGGTATGGACTGGCTAGTGAGATATGATGCCAGGATTATTTGTTCGGAGAGAATTATATATCTTCGACATCCGGATTCGCCTACTCAGCTATCTCTTGTTCTTCGGGATGTGGATAATTCCAAGATAGCTTTATATTCTCTTGACTCGCGAGATGATGATGATATATCTCGTATTTCTGTTGCTTGTGACTTTTCTAATGTTTTTGAGCCTGTATCGGGTTTGCCACCCAAACGGGCAATTGAGTTCCGCATTGATCTCATTCCAGGCGCGCAGCCAGTTAGTCGTCCTCCTACGAGGATGTCTACAAAGGAAAATGAGGAACTCAAGAAGCAGCTTTTGGAGCTTGAGTCCAAGCAGTTGATTCAGTCCAGTTTTTCTCCGTGGGGATCCGCGGTCGTCTTCGTGAAGAAGACTGATGGAACTCTTAGGCTTTGCATTGATTATCGCAAGCTTAACGAGTTAACCATCAGAAATAGGTATCCATTACCTAGGATCGATGACATGTTCGATCTATTGAGTGGCGCTAAGGTCTTTTCTCAGCTCGACCTTGCCATGGGTTTTCATCAGTTATGAGTCACGGAGGATAGCATACCTCTTACAGCTTTCCGCACTCGATATGGTTCTTTTGAGTGGCTCGTTATGCCGTTCGGTTTGACGAACGCTCCTGCTTTCTTTGTTGATCTCATGAATCGGGTATTCCGGGAATATCTCGATAAGTTCGTCCTTGTGTTCATTGATGATATCCTTATTTATTCTAAGTCTGAAGCTGAGCATGCTAATCACTTGAGAATTGTCTTGAGTACCCTCCGTCGTCATCAGCTTAGAGCCAAATTCTCCAAATGCCACTTTTGGGAGAATAAGGTTAAGTTCTTAGGCCATGTTGTATCTTCCGATGGCATTTCTGTCGATCCCTCAAAGATCGAAGCCATCCAGAATTGGAAGAGGCCTGAGAATGTTCATGAGATTCGTAGTTTCCTTGGATTGGCGGGTTATTACCGTCGGTTCATTAAGAACTTTTCCCGTGTTGTGCTTCCTCTCACTTGCCTTACTCGTAAAGGCATTCATTTTGTTTGGTCCGACAAGTGTGAAGCTTCCTTTTTGACATTAAAGGAACTTCTCACTAATGCTCCTATTCTTGTGGTTCCCGAAGGGAATCATGATCTTGTTGTCTACACTGATGCTTGTGGTAGTGGTCTCGGTGCTGTTCTTATGCAGAAGGATCGGGTAGTTGCTTATGCTTCTAGGCAACTACGTCCGAATGAGGTTCGCTATGCCACTCATGATCTTGAGCTTGCCGCCATTGTCTTTGCCTTGAAGATTTGGCGACATTATTTATTGGGCGTGCGCTTCATTCTCTATACCGATCATAAATCTTTGAAGTATTTGTTCACTCAGAAGGAACTCAATATGAGACAACAGTGTTGGCTCGAGTTTCTTGCTTCTTATGACTTTGATATCCAGTAAACCCCTGGTAAGGGTAATCGTGTTGCTGATGCGCTTAGTCGCAAACATTCGGCTGTTATTCCTATGATGTTTGCCGAATGGGATATTCTTCAGACTCTATCTTTTTGTGAAATTCGTGATCGAGGTTCGTCTTCTGATTCTCCTATTCTATTATTTAGTTTGGGAGCTCGACCAATTTTATTGGATCGTATTGCCGATAGTCAGCGGCGTGATCCTGAGTTGTTGCATCTTATTCAGCTTTGTGAGTCTGGATCTTGTGACGAGGCGTCGCAAGATTTCAGCATTGATTCTCATGGGTGTCTTCGTAAGAAGAACCGTCTTTTTGTGCCTTCGGATCTTGCACTTAGGCATGACATTCTTGATGACTGTCACCGTTCTAAGTATACCATTCATCCCGGTAGTAGCAAGATGTATGCCGATATGCGTCGTCTTTATTATTGGGAAGGCATGAAGCACGATGTGGCGAGTTATGTAAGCAATTGCATAACTTGTCAGCGTTTTAAAGCTGAGCATCAGCGTCCTTCGGGTCTTCTTCAGCCTCTTGAGATTCCATTGTGGAAATGGGATCAGATTTCTATGGATTTCATTGACGGCCTACCTCGTTCGAGATCTGGCCATTCTAGCATTTGGGTTATTGTTGATCGCCTCACTAAGTCTGCTCATTTTTTCCCTATTAAGTCTAATAGGACTGCTTCGCTTTTGGCTAAGTTATTTGTCAAGGAAATCGTGAGACTTCACGGTGTTCCTAGTTCTATTGTGAGTGACCGTGATCCTTTATTCACGAGTCATTTTTGGAAGAGTCTTCAGCAAGCTTTGGGAACAAAGCTTAATTTTTCTACAGCTTATCATCCGCAGTCTGACGGACAGACTAAACGGGTGAATCGTATCTTGGAAGATCATCTCCGTATTTGTATTTTTGATTTTGGTGGAAGTTGGGAGGATCATCTACCTCTAGTAGAGTTCTCCTACAACAATAGTTTTCAGTCTAGTATCGGTATGGCTCCTTTCGAAGCCTTATACGGAAGGCCATGCCGATCACCTTCTTGTTGGTTGGAATCTGGGGAGAAGCTTATTCTTGGTCCCGATTCTATTCGTGATTCTTCCGAGAAGATTGATCTTATCCGGTTGAGAATGAAAGAGGCACAGAGTCGCCAGAAATCCTACGCAGACAACCGTAGGAAGCCTCTTGAGTTCTCGATCGGCGATCTTGTTTTTATTCGTGTTTCTCCTTTGAAAGGGGTTATGCGTTTCAGTGCGACCAGGAAATTGGCTCCTCACTTTATAGGACCATTTCCTATTACTGAACGTATTGACCCTGTGGCTTATCGAGTTTCACTTCCAGCTCATTTATCTGGCATTCATGACGTGTTTCACGTCTCGCAACTTCGGAAGTGTCTTCGGGAGTCGGATTCTGTTATTACTTCTCCTGATTTGCAAGAGCTTAAGATCTCACCGGACTTATCTATTGTACAACAACCTATTCGTGTTCTTGACACGGAGGTGCGACACCTTTGGAACAAGGACGTGCCGCTCGTTAAAGTTCAATGGTCCGATAATCCCAATGACTATACTTGGGAAACCAGAGAGTATATCGAGCGATCTTATCCGGGTTTTCTATCTTTGCTTGTCGATGGTGAGATTATCTTTTCGTTTCTAGCTTATTTCTTTCTCTTTTTGAATGTTGGTTGTTACAAATACCGTCTCTAGGAATTGCGGGGACACAATTTTGTAAGGAGGGGAGATCTGTAACAACCCGCATATTTAACGATTTTATATTTAAATGTTTAATTTAGATATAGCGTCGTTAGTCGGATTTAGGTCCGAAATGTTACTTTCTGCAAATGGACGAATTAGAACTCGAAACTACCTCCATTGGTTCCAAAATGGCGTTTGCGATCTTTTTGAGTATAATATTTGATATGTTTGGAGTAAGTCGAATTTTGCTATTTGCTAAGTGGGCTTTTGGGTTTGGGTTTCACCCAAACTGTTCTATTAACCTCAACTCAGCCCTTCTCTCCTTCCATTCACTTATTCATTTCATAAAAGCTTAAGCAAAAACTGAAATGGGGGAAGAGAAAGGAAATTAGAAACTCCTAGCCCTAAATCCATTTGCAAACTACAAATTCTTGCTCCAAAATCAAAGAGAAGCCATTGGTAAGTTCTTCTTCATCTTCTCCAACTCTTCTCTTCTTCAATTTCAGAAAATTTCCTAAACCTAAATTGGGAAATATGTGATTTATTCTTAGATTGAAGCTTGTTGAGTTGAAGTAGTGTTTGGTTGGTCTTCTCCTTGCAAATTGAACTCCTTCTTCTTTGTTTTGGGTTAAAGGTGAGTTTAGAACTCACATCTACTTCTTTTGATATCATTGATGTTGGGTATGGATTCCTAACACTCGTTCATATGCTTTTGCTTTCGATTGGATTGTTTTGGTGAAATTTCCAAATTATGATTTTTTGAAGCTAAATCTATGTAAAACCCAATATGGTTGATGTTTATGTTGTTCGGAGTGTTTGGGTGTGTAGTTAAGGTTGGGTAGTCGTTTGACGTAAGCCCATAATCAACACGCATCCGGTTGCTTTCGATTTGTTTGGCCATAGTGGTCCAGGTTCAGGAAATGCCTGAACATTGAGTTTCAGACGTCTGAAATGCCTATTTCAGACGTCTGAATATTGTTCAAGGGAAATTTTCAACCCCAGATTCAGACGTCTGAAATTATATTTCCAGACGTCTGAATTGCCTAACTTTCAACCAGAAAGAAAATAGGCAAAATATTGCCTATTTCAGACGTCTGAAAATTTGGGTTCAGACGTCTGAATCCTCTTTTGAAAAAGAAATTGATCCCCAGATTCAGACGTCTGAATCCCTTCTTTCAGATGTCTGAACCTGCTGTTTTTTTGCCAACTTGCCTTGTTCGTTGAGTTTTCCAAATGTAATCAACGCTTGTTAATTCCAACTATTTGTTTATGCATATTTGACCTTGATAATTTCTTTTTGAATTCATTCACGGGTTTTTATAAATTATTTCTTCAAAATTGTATTAAAAGTTCGCTTCTCCGATTTTACAAATTCTATTTAAACCACACGTACAATTTCGCACTTCGAGCGAAGTGGAAGGGTGATTAAATGGTTGGGCAAAACACGGACCATGAATCTGTGCGTTTATCTTTCCGATTAATCCCCGACCTATTCAATTGATCGTTTTAACCTTCGGGTTTGGTTTACCGATGATATGAGGTGAACTTTGTACTGCTTTAAGTGTGAAAGTGACTGACGGATAGTAAACCGTTTAGTGCGAACGAGTGGTTATGGGACATACGTTAACACTTTTCGGATTCCTTTTTGAGAGTTATGACACATTCCGCCAGTTAGTGGTGTCCAGTACTGGGTCTCTGACCTTCACCACTACGGTTTGTTGCCTTCGGGTATGTGCCTTCGGGTTTGTGCCTTCGGGTTTGTTGCCCTTTAGTATCGCTTTCGATGTTGGTCGTTATGAGCCGCATGGGTGATATTGGGTTGCCCTTTAGTATCGCTTCCGATGTTGGTCGTTATGAGCCGCATGGGTGATATTGGGTTTGGAGTCTTCGGGCTCATGGATCCTTGTTTGTACAGTACTGAGCTCGATCAATTTTATGATGCTTCATTCATATGTATATTCCCTTGGTATCGCCCTTCGGTATTGGTCATTATAAGCCGCATGATGTGTAGCGTTTACCTTGCGGGACTTGTGTACCTTATTGGTATTTGTTATTGCCTTATGGCTTGTTTTGGGATATTCTTATCCTTTGTTTCTATATGTTGCCGATGATATGAGGCTTGTTCTATATGATTCATCTTTCATTAGATGATTGTGTTATCTCTCTTAGAGATATCTATTTTGCTTTGTAACCTTGCAGGTTTATTGTTGTTCAGTTTATCTAACTGATTTGTTTAGCTAGACCGACCCGTGTATCTTATACTCGGGTCAGACCGAGATGTTTCAGGTTAGGTGCTTTTGGACTTAGCCTATTTTGCTTTCGCATGGGCTATTCCGCTAGCTTCTTTTTGTTATAGCTTTTTGTGTGGTCCTATTTTGTAGTAACTCTGATATGTATTCTATTGACTCGTCTGTATATATTGGTTTGCTATACCACTTGACATGTATTGTTTTGTAAACTCTGTTATGTATCTGTATATGTGTATATGATGATCTACTGTTCTGTGATGTATATTACATTTGAGTTGTTATATTCTGTTCTGATAGATCCAGCCACCTATGGTTTTGTTTTAAGTATTCATTGGATATGTCGATCTATTAGGTATGATTTTTGTCGATGTATTCAATAGATAATTAGAGCAAAGCTATAGACGGTCGCTCCTAACCAGCCTTATTCTCCGTGTTAGTTGACGGCATTACTTTGTAGTGTCCTTGGCTAGCGTGGGTATAGAGGTGGGGCATCACAAAAACACTTTCAAACTCAAATTTAAAACTTCCATTATCGTCAGTATTATTAATATTACTTTTATAAGCCTTTGAAATATTTTTAACAAGCTTTAAATTCCAGATTCAATACTTTACCCAATTTCCACTTAATAAATTCAATAATTTAAATTATCAAATGAACCGTGATATTTGAAATTCAAGTTAGAATTTAACTTTTAAATATTTAAAATTCATTAAATATTCTAATTTCAAATATCCATAAATTTCGGGTGGTCACATTCCTTCACCTCTAAAAGAATTTCATCCCCAAAACTACTAGTTAAGAAGAACGATTCATAACCCGTTAACTATTTCCCAATCCAAATAGTTTCTAACAACTTCCCAAAACCAAACAGTTTCAACAACTTCTCTAAACAATCTTTTTATTAAAGACACACTATCCCTCTTACTAACTTTCAAAACTTATTTATAGGTTCCCAATAATATATCCCTTAATAATTTCAAATTATAGTTTAAACCAAATTTTAAACTATCAAAATTTTCTCAAAAATTTTCTAGCTCCCTAAATTTTTGAAAAATTTCTCCAGCATCTCCTTTGCGCGGCTAGATCATTACGACTACAAAATGCCTCTACGGGCCCCTAGATTTCAAAAGAAAACAAAAAGCCAAGTGGCTGGAATAGAAAACCATCAAATTTCTTATGACAATTTAAATACATACCTTTTTGTCGGACCATACAATTTTATTGTCTGAAATCAAAATCATCAATTTCCCTTTCTCTTTTAAATACCTGCATACTACTTAGCAATAATATCCAATCACGGCATTCAAAATCGTTTTATACATTTCTTTACAAAAGTTTTAATTTCTATTTCATTTAAGTCCATACGATGTACACATATCATTCGTATGCAATACCAAATCCAATCGCTCACTCGATCACACAATTTCACTTTCAAACTAGTATCGTCTACTCAACTTCCTAGTGCGGACTCAGATCTGGTTTCTTGATCAAAAACCGTCATCCTTTTTGCATAGCCATATACTATGATAGAGAATTCCAGAATCAATCAAAAATCCATATCCAGGGTTCGCCGTCGAAAATCGAGTGAAAAATCCCAACTCGGATTGGTATAACTACCTCGAAGTTCTGTGCTTGAATCCGAATCAAATCACTCTACGAATAAAATAATATACGTATATCCTACGTATTTATCTCAATTGATCATTAGCTATATACATTCTCTTTTTATTCACATTTGATTTCCATACTCCTATTCTCAATTATCCCATTTCAATCTTTACTTAATCTTTATTGAAATATTAACTTGGAATATTTTTCCAATACCAATTTTTTCTTGAGAATTTCATCATTTACCTTCCTTAAGTTTATTGTGAATATTCTATATATTTTAATATTTATTTTTACTTCATTACTTAAGCTTTTATATCTATTTTTATTTGACTCAAATTTTCAATTCCATTCTGAATTCAATTTACCTTTCATTTTTTTTCAATATTGAATTCTATTCACTTTTATCTCAAATCACATTCAATTAATCATTTCTTTAATTAATCCCACTAATAACTTATTTTAAATCTCAATGGATTTTATTTTTCCAAACTCTTATTATTTAGTTCACTTCAAACTAATTTATCACTTTACTTACTTAACCCAACCCAAATTGAGTTCTAATATTCAGCTTAAATTTCATTTACTTACAGTTTAAATTAGTTTGTTCATTCACAATTCATTTCCCACTATACAAATTTTATTTCAATGCCAATCCTTTAGCCCACTTAGGCTTATTTTCCACAAATCCATTATAAGTTAATTCAGTTACATTCCAACCTAATCCAAATTTCTAACTTCTATAAGTTTTCCAACTTATTTACTTTCCATTTTCTAACTTCTTTTAAGTTACTTCATTTACTTGGCTTACATTCTAACTTATTTCGTTTTCTTACTTACTTCAAATTTTCAACTCTTATTCAAGTTAAAATTTTCTATTCTAGAAATTTTCAAATTTTACTAGTTACCAAATCCATTCGTATTTCCATAAACATTTTAAATAAGATTCCAGAGCCTTTTAAACAATTACTCAACATCTCAAAATCATTTTTGAAATCAATTATATATGTAATTCATTTGTATATCAAATTATCTTTTGAATTTTAAAACCAAACCAAGTTATGCAAACAACTCCAATTTAAAAAATTTGGTAGTAATTCCTATCTTGGAAACTCCAAAATAAACATCGATGATGTTGCAGTCATCACCGAAGTTATTTTCCAGCAACCAAAGTGAGTTCAGTGCTTTTAATCTTTTTAAAAATATTTTAAAATATTTTTAAATCCAAATCCCACCAGATTTCATATCCGACTCAAAAATATTTCCGAACAATACCTATTATTATTCCTCCAAAACCTTGAAAAACCATTTTCAAACCCAAAGGAATTTAAACTTTTCCCAAAATTTCAAATTTCAAATCCTTTCAATCTATATTCAAATATTACTCTGGAGTTTTATCTCTTTTTGATTATAATTCACATTTACAAATCTCATTCTGTTATATAAATTATTCCTTAACTTTGGTTATAACATTATTTCCTTATTTCAATTTCCACATAGAAATTGATAATAATTTATTATCATCATTTCCTAACAATCATGCAACCATATATATACTATAATGATTTCTGAAAATTATTCCTTTAATATATAAAAATAATTTGGGCAAAGTTATTTCATTTACCCCATTTAAAACAATACTATGTTGGTTTATCTTGTTTAAGAGTTTAGAAACCCCTATCGATGATATGTCGTCTCACATATCGACCAGAATCCATAAACACTCAACTGATAAGTCAACACTCAACTCATTCTACTCAACTCATAGCTATTAATACACTCAACTCATTCTAGAGTACTACGGACTCTACTTTTAATGAGTAATCCCCACCAGAGCCAAGGTTCTCGCTTAACCTTCAGCTTTGATACCAAATGTTACGACCCGATTTTCCAACGCTCGAAAATAGACATCAGTACGTCCACTGTATTAAATGCCAAACAATCAAATGCAAAGAAAAAAGACAGTAAGGAAAAGAAGAGGGAGTTAGAAGAAGAGAAAACAAACAACAACAAAATCTCACAATCGCAGCGGAATAATATATAATTGATAAATGACTGGTCTTTATACTAAAGAACTATATCTGTTTTATACATTACACCAATAGAGTACAACACGATCAATGGCAAAATATTGACAGTTACGATAACTTGCCCACACAAAAACTGACTATACAGCTAATACTACACAGTAGAATATATCAAGTAAGTGTGATACATCTCGGCATCTAGCTCGTCTTCTGGGCTCCACAGCATCCCATCATGTATCCTATAACACTCAGTCTAACCCAAGCATTATAGCAAATAACACCCGAGTCAGTCTGGAAAGCCAATGTGAGAAAAACACACTCAATTGGACTATTAAAGTTTCAAAATCCTTTTGAAATCAAAGGTATCTCGTAAGATCACGCCACAAATAAACATGCTGGGTTTTTACCTTACGATAACCAAAACATTTCTTATCAAATCCTCAGATATTATAGTAGTGTCTATATACAAATACTTATCCAAATAGCCGAAATTATTACATTCATTAAATTCCAGCATAATAGGTATACAAACAAGTCCGAAGGCACTTATTGGAGATTGGGTTTTCATCGATGGCAGGGCTACTGGGGTACCGCCTGTCACAGTACCTGGTCTAGATCAGAGTACCAAGGATCCCCCTGATCCCCTACAACACAAGATCGAAGCTACTCCTTACTAGATAGTCCAAATAAGATCAGCTTGTGTTTGGGATCAACAACCGCATACACAACCGAATAAAAAGGGACATCAAGAAAGGGATGACCTTACCCTAATTGGTTGCTAACCACTTAGCCTTGCTGCACCTCCCCTATTTTAGCCATTCTTGATTGATGAGGCTCGAGGCTATGTGTTATCTTTTTAGAACACATCTCACTTAGAATGCTCATCGTCCCCCTGACGATGTTCTGATAGCCTTCGTCCATACAAGTCCATTCCCGGTCTGAACGGAACCGAGGCACTACTCCTACTACATCTATTTTGGAATCACACTCAGGATTAGTAGCGATTATCCTTTGCACTTCACTGCTCCATCTTTAACTCTAAGCTCTTGTCTTTCTTACGAAAACGTTCAAACCGGATCGAAGTGGTTTTCGGGAATTAATCCCGATTACGGTTTCTTCGAAATGATCAGCACATTAGCCAATATTGATAGTCAGTTATTTAACTATCTTATAACATTCACAAACAACCATCAGGCCTTAATAATTTAACAAATTATTTATTTCAAAATATTTTCGCAAGATATTTTTCTACATTTAAACCTTTGAAAATAGTTTTCAAATAACGTTTTCTCTTGCAGAAATAAATTTCCACCCAATTGTTTTATTTCCACTGAAAATCAACAAGTCTTAATACTTTAGATTTTTAAATAATTTAAATCACTTTATCCCAAAATATATACTTTAAAACATTTAAACTAAAAACTATTTAAAACACTTTATTTAAAATACTTGTTATGAAATTTTATAATAACTTCTTATGTAAAACTTAAGCCAAAACTAAATTTAAAATAAAAGTTATTCTATAAGGTATAAATATTAAATAATTATCTTTTAACTCATAATACTAGTTAAACCTTTAAAATAATTTACTGCTATAACTAAATTAATAAATATTTACTTTAAAATCTTAAAACAATTTAAATAATAAATTCCTCTAGAACATTCTTTTAAACAACCTTAAAACTTTTAACTTATACTTAAAAATCTGTTTTGAAAACATACTTGGCTTTTCATGAAATTTCAGTTTTCATTCCAATATAACCATTTAATCATTTATAAAGCCTTCTTGATTTATCCCTATTTAACTTACGTTTCAACCCGTAAATTTCTTTCCCACACCTTTAAAAAAAACCACTGTTTATTTTTAAAATAAATTACCCATTCCTTTATAAATTCCCCCCATGAATTTATACTACCAAATATCCACCGGTATCTTATTTCACTTTATAAACCCAGTTTATAAATTCCATAGTCTCACCCTCCTTTTAAAACACGGTTTCAAACACTAAATCAATTTTGAAATTGATTTCCAAAATTTACTCCATTTTAAAATAAATTCCTTTACTTACTCAATTTTATTTCAAAACCCATTAATTTCAGATTTACTTCTTTATTATGATTTTAAATTTTATTTAAACTGAATATACCAATTTCATGCTTTTTCCAAAATTCTTCCTTTATTTCTCCCAAACCATTTAAATCCTGAATTTAAAAATAAATTCTTTAATTTTTAAACAATACCACTTAATTCCTCATAATTCGTTTATTTCCATTTATTCAAAAATCTCTTTTGCCTACTCAAAATTATTTGATAGGATTTTAAATCAAACTTTTATCCTTTTCCAAATTCATTCTTTAATTTATCCAAATTCTCTATAATTATTTACTTAAAAGTTCTTTCTTCATTTCCCTTCAAAAATCCAATCTATATATTTTTGATAACTTAATATACCTAAATATATTCAATCAAACCAAAGCATCCAATATTTTCACTTCCCAATATAATCAATAATCTATCACAGCTAATCAATAAATCATATTACAAATTATGAAAACAAATTCAATATTTTGAGGAATCCAGTAGGATCCCTCCAACCTGTTTCCCTGCATCCACAGATGTTAGCACAATATAAAAATACCAATCCCACTTCAAGGGGGATATCGCGGTATAAAGGGTCATCCACTATTATGCGGAGCGCATAGGGTCTCATACGCTATATAATGTGGGAATATCAATCACTCCAATATATATATATATATATATATATTATCACATCCTAACTGATAATAGATCATCAATTCAAGCAATCAATCCAATAATTTAAATTTTAACTATTTAAATTATATGATAATCCAGATGTGCGTGGGATTAACTCACCTTTCTTTTGTTTGCAACCCAATCCAAAGTGGCAGGTTTTCTTCACGATTCAGACCTTGTACAAACATTGTATAGTTATTAATATTTGAAGTAATCGAAGAATAAATTACCATTTATTAATTTAATTTAAACTAATAATTTAATTTAAATAAATTTCCTTTAAAAAATCTTTTAGTATCTAGATTAAATAAGTTCATTAAACAAATTAATCATTATAATACATTATTTAAAATAAACTAGAAGATTTAAAATATGTATGTGTATTTTAACTTATTTTTCACTTCCAAACGACATATAAAAATAATCTATATATAGGTTTAAAAATCTAACTTTTATATAAACTCCATGATATTCCATATGCATGTACATATTTTCTATTTTAAACCTTGTTGTTTTAAACTCTTCTCTGTTATCGATTCCACTAAAATAAATTTAATAGATTTCCTAATTTCCAAGTAAATTATCATACTGTTTTACACAGTAAAAATACAATTTTAGAATATTAACCAAAAATTTAATTACTAATTTTAAACAATAATGAAACCGACCTTAGTTACACTTTTCAATTTAATATGATTATCATGGAAAGAGATTTTTTTTATAAAAAAAACTAAGCAAAATACCTTTCTCTGATACGCCGTTCCGCCTCCATCTTCCTCACGTCAGCCCCACGCAACGACCATCACAATCCACAATCCAAGACGCAACCTCCCCCTTCCACGAATCCTGGCCTCGTGACTCATCCCCAAGCAGCCACGCGATGACAGAGTCAACGTGATCGAAACCCTAGTCGAATGTGGGGATTCCCCTATGTCGCCACCACCAGTGCCATGCCGCCTACATGCTTGCCCTAGATTCGCCATTATCACCTTCCAATCGAACCAGTCGAGCTCCAAACCTCTCCGCCTTGACTTGGTTCGCTGCTGCTTGGGATGATAATACGCGATCTATCGCGTAATGAAGATGAAGGCGCGATCCCATTTATATCGAGCGAGAAAATTGTGGATTGAACGAGAGAGAGACACGATTTTTTTATTGCAGCCATTTTTTTTCTACCTATTTTTCTTACGCTCGGCCATTAATCTTCTTTTTTTCTTTTTGTCCCTTTAGAATGTTTTACGTCTAAAAAATATATAAAGGAAACAAGAAAAATGCACATGTTAGAAGATGTAGGAAACGTGTTCACAGGGTGGACATGTGTTGGATGCATCTATAGTGAATTGAAGGGAAAACATATATATTATATTTAAATTTACATTTAAATCGTCTCGATTTTCGCAACTCACAATCTCGATCTTCTATCGAGGCGTGCCGCTAGGCGTTCATAATGTTATACCTCTATTATGAATGCAATGGAAATGATTTAGAGTCCTAATTCGATCGTATGGAGAAGATAGCTTTTTGGGCGTAGTTGTTATATTGAATTTCCGATTTAGTTTTTCAGCGCGTTGATATATCGTACGGCCGTACGACAACTCCAAACACTATGAAATTTGAAATCTGATAATAATATACTATTATGGATCCAATGAAACTGGTTTCGTTGAACTCCAAGACTGTGCCCCAGAAGGCTATTTTTAAATATCAATTTAAATGATATATTTTTAAAACTAAACAAAACACTTTCAAACTCAAATTTAAAACTTCTATTATCGTTAGTATTATTAATATAACTTTTATAAGCCTTTAAAATATTTTTAACAAGCTTAAATTTCAGATTCAATACTTTACCCGATTTCTACTTATTAAATTCAATAATTTAAATTATCAAATGAAATGTGATATTTGAAATTCAAGTTAGAATTTAACTTTTAAATATTTAAAATTCATTAAATATTCCAATTTCAAATATCCAAAAATTCCGGGTTGTCACATAATGCATATATGAAAGTTATATTTGCGTGCATTGATATATGATATTGATGTAATTTAAAGATAATTGCATGAAATGATATACGAAAATTTTATGACATTTGATGACATGATTTGTGGAAACTTTATGTCATTTGATGACATAATTAGTTGAAATTTTATGTCATTTGATGACACACCGCGTAAAGAAAGGATTGGGGAGAGAGAAACAATCAAATGAATTAATGAGGAAAGTTTCAATTAAATAATGGAAAAAGTTTCATTCTTTCAAATAAAACAGATTCTCTAATTCATTCTATACGCACAATTCATTCGTTCTCATCCATTCTTTTTCTTTCTCTCCTCCTAACTTTTCATGGAAGAAAGCAAAAAAATCAAATTTCCAAAATCTTTCAACTCCAAATAAAACATCAAATAGAATAAAAAAAAGTGGTTCATCCACCTCTTGCAAGGATAGGATGGGGATCTTGAAGATCTGAGGAGATATCATTGTTCAAGGTGTAACTTCTAGGAAACATCCTAAGGGGAATTCATTTTCAATGAGTGTTTTAAAAATTTGGGTAATAAGGTCCTTGCAAAATCTGAAGGTTGATTTCTAAATTTGGGAGTTTTGATTCATCATTCTAGGTGTGATTTATTGGCTACATCTAAAGGTAACCTTTAATTAAATTCACTTATCTATTCATATGATTAATATAATTAGGTTTCCTATGATTCACTTCATGCTTCAATTTTTCATCCTGCTACGTGGAAATTAAATACGCCTAATGCTTAGTCTGATTAAGTTTATTGTATTATTTTATTTAGATCTATGTTTTGTTCAGCAATTCCTTTTAATGTGTGTTTATGATAAATTGACATATTTTGATTCCCATATTACTTCTAATAAATTATCTTCATTCTCTGTATTGTTAGATCTGAAATTCTTATCACTAATTTACACATGTCTACCTTATTCAAATCTCCTTTATTTTATTTTATTTTGAAAATTTATGAAATTGAAATTGATATTTGATGAGATTTTATGCATACAATGATATAACATTCATTTATTCCATTGCTAGTATATTATGTATATCTTAAGTTATCTGCCATTCCTTGAAATTGACCTTATTCATATGTTAAATTCATGTATACGATTGTTTCAATCTTTGTTTTCTAGAAGGGGAAACTTTGATTTAAGATTATTGAATGAACTTTAGTGCAAAATATAATTTCATGTTGTTTTCTATATTTAAAGTTTCATGTAAAATTTGAAGTATTGTTTCATTCCTAAATTAAATGTTTAATGAAAACTGTTAACTTTAAAACCGAAAGCTTTTTATAAATTGTATATATAAAACACCAAATGCTACGGTTCTTGCAAATGTTTATTGTTCAGATCTATATTATTGAATATAAATTTTTAGTTTAATTCAAACTTGTATAAAGAAAATGAGCAACAATGTAATATTTTTGGTTTTAAACCTTTCTTAATTGAAATCATATATATTATTGTTAATTTTGGACTTCAAATTATTTAAAACAACTGATATTTTTTCATTTTATATATACGTATGTATATTTACAGTTATTATAGATGTATGCATATATTTCATTGATAAAACTTAGATAACATAGGAATGTGTAAATTTGATCAATAAGTAATAAATGTAATATAATATATTAACTGTTATAGTTAAATAGGGTAAGAAACGAATAATTTCCTTCCTTTTATAATCTACCATATCTTCAATCTATTAATTGAATAGTGTAAGAAAGGAAAAGAAATGAAAATTTTCCATCCTTTTATATTCTGTCATATTTTTTCTTTATTAATTGAATAGAGTAAGAGAGAGAGAGAAACAAGTGGTCCCTTTCTCTTAATTCATTTGTACATATTTCATTTATACACCACTTGTGTACTACACTTACACTTCACACAAATGAATGTATTCGATACATTCATTAGAATACTTATAAGTTGAAATTAAATTTAAAATTCCTTTTTACCAAATAAAATAAAATATTCATTTTATTTTAAAGAAACCTAGAAAAGTTCTAAGTACATTTGGACTTCATAGGCCCATTAAAGATTCAAAATGGAATTTTTTTTTGAAATTCACCAATTTCTTCTGCTGCGGGGTGTCCTTGTTCTAACAGTTAGGCACAGATCTCAAGAAGGGTCCACTTCGGGTTCAAGGTATTAAGTAGCTATTATAGGGTTTATCTCTTCCATAATGAAGTATTAAGTGGCCTGATGAGATTTCGTGCGATGTCAGTTAGATAGTATCGGAGATGAGTCCGCCTTGGAATAGAAATTAAATGACAGGGACCTGCCTATAATGTAGGTATTAAATGTCAAAGTCTGCCTAGTTCACATCGAAAGGTATTAAATGGCTTATGTACTATCATTTACATTGTTAGGACATGATTAATGATAGTTGCATTGGACACAAAAGGGCCGTCGGCCTACAATTAAGGATACGTTGTAGAGTTGAGATGTGTTAGTAATATGACAATTATTATAAAAACTTATCTAGGTGTCATCAGTCTCTGTAGTAAGGACCAATTGACCAACGATTATGTTGCAGAGGGCCCTTTTTAGGGACTAAGGTATTAAGTGGCAATTATGGGGCCCGTCCTCTCCATATTTAAGAAGTTTTAAGTAGTTGGGGTTTTAAGTAGTAAAATGGTTAGACATATATGCAGATAGGCATATACTTATATAGTTATATCTCAGATAAGGTTAGGTTAGATATATCGTATGTGCACATAAGATTTAACGGATTAGCCATAAATAATAAACATGACATTTAAATGGAAATCAATCGGCATAAATTAATGGTATGGGTAAAGTATGTAATTTTTTAATTACCAGAACATTGGTCTAACCCCCTCTTCATAACAACCCATGGGATAGATTTAGAAGGACTGGATACGAGAGCACGACCGAAACTGCAGATGGTTAAGTCTTCTTTTCATGCTCGACATGGTCAAGGCAATTAAATATCCAAGGAATGATATTTCAAGGTAGTAGCCTTAGTCAATATGTATGTTATATTTAATTTTTCAATTCCGTTATGAGTTTATATTAATCGCACTCTGATATACTTTGAAACACCCTACACCCCTTAATATGCCCAAAAGGATACACTAAAAGGAATGATGTGTTGTTGGTATAACTGACACTAATAGAGACTAAGATTCACAAGACAAATATAGATAAAAACAGTGGAAACTTAAAGTAATAACTTAAGTAAAACAAAGCTTCATAATTGCTTCATAAATAAGTCAAAACCAAATGCCACATACATATCTAAAACTTCAATATGTCTCATGAAACAAAAGTTCATAGTCTCAAAATCAAAGTACATAATATCCTACAAAGTAAGCCAGAACATAGAAAGAACAAAAGTTGAAATAAAAGAAATACATGGAAGAAATATCCTCCAAGAGAACTCCAAGCCGCAGCAACTTATTGACTTCTTCCTTGATTGCCTAAGGGGGAAGAGGATAATAGAGGAGTAGATAAGACTAAAAGTCTAATGAATGATAGTAATTACTAGAGTCTTTAAGTAAGATGAAGTAATAGACTCTACAATAGTTCTAGCATAAATAAGGATAATAAAGGAAATAGGAAAGAGATAAATTGGAAATAAGTACGATTAAATATTACTCAATTTATAAGATAGGTTAACTTTGATTGCTTGCACTTATCCTTGATTTATACTTTAATTAGGCTTAATTCCTAATCCTGTAATTAGGATGTGACCCTAATTCTACCCTTTTTGATTGGTCTGCTACTCCATAGACTTTACCCGACCAGCCGCTATATAACTCCCTACACAGGAGCTAGTGATATCTAAGAAATATGCATAGAGCAACTACTGTGGATCCAGACGACATATATCACTCTCTACACAGAGAGCAATGATGTCTATGAAAGACACTCATACTAAGCGCTTGGAACTCATAGCTATTACTGAGCACCCGAATGGAAGTCGCATGCGTAACTACCACCATTCCCATGCTACCTTTTGCTCCACCTATTGAGTCTTCTTATTACCTCAACATCCAGCATCAGCATGCCCCTCATCCCATTTCAGGTTAACGTGAGATTACCGTGTGTCCATAGAATCTATAGGGGAAATTCTGTTGGTACTGGGTCTTCATCCAAACAATATCTAGTTGCGCCCCTTATCCAGATACCCCATGATGGACTTCTATTTGATCAATTACTACCATTATTAGCATAAGCGTGCCCTAGGCTTATCTTTTTGTCTGATAGGGAATGCTATTTGGTACAGGTCCTACTTTCACCTTTGCTTATTAACTTAGATAAATTATTTGAAATAAGCCTTTACAATTTACCCTACTATCTTTGCTTATTAATTTATCCTAAGTCTTAAAATAAGGCTCATTCTGTTCCATTTCTTATTATAACCTACGTTATAATCATGCTTATTACTTAACCCAAGGTCTAAATGTGAAAATAAGCTTTTTTTATCTTTTACTCCATTAAGTTACAATTCTAAGTTATAACTATGCCAATTATCTTTAATTTGTCCAATTCTAATTATAATTAGGTGTAATTTGAGTCCAATTCCATTATTTATTACACTCTTTGTAATTTACATCTTATTTTATTCATTTAATATTCTTACTTATATAATCCATATTTGCGTTTTAAGTTAATCTAATCCATACGCAAAGAAAAGGGGGATGAAGAGAATAGACGCTTGCAAAAAATCCAAAACGTCGAAAAAGATGTAAATAATAGTAAATAAACATAAATATTGTAAACTGTAAATCAATAATAAAAAAAATCTATGCTTAACATAAATAAACCAAAATTATTGAAAGAATAGTTGAAAGGAAATAGACTGAAAAAAAATTCTAAAAACTGCAAATAAACTACTAAAAAGGCTATTCCAAAAATCATTGTAAAAATACAACTATTGGAAACCTTATTGTTTTAAATTACTTAAAGAAATCTTAAAATAATTACAATCACTCACCTCCGGTCCTAAACTTTTCCTTTGGTCTTCCCGAATCCACTTAGACTTGTAAAATAATTTAATTTATAACGATTTTCTCCTTTGGAAAAATTATTCCGTTTAGGGTCCGTCCTAGAAAGGTGAATCCAATTGGAGAAAACCTAGAATGAGAAAAATTGTTAGGTCTAGGGGTCTATTTATAAGTATGGAAATGGATCTCGGACCGTGGGATTTGGAGATTGAATAGGATGCAACCACGTCATAGGTTGAATAAGGTCCATCGGATGCAGAAACGGAGGGACCAAAATGGTTTAAACAATGCAAAACACGTAGGCTAATGGCTTTGGAACGTTTGAACGAACAAAAGTTCGTTTGAAAAATAGTAGAGGCGGGACGACCACCTTGGTGCCAAGGCGACTGGCTGGTCGACCTGCCCACACACACACACACACACACACACACACACACACACACACATATATAAATATATATATTTCCTTCTTTTTTTCCGCTTATTTTCTTTATTTTATAACTTGGTCATATTGGCTCGGTTTCTGATGTTCTATATATGGAAATTGGCCATAAAATTACCACGGACACAATGGTACAACTTCTGTGGCTTAATTCTAATTAATTAACTAATTAATTGTGATGTATTAATTTTTGGGTTGTTCCATTCTCCCCTCCTTAAGGGATTTCGTCCCCAAAATCTCTAAGGATAAAAGAATGTACTAAATGTTTTCATCCAATTCTACAACCGCCTACTCAATCATCAACCATTCATCCATTGTCCTTAAGTTTTTCTAATGCATGATACTTATGCAATTAGTGTAGTGTAAATGTCCCTAACTAAGCAAAAGATTAGGCGGTCTACTGATTCAGTTAACCTCTTTTTATGCAATCATTTATGTGCCATGTATCCAAATAAATGCAAAAATTTCCTAATAATACTGATAATTCTATATGCGTGCTACAAACATCATCCAAATGCGACAATCATGTGATAAACATCCATTTATAGAAACCATGGAAATAAAATAAAGATGCGCACACATCCATATGCATATACTCTAATGTCCTAGTTTGGCCGATCCCTAAAGAATAATAGTGTCTAGTGTACCTATATGCATCCATTAGCATCCACTAGCAAATACTTGCAACCACTAGCATACATCATTCATAACATGTTCTATTAACATGTTTACATCAAATCCTACCATCCATAGGTTAAATCCTAAGTTCTACCCTCCCAAAGGATAATAAAGGAAAGAACCCATTCAAATCTAAAGATGGAAAAAGGAATTCCAAAACTTACTATAAAAAAGATGAGGATAGGAAGTATGAATCTTCTCTTCTGCTTCCTAAGTGGCGTCTGCAACATCATCTCCTAATCGCACCTTCACCAATGGAACCTCCTTATTCCTTAGTCGCTTGGTGTCTCTTCCAACAATCGTCATGGGGATATGCCGAACAGAAGCTTTCCTTTCTACCTCCACCTCCTCCAACTGACTAGGCTCCACAACCTCCGTCAAATCATGTAAGCACTTTCGCAAGTACAAAAAATGGAAAACGTCGTGCACTCCTGCGAACCTATCAGGTAGCCTTACTCAGTAAACCATGTTTCCAACTCTTTGTGTGATAGGAAATGGTTCAACAAATCTAGGGGCTAACTTCCCATTTGATCCAAATCTTACCACCTTCCTAAGCGAGGATACTTTGATAGAAACTAAGTCTCCATCCTCAAACTCTAAGTCTCTCCTCCATTTATCCGCATACGACTTCTGTCTATCTTAAGCCATCTTCATCCTTTATTGAATCAAATCCACATTCTTAGAGGTCTCCCTAACCATATCGGGTCCAAGTAATAACTTCTCCATAGACTCTACCCAACATGATGGGGACTTGTAAGGTCTCCCATATAAAGCCTCAAATGGTGTCATTCTTATACATGTTTGGTAACTATTATTGTAAGCCAACTCAACCGATGGAAGATTCTCCTCCCAAGTACCTCTAAAGTCCAAAATGCACATCCACGGCAAACCCTCAAGCACCCTTTTACCCTCTCTGTTTGGCCATCAATCTAGTGGTGATAGGCCGTACTTAACCAAAGTAGCGTCCCTAGCGCCTCCTGTAAGCTTCTTCAAAATTCACTAGTGAAAATGGAGTCTCTATCACTAACAACGCTAGAAGGAACTCCGTGTAGACGGACTATCTCTCGAACATACAAAGATGCCAAATATGAAGTTGTATGCTTATTCTTAACTGGGATGAAGCGAGCACTCTCGGTCAATCTATCAACAATCACCCAAATGCTAGTGTTCCCTTTCCTAGAATGGGGTAAACAGTCAATGAAATCCACAGAAATACTGTCCCACTTCCACTCCGATACATCTAAGGGTTGAAGTAATCCAATAGGCTTCTGCTGCTATGCTTTTACCCTTTGGCATACGAGACACTTAGCTATGAATTTCGTCGCGTCCTTCTTTATACCACCCCAAAACAACATCCTCTTCATATCTCGATACATTTTGTCACCACCCGGATGAATAGCCATGAGGGAATGGTGCGCCTCCTCCAAAACTGCTCTCAACAAGTCACTGGCATATGGAACACAAAGCCTCTCATCTCTACTAAGCCACCCTCTGCTATTAATGGAATAGCGTTGGAGATGTCTTGAGACCTCTCCTCCGCTAATCCTATCCATAATGTCCATGAGCTCCGAAGTCTCCCACTGCCTTGAGCCAATTTGATCCATAAGGGAGGCCTCACCTCTAATGTCGCTAACAATCCGAGAGTAATATCCGTAGAGGGCTTAAAATAAAAGGTAGAAATAAACTCCAAGTTCCTCCAACCAACGAACAAATAACCAAGGGTTGCTTTCTTTATAATCAATGCATCTGCAATCACATTACCCTTGTTAGGGGTATAAGCTATCTCAAAATCATACGAGGCTAAATACTCCATTCACCTTTGTTGTCTCAAGTTCAAGTCCTTCTATAAGAATTTGTACTTCAAAGACTTATGGTTACTAAAAACCTCAAACCTCTCTCCAAGCAAATAGTGCCTCCAAGCCTTAAGTTCAAAAACTATGACAGCCAACTCCAAATCGTAGGTAGGGTAGTTCTTATCATGTGACCTCAACTACCTACTACCATAACACACTACCCACCCTTCTTGCATCAACACCACTCCTAGACTCATTCTGCATGCATAAGTGTGTACAATGAAAGGCTTAGTTCTATCGGGTAAAACTAACACTGGTGCACTAGTAATGGCTCTCTTAAGCTTCATGAAAGAATCCTCACAATCCACATCCTATACGAAAGCTTTATTCTTCGTAGTAAGGTGCGTGAGTGGTGCCGAAATCTTGACAAAGTCTCTAATGAACTTCTTATAGTAGCCTGCCAATCCTAGGAAGCTCATAACCTCTGTAACATTCTTCGGGGCCTTCCAATCTTGCACTGCAATAACCTTGGCAGGGTCAACAGCCAAACCTTCCTTCAAGACTATGTGTCCCAAGAAATGGGCTTCCTCTCTCCAAAAATGACACTTCAAAAACTTAGCTCTTAAATGATGACCACGAAGTGTGCGAAGAACTTCTTCCAAATGAAAAACATGTTCCTCCATATTTTTGGAAAATTCCAACATATCATGCATGAATACTACCACAAACTTATTTAGAACATCCCTAAAGACATGGCTCATCAAATCAATAAAATAGGCTGGGGCATTGGTTAGCCCAAAAGGCATAACCAACCACTCGAAGAATCCGTCCGGTGCCCTAAAGGCAGTCTTATCTATATTGTTATCAGCGACTCTAAGCTGATGGAATCTCGTGGCTAAATCAAGCTGAGAGAAAACCAAAGAACCTATCAACTGGTCAAAAAGACCATCAATTCTAGGGAGTGGATATTAGTTCTTCTTGGTGAGCTTATTTAATTCCCTATACTCCATGCAAAGTTGGAGAGAACTATCCGCCTTAGTGGCGAAGAAGACTGGCGCACCCTACTATGATATGCTCCTTCTTATGAATCCCTTCACCAAAGCCCACGAATCTACTTGCTCAATTCTTTCCTCTCCCTAGGTGCCATGTGCCTCACAAGTAATACTACCGGCTTAGCATTCTCGGTCAAATAAATCCTGAAGTCATTCTCTCTCTTAAGGGGTAGTCCCCTAACCTCCTCAAAGATGTCTGCAAAAATTTTGATAATAGGAACCTGATGACGATGAATCGAGAGAATAGAGAAAACTCAACATGACTGACCTTTATGGGTCGCAAGATACCTCTAAATCCTACCACTGCAAGTCTCAAGTCTAATGACTCTCCTCATGCAGTCTAAGATAGCTCCATATATGGATAGCCAATCCATCCCTAAGATCATCCCATACCCCAAGAATCCTAAAACATAGGCGTTGCAGTCAAACTCTACACCTAGGATAAAGATTTTCAAACCCTTACAAACAATAGATAAGTGTGCCAATCATATTATAGGGTTGAAACAATAATGAGGTCACTACTAATGATATGTCCAAGTGCAAACAATCTGCTAGAGAGCTAGAGATAAAAGAGTGTGATGCTCCAGAATCAAATAAAGTCCGAATGGGAAATCAGATATAGAAATCAAACCTTCAACTATGACTTTCCTACCTCCATTTGGAATACTACCGGAAGGTGTTGTGTTTGATGCATGAATCTGCACAGCTGGTGCACTCGCTCCCTAGGGACAACTCCCACTCATATGACCGGGCTGCCTGCAAGTATAACACTTACCCATCATCTTTTCCTTCCAGCAATCCTTGACCATATGTCCAACCTTCCCACAACCCTGGCACTTTATTCCTTTCTTAATCTGCTTCTGAGGACCATCACCTTTCTTCTTCTTCTTCTTTTCCTAGTACTTCTTCTTTGGACCTTCTGATTTAACATCCTCTTTAGACTCTCCCTCCTTAACCGTATCCGACACAAGCGCCATCTCGACCAAAGACTCATGAGTAGCTCCCATCGGTACATGAGTCAGCAATAATCCCTGAAGGGGTTGATTCAATCCCTTTGCAACTTCATAGTTTTCTTATGCGGAATGTTCACTAAATCCATACCAAACTACGACAACTCATTGAATTGATTGATGTATTCCTTAATAGATAAACTCACTTGCTTCAAATTAATAAACCTCTCCAACTGAACACTCTCTTCCGCCTGAGATAGAAACTTTCTATCAAATCACTCTCGGAATCCATCCCAAGTAATATTCCTTTCCTCCAACTCGATCACCTCCCACCAATAAGATGCCTCCTCCTTCAGCTGCCAAGCGGCCAGCTGAACTCACTACTATCCACCCAATCCCAAAAGACCAAAAATCCTCTATGTGTCCCTAATCCATGCTCTCGCCTCCACAAAAGTCTCCTTGTGGAAAAAAGTCTTCCCACCCAAACTCGCAAAATCTTTACGAAGCTTAGAGAAATTGATGGAAGTAGGTAGGTTGATAAGATTCCCACCCGCTGGTGCAGGATTGGGCACAGGCCTGTGCACTTCTAGAGTCGTGGCTTGTAAGTACCTTCAAAACCAAGCTGGGACTGGAATCCTCGGGAAGGTTTGGGGCATTATCCATTTGTGAAAAGAAAAAGGTAGTTTAGGAAAGAGTCAAAGGAAATTGAACTGGACTTATGAGGGGATTCTTATAAAAATTCTTTTATTGTTAAAAATCATTCCTAAAAGTTCTTTTTTGAAAAATACCTTCAAAACAAGTTATTTTAAAGAAAATACTTTACTTTTTTTCTACTTTTTTTGGAATCCTATAACCTTAGGCTCTGATTCCAAGTGAAACACCCCACAACCCTTAATATACCTAAAACTATATATTAAAAGGCATGGTGCGTTGTAGGTATAAATGAAACTAACAGAGACAAAGATTCATAAGACAAATATATATAAAAACAGCGGAAACTTAAAGTAATAACTTAAGTAAAACAAAGCTTCATAATTGCTTCATATATAAGTCAAATATCAAATGCCGCATACATATATAAAAATCCAATATGTCTCATGAAACAAATACTCATAGCCTCAAAATCTGAGTACATAATATCCCACAAAATAAGCCAGTGCATAGAAAGAACAAAAGTTGAAATAAAAGAAACACATAGAAGAAATCTCCTCCAAGTGAACTCTAAGCTACAGCAACCTACTGACTTCTTCCTTGATTGCCTAAGGAGGGAAAGGGAAAAATAGAGAAGTAGGTATCAGGCTTAGGTTAGTCGATCATAGGAATTAGGATATGCTGAGAGAAATATTTTCATTTTTACCTATAATTATATATATTATATGCCAAACTCTATAAATTCCAACTATAGAAGTAGTTGTGACCATATTTCGAAAGGATGGGTGAGGCAATTATGAGTTAGAAAAATAAATAGAGTTAAATTTATATTGTTCCCTATTTACCGCATGGGGCGGAGGTCGTATCTTAAGGAGTAGGCTAAGAAGTGCATGAGCATGACATATAGAAGAATCCCAAAGGTTGGATGATAATTGACTCCTTTGTTAGGCCTAGACTACCTTATGATTGTGGATTTTAATGGATTGCTGATTGAAGATGGATATTTCATCTAGAAAAATAGGAAGTAAGGACCTATATGTTGCAAGCACCCCGAAGCAAGGTATGAAGAATGTGTGGAGACATATCCCCACGAGAAGGTGTACACTAATCACCATAAGAGGATAAGCCGGATCTTTGATGGAGATGAGTTTAGGACGAATATGGAAGAAGGAGTATCCTAAAGATAGGGCAATAACGGTCCATTTTTAAGTCCAACCACATGTGAAAGAATTTGACAATAAGTTTTGTGAGAATTCTTCAAAAAAAATTCAAATGGGTTGTTCATAGATTTACTGGGAAGTTTTTGTTTTGAAAAAATAAGGAAATTTGAAATTTTTTTGAGTCAAAGGTTTTTGGTAAAAAGGGTTTTTCAATTTTTTTAAATTCTTAGTTTAAAACTAATTGAGTGAAAAAAGTTTGGGTTTTTTTTTTCATAAATGGATATTTTGTTTTTGAAATAAATGAAAAATAGAGTTTAGGTTAGAATCGATGATTTTTCCTATTTTGTAAATTTGGAAGTTCCATTTTAAAATTCTTTTTTTTAAAGGGTGGATAAATAGAAATGGTACTGGGTTCAAATGGGGTATAGAGAATAGAATGGTAAGAACACTCGACAATTTAAATATGAATAACATTAGGATTAAATACATATGTATGTATGATTAGTAATCTAGTTAGAAATAATACAGTAAAAAAATAATAGGAATATGATCGAGGAAATCGATGTATTCCGTGAATACGTAGTAATTACGTATATACGTTAGATAGACGCTTAGATAGATATTGAAATTATACGTATCTTTTAGAAGTCCCCCACTTGTGCTATGAAAATATCCATCAAAGGTGGAAACGGAGATAGCATGAGTATAGGAAAATAGTAGAATGGAAGTTATCCTTGTCTTCTCCACTTTTCATTGATTTAAGTTATTAAGAATGTTTTGAAAAATAAAGGTTCAGTATGATAATCGAGTTTTCAAATGTTTTGAGTTAAAAAACCTTTTTTTAAAAGAAGTAAATCTCTGTTGTAGAAAGTCCTTAAAAAGGTAAAATTGGTTTAAAAAAAGGGAAAATTTTAATGATTCCTTTTGGAACTAGGTAATTTTTTAATTTGCAAAAAAGGTTTCTAAATTTATATTTTCAAAGATAAAGGTTTTAGATTAGGTAACTCATGATTGTGAAATTTTAATTGTATAATGAATGGTGAGAACCAAACCAAAATTTTAATATGGAGTAGATAGGGATCAATACCTAGGTAAGACAGAGTAAAGGTTTTAGATTATGAATAAATTGGCTATGAGTGCTCTTAATGGTAGCAACAAGGAATCCCCGTTGAATACAAGTAATGTTGGTAAGAAGTTATGAACATTTTATTAGAGTTATGTGGAAGACATGAGAAAAACCCTCGATGGAATGGAGAATGGTACTTTTGGTACATTTTGTGAATCTCGTGGTATACTCGCAAGAAGGATCAAGCATGTAGAGGAAGAAAATGCCAAAATTTGAAAATACTATCAAGGGATTTTGATTTAGTGAAGATAGTAATATGGTCGGAGAAGATAGCATTGAGTGTCAAACACACATGAAGGACATTGTTTGACTCAAAGCTGAAGAAAGAAAGATAAGTGATAGGGAAATTATTCCACCCAACAAATTTTTTGGATGAGTTATTCCAATGTTCATAGTTCATATTTCTTACCTACTATAGTGTAGGGATGCATAATTTACCCCATAGTCGATTATAATAATTGAAGTGATGAACGAACCACATTTATTAGAAGCGAAGACGGAGAGTTAAGGATGGCGGGTGATAGCGGAATGACATACTAGAAATGTCCATCTTAATTTAGGAAGAAGTGTTAGAGCCATAGCATCATTAACACCAGTTGATGATGAACAATAGCTTCCAGCAAAATTTTCTTTTAGTGTCTTTGGATTATAATCGTCAGTTGTCTCCCTTAGATTATTAGAAAAATGTACGATATAGTATGAGATTTGTTAATATGTTCTTTTTTTATTACTGATTTGGTTTTATGGATGGGATTAGATAGCTCTGTGTGTGTATTGAGAAATAGTGTAAATAAGGAAATCTCATAAGAACACTTAACTAGCTGATAAAATGTAGGAAAGAGTGGAAGTTTATGAATAAAGTTGAAAATTAAGCTAGCAACCAGACTAAAAATGCTTTAATCCCAAAAACTTTAGGATTTTAGGAAAAATAGATTTCAGTGAATAGAGGACAGGGAAAAGTCGTTGCGAAATAACGGGTCACTGTCCCTGTGCCTAAAAAGCTAAAATTTATAAATAAGCCAGCAGGTTTTTTGTTGTTTTAGAGTAAAAGAAAAGGAAAGGTTCCCTAAATATAAGATTAACTACACAATACTAGGGTCAGTCACCTGAATTAACTCATTGACTAAGTTTCAATTATGTTAAGATATGGCTTAATTGTTTTAAGGATGCAGCGACAAATATTTTGAAAAAAATTGTGTTCGAAAGCTTTGAGACTTTTTATTTAAATTCTTTTAAGAAGTTGGGTTCAAATGTTTTTGGAAGATTTTTTTCACGTGCGTTTGAAATATATATACACACATACATACATACATACATATATAATAAAATAAATAAATAAACCAATAGATAAAAATTACTATTTAAAATGCTTCTGGGAATTTGATTTTTAAACTATTTTGCATGTTTGATTGGAAAGGGAAAAATATTTTTGATGGAAAATGAAATGTTTCAATTTTCTAGTGCCACATGCTTAACATAAGTCGGTATGATGTGTTAGTGAATGTGAATTCTACAGTCCGACAAGGGTGACAGTATATAAAACATAGATAATAACAAAGGAAAAAGCTGTATTAGCTTTAGAATATCTACTTCCATACCTTGTTGATAGTAAATAAAAACTTGTGCTTAGGATAATTATGCTTTAACATCTAAAAATAAACTTCCTTATGCAAATTGTATTTGGAAATGTTGTAATTGTTTTAGGGGTAGAAGAGAAGGTTCTAAAGTACAATGGAATATGTATCCAAAAGAAGGGTGGAAATGTAAAATTTTCATCTAAATTCCTTTTCCAAATAGGAGTATAGATTTAGAAATCTAATTTTCAAAAAATTTAAATGTTAAAAATTGGGTCCTAGGTCTAGGATGGTAGGGATTGGATGCAAATTTGGTTGAACCATACTCCTACTTGCGAGAATGTGGAAACTATTACGTGAAAAGGTATTTTTAAGAGCTTGTGTACATATAGAACTACTAATATATCTAGGTTGTTTATATCATATTTACAAAATGTTTTTAAAATGAATGCATTCATATAGGTGGGGCAAATTTAGAATCATTCTGCATACATATCTTATATTTTTTGATACATCATGCACTTGTACATGTTTGGCTGCAAAATTGGCTGTGCACTAATTGGTTGGATAACTTAAATTGGTTGCGCGCTAACCCTTGCGAAATTTCGGGGAGAAGTTCTTTTAAAAGGGGAAAGTATAACATCTCGTAAAATTAACAGTAATTGATAAATAATTAATAAGGCTCCAAAAATGGAATTTGAGAAAGTATTAGAATTTGGCCTTGAAACTTGCACCATTATGTTCGTAGCGATTTTCTGAGCAATTTCATATTTGGAGTTTCATGATGGAAGCTCAAATGAATAATTTATCAGCGTTTGAAGTTTTTGGAAAAAAAGTAATTAAAACAAAAAAGGAAATAAATTATAATAAATGCGGACCCCACTTGGCAGTCGACGGCCTATAGGGGAGCCCTCGACTAGTTTGAACCTGGATGCTATGATTTGAACCTTTGCCAACGACCCGGATTTAATTATTTTAATATATGGGTTACCATTGATTCGTGTACCTATAAATAATGGCCTAGCCACTCACTTTTCTTCTCACATTTTCTTATCCAAGTATTAAAGATCTGCCACTTTTTCTTCCCACTACTTCTAAAAATTATAAAGTATTATATATAAATATATAATAATAGAAGGATATAAAATAAAAAGAAGACAAGAAGTAGCTGATCAATACCGAGGAAATGGATAAATTTCAATCTATATTCCCTTTAACCCCAAGTCACTTCTCAGATCTGTTAATAGTATGTATGTACCTAGTTATACATGTTCTTTTGAATTGGTAAGGAAAAGGAGTCAAATAAATGAATGGATTTAGATTTGAGAGATTTGGAAAGCATGAAAGGTGAGTGAGAATTGAGATAATTTATTTATAACATTGAAATTTATATCGTCGGATTATATTTAATTATTACGCCTAATTAAGATCTAATGAATTGTAGGCTTAAATCAAATGTATATGAATGCCGCCTACATATTCTAATAGGTAATGGGAAAAAGGAATAGTATGTACAACCTAATTTGAAAATTTGACAGTCCTAAATATTTATTATTATAATATGTTAATTTATTCCAGATCTATAAATGGTTTGTAAATTAGGTTGCCCTAATGGACTTGGAATGTGAATTTCTATATTTTGATTTATTTGGAGCAGGTTCGATGTAATTTACATAATTATCTAATTCCAAAATATATATAAAATCACGTCTTTTGAATTAAAAAGGGATATACCAAAAAGGGAAAGAGATGAGTGATATATGGATATTCTTTTTCGTTGTTTACACTATCTATTTTAATAAAAAAAGAAATAATTTCTTGTAATTTCAAACGGATCAAAGATCTCACTTTTGGTTAATTTATGGAATGTTATAACGGTAATCCTTTTTGAAAAGGCGGCTATGATAAACTAAAACGTGGAAATGAATGTTCTAGTTTAGAAATTAATATTTAGAATTATAAATGAATATGTAAACACGTATAATCGCGCTTACCATTCAAAAATAAAAGTATATAAATAGCGTAATTTACGACGATATTGGTATAGTTATTAAAAGCGTAGTAAATGTAGGACTAGGTTTATGGACATTAATTATAGATTTAATGGGCAATAAATTTGTAATTAATAGAGAGTTAAAAAAGAATTAAAAGAGGACTAATTAACGAATTTAATATGGCAGTTATGGCGAAATTAAATAAGAATAATAGATGGATTTTTAAATTAGTAAATAGATTAAATGAATTAAATGATATTTATTAGAGATTGTCCAATTTTGACGTAAATAGCCAATTATTATAGGTAATAGGCCTTTATTAGACATTAAGGAGACCAAAGACTAAGCGTATAATTTTGGAATAATTACATAGCGAATAAGTATTAATACTACTAAATATATGTAGAATATATTATAATTTTCATAGTAGAAAATTATATAACTTCAATTATACAGTTAAGTGTGAATTAGCGGGCCAAGCCCAATACTTATCTTTGGGTGATTTGTTTGTTTTAGTGGGTTGGAATGCGAGATCAGTAGAGTTACACGACAAAAGTCTACCATTCACTTAAAGGCTGTCAGTAGTTGTGTATATTTACTACTGATGTAGGACATCTCCCACTATAGGACTCATGGGGAATGGATATGTGTAGGACGTAGGACCAGCTTCTAGGACGGAATTAATTAGCTATTATAGGATCCATCTCTTCCTATTTAGGAAGTATTAAATGGTCGGGGGTTAGCAGTTAGGCATGGTAGTGGATATCTCGAGAAGGGTCCGCTTCGGGTTTGAGATATTAAGTAGCTATTATAGGGTCTGCTTCTTTCATAAAGAAGTATCAAGTGCCTGATGAGATTCTATGCGATGTCAGCTAGATAGTATCAGAGAGAAGTCCACTTTGGGATAGGCATTAAATGACAGGGACCTGCCTAAAATGTAGGTATTAAATGGTCAAAGTCTGCCTAGTTCACATAAAAAATGTGTTAATTGGCTTGGGTACTATCTCTTACATTGTTAGGACATAATTGACGGTAGTTGCATGAGACTGGAAAGGGCCTTTTGCGTATAGTTGAGGGTAGGTTGTAAATTCGAGATGCGTTAGTAATATGGAAATTATTATAAAGCTTTATCTAAGTGTCATTGATTTATGCAGTTAGGACCCATTGACTAGCAGCTATTGCGGAGGGCCCGTCGAGGATTGAGGTATTAAATAGCCATTACGAGGTCTACCTCATCCCTATTTAAGAATTATTAAGTGGTTGGGAATTTGGGTAGTGGAATGGTTCGACATATCTTTAGACAGACATATAATCATATAGTTATACCTTGGAGAATGTTAGGTTAGACATATCATATGTCCATATAATATTTAAAAGACTAACTGTAAATAACAGACATAACACTTAAATGGAAATCAATCTACATAAATTAATGGTATGAGTAAAGTACATAATTTTTCAATCACCAAAATGTTGTTCTGACCCCCTCTTTATTACAACCCGCAAGATAGATTTAGAAGGACTGGATACTGGAGTAAGACGGAAACTGCTGATAATGAGGTCTTCTTATTTATGCTTGGCACGGAAAATGCAAAGTAACCAAGGAATGATATTCCGAGGTAGTAGTCTTAATCAATATGTAAGTTATATTATATTTTTAAATTCCGTTGTGAGTTTACATTAGTCGCACTCTGATATACCTGTGTTTATTAATGGTTATCAAGACCAACGATCCATCTCCTAATGGACTTGGGTTTTGATTTAGTCAGAATTCGGGCCCATTAAGGTGTAGATTATTACAGTGTCATTCCATAATTATCGAATTTCTATCGGTACGTAACTCATCGGTGCTCCCAACAGCCATGAGTAACACACTTCCTAAAATTTAGAGAGCGTTACATACTCTAGTCTCAGTGAAGGTAACAATATCCGGTCTTAATACATCTTGACTAGGAATATTTAAAACAATATGTTTATTTTACTTTAGTAAATCACTTATGAGTATAGCACAATATAACCACTATCACAAAAATACCATTTATGGATTTTCTTTTTAATATACTTCTAATTAAAATAATTAATTAATATAACACATTATGTTAAGTATATAATAGAAATAAAACACCTTTTTTATTTCGAACAAGATAGGTCATGGAGTTAGACATATGTAACAATTACATGATTACTCCTAGGGCATACTCCTACGTCTACCAATCTCCCACTTGCACTTGGGGCCAAATATGGAATTTATATCCCATTCCTTTAATCAATTTAATGAGAACTGATCGGTTATACCCTTGATAAATGGATCTATTATGTTGTTTTAATTATCCACTCTGTCAATCAACCGTCTCTGATGCTAATACACTACCGTTATCATGTGGAACTAGTCAAAATATGTTTTTCGACTTATAGTGAACTCTTATCATTACGTTTCTATCACATTATAATAATGTAATATGCTCAATACTTGCAATCACTAGTAGCTTAGTTATAAATTTATCCATACACACACATAAATACATACATATTGCCTTTTTTTGTAATGCTATTCAAGGGAATGTACTTAGCCTTTTCATTTAATCATCCACAATGTTTCATTTGGAACTTTTCCAACTTAAAGCTTCTTAAGGTTTGAACATGAATTTAACATCGATACATTATACTCGATAACACTTATGGAGTTTGAGTCTGAGCACTCCTTTATGAGGAGTTCGTTGTTTTCATAAATAATTCTCTATTATTTTGTAGATACTTAAGAATACTCTAAACTACCATTTAGTGATGTTAATTTGGATCTGATATTAGCTTCATGCATCAAATACATAAGCAAGGTACAATATCTTAGATAATACAACATGTATGATAATTTTTATTGTCAATACATAAGGAATCCTCTTACATGTTCCATATTAATTTTTTTAATAAGGTGTCTTTGCATATCGTTTGAGACATTCCTAACATCCTTTATACTTCTTATAAAGATATAATTTATGAACTCAATATCAAGTATTAATTAACCAAACTATTACTGATTTTAGCACGTGTACATCATTAACAACCAACAATATGTTGTTTATTATAGTCTAGGAATATCTATGTATATTTTGGTGGTTCTTTCCTATGGACATACGCTTCCTCTGTGTTTTGATTGAAAATAGAATATTAGATATTTTTATCAAAACACCTATTCAATTATGCTTAAAGAATGGTAATTTTGTATCATTTCTTGGATCATATCTAAAAAATCCACAAATTCAGTATCCCTCCCATTGACTTTAAGGCACTTTGGTTCTTATGTGCAAATATTCTATTCTAAATCATTATTTAGAATTTTATTTCATGTATATGTACCAAAACAAAAATTTACACCAAACTAAAATTTTGTGAGTAAATTTGAATTAACTTGAGCACGTTGAATAATGAATCTATTATGCTAATTTCGATAATTAGAATTTCTGATGTTATTTTTATCGACGTTGCTCATTATATTCCTTATCTTGCTCTTAAAGACTCACTCGCAGTCGATGGATCATATCCCTTTGAGTACATCTGCCAAAATCATATTTTGAAACCGTATTTGAAATCCTTTTGGATTGTGCACATACCATATGATAGAGTTAATACTCTTAATAGTTTAATTGACAACTAAGTACTATTTTTTCTCAATATTGATAAGAATTTGTAGTTACTCATCGATATGCAATAATATTTGTTAGATACTCTAATGCATTGTATTTGTTTAGGTTGGGTTAATTTCATTTCATTTCACATAATCAGTTTCATCTCTGCATTACATCCAAATTCATTTTACTACTAATAATTTCTAAGAGAAATTTCTTCGTCGGAAAGTTGTATTTCTTAACTATTTCCTAGTGCAATGGAATGGGTATTTATAAACACTTTATGAACTACCTAATATATAGAACTAATTTGGTTTTAGTTTACAATACTTATGTTCAAAACATAAATTGGTCATCTAATGACTATCATACCCAAACTTCTTTTAGGGTGATTCATACAAGCTCTCCTCCATACAGATATTATATTTAGTCTTTCGACTCACACAAACAGCTAACTTCTTGGCCTGGGATATGTTAGGGTTTCTTGTAAACCCTTGTCTTCTATAATTTTATAAACTAGTTTTCAAAATGAAATTAATTTTAACATTTGTGTGCTGCTCTTAAGTACATGACCTTATAAAAAAAAAGTTAACTCAACTTCACTCTCTATTAATTACTTTGTTCCACAAAGTTTGATTACTCTTTATTGATATATCATTATGTATCATAGAGAGGATTAACTTTTAAGATTGAATCTTTATTCATTTTTAGGTGCCTTCGAAACTCTTTCCAATACCCATACCTATTCGATCATATTGAATCATTTTTATTTTCTATTGCATATGATTTTACTTACTTCCATTTTATACTCTATTAGCATGTTACGGTCGTACTACATGTGTACCAAAATATACATGATCATGTTTGTGATAACTCATTGGTGAAAAAAACGAAGTACATGGAACTATTTTGGCATTAATAAACTTATGATTTCATACATCTATATGTATTTATTTGAAAAGTTCATTAACTCTTACAAAGCTCCTACTAAATGGGTCTTTTGTCCTTAATTATCTGATATATAATTCACTGGTACCATATGATTCATAATCATATAGTCGCTCTATGGCTTTAGTCTATAATTTCAAAATAATTGTAAATCATTTCAGACATACTTCTGTAATTTCCAATGCATCACTTTTGTTATGAAGACAAATATGACACTATAGTTTTATTCTATAACGAATATTCATAATAAAATAAAACTATGTCTATTTTTCAGTCAACATTGGAAAATGATTATTATTTCATACATATTGTCTGATATGCCTACGAAAATAATTTTATATTTTGATGATGTCGCTAAAAAGTGTTCTATGGTATGCTCCCATTGCTTCCGCCATTACTATAGTAGCATATGAAATACGAAGCTCCATCCAACCATTTAATAGGCTATTTATTTCATTTAATGTAATTAGTTTACAGTCAAGAGTTTTTAGATCAAATATCTCAAACTTAAAGAAATCAATTACATAGGAAATAATTTTTTGTGTCAAAATACATTTGCCATAGATACCATATTTCTCATTCCTTGTTAAGTATCTATTATTATTTTACAATTCTCATTTTCAATGCTTCTTCATGAACCAAAAGCAACCATTCACTCTCTTTATCCCAACCGTGCATTAAGTTGCATCCATTTTTATATATTTGTTTTCTTTTCTAAACGGTCGAACCGTTTAGATGAAAATCTTACTAGAATATCATAATAAACACTTTACAAATGTGCGTTTGGTAACTCATAACCTTTAAAGATATCAAATAAGTTGTGCTTTACTTAAACTGATCAAACTGACATTTTAGTGATTTCTTATACTTATCTTGCAGTTTTTTCCCTATTGTTACTTTTAACACAACAAGATCATTATTGAAATCAATCATGTTGAATGTATGATCTCACATTAAAATTTACTTGCTTACATTCAATAAAATAATTTCATCAAGATTTTATACATTACGAGTTACGAATGTTTACCATATAACATATATATGTGATTGGAAGTTGATCAAATATTCATATCCTTGATTACTTTTAGAGTATGGATCATTGGTGTTACTAAGTCGAAAACTTCCAAGTCCGTTAGGGTATGGATCATTGGCGTTGGTTGTCAGTAGTAAACGTAAGTATATCAAAGAGCTATCTATAAGAACTCAAAACGTAACAGAAAACACAATAAAAAAAATATCGACTAAGGCTACTAACTTGGATATCTGGTTGCCTTGTCAGTATAGAGCATGAATGAAAAGACTTGTCCATCTATTATTCCCGTTTTGTACTAGAATTGTGATGCTCTAAATCTGTCATATGGGATGTAACGAGGAGGAAGTCAGAACAACATTCTGGTGACTGGTAAATTGCATACTTTACCCATAACACTAGTTTATGCCAATTGATTTCCATTTTGGTGTAGTGTACTATTAATGGATTAGCCAGTTAACTCCATATGCGGATACGATACATCCAACTTACTCTGAGGTATAAGTATCCATATATTAACCTACTTCGAGTTTTAAGTATCTATATATGTGTATATATAGGTGTATCATTGTTGACTGTACTTCCCAAAAGAAAGCTCTAGTCACTTAATACCTCTTAAATATGGAAGAGGAAGATACAATGACAATCTAATACCTCAGTCCCGAAGTAGGCAATCCCGGAACTATGGAGTTTATTAGGTTCAACAACCCATCTCCCATTCAATCATATCCTAACAATGTAAGAGAAAGTACCTGGGATGCTTGATACCCTTAAATTGGGAAATAAACAGATCCTGTTGTCATTTAATACCCAACCTCAAGCAAACCCTTCCAGCTACTCCATTTGTAACAAACGGGATTTTCGACCTTCGAAAATCGACACTAATACATCCTCGATATTCACATGCTGCAAATTCAAGTGTTGTAAAGCCCCACCATTAAGCGAAAGAAGAAATGAAGACAAAACAGAATCTTACATGAATGGAATAACATATATTATTTCAACATATAATATTTACATCAAATTTTTTTAAATACAATTAATAGAGTTTAACTTAACATCAACATGGATAGTTATAAATTTATGTCCCTACAAATGCGGAATACAATAGTACATAAGTATGGTGGAAATGGATAACAATCATTAGAAGAATCTTCTAGTTCCATGCTTTGAGCTCTTTTAAAATGCTCCAAACTAAACCTGACTACTAGGCTGCTCGAAAAAATAGGGCACCTAGAAGTTAAGGGATAGAAAATTAACTCCAGGTCAGTCATAGGACTGGTGTGAGAAACTCAAAATACAGATATGTGAAAACAAAGAGTATTTCATAAGACCATGCTGCACATAAACACGAAACGAGTTTTTGCCTTGTGATAGCCAAGATATTTGCTATCTAGAATCTGAGAATATTATTTTAATGACATTCTTTGAAAAACTGTTACAACCCGAAATTTAAACTATAACAATTAATTGATGAATAAATGAAAAGATAAAATAACTTTGTGAAATTATCAAAATTGAGCCATGAAAGTTATACCATTGTATCCGTGGTAATTTTCTGGTTGATTTTCATATATAGAATGTCAGAATCCGAGATAATATTAACAAGTTACGAATTAAACGAGAAATCGAAAAAAAAGAAAAAAAAATACATATATGCACTAGGTCAACCTCAAGGTCGACCTAACCACCACCTAGGTTAACCGGCCGGTCGACCTAGGAGCCGATCGACCTAGGAGGGGGAGAGGTCAACTTAAAAGTCGATCCACCTTTTTTGTGAACGAACGAAGGAGTTCTTCATTCCAGTAAAAAGCTAGCACGTCAATTTCATTGTTTTCTCTCATCTGGCCTCTCTGTGCTTCCATCTGACGGCTCCTATTTAGCCCATGACGTGATCTCGCCATATTCAATTTTCAAATCCAATGGTCTGGAGTCCACTTTTACCCCTATAAATAAGACCCTAGGCCTAACACTTTTTGTCATTCCATATTTTCTCCGCTTGGGTTCACCTTTTCAGGAAGGCCCAAAAAGGAATAATTTTCCAATGAGAGAATCTTTTTAAATAAAATATTTTGGTACCCTCAAGTGGATCTGGGAAGACCAAAAGGAAAGAGCTTAAGAACACAGGTGAATGATTATAATTATTTCAGTTTTCTTTAAGTAATTTAGAATAATAGGGCTTCCAATAGTTGTAGATTCACAACGATTTTTGGAATAATCTTTTTAAGTAGTTTATTTACGGTTTTTAGAATTATTTTCAGTTTATTTCTTTTAGCTATTCTTTTCATTTAATTTTAGTTTATTTCTGTCGATTACAGCTTTTCCATTTATTTACAGTATTTTAATTTATTTACTGTTATTTATGCGTTATTTACATCCTTTTCCTACGCTTTGGATTTTCTTCTATTTTCAGTTTTCTTTTATTTCTCCCTATCTTCGTGTACGGATTAGAATAGATTAAACGCGAATTTGTATTGAATTATAAGAATACTAAAACAATGGAAGATAAGGTGAAATTGTAAGGACTGTAATAAAAATGGAATTGGACTGAAATTGTAATGTGAATATTAGAATTAGGTTAAATTAAAGAGTTTGGCCTAGTTATAACTTAGAATTATAATTAAAAAGAATAAAAGATGAAAGAAGCTTATTTTCACACTTAGACCTTGGATTAAGTAATAAGCATGATTATAACGTAGGTTATAATAAAAAAACAGAACATAATGATGCTTATTTTGGAATTTAGGGTAGATTAATAAGCACGGATAGTAAGAATAATAACAAAGGCTTATTTAAAATAATTTATCTAAGTTAATAAGTAAAGATGAAAGTTGGATCTATACAGACGACATTTCCTTTATGCATTTAGGGTAGATAAGTGGTCAATGGTTAAAAGAAAAGATCCATACCAGCAGCATTTCCCTTATGTTGTTTATGGTAGATAAGTGATCAATAGTTAAAAGAAAAGATCCGTAACAGCAGCATTTCCTTTGGGACATGCTTATGCTGTTTAGGGTAGATAAGTGGTCAATAATTAAAAGACTAAATCATGGGGATTTGGACAAGGGATGCAACTAGATTTTGTTTAACGGGGACTAGTACCAACAGCATTCCCTATTTTCTATGGACAAGGTGCCTCACAATAGCCTGAAGTGAGACGAGGGCACACTTATGCTATCTAGGGTAAATAAAAGGTCAAAAGAGGGAGCAATAGATAGTGAGAACTGACGGTGGCCGAGCCTGCGGCATCGATTAGGGAAGATAAGGCACTATTGAGTTTCAAGCACTTAGTATGTGTGTCATAGACACCATTGCCTTCTGTGTACGAAGATGTATAGCGTCTAGTCCGTGGTAAGGCCTATGGAGTAGCAGGCCGATCCAGGGTAGAATTAGGATTCCAGCCTAATTATAGGATTAGCAATTCAGCCTAATCAAAGCATCTATCAAAGACAAGTGCAAACAATAAAAGTTAATAAATTGTGACAATTTATTAAATTGTTTTTATTTCCTGCTTATTCCTCCTTCATATTTCCTTTGTTTCCTTTTATGTACTAGAACTGTTGTAAGGTCTATTACTTTTACTTTGCTTAAAGATTATAATAATTACTAATATTCACCAGACTTTTAGTCTGACCCACTCCTCTATTTTCCCCTTTACCCCCCATAGGCACAGCTTCTTGGAGACTTGTTGGAGATTCTATTATGTATTTCTTTCCTTCAGTTCCGTTTTTTAGTTCTTTTGTTGAGCTAGTATTTTGAAAGGGATGTATTGTACTGTAATATTATTTGAGACTTTGGGTTTTTGATTTCACGAGACTTGTATTGGTATTTTGTCATATGATGTATGTGGTATTTGGTGACTTATTTTTATCATCTTATATTATGGAGTTTTATTTTTATCAAAATACTATAATTGTTTCCATTGCATTATTGTTATTTAATTTTTGTCTTGTGAATCTTAGTATCTGCTAGTTTTAGTTATACCTACAATGCACTATGCCTTTTAGTGTGTCCTTTTGGGCATACTAAGGGGTGTGGGGTGTTACAAAAACCTTTCAAATAAATATATTCAAATAGCCGAAATTATTAAATTTGTTAAATTTGACGGCATAATAGGTTTACAACTAAGTCCGAGGGCACTTATTGAATAATGAATTTCCAATTAGTAGCGAGGTAAGTGACTACCTCCCGTACAGTACATTTCTGGACGAATGTATCGAGGCCACCAACAGATGGTCCTCTGCGAATTAAGACCGGCCTACTTGAGACAAACAAATGGTATGGGTAGCACCAAATATGATATCACCCCAGTCGTTCCCGACCTCTTCGAGACGTCTCATAGTTTACATCATAAAATTTAAACCCGAAGTTATAGCGGGTAGAAATAATTAAATCTGGAAAGGTGATATCATACCCTAATAGTTGCGAACCACTTAGCCTTAAAGCAACCCTTGTTTTATAATTCCCTAGGTATGAGGCTTGAGGTACTTTTGCCTTTCTTAGAATATTTTCACTTAAAATGCCACATTTCCATTTCCATCAACACACTATTGAGTTCAACAAAAGTACAACCTCTGAGCTCATATGTCTCAAGGATAGGTGTTAAGCATAAGAGGGGTTACCTCCTACACGACCAAATAGATGTACATTTGTAGAAATCAATGTACCGTGTTCTTAGAAATGCAATGTCGGACAATCATCCATACAAGTTATCCAGGACAGGCCAAACCAAAGGCACTTTCCCACCACATCCTATTGGGCACTTTCCTACAACATCCTGTTAGGCATCCCCCCTAGCATTAGCAGTCAGTAGTCCTTGCATACGAAGCTCCCAAAACAAAGGGACTACTGCTATTTATTTATCTCAGGAGTTATTACAAAATTATTAACAAGTAGTCCCTCCGATATGAAGATCCTCGCCTTCAACTTCATTGTCTTTAACATATCTTCACTTTCGAACCTATAAATTGGTTCGAAGTGGTTTTTGGATAGGAATTGGCCAAACTTGACCCCGTTTCTCCGAACCAATTATCAATAAAAAGATGTTAAGTAGGTAGTGCTTATCATTTGATTAATTACGTTCTCTTTATAAAAAATTCTTTAAAGATATATACCTTTTAAACATTTATTTTTGGTATATACAGAATCACTAAACCTCTCTTTAACTTTGGTAATTCCAAATCAAAATCATCTCTCATAAATCATATTACAAAACCTTTTTGAGGAAAAAAGATTGATAGAAATTATACTAATTCTACTCAACATCAATTTTCGTATTCAACCTTTACTATGCGTTGAATAACTGTGAAATCGCCTTTTAAATTCACGTGGATAGTACGGGTTCTCTCCTCGAAATTTAGTATCAAGTGTAAGAAGATTATTTCTACAGAATCCAAGTTATATTAAATTAAATTTCTAAATTTGAATCTTTTATAATTGTCTCATTTTCGACATTTCTACCTTCTCTATTTCTTGCCCACGAAAGAGGCCATGTGAGCTAAGGCACTGGTTGCTCCTAAACATCTCCTTAGTTTAAGCACCTTATATCTGGATCTCATGAATAGAAAATTCCAGTCTACTCATCGCCTTTAGAGCCATGATTAAATCACAGGATTAATGACATCTTTTTTTTAAATCATTTATTTAAACTCTTTTAAAATAATTACGACACCTCCAATCATCTTTAAAATACTTAGTTATTTATCTGAAAACATTTATAAAAGATTTGGAAAAGAATATTTAACTTTAAAGCTATATTTCAGAAGTTATTAAAAGTGCTGCAAAAATTGCTGCGAATAGTGTTGCGAATATTGCTTTTAAGGCTTATTTGACCAAAAAAACTTTTCGATCATTTAGAAATCCATTTTTATAACTCATTTTTAAAAAAAATTTCAAAATATTTATATAATTTATTCCAAATTTTTAAATAATTAAAAAATATTAATTTTAAAGAATTTATTGCTTTGGTTTCCGAACTACCAAACCTCGACTATTTTGGAAACTTGATTTGTTCATATTTCAAAATCTATTGAACGAAATCTTGATCCTTTTCTTTTGTTTGAAAAGTATAACTATACGAGTTTCGAAAATTCTTATTTCAAAGAATTCCAACTCTGATCCCATCGTATCAATGGATCTAACTTTCTAAGCCGCAAATCGCAAACTGCCATTACGCGACGCGCCTATTTTTGACTCAATTTTCATAACTTGCCAAAACTTCACCAAATTTAATTTTAGTGTTTGTAAACATTTATAAACTATTTTATACCATATTAAAGAAGTTTAATAATCTCATATACACTATTTCATTTATTTTAGGAAAGTGATTTCCTTTGTGATATTCTACGTGAATTGTTTACACATCCATACAAACATATGATCATATCCAATACTTGATAATCAAAGCATAGTAAACACCATAGCAACCATATCACATCATCATCAACATTATATATATAGAGAGTTTTTCACCTTCATTGGCTATTAAACTTAGGAAAATGGACTATGACTTTGCTACGATCGAACTGGAATTTATGGAATTGAGCCCGGGACCTTAGGAAAGCTCAGTATGCTTGCAAGTGGTGGTGGGCTCAGCTTTAGTAATGGAGAGTGGTGGCCGCGAGCTTTGAGTAAACATGTGGAGTGATTTCGCTTTGGTTTGAAAGTGGATTGGCATGGTGTGTATATGTATATATGTATGTATGTATGTATACATTTTACTTTATTCTGCCATAACTTTGCAAACATTTTTTCAACGCATGGAAGCCATTAAAGATGAGCACTTAGAGCTTTAAGAAGAAGGAAAAAGAATAAGTGAATGATGAATGAAATTAGAGAGCTAAGGCCTTGTATTTATAGGAAAATATTTGAAAACAAATATTATGATATTTTCACCATCTTTCACATCATCTTTACACCTTACAACCTTGTTCCACCACCCCCATCACTTCGACTGACCACAAATCCCACTCCGCTTCCATGTGCTTGGCTTGTGATGCGATGTGGTGCTTTGTTTTTATCTCTTGTTTACACATAAGGAGCTTGTATATATACATATGTGTTTGGATATTTTCTTTGCTTGATTTGACTAATTACTAAAAATAATTAATTGTATATGTGTATACATTTGTATATGTGTTCATGTTTGTGTCTATATATCACAACATTGTATTGATTTGTTTGCAACTTCTATACATTAAATCGTTACAAATTCAGATTCTGATCTTCGGTCATATTTTTAGTTCTTAATTGACTTTCATATAAATGTAAACAAAAATTAAAAAATAATTTCTTATCATTATGAATTAATTAGAATGATCTCATTTAAATTACAAAATAATAAAAATCCAAATTAAACAATTGTTTTTAAAAGGTGCTATTATATGAACAAAGCGATATTAATTTTCCTTTATATTTTCAAATCAAGTATATATTTTATAAAACTATTAGAAATAATTTATTATCACTATATAACTAATTAAAATGAATTATTAGCACTTTTAGAAAATTATAATTTGAATAATTGTAATAATTATTGAATCATTAAATCTCAGTTTAATTCATAAATCAATTATTAAATATGATGTCATTATTGATGATGTCATAATTATAATTTATTTCTTAAAAATAAAATAAATTATTTTATTTCATGTTCTTGTTTAAATATATAAATAAGAGTATGTAGCCAGCTCTGTGCATGACTTATGATATGTATAGACTTGTGTATAGATAAAAACATTTTCGGTCATTTTATTGATATTCTTCCAAACTGTATATTTTCGTAAATACTTATCCAAAATAAGATTACTATTATTATTTTTTGTTCAAAACATCATAGTTTATGCTAGAAAAACTTATATTTTAATATTTTAAAAATAAATATAATTTGTCAAAGTGATAAATTTTGCAGGTCGTTACACCTTGCATCATACCAAACTTCTTGTAAGCCACTGAATACTTCTTGGGTAGGAAAGAGGTAGGTACTCCGGCCATTTAATACCTCGACCCCAATGTGGACCTCCCCCAAGAGATTTCACTAATGCACATAACATATAATTTCGATCGTTTAATACTTCTTAAAAAGGGAAGAGGCAGACCAATCAGCTATTTAACACGTCCACCCTATATTCAAACATATATCCCCATAGGTCCTATAGTTGGAGATGTCCCACATTAATAGTACGTATAAAAACTGTCGGTAGTCCCTTGCGGAGGGCAGACTTCCGCTGTGTTACTCTACTGACATTGCATCCCAACCCATACTAAATCAAGTCATTTATAATTCATCTAAATATTAGGCTAGGCCCACTAATTCACACCTATTACAAACGTATTTTTGAGGTCATATAATTTCAACTGTAGAAATGATTACGCCTTTTAAGTTCATTATTTATTCATCTTTATTTATTTACCTGCTATGAATTCTTCTTATTTTATTTTCTTCCCTTATTTCTCTTTTCCATTAATGATTTTAATGACATTTATTTATCATACCTATTCAACTTCCTTTATCATTTCCATATTTTTCTTTGTAATTAAATTCAGTAAATGGTTTACTATCCATATTGACTTGATTACAGTAACTTCCCTTTTACTTCTTTATTTATTACCTTAATTGTAATTAGTGATTTATTTATAATTAATATAATAGCGTACAATCAGTTACACATTATCCTATGCTTTAATTTCGTAAATATAAATATATATATATATATAATTAGTAAACAGAATTATTTATAGTTCTATTTGTAACTCTTTAGTTTCTGTATTTAGAGATTTCTGTAAATACACATATGTGTTAATTTCCTAAAATTACTTATTTCTGCATATTAATGCATTGGAATCATATCTTTGCCAAGAACGAAATATTACCATTGCAACTTTCCATAAACTACCAAAAGTGAGATTGTACCGCGGTTGCAACTACAAGGAAATTATCTCCTTTTATTTTTATTGAAATAGATAGTGGTTACTGCAGAAAACATCCCTACTTTGCCCATCTCATTCCTTTGGATATATGAACGTTTTTTATCATTTCGAACGATGCATTTTTCATACATAACTGTGAAGTTAGACAGTTTATGGAAATTCACATGGCAATCAATATAACTAGATTGTACATTCTACAATTTCAATAAATTAAAACATAGAAATTTAAATCCCAAATCAAATCTCTAATCAGTGACGAGTTTAAAAATTATGACTCAAATAACAATAATTTGGAATTAACTGTGCAATTCTATCAATATTATATTTCATAAATTTTAGGGAATATTCTCCCTAACTTCTAGATCTTGGGTGTATATACCATTTCATCCTTATTAAACAATTTCTGAATACGTAGGCAAGGATTTCAAGTTAGATTTGTTTATTTAAGACTACAATTCAATGATTTTCACATAGGCATAATAATATAAATATAATTCCAATGGAATAAATTTAGTATCATGTAAATTTTACAATTTTCCACTCACCTTTTGGTTTTTAAATCTCTAGATCCAAATCCATTCCTCTTACTTAACTCCTATTATTTTCAACCAAATATGTGTGTGTGTGTGTACGCCATTAGAATTGCAGAATTGAGAGGAGATTTGAGTTACGTGAAGTTGAAAGAAAATTTCTACACTTACCTCTTTCATAGAATCTGTGACGACCCGCCCTTCTCGACCCTCGAAAATCGACGCAAAATACCCCACGGTATGATATGCCAACAATCAAGTGCCGGAAAAGACAGATTGTTAAGGGGAAGAAAGAAGATAGAAGAAAGAAGGAACTAAACAATATTAGAATCTCACAATCGCAACGGTATAAAATGTAACATATAATATCAGATCTTTACAAAAAATGAAAAATATATCTATTTTATACAATGTATCATCAGAGTATCTCAAACAAAAAACATTTACCAGTCAGACAATTCCATACAATCACAGCAGCGGATAATATACAAGTATGGATAATACGTCTCGGACTCCAGCTCCTCTCCTGCTCCATAGCATCCTGTCCTGAACATATAATACTCGGTCTGACCCAAGCACTATAATGAAATAACACCCGAGTCAGTCTGGGATACCAGCTGATAAAGTTACACCCAAACTGATTTTTAAAGTTTCGAAAATCCTTTTGAAAACAAAAGCATCTCGTAAGACCACGCCACAAATAAACATGTCGGGTTTTTACCTTACGATAGCTAAAACACTTCATAAAAATCCTCTGATATTATAATAGGGTCTATATACAAATACTTATAAAATAGCCGAAATTGTTACATGATTAAATTCCAGCTACTAGCCACAGAGTGGGTAATACAAACAAAACTCGTAAAAGGCGCGTAAGGAGAATGGATTTCCAACTAATGACTAGGCACTGGGGTACCACCTGTAACAGTACCTGGTCTAGATCAGTGTACCGAGGACCACGCCGGATCCCCTGCAACACAAGGCCCAGACTATCCCTTACTGGATAATCCCGAGTAAGATCACCCCACGGTTGGGATCAACTACCGCACCACTAAGCCGAAATAAAAAGGACATCTAGACAGGGATGACCTTACCCGGAAATGGGTGCTGCCCACCTAGCCTTGCTGCATAACACCTGATTTTCAGTCATTCCCGGTTGATGAGGCTTGAGGCTAAGCGTTACCTTTTAGAACATTTCACTTAGAATGCCCATCGCCCACCGGATGATGTTCCAAAAGCATTCATCCATACAAGTCCGTCCCGGGTTCGAACGGAACCGAAGGCACTACTCCTACAACATCCATTTTGGAAATATCCTCAGGATTAGCAGCGACTAGCCCTTGCACTTCACTGCTCCATCTTCGACTCCGAACTCGTTTCCCATGAAAACGTACAAACCGGATCGAAGTGGTTTTCGAGAAATTAATCCCGATCCCGGTCTCTTCGAAACGATCAACGCATTTGTCCAATATTGATAGTCAGTGATTTAACTATCAATTAACATTCATAAACATCCATCACACAATAAATAATTTCCCACATTATTTATTTTCCTCAAAAATCTCTTTGAAAGATATATTTCCATTTTCAAATCCCTTTTGAACACTTTTCAAAAACCAATTCTTCTCATGGAATAGATTCCCAAAACCTTTACTTCCTCTGAAAACATCCAAGTACCAATATTTAAGGTTTAAAATAATTTAAGTACTTTATTCTTTAAAATACATTAGAACATTTATATTAACCTTACTTACATACTTAAATTAAAATATATATGCTTTATATATATTTCTAATAAAACTTCTTTATAAAACATAAACTATTTTCTTCGAAATAAAGTCAAGTCATACTAATTTTAAATAAAACTATGAAATCCTATACAAGTTTCAAATAATACTTTAATTGATTATCTTTAAAATATAACCATTTTACAAACATTAATATTAATAATATTCCTTTAAAACATAATGCCAATTGTCCCCTTAAACAATTATTACTATAACTAATTTAGTAAATATTTACTTTTGAAATCTTTGCAACCTACATAAGAATTTTTTTCAAACATTCTTTTGAAACCAAATTTAAAACCATTATCTTCTACTTAGAAATCTGCTTAAAACGTACTTGGATTTTAAGGAATTACACTTCCATTTAGGATAACCCAAAGAATTCTTTTTATATATCCTACACGATTCATCTCAATTCAATTTTACGTTCATCCCGTATATTCCTTTCCATATTTTAAAAATAAACTCCTCATATTGCTATTTCCTGGAAATCAATTTCAAATATATATTTACAATATCTAAAATAAAGCTTCTAGAAATTATTTAATTGAAAATAATACTTAAGTAAATATATAGAGGTTGCTTAAGTACTTTAAACCAGTTTAACCTTTAAACTAAAGCTATTAAATTAAATATTTATATTATAATTTGCTTTTGAACACTTAATACTACTTTACTTTTTTAATAGTTAAATACCATAATTACTTAATCAAATATTTGCTTTCACTTAAACAATTTAAAATAATTCCTTTCTAAAATATTCTAAACATATTTAAACTGCAGATTTATATTTGAAATTTTTTGCTTAAAAACATACTAAAGTTTCCAGGAGAAAGCACACTTCCCATCCCTTAAAAATAAATCTCGCTATTATTTTAAACAATTCACAATTCCCTTTAAATTCACAATTTCAAACATTTCAAATTTCCAACCCATTCCTTGAATTTAATTCCTTTTAAAATTCTTTACTTAAGAATTTCTTTTATTTCCTTCAAACCCAATTTACTTATTTATATTTAAATTCCCAGATTGTATTCACCAAATTATATCACAACACAATTTAATTTCAATTTAATCTAAGATCGTATATAAATAGAGCATAGCATAACAGGATCTAAAACAGTTTGTCATTGAATATAAATGAGATATATCACAGAATATAAATTAATTTCTATTTGTGAGGAATCCAGTTGGATCCCTCCAACTTTTTTCCCTGCATCCACAGATATTAGCATAACCAATAAATATCGATTTAATTTGATAATAATTGTCATATTCAGCTAAACAACCAATCAAATATTTTAATATTAGCTATTTAAATTACTGGTATCTAGATGTGTGTGAGAATAACCCACCTTGGGTTTTCGAAGAGCGTTCAAATTTAAATTAAATTGAACGGCATACGATATAACCTAAATTTTTACTTGCTCCGAATGATTCCAGAATTGCTTCACTGCATAGTACTCGTCTCTGCGATTCCGACGTTTCTCGTTTCGCTGAAATCTGATAATATATACGAAAGATATACAAGTTTAAAGAGTTGTATATATATAATTAAAACAAAATTCTTTTTTTTACCAAACAAATCACGAACGTTCGCACAACAGAAATCGGGCCGCACGTCATCTTCTTCATCACGTCATCTTCACGCGTGCTACTTTGAAGAAACCGAACCCAATATCACGATTTAGGGATGAACGCCGCTTCTACCAAACTCCATTAATTGTCGATCAGCCTAGCCCACATCGAAGCCCTTCGCGCCACCTTCCTTCGGCCCAAGGCTCGCCCAGCTCGGCCTCTCCCCCCACGTTTAGAAAATGTGCGTGACGTTCACGAACGCGGCCCCCTCCAGGTCTCTACACCCCACCGAACTGCACCTCTACCGTTGGATCTCTAGAGCTCGGACAGCTCGTCGACTTTCCAGTTGGAAGTTTTTGGAATTATTGAGCGGATCTAGTGAAAAACGAGAAGTAAAATGGGATGTTTTTGGCCATTAAACGATATAAGCGGTGGCTTAGGAAAAGAACGAGGGTTTCGATCTTATATGTGCATATATATACACAAATAATCCGATTATTTTATTATTAAATTCACTTTAAACAACATTTTCACACGATCTCCAAATGACGCGTGCCGACAGGCGTTTCTAAGGTTTTACCTACGTTTCGAACACAATGGAACGTGTTTCGGAGGCAAATTCGAGCATATGTACGAGTTGCGGAAATAAACGATCAATTTTAAATCAAATCGATTAAAATAGTTTCTATGCGTTTCGAGCTGCCAAAGTCAAACAACAACTCAGATTGCTACGAAAATTGGAATCCAACAATAACTAACTATTACGGATCCAATGGAACTGGTTTTGTCGAATTCCGAGACTGTGTCCCGGAAGGCTATTTCAACTCGTCGATGAATTCGAGCGATTTTCAAAATCGTCGAAATCACTTAAAATTTCACTTTTAAAATTTTATTAGCTCTTTTATAACTCGTATAAAATTTATATTCACATTAGAAATCATTCTGATTCAGTTTAAATCAAAATCTGATTAATTGCATTATTATATTATTAAATTCCATTATTAAATTAATATAAAATTCCAAATTCAATCTATCGACTTCTAATTCCATCCAACAGTCCAATATTATAATTCAAATCCAAATAGACTTAAAATAAATTTTAGAATCTATTTTTATATCTATTTACACCCAGAATCACCAATTATTCCAATTCCAATATTAGATTATTATTATTCAAATTTCAATTAAATTACCGTATTTTAAATTTAACCAATTCTATCAATTTGACCAAAACCTTTTATTTCAAAATTAAAATTATAATACATATTCAACATTTAAAATGAATTAAATGTTCACATCTAGTGACCCAAAATTCCGGGTCGTTACATTCCTCTCCCCTTATAAAAATTTCGTCCCCGAATTTTGCTAAGGTAGAAGAATGTTCCAAACCAAATAGCAAAACCTACTTAGTGAAAATCTCAATTTTATCTTGCCTAAATTCTTTAATTTCAAATCAAAACTGATAGTTTCAATTCCTATTCCAAAATTCTTTTTGTTCAATTTTAATTTGAAATAAATTTGTCGTTAACGAAATGTTTTTTTAAAAGTTTTCGAAAAATTTCTAACTCCCAAAATTGCCGGAAAATTTTGGCAGAGTCCCCCTTGTACGGAGGATCTTTTGCAATATCACAACAGATATAAATATATATACATCGACCCACACGGTCGAAAAAACCAAAAACAGTTCATATTTCCTATTTTTATTGCGTAGGCGTACCTTTTGTTACCATTTTAACAGCATGCGGCTAATTTATATTGCATATACACACTCCAACTCTATCTACTGCCTCCCGTACCTGTATTACTTAACCAAACACATCAGTTTTCAATAATATGAGAATTTATCAACATTCTTTCCATTAATCTAGCCAAACTCATCAATTTCATAGTTTAAACAAATAAATCTCATAAATTTAATATGAACCATATTTTATCAGCAATCTAAAGATTTCAACCACTATTTTAATTTTCTATCAAATCTAACTTCATTTTATTTCACTTGAATGAATTACATTCAAGCTTACCATCCTCAATCCATATTCACATCAATATGATTACATGTGTATTACTTTCATCAGTTTACTTCAATTAAATTCCAAACTGACCCACAACCAAATTTTTTTACTTTCAATTTGATGTATTTGCATTTCTTTTATGTTCCATTTTCATTCATATGCAAAACCACTTAATAAAATTTCAATCCATTTCCAGTTGATTCAAAAACCAATTTCTTTTGCTTCTTTAAACCAACTCAATTCCGAATACAACAAAAGGACCAATTCTTATGCAAATCTTCATGTCATTCAAGCAAATAATCATCATTTAGGCTTATAACCATTCAAATTAATTGCAACTTAAATTTATATGAATTTTATTTCATTCGTGTAACAACCCAGAATTTCTGTCATTTAAAATTTGTATATTTAATTGATTTTAAATATTAACAAGTGAAATTTATAAGTCGAATAAATTTTATTTCGAATAATTGGATTTAATTGGATAATTAAATCGATAATTTAATATTTGAAATTCCAGAAATAATTGGAAATTGGGTTTAATATGATTGAAAATGATTTGTAAAATTTTATTTTATCATATTGGAGTCATAATGATGTTATAGAACTTTTAAAATTGAATTTGGAGTTAATTTGTGAAAATTTAATATTTTAATATTTAATTGACGAGTTAAAATAGCCATTTTTCAAACAGTCTCAGATTTCGACGAAACCAGTTTCATCGGATCCGTAATGTGATATTATTGTAAGATTTCAAATTTCGTGTCAATCGGATTTACCGTTTGTCCGGGGCAAGCCAAAACGCATAGAAAATTAGTTTAATCGATTTAATTTAAATTTGATCGTTTATTTTCGTAACTCACACAGATGATCGAATTAGCTTCCGAAACCTATTCCATTGTGTCCGGAATGCGGGGTAAACCCTTGAAACGCCAGTCGCCGTGCGAGATTTGGAGTTCGGAAAATTTCGGATGAATAGTTATTTGTGAAATTTTCTATAAAAGCCCTTTATTTTCACTTTTGCAAAAGAAAACCTAACCCTAACTACTTCAGGCCGCCACCATTTTTTTAATGGCCGAAATTGTTCTTCTTCCTTCCTCAATTTCTTCAAATCCAAACATCAATTCAAGAAACTTTCAACATGAAACTTCTAGAACTCGTCGAGGGCTATCCATCCATACGGAGATGATCGAAAACGAAGAGGTGGATCGACGGCAAATCGCGAGCAAAGTGCTGTCGTTCGTGCATGAAGAACGAGGCGTGGGGGGGCGAGTCTCTAGTGGTTCATGCCGAAGGTAGCTCTCGAGATGGACTTCGATATGGCACTCTCTGATCGAGGTATATGTCGATGATGGTGGAGCAACGGTCGGTCAAAGATTAGAAGGAATGGGTTCGAACGTTTTCTTCGGCCTGGGTTTGTTCCGATGGTGAAGAAGCAAATTTTCACGGCCATGATCTGAAGTTGTGGAATCCAACGGCCCAGATGGATTTAGGTTTAAAAATATAAAAATAAAATGTTAATTAATTTATATAATAATTTGTATAAACTTTAAAATGCTTTATCTTTGTCATACGAGGGCCGTTTTGGACGAAACAACTTGCGTTGGGTTCGTATGGACGAACACTACGCTATGGAACTGGATTGGAGTCGTTTGGAGTTAGTGAAAATTCCGGGTAAAATTAAACGCGTGTTTAATTTTATTCGAAATAAAATGCTGGAACTGAATTGAAATCAAGGTGAGAACTTCTCACTCAATCGAAACTATTTCGATTTAAATTTTAAATAGTTAGATTTAAAATTTGCTTGAATGTATGTTTGGATGATAAATTTTTATCTGTTGTTTGAAATAGACATTATACGCCGTATATTAAGCGGATGTTATTTATTAAAAACATATACCGCGATAATTCCATTTTTGATTGGAATTGGTATTATATATGTACTTGGAGTTGATTTCCCGCATTATATAGCGGATGAGACCCTATTGCGCCGTATAATAGCGGATAATATTTTATAAATCCCATATACCGCGATATTCCGTATTGGAAAGGAGTTGGTATTTTGCTAACATCTGTGGATGTAGGGAAACAGGTTGGAGGGATTCAACTGGATTCCTCACCAGTATTTATTTGATTACAGATATTTTGATATATGTTGATTTTCGTATACTGATATATGATGTCTTTGTTGTCGTGATTGACTATTTGGTGTGTTGCATCATTGGGCCAACTTTGGAATTATAAAAGGATTTTAAAGTGATGATTTTCAAATTTAAAAAGGGTTTTAAAGTGATTTTTGAAAGTATACGTTTTATTAAATTTTGGAATTGATTCATTTTAAATAAATAAACGTTATAATTTTTAATGTTAAAAATTATGATTTTTTGTAAAATATAACCGAAATGTGATTTTTGAAATAAATAGTTGATAAATTTATAAGATGGTTTAAATTGGGATTTTTGAATTATTATAAACGGTTTATATAAAAGATTTATATAATTGATATTTATAAATTAAAATATTGGAATTATAAAACGAATTTTTATAAGTGTTAAAAATGAAGTTTGTACATGGATTTATAAGTAAATAAGAATTTTAGATTTATAAATTGATGATATAAAAGAATGAATTTGTGAATAAATGGATTACAAGTAATTTACTTATAAATTGGATCTCGACATGTAAATGAAATATAAATAGAATTGGTTAATAACGTAGATTTATAAATCGAAGTCGTTATAAAATATAAATGGAATTTATAAACATTGTTTTATGAATCCGAAATCAATTGAATTTGATAAATTAAACATAGAAGTTTATTAAAGGAGATATATTCGTGATTTTGGACAACGAATTATCCTTTAAGTTAAATGTTGTAATAATAAGAGTTTGGTTAGAAAGTATATTCACGATTTTGAACAGTGAATATATTATTAAATAAAAAGAAATGTTTTTGGGAAGTGATATTTTAAATAGAATTAAAACAATTTAAAGATGTTTTAAAATGCGTTAAGTATCGAATACATAGATTTCAACATTCATTATTGAAATAGACGTTTTCGAGAAATAAGGAAATGGTGGACCATAACACTATTGTTATAGTAAATGATTTCCGAAAGGAAATGTTTTATATAGTATTGGGATTTATATATCTATCTAAAATTTCGAATCCCTATACTAGTGATTTTGGGTTGTCGTAACGATGTTTTACGCAACATTTGTTTTGACCCAAATAAATGTGTTAAGAGAACGTTTTCTTTAAAGAATGAAATATATACTTAATTTCGATTTAAGTATATTGAATATTTTCCAAGTGTTGAAAATAAATGGATTTGTGAATTACTTATTATTAAATAAGTATGGAAATGTTTTCCGATATGAAGTGAATGTGTTGAAATTTTATCTTTTAAAGATAAATTGAAAATGAATATTAGAATCGATTTAAAAATCATATATTCATAAATATTTTGGAAGTGTAAATTCACTATGGAATTTATAAAAGAAAGGGAAATTTGTTTAAAAATAAACATTGATTTATTTTTGAAGCGTGGAAATAAATTTACGGATTTGGAACGTAAATATAAAGTAAATCGGTAAGGATTTATTTAATTGGTTTAAGTGAACCATTTGGAATGAAAATGAACAAAGATTTGTGAATATATCCCGTATAGGGAAACGATTTGAAATTTGTTTTCAAAAGTTGTAAAGGTGAAAAGTGATTTGAAATTGTTTTCGAATGTTGAAGTGTGGAAATTATATATCTAGTAAAGATATTTGGGAAAATAAATAATTTGGAAAATTATTTGGAATCTAGTGATGTTGTGCACGCCTATTGATAGTTAAATAACGGACTATCAATATTTACCTTTGAATGGGTATTTATTGTGATTTTCTTGAATTTGAATGCCACACTTATTTTTAAAATAAGCGCTCACTATTCGGGTTAGCCGGGAAAGGACCTTGGGGTCGTATAACCGATTCCGAATATGTGATACGTCGTTATGGATTGCATTTGATGACCGGTGTTGAAGACCGGATATTTGTGAAAACGGAAGGATTACCGTCGAATGTTTCTGTATCGGCTGATCTCCGATATAGAAGTTTACCACCCTTAGTGACGGGAAGTCCGGACGTGATTAGTGAATATCCGGATTGCAAGGGCTTCTTTGGAAGTGCCTTCGGTTCTGTTCCAACCCAGAACAGACTTGTATGGATTGTATGTCAGACATTACAAATTGAGATATAAAGCTGATTTCTTTCAAATATATTTCTGCTGGTGGTGGAGAATTTATTCTCTTAGCTTAACACCCTTCTCTGAGACGTACGAGCTCAGAGGTTATGTAGTTGAAGGTTATTAGTGATATACTCCCAATTTGGTAGTGTGATATGCTAAGTGATGTTGAGCATATGTGATCAAAGCACAGCTTTTGTATAAAGCGTGCTTTGTGGACGAGAATTCGTCGGACCTCACATCCCGGAAATGGTCAAAACAGGAAGGATGCAGCAAGGTTATTAGGGGGTAGCGCCCCTTTAGTGTATGTCATTCCTTCTGGATAGAGGTGGTATCATGGTATGGAGCCAGATACTTAACCTATGTTGTTGCTGCAAATTTATTACTTTGTGGTTGTTGAAATCGAGGATCCTCGGATGAAGGTCGGTTACGACCGGGGGATGGCATATTCGTGTCAGTAGTTACCCAGTTAGGGGTAACCCGGCCTTGTGTTGGCAGAGATCCGGTTAGGTTCTCGGGTCGTCTTTCCAGAGGCATACCCATGTGGCAATGGGAAGTTCCTTGGCCTGACCATTTGTTGAAAATCCAACGAAACAATACGAATCTTGTACGGTTTTAGTTGTAGAACCTGCCATTTAATATGGTAGCTATAGTAGGCATAATATAATGGTACCTATGCTGGCTAAGATTTATATTCTACTTTCGAAATGTTTTCTACACTATGCACTAATAATAATATCAAAAATGATTTGATTTTGCATAATAAGCATCTTTGACTAACATAAGAAGAAATCTCCTCCAAGTCTGCGTTTGCATTGTGTATGTGGTGGGAGGTCTTATGGTAGTTACATTTTCAAAAAGCATTGCGAATTGACTTCAAAAATTATCATGTTGTTTGTTTTTAAAGATAAACTATTTTAAGTTCTTACACCAGTCCCATGACTAACTCGGAGTTTATTGTTTTCCTTTCTAAACTCGGGGTGCCCACCAATTTCCACACGGGCAGTCTAGAGTCAGGTTATAAGGATATTCTGGAATTCAGGAGTTGCTGGAGGTAAGCTGGATGGCATGGCGTATCAACTAGTATATAGTATTTCTTTTCCGCTGTTTTTTGTTGTACACTCTGATAATGTAATGTAATGGTGATGTAATGTAATAACTGATGTAGTTCTTTTTTTAAAAGATATTCATTTATCTATTATATGTTGTTCCGCTGCGATTGTGAGATTCTGATATTGTTTTATGTTTCTTCTTCTTTAACCCTAAAGACTTGTAAGTTTGTTCCTCTTTGGCTGGATTGTTGTGGAATGTTGCCAGTTCAAAGGAGTACGGATTTCCGCGCCTTTACATTTGGTATCAGAGCATATGGTTAAGCGACAACCATGGCTCTGTTGGGTATTACTCATTAGAGATAGAGTCAGCAGTACTCTAGAATGAGTGTGAGTGTAATAATAGATACGAGCGCGTATTTGTTAGTGAATATAAAATTATTTTATATTGTGATGATTGGTTTGTTGAGTGGTATATGGGTTCTGGTCAATACGGGTAATTAACGTGGTTGATAGGGATCTCTAAACACTTGTACAGAACAATTTGACACAATATCATTTTAAAATAGGGTAAATGAAATAATTTTACCTTGATTACATTTTATATATAAAGGAATAATTTTTCAGAATTATTAAGTATATATGAATTGATTGTTTGGTTGCTGGAAATGTTAGAATATATAGAAGTTAATTAAAAGGATAAATTTTATAAGCGAATGAATTATAAGTGTGGAATTATAAAATGTGATTTATGAATAAAAGGAAAATTTTGAGAAAATATTAAGCACTGAATTCACTACTGTTACTGGGAAATAATAAGGGTGATGACTGCAGCATCATCAGTATCATTTTCGAGTCTCTATGTGATAGATTTGTTACTATAGTAAATTGAAATTGAAGTTTTGTTGTGATAAACAAATTTGAAATTAAAATCCAAGTTGAAATAAATTTGAGTTTGGGTTTTGAAATTCAAAGGATAATTGAATTGGGTTCAAAAATGGTTTTGAAAGGTTGAAAAGACTCTGGAATCCTATTTAAAATATTTATAGGAATGATAAATGATTTGATAGCTTATACAATTTGAATTTTGATAGAATAAATTTAACTTAAAGGATGGAGTTAAATTAAAGGAAGTATAAGTGAATCAATAAAAAAATCCAAGTGGTAATTGTTGAATATAAGTTGTATAACTTACGAAATGAGAAAATGAAAGTGAAACGCATTGTTAAAAATGGTTAAACAATTTGGTTAAGCAAAACAAAATCTGAATTTGATAGTGATATGAGATAATAAATTTGACTTTGCTAAAGGTTAAATAAAATTTTCTTCAAAATTGGAATCTGAATTGGATTATAAGTGAAAATTTAAGTTAAGTTAAATAAATTGATTTAGATTATATAAGATGTTTGAAATGGAATATAACTTAAGTGAAGTTGAATAAAGTTGATTTTGGTATCGAAGTAAAATAGTAAAATGAAATGACAAATATGAACTTGAGTTATATAAATGAAATTCAACTTTATATTGTTAAAGGAATTAGCAATTGAATTGATAAATGGATGAACTATTAAGCAATTGAATGTAAAAGAATTGATATGGGATAATGTATGTAAGTGTAAATTCATTAGAAGCTAATGAAGTTGAGAAGTTGAATAATTGAATGAAAATCAATTTAATATAAACCAATTGGAATTAAAAGTGTGGACCAAATTGAATGTAAATTAAATAATTTGGTTATGTTGAATATACATTGGTTGTTATTTGATTGTTAATTAATTGTGTATATTTCATTAAGTGTTAATGAAGTTGAATTGATAAATGGAAAGCTATGAAATTGAATTTGATTGAATGGAACCTAAAGTAACTTGAATGTAAATTAGTGAATGCAAACTAATTTAAATTGAATATGAATAAATGAATGTTAGTAAAAACATCCAATGTTAATGAATCAAACGTGATTAAAATGGAAAACCAATTCAATGAATATTAATGAAAAATGAGTGTATATGGATTTGGTTATGGATGTTAGTTGGATGATAGTTGTTTGATGGTTGCATTTGCTATGTTGGCACATGTAGTTGTTATGTTGCTATATGTTGTATATTGATATTATTTTCATATATGCATGTTTCTCATGGTTTGTTGAGTGTTTAGTAGGTGCGGATTGCGCATTGCTTCGCATTTGGAGCTCGCTTTCGCGCTATATTAGCCGTATATGCTCGCTAATAATATATAAGGTGCATATCTCGGATTAAATATCGTACTTTTACACTTTTTTCCCTGCAGGATGCCTCATCACTTGATGAGATGTATATTTGCGATATATATACTGTCATTTTCTTCGGATCGAGCCGCGCAAAGGAGACTCTGGCGAATTTTTTCGGAAATTTAAGGCGTTAGAATATTTTTGAGAAAATTGGAAATTTTTTGAAAACTAAGTTTGGATATGGAAACTTAGTAAAGTTGTTGAAAGAAGTTTAACTATGAATTTTGGGAAAGTTAAACACTTAAGAGATTTGAAAAATCCAATTTGAATGGTTTGTTTTGGAAAGTTAATGGCTTCTGTAACTTTTCTTACTTGGTAATTTCGAGGACGAAATTCTTTCAAGGGGAAAGTCTGTAACGACCTAGAATTTCTGTCATTTAAAATTTGTATATTTAATTGATTTTAAATATTAACAAGTGAAATTTATAAGTCGAATAAATTTTATTTCGAATAATTGGATTTAATTGGATAATTAAATCGATAATTTAATATTTGAAATTCCAGAAATAATTGGAAATTGGGTTTAATATGATTGAAGATGATTTTTAAAATTTTATTTTATCATATTGGAGTCATAATGATGTTATAGAACTTTTAAAATTGAATTTGGAGTTAATTTGTGAAAATTTAATATTTTAATATTTAATTGACGAGTTAAAATAGCCATTTTTTAAACAGTCTCGGATTTCGACGAAACAAGTTTCGTCGGATCCATAATGTGATATTATTATAACATTTCAAATTTCGTGTCAATCGGATTTACCGTTTGTCCGGGGCAAGTCAAAACGCATAGAAAATTAGTTTAATCGATTTAATTTAAATTTGATCGTTTATTTCCGTAACTCGCAGAGATGATCGAATTAGCTTCCGAAACCTATTCCATTGTGTCCGGAACGTGAGGTAAACCCTAGAAATGCCAGTCATCGCGCGAGATTTGGAGTTCGGAAAATTTCGAATGAATAGTAATTTGTGAAATTTTCTATAAAAGCCCTTTATTTTCACTTTTGCAAAAGAAAACTTAACCCTAACTACTTCAGGCCGCCACCATTGTTTTAATGGCCAAAATTGTTCTTCTTCCTCCCTTAATTTTTTCAAATCCAAACATCAATTTAAGAAACTTTCAACATGAAACTTCTAGAACTCGTCGAGGGCTATCCATCCATACGGAGATGATCGAAAACGAAGAGGTGGATCGACGGCAAATCGCGACCAAAGTGTTGCCGTTCGTGCACGAAGAACAAGGCGTAGGGGGGGTCGAGTTTCGAGTGGTTCATGCCGAAGGTAGCTCTCGAGATGGACTTCGATATGGCACTCTCTGATCGAGGTATATGTCGATGATAGTGGAGAATGGTCGGTCAAAGATTGGAAGGACTGGGTTCGAACGTTTTCTTCGGCCTGGGTTTGTTCGCGATGGTGAAGAAGAAAATTTTCACGGCCACGATCTGAAGTCGTGGAATCCAACGGCCCAGATGGATTTAGGTTTAAAAATATAAAAATAAAATGTTAATTAATGTATATAATAATTTGTATAGACTTTAAAATGTTGTATCTTTGTCATACGAGGGCCGTTTTGGACGAAACAACTTGCGTTGGGTTCGCATGGACGAACACTACGCTATAGAACTGGATTGGAGTCGTTTGGAGTTAGTGAAAATTCCGGGTAAAATTAAACGCGTGTTTATTTCTATTCGAAATAAAACGCTGGAACTGAATTGAAATCAAGGTGAGAACTTCTCACTCAATCGAAACTATTTCGATTTAAATTTTAAATAGTTAGATTTAAAATTTACTTGAATGTATGTTTGGTTGATAAATTTTTATCTGTTGTTTGAAATAGACATTATACGCCGTATATTAAGCGGATGTTATTTATTAAAAACATATACCGCGATAATTCCATTTTTGAATGGAATTGGTATTATATATGTACTTGGAGTTGATTTCCCGCATTATATAGCGGATGAGACCCTATTGCGTCGCATAATAGCGGATAATATTTTATAAATCCCATATACCGCGATATTCCATATTGGAACAGAATTGGTATTGTGCTAACATCTGTGGATGTAGGAAAACAGGTTGGAGGGATCCAACTGGATTCCTCACCAGTATTTATTTGATTATAGATATTTTGATATATGTTGATTTTCATATACTGATATATGATGCCTTTTTTGTCGTGATTGACTATTTGGTGTGTTACACCACTGGGCCAATTTTGGAATTATAAAAGGATTTTAAAGCGATGATTTTCAAATTTAAAAAGGGTTTTAAAGTGATTTTTGAAAGTATACGTTTTATTAAATTTTGGAATTGATTCATTTTAAATAAATAAACGTTATAACTTTTAATGTTATAAAAATTATGATTTTTGTAAAATATAACCGAAATGTGATTTTTGAAATAAATAGTTGATAAATTTATAAGATGGTTTAAATTAGGATTTTTGAATTATTATAAACGATTTATAAACAGATTTATAAAATTGATATTTATAAATTAAAATATTGGAATTATAAAACGAATTTTTATAAGTGTTAAAAATGAAGTTTGTACATGAATTTATAAGTAAATTAGAATTTTAGATTTATAAATTGATGATGATATAAAAGAATGAATTTGTGAATAAAGGGATTACAAGTAATTTACTTATAAATTGGATCTCGACATGTAAATGAAATATAAATAGAATTGGTGAATAAAGGAGATTTATAAATCGAAGTCGTTATAAATATAAATGGAATTTATAAACATTGTTTTATGAATCCGAAATCAACTGAATTTGATAAATTAAACATAGAAGTTTATTAAAGGAGATATATTCGTGATTTTGGACAGCTAATTATCCTTTAAGTTAAATGTTGTAATAATAAGAGTTTGGTTAGAAAGTATATTCACGATTTTGAACAGTGAATATATTATTAAATAAAAAGAAATGTTTTTGGGAAGTGATATTTTAAATAGAATTAAAACGATTTAAAGATGTTTTAAAATGCGTTAAGTATCGAATACATAGATTTCAACATTCATTGTTGAAATAGACGTTTTCGAGAAATAAGGAAATGGTGGACCATAACACTATTGTTATAGTAAATGATTTCCGAAAGGAAATGTTTTATATAATATTGGGATTTATATATCTATCTAAAATTTCGAATCCCTGTACTAGTGATTTTGGGTTGTCGTAACGATGTTTTACGCAACATTCGTTTTGACCCAAATAAATGTGTTAAGAGAACGTTTTCTTTAAAGAATGAAATATATACTTAATTTCGATTTAAGTATATCGAATATTTTCCAAGTGTTGAAAATAAATGGATTTGTGAATTACTTATTATTAAATAAGTATGGAAATGTTTTCCGATATGAAGTGAATGTGTTGAGATTTTATCTTTTAAAGATAAATTGAAAATGAATATTAGAAATCGATTTAAAAATCGTATTTTCATAGATATTTTGGAAGTGTAAATTCACTATGGAATTTATAAAAGAAAGGGAAATTTGTTTAAAAATAAACATTGATTTACTTTTGAAGCGTGGAAATAAATTTACGGATTTGGAACGTAAATATAAAGTAAATCGGTAAGGATTTATTTAATTGGTTTAAATGAACCATTTTGAATGAAAATGAACAAAGATTTGTGAATATATCCCGTATAGGGAAATGATTTGAAATTTGTTTTCAAAAGTTGTAAAGGTGAAAAGTGATTTGAAATTGTTTTCAAATGTTGAAGTGTGGAAATTACATATCTAGTAAAGATATTTTGGAAAATAAATAATTTGGAAAAATATTTGTAATCTGGTGATGTTGTGCACGCCTATTGATAGTTAAATAACCGACTATCAATATTTACCTTTGAATGGTTATTTATTGTGATTTGCTTGAATTTGAATGCCACACTTATTTTTAAAATAAGCGCTCACTATTCGGGTTAGCCGGGAACGGACCTTGGGGTCGTATAACCCATTTCGAATATGTGATACGTCGTTATGGATTGCATTTGATGGCCGGTGTTGAAGACCGGATATTTGTGAAAATGGAAGGATTACCGTCGAATGTTTCTGCATCGGCTGATCTCCGATATAGAAGTTTATCATCCTTAGTGACGGGAAGTCCGGACGTGATTAGTGAATATCCGGATTGCAAGGGCTTCTTTGGAAGTGCCTTCGGTTCTGTTCAAACCTGGAACAGACTTGTATGGATTGTATGTCTGACATTACAAATTGAGATATAAAGCTGATTTCTTTCAAATATATTTCTGTTGGTGGCGGAGAATTTATTCCCTTAGCTTAACACCCTTCTCTAAGACATACGAGCTCAGAGGTTATGAAGTTGAAGGTTATTAGTGATATACTCCCAATCTGGTAGTGTGATATGCTAAGTGCTGTTGAGCATATGTGATCAAAGCACAGCTTTTGTATAAAGCGTGGCTTTGTGGACGAGACTTCGTCGGACCTCACATCACGGAAATGGTCAAAACAGGAAGGATGCAGCAAGGTTATTAGGGGGTAGCGCCCCTTTAGTGTATGTCATTCCTTCTGGATAGAGGTGGTATCATGATATGGAGCCCAGATACTTAACCTATGTTGTTGCTGCAAATTTATTACTTTGTGGTTGTTGGAATCGAGGATCCTCGGATGAAGGTCGGTTACGGTCGGGGGATGGCATATTCGTGTCAGTAGTTACCCAGTTAGGGGTAATCCGGCCGTGTTTTGGAAGAGATCCGGTTAGTTTCTCGGGTCGTCTTTCCAGAGGCGTACCCACGTGGCAATGGGAAGTTCCTTGGCCTGACCATTTGTTGGAAATCCAAAGAAACAATACGAACCTTGTACGGTTTTAGTTGTAGAACCTGCCATTTAATATGGTAGCTATAGTAGGCATAATATAATGGTACCTATGCTGGCTAAGATTTATATTCTACTTTCGAAATGTTTTCTACACTATGCACTAATAATAATATCAAAAATGATTTGATTTTGCGTAATAAGCATATTTGACTAACATAAGAAGAAATCTCTTCCAAGTCTGCGTTTGCATTGTGTATGTGGTGGGAGGTCTTATGGTAGTTACATTTTCAAAAAGCATTGCGAATTGACTTCAAAAATTATCATGTTGTTTGTTTTTAAAGATAAACTATTTTAAGTTCTTACACCAGTCCCATGACTAACTCGGAGTTTATTGTTTTCCTTTCTAAACTCTGGGTGCTCACCAATTTCCACACGGGCAGTCTAGAGTCAGGTTATAAGGATATTCTGGAATTCAGGAGTTGTTGGAGGCAAGCTGGATGGCATGGCGTATCAACTAGTATATAGTATTTCTTTTCCGCTGTTTTTTGTTGTACACTCTGATAATGTAATGTAATGGTGATGTAATGTAATAACTGATGTAGTTCTTTTTTTAAAAGATATTCATTTATCTATTATATGTTGTTCCGCTGCGATTGTGAGATTCTGATATTGTTTTATGTTTCTTCTTCTTCTACCCTTTTCTTCTTCTTTAACCCTAAAGACTCATAAGTTTGTTCCTCTTTGGCTGGATTGTTATGGAATGTTGCCTGTTCAAAGGAGTACGGATTTCCACGCCTTTACAATTCGGAATTTTCACAATCCCAAATATTTTTATTTCCTTGCAATTTTTAAATTAAATCATTATTCTCACTTGAAACTTATCATCCAACTTAAGTTTATATTAATTTCATTCCAATCTGTATTATTTAACTCATACATTCTTATTTCATCATAATAATTAATTAAAATCCTTTCACTTGCATTTACATTTTATTATCTAAACAAATTTCATTCAAGATCACCTATAAAGCTCAACCACAGTCATTTTTTTCAATTTTCTTAAGTTCTTTCACGATATTTCCATTTCTTCTTATATTAAATTTTATTTAAGTTTAATTTGATTTTCTTCCATTCAAATTCCAATTCATTTACAAATTTTAATTCAATTTGTTTACTTATTCACTCCATTTTAAATTTATTTTATTAACATCGAGACCACTTTAAATCATTTCACCCATTTGAATTTATTTACAATTCAAACCATCACTATTATAATCTAATTCCATTATTCATTCACACTCTCAACTTTTATTTCCAAAATTAAATCACATACTAGAACTAGGTTTTTAGTTTTCTTTTCAAAATTTTCTTGACAAACAACCAAAATTTCATCCATGCCAATACAAATTCCATTTAATTTAGTTTACACTAAATTCATCTTCAAGCTTCTCTTATTTAATTTAGCTTACGCTAAATTCATTCTCAAACAATTCCTTTGGATTTAGTTGAGTTAAAATTTTATTCATACAATATCATTTTTACTTAATCTAAATTAAATTTCCTTTCAATTTAATTCTTTTCCAAATTTAATTCAAGTCCAACTAAATTTTATTTAGTCAACTTAAATTCATTCCACTTAAATAAGAACTTAATTCCATTCAATGTTATTTATAATACAACTACATTTTAATTTTCAATTCAATCCAAATCTAACTCAATTCCATTTAATCGAAGTTAAATCCAATTCAATCCAATTTTAATTCTCCATATACAAGTTCAAAACTTATTTACTAACTTAAGTTCATTAACATCTTTTATATTTTATATTTTCTTCACCTTATTTCAACTTACATTTCATTTAGGATTAAGTTTGAATTCACCATACCATTTAACTATTTCCCATTTGTGATTATAATTCCATTTTCTATTTATAAGTTCACCAACTTATTTATTTAAAAGCTTATATAGCTCATTTGAGTTATTTTCATCTTATAATCACAATTTCAGATTTATATATATGTATCACTGAATTCTTAAAGATGCAAATTTCCTTTCACTTTAATTCTTTGCACAATTTTAAATCCACAATTTCAGATTATAAGTATAACACTTAATATATTATGGGTACAATTCATTACACAATGACCCACAATTACAAAATCATTTTACACTTCGATTTAATCCAAATCAATTTAATTTTAAGCCCAATCTATTTAACTTATCCCAAGTTAAATTCAAATTTTCTATTTACTTCCAAATATTTTATTCACTTCCATTTACTCAAGTTAAATTTTGATTCCAAGATTAAAATTTTTTTTCCTTCTTATTAATATCAACTTCACTTAATAAGTTCAATAGTTGATTCATTTTAACTTTACACATTATTTAAATAGAATTATCCAAAATTCAATTACCCGGTTTTATTTCAAAATCATTTTGAAATAATAAATAACTCATACTCTCCTGGTATATCAATTCAAACTTCCAGATTTCTAAAACAATTTATTTTTACCAAAGCAATTTCCCTTTTTGAAACTTCTAATACCACTTGTATCTCAAACAAGTCCAACAAATATCATAATCGCTCACATGGTAGCAATCCATCACTTTAGAAACTCGAAAATGAATTCTGATGATGTGGCCATCATCATCGGGATTATTTTCCAGCGAATGAAGTGAGTTCAGTGCTTCCTTACTTTCCTAAATTCATTTCAAAACAGTTTCCATTCAAACATATTACCCAAAATAATATTCCATTATTACCTTCAAACACTTTGGAAAACATTTCAAACATTTCCAAGATTTTAAATTTCCCAACTTTGTTTTCAATACATTTAAAACCCTTTTTAAAACCTCTGGGATTTGTATTCTGGTTTAATTCGAATTTAGTTATTCTTCTTTTGTATAATTTATACTTATAGAATTTTATTTGATTATTACCATTTCAAGTTTTAGATCAAATTTTAGATTCTAATTTGATTAAGATATTAACAACCAAACAATCAAATATATATATATATATACATATACATATATATATAATTTCAGAAAATTATTTCTTTTATATCAAAATAAAATTTTGGGTAAAATTATTTCATTTACCCACTTTAAAAACAATACTATGTCGGTTTATCTTGTTTAAGAGTTTAGAAACCCCAATCGATACGGTTGTACTTCCCGTACCGAGCAGAATTCATAAACACTCAACCGATAAATCAACACAGTATAAAAACAATTTTTATATTCACTAACAAGTACGCTCTCATATCTATTAATATACTCAACTCATTATAGAGTACTATTGGCTCTGTATCTAATGAGTAATTTCCTCACCAAATCCTAGGTTGTCGCCAACCTAAGCTCTGATACTAAGTGTGACGACCCGCCCTTCTCGACCCTTGAAAATCGACAAAAAATACCCAACGGTATGATATGACGACAATCAAGTGCCGGAAAAGATAGATTGTTAAGGGGAAGAAAGAAGATAGAAGAAAGAAGGAACAAAACAATATCAGAATTTCACAGTCGCAATGGAATAAAATATAATATATAATATCAGATCTTTACACAAAATGAAAAATATATCTGTTTTATACAATGTATCATCAGAGTATCTCAAACAAACCACATTTACCAGTCAGACAATTCCATAAAATCGCAACAGCGGATAAATATACAAGTATGGATAATACGTCTCGGACTCCAACTCCTCTCCTGCTCTATAGCATCCTGTCCTGAACATATAATACTCGGTCTGACCTGAGCATTATAATGAAATAACACCCGAGTCAGTCTGGGATACCAGCTGATAAAGTTACACCCAAATTGATTTTTAAAGTTTCGAAAATCCATTTGAAAACAAAAGCATCTCGTAAGACCACGCCACAAATAAACATGTCGGGTTTTTACCTTGCGATAGCTAAAACACTTTGTAAAAATCCTCAGATATTATAATAGGGTCTATATACAAATACTTATAAGATAGCCGAAATTGTTACATGATTAAATTCCAGCTACTAGCCACAGAGTGGGTAATACAAAACAAAACTCATAAAAGGCGCTTAGGGAGAATGGATTTCCAACTAATGACTAGGCACTGGGGTACCACCTGTCACAGTACCTAGTCTAGATCAGTGTACCGAGGACCACGCCCGATCCCCTGCAACACAAGGCCCGGACTATCCCTTACTGGATAATCTCGAGTAAGATCACCCCATGGTTGGGATCAGCAACCGCACCACTAAGCCGAAATAAAAGGGACATCTAGACAGGGATGAACTTACCCGGAAATGGGTGCTTCCCACCGAGCCTTGCTACATAACCCCTGATTTTCAGTCATTCCCGGTTGATGAGGCTTGAGGCTAAGCGTTACCTTTTAGAACATTTTACTTAGAATGCCCATCGCCCACCTGACGATGTTCCGAAAGCATTCGTCCATACAAGTCCGTCCCGGGTTCGTACAGAACCGAAGGCACTACTCCTACTACATCCATTTTGGAAATATCCTCAGGATTAGAAGCGACTAGACCTTGCACTTAACTGCTCCATCTTCGACTCCGAACTTGTTTTCCCACGAAAACGTACAAACCGGATCGAAGTGGTTTTTCGAGAAATTAATCCCGATCCCGGTCTATTCGAAACGATCAATGCATTTGTCCAATATTGATGTCGGTGATTTAACTATCAATTAACATTCACAAACATCCATCACACAATAAATAATTTCCCACATTATTTATTTTCCTTAAAAATCTCTTTGCAAGATATATTTCCATTTTCAAAATCCCTTTTGAACACTTTTCAAAACCCAATTCTTCTCATGGAATAGATTCCCAAAACCTTTACTTCCTCTGAAAACATCCAAGTACCAATATTTAAGGTTTAAAATAATTTAAATACTTTATTCTTGAAAATACATTAGAACATTTATATTAACCTTACTTACATACTTGAATTAAAATATATATACTTTATAAATATTTTGAATAAAACTGCTTTATAAAACATAAACTATTTTCTTCGAAATAAAGTCAAGTCATACTAATTTTAAATAAAACTATGAAATCCTATACAAGTTTCAAATAATACTTTAATTGATTATCTTTAAAATATAACCATTTTACAAACATAAATATTAATAATATTCCTTTAAAACGTAATGCCAATTGTCCCCTTAAACAGTTATTACTATAATTAATTTAGTAAATATTTACTTTTGAAATCTTTGCAACCTATATAAGAATTTTTTTTAAACATTCTTTTGAAATCAAATTTAAAACCATTATCTTTTACTTAGAAATCTGCTTAAAACGTACTTGGCTTTCACGGAATTACACTTCCATTTAGGATAAACCAAAGAATTCTTTTTATAAATCCTACACGATTTATCCCAATTCAATTTTACGTTCATCCCGTAAATTCCTTTCCATATTTTAAAAATAAACTCCTCATATTGCTATTTCCTGGAAATCAATTTCAAATATATATTTACAATATTTAAAATAAAGCTTCTAGAAATTATTTAATTGAAAATAATACTTAAGGAAATATATAGAGGTTGCTTAAATACTTTAAACCAGTTTAACCTTTAAAATAAAGCTATTAAATTAAATATTTATATTATAATTTGCTTTTTAACACTTGATACTACTTTACTTTTTTAATAGTTAAATACCATAATTACTTAATCAAATATTTGCTTTCACTTAAACAATTTAAAATAATATTCCTTTCTAAAATATTCTAAACATATTTAAACTGCAGATTTATATTTGAAATATTTTTCTTAAAAACATACTAAAGTCTCCAGGAGAAAGCACACTTCCCATCCCTTAAAAATAAATCTCGCTACTATTTTAAACAATTCACAATTCCCTTTAAATTCACAATTTCAAACATTTCAAATTTCCAACCCATTCCTTGAATTTAATTCCTTTTAAAATTCTTTACTTAAGAATTTCTTTTATTTCCATCAAACCCAATTTACTTATTTATATTTAAATTCTCAGATTGTATTCACCCAATCATATCACAACACAATTCAATTTCAATTTAATCTAACACGGTATATAAATAGAGCATAGCATAATAGGATCTAAAACAGTTTATCACGGAATATAAATGAGATATATCACAGAATATAAATTAATTTCTATTTGTGAGGAATCCAGTTGGATCCCTCCAACCTTTTTCCCTGCATCCATAGATATTAGCACAACCAATAAATATCAATTTAATTTGATAATAATTGTCATATTCAGCTAAACAACCAATCAAACATTTTAATATTAGCTATTTAAATTACTGGTATCTAGATGTGTGTGAGAATAACTCATCTTGGGTTTTCGACGAGTGTTCAAATTTAAATTAAATCGAACAGCGTCCGATTTAACCTAAATTTTTACTTGCTCCGAATGATTCCTGAATTGCTCCAGTGCATAGTACTCGTCTTTGCGATTCCGGCGTTTCTCGTTTTGCTGAAATCTGATAATATATACGAAAGATATACAAGTTTAAAGATTTGTATATATATAATTAAAACAAAATTCTTTTTTTTTACCAAATAAATAACGAACGTTCGCACAACAGAAATCAGGCCTCGCGTCATCTTCTTCATCGCGTTATCTTCACGTGCGCTACTCTGAAGAAACCAAACCCAATATCACGATTTAGGGTTGAACGCCGCTTCTACCAAACTCCATTAATTGTCGATCATCCTAGCCCACGTCGAAGCCCTTCGCGCCACCTTCCTTCGGCCCAAGGCTCGCCTAGCTCGGCCTCTCCCCCCACGCGCAGAAAACGTGCGTGACGTTCACAAATGCGGCCCCCTCCAGGCCTCTACACCCTACCGAACTACATCTCTACCGTTGGATCTCTAGAGCTCGTCGACTTTCCAGTTGGAAGTTTTTGGAATTATTGAGTGGATCTAGTGAAAAACGAGAAGTAAAATGGGATGTTTTCGGCCACTAAACGATATAAGCGGCGGCTTAGGAAAAGAACAAGGGTTTCGACCTTATACGTGCATATATATATATATACACACACACACACACACATACACACACGTAATCCGATTATTTTATTATTAAATTCACTTTAAACAACATTTTCACACGATCTCCAAACGACGCGTGCCGACAGGCGTTTCTAAGGTTTTACCTACGTTTCGAACACAATGGAACGTGTTTCGGAGGCAAATTCGAGCATATGCACGAGTTGCGGAAATAAACGATCAATTTTAAATTAAATCGATTAAAATAATTTCTATGCGTTTTGAGCTACCAGGGTCAAACGACAACTCATATTGCTACGAAAATTGGAATCTGATAATAACTAACTATTACGGATCCAATGGAACTAGTTTCGTCAAATTCCGAGACTGTGCCCCGGAAGGCTATTTCAACTCGTCGATGAATTCGAGCGATTTTCAAAATCGTCGAAATCACTTAAAATTTCACTTTTAAAATTTTATTAGCTCTTTTATAACTCGTATAAAATTTATATTCACATTAGAAATCATTCTGATCCAGTTTAAATCAAAATATGATTAATTGCATTATTATATTATTAAATTCCATTATTAAATTAATATAAAATTCCAAATTCAACCTATCGACTTCTAATTCCATCCAACAGTCCAATATTATAATTCAAATCCAAATAGACTTAAAATAAATTTTAAAATCTATTTTTATATCTATTTACACCCAGAATCACCAATTATTCCAATTCCAATATTAGATTATTATTATTCAAATTTCAATTAAATTACCGTATTTGAAATTTTAACTAATTCTATCAATTTGACCAAAATCTTTTATTTCAAAATTAAAATTATAATACATATTCAACATTTAAAATGAATTAAATGTTCACATCTAGTGACCCAAAATTCTGGGTCGTTATAGAATCGATTCACTCTTTCACTTTTTCTCTTTTGTTTAATGTCCTTCTCCAGCATATACATATATATATATATTATTTTTTACAATTTCTCAAAAATAGCGGAGAAGGAGAAATTTCATTGTACCAAACTTCTTAATTAATTACTGTTTATTTTACGAAGGTTACATTATCACCCTTAAAAGAATTTCATCCTCGAAATTACTTAAGGGTTGAATCATGTAACATAACACGTAATCGTTCTCAACTATCCAACCAATTAGTGCACAACCATTTTTTCAGCCAATCATGTGGATATGCACGGTGTATCATAACACGTTTGATATATACGTTGAATAATACTAAATATCCGCCTCCTACATGCATGCATTCTTTAAAACAATTTTGAAATTATAGTGCAAACAACCTATATATATATATATATATATTGTTAGTTCTATATATATGCCAGTTTTCAAAAATAAAAGCCACTGTTTTCACACAATAATTTCCTCACCGTTATGGATAGGAGTATAGTTCAATCAAATTTGCATCCAATCCCTACAATCCAATACCTAACATGCAATTTCTAACAACTAAAATTTTGAAAAACCATTTTTTCTAAATCTATACCCATATGCCAGAATAGGAATTTAGATGTATAATGTTATATCTCCATTCATCTTTTGTATATCAATTCCAGTATATCTTGGAACCTTCATTTTTGCCCCCAAAATTCTCTAATTTGTCTAAGTACAATTCACATAAGGAAGTTTATTTTTAGATTTTAAAACATAATTATTTTTAAAGACCATTTATGTTTATTATCAACAAGGTATGGAAATAGAAATTCCAAAGTTAAAATAGTCTTTTCCCTTGTTATTATTTGTGTTTTGTGTACTGTCATACTAACCGAATAGTAAAATTCATACTTAATAACACATCGAACGTTCCTATGCTAAGCATATGGCATTTTAAGATCCAAAAATTTCTTGTATTCCATTCAAAATCGTTTTCCCTTCTAGTTAAATTTGTAAAATATTTTTTAATTTTTTAAAACTTTTTAAACTATATTTTTCGAAAGCATTTGTCTTTGCATCGTTAAAAAGAATAACAAGCCACATCTTAACGTAATCCGGATTTGGTCAATGAGTTAGTGCATATGATTGACCCTAACATTACATAATTAAATTAAAACTTGAAAAAAATTTCTTTTATTTTAGAACAACACACAACACACAAGTATATTTATAAATTTTAGCTTTTAAGGAATATGGATAGTGACCCGTGGATTTCGCAGCAACCCTTCCCTATCATTCGCTTGTCATAATTTATTTTTTCCAAAATTTTGGAGTTTTTGTGATTTAAGCATTCTTTATTTTTAGTTGCTAATTTAATTAATTTTCTAATTTATTTCATAAATTTCCAGCCTCACTTTACATTCATCACTAGTTAAGTGTCCTTATGGGATTTTCGTATTTGCAATGTTCTCAATATATATAGCCGTCAAAGCTTATCCAGAAATTCAACACCATAATAAAATAGCATCATATCTCATATCATATCATACGCATTTCCAATGCCTGAAAAGAGATAACTAGCGATTACAACCCAAATAACCTAGAAGAAATAATTGCTGAAAGCTGCCATTCAACGTCAACTAGTATTAATGATGTTGTGCTCCTGTCACTTCTTACGCAAATAAAATGGTCACTTTGTGTGTCACTCTACTGTAACCTACATGTATTAAGTTACCTTTTTGGCTTCTAATAAATAAGGTCCATCGATTGCCTCAATCACTACAACCAATTATAGAATAAACTGTGCATTTCCACACTATAGTGGGCACATTTAGGATAACTCCTTGAAAAATTGGCTTGGCGGAATGACTTTCATGTCACTTGTCTTGCCTTCTTAAATCCTGAGTCAACCAACTTCCTCTATGTGTGTTTTTCATCTCATTACCATCATCTCTAAATATATTATTATCTTTTTTCAACCAAAATCTCTTGATGGTATTCTCAAATTTTGGTACTTATTTTCTTTTATCATTGATCTTTCATGCGAGATACTGTAGAATTCGCAAAAGTGACAAGGGTTTATTGTTGCTACTCTACAAGCATTCATAGTTATTTTATTCATAGCTTTAACTTCTATCCCATCTTACCTAGGTAGTCATCCCTATCTACTCCATATTATAGTTGGTTTATTATCTACCACTCTTTATAAAATTATTAAATTTCACAGTCATGAATTATTTAACCCAAAAAAATTATCTTTAAAAATACAAATTTAGAAACAGTTTATTAAATTTAATAATTGCTTGTTTTCCAAAAAGGAGCCATGAAAAACTCCTCCTTTTAGCCAATTTTAACTGTAGGTGTCATAACATTTAAAACTATAATTTAGTATTTATGACGTAAGTTTATTTCTCAAGATCAAAAGTCATTTTTAGTAAGTTTATTTAAAATATCCTTTCCTTTAAGCAACACGTCATTTCCTTCTTTTCAAATAGTAAGAGTCGAGTTTTTATTGCATGAACAGTCATCAAATCAATTTTTCCTTTAACTATTTTTTACAATAGAGATTTTACTTCTTAAAAAGTAGGTTTTTTTTAACTCAAACCATTTATTAAGTTTAGCATTTAAAAAAATCAATTGTTATACCAAACCATTTTTCAAAAATGCACTATTTCAGTCTTTCTAAAACATCTTTTATAAATTTTAGCAATAAAAACTGGAGTAGACAGTGACAACTTTCATTTTATTACTTTCATGTTACTCATGCTACTTTCACTTTCAACCTTATGGGAGAATTTAATTGCACATGAGGGGGACTTCTAAAAGATATGTGCATTTACTACACATATTTATGAAAATTATCCACGTTTTCTTTTGCCTTTAATTTCCTATATGATTTCTAATAGATTACTAACAAAAACGACCACACTTTAGCCCAAAATGACACAAAAGTACGAGTCTTCGGGTAAAAGAAGAAAGAGGTAGAAGAAGAAGGAAAGAAAACAACATCAGAATCTCACATCGCAGCGGAATAAAATATAATATATAGAATACAGTTTTAAATATCAAAAATCTATACTGTATACATATACATACATACCATCATCAGAGTACATCAATCAATCATACATGTCCATACACAGCGGATGTAACGACCCAGAATTTTGACAATTTAAATTGAAAATATTTAATTGATTTTAAATATTTGAACGATGGTTTGGATTGAATTTTCAACATAACTTTGAATTTAGCGATTAAATTATAGAACTTAATCTATTGAGAGTTGAATAAAAAATTGAATCTTCAATTTTAAGCCGATTAAAAATATTTCAAAGGCTTGTAAAATTTATATTGATAATATTGAAGATTATAGAAGCTTCAGAATTGAATTTGAAACTGCTTTGTTCAGTTTTGGAATTTTTATCGTTTGAATTGAATTTAAAATAGCCGTCCGAGGCACAGTCTCGGAATTCGACGAAACCAGTTCCATTGGGTCCGTAATATTGAATTATTGCCGGATTTCAAATTTCGTATTTTTCGGAGTTGATATGTGAGCACACGGTGAGTAAACGCGTTGAAATTTCAACGAATTCAATTTAAATTTAAAAATTTAAAATTAGTCAACTTAACACATGTTATTTTCCCTATCCCTACGCCTAACATCACGCCAAGAATCATGGGAGAAATCGTGCCGAGCATACCTTCTTCATGTTTAAATGGCCCTCATTCCTCAGTTTCAATTCGAAAGAGATAAAAATAAGTAATGGCCAAAGCCTGCTATCGTTCAAAAGGAAATCACCATGGCCGCTATTTTTAATCCCTCTTCCTCTCTTCAGTAAATCACGAATTCAAATCAAGGCAAATTAAAAAAAAAAAAAAAAAAGAAATGGGGGCGCGCGCTCGACTAAACTCTGGGTGACTCGCGATGGTAACGGCGATTCGTGGAGAGGGGAGGCGCGCGTAGGCCGCAGCCAAATCGAAGTCGCGCTCGACCTAGGGAACTCGAAGGCGGCGTTCGATTTGGGTTTGGTGATGGGCGACTGGTTCGTGATGACTGGCGATTAAGGCGGTGGGTGGTTTGATGAAGGTAGCGGTTATTTGGTAATGGTGAGGCGATGTGGTGAAAGGAATGAAGTCGCGACTGTGCTGTCGGTGATTTTGGGTTTCGCGCAGATGGTTGGTGAGGAGCTCGAGCTTGAGGCTGTGGCGTGCGTGTTTGGGGATGGCGTGCTCAGATGTAATGGCGGCGGCGACAGGGTAGGGAGCGCGCGCGATGTGATGGCCGTGGGTTTGTCTCCAGTAAGTTTTTTTCAATTTAATTTAATTTCAAATTATAAAATATTATTTATTGTCGGAAACAGAAATTTAAAATGAATACAATTTACAGTTGTTTTAATCAAAATTTATTTATACGCAGTTTTTTTTTAGTTAATCTTGATAAAAGAAAATTTAAGTAATTACAGTAAAAGGGAAAATTAGTTTTAAATTTAATTTTTTCAAAAGGAATTTGTTTAAAAGTATAATATGCATATAAATATATTTGCCATCCTAATCAAATTTAAATTACTAGAGAAAAATTTATATAAGGGGATTTAGTTTTAAATATAAAATTTACAGTTAAATAAATTTATTTAAAAGAAATTGATTTAAAGATATTAATTTAAAGTAAAAGAATTAGTTAAAATAAATTTATTTAAAGGAATTCTAGTTTAAGATTTGATTCTTCGATTGGATAATTTTATTGAGAGAAATTGGGTTAAAATGAAATCATGGGATAATTTAATTACCAAAGGTTAATATATTAAATTTAGTTTTGAAAATTAAATTTTTAGAAAAAAAAAATTGAATTTATAATTGATTAAGTTATTAAAAGAGAGTTTGGTTAATTAAATTTAATTTTTAGTTAAAATAAATTTATTTAAAGAAGAAACTGGTTTAAAAATAAAACTATAAGTTAATTTAATTTTTAAAAATGAAATCACCGATGAATTAAAATTATCTAATGAAAATTTAATTTATTCGATTGATTCGAATATTAATAAATTATGTATAATATTTATACAAGGTATAAATGAAGAAAACAAGTTGAATTGGAAGTGGATTGCAAAGGGGAATAAAGGTGAGAACTTCTCACTCAAAAGGAAATTTATTGTTTATTTAAATTTTAAATAGTTAGATTTAAAATTTGCTTGACTATATTGATTTAATGATTGAATGATGATTGTTATATATATATATATATATATATATATATATTGGATGTGAATAGACCCTATATGCCGTTAGTAAGCGGAGGTTATTTATTACACACATATACCGCGATATTCCACCTCGAAGTGGAATTGGTATTATATTATATATAGCAATATATATATATTGGCATATGTATATATTGCAGTTGATTGATTTCCCGCATTTTCTTTTAGCGGATGAGACCCTATTGCGCCGTTAGTAAGCGGATATATATATTTTATAAAATCCCACATACCGCGATATTCCGTCTTGAAACGGAATGGTATTGTGCTAATGTCTGTGGATGCAGGGAAACAGGTTGGAGGGATCCAACTGGATTCCTCACAAATATTTGTTTGATTTCATATATTGTGATGTTTGATTGTTTATCATGGATGATATATGATGTTTGAAAGTCGTGATTGACTATTGATGTGTTGCATCATCGGATCCAAATTTGAAGTTTAAAAATAACGATTTTGATTTCTAAAGTGATTTTTGGAAATATACGTTTATAAAATATTTTTGAAATTGATTCATCTTAAATAAATAAACGTTATAATTTTAATGTTATAAAAATTATGATTTTTGAGAAATACAGTTAAAAGTTCATTTTTGAAAATATGAGATTAGTGATTTTATAAAATAGTTTGAACTGGGAATTCTGAATTTATTATAAGAAGTTTAAAGATAGGATTTATAAAATTTTTACTTTATAAATCAAAATGATGAAATTATAAAAGAATTTAAAGATGTTTAAAGTAATAATATAAATTGATTTATATTAAAAGATTTATAAGTTGATATTTATAAATTTAGAATATCTTGAATTATAAAACGAGCTTTTATAAATGATAGGATGATTTGTAAATAGATTTCATAAAGGAATGAAATCTATAGAATTTATCAAATTTGATTTTTTTATAAATCAAAATGATAAATTATAAAGGAGTTGAAAGACGTTTTAAAATAGTAATATAAATTGTTTTATATTAAAAGATTTATAAATTGATATTTATAAATTAAAAATATTGGAATTATAAAACGAGCTTTTATAAGTATTAGAAAGAATTGTGAATGAATTTCACTAATGAATGAAATTTATAGAATTATAACGGTAAAGTTATAGAATTTTATAAATAAAAATTTATAAAGTTATTTAGGAAATAGATGTGGATAAATAAATGAATCTTAGAAGTTATAAGATTTATAGATTTGGGAAGTTCGAAGGAATGATTTTGTAAATAAATAAATTATAAGTATTTGACTTATAATATAAATTTTTAGTATATCATTGTGATATGAATTAAGATAGGTTAATAAAGGAATTTATAAAAAGGAGTTGATATAAAATAAATAGAAATAGGATTTATAAACGTTGTTTTATAAATCCGCAACGACTTATTTTGATAAGGAATTGTTGTAATTTATTTATGGAATTATATTCATGTTTTAGACGGTGAATAATTCTTTAAAATAAAATGAATAGAAGTGATGAAATTTATTAACAAGTGTATTCACGTTTTTGAATAGTGAATATTATGTTAAAGAAATTATTTTAGATGTGATGTTTTAAATAGAATTAAAACGATCTAAAGATGTTTTAAACTGTATTGAGATTCGAAACCATAGATTTCAACATTTATTGTTGAAATAGATGCTTTCGAGAAATAAAAGGAAATGGTGGACTATAACACTGTTGTTATATTAAATGATTTCCGAAAGGAAATGTTTTTGTATAGTATTGGGATTTATATATCTATTTTAATTTCGAATCCCTATACTAGTGATTTTGGGTTGTCGTAACGATGTTTTACGCGACATTCGTTTTGACCCAAATAAATATGATTAAGTGAATGATTTCCTTAAAAGAATGAAATATATACTTAATTTCGATTAGGGTATATTAAATATTTTCTCAGTATAGAAAATAAAAAGATCTGTGAATTACTTATTTTTAATAAGTATAGAAATGCTTTTCCAATATTAAGTGAATATTTGGAATTTATCTTTTTGAAGATAAATTGAAAATGAATATTAGAAATTGAATGGAAATCGTATATTCATAAATATTTTGGAATGTAAATTCAATATAGAATTTATAAATGAAATTGGGAAATTAGATTTAAAAATAAATATTGATTTATTTTTAAAGTATGGAAATTATGTTTATATCTTGTAAAGATATTTTTGTGAAATAAATAAATTGGAAAATTATTTGGAATCTGGTGATGTTGGCATATCTATTGATAGTTCAATGACCGACGATCAATATTTACCTTTAAATAGGTATTTGTTGTGAATTGTTTAAAATTGAATGCCACACTTGTTTTTTTAAAATAAGCGCTCACTATTCGGGTTAACCGGGAAAGGACCTTGGGGTCGTATAACCCATTCCGAATATGTGATACGTCGTTATGAATTGCATTCGAAGATCGGTGTTGAAGACCGGATATTTTCGAAAGCGAAAGGGTTTCTTGTTGATTGTCTCTGCACTGGCTGATCCCTGGTATTGAGATCTCCATATGTGATGGGAAATCCGAACGTGATTAGAGATTATTCGGATTGCAAGTACTTCTTTGTAAGTGCCTTCGGTTCTGTTCGAGCCCGGAACAGACTTGTATGGATTGCGTGTCTGACATTACAAGTTGAGATGTAAAGCCGATTTCTTTCAAATATATTTCTGTGGTGGCGGAGAATTTATTCTTTTAGCTTAACACCCTTCTCTGAGACGTACGAGCTCAGAGGTTATATAGTTGAAGTTATCAGCGATATATTCCCAATTTGGTAATGTGACATGCTGAGTGTTGCTGTAAATGATCATTGTGTTGATTATTGTGATAGGATCGTTTATTTGATCATCTATCTTAGTGATCATTGTGTTGATCATTTGTTGACCCAAAGCATGGCTTTTGTATAAAGTATGTTTTTGTGGACGTGACTTCGTCGAACCTCACACCCCGGAAATGGTCAAAACAGGAAAGATGCGGCAAGGTTATGAGGGGTAGCACCCTTTAGGGTATGTACATTTCCTTCTGGATAGAGGTTGTATCATGGTATGGAGCCCAGATATTTAACCTATGTGGTTACTACGAATTTATTACTTTGTGGTTGTTGGCTATCGGGATCCCGTGAGAAAGGTCGTTTACGATCGGGGAATGGCGTGCTCGTGTCAGTAGTTACCCAGTTAGGGGTAACCCGGCCTTGTGTTGGTAGAGTTCCGGTTTGGTTCTCGGGGATGTCTTTCCAGAGGCATTCTCATGTGGCAATGGGAAGTTCCTTGGCCTGACCATTTGTTGGAAATCGAAAGAAACAATACGTGACTTGTACGGTTTTAGTTGTAGAACCTATCATTCACTTATGGTGTCGCAACACTATTTGGATGGTAGCTATAGTAGGCATACGATAATGGTCGTATGTTGGCTAAGATTTATATTCTACTTTCAAAATGAATTTTTCCCCTACACTATGCACTAGTAATAATATCAAATGTTATTTTTAAATGCGTATCAAGCATCTTTGACTATCATAAGGAGAAATCTCCTCCGATTCTGCGTTTGCATTGTGTGTGTGTGCGGGAGGCCTTATGGTAGTCTCATTTTTAAAAGCATTGCGAATTGAATTTAAAAATATTCCTATATTTTAAAGTTAAATAAACTGTTTTGAGTTCTCACACCAGTCACATGACTGACTTGGAGTTTATTGTTTTCCTTCCTAAACTCTGGGTGCCCACCAATTTCCACACGGGCAGTTAAGAGTTAGGTTTATCAGGATATTCTGGATATTCAGGAGTTGCTGGAGGCAAGCTGGATGGCATGGCGTATTACTAGTTATATAGTATTTCTTTTCCGCTGCACTGTTTGATGTTGTATATTGTTGTATACTCTGATGATGTGATGTAATGTAATAACTGATATAGTTCTTTGTTTAAAGATTATTCATTTATTATTATATGTTGTTCCGTTGCGAATTGTGAGATTATGATGTTGTTCCGTTTTCTTTCTGTTCCGTTCTATTTTTCTTTATGTTCTATTCTCTTTTCCCTCTATTTTAAAATTCTCTATTTTCTTCTATTTTAAAATTTTCTATTCTATCTTCTCTCCTCCCTATTTTCTATCTTTTTCTCTTCTCTTTTCTTAAATTCTTTTTCTTAAAACCATAACATTTCGGGTTATTGGCCTTCGATTTCTCGGTAGTCGATAAAGTGAGTATCGATGTTGAATTTTCGAAAGTCGAAAATTTCTCGTACGTTACAACGGAGGTAATAGACAAATACGTAAATACGCTCTGTCACCATCTCGTCTCCTGAGCTCCAGCATATAACCTGAATCATGTTTAACTCGGTCTGACCCGAGCATCATATAAAACAACACCCGAGTCAGTCTGGAATACCAGCGTGAGAAAATCACACTCAATTGGATTATTAAAGTTTCGAAAATCTTTTGAAAACAAAAGCATCTCGTAAGACCACGCCATAAATAAACATGTCGGGTTTTTACCTTATGATAGCTAAAACAATTTTTATAGAAATCCTCTAATATTATAATAGGGTCTATATACAAATATTTATAAAATAGCCGAAATTGTTACATCTATTAAATTCCAGCTACTAGCCACAGAGTGGGTAATACAAACAAAACTCGTACAAGGCTCGTAGGGAGAATGGATATCCATCAATGGCTGGGCTACTGGGGTACCGCCCGTCACAGTACCTGGCCTAGATCAGAGTAACGAGGAGTATGCCCGCGCCCCTGCAACACAAGGCCAGAACCATTCCTTACTGAATTGTCCCGAACAAGATAACCCCCTGGTTGGCGCGACCAACCACCCACTAAGCCGAACAAAAAGGGACATCTAGACAGGGGAAAATCTTGTCCTGCTTGGGCATGACCCACCTAACCTTGCTGCACCTCCCCTGTTTTAGCCATTCCCGGTTGATGAGGCTTGAGGTTAAGCGTTACCTTTCAAGTACGCATCACTTAGAATGCTCATCGTCCACCTGACGATGTTCTGAAAGCATTCAATCCATACAAGTTGCCCTGGGTCTGGACAAACCGAATCACCCTCTTCAACTCTTCACGGTCTTCATTCGAAATTGTTCAAACCGGATCGAAGTGGTTTTCGGATAATTAAATCCGATCCCGGACTCTTCGAAACGATCAGCGCATTGTACAATATTGATAGTCGGTTATTTAGCTATCAATTAATCATACACAAGCAACCATCAAATAATTTCAACAAATTATTTATCTCAAATATCATTCAGATATTATTTCCATTTTAACCCATTTGAATCAAATTTCACAGTTCTTTTATTTCCATGAAATCACTTAACTCGATCTGATTTAACCCTTGAAAATATTTCTTATTTTCTCATTCCCTTCTCAAAATCAATTTATACTTTACTTATAAATTTCCAAAATCAATTCCTTCACTTAATAAGATTTCTCCTAAATCTTATCTCATTTAATAACTCACTTACCTACACAAGAGGATTATTAATTGGATTTTTAAAACATTTGAAAACATTTAGATTTATAAAATAAGAAGTATAGTTTTATACAATTTACGGTTTAAGAGAAATATTTAACATAAAAATTAGAGTTCATATCCAGTTAATGCTAAATTGTAAAACTGGTTTTAGAAAATTAAAGTTTATTATAAATATTTACCTATTCTTTAAAAATAACTAATTCAAAACATTTTAAATTCAAGTAATGGTTTACAAGAAAATTTATATTGTGAAGTAATTTCAAATACTCTTTTAAAATAAGTTTATAATTTTAAAAAAACCCAATATTCATCCATAAATTACTCTTGACCATATTCTCATTTTTTACTTCTAGAAATATTCAACCATTTCCTTCCAAAACCAATTTCCATAACTCAAATCAAGTCCTTACCAAGACTTATCTCGTTACATATTCACTAATACTTCCTATCTCATTTATAAACTCCGTTTATAAATTTATAACTCCCTGAGTTTTCCCTTTTATTTATTTATGAAAACAATTTATTCAAAAATCCTATTTTTATAATTTTATTCTTCAATTCAACTCCATATTGTTCCTTAATAAAATTCCATTTCATTTCTTAATAAAATTCCCTTATTTTATTTCTTAATATAGTTCTCTTATTTTATTTTTATTAATATGGTTTTGCTTTACTTCAAATCCATTCTTCGATTACAATATTTTCTTCAAGTCTTTGTACATAATTTAATTTTTTCCCAAACTCAACTTTAACTAGTTTAAGTTTAACTAAAGTAATAAATATTCTTCTAATTTTACTTTAGTCTCAATAGAAGTAAATTCAAATCCTAAAGAAATATTCTTTTAATTTATTTCATTCAACTTTCTTCAACTAAATTATTTGTAGTAAATTCCAATTTCCATATAAATTTAATTCGCATGCAAATCCATGTCAATATCATTCATCCTGTCATATGGCAACAATATATATATATATATATAACAAATAAATATCTTTGAGGAATCCTGTTGGATCCCTCCAACCTGTTTCCCTGCATCCACAAACGTTAGCACAATAACATATCAATTCCACTTTCAAATGGATATTACAGTATATGGGTTATGATATTAACCAGTGAATAAATTTTTATCAATCAGCCAAACACATCCAATAATTTAAATTTCACATTTAAATTTAATTTAGGGCATCCAAATGAGTGAGAAAATCTCACCTTTGCTTTAAGTTGCAATCCTTCCCAATCTCAACTCGATTCCCCGACTTTTGACCTTATATAAACAATTTGATGATTTATCAATATTTGAACTAATCAAGCAATTTAAATTTTCATTAATTTAATTAACTAAGAATTCTGGGTTTAAACTAATAGTTTTGATTTAAGCTAATTACTTTTAATAAAATAATTTTTTTTTAAAGAGTACCGTAATTAAATAAGTTTATTAAATGATTAAATCACCATAATTTTATTACTTTAAAACAACTAGGCTTATGAAATTATATATATATTCATTCTATATTATTATTGGTGTTCTCTCTAACCTATATATCCTAGATAAGAACTAAAATGAGTTGACTTTACTGCATATACATATACATATATTTATAAATCTTTAAATTGAAAAGGATAAACTGATTTCTATACTTTACTGTTTTTCTGCAACATATTTGTAAATTCACTTGAAAATTAAAACGAAAGCTAAAACTAATTTTATATATTTCAGTCAGTAAAATATATTATATCAAGTTAAAATCAGAAATTGAAATTCAAACCTAACTGTATATTTTTTCTATCCTTTTTATTTTATTTTATTTATACACAAACATTAAGTTACCTTACTGTGAAATCATTTCCTAGTATAGATATATAAATATATATACATCTAAAACAGAATTCTCCTTATTAAATCTTACCGTAATTAATTTTTTTATACATATATAAAAATATAAAATTAGAATTAAACAAAATAACAACAGCAAATACCTCGCTGCTCCTGACGAACGTCAACGAGCTCACGCATCATTTCCCCGGCGCGCCTGACCACCGCTGACATGCCTACAACCCTAAACTTCCCACGGTCGAGTACCCATCGACCTTCACATCGACGAGAACCAACAGCTCTCTACGCGAGCGTGTCGATCCCTAGCCGCGCTACACGTGTGCCTCCTCACCAAAGACCCTGCGCAACTTCGAAGATTCCAAATCGTACGCCTCCGCTCCCAAGCACGAAACCCCATCCCTTACTCTCCCACCCGCGACGATGATGCTTGCGATTCGTTCGCTGCCTTCGTTCTCTGATTTGAATTCGAGTTAGGGCTTCTCTTTTTTTTTATACTGTCAATCGGCTTAAGAAAGATAAAAGAAAACGAAGAAGGATTCTGTTCGTTTTTTTTTTTAATGAATTCGAGGATGGAAAAAGAAGAAGAGGGATACGCGATATAAAGTTGCAGAATAGCGGCCTCGATTAGATTTTTGCTTCGTATGGAAGACAAAGGGTACGAGATATTATGAGGGAGAGGGAACACGATTTGAAAGAATGCGGCTGCGAAAAGATTTAAGATATTTTACTTTTAAAAAAATAATCAATTGTTTCGAAGCGCTTTTACCCCGAACGATCACACGAAGACCTCGAAAATTACAAAATTTGAAATCCAGTAATAATTCGATATTACGGATCCAATGGAACTGGTTTCGTCGCAATCCGAGACTGTGCCTCGGAAGGCTATTTTCAATCGTCAATTAAACAATGTAAAATTAAAATTGAACAAACGGCAGTTAAATTCAATTTTAATCCACCTATTATTCTCAGTATTAATAATATAAATTTTATAAGCCGTTAAAATATTTCCAACAAGCTTACAATTCCAGATTTAAATAATTTACCCAATTGTCAATTACTATTTAATTTATTCAATTAATTGTTATATTTAAATTCTGAGTTCTTTTTATTAAATCAAACCAACTTTTCATATTCAAAATCAAATTATAATTCAAATTAAATATTTAAATTCATTTTAAATATCGCAAATTAACTGTTGAAAAAGCCAGGCCGTTACATACCTCCCTCCTTAAAAGAATTTCGTCCCCGAAATTACTAATTAGGAAGAATGGTCCAATAGCCGATTCTATTACTTCACAATCAACAATTCAACATCCTACCAAACTACCTTTTTAATAAAAGATGCATTATACTATACTATTGTTTAACCATTCAAGTTTCAATTTACAACCAAATTTTGTATTATCCAAAGTTTCTTAAAATTTTTCTAACACCCTAAATTCCCGAAAAAATTTGCCAGCGTGTCCCTTGCGCGGCTAGCTCGGCACAACTACAAAATTGCTCTACGGCCTCTCAAAAGCCCAAAAGAAAACAAAAAGCCAAGTGGCTCAATCAAAATCCCAATCAATTTCCATAAAGAAATTTAAACACATACCTTTTTGTCAAGCATACCTTTATATTACCTGCATATCTTACACAGCAATATGTCCAATCACAATATACAAAAAACATTTTATCGGCTTCCCTACAAGTGTCAACATCTTTCATTCAAATACTATCTTAGATTATATTTGAAATATCAATTCTCAAATGAGTATGCATCATTCCTTACTTAAGTTAGTATAAGCATTTATGTGTTTCTTATTATTTATTTTCATCTTACCACTTTAGTTTGTATTCATTCTTATTCAAATTGATTCTTCCATTACTATATGAATTCAATTTATCTATAACTCTGAATATTTAAATTCTATTTTTCATTTATAACAAATTCATGTCATTATTTTAAATAAGTTTCATTCACTAATTTATTCATTTCCAATTTTGAAAACATTTGTCGTTAACAAAATTTTCAAAAACTTCCAAAAAATTTCTAACTCCCAAAATTTCCAAATTTTTTTGGCAGAGTCCCCTTTGTACGGAGTAGCTTTTGCAATTTGACAATAGATATAAATATATATACATCGACCCACACGGTCGGAAAAACCAAAAACAGTTCATATTTCCTAGTTTGTATTGCGTAGGCGTACCTTATTTAGCATTTTAAGCAAGCGGCATATTTTATTTACTATTTACGTGCCCAAAATCCCGCTATACAGTCTTCTGGTACCTGTACTTACTCAGTTTATAAACATAAGTAGCATATTTATGAAAATTTATAACATTGCATTCATTTAAGCAACCACAACACATCAATAACATAAGCAATGCTATATAAATAACTTCATAACAAATTTATATATTTTCCAAACTAGTTCTATTTGTTTATAACTGACACAAATACCGTTTGCTTTCGACTTTAAGTGAGTTACAACACATCTACTTAACTTCAATTCATAATTATTCCCAAACAAGCCTATTCTCCGTTTAATTGATTTCTAAAATAAATTTCTGCTTCTTAACAATTCAAAACCATATTTTATGTATACAAGTAGTTTGTATAAACAATTGATAAGGTTCCAACTAAATCTAATTGCTTTTACTCAATTTATAACATCATATTCGATTCAGAATGATTTTCACGTCATTCTGTTACTCAATTCATTCTTAATCCGAACTATTTTGTATTCATGGCAATTTATTCAAAAATCAAGTTTATTTACTTTTATTATTCCATAGAACTTTATTTAATCTTGTTTACGACAACAACAATTATTTCTATGCAAATTCGACAATATTCATTCAAACAAACAATTTCTTTAGTTTTACAACTGTTTTAAAATTGATTCCAACTCAAGTTATATGAAACTTCATTCCATTCTAATTTATTTTTAAACCATATCTTTGCATTGATTTTATTCAAAACCATTTTCTATTAAGCTCAACAACTTCAATGCTTAAAATTTAACAAACATGTCCCACATTTATATAAGTCATGCTTCATTGAATTTCAAACTCAAGTTAATTTACTTCAAATTATTTAACTTTCATAACTTAAGTTTATTTCATTTGCCCATAAAGTCTTTTCCAAATTTAATTTGATTTTATTTAAATCAAATCTCTTTCATTTACTTCTTAACTCAATTAATTATTTCATTTAAAAATTTCAATTCCCATGTTCGATTCATTCTCGAACTTATTTAACTTATTGCAAGACCACTTTCACTTTATTTATACACAATTGGATTTTGTTTGCACTTCTAACCATTTATATTTAATCCAATTTCATTTTATTTACCAACCAATCCAAGTTGAATTTTATATTTATAATTCAAGGTCTCTTCCTCCCATTCACTTTAATTCACTCTCCACTTTTATTAATTAACCATTCAACTTATATTTAACCAATTCAAAGTTTATCCACATATTCAAGTTACTAATTTATCCCAAATTAGTTTATTCCCAACTTATAATTCAATACTTGATTTTTTAGCTTCAAAAATCTCTTCATATAAATTTTTTTTGGGTTCAATTCTATTTTATAATTCAAGTTTAGATTTCTATTCATTTTCCAGGTTCAAACAATTCTATTTGACTTATTTATTCCATCATAATTTTATAAGTCCACTTCTTATTCATCTTCACACTTCCATTTATTTACAGTTAACCACATTCCCATTTTTATTTTACTTCGGGTTTATACATTTTTACTTAGCCAAGTACATATTTTATTTCAACGCTACTCAATTCTTTTATAAGCTATCAAAGTCTTATTTATTCAAATTTCCCTTAGCTTACATTAAATTCAACTTCATTTCATTATTATGAATTTTACTCAAGCAAGAATTTTATTACAATACCATCTACTTCTCAATTTAATTCATCTTCATTCAAATTCCAAGCATTAACTTAGCTTAGGATAACTCTAGTTCAATCAAAGTTCTCAATCCAATTAAATTTGCTATTCACAATCCAATCACATCCAAAGTTTAAGGTACTTTACCAATCTATTTATTCAATGAACTTCCACTTTCTTCGAAATCACCTTTACATAAATTTTAAATCATAAGTTAATTTAATTATTGCAACTTCTTACTTAAATTCATTTCCAATTTATTTGATACTCATCTAGATCAAATCCCATGTGATTTAATTAGCCATTCTAAATTTGTTAAGATAATATTCAAGACCAATTTATTCCATCCATACTTGATTTGGATCTTATTTGTAAATTCAAACTATCTTTACTTTAATCCAATTCATAATAATTGAGATTCATATTTAATTTGACTTACCATTCAATGGAATTTCTATTTATAACTCGGGTTTCATCACCTAATTCCATTTTTAATTCAAATTTCAACTTAATTCAAATACAACTGAATTTTATTTTCATTTTAATTCAATTTGCTTCTATTCACAAAACTTAAAGTAATTTCAATTCACTTTAAGTTTTGTTTCTCAGCTTCATTTAAAATTTACTAATTGATTTCTTCCAAATCATTAATTAAATTTCAAGTTTTAAATTTTAATCCAAGTTAAATTTCCATCTTTAACTTTTTGCTTTAAATTTTAATTCCAAAATTCAACATTTAATGTTTTTCCCTGATTAGATAACTATTTTAAATTTAATCATCTCATTTGTCTAAATATAGCATCCAAACATCCAAGTTATAATAATTGCAGAAAATATTTATTTTATATAAAAATATATTTTGGATGAAATTATTTCATTCACCCACTTTTGAAAATCAATATTGTGTCGAATTTCTCTATTTAAGCGTTTAGAAACCCCTTCGATACAGTTTTCGAGGCTGTGCCGACGAAGGTTCATATGCCACTCAATAAATCAATCAACGCAATATAAAACCATTTTATATTCACTAACAAATACGCACTCATATCTATATATACGCTCAAACTCATTCTAGAGTACCATTGACTCTATTTATAATGAGTAAATTCCCCACCAGAGCCAAGGTTCTCGCTTAACCTTTCAGCTCTGATACCAAGTGTGACGACCCGCAAATCCGTACCACTTTGAGCTGACAAAACGACCACACTTCAACCCAAAATGACACAAAAGTACGAGTCTTCGGGTAAAAGAAGAAAGAGGTAGAAGAAGAAGGAAAGAAAACAACATCAGAATCTCACATCGCAGCGGAATAAAATATAATATATAGAATACAGTTTTAAATATCAAAAAACTGTACTGTATACATATACATACATACCATCATCAGAGTACATCAACCAATCATACATGTCCATACACAGCGGAGGTAATAGACAAATACGTAAATACGCTCTGTCACCATCTCGTCTCCTGAGCTCCAGCGTATAACCTGAATCATGTTTAACTCGGTCTGACCCGACCATCATATAAAACAACACCCGAGTCAATCTGGAATACCAGCGTGAGAAAATCACACTCAATTGGATTATTAAAGTTTCAAAAATCGTTTGAAAACAAAAGCATCTCGTAAGACCACGCCCCAATAAACATGTTGGGTTTTTACCTTACGATAGCTAAAACAATTTTTGTAGAAATCCTCTGATATTATAATAGGGTCTATATACAAGTACTTATAAAATAGCCGAAATTGTTACATCTATTAAATTCCAGCTACTAGCCACAGAGTGGGTAATACAAACAAAACTCGTACAAGGCTCGTAGGGAGAATGGATTTCCATCAATGGCTGGGCTACTGGGGTACCGCCCGTCACAGTACCTGGCCTAGATCAGAGTACCGAGGAGTACGCCCGCTCCCCTGCAACACAAGGCCGGAACCATTCCTTACTGAGCAGTCTCGAACAAGATAACCCCGTGGTTGGCACGACCAACCACCCACTAAGCCGAATAAAAAGGGACATCTAGACAAGGGAAAATCTTGTCCTGCTTGGGCATGACCCACCTAACCTTGCTGCACCTCCCCTGTTTTAGCCATTCCCGGTTGATGAGGCTTGAGGTTAAGCGTTACCTTTCAAGAACGCATCACTTAGAATGCTCATCGTCCACCTGACGATGTTCTGAAAGCATTCAATCCATACAAGTTACCCTGGGTCTGGACAAACCGAATCACCGTCTTCAACTCTTCACGGTCTTCATTCGAAATCGTTCAAACCGGACCGAAGTGGTTTTCGGATAATTAAATCCGATCCCGGACTCTTCGAAACGATCAGCGCATTGTCCAATATTGATAGTCGGTTATTTAGCTATCAATTAATCATACACAAGCAACCATCAAATAATTTCAACAAATTATTTATCTCAAATATAATTCAGATATTATTTCCATTTTAACCCATTTGAATCAAATTTCACAGTTCTTTTATTTCCATGAAATCAATTAACTCAATCTGATTTAACCCTTGAAAATATTTCTTATTTTCTGATTCCCTTCTCAAAATCAATTTATACTTTACTTATAAATTTCCAAACTCAATTCCTTCACTTAATAAGATTTCTCCTAAATCTTATCTCATTTAATAACTCACTTACCAACACAAGAGGATTATTAATTGGATTTTTAAAACATTTGAAAACATTTAGATTTATAAATTAAGAAGTATAGTTTTATACAATTTACGGTTTAAGAGAAATATTTAACATAAAAATTAGAGTTCATATCCAGTTAATGCTAAATTGTAAAACTGGTTTTAGAAAATTAAAGTTTATTATAAATATTTACCTATTCTTTAAAAATAACTAATTCAAAACATTTTAAATTCAAGTAATGGTTTACAAGAAAATTTATATAGTGAAGTAATTTAAAATACTCTTTTAAAATAAGTTTATAATTTTAGAAAAACCCAATATTCATCCATAAATTCCTCTTGACCATATTCTCATTTCTTACTTCTAGAAATATTCAACCATTTCCTTCCAAAACCAATTTCCATAACTCAAATCAAGTCCTTACCAAGACTTATCTCATTACATATTCACTAATACTTCCTATCTCATTTATAAACTCCGTTTATAAATTTATAACTCCCTGAGTTTTCCCTTTTATTTATTTATGAAAACAATTTATTCAAAAATCCTAGTTTTATAATTTTATTCTTCAATTCAACTCCATATTGTTCCTTAATAAAATTCCATTTCATTTCTTAATAAAATTCCCTTATTTTATTTCTTAATATAGTTCTCTTATTTTATTTTTATTAATATGGTTTTGCTTTACTTCAAATTCATTCTTCGATTACAATATTTACTTCAAGTCTTTGTACATAATTTAATTTTTTCCCGAACTCAACTTTAACTAATTTAAGTTTAACTAAAGTAAAAAATATTCTTCTAATTTTACTTTAGTCTCAATAGAAGTAAATTCAAATCCTAAAGAAATATTCTTTTAATTTAAATTTCATTCAACTTTCTTCAACTAAATTATTTGTAGTAAATTCCAATTTCCATATAAATTTAATTCGCATGCAAATCCATATCAATATCATTCATCCTGTCATATGGCAACAATATTTATATATAACAAATAAATATCTTTGAGGAATCCTATTGGATCCCTCCAACCTATTTCCCTGCATCCACAAATGTTAGCACAGTAACATATCAATTCCACTTTCAAATGGATATTACGGTATATGGGTTATGATATTAACCAGTGAATAAATTTTTATCAATCAGCCAAACACATCCAATAATTTAAATTTCACATTTAAATTTAATTTAGGGCATCCAAATGAGTGAGAAAATCTCACCTTTGCTTTAAGTTGCAATCCTTCCCAATCTCGACTCGATTCCCCGACTTTTAACCTTATATAAATATTTTAATGATTTATCAATATTTGAACTAATCAAGCAATTTAAATTTTCATTAATTTAATTAACTAAGAATTCTGGATTTAAACTAATAGTTTTGATTTAAGCTAATTTCTTTTAATAAAATATTTTTTTTAAAGAGTACAGTAATTAAATAAGTTTATTAAATGATTAAATCGCCATAATTTTATTACTTTAAAACAACTAGGCTTGTGAAATTATATATATATTCATTCTATATTATTATTGGTGTTCTCTCTAACCTATATATCCTAGATAAGAACTAAAATGAGTTGACTTTACTGCATATACATATACATATATTTATAAATCTTTAAATTGAAAAGGATAAACTGATTTCTATACTTTACTGTTTTTCTGCAACATATTTGTAAATTCACTTGAAAATTAAAACGAAAGCTAAAACTAATTTTATATATTTCAGTCAGTAAAATATATTATATCAAGTTAAAATCAGAAATTGAAATTCAAACCTAACTGTATATTTTTTTTTCTATCCTTTTTATTTTATTTTATTTATACACAAACATTAAATTACCTTACTGTGAAATCATTTCCTAGTATAGATATATAAATATATATACATCTAAAACAGAATTCTCCTTATTAAATCTTATCGTAATTTTTTTTATATACATATATAAAAATATAAAATTAGAATTAAACAAAATAACAACAGCAAATACCTCGCTGCTCCCGACGAACGTCAACGAGCTCACGCATCATTTCCCTGGCGCGCCTGACCACCGCGGACATGCCTACAACCCTAAACTTCCCACGGTCGAGTACCCATCGACCTTCACATCGACGAGAACAACAGCTCTCTACGCGAGCGTGCCGATCCCTAGCCGCGCTACACGTGCGCCTCCTCACCAAAGACCCTGCGCAACTTCGAAGATTCCAAATCGTACGCCTCCGCTCCCAAGCACGAAACCCCAGACCTTACTCTCCCACCTGCGACGATGATGCTTGCGATTCGTTCGCTGCCTTCATTCTCTGATTTGAATTCGAGTTAGGGCTTCTCTTTTTTTTTATACTGTCAATCGGCTTAAGGAAGATAAAAGAAAACAAAGAAGGATTCCGTTCGTTAATTTTTTTTTAATGAATTCGAGGATGGAAAAAGAAGAAGAGGGATACGCGATATAAAGTTGCAGAATAGCGGCCTCGATTAGATTTCTGCTTCGTATGGAAGACAAAGGGTACGAGATATTATGAGGGAGAGGTAACACGATTTGAAAGAATGCGGCTGCGAAAAGATTTAAGATATTTTACTTTTAAAAAAATAATTAATTGTTTTGAAGCGTTTTTACCCCGAACGATCACACGAAGACCCCAAAAATTACGAAATTTGAAATCCAGTAATAATTCAATTTTACGGATCCAATGGAACTGGTTTCGTCGCAATCCGAGACTGTGCCTCGGAAGGCTATTTTCAATCATCAATTAAACAATGTAAAATTAAAATTGAACAAACGGCAGTTAAATTCAATTTTAATCCACCTATTATTCTTAGTATTAGTAATATAAATTTTATAAGCCGTTAAAATATTTCCAACAAGCTTACATTTCCAGATTTAAATAATTTACCCAATTGTCAATTACTATTTAATTTATTCAATTAATTGTTATATTTAAATTCTGAATTCTTTTTATTAAATCAAACCAACCTTTCATATTCAAAATCAAATTATAATTCAAATTAAATATTTAAATTCATTTTAAATATCGCAAATTAACTGTTGAAAAAGCCGGGTCGTTACATTACCTCTAGATATTTGCAATATATAGTTCTTACTTTCTATCTGTCTGGATAAAATATATATCATCAATCGACAATCCAACGAAATCCATAATCATAGGGTTATCTAGGCCCTACAAAAGGTGTCAAGTGTCATCCAGTTTTATGGCCCCTTCTATAAGTCGGGCTACATCCTATGGGGTAAGTGGGGGTAGGTGTATAAATTTAACTCAATTTATGGTTCCAACTCATAATTTCCTTATCCATCTTTTAAGAATATGGTCGTTGTTTTACGCCTTACAGTACGACCTACATCCCATGGGGTAAGTGGAGGTAGGTGTATAGATTTATCTTAATTTATGGTTCCAACTCGTAATTTCCTTATCCATCTTTTAAGAATATCGTCGTAGCTACTTCTATAGTCGAAACTTGTAGAGTTTGGCATGAAATATATATGTATGTATGTGTGTTTGTATATAGGATTAGTCATTTAAATTCATATGTGCACACGACATGTCTGACCTACTTCAAGGTATAAGTATCTATATGTGTAACCTACATCAAGGCATAAGTATCTATATATGTATATGTATAGGAGCGTCATTATTGATTGTACTTCCCAAAAGAAAACTCTGTTCACTTTATACTTCTTAAATATGGAATAGGAAGATGCAACGACCATCTATTACCTCGGTCCCAAAGCAGGACACCTCGGAACTATAGAGTGTACTGGGTTCAACAACCCATCTTCCGTCCAATCATATCCTAATGATGCAAAAGAAAGTACTGGGGCTACTTAATATCCTTAAATTGGGAAATAGGCAGACCCTCCTATCATTTAATACCGAATCCCAAGCGAACCCTTCCTGGTATTCTCTGACTGTCATCGTACCAAGTTTCTTTTAGACCAACTAATACTTCTTGGATAAGGGAAAGGCGGATGCTTCGGCCATTTAATACCTCAGCCCCGAAGCGGACCTCCCTTAAGAGTTTTCACTAATGCACCAAACAAAAAATTCTGATCATTTAATACTTCTCAAATAGGGAAGAGGTGGACCAATCATTCATTTAATACCTCCATCCTATAAGCGAAGGTAGGTCGCCATTGGTTCTGTAGTTGGAGATGTCTCAAATCAGGAGTACGCATACACAACTGTTGGTATCCCCTTGTTGAGGGCAGAATTCATTGTGTAACTCTACTTACCTCGCATCCTAACCCTCACTAAACTAAGTTATTTATAATTAATCTAAATATTGGGTTGGGCCTACTAATTCGCACCTATTGTAAATGTATTATTGAGGCCCCATCATTTCAACTATAGAAAATACTACGCCTATTAAGTTCATTATTTATTTATATTCATTTATTTACTTGCTATGACTTCTTCTTATTTCATAAGTTTACTGCCTTTTGTTGTCCTTCATTCATGTTATTAATGATGCTTATTTATCGTACCTATTCAATTACCTTTACCATTTCCATATATCTATAATTAAATTCATTAAATGGTTTACTACTCATATTGATTTGGTTATTGTAACTTCACTTTTACCACTTAATTTATCACCTTATTCATATTTAGTGTTTTATTTGTAAATAATATGATAATGTATAATTAATTGCATGTTACTAAATGTACTAATATTATAATGAACATTTATTTATTTATTAAACTTATATTTGACTTTATATATATTTTTAATTGGTAAATGGGATTATATATATTTTTCTATTTATAACTTTTAGTTTTCACATGTAGGAATTTCTAAAAATACACTTGTGTGTAAATTTCCCAAAAATACTTATTTCTGTATTTTAATGCATTGACATCATATCTTTCCTATAAAGGAAATGTTACCATTGCAACTTTCCATAAACTATCAAAAGTGGGATTGCGAAGTATTTGCAATCACAAGAATCATCTCTTTTATTTTAATTGAAATAGATAGTGAAAACTATGGAAAAACATACTTATTTTGCATATCTCTTTCCTTTGGATATATGAATATTACTTATCATTTTAAACGATGCATTTTTTATATATAATTATGAGGTTGGACAATTTGTAGAAATTCACATGGCAATTAATACAACTAGATTGTACATTCTACAATTCCAATGAGTTAAAACACAGAAATCTAAATCCCAAATCAAATTAAAGACATCTCCAACTGATGCTAGGTTTAAAAATTTACAACCTAAATAACATTAATCTGGAATTATCTAAGCAATTTTATCAATATTATATTTCATAAATTTTTAGGGACTATTCTATCTAATTTCCAAATCTTGGGTGTATATACCATTTCATCCAAGTTAAACAATTTCTAAATATGCAAGCAAGGAATTCAAGTTAGACTTATTTATTTAGGCCTACAATTCAATGGTTTTCACATAGGTATAATATCAAAAATAGAATTGCAATGGTATAAATTTAGTATTATGTAAATTACATAATTTTCAACTCACCTTTTGGCTTTCAAATCTCCATATCCAAATCCATTACTCTTATTTGACTCCTTTTCTTTTTGACCAAAAATATGCACATATACTTTACTATAATTATAGAACCAAGAGGAGATTTGAGCCAAATGGGGATTAAATTTAAATTTTCTAAACTTACCTCTTTCGTAGAATCGATTCACTCCTTCTCTTCTTCTCATTTATTTTTTGTCCTCCTCCAACATATATATATATATAGTATTTTTTTACAATTTTTAAAAATAATGAAGAAGGAAAAATGACAGAGCTCTGCGAATCATTTTAAGAAAATATGAGAAGAAAAGTAAGGGGCTAGGCCTGCATTTATTATCGCTCGAACCAACTCTATCCGTTAGATTAAAATATATTAAATTCAGGGAGGTTTAGGCCTAAATTTAGGTACACCGGCCCTAACCAACCTGTCGACCGCTTCTACCAAGTGGTCGTTCGATTATATTTAGCAGTCGATGGTTAGGGTTTAGTTATCTAATTATTAGCATTAGCATTTATTATTGATATTTATTTCCTTAGCTCCTTTCACTGATTATTATTAATATTTATTTCCTTAATCCATTTTGAATTATTTTCGATCTGAAATCTTCAAACGTCGATAGCTTCTTCATTTGAACTCTTACCACAAAGATTTATATGCAAAAGTAGCTCAGAAAATTGCCATAAATAAAACGACGCAAGTTCATGGCCAAATTATGACATTTGGCTAAATTCCATTTTTGATTCTTATACGTTATTTATAAAATCTTCTTAACTAATCACTATTTTTTTATAGGGTATTGCAGAAGTCCATCTCTCGAGTTGAGGGTGGGCAAGTTTGGGGGTCACTAACCCTGAATACAGAAAATGTTCATCGAGATGGTGTAAAACATGGTCAGAATGCCCAAGTTTCTCCTGATGTTAATGGTGCTCAAGTGAAAATTCTAGGAGTCAACTTTGCCAAGCTGTATAAGGGCTACATGAGTTTAGGAGGTACTTCATTCCTTGGAATAGAGTTGGCTATCGAGTTGCATGACAGGATGGATACTTGCAAGGGGATCTTCGAGGACTTGATGTTAGATGGCGCTATAAGGTAGAGGTAGGCCTTTAGATAATTCCAAAGATGGACAACGAACTAGTGGAACACCGTTAAAGCTGTGATTCCTGAGGACCGATTTACTTAGGGTTGAACTATCATTTTAGGAAGCGTCTGATTGGACACATTAACGAGAGCTTGGAGAAGGAGATTGAAAAGGATTTATGATATGAGTTTCTAAACCGGTGCAAGAGGTTGTTGTTATGAGGATGAGCTAAAACTGCAATTGAGAAGGTGAGGCGAACGAAAATAGAACAACACAACAATAAGAAGAAGATGATGAAGGCATATGCAATAAATACCGCTACGACTTCGTTGAGTACTCCATCGCCGAAAGAGAAAGGAAAGGGCGTTACTGTCTAAGGAATGCTTTCCATTTACGGTGTTCCTATATGCTTTTTATTCGATACCAGGGCTTCACATCCATTCAAATCTGGTGATTTGATGGATAGACTGGGATTAAGTCCCTAGATATTTGACCAACCTTTAATTTGTCGAACCCTATTTGAAACACCCCACACCCTTTAATATACCCAGAAGAACACATTAAAAGGCGTGGTGTGTCGTAGGTAGAACTTAAACTAACAGAGACTTAGATTCGCACAAAAATAGGTAAAAACAGCGGAAACTAAAATAATAACTTATTCAAAACAAAAACTTCATAATAGCTTCATAAACCAAATAAGTCAAATACCAAATGCAGCATACATGTCTCAAAACCCAATATGTCTCATGAAATAAAAACTCATAGTCTCAACAAAAATCAATGTATAAATATCCCTCTCAAATGCCAGTACAAAGAAGGAAAAACAAAAATAAAAGTAGGGAAATACATAGCAGAATCTTCTCCAAGAAACCTCCGAGCAACTACAGTCTACTGCCCTCTCCCTTGATTGCCTATGGAAGGAAAAGAGGAAAATAGAGGAGTGGATCAGACTAAAAGTCTGGTGAATGATAGTAATTACTAGAATCTTTAAGAAAAGTAAAAGTAATAGACTCTTAAATAGTTCTAGTATATATAAAAAGAAATAAAGGAAATAGGAGACATAAAGCTAGAAATAAATACGAATTAATAGTACTCGATTAATAATATAGCCTTACTTTGATTGTTTGCACTTTTCCTTAATTTCTGCTTTGATTAGGCTGAATTGCTAATCATGTAATTAGGATGTAACCCTAATTCTACCCTTTTTGATCGGCCTGCTACTCCATAGACCTTGCTGTGGACCAAAAGCTATATAACTCCCTACACAACAGCCAATGGTATCTACAAAAGATGCCCAAAGTACCCACTGTGGATCAGGATGACAAATTTAGCTCCCTACACAAAAGGCAATGGTGTCTACGAAAGACACCCATACTAAGCGCTTGGAAATCATAGCAATTACTAAGCAACAGAATGGAATTTGCACGCGTAACTGCCACCATGCCCATGCTACCTTTTCCTCCACCTATTGGGTCTTCTTATTACCTCAAACTCCAGGATAAGCGTGCCCCTCATCTCACTTCAGGCTAATATGAGATCACCGTGTGTCCATAGAAACTATAGCGGAGATACTTTTGGGATTGGCCCGTCATCCAAATAATATCTAATTGCACCCCTTATACAAATCCCCCGTGATTTGGACTTTTATTTGACCAATTACTACCATACTTAGCATAAGTGTGTCCTCATAGATAAATTATTTAAATAAGCCTTTATTATCATCTTTACTTTCTACGCTTATTAATTTATCCCAAGTCTTAAAATAAGCCTCATTCTATTCTTTTTCTTATTATAACCTATGTTATAATCATGCTTATTACTTAACCCAAGGTCTAAGTGTGAAATAAGCTTCTTCCATCTTTTACCTTCTTTTATTTATAATTCTATGTTATAACTAAACCAATTAATTAGTCCAATACTAATCATAATTAGGCATAATTTCAGTCCAATTCCATATATATTATAGTCTAATCCAATTATTTATTAGAATCTTTATAATTTACATCTTATTTTCTTCATTCAATATTCTTACTTATATAATCCATATTTGCGTTTAGTTTATTCTAATCCATACACGAAGAAAAGGAGGAAGAAGGGAATAGACACTTGCATAAAATCCAAAATGTAGAAAAAGATGAAAATAAGAAATAAATAACAGCAAATAAACTTAAATATTGTAAATAAACTATAAATAAATAAAACGCTATGCTTAATTATAATAGATTATAATTAATTGAAAGAGAATAGCTAAAAGGGTATAGACTGAAAAATAGATCTAAAACTGATAAAAAGGCTATTCCAAAATCGTAGTAAAGTACAACTATTGAAAACCCTATTATTTTAAATTACTTAAAAAAATCTTAAAAAAATCACAGTCACTCACCTCTGGTCCTTAGCTCTTCCCTTTAGGCCTTGACGGATCCACTTGGGGTTGTTAAATATTTTTATTTAAAACGATTTCCACCTTGGAAAATTATTCCGCTTAGGGTCCTTCTTGGATAGGTGAACCCAATTGGAGAAAATCTTAGAATGACAAAAAATGTTAGGCCTAGGGATATAGGCTGAATATGGGCCATCAGATGCATGAATGGAAGGACCAGATCAGTTTAAATGTTGCAAAATACATGTTTAACCTTTGTTGAATTGCTGAATCGCTCGAACGAACGAACGTTCTTTCGCTTGCTAAAAGGCAAGGCAGGTCGACCGGGCGGTCGACCTCCCCCTTGCCTAGGTCGACCGGCCGGTTGACCTTTATTATTTTTTCTTTCATTTTTCTTTCATTTTTCCTGACTATTTCATTCTTTGCTCATTTTAACTCGGATTCTGATGTTCTATACATGGAAATTGACAAGAAAATTACAACAGACACAATGATGCAACTCTATGGCTCAATTCTGATAATTTCACAAAGTTATTTTATTATTTAACTAATTAACAAATTAATTGTTACGAGTTAAATTTTAGGTTGTTACATTCTTCCATCCTTAATGGATTTCGTCCCCGAAATCTCTAAGGATAAAAGAATGTACTAAATGTTTTCATCCAATTCTACAACAAACTACTCAATCATCAACCATTCATCCATTGGACATAAGTTTTTTAATGCAATTTATGATACTTATGCAATTAGTGTAGTGTAAATGTCCCAAACTAACGCAAAAGATTAGGCTGTCCATTGATTCAGTTGTTCTCCTTCTATGCAATCATGCCTATGCCATGTATCCAAATGAATGCGAAAATTTCCTAATCATAATTGGTAATTCTATATGCATGTTACAAACATTATCCAAATGTAACAACAATGTGAAAATCATCCATTTATAGAAACCATAGAAAATAGAAAAGAATGCGCATACATCCGTATGCATATGCTGTACTGTTTTGGTTAGGCCGATCTCTAAAGAATAATAGTGCCTGGTGTGCCTATATGCGTCCATTAGCATCCACTAGCATACATCATTCATAACATGTTCTATTAACATGTTTACGTCATATCCTACCATCCATAGGTTAAGTCTTAAGTTCTACCCTCCCAAAAGATAATAAAGGAAAGAACTTATTCAAAACTAAAGATGGAAAATACGAAATTCTAAAACTTATTATCAAAGGAAAGTGGATACGAAATACGAATTTTCTCCTAATCAAACCAATCCTCCTCGAAGTCTTCTTAACCATGTTCGAACCAAGGCAATCCCTCTGTAGATCCTATCCAACGCGAACGCAACTTGCACGGTCTTTTATAAAGAGCTTCGATAGGTGCCACTCTAATGCTAGCTTGAGAACTACTATCTTATGTGAATCCCTATTAAGAAAGATTCTTTTCCCAAGTTCCTCCAAAATTAAGAATATCCCTTCTCAACCATGCGTGCCTTACTACCTTACTGATTTCACTTTACTGTCTTCTTTAGTCTGCACATATGAATCAACATTCCTAGGTTCTTACTAGTCTATACACTTTATGGAAACTCTATTATTACTTTCAAAGGTAATTACTGATGTCTTCTTTGTAGCCTTACATCTTTTCCATTACCCCTAGGAAATGATTCCTGTCTACTTCACATTTAGGAGTTTTGGTTCGGTGTTTATTGTTCCATTTTAACAATTAAGGTTTTTAATTTTTTTAAAGCATCAAATCCCAAAATCTTTGTCTTTAAAAATGTTATTTTTACGTTTCTATTAAATTCAAAAGTACTTGGTCACTTAACATTAGTCCCCAAACCTAGAGGGGAAAAACTACCAAAATTTTAAGTCTAAAAGTTATTCCTCCTTTTCTTTTAAAGACTTTTACAGCTTTTCTACAAAAATTTTGATTTTTCGAATTAACTTTTATTAACTTTTTCATTTCCAAAAACTTAATTACTTTTTTACCAAACCATTTTCTTTTAAAATACCTTTAAACTATTTTTATGCGTTTCAAAACATCTTCTTATTATACCCCCACAGTCTTATATCTTAATATATTGGAACTACTTTCTCAAATGAGAAATTATTAACGCTAAAATCTTCTATGAACCTTTTTAAAATAGAATTTCATGTTTATGTGAAATTACAAGGAACTTATTTTATATTTTTCGAAATAGGCTATACAAAATGTGGAGCTTTTCATACCTTGTATGTCTCTTTCATGTATTCCTTGTAACTTGCACAATACATTTTTATTGGCTTCATAGAAAATTATACCATTACTCTTTTCCTTCCAATAGATTAAAGTATGTTTAATTTATATTCTTCCATGACAAATATTTTCTAATATCTAACTTACACATTTTCCTTTCAAAAAAACTCATCTTTAAAACTGTTTTAATATTTCCATAACTACAAAAACACTCCCTTATACTTAATAATAATAAGTGTACTTTACAAACCAATTATTTCTATACTTAGAAATTACTTTTTAAAATACATTTTATTTGGGTTAAAACGGATGTTGGCGGCTCAGCCAGCTTGTGCATGGTTTTTCGAGCTAATTTATCGATTTATGGATGTTCTTTGTTTATGATTGCTTTTTTTAGGTTTTGCTAGGTTCGATATTATTCTGGGAATGAAGAAGCTAAATAGGTATGGAGCAGTGGTGGACTGCAAGAGGCCATTGGTGATGATTAGGATCGAGGATGGGAAAACGGTAAAGTTTGGTTGCCCACCATAGGATAAAGTGATGGTTAGATTTTTATATTCATTAGAAATCCCACAGGATGAGTTAACATCTTTGCCTATAGCTAGAAATTAAATGGACAAATTTGAGGAGATGGCCGGACTACCACCTCATAGAGATATAGAGTTCTAAATCGATCTGGTCAGAGATACTAGACCAGTAGTCATTCTTTTAATTCATATGGTGTAACAACCTACCTTAAAATGGGCCTAATTTTCGACCTAATAAAATTTTATCGAACCTTAGGCTCATTCCAAAGCTGGTTGTTGGTTGGTAAAACTGATACAATGAACAACATACATAGCTGTTTATCTATGCTATCAAAATCTCATAGCGAAAAGGATGAAATATAATATCATAAATATGTACTCGTTTCATAAGAAAATCAAAATCTTAGAAATACAGGATATTATCCCAAATACCCAAAATACAATATTCCAAAAATAATAATAACATGACTGAAAATGGGTACAACAAAATATGTTAAAAACATAAATTGATAAATAAACTGCCATAAGATTCGCCTCAACCTTCATCTTCTAAATCGGTATTATCTCCCCTAACTTGTGTGTTGTAATAAGGAGGGGGCAGAACAATAACGTCTGCTGAATGAATATCTCAAGTCTTACCATAATAGCATTTGGGCAGTATCATTTAGATAAGAAATAGGTCTTACACATTATGTACTATATCCTACCAAATATACCTCTAATTGTAAGCCCAAATGCTCTTCCATCCCAACTCCATAACATACCTTCAGCAGTAGGCCAAAGGCCCTTCATATTCTCATGCTACCGTCAATCATGTCCTAACAATGTAAAAGAAAGTACATAAGCCATCTAAGACCTCTTTAAAGGGAATTAGGTAGACTATGACCATTTAATACCTATAACCTATGAAACCCTTATTTAATACCTAACCCACGGCGGACCCGTCTTTAGTACTCCCTAACTGATAACGCATGAAATCTTCGGCTACTTAATACCTTTTTGTGGGAAGAGGTGGGCCCTACAATAGTTACTTAATACCTCCAACTTGAAGCACATCCCTCCCCAGATCCTTAATACCGTACCTATATGATAATCTCGACCATTTAATACTTTTTAAGTGGGAAGGAGGCAGACCCTACAAAAATTACTTCATACCTTAACCCAAAAGTAGGTCATACGTATTATGACCCCTAGCCTAAACTATGACGTCTCGCATTGGCCCGACTATTCGTAGACGTTAGTAGCCAGATTAACTGGGCAGACTTACCCAACAGAATTAGGACTGACTTTGCATCCACCATAGGTACTTATTGTAGGTGATGTCACTCATCATTCTCAAAGTCACATTGTCAGTAGCTAAATTAGCAACACAGACTTCTATGTACTTTTGATTGACCTTGCTTCTCCATAACTTGGTCATATTTCTGCTAACATACTACCATATATATACCTCACCGCATTTCACATTAAGCCCATATAAGAAAAAATCCTTATTCCGCCTTTGATTATGGATTAATTTCAATAATTATTCTTACTTCCTACCTCTGGGGTTCAATGCCAATTAATAACCTATTAATTCTATACAATACGATAAATATGTTATCAATTATTCATTAATAATATATTTATATGCTAATATAGTTATATGTACGTAATTTAGGCTAACTAAGTATTCCTAAGCATGTGAAGATTTATGCTTTCTATACTAATCGTTAAAATGTTAAAACTTCCAAATTTATACAAAATTAACTCCATACAATAACCTATAAATTAGTTAATATCCTTAGTCGAACAACAGACTTGCATTAAAAAATAGAATCAAATGCAAAACTTATTTTATATTAATATAGTAGAATCATCTTCTCTATTTCAAGGAATAAAACTTATAATTTAAACCCTTTATATTCTATTCAACTTTTACGCACATGAACCTGAAGCGAAAAGGAGATTCATATTTAAATTATGGAAATAAGCAGTACAAACTATGATTAAGAGAATTTGTACTTTACAACCATTTTCTAACTTATTTTTCCTTTTAGTTACCTTTAATACATCAATACAGAAAAGTTGAAAGTGGAATAGAATATAAAACATTCAAAATTGCAATAGATAAACACATTCTACTATTTTAATATAAAACAATTGAGATTCCAATAAACTTAAGGATGACATTTCATCTAAGGGAATTTCAGGGTAAGTTTTAGGGGTTTCGTGAACAAAATTCCCCAAGGCATGAAACAAATCCAACCTTCTACTATACAAATATTAAATTGTAAAAATCTAAGATTTTCACTCGTAGATAATTTTTTTGTCTTTCTTTTTATTTGATTCACGCTCGCTTCTAATTTCTCCTTCAAATTTTTTCTTTTTGAAATATACAACAAATGGATTGTACATAACTTAGATTCAAAATAGAGGGATTAGAGAAGAAAAAAAATAGAAGAGCACACACATATATATATAATCCTATTACCTTTGAATTTGAATTTGAATACTTAAATCTAGTCGAGGAAGAAGACTGATAGAGCTTCGCTAGTGTTCCAAATATTTTGTGAATAAAAGTGAGGGGTCTAGCCCTTTATTTATAGTGGTTAAAAGTCATCCGGACCGTTGGATTTAAGTCAATTTAAAATAATAAAATCTGGCTGTTCGTGCCTTCGAAAACCCTAGCCGCTTTCACTTCACCGGTCGATTGCTCACCCTCATGCAGTCGACTGCTAGCGGTCGACTAATCATGGTGAGGGGGTCGACCAATTCTCTTATTTAGAACGTAATTAATGCTATTTTTTAATTAATCATTCCTTATTTTGTTATTAATGTTTATTTTAACGTCTCCTTAGATCTTAATATTCTCATCAATGCCAAATTTTTTACTAGTGTTTTAAATTTCAAACGTTAATATCAATTAGATTTTTAAACTTAAATTCACTTCAACTTAATTTAAATTCAAAACTACAAACATCAATGACTTTTTCATATATGCTCCGATCACAAAACTTTATATACGAAAGTTGATCAAAATATCTCCACGGACTGCAATGTTGTAATTTTCGTGGCCAAATTCCAACATTTAAAAAATCCATTTTAACCTTATTATTAATTGATTAATTTCTTATTAATTTTTAGGGGATGCCTTATTGTTTTATCTGGGTTCTTAACCCAACAGGACCCACTAGAAACAGAACAATCTCGTAACATCGGGATGGCTTAGAACCTAACTAGAAAGGATAAGGCAAGGAGTGAACGGTAGCCAAGCTATATTATTGAGGCAACAACTGAGATCGATTAAACCAAGGGACCCACCTTCTTAAAGGCCAATCAGAAGTTGAGTGCAAACAGCCAGTGAACTACCATCAAAATGAAACGACTACGACAAAAGAATTTGGAAACATCTCCAATTCCAAACTTCAAAAAAATCCTAAGGGCTTGGACCATTAGCGACCCATGCCTCTCCTCAAACCTTCAAATGAGCTAGCTAAGGAATACTACAAAAAGTGATCAAGACATTGACTCACAAACGAGCTAAGTCTAACCCATAGACCATGGGTTGCAAGCGAACCATATACCTTGGGTTGCCAACACCCCATGTTCTTGTCTTGTTTTATGAGCCAAACCCTCCCTGGGTCATTTCCTAGTTGATGATGAAGTGGCCTGGCCTAGAAGCTCTCCAATCCATATAAATACCATCCTACCTACAGCATAAACTGGATCTTCTCCGGATTGGTTGCTAAAGCTCTACTGGAATTATTCTTCACTCTCTACCTCTCTCATAACAATCTCCAGCGGAATACACTATGATTCTCCGATGGATTCCAACTCTAGAGATTCAATCTAGCTAGGAAATAATCAAATCCTTGCAATCAAACATCTCTTGTAACAGTAATTAGTCTATAATAAAACTGTAAAGTGGACATAGGCTTCATTAAAAGTCGAACCACTATAAAAATTCTTCGTCTACCTTCTTTTACTGTTCTTTCTGGATATCTGTTATCTATGATATCGCTCTGCCAAAACATGGTTGCTGCTTTCTAACTCAAACTAGGGTGTTGGTCCATTTTTTGAGTCAACATTTTGGTGCTTTCACTAAGAACTTCAACTCGGGGTTCGGATCTAGCTATTTATGTTGGATCTCATAGGTACAGAAGTTAGATCCACATTGTCTGCTTAGAAGGTTTTCTGTTGAGAATAGAAGAACCAACAAAGAATGATTGGAGAAAATGCAAGCAAACACATGCTAAGGTGATGAGTCACCAGCGATCCATCTCCTATGGATCGCTAGCAATCCATATAGTTAGCTCGTGGGTCTACCAATCCCCTTGCATCATGATCCAATAGCAGTCCAATGCAACCAGTGAATGAATCATCATTAAAATAAGGCAAAGCTTAGAAATTAACTTAGTACATGGGTAGCTAGCGATCCATGCACTATGGATCACTATCGATGCATACCTTTTCACCAGACCGCCATAAACTCTAGAAAGAAAAGTCCAATAATATTCTAAGTATATGGATCTCTAGCGATACATATTCTATGCCATGGATCTCTAGCGATCCATACCGTTTCATTGATTTGTAACGAACTGCATGGAACAAGATGGGGGAAGTATGTTAGGGAGTTGGCTTGGTTTCCAGCACACATTTTGGATCGCTAGCGATCCATAAGCTATGGATCGCAACCGACCCATTGAATTGGCTCGGGTCACTATGCATTTCTCCAGTGATACAGCTTATTGGAAGTGTCGTAACATATACCATGAACTCCAATGGAGCATTCGGAGGGGATGTAGTTGAAAGGAAGTAATGAGCGGAGCTCCAAGAATGGTGACGGAAGAAAACGTTAAACACTTCACCTACTGCAGAAACACCAGCTACAAACCCGAACTTAGGGGTGAAAACCCCATGGGAGGATATAACGATGACTCTCTTTGGCTCTGAAGATGACAAACAATTTGAGGAAGATAAATTGGACGAAAATGCAAATGTGCAAACCGCTAGAAGAAGCTCTAAAATCAATGTCGTAGCACAATGCTAAGCAAATGACGAGGAACTGTTACTCAAACAATACTCCTAGAGGTAGGAGGACCTAGAAGATATGAGAGAAACCGAGATCAATCACAATGCCAAACTCTTATGGTATATTGTGAGCACCCCTAACAGACCATTTTTTGATCCAATCATGGAGCTCCCATCGTCGAATCATGAGTGGTCGTCGTTGAAAATCATCAAAAATCGTCAAAATGATTGTTGAAAAACTCACTTTAGGGTTGACTAGAAGTCAAACTCGGGTAATCGACTATTTGACTCGAAGCAGATTCAGGAAGTTCTGGCTCGAAGTCAAACTCATGCAATCACCCATTTGATTTGAAGTAAACCTAGGAAATTCTGGTCCGAAATCAGACTCGGGTAAAACCAAGATTTTCTCGGAGCAAACAGGCAAATGGCTCCAAGCAACGTTTGTTATCAAACCAGCACTTCAAATTCTGTGACTCTAATCATGGCCTGACTCCAAGCAAATGGCAAATTTTCTCGGGTCGGACTCCAAGTAAAATACCGCCAATACATCGATGTCGATCCATCTTGTCTTGCCCATAACTCAAACTTCAAACTCCAAATACCTTGAAATTTAGAATGCAATCTTATAGAGCCTTCTTTGTCACTCTAGACCGATCTTACCTAGTTTGAAATTTTTTGGGATCGTCACTGATCCATGATCCCAAGTTAAGTGATTTGTCATTCAATCGGCATTTTCAATCATTCAAGATTATACAATCATGCATGAATCATTCTCAAGTATTACAAATGGCCGTAACTTGAAAACGGACCGATCTAACAACAATTAGAGCACGTTCCCTAATCGAAACACATTTACTGAAGTCGTTCAACATGCAGATTATCGAAAGAAGTCCGTCAAGCGAACTACACTTTTTATACCACTGTAAAACTGATTCGAAATTGCTTCTTTATAGGTATGACTAGCATATGGACAAAGCGAGGGCGATGGAGGCAGTCTACTGGAAGGCCCTCAAGAATCAATAAAGGATGAAACAACCTGCTACCCTGGAAGAATTCTATAGGAAGGCAAACCGATTCTAAAGACTAAAAGTAGTGCAATTAGAAGATGGCAAACCCGGCAGTGTGCCAAAGAACATACCAAACCGTGAAGGAGCTACAGAACCTTAGGGACATTCTGCCTAAGCAAGGCTACTAAAACCCAGTAGAAAAGCACCCCAATCGACTGACGAAATCAGACAAAAGGATGCTTATCAAATAACACTCTAGCTAGCTAGCAACTAAGGAATGTGACAACAACCTAAAACGATTCCTTCTCATCCATCCTTGACTACTCTCCTTTTCCAAATGAGCCATACCGAGACACTAGGTGTATAGCAGACAGCATGGCGAAAGAAATACTTATGCCCTCGACGAGTCATGTCAATCCCACTTCTAAGAACCGATGTTGCTGCTGGTGTCGAGAAGTCTTATCCAAAGGATCTTCGAACAAACAGATCTAACACTTAGCCTATAGGAATCGATAAAACTATGTTCCCTCGAGCTGAATCTACAAAATTCCTCTTGAAGTCGATGAATCATTGCTTTTAGACCGCTGGGCCATCGGACACACAACCCAAAACTCCTCTCGGAATCGATAAATTATCATTCCAAGTCCGTTTGGTTTCCTGACATCCAACCAACAAAAACCCTTCGCAAACATGAAGGTCTTTTATGAATTAAAGCTTCATGAAGGTAAACTGGCATATCAGCGGTCATCTGATCTAAAAACCCTTAGCGAAAGTGAAGGTCTTTCTTGAACTAAAGCATTATGAAGGTAAACCGGTAGATCAGCAGTCATCTGATCCTAAAAATCTTTCGCGAACATGAAGGTCTTTCACGAACTAAAGCATCATGAGGGAAAACCGGTAGATCAGCGAAATTTGTGCATGACTGATATCCATGAAGGTGCATTGGAAGATCAATAGCCATCTAATCAAAATCGCCTTAGAGTGAAAAAAAGCCATGCTCTAGGGCCATAAGACAATCATATCATTCACTCAGCATAGTTAAACGACCAATGAAACGAACAGTGTTGAACCCTAGAGCTTCAAAGTCGCTTAAAGGAACTAAGACAAAAATAAATTGACTTGTGGTTTCAGAGGCTGACTCGATCAAGCCAAGACTTAATACTCGGAAGAACTGCTCCTACTAGACTGGGAGTAACCAAATGAGTTGTGGAGAGACGATTGATAAAGTTCCAGCGCCCCAACAGCCCTGTGGCATGAGGGGTACCGCATACACTTGAATAGCAATAAGAAAGGCCGAGATTAATAATGACATAGTTCTGTTATGCCCGATCAAAAATTCTGGCATTTTGAGAACCGCGGACTTAAAGACCTAGCTAGTGCAACAAACGAGTACTAGCATAATACTTGCCCACTTCTTTCCAACTACTATTTTACCGCTCTTGGTGACCAATTCAATTTCCTCTTAGACCATATTCTAGTCAAAGACCCATTCTTTAAAGGCAGTTTGGACCAAGAGCCAAGAGTCATGCCCTGAACTCGTATAAGCTCTTTCTTCATAACCATCTCCATGCGGTAGGCTATAAATCTCTCCACCATGGCAACCTTATCAGTTTGGCCATACACATCTTCTCGAAATATGGGAGGATCACCCAAGCCATGGTTACCCAATCCAAAAACCCTTTATCTATTTGAACCAAAAAAACTGTGTTCACAATAACTACCCGTTAGGTCGACGGAAGCAAATCGGCTCAAATCGATGGATTAGCGAAATCCGGACCTTGCCTTCTAAAAACCGGTGTTGCCCTGGCAACATCGAGAAGCACTAAATAACTAACTCCTTGCATTGCCCGGAGATAGGCAGCGCCGAGGAGCATCGAAAACTAACTCTCTACTGTTTCCCAAATATAGGCAACGCCGAGAAGCATCAAAAAATAACTCCATGCATTGCCCGGAGATAGGCAACGTCGAGGAGCATCAAAAAACTAACTCCCATCATTGCCCAGAGATTGGCAACGCCGAGAAACATTAAAAAATAACTCCCCACATTGCTCAGAGATCGGCAGCGTCGAGGAGCAACAAAAGCTAACCCCCCGCATTGCCCAAAGATAGGCAACGCCATGGAGCATTAAAAACTAACTCCTCGCATTGCCTAGTACGCAACGCCGAGGAGCATCAAAAACTAACTCCTGGCGTTGCCCGGAGAGAGGCAACTCCGAGAAGCACAAAAAAACTAACTCCTCCCGTTGCCCGAATAGACAACATCGAGGAGCATCAAAAATTAACCCTCGCATTGCCTGGAGATAGGCAACGTCGAAGAGCATCAAAACCTCACTCCTCGCTTTGCCCGGAGATAGGTAACGCCGAGGAGCGTCAAAAAAATAACTCCCCGATTTTCTCGAAGATAGGCAACGCTAAGGAGCCCCAAGAGCCATGCATCTCGTAAGTCGCGCATCAAAACTTACGCTCCTTATGTTGCCCGAAGATAGGCAACGCCAAGATGCACCAAAAGCTGCGCATTCCATAAGCCGTTGTAACGACCCGAATTTTCGATCCCGAAAATTATAGAAAGTTAGGGAAAAGAAGAAAAGAGATAGAAGAAGAAAAAGAAACAGAAACACCAAACACAGATTCTCACATTCGCAGCGGAACAAAATATAATATTAAATAAAATAGCCCTTATACAAAGGAAAACTGAAACAGTTAATTTACACCAATACATCAGAGTTACAATATTTACACAAAACATTAGACAACTAAAATCAACTTGTCCCAAATAAACTACAATATATTATAACGGAATACACTCCATAAGTTCCTACCATCCCGCTCGCCTCCTGAGCTTCAGAACGTCCTCACCTGAAAATCTGTAATACTCGGTCTGACTTAAGCATTACATCAAAGTAACACCCGGGTCAGGCTGGAAACCAGCATGAGTAAACCCATAATTTGGAATACTAAGTTCAATTCATAAAAGAAAAACCCAGGATAGCTCGTACTTCACTACAAGTTCATTACTTGTTATGCTCAGCACTTAATTCACAAATCAATCCCTAAGTACCCATACTTAGTTTCAAAGGTCCATATTATTCCATTCCAGCCTATTAATTACATATATCAAATCTATATAGATTACAAATCGAAGTGTGTTCGGGTATTTACTGATATCCGACCCCGGTCTCTTTGAATTCAATGCCATTTCTAATCCAAATTGTTAAGTTTAAAACAATAATACATATTCTGGATATCATACCACATAACAATTTATCATCAATAAATAACTCACAATATTACTGTTTAAACCATTATTCTTAAACAAATTTAATTATTAAGGATAACACTTGTACACAGATAGATGATTCATATCAACGCGGATAGATAATTCATATTATCTAATTCAATCAAACATATCACAAAACAGCACATATCACATGTCAGAGATACCATCCAAATCATCCAATATTATTAAATCATCCATATCATTAAATCATCCATATCATTAAATCATCCATATACAAGTTTGATTCATTCTTAATTAATTTAATTAATCTCTAATTAAATTAATTATCTACTCAATCATTTGGATTATCCTAAATCCTACTTACTTAACATTAATTAATTACCCTAATTAATTAATTAATCATCTCTTAATTGCTTATTTTAATTAATCTTTCTTGATTAATTTTCTCTTAATTACTAACCTTAATTAATCTTTCTTGATTAATTATCTCTTAATTATAATAGGTAATTATCCTTATCATTATAGATAAATTACTCTTTAATTACATTAAGTAAGTAACCCTTAATTAATTAAGAAAATTGATTGATCCTATAATTAATTATACTAAGTGATTAACCCTTAATCGCTTCCATTTAATTACTTCTATAAAGTAATTATCCTCTAATTACTTTCATAAGTAATTCTTCTTAAATTAATTATATTCAATAATTATTCATTAATTTCTTCACTAAGTAATTATACTAAATTAATTCATAAATGATTATCTTTAATTAGTTAGACTAATTAATTAACCTAAAATTAATTACATTAATTAATTAATCAATTAATCATCACTTAATCTCCAGTTAATTCATTAGCTATCACTAATTACTTCATTAAGTAATTATTGTTAATTACAAATAAGTAATTAACCTTCAATTTATTTTACTAATTAATTATCCTTAACTAATCTCAACCTTTACTATTTAAGGAAAAATTCTTCATTTAAATTAAATACTCATTACTATCATTAAGCTTCATTAGAAACCATTTAGGAAACAATTATATATTTGAAATATAATTTTACTTAAGAATAAAATAATTTAAACATTTAAATTTGATATTTAAAATCTTTGAAAACCATTTCAAATTTGCTTAATTAAATTTTATTAATTAAAACTTTATTATAATATTTTTGAAAACTCAACTTCTTAGAATATATTCCGATACCTTGTTAAATCCTTGCCTTTGAAAACTAATTATTCCCATATTTTAGAACATGTTTTACTTTGCCTTGAAACATATTTATTTAAAATTTACTTTAACTTGACTAATTATACTTTGGAAATTAAATTAATTAAACTTGCCTTGTTTTTTTAAACCTGGACTGGATTTTCTTTCAAAATATGGAAACTGGATATCAAGACAGAATACAACCCGAGACAAACTCAAGTGAAACATGCAAAAACCCCGAGCAAAACACTCAACCCTGAAGCACTCATGACACTTCGCCAAGCACATCAACTTCGAGTATATCTTCCATTCGTATGAGCCCATCACCGAGAAACTCACCGCCATCTACAACTTGAACTTCACCAGCAACTAATGTGCATGCGTGCATGTGCACGATTATTCCAGTCCCCTCCGACCGTCTCCTCCGGCTCCAGAGAGTCACCAACGACTTCGATGAAACTCCAGACCACCCAGAACTGAAGATCACATCATAAATCGAAATCGAGCTACAAGGTCGAAGTCTGGAACCCATCACCATTGGAGATTCTCCAATCGCCGACGATCCCAACGTTGATGAACCTCGCCGGCCTCAAAAGAGAGTCACGTCGACCTTCAACACCGATCCCCCACCTTGCGATCCGGTCCAACCTTCCTACGACAACTCAAATTCTTCGAAACCATCGGCTATCAAGAACAACAGGAAACACTACTTTGCCTCTGATGGAACGCCACGGCCACCAATAAATTCCACCGGTATTTTTCCTAAAATCTTCATCCCTCAGACCATCTTCAGCCCAAACCCCGACCTCCCAGTCCCCGCCGATCAACGGCAATTACCCAAAATGCCCAATACGTTCATCTTGAAAATTCCAATATATTATCAAACTAAAAATCATGAAATGTATATTAGAAATCGTGATTTTCAATCACGGGTACATTAATGCAAAAATGAATTTGAATTGGTTGATTTTTTAACATATATACATTTTACTTTTATTTCCATTTTAAAAATTATTTGTTGAATTTAACATCCAGAAATATTTTTATAATCATCATTATACTTCAACAAACAACATTCATTTAAATATCAAGGTAACTATGGATTCTATTGGAAGATTTTGAATTTTTGATGGCAAAACTAGAACTGTGAATCAATAGAGAACAGGCTTTCAATATATATATATATATATATATATATATATATATATATATATATATACAGAATTGCTCATACAACATATATATCAATTCAATAAATTCAAGCTGAAGAACTTCAATACAAACCAATATCATCACATGCATTAGAGTTAAATCCAAATTAAACTGTTTTTAAAATAATGTTTACTCACCTTTGTTGATGAATAGAGAAAGTAGGGATGACTTAAAAGCTTGGGAATTTGTTTGAATTTGATCTGCTAATGGATCCTAATTTGAAACTGAATTGAATCTTTACTTGAATTGTTGGGATGCTTCTTGAATTATTACAAGTTGAAAACTGATTTTGTCTCCAACAGATGTTTGAATCTGTTGTGATTGTTCCTTTTTTTTTTCTTTTTTTGATTTCCAGTTTTTTGAAAGTGAGAAGAAGACGAAAATCTGGTTTAATTTCTTTGATTTTTATTTTCATTACAAATTTGGAAAGAAACATATTAGCCACTTGTAAATTTGCATGGTATATAAGTTACAATTGTCAAACAATTAATTTATTGATTACAAATTTTATTCTGTGTATTTTAAAGCTTACAAATATATAAAGCCTTATTTATAAATTTCTTATGTTCATAAATTTTGGGTTTTATGTATTTAAATTATATATAAACAATACTTAGCACATGTGTAATTAAGAAAGTAGAATATTAACTCTTTGATTAATTCTTGTTTAAATTTTATACTCAAGTTGTCATCTAAATTGAAAATTATACATAATACTAGTGTTAAAAATGTCCAAAAACAATGTTAAATAATCTCCTAATTTACTATAAAATTCATCATTATAATTATTATAGTTTCATTCCACTTATAATAATCCAGACTTTTTAATTATAATTTTATTCGTTTAACCAAATAAAATCAATATCTCAATCATTTGGAATCAGTTAATTATCCAATTAATAGATGTTCAAAAATCCAGGTTGTCACATTCCTTCCCTCTTAGAATCTTTTCTTCCTCGAAAAGGAACGATGGCAGAGTTTATTAAAATGCTTATTATTAGAAAATATCATTCTTTGATCACTTTTAACTATAAACTTTTTTTATTTAAAATCTTTAAAACACTTTAAAATCTATATAATATTACAAAATAGTTTTTATAAAAATACTTTTATAACTCGATGTCTCAACAAATCCATCCTTGTTCTTACAGAAATTCGGTCATACGTTGATCAGGTGTAGGACTGAAAATGTATAAGTGCTTAGCAGACCCATTTTCAACACCCAGTTAAAATACTTAGAAAATAATTTTATTGAAAATATCGAAAACATTTTTGAAAATAGAGGAAATATCTTTGGTGAAAATGCTTTGGAAATCATCACCCCCATCCATGGTCGCAGTTACGTCCGGGGTTACGTTGTCATCACAGCAAAAGTCCATGTAACTGTAGGCACTCCGCGCCCCTCGATTACGCCATGGAACCCGCCACAGATCGCAGTTACATCCTAGGTTACATTGTCATCACAGCAAAAGTCTATGTAGCTGTAGGCATCAACGCCCTCGATTTTCGCTGCCAAAAAATAAAACTTCTCCATGTTGAATATGCGCTTATATGATTTTTGTTTGATGATAATAAACACATATATATATATTCATTTAAATGTATTTGTTAATGTACTATTTTATTTTTCATAGATTAAATAAATATTTGTTGAATAAAATAAATTACACAGAATTTGAATTCAAACAGAAATTTTATTCAAACAAATATTTATTACAATTTTGAATAGTACAAATTCAAGCTCTCACTATACATATACAATTTTGATTCTAATTACATCACAATTCAATTTACATAAATTCCTCACTACATATCACTCACACTCGTAGTTTATCTTCAACTTCATTCGAGTTAGACTCCAGCATATGAGCATCTGCAAAAATATTCACTAACGCAGTAAAATTGAAAAAGAAATATTTTTGCAATATAAAATAAAATATGGATTTTGAAAATATTATTTGCCTCAGTTATTTGGGTTGTTCGTCATCATTTACATTTGAATTTATCATACACGAACAATGTGACATGCACAGTGTATCACTGTACATGCCACAAGGCCGTGCACATCGATATACACTTGATAATGCTATAGGGACAGGTGAGCACAGGTCAAACCCAAATGAAAAGCCGCGTTCAACTCACGTGCAATATAAATAAAATCACGACACGAGCACAAGGTCAAACCCGAGTTTTTAAAACTGGGTTCAACACAAGGCACAATAAAACCGAAGCATGGCAGATCATAAATGAAACAGCATCAAAGCATATACAATCAGACAACAACAGAATGCATCCAGATGACAGTGTGACAGTGCACCATCAAGAAACCACTGTAACGATGCAAACTGACTCGAAGAAATCCCACCAAGCAAACAAAATGTCAAAGACCAGACAATAGTGTAGAACTATCCCACTAACAACATGACCAAGAACTTATACAAAGCATCAGAATCAAAGCACACATGAAGCACAATATTGCCAGGGCGAACCTTGTACAACATTAACATCTACAACAGCAATGCATGCAACAGAGACCAGAGCTCAACATACATGAACCACAATAATATGCAAACTCGAGCTTACAGAGAACAGATCAAATGAAGCATGTACACATGGTATGAAGGACACAAGGCTCAAGTCTACAAAGTAAACATGTATATGCTAAAGAGAACAGGTCAAATGAAAACTACCCAAGTTCATCAAGAAATACAAGACTGACAAGTACATAGCCGCGTAACCAAGTCAAAGCCAGTAGTAATCAAATGTCTCAAATTCAAGGCATCAAAGGAAGCATACTGGAGTCAAGTCAGAGAAATTCACAGAGCCATAGTCAAACATCATAAATTCAATGCCGAGAAACAATGTAACAAAGATCAGGAGACAAGTTTGAAGTCGAAAGCAATAAACAAGCTATAGTCGAAATCATGGAAGCATACAGAAGTCAACAAGGAAATTCACAAAAACAATAATTGACCGAGATCAAAATGTTAAACAAATTCATGTTTAAAAAAGTCAAGTGCCAAAGTCCAAGTGAAATGAAGTTGATGCCAGAGAATTCGAATTCGTGAATGTATACTGTATAAAAATTCAAGTGCGTATTTTTGAAATAGTCAAAGAAAATCAAAAGAGGAAAGTTTTTGCCATATCATTCAAGGTAAATCGAACGTTTCAAAATCAAGACTGTGTGCATCAAGTAAGTCACAAATATCAGGCAATCGAGAAATAAGAAAGTGACGAAGTCCATATAAATACAACCCCAAATCATCATCGGCATGTGTGAAAAAATTGAATCAAATCCAAATATAAAGTCACAATCATCATCGGTAAAATCATCAATCAATCGAGTTTAAGAAAGCATTAAACCAGCAACGAAAGGGAAGAGATTACATACCACAATCTATCAAACTCGATCAATAGAGGAGCAGCTGCGAATGAGCGCAAGTGAAGCAAGCAGTCGATCGACAGAGAAGTAAAGAGCACACTCTCAATCGAGCAAGGCAACACACAAACCAAAGAATCGACCAAACAGGCGATCTGAGAAAAACCCTAATCTGGACAAAGAGGAATAATCAAAGAATCAAAGCCGCCATATTTTCTCAAAGAAAATAGAAAAGGAACGGGCTAGAGAATAATAACAAAAGGGCCGGCCTTGTTAAAGGGGATTAGGGTTTTTAAGAGTTTAATCCTTATTTTAATATAGGGGTGTTTTTATTTTTATTTTGAAATATGTACTTTTCGAATCAAATCTTGGTAAATCACCACCTAGGATTTAGGTTGTGTCAGATTGTCTAGTTAGGATCAGTTCAGTGCAGGGTTTGCGAGTTTGCACAACTCTATAGGCGGTAGCAGGGTTTGCGAGTCTGATAGAGTGTTTGTAAGCGGGAGACTGTTTAATTCTAATAGCAATCTGGGAATGCAGTAGTAGGCATGGGTTGCCGAAGCTGGGTAAATTTTGTGTGTGATTTACTTTTCAGCATATTTACTTCTCTGCAGTTTGTTTTTGCGTTTAGTTCGAAAAAATTTGCTACAACCCTATTCACCTCCCCGTCTAGGGTTAATCTAGATCCTACAAGTGGTATCAGAGCATGGTATTTTTCTTTAACTCTAGAGTCATGAATCCACCAAATAATGCTTTTTCTGAGGGGCAATCTATTGCTAGGCCACTCATGTTTAATGGGAATGATTATGCTTATTGGAAAGTTAGGATGGGTATTTATCTTAGTTCTGTTGATTATGATGTTTGGGACATTATAGAAACTGGCTATAAATCTCCCACTATAACTGTTGGTGATACTGAGATTCCTAAACCTAAGGATAGGTGGGATGCTAACGATAAGAAATTAAAAACTACAAATGCTAAAGCCATGAATGCTTTGATCTGTGCTCTTGATAAGAGTGAATTTAATAGAATTTCTCATTGTAAAACTGCACAGGAAATTTGGCATACTTTGGAGGTGACACATGAAGGAACATCTCAAGTCAAGGAGTCTTGTCTAGCCCTATTCAGCAATGAATACGAGAACTTTGTGATGGACAAAGGCGAGAGCATAAAGGACATGTTTGGACGCTTTTCAACTTTGGTGTACAATGCTAGAGCGCTTGGGAAGGTATTCACTGAGATAGAGCTTGTGAGGAAGGTGCTACGAGTCTTACCGATGAGCTTTGAAGCAAAAGTCACGGCAATACAAGAATCGAAAGGTCTGATTAAACTAAGCATGGAGAAGTTGATCGGCAACTTGATGACATATGAGTTTGAGCTAAAAACAAAGGAGGAACGCAAGAACTCCGAATCAAAGAAGAAGAAGATTGCCTTAAAGAGCAAAGAAGAGAGCGATGAAGAAGAAGAAGATCCAATTGAAGAGCTTACAATGGCTGTCAATAATCTTAGGAAATGGTCAAGATTCAGGCCACGCAAGAAGAAAACAAGTGGTAATAGGCCAAAATATTCTGACAATTCCGATAATGAACTGACGTGCTTTAACTGCAAGAAGCCTGGCCACTTCAAACAACAATGCCCACTTCTCAAAAACAACAAAGGAAAGAAAAAGAAGAAGAAGGCCTTTGCAGCGACTTGGGATGATGAAGAAGGAGAGGAAGTTTCGAATAATAGCTCAGAGGAGGCTAACTTGTGTCTTATGGCAAAATCAGATTCAGAAGCAAGCTCAGAGGAATCTAGTGAGGGAGGTGACTATTCTTATAAAGAACTTGCTTTGATGTGTTGTGATCTTACTAAAATAGTTGATACACCTGAATCTAAAATTGAAAAACTGAAATCTGATAGGAGAGAACTTGTCCATGAAAATTCTAGGTTAGAAACTGAACTTGAAAATATTCAAAACCTAGACTGTAAAAAATGTAAAATTTTAGATTCAGAATTATCAAGACTTAAGAATAGCTTTGAGAATCTTGAAAAAGAAAACTTGAGTCTTAAGGAAACCATTGACGGTAGGAAAAAGGATTTTATAAATAGATGCACCTCACTTGTAACTGAAAACACAACACTAAAAACCAAAGTCCAAAATCTTGAGAAATCTCTGAATAACTTTTCAAGAGGAGAAAAATCATTCAACGTGTTATTGGGAAATCAAATTTTTGCTAACAATAGAAAAGGACTAGGCTTTGGGAAAACACAAGTTGATGATAATGCAAAAGGTAAAAGTGTCTTTGCTAGATGTGAAATAATTGGACATCGTGTTGAAAATTGTAGTCATAGGAACAAGAACACAAAATTTATACAAGTTTGGGCTCCTAAGAATTCTACAAACAAATTTCATGTCTATTGGAACAAGAATAAAAGGATTAAACAAGTTTGGGTTCCAAAGGGATTGTTTATTCACAATGCTTTCAGTCACTAATATCATTGGACCTAAGAGTTTCTCTAGGTCATCCTCCTCTCTCTTCGTGTAGGTATGGTGGCAGGCTAAGGAACAATAACAGTGTTCTTTGGATTTTGGCTGTTCCAGAAGCACAACGGGCAACAAAGCAAAGTTCCTTAGCCTAGTACAAAGGTGACAAAATCACAATGGGCAACCATGAAAAATTATCGTAAAGGTAAAACAGGTGAAGGTGTATTTATTTGATCGATATATTAAATGTGATAATCTGCACCGTATTCTGAATTAAATCAGCCAACAATGTGATGATAAAGAGATGATGATTTTTTGATTCTGACTTCTTCAACATAGTTGGCCAATTATATTTATGCCAAAAACGCTATTCTTTGAATTACTTCAAACATATACGTTTGGATTAAACATAGTGTTTTGTTGGATGATAATACATTAGGTTATAATATGGCTAACTCTATATTCACAGTTTCTGATTATTTACACGGCTTCAATTCAAATTCAAAGAATGTCATTTAAATTGTTGTTAAAATTGAGTTTGAAATTTTTGATGCACACTTCATGGTTTGGTCGATCAAATTCAATTGATGATAATTTTTGAGTGAAAAAGAAATTCAGATGCAGATTACACTGGTAATCTAGTTGATAGAAAAATTACTAGTTGAACGTGATTTTTGAGACATTTAGTAACTGCATCGTTTTTCAAAGAAAATATCTGCATATTTTTCATTTTAAATAATTTTCAAATAGCAGAAAATTTTCTCATATAACCCCCTCGAGAAAATCATTTTTAATCATATTTTCAGATTAGTCATTGTGAAAAATTGATTTCATAATTATTTTTGAATTTGATTTAAATGACAATTTTAACTAGTCTAACTCCCTAAAAATTATCGAAAAGATAAATAGTGATTGAAAAAAAAAGTGATGAGTGTTGATATTTTTCATACATTACTCAAGACAGTATATTTTAGAAACATTTCTTTAAAAATTCAAACAAGAGTTATAAAACTTTTTGTTGGGTAAAGATTCCACAACCATTTCTATGTCTATCATATTTCTATCAACCATCACTCATCAAAAATTCAATATAGTTTGTCGTTATGTGGTACTTTAAACAGGAATCATTCGTTTTTCATTTTATAAAACAAAATAAAATCCAAAGTATTCACTCTCACTTAAAAGTCCTCACGGTTATGCATGAGTGAATTACTTGGAATTTGTTATGTGCTTCCATGCTCATTTAAAAGTCCTTACGGTTATGCATGTATGGAACGCATATCAAAATTGATTTATTAAAATAAACAAGTTGATTCTAATCCCATTTAAAAGTCCTCACGGTTATGCGTGATTAGAAGATACTTGAATTCATTTTTAAAATTAAAATGGAATACTACTAATTTCATTTAAAAGTCCTAACGGTTATGCATGATTAGTAGATATTCAAATTCATGATATAAGTGTACCACAAACAGATACAACTGTATGGTTTTATATGATGACATCATTTCCATTACTTCTAAAAGTGTAATATGCGCCTAACGAGGGTAGTTATGATTTTTGTTTGATTTTTTTTATTGAAATTTAATATTTATATTCAATTGAGTTTTAATGATTAATATCGATCACTTTATCTCTATTTTCTCTAACACTATTATTCTTTTGCTGATAACAAAAGGGGGAGAGAAAAGTTAAGATTTTGTCAAATAAAATCAAGCAAAGGTTAAATAATTTTCCATTTGCGTCTAGGCTCATTTGCATATTTCTATTTGTATGCATATATGTAGGGGGAGCATCGTGTAGAGAGGAAGCATTTAAATAGGGGGAGCAATTATAGTATATCATTGATCAAATACATTTAACACAGTCAAAATCTTAAATATATGTTTGTTATCATCAAAAGGGGGAGATTGTTGAATATGCGCTTATATGATTTTTGTTTGATGATAATAAACATATATATATATATTTAAATGTATTTGTTAATGTACTATTTTATTTTTTATAGATTAAATAAATATTTGTTGAATAAAATAAATTACACAGAATTTGAATTCAAACGGAAATTTTATTCAAACAAATATTTATTACAATTTTGAATAGTACAAATTCAAGCTCTCACTATACATATACAATTTTGATTCTAATTATATCACAATTTAATTTACATAAATTCCTCACTACATATCACTCACACTCGTAGTTTATCTTCAACTTCATTCCAGTTAGAATCCAGCATCTGAGCTATCTGCAAAAATATTCACTAACGTAGTAAAATTGAAAAAGAAATATTTTTGCAATATAAAATAAAATATGGATTTTTAAAATATTATTTGCCTCAGTTATTTGGGTTGTTCGTCATCATTTACATTTGAATTTATCATACACGAACAATGTGACATGCACAGTGTATCACTGTACATGCCACAAGGCCGTGCACATCGATATACACTTGATAATGCTACAGGGACAGGTGAGCACATGTCAAACCCAAATGAAAAGCCGCGTTCAACTCACGTGCAATATAAATAAAATCACGACACGAGCACAAGGTAAAACCCGAGTTTTTAAAACTGGGTTCAACACAAGGCACAATAAAACTGAAGCATGGCAGATCATAAATGAAGCAGCATCAAAGCATCAAAGCTTATACAATCAGACAACAACAGAATGCATCCAGATGACAGTGTGACAGTGCACCATCAAGAAACTACTGTAACGATGCAAACTGACTCGAAGAAATCCCACCAAGCAAACAAAATGTCAAAGACCAGACAATAGTGAAGAACTATCCCACTAAAAACATGACCAAGAACTTATACAAAGCATCAGAATCAAAGCACACATGAAGCACAATATTTCCAGGACGAACCTTGTACAACATTAACATCTACAACAGCAATGCATGCAACAGAGACCAGAGCTCAACATACATGAACCACAATAATATGCAAACTCGAGCTTACAGGGAACAGATCAAATGAAGCATGTACACATGGTATGAAGAACACAAGGCTCAAGTCTACAAAGTAAACATGTATATGCTACAGAGAACAGGTTAAATGAAAACTACCCAAGTTCATCAAGAAATACAAGACTGACAAGTACATAGCCGTGTAACCAAGTCAAAGCTAGTAGTAATCAAACGCCTCAAATTCAAGGCATTAAAGGAAGCATACTGGAGTCAAGTCAGAGAAATTCATGGAGTCATATTCAAACATCACAAATTCAATGCCGAGAAACAATGTAACAAAGATCAGTAGACAAGTTTGAAGTCGAAAGCAATAAACAAGCTATAGTCGAAATCATGGAAGCATACAGAAGTCAACAAGGAAATTCATGAAAACAATAATTGACCGAGATCAAAATGTTAAACAAATTCATGTTTAAAAAAGTCAAGTGCCAAAGTCCAAGTGAAATGAAGTTGATGCCAGAGAATTCGAATTCGTGAATGTATACTGTATAAAAATTCAAGTGCGTATCTTTGAAATAGTCAAAGAAAATCAAAAGAGGAAAGTTTTTGCCGTATCATTCAAGGTAAATCGAACGTTTCAAAATCAAGACCGTGTGCATCAAGTAAGTCACAAATATCAGGCAATCGAGAAATAGGAAAGTGACGAAGTCCATATAAATACAACCCCAAATCATCATCGGCATGTGTGGAAAAATTGAATCAAATCCAAATATAAACCCACAATCATCATCGGTAAAATCATCAATCAATCGAGTTCAAGCAAGCATTAAACCAGCAACGAAAGGGAAGAGATTACATACCACAATCTATCGAACTCGATCAACAGAGGAGCAGCTGCGAGCGAGCGCAAGTGAAGCAAGCAGTCGATCGACAGAGAAGCAAAGAGCAACACTCTCAATCGAGCAAGGCAACACACAAACCAAAGAATCAACCAAACAGGCGATCTGAGAAAAACCCTAATCTGGACGAAGAGGAATAATCAAAGAATCAAGCCGCCATATTTTCTCAAAGAAAATAGAAAAGGAACGGGCTAGAGAATAATAACAAAAGGGCCGGCCTTGTCAAGGGGATTAGGGTTTTTAAGAGTTTAATCCTTATTTTAATATAAGGGTGTTTTTATTTTTATTTCGAAATATGTACTTTTCGAATCAAATCTTGGTAAATCACCACCTAGGATTTAGGTTGTGTCAGATTGTCTAGTTAGGATTAGTTCAGTAAGCAGGGTTTGCGAGTTTGCAAAACTCTATAGGCGGTAGCAGGGTTTGCGAGTCTGTTAGAGTGTTTGTAAGCGGGAGACTGTTTAATTCTAATAGAAATCTGGGAATGCAGCAGTAGGCAGGGGTTGCCGAAGCTGGGTAAATTTTGTGTATGATTTATTTTTCAACATATTTACTTCTCTGCAGTTTGTTTTTGCGTTTAGTTCAAAATTTTTTGCTATAACCCTATTCACCCCCCCCCCCCTCTAGGGTTAATCTAGATCCTACACTCCACTCCCACATAGGTCGCAGATGATATCAGTCAAGTCCCAATGTAGCCTTAAGCTCTCACAGCCTCTCGACTTTCGCTATGTCTTCATAGGTCGCAGTCTACCGATGTCAAATCAAACGTAGACTGTTGGCTCTAGCAGTACACACGACTTTCGCTATGTTACCACAGGTCGCAATCTACCAATGTAAAATCAAACGTAGACTGTTGGCTCTTAGTAGCACACACGACTTTCGCTATATTACCATTGGTCGCAGTCTACCGATGTAAAATCAAACGTAGACTGTTGGCTCTCAGCAGCACATACGACTTTCGCTATGGTCTGCAGTAGATCGCAGCGACATCGAGCTACACTGTCGTCACAGCATAACCCAATGCCTCTGTAGGCAACAGCGCCCTTTTTCCCTATAGCCAATCTCAAAACACTTTATGCCATACTCATATAGTATCTTTCAAGTCATACACTTTACGATTTTCATCAAAATCACCTTTACACAAAATCGATTCCCAAAATCGATAATTCTCAACTAGGCTTTCCGAATTTCCAAAATTGGTTTTTCCCAAAAATCAAAATTCCAAATCCATAGGTTCCAAAACCTTTTCTCCAAAACCATTCTCATAAAATCCTTCATATATATATATATATATATATATATATATATGTATATATATATATGTATATATATATATATATATATATATATATATGTATGTATGTATGTATGTATGTAGATATATATAACTTTTAAAATCTTTGGATCACTTTATACTTGTATAAATTCTCTTTTTATAATTTGAATACTTTCAAAAACCCTTTTTCTTTTGGCTATAGATTCAACATGGGGAGATTTAGCTTATATAATAGATATATATATATATATATAACTTTATTATGCACCAAATCAAATATTTGATTACTCTTTTATAAAGTTATTAACAATATTTCCTTTCTACCATAGAAATATCCAATTTCCACTTTATTCTATCATATATTTCACAAAATATACTTTTCATTTCAAAAAATATTTTACAGTTCTTATTCTCAAATTTTCAATATCCATTTTATTCAAACCCGTACGATGTACACATATCCTCCGTACACTATACCAATCTGATCGCTCACTCGATCACACAATTTCACTTCCGAACTAGTATTGTCCACCCGACTTCCTAATGCGGACTCAGATCTGGTTTCTTAATCAGAAACCGTCATTCTCCTTGCATAGCCATAACTATGATAAAGAATATCCAGAACAAATCAACAATCCATATCCAGGTTCGTCGTCGAAAATTGAGTGAAAAATCCTAACTCGGATCGATAAAACTATCTCCAAATTCTATGCTCGAATCTGGATCAAATCATTATGCGAATAGAATTGTATACGCACATCCTACATATTTATCTTTATTGGTTATTATCCAAATCAATTCTCTTTCTATTCACCTTCACTTTGATTTTCATTTATTTATTCACAATTGCCTCAATCCCCATTTGGATTATCACCTCAATTCTTATCTCAGATGGATATTTAATCATAAACAGTTTGCACTCTGACCACTTAAATTTGATAATAGCTTAAAAATTAAAAATAGATAAGTAGTTGAAAAATAATTATTAGTTTGTGATAATAGCTGTAAAATAGTTAAGTAGTTATAAAACAGACAAATGGTTATAGAACAGTTAGATAATTGCAAAATAGTTGTAAAATAGTAATTAGTTATAAAGTAGTTGAAAAATAGTAATTAGTTTATAAAACAGTTGTAAAATAGTTAAATAGTTGCAAGAATAATTATAAAATAAGTATAAAATAGTTTGGCTTTAAAAAGGAAGATTACATATGGTAAATAGCTTTGGAAAAGTAGATTTAAGAAAGTTTACATTAAAATAATAAATTTTTAAAAATAGTCCAGAGTCAAACTGTTCAACTTCCCAATCTCCATTTCCAATCAATTGCCAATTTCCAGTTAACTTTCAATTTCAATTCAAATTAAGTTAACTTCCATTCCCATCCAAATTCAAATCAACTTTCCATTTGAATTTGAATTCATTCAACTTCAATTTCATTTCAAATTAATCCAATTCAAATTTTCCATTTTGAATTTTAAACTTGTCCATCTTCAATCACAATTCCAATTAATTCAAATCAAATTTAATTTGAACTAATTCTACTTAAATCTCAACTAAAACCATCTCGAATTTCATAAATTCGAGTTAAATTTTTTTAAATGTTGATTTAATTTCTTAAATCAAATTTACCATTACTTTTAAATCAAATCAACCTTTATTTTTAATTTATCAAATTAAATCTTTAAACCATTTAATTCTGAATCCAAATTCCATTTTTAAATTATCTTTACTTAACTTATTTCAAAGTAAAAATAAGAATTCAAAAACAATTTAATCTTCAGATTCTAATTTAATTCACATTCTCAATGTATAAAAATAACATCCAAGCACATATTCAACTCATTTATACTCGAATTGGATTTTATTTGTAACTCAAATCATTTCTATTACAATCCCATTCCATTTTATTTTTACAACATCTCCACTTATTTTAATTCATTTTCAATCTAAGTCGAATTCTATTTATAATTCGAGTTTATTTCCAAACTTCATTACTAACTTACAATCCATTTTATTTAAACGAGTTAAATTTTATTAACATACTCTATCAAATAATTTATTTAGCTAATTAGCTTACTTCCAACCTTTAAATCAATATCCGATTTTATTACAAAAATCATTTCATTAAATTTTTCCTGAGTTCAAATTTTTTTATACTTCCAGTTTGGATTTTCTTTCATTTTCCAGAATTCCAGCACTTTTATTTCGGCTTATTTATTCCCGTTTTACATTTTTTATAAGCTACTCACTTATTAATATTCATACTTCTCCATCCATTTACAGTCAATCACATTTTCACTTTTAACTAGAGACTATATATATTTTTATTTCAATGCTTTTCAATTCTTTTATAAGCTTCCAAACCTTATTTATCTCAATTCAATACTTACTTAGTTTACGCTTCTTTATTTAAGTAAGAATTTTATTCCATTCAGTATTATCTATAACTCAACTGAAATTTTTTTTCGATTCAATTTTGTTTAACTTAACTTCAGTTAAATCTAGCATCATACCATTCTCTTTAAATTTTATTAGGCAAGGACTTAATTCCATTTAATATCATCCCACACAATTCACTTTTATTTCATTTCAATTCCTTTCAACTTACTTCAAATCCAATTCATTATTATTAACTTTTCTTAAGTTAATTTAATTATAATTAATTTTATTTCTCATTCCAAATTTAATTTTTATTTTCCCATTCCAATCACATTCAAGGTTTACTAATTATTTCTTCCAATCATCCATTAAATTTTCCACAATTTAATTTTTCCAAATTAAATTTATTTAACCTTTTCACTTTAAATTTTAATTCCAACATTCAAAGCTCATATTTTCCTCCCTTATTTAAAAATCATCTCAACTTTACAAGTTTATAACTTAACTCGTCAGGATTTTCAATCCAAATAAGGATTCAGGATTTCAAACACCCGGCTTTTGATTCAAATCACTTTAAAACCACCATTATCCCAAAATCACATTTCTCAATTTTCTAAACCAATCCTGGTTATTATCCCCAACAAATTTCCTTTGAAATTTCAGAAACAAACTTGTTTTTCCCAAAACATTCTAAAACAATGACCACGATAGCAATCCATCACTTAGATACTCGAAAATGAACACCGATGATGTCACGATCATCATCGGGATTATTTTCTAGTGACCGAAGCGATTTCAATGCTATGACATCTCCAAAACCTATTTAAAACCGTTTTCTTTCAAAAATATCTCCAAAATAATATTATTATTTTCCTTTCAAAATACTTTGGAAAACACTTCCAAAATCTCTGGGGTTTTAAATCTTCAAATTTTTACTTAAATCAAATTTTAACTATAATTCATTTGTATAATTTATGCTCATACAATTTCCCATTTGATTATCCAAGTCATTCCCATTTTTTATAATCTTATTTGTTTAAAATATTATCATCCAAACATCCAAGTTATATATCAATTTAAGGAAATATTTCTTTTATATCAAAATATATTTTGGGTAAAATTATTTCATTCACCTACATTTAAAACAATACTGTGTCAATTTATCATGTTAGGTATTTATAAACTCTTCTCGAATAGTGGCCAACTTACTCGATCAGAATTCATATTCCGCTCAACCAATAAGTCAACACAATACTAAAACAATTTATATTCACTAACAAATACGCACTCATATTTATTAATATGATCAAACTCATTCTACAGTACTACGGACTCAATTTTCAATGAGTAATCCCCACCAAAGCCAAGGTTATCACCAACCTATGCTTTGATAACACTATAACAGGACACGCCAGTGGTGACTGGTAGGCTTTGCAACCATACCAGACCCACCGTGGCATATAGTGATACCTCGAGTATGCTTTTACGGCCATCCCCTCGACTCGCAACTAACCCCAAAAGGCCTTATACTACCCCCGGGGATATGTAGGGGTAAGAGTCTCTCGTTCGCCACCAAACGCAAAGCGAAAACCCCCTATCATGCTGTAATATAGCAAACCCGATCCCGGTCTCTTCGAAACGATCAACGCATTGTCCAATATTGATAGTCGGTTATTTAACTATCAAAAACATTCACAAACAACCATCAAACATAAATAATTTCTCCTGAATTATTTATTAACCTCAAAATATCCACACAAGATATATTTCCACCTTTCAACCCTTTTGAAAGCAGTTTTCAAACCACACTTTTCTCATGAATTAAATTTCCAAATATTTATTTCCGCTGGAAACAACCAAGCACAAAAACTTTAGATTTTTAAAATAATTTAAAAACACTTTATTATAAATATCCTTTAACATTTAAATTGAAAATTACTTCAATACTTTATTAAAAATAATATACTATAGGAATATTTGAAAAGGAAAATATAAAACTAGATTTTCTCTTTTTTTAAAAAAAAAATACCAAGTCATCTTTAAATAATTACTACGATAATAGATTTGAAAAATACTTACTTCAAAATTTTGAAAATTTAAAAATAATAATTTTCTAAAACATACCTTTAAATCAACTTTAAAACTTTTACTTATACTTAAAATTTTCTTCGAAAACATATTTGACTATCTAGGGAAATACACTTCTCTTTCACATCCTTTAAAAAAAATCACTATATATTTTTAAATAAATTTACCCATTCCTTTAATAAATTCCCACCATGAATTTATTCTTCCAAATATCCACTGATATATTGCTTTACTTTTTATAAACCCAGTTTATAAATTTCACAGTCACATTCTCCTTTAAATTTCGAATTTCAAACACTTAAATCAATTTCCAAATTGATTTCCAATTTACTCCTATTTTGAAATATATACCTTTACTTACTCATTTATTTCAAAACCCATTGACTTCAGATTTTTATTCCTTAATTATGATTTAAAATCTTTTAACTGAAAATACCAATTTCATATTTCCCCAAATTCCTTCTTTATCCTTTTAAATAAATTCAAACCTTGGAATTTAAAATAAATTCTTTATTCCTTTAAATAACATGACTTATGTTTTTAAAATTCATTATTACTCTGTTTATTCACAAATCCCCTTTTCCATACTCTGAACTTACTTATTAGATTTTTAAAATCACTTTTATTCTTTTCCAATTCATTCTTAAATTTATTTAAATTCTCTGTAATTATTTCACTTACAAATGCTCTTCTTTTATTTTCTTTCCAAAAATCCAATTTATATATTTTGATAACTTAGTATATCCAAACATATTCAATCAAACCAGCATCCAACATTTCCAATTACCCATATAATTCATCACAGAATATCAAATAATCAAAACACAAAATATTAAACAATCTAATAATTTTGAGGAATCCAGTTGTATCCCTCCAACCTGTTTCCCTGCATCCACAGATGTTAGCACAATACCAATTCCACTTTGGGTGGAATATCGCGGTATATGGGATTAATATAATATCATCCGCAATTATGTAGCGCATAGGGTCTCATCCGCTATATAATGCGGAAAATCAATCACTCTAATATATACTATATACTACTAAATATAATATAGCACATCAAATCAATTCAATCATTGCACCAATTATTTAATTTAGCCATTTAAATTTAAATAGAACCCAGATGAGTGAGATTAACTCACCTTTGATTTTTGTTTTGCAATCCACTCCAGACTATTTTGTTTTCCCTTTTCAGATTTCAACCTCGTACAAACATTTTATAATTTATTAATATATGAATTAATTGGACAAGTAATTCCCACAGATTTAATTAACAAATTATTTAATTTAAATCTAATTTCCGAAAAGTAAATAAGTTTATTAACATTTGAATAATCAGACAATCAATTACTATTTGTTTATTTAATTTACTAATAATAAAAAAATTAAACCAATTTCCCTATAATAATCTTTTAGTAACTAAAATAATTAAAGAAGTTTATCAACAAATTAATAACCTAAATCCTTTTTTTTTAAATCAAAACTATAAATTTCTAAATCTATATATATCTTGCTGTCAATCTAACAAACTATTTTGCCAATTTAAAGTTAAGTGGATTTTAAATTAAAATGCTAAAAAAACACGTTACCTACTCGACGAGACAAACCAACATCGAACTCCTGGTCAAAGCTTGCACGAAATCGAACTCGATGTTCATCTCTACTGCCGTCGATGCTAGCCGTCGATTCCTTCATCCATCTTCCCCTCCTCCTCCTCTCCGTCCACATCACCTCGACAAACTACTCAATCTCGAACATCCCACGTGCACGCATCCCTTTTCATCATCACTTCCTGACGCCATAAACTAGAGTTCGAACTCGCCCTCATCCTCGCTACCCAACACGCCTCGCATCTCGCCTTGCAGCCAACATCGATCACAATCTCGAGCTCGTGCAACCTACTGCAATCGTCAATCCCAAAGTTGTTGCATGAAACATCGCGTCGCCAAGATGCGAGCTTCACGGCACCGCGATTAACTTGGGATTCGAGGTCAGTTGGGTTCTGATTGAGGTCAAAATCGACTTCGGCCATTGATGAGGAAGAACGAGCACTACTCGAGTAGATTTAGGAGGAGGCGAAGTGGATTAAATTGGGAATTCTGATTTTAGTAAGGTAATACCAATTATTTATCTCGGTCTTATCTGATTTGGGTTTCAATTTCTTTTTTTGTTTTTTTGAGAAGATCGATTTCGTTTTCGAATTGAAGGAGATAAGGGAAAGGATATGTGGTTATAAACTGGGATGGAATGGCATGTTACATAAGGTAGGGCTTTGACTTTGAAATTACAAAATATTGTCTATTTCCTAAAATATCTTGTTTTAGCAACTTAAAATTTGGATCTCCTATCGAGGCGTGCCGCCAGGCATTTATAATATTATGCCCCTATTTCGAACACAATGGAAAAGGTTTCAAGTCCTGATTCGATCGTATGGAGATGATAGCGTTTGGACTCAGTCATTATATTAAATTCCCGATATAGATTCAACGCGTTTATATGTTGCATGCTCACACAACGACTTCAAACACTACGAAAATTGAAATCCAAAAATAATATAATATTACGAATCCAATGGAACTGGTTTCGTCGAAATCCGAGACCGTGTCTCGGAAGGCTATTTAAATATCAATTTTAAACGATATATTTTTAAAACCGAACGAATCACTTCCAATTTCAATTTAAAAGCTTTTATTATCTTTAGAACTATCACTATAAATTTTACAAGCCTTCAAATTATTTTTAACAGGCTTAAAACTCCAGATTCAACATTTTACCCAACTTCAAATTATTTAATTTAATAATTAAATTACCTAATAAATGGTGATATTTGAATTCAAGTTAAAAATTAACTTTTAAATATTTAAAATCAATTAAATATTTTGATTTCAAACATCCAAAAATTTTGGTTTGTCACAATAATTTTCTGAGTTAATAACGATTTTATATTAATTTTCCAGTGAGAAAAATGATTTTTGGGTTATAAATTGTTTACGCAAAAATAATTATTATTTGGGGTTGAAATTTTTATATGTTGGAAAACATATTAAAGTAGATTTTTTTGGATTTTTCCATATTTTTTCTAAATGTTTTGAGGAATATTTAAAATTATTTAACATATGAGACTTAAATGTTTTATATATTTAATTAAGGAGAAGGGGCATTTATAAAATAAAACATTGTTTATTTCTAAAATTATTGGCAGCACTTTTTTGAAAAATATTTATTAACCAATAAGAATTTGACAAAAAAAGGCAGGTTAGTTGAAAAGTTATCTCTTTTAAGTTAAAAATAAGAAAATCATACTTTAAACATGTTTCAGCCATTTACGGCATAAAAGCTTTCGACCCAAACCTTCCGACATCATTGCTTTCGAAGCTAATGCATATGGTATCAAGTTACTTGGTACGTAATATATTGAACAAGGTCGGAGGGCACTTGATCAAAACCTTAGTGGCCGAAGAAGTTGGAGTATGTTTGTTTTATAAGCCAGAAGTAATGCCTGGTTTACTTCCGAAAAGGAGCTTTTGACTTGGTTGCTTTCGACCAAGTCAAATATTTATAACAAAGCTTTAAAAGCTTTCGACAAGGTCGAAAGGTAAATAAGCTTTCGAAGGGGTCGAAACCTCTAGTTGCTGCCTATCAACGTTTCGAAGTCATGCTTTCGACAAGAACGAAAGGTATACTTGTCTTTTAAAAACAAGCCGCTTCTCCTATGCTTTCGAAAGGAAGCTTTCGACTTAGATGATTTCACCTTTTAATTCTAATTGAATTATAACCCAAGGTTTCGGAAGAGGTGTTTTATAGTACTAAAAAGATAGGAGCTTATTATATTAAAAGAAAGGTTTTCGAAGGGGAACTTTCGAAGGGGTCGAAAGCAAAGCTTTCGACAAGCCCGGTAGGTAGCTTCCGAAGAGGTTGAAAGGTTTTAAAAGAGGATTCTCAACATGTTTTAAATTGAACCCAAAGATTTTTCCAAAATTTTATATTTTAAAGGTTTAATGCTTTCGCAAGGTACTATTTTCTGAATGGTTCCAAAAGGGTCGAAAGCCAAGCTTTCGATGAAGTCAAAAGGTAGCTTTCAAAGGGATCGAACGGTAGCTTTCGACAAGGTCGAAAGGTCCTATCTTCTGGATGGTTTTGAAAGTGTTAAAATGAAAGGATTTCCAAAATTTTCTAAAGCAATGTTCTAAAGTGTTTAAGGATAGGACGTCTAAGGTTTTTAATGCTTTTGAAAAAGGAAGATTTTCAATGGTTCGAAAGGTTTGAAGTATGGGTTCGAAAGGAAAGGTTTTGGCCTCTTGGCCTTGATAAATAAAAGGTTTTACTTGGTTTCGAAAGAGATACTTTCAAAGGATTTAGAAAGGGTACTTTCAATGGAATCGAAAGGGGTACTTTCAAATGTTTAAATGTTTTCATCAATAAAGATTTGAGTAAAGTGTGTGTGTGTGTATTACATGGCAATGTGAATTTAAGTAAAGCATAAGAATTATATATTTTCTTTGTGTTAGTTTAATTTAAAGGTTTTAAATCATTTTGAAAAGGTTTTCAAGGAAAATTATTGGTAATTATATTCAATATTTATATTTAAAAAAGCAATAATTAATCATTACTAGATAATAAATTATATTAATTATTTAATAATTAATGATTATTATTGAATAATTAATAATTATTACTAAATAATTAATAATTAAGACTAATATTGAATAATATTATTTAATAATTAATTTTTAGTAATTAATGTTTATTATTTATTATTTAATAATTATAATCGATAATTATATTCGATGTTTAATATTTAAAAAAGCAATAATTAATAATTAATAATGATTATTTAGTAATTAATAATTAATAATAAATAATTAATAAGTAATCATTAATAATTAAAATAGATACTTCTTACAACTTTTTTGTTTACCCATTACAATAAATATTTAATAAGTAATAAATAATAGTTAATAATTGCAATTAAATAATAATAATGAATGATTAATTAAAAAATTAATAATTAAATAAATAATTTAAATAATAATTAAATAAACAATAGTTAAAGAATAATAATTAAGTAATAATAATAAAAATTAACGAATAATAATTAATAATTAATTAAAATATGAAATAATTTGTACTAATAATAAATAAATAAATAAATAATAAATTTACTACTAATAAATAAATGATAATTGATTAATTTATACTATTAAATATTAATTATAATTAATAACAATTTTTTTGTACGAATTAATTTAAAATTTGTATTTGAAAGTAGTATTTTTATGAACTAATTAATGGTTTGTTATTAATAGTTGTTGATATTATTGTTTTTAATTTGTTTAAATATTTTTTAATTTATATTAAATTAATAGTTAAATTGATATAAAATTATAAGTTAATATTAAATATTAAATTCAATATTTAAATTAATATGATATAATAATTAAATAAAGTCATTATTTAGAAAATTATCAAAAAATACAATAAAAAATAGATAGTTCAAAATGCTCAAAAATGATACATCTCGTTTGAGTTTGAATAAATATTTATATAGTATTTTCTTAAAAAAGGTTCAGTAGGTTTATAATACTTCAATTGTACTCTTCGTATTCATTTAAAATTTTCATTTAATAGTCTACTTTAAAACTAACAGAACTTCAACTTATGTTATAAATAAATTTTGACTCCAACCTTTAAATTTTTGGCTCCAACCTCTAAAACCTTGGCTCCAACCTCTAAAATTTTATATAATATTTTGGCTCCAAACGTCTGAAATTTGAGCTCCGGCTTAACACACGCGCTCATTCGAAAAAAGGCATATATCGTTTGTTTTGGAATTTGAAGTTTGAGATGAAATTAAATAGTAAATATTAAATTATTATTATTTTACCACCAAATATTAAATTATTACCCTTAATATTTAATACGTAATACTTAATTTTTAACAAATAACAATTATTATTAAATAATTAATAATTAAGACTAAAATTTAGTCAATAATTAACAAGTATTACAAGTTTGTATGATATAATTGCAAGTATTACTAGTTTTGTGGCTCCAAAACAAAATTTGTGGCTCCAAAACAAAACTTTTTATCATCACTTCCCCTGCTGCGATTGAGCATTAAAAATTAATTATTATATTTCATAATTATTACTATTAGTATTTAATAGGGGGAATTAATTTAAAGAACAAAAATTTGTATATTTTTAGTCTCAAGGACACGACCTCATAATTTTAACCACAAGGAAAAACATTTTTTAAAAATTATTCATAAGGACAAACATTCTTTCAAAATTATTCATAAGGACAAACATTCTTTCAAAACTGCTACTAAACTAAAAACTGCTACCGATAACTACAAACTGATACCTAAAAACTGCTATCAATAACTAAAAACTGCTACCTACAAAAAGTTGTCATTCATGTTAAAATACTGAAGGCTATCCTTGAACCTAAAATGCTGAGAAATTTTGTCTTTGACAATAATTTCCTGTATTTAATGTTTAATAATTACTATTGATATTTAATATGTAATACTTAATTTTTAATAAATAATAATTGTTATTAAATAATTAATAATTAGGAATAACATTTAGTCAATAATTATTACAAGTTTGTAAATATTTATCCCAAGTGCATTTTGCACTTGTTTGTACATATTTGAGTAGTTAATAAAGCTTCCTTTGCCTCGTTTCAAAAAAAAAAAAAAAAAGTTGAAACTGAAATTGGAGGACCTCATTTCCTACCCACGCCATCACCATCCCGTTTGAAATCGAGCAAAGCAATCCACGTCTCTTGCCTCTTGAGCAACCGGCAAATCCACATCGTCAATCATTTAAAAAAGTACGCTTCAGAATGTTATCCATTCAGACGCTAAAATATTTCTTTATAAATCACACTTCTCATTCATTCCTTCCAACGCAGATCGCTTTTCCATTTCCCCAAATATCAAAATTCTGATTCAATCCACCTCTCGAAACCCTAATTTCCACCATGGAACCCAAAGCTGAAAAGAAACCCGCCGTCGAAAATCAACCACTGCCTAAAAGGCGCCAGCTGGTAAGAAACCCAAGACAGAGAAGAACTCCCTGCCAAAGACGCTTCAGTTGACAAGAATAAAAGGAGAAAGGCGAAGTCCGTGGAAACTTACAAGATCTACTTCTTCAAAATACTGAAGCAGGTTCATCCCGATATTGGAATTTCAAGTAAGGCAATGGGTATCATGAATTCCTTCATCGGTGACATTTTTGAGAAGCTTGCTCAGGAATCTTCAAAAGTGGCGAGGTACAACAAGAAGAATACTATCTCTTCTCATGAGATTCAGACTTCTGTTCGTCTTTTCTTCCTGGTGAGCTTGCAAAACATGCTGTCTAAGGGAACTAAGGCTGTGACTAAATTTACAAGTGCTTGATTATGGCGGGTTGGTTGTTTTAGGTGTTTTAGATGGTTTATATTATCTAGAGATTTGGGCTGGAAAATAGGATCTTTGAATTCTTTTCAGTTAATTATTTATAGTTTATATGAGTTGAAATGGAAAAACCTACGAGTATACTTCAACGATTTACCAGCAATATTTCTTAATAAAGAATAACCTTGCGTTTGAATTGTCACTGGGTGACTTTTTTGTTCAACGATCACAAAATTATTAGTTTTGATGTATTATCATCATTAGTAGTCTAACCGTACAACGGTGGAAAAACCGATCGTTTAGTTTGTGAATTTTAAAAATAAAACTTTTATTCACAGTGTGTTATAAATTCCATTTAGCTATATGCTGATAATATTTTGGATAAAATTTTTATTCATCATTGGAAACAAAAAGTAAAAATGTTAAAGAAAACAATAGTATTGGTTATGATACTGAAAAAATAAATTATCATAATACTGGAAAATTTAGCAACTATCAAAGCATGAAACAAAATAAATGCAATGCATTACTGGAGAATGGAAAAAAAATCTAGTCTACAACATATTATCAAGAGTTGTTATTACAAGGGTAACCGTTACTGATAAACAATATAGAATATCTACTAATGTAGTTTTCCAATTCAAATGAACACACTGAACATGATGATACGGTCACTTCTATTATACATAGGCATACTCGTGCATTCACTTCAGATAACATTGAGTTTCCAGAACTGTTATTGAATATTGAGTTAACTGTACCTGAAGTTAGTTGGTAAAAACACCTATCAGGATAATTATTTTTGTGTTACTTAAGACTTCATGTTGTGTATGTATATCTTCTAACATCTTTTATTTTGATATAGGTTTCTTATGGACTCGAGTGGATCAAGTGCGGCAAATGAATTAGGACAAACACAATCTAATTCACAAAGTCGGACTGAGATTCATCACAAAAGACCTTTAAGGCAACCTAAATCGATAGTATGGGATCACATGACAAAGATTGTCAGAAAGAAAGACGATGGGGAAATGGAGACAATTGCACTATGCAAGTATTGCAAAATGGAATGCCCAGCCGAGTCGAAGCAAGGGACAACTGGTTTACGGTATCATCTTTTCTATTTATGTCCAGATTCTCCTATATATAAGAAAAAAGACATAGATAAGGGTCAACCTCAAGATGGATTAGGTGGATCTTTGGTTCCACATTCTTTTAATCAAAATAGATGTATGTTAGCACTGTTTAAATTCATTGTTAAAAATGAGATATCATTTAGGATGGTAGAAAGCGAAGGGTTTAGAGAATTATTTGCTGAACTTCAATCCAGATTCGTTGTACCAGATAGGAAGAAATGTGCCTTGGCTATTTGGGATTTATTTACAATAGAAAAGACTAAATCAAAAAGTGTGATAGGGGATCAAAGGGTTAGTATTACCACCGATACATGGACTTCAGTTCAGAATATTAATTACATGGTAACTACCGCACATTTTATGGATAACGACTGGAAATTACACAAAAGAATCGTAGCATTTACAAAAATCAATAGTCATAAAGGTGATGAAATTGGAAGAGTATTAGAGAATTGTTTGAATGAATGGGGGATAGATAAAAATTTTACCATCACCGTTGACAATGCTAGTGCTAATGATACTGCAATTGGTTATATAAAGAGAAGATTAGAATATTCTAATTCTTTATTGCTTAATGGAAAATATTTACATTTGAGATGTGTTTGTCATGTCTTAAATTTAATAGTTAATGATGGACTAAAATTTTATTGTGAAGCAGTCGAAGGCATTAGAAACTTAGTCAAGTACATTCACTCATCTCCTTCTAGGTTAGACAAATTTAGATATTACTCCAACTTGATGAAAAAAGATAAAATGGCTATCGTTCCACTTGATTGTCCTACAAGATGGAATGCAACATTTAAAATGCTTGATGTTGCTCACAAGTTTAGAAAAGTGTTTGACAGGATGTGTGTAGAAGATGAATCGATTAAAGCTTACTTTAATGAGATGGTCAAAGATAAGAAAAAAAATTTGGTAAAAAGAACGGGACCTCCGAAACATGAGGATTGGGAAAGAAGTCGTATTTTAACTGAGTTTTTAAATGGATTTTATGAAACTACAATGAAACTTAGTGCAAGTAAGAATGTCACTTCTTCGTTAATTTTTGATGAGGTAATACTGATTCAAGAAGCGATTGAACAAGCTAGTGACAATATTCATGATTCTAATTTGCAAAGTGTAGCAAAATTGATGAAGGTTAAGTTTGACAAATATTGGGGTAGCATCGAAGTAATTAATAAAGTTATTTTCATAGCGCATATTTTGGATCCAAGGTATAAATTTCAATCTTTGAAGATTAGTTTTCTTGATATAGGTTGGAGTGATGGAAAAATAAATGAGTTTCTCAATGTTATAAAACATGCTTTAAATGAGTTATACGATGAATATAGAAAGAGCATGAACATACCTAATATAATTGGATCTAATTTGGTGGTAAGAATTGAAGAAGTCGATGAACAAATTGATGATAATGTTAGAAGTAAAAAGTTAAAAAGACTTCAACAAACAAGAAGAGAAGAACAATCGCTTGAGATAACTAATGAGGTTGATCGATATTTAAATGATCCATTTGAAAATCTTATGAGTAGAGATTTCAATTTATTAGATTGGTGGAAAGGCAACCAAACAAAATATCCAATACTTTCCAAAATAGCTAAAGATATTCTAGCAATTCCTAGTTCAACCGTTGCTAGTGAAAGTGCATTTAGTCTAAGTCGGAGAGTCATTAATCCTTTTAGGGCTTCATTGGCTCCTAGAATGGTTGAAGCATTGGTATGTCTTAATGATTGGTTGAAAGCGGAGAATTTTAATTTTCATCAAATGCAATTTGAAGAAGACGTTGAATTATTCATGGATACGGAGGCGATATGTGAAGGTAAATAATTTTTAGTTGGTATTGATTTGTTATAGGCGCTCATCTTAATTAATTATTTTATATTTTATATTTAATTAATTAGTTGGTATCGATATGTGAATTTATGACAAAATAAGCATTTGATTACAATGGCATGTAACGTTGTGATATATGGATATAAATTTGCACACACAGGTTATAAAAAGAAACATTATTACATTATGTCAGTCATAAAATTCACAGCAGTTGCTTCACAGCTTTCCTTGAATTTTGCATAACAAATTTAGATAAATGAAAATATTCTCACTGTCAGTCATAAAATTGGATATGAATATGAAAAGTTGTTCGACATGTTTAGTAATACAATTTCAAATATGAATGATATTCTTTTTTTTGGTTAATGTTTTTTATTTTCCAACTTCCTTGCACCTTAACCTGAAATTGAATTTTTAATACTTTAAATAAAATAAAAATTCATTTTAATCTTAATGAGAGTCTGGGTCTATATACACATTAAAAAGTTAATTTTTTTTAAAGTCAATATGCATAATTCTGTGAAAAAACAAGTGAAAGGAAGATGTAAATTTGGTGGGCTTAGACAAAAATGAGATCAAACCAAAAGAAACTTGTCACGCTTGTACAAAAACTGGGCTTGTAACAGTATACTGGACTTTTGTTTGATACAGGTTCAGCCTTATTTGATCACTTGGAGAACACACATATATTATTATCATATAAACTGATTGTATCTCCTTTGCAACGGAATCCGCCTTATTAAATTGGATACAATTTTAGCTTTTACTATCCAAATTTAGATTTGGACCAGACTTGGTTATTATTTATCAGGATCAGAACAGTTTCATTCCTGCTTAATCTAAGTTTTGATCTGAACCCGATTATCAATTTCAATTGTTCATGGTACAAAATATGTATCCATGCTTGATACCATTTTTTTGCTTTTATACTTTGCCTGCATACTTTTGTTTCTGAACACAGTAATAAAGAATTGAAGTATATTGAAAGGAGTTTAAATCCTTTTGTTGAAATTATTCATGTTTCAGATTACACATTAGTGCTAGTATGTAAATGCTAATTAATATTTTGTATAGGGACTTCTTCTTTATCCTTGGGAGCATCATCATCATCACAACAAAATGAAGCAGAATGAAGAACTATTGGCAAGAATACATGAAGACAACAAAATGGTTTATGAAGAAACTGTTCAGATCTTGTGGTGTTTCTTAGTTATGAATATATTATTTGAATTTAACAGTACATGTAGTTCTATATTTCCTTTTCTGTTATTTATGATTGTTTAGGACACATTTTGCTTGATCAATTCTGTTGCATGCTTGATCAATTCATGTATTAAATAGTCTGTTATGCAAATAGTGTGTTATGCATGATCAAGTACCTGCAAGTAGTTTTGTATGCAAATAGTCTCTCGCATTAAATTTCTGTTCAGAACAAATTCTGCATATAAAAAATTTTAGTGTCGGAAAAATGGAATTCCATATTTTCTTCCTTATCTTCCAGTTTCCATCTATTGGAATTCCGGGTTTAACGGTACGGAATACGGAACATGTTATAACATTCCGTCAATAATTGGAAGAAACGGAAATGTCCCGGTTGGTACGGAAATTTTCCATTCCCACCCCTAGTTGCTACCTGTGCTTGCGCATTCCGCTCCTCATACCTAACATTTGATGCTTTCACCTGTCTTCGGCTCCTTCCCTTATTTCCCTTCACCTTCCCTTCCTACTTCCCATAACCACAACCATGACTCAACAAGACGAGAAAAGAATTAATTCATTGTTTATGTCTTAATTTTGGTTTTTGGAAGTTAAAACCTATCCATTTTGGCTTTCAAAAAGCCAAAACGCGACTTATATGAGTCGATCTAAGTGTTAATTTAATCATCTGTGAAGTACCTAGAATATATAAAACGTGGACACTATACAAAGTCATAGTTAGCTAGCCTTCAATCAGGTAGACTGGCCTGCTCAGGTTACAAAGTGGGAGGCTTGCGATAAAAACTCAGTCAAATGCCCAGATGTGTCTGTGTGCATTTTAATTTTTAAAGAGAAATATTGCTTAAGCTATTTATTAAGCAATTGAATGTCATGTCAATGAGATACTACACATTTGAAATTTGTTTGCATGTCTCATGGTTTTGCTACAGAAAGCATTACTGCTGCTTGTGAATGGGCGTTTAAAGACGCAACTGAGGGTACTAGCTAATGACGTATGCATTTCAATTTGATTTAAAATATGTCTCCACTTTTTTATCATAAGATGATTAAATTTATGTAGCTTAAAATACTGTATCGTAGTATTAGATATAAACGCTGTTAATACGCAATGACATCTCATGCTTTATGCTATACAATGGAATGACGATAAAAAGTACTACTCTATACCATTAGACTATGTATAGCACATAATATGATTGTGGTACTGATAACTTGGACCTTTGACAAGTACTATTTTAGTGGGTTCACTGGCTATTTTGACAACTTCCTATTATGCTCACATCACTCAGTTCGTGGCATTCATTAGTCAAACATTTACCAACATACCGCTTTAAAGAATGAGCTTTAAAGAATGAAGTACACTTATGATTTGCAAATTTTAACATTCTTCAGTTTTGATTTTTTCAGGGGAGTTAAAAAAAATTGAAATCTAGGGTTTCCTCTCAGCCATGGGGAAAAATCAATTTTCTCATCATATTTCCTCAACTCTCTCCCAATCTTCTTCTCTAATCAGACCACCTGATGCTTCTCATATCAGCAAGCCATCAGGAGTTATCAATATTGAAGATGATGGGTTTAAATTGGTCCGATCAAAACAACAAAGAAGAAAAGATGCCAAAAAAGTTCAGGAGTTGCTGCCAGTCTCTCAAATTGACAATCGAAGGGATAGAGATGGTCAAAATATGACCACCCAAACCGCCAAGAAAGGCGGAATACTGCCAATACAGAGAAAACCAATAGCCATCTCACTGAACAGAGATTAAGGCCGTAAGTCTTGAGCATACATTGTTGCTGATCAGCCTCAAGAACCCAGTGTTGAAGAAAACAATCTTGAGCATATTGCACCAATCAGTATTAACAACAAGAAGTATGGTCTGATTAAGGAGGAGGTATGTAAAAGGGCTACTGAATCTTGGAATAATTATGTTCTTTTTTATGTTGTGGGCACCAAACCATACTACTTATTTTTCAAATCATACGTACAAAGAGTTTGGAAACCAATTGGCGAATTCGAAATCTTTACTAGAGAGAATGGTTTCTTTCTAGTAAAGTTTAAAGAGTCTCAAGATTCTAATTCAGCTTTGAAAAACGGACCATATTTCTATAATGGCAAACTCATCATAATGAGAAAGTGGTATGATTCTCTAAAAATGAACAGAGACTTATTAACGTCTGTGCCGATATGGGTAAGATTATCCTGTGTCAATCTGAAGTTATGGGACAGAGAGGCTTTCAGTGTTATGGCAAGTATCATAGGTAAACCCATAAAAATGGATGTTAGCCACAACGTTGAAGACGAGATTGAATTATGCTCGCCTTCTTGTAGAAGTGCCTGCAGAGGATGAGCTTCCTAATGAAATATTTCTTTCTTTGTATAATGGAGAAAAGGTTACTCAGAAAGTTGAATACGAATGGGTACCGCCAAAATGTAATGTGTGCAAATGTTTTGGGCACACGAGAGATCAGTGTAACCCTAAACAGGCATGGGTACCCAAGAGTCATAATCAAGAAATGCAAGGAAAAAAACCTCATTTTCAAATTCAAGAATCAATTCAGAGTCACAAAAACAATCTATGCCATATGAAGATAATGATCGGATCAACCTATTAAGTATAATTTCCGATCATCGAAAGAATGATATTGTGCTCTCTGATCAAGATGATCAAGTCATAGTAGAGGAAGCTCATCAGACTAATTCGGAAAACATAAAGGGAAAATTGCAGAGCAATAAAATGGTGGGCGAAAAGAATACAAAGTTCTTAGAATCTGTAACCCCACCAGTTACAGATCCTTGTATAGTTACAGACAATTATGATACAAATAGCAAAAATGATAAGGAAGATCATCTGCAATCTGCAATCTTGAGTTTGGACAAGCCTCCTGAAACAGCCCCTCCACCTGAGCAGGCCGCACTGACTGAGAATTCTGACTCAGCCATGCCTCGCGCTGTTGTCCCATTTGATATCTCGACTATTATAATTCTAGAAGGTATTAGTAATTTTGGAGATGAAATGGAAATGGTGGATGTTGTTGATCAGTTTAATATTTCTGAACTGCATATACCTAAAACAAAGGTTATAGGTAAGAATAGGGGTAATAAAGAGAAGAAAGCTTTTAAACAAAAATACATTTCTATAAATCCAGATTGGGGAGAAATGTCTACCAGGTTAAAAGCAAAAAAGTGTTGAAAACAAGAAAAGAGGTAAGAGTGCTCTGGCATCAGGTACTATCTAAACCCCTACTTTAATTTTGATTATGTCTATATTTGCATGGAATGTAAGAGGTATGAATTCCTCTTCTAAACAATCTGATATATTACATATGCTTAGTATATATAAACCATCTGTTATTGCTCTTATTGAGAATAAACTGAATGAGGAGAATTTTGAAATTTTTTGTTTTAAACTTCCCAGAAATTGGAAAGCTATTAATGACAATGACTGTGGCTGTAAAGGCAGAATTATTGTTATTTGGGATTCCAATATTTGGAGTATGTTAAACAGCAACAAAGATAAGCAATTTATAGATTGTCATTTTGAAAATACTGGTGGTTTTTTTCCTTCAAATAACTAGTATTTATGGAAGCAATTTAGAAAATGAAAGAAACAGTTTATGGAGTAGGTTAAAAGCTTTAAATTTAAATTATAATTTCCCATGGATAATTTTAGGGGATTTTAATACTGTATTTCATGCCTTTGAAAAATATGGTGATATTAAAATCCCCCAGAGCAAGCTAGATAAACTTAATAAATTCTTAATAGAAACTGGATTAATAGAACCAAGTACTAGTGGTAACAAATTCACTTGGAAATCTGGTTTGGAAAAGAATATATGTTGTAAATAGAGCTTTGATTAATAAAGAATTCTCCAATGTTTTCCCTAAATTTATATGTTCTACATTAGAACAAAATACTAGTGATCATCCTCCAATATTAATTTCTCTTTTTAGGGATTCAGCTCCTGATAAAAAAATTTCTCCTTTTAGATTTAAGAATGGTTGGGTCTTAGAGGATAACTATAAAAACATAATGGAAGAATGTATGAATTTCTCTTGTAATGGTACTAAACAATTCCAGTTTAAAATGTTTTTGAAAAATACTAAACATTATCTTAAAAATTGGAATAAAACTAGTTTAATGAAACTTAACAAGCTGGAAATATTAAGACAAGAAGGGAAAATGCTGCAAGAAACAGTTGATAATAATCCTGGGAATGTAAATACGGTCAAAGAATTTTTTTCCAATCAGCAGAATTTAGCAACTGAATTATATATTAATACTTTGAATGCTAAGCAAAAAGCCAAGGTAGACTGGTTAACTATGGGTGATGATTGTACTAAAATTTTTCATGCTAAAATGAACAGCAGGAGACATGTGAATAACATTGGTAATATTATTGACAAAACTGGTAATCTTACTAATGCATATGATAAAGTAGTTATAGAGGCAGTTGAATATTATGAAAGACTTTTTTTCTCTGACTCCAATATTAAAGAATTTCCTCGTATTATTTGTAAAAATATCTTAAATGCTAATGCTTCTGAAATCTTACTTTCTCTTGTTGTTATGGAAGAAATCAAATATGTAGTTTTCATGGCTGGTGACAATAAGAGTCCAGGCCCTGATGGCTTTAATGCCAAATTTTTCAAAACTCATTGGGATAACATTAAAGATCAGGTTTTGGGTTTAGTAAATGAATTATTTGATAAAGGTAAAATTCTTAAAAGCATAAATCATACTTTTATAACTTTAATTCCCAAAACTAAAAATCTCACTTGCATTAGTGATTATAGGCCTATCTCTTGTTGCAATTTTATTTATAAAATAATTGCCAATGTTTTAAGTAATAGGATTAAAAAAATTCTGCCATATATCATCTCTGAAAATCAGAGTGCTTTTTTTCCTGGCAGACTCATTTATGAAAATTCCCTTTTAGCCCACGAACTTGTCAGAAACTTTAATTCTTAAAATGTAGAAAATGTATGTATTAAGGTGGATTTACAAAAGGCTTATGATAAAGTAAATAGACACTTCATATATCATATAATGAAATGTATGGGTTTTCCTATTAAGTTCTGCAATTTGGTTTTTGATTGTATAAACTCTCCTACTTTTTCTATTCTCATTCAAGGCAAATCAAAGGGTTTTATCAAAAGTAATAGGGGTATTAGGCAAGGGGATCCATTATCTCCCTATCTCTTTACCATGGTTATGGAGTACTTTTATATTCTAATGGAAATGGAAGTGTTTAAAGGTAATATTTCATCTATGAATAAAGTCCAGCCCAATATTAATCATCTTATTTATGCAGAGATCTCATGGTTTTTGTCAAGGCTAATAAGACTAATGCAAATTCTATTAAGAAAATTTTTGGTAAACTGTTTAAGTATGCTGGTCTTCAGCTCAATGAATTTAAAAGTAAAGCATATTTCGGTAAAAACAGTAGGTATAAAAATGAAATTTTAGAATCTTTAAATATTGCAGAAGGTAATCTACCTATTAAATATCTTGGTCTTCCCTTATCTATTAAGTTAGAGATTCTGATTGTTCTATTCTTACAGAAAAATTTTAAGATAAAATGGAAACTTGGTCTTGTAAACTTCTTTCAATAGCTGGCAGACTGGAGCTTATTAAAACTGTAGTATATGAAATTATTCTATATTGGATTCAAACATTTCATATTCCAGCTGCCTCAATTAAAAAAATTGAAAGCAGATGTGCTGATTTTTTATGGAGAGGTAAATACCATAAAATCAATTGGGATAAAATGTGTAGGCCTAAAAAGAAGGGGGGTTAGGTATTAGAAATATGAAGGATCTTATTCTAACATGCCATTTAAAATCATTTTGGAGGTTTGTGAATGCAGATTCTCTTTGGTCCAAATGGATGAGATCCAAATACCTTAAAAATTATAATTTTTGGACTGTCTTGCCTAAAAATAACCAATTTTATGCTTGGAAATAGATTTTAGAATGCAGAAATATTGGTAAAACTTTTTTGGAAAGAAGATTTAAATCTGGAGATCAAACCAGTCTTTGGTTTGATCCTGGTTTAAAAATGAATCATTTATTAAAAAAATGGGTTGGGATAGTTTAGTCATTTGTGGTGGGGGTAATGATACTGTGGCAATGATAATAAAAGGCAATCAATGGCAGCCACAGTTGCATCCTATCACATACCCATATAAAAACAATATATGTCAAATTCCTATTGATGTTCATGCTGACAGTGACTATTGGGAATGGATAGCAAATACCAAAGGGAAGTTTTCTTTTAAAATCATTTGGGAAAGCATTAGAAATAAACTTCCTAATGTTGACTAGTATAATTGCATATAGAACAACGTGAATTTCCCCAAAATGGATTTCTGTACTTTTTTTGCAGTCAACAATAGATTGCCAACTTGGGATAGGGTTAATAAGTGGGGAAAATCCACAATTCACTATGTTCCCTATGCAATCTAGTTAATGAAAGTGCTAATCATTTATTTTTTGAATGTAGCTATTTTTACTACATCTGGAATAACACTCAAAACATTTTGCATATCACCAACAATGGTCAGATGGATCTAATTCAAGCCATACAACATATCAACAACAACTTTAAAGTTAAAAGCTACGAAAGAGACTATGCGCAAATTTTATTAACTACTGCGGTGTTCCACATATGAAAAGAGAGGAACTTCTGAACTCATAACAAAAGCAGTATGAAAAAAGAGTAGAAGTGGATACTTATTGAGACTGAGAGAAGAATTATTCTTCATAAATCTTAGAAAAAAATCAGAAATCAAACCAAATTTTATTTCTTAGCCGATGAATGGATCCATGAAGCAGGCAGCAAACAACTAGAATTATTTCTCGTTCGTGCAAAATATTCTCATGGCAAACATCATTCGTATGAAGCTAATGACCCTCATCAAAGATCATTAGCTATTGATAGAGACTTCTATCTAAATCAGCGAACTAGTGCTACCAGGCAGAGCTGGCTTTCTGATTTTGATGATAAGGCTGCTAGGGGTAAAAAACTAATAGATCTAAGTTGTAAAGAACTTAGATCTGCTAATCTACCCTCGATCTTAACTTATTGGAGAAACCAAAGCTTTAAAGAGAACATCGAAGGGATGCGCGGTGGCTTTAACAGTTGTTTATCTTACTGGAAGAGAGGAGAGTCGAGCGGTGTTTGTAAAAATAACAGAGAATCGGAGTAGTAATTAGCCGTCTCTCCTCTCTCCATTGTTTGGTTTTGTAGAGAGGAAGCGTTTTTCTGTCGGCTAAGGTTTGTGTGTGTTTTGTAGTTGTGGTGTTCGGGTTTCTGGTTATTTAACCTGTTTTGTATTGGGCTTGGCCCGTTTGTCATCTTTCAAAAAAAATGATTTGCAAATTTTACTATTACTACTAACAACTTCTTCGTATTGTTATTTATTTATTTTTACTTTCTACCATTACGAGCTGTTTAGTATAATCAATATTAATAAGTTTTATAAAAATTAACTAAGTTTATAACAACAACGACGACAACAATAAATTATTAATTATTAACCAGTTGTCAATTTTTTCTAAAAATTAACTAAATTTATGTATAACAATAACAATCAAACTAAATTAACCGAGATTATAAAAGTTAACTTTGTTAATTAAGTTTTATAAAAATTAGATAGGTTTATAAAAATTAACTAAGTTGATAACTGTGCAGTTAATGCCTCGCTATTACCACGTTATAACTCTGCTATATCTCATAGCAGATTTCTACCGCTACGATTTTTCCATGTAGCCCCAAATATAACCTTTCCGCTTTAATCCCCACTATATCTGCTATATCCCGTTATTCCCGCTATATTCCGCTATTTTCGCTATATCTTCTTTAAAAGAAATGAACTGAAAAATGACATTTTTACATTATAAAAATTGTGAAATTAATTTATTTAATTGAATTTTTTATATATTTCTAGAAATGAAAATACTCTAATATTATACTAAATTCAATTATGTTATATAATAATTTTACGTTTATTTACAGTACATTCGCACATGTTTTTATTTAAAATTATTTATGTATTAATTATAATTCAATTGAATATTAATTTTTCGTTTAATTACCATTTATATATTTGCAAAAACATTAAGTATGAGGTTTATATGCTATTTTATATTATTCCGCTACATCCTGCCGTACCCTCGCTGTATCCCCGCTACGACTTTTTTTACCTCTGCCGTATTGAATATGTCGAGCACTTTAACTGCGCAGGTTGATAATAATAAAAACAACAGCAATTTAACTAATGTTTACAAAAATTAACTAAGTTTTTGAAAATTAACTAAGTTTATAATAATAATAACAATAATAAAGTAATAAGTTATAAAATATTAACCAAATTAAATACATTTTTCTGAAAAATAACTAAGTTTATATAATAATAATAATAAATTAACTAAGTTAATAAAAATTAACCATGCTTATAATAATTGTTAACCCAAAAAATGGATCAACGCCCTGAATTGAGTATGAAAGCACAAGTCTTGTTTATCAAGGTAGATAAAATAGAAGAAAGCAATAATAAATCGTAGAAAAAGTAAATGAACAAGAGATTTTTATAGTGGTTTGCCTGTTAGCGAAGCCTATGTCCACTTTATAACTTCTGTTATTGAATTGACCGTTAATATCAAATCCCAATTGATTACAATTCTAATAGTTGAATAAAGAGATATCAGACCGCCAATGATGGAGACAAAAGGAAGGATCTCAATTGTTCCATGGCAGCCATTATGAGGGAGAAAAAAGTTGAAGAATCTTCATAACAGAGTTGCTTTAGTGATCAAAACTGTCAGCCCCTTTCGGTTGAAGGTAGGATGATATTTATAGAGTTTTGAGAGCACTTGGATCGAAACCAGAGCACCAAAGGCTTCTAATCATCTCTATGAGACAACACATGAATTTTGGAAGTAAATCGGGCTAATTATTTGGATCGGTACCGATCCAATTGGATTGGATCGGTGCTGATCCAAATAGTTGAGCAATTCTTGCGCAACTTCCATCCTACAGGCTTTCTTATCTGCTACCAAGGCTTCTCTTGCAATTTCATGTCTCCTTGACTTGTTTTGACGATGAATCACTAGTAGGTTAGATCGAACTGTAAATTGCATAAGGCAAGTCCCGACTTTTTCAACTCGGATGCTCGGAATATTATCAAATTTTGTAGATAAGCTTAGAAGTGATGTAGGGACATAATGCAAGTGGTTTGAAGTACTGATGAGTCAGTAGTTTGGATCAGTATTGATCCAGTTGGATCAGATCGGTCAATTGGATCGGACCGGTGCCGATCCAAACACTTGTCTTATTTTCTTCCCAAATTCATAGGATTGATTTGTTATGTTCTTTTAGGTCTTCTGGCCAATTTTTGAGTCGTTCGCATTTAGTTTGAATGCTCTAACTCCTTTTGAGTTCTGCTGGGTTAAAAACCCCATTAATATTTGGCCCCAAGAGTATGCTTTCGTTGGAAACAAGGCATGCTTTGGAATTACTTATCTTTCGGTTCCCGTTTTATGTAGCTTTATTGACCGCATCTTGTTTCCTTGAGCAACTGCTTATGACGTTTCAGCTAACTATGCAGTCTTTTAATGGGAGTCTTCATTGGCGGCAATTACAGAGTGATCTTGACTCGATAACTTCCAGGATAAATACGGGCACCAAATTGGGCAAACAGGAGAAGTTTGGTGTCATTGGGGTAATATATTGGATCGGTACCAATCCAATTGGGTTGGATCGGCACCGATCCAAGCATTTAGAAAAACTTCTGCCTTCACTCCCTTTTTTTATATATAAGTGGGATCGAATCTCCCGTTTCCTCAATCCACATTTTCTTACGCCACCAAAACGCCGCTGCCGGCAATTTTCCCCTCTAGCGCTGCTAACCACCGCCTTTAGAAGCTCCTAGCACCATTTTTTTGCAGTGATTTCCCCTACCCTAAGTCATTGCCGATCTAGTTGTTACTGACCCAAAGCACTGTGATTCGAGCTATCTTTAATCGAAGAACTTGTCATTACTCTTCTCAATCTCGAAGGTGAAGGTTGTTCTGCACCATATTATGTCATTGATTGGTTAGATTGTGTTAGCGACAGTCATAGTGAAAGCTTCGGGTTATTTGCGATTATGAGGAGGGGAATCAGAATTAGCTTGTATCGAGTTTCACGGTTGATTTCAACATGACATCTGGCGGATTGATTTTGGTTTTTCTAGAAGGTGATAATAACTTAGGATAGCGTCTTGCGTGCAGCTTAGGTTGTTAACGTCATCCAGGAAACTAAAATCGACTTATGCTGATAACTTCCTTCCCGATCCAGACCCATTAATCTACAGTTTCTTGATTTAGACTGGATTTGTCTTTGCATAGTCAGCATACTTGGAATGTAAAGAGCTTTCCGTGTCGCATAGGACAACGGATCCATTATCGATCATTGATCGATAACGGATAAGTGTAGAAGAAAATACATAAACAATTGATAAGGATTGCTTTTTGCGATGTGAGCGAGCCATCTATACGGAATGGTCCGCTTGTAGCATTCAAGACGCCACGCCCTTCTCGCATAGTTTACACGTCGTACATACTCACGGTTAGTGCTTGGAGTCCGATCGGTGATTGATACACGTCGATTACCTCCTATTTTCCAAGTATCATCTGTGTTAAGGGCTCATAGTTTAGAAATTATGCGCACCTAACTATTTTGAACACAAGCTTTCTTATATAGAATGACGCGTAAATATTCCCGTCGCAAATCAATCGAAGGGAGTTCACCTGCTTTCAAAGCGAAGTTCTCGTCAATCCCAGCTAGACCTGCTACCTCTATAACTTCAGGACAGTATGGCTATCTAATTCCAGTTGGCCCCGCCGTCAATCGCACTCTCCCCAACTTCAGGGTTCTACTGGATCCCCCGGAGAAAGCCTCCTCGATTCTTACGCACAAGGCATTATAAAGCATTTGCTCGCAATACAACATTCCGTAGGACAATGTACTTCTACCATCAAGAGGTCAATTTGCTCATCGACCGCTTTCTGGATACGTGGCTTGCCATCGCTTCATGTGTATATACTGTGCGGTGCCCCCGCTAAATCATTTTCTGATGGCGACTCTACGAAATGTGGGGCTGGTCCCTTTCAGATTCTCCCGAACGGGTATGCCATGCTGACCTGTTTATATGTTATGTTCGTGCGAACGTTCAACCGTGCTCCAAACTTCGTCGAGCTGCAGTATCTTCTGCTATTTAAAAGGAGGGAGGCCAACCCATCTCTTGTCTACATTGAGGCGCAATGTAGCCCGAAGCCCATACTCGATCTCTTGGACATAAAATTTCCTTTAGCTGCTAAAAATTCTTCTGAGCGATCGCCTATCCTTTTGCAGTCCTCCCGAGGATTAACAAGGATCCTGCACTCGTGCCTATTCGCGGTGCCCTTAAGGCGGTCGATGATGATCGAGAGCACACGATCAAATTTATGCTCACCAATGAGAATCTTCGCCGATGCGGGCTTTTACATCCCAGGAGATTAGAAGGGTTTATTAGTGTCCCCGCTCGCTCCAAAGCTCAGGCTCGCTCAGTTTCTACCTCCCACGATTTTGACGAAGATGATTATGATGAAGAGAAAGATAGCGACTCGTTTGGCGAGTCATCAAAAACTTCTGAGGAAACCCAAATCGAGATTGAGACTGCTAGTCCGCCCAAGACGCCTCTTATCCTGGAGGAGAAGGAAGAGGAGTTGGTTCATCGAGAAGGTAAAGCTTCGGTAGTTGTGAAAGGAGAAAGGACGAACCAATGCGGGACTCCCTTCAATTGATGAGGAAGCAAACTTGGATAAAGATATCAATGAAAGCGATGCCAATTTCGGTGACAAGTCTTGGGGCTGAGTCCCGAGCACACTCCATCGCCCCCTCCAAAAGAACACTTTGAAGAAGTCCCTCCTAAAGACGAACCTGCTCCTATTCATTCGCCAAGAGATGCCGAATTTGACTTCAGTGATGCGAGTGAAATCTATGTAGATGTGAAGGATCTGATGGGTGACACCACTTCAGAAGGATTGGTTTCTCAGCCTGCCAGAATTGTTCCCACCAAAATAAATATCCCGATATTAATTGGTGATCGATCTGGTTTGTGTTATTCTGCTGGGGTCGTTAAACTATAACACATACTTCACTAGGACCCCGCACTTTATTGTTATTCATCTAGAATTTTTTATACATCAAATGTCTTTTCTCCTAAAGTCGTTTTGTTATTTTCCTCAAGGATCATGTCTCGGGGCTTCTATAATGATCTCAAGCGAGCGCTCGAGTCTCAGCATTCGCAAAGATATTCATCCCGATATTACTTCTCTTGTGAAACCGATGAAGAGAGATGGAGGAGAAAAGACAAGGAGGCAGAGGAGCGCCAACAAACTGGGAAGGATCAAGACCGCGACCGACGGAGCGACCAAGAAAAAAAAGGAAAAGCCCGATTGATCGGGGAGACTCGTTTAAGAAGTTAAAGAAAGATCAAGAACACCTTCTTGCTTCCACTTTCGGAGCCATGACCTCCTCCACTCACGCTGCTACTACTACTCTTCCAATTTCAAGGCGATCTCCTTACATTCTCCCTGCCGGTCCCCCTCTTCTACAGGCTACGTTTCCCCACTTATTCTTAAAGGGGCTGTTTTCGGCAAGCCTAATTTGAAGTCGATTCGCGTAGAATCTTACTCACCCCTTCTTCAGGCGATCCAAAGCGGTTTGGAGCAGGCCGAGGGGTGGGAGAAACTATGCATGCAACTTTATGCCATTAACCGAAATAATTACTAGGAGATCCTCTCATTTGAGTCTGAAAAAGACGAATTTGAGAAGTAGCTTGCGGACCGCAACTCGGAAATTGAAAGGTTGAAGAAGGAGAGAGATGATGCCTTGAAAAGGGAAAGCAAGATTGCTTCTTTGTTCGAGGAGCTGAAGCAAGCGACTGAACGAGTCGCTCTCGTATTCAGAGACGAGATCAAAAAGTGCCACGCCGAAAAGGCGACTCTGAAAGAGAAGTTAATAGCAAGTGAGGCGTGTAGAAAATGCGGATTACGGATCTTAATGCTGGATTAACACTAGAGGGGGTGAATAGTGTTTAATGAATTTTATGGAATTTTTGAAATCTTTTGAAATTAAACATAGACAGATACAATTCATAAACACAGAGACAATCATATAATCAGACACAGATGCAAATAGTAAATATAAAGCAGTGAATGAAAGAACACATCAGAATTTTATATTGGTTCGGAGTTACCCTACATCCAGTCCTACACAATTTTTTGTACATATTTCTTTTCAAATATAATGTCGATATTACAATCTCGATTTCAAGGCCATGAGATACACCCTGGTATCTTCGAGTCTAGGGCAAACTCTCTTGATTTAACCAGGCTATAAGATCACCCAATTGATTTACAGGCCACAATCACACCCAATTGATTTACGGGCCACAATCACACTAGTTTCAATATCACTTTGATAGATAGAGAGAATCGATACACTTCTTTGTTACGAAGGATCCTATAACTCTGAATAACACTGAGATCTTTGAGAGTGAGTGGCAGAGAATCAAACTATTGACAATCGAGTTTGATTCACTTAGAATTTCTAAAGAATTTTGTTAAAATATTTGAAATATAAGAGAATATTTGAGTGGTGAAGAAAGAGTGTAGAAATGAAGAAAAACTAACTTAAAATTCATTGAAAACAACTGGTATTTATAGAAAAACAATAGTCATGTCCATTCGTGAAAGGTTATGACGAATAGATACTTCTTTTGAAAATTTGAAAATTGAATTTCCACGGTCACCATGTCGACATGGGGATGCGGTATGTCGACATGCCCTAGTAAATTTTGAAAATTGATTTATGTTTATAAAAAATATTTTCTTTCTAAAACTTGTCAAAACAATTTCTAAAGTTTATAAACATTTTGAATATAGTTTAAACTTATAAAAGAGATTTAAAAAGTAATCTTAAAAATATATAATATATAATTTAAAAGTAATACTAAAAACTAAGTATAAAATATATTTTTGAGATTTAAAGTTTATAATATTAAAACCAGGAAATAGTTTAAAAACAAGAGATGATTTTGAAATCAAAATATAAAAGATAATAGAAATAGTTTAAGGCTAAAATATTTAAACTGAGAGAGATGACTTTTAAAAAGTTTTGAAAAATATTTAAAATAATTCATTTTGAAAATTTCGTGGATTCCATTCCACTAGAGAAGATCATGGGTTCCATCCCACTAAAGAGATCGTGGGTTCCATCCCACTATTAAAGCGAGAATGTGGATTCCATTCCAAAATAAATTCAGAATAAAGATTTTAGTGCTATTATGAAGTTTTAACATAATTCTAGACACTATTACTTATCTTGATATCTCTAACTCTTGAAATCTTGAACTCTTGATATCGTGAACTCGTGAGTCTTCAGTCTTGAATTTGTCGGTCTTGAATCTCTACACTCAGTCTTGAATCTTTATACCCAGTCTTAAATCTTTATACTGTACGGTTTTCATTCTTAGTACCTACTTGTGTAGTTAATGCCCCGCTATTACCCCGTTATAACCCCGCTATATCTCATAGCGAATTTCTACCGCTAAAGATTTTTCCATATAGCACTAAAATATAGCCTTTCCGCTTTAATCCCCGCTATTTCCGCTATATCCCGTTATTCCCGCTATATTTTGCTATTTCCGCTATATCTTCTTTAATAAAATGAATTAAAAAATTGCATTTATACATTATAAAAATTATGAAACTAATTTATTTAATTTAATTTTTAATATATTTTCAGAAATGAAAATACTCTAATATTCTACTAAATTCGGTTATGTTATATAACAGTTTTACGCTTATTTAAAGTATATTCGCATATGTTTTTTGTTTAAAATTATTTATATTTTATTATAATTCAATTGAATGATAATTTTTTATTTAATTACCATTTATATATTTGTAAAAGCATTAATTATGAGTTTTATATGCTATTTAGAGCCATCCGCTATATCCCGCTATATCCTCGCTGTATCCCCGCTATGACCTTTTGCACCTCCACCGCTTCGAACCTGCCGAGCGCTTTAACTGCACAGGTACCTACATATATATATCCCGCATATACATATATATCTAGATAAGAATAGTCGTATATATCTTTATTAATAGTTGGTTTAGAAGCGCAAACTTTTGGTCTGATCGCAAACTTCCAAAATTGCCCTTTATATGTAAATCTACAGATATTGTTAAAATTTAGCATCGCTTAAAATTAGGATCTGATAATTAAGCTTATTTTACAAATTCAAAATTTCACTACAAATATTTACTAAGTCTTAATATTACTTAAAAATAGGATCTAGCAAATAATTTACTTTAAAAATTTGTTTTTTTTATTAATTAATAATATAAATAAAAATTTAAACTCATAAGAAATTAGATATTGCAACTTAGAAACAAAATTTCAAATTACCTACATATGATTCAACACAAAAATATGACTAAATATATGTGAAAACAAATTCTTTTGAACATATTAAATAAATATAATTTATAAAAAGACAATTCAATATTACTCATCACGCACGAAGCGCGTGCCGTAACGCTTGTATTTTATAACAAGTTCTAAGGTTGTTGTCATCAAAACGATCATCTCAGGAACTAACAATCTTCCCCTTTTTGATGACGACGACCTATGTTTATAAAATATACTCCACAAAACTCTGATTCTACTCTAACTTCCCCTTACTCCAACAACTCCCCCTTAATCTACTAACTCCTCCTTAATCTAAGCCTATCTAACCTATTTTATAATACTCTCCCTTTTTCATTAACAAAAGCCAATCCTAAACAACATACCTCCCCCTAAATCTTATACTATAGCACTATATAGGATAATAATACAGTATAGTAGAATATAAATGAGATAGATAATAATATGAGTAAAATATAGTAAGGTAAATGTGAGAGATATAAAAATTTCAAACGTAATCAATCAATATATTTATCAAGCAACACCATTTCAATCGTATATTACATACCATGTTCAAATCGATTCGAATAATTCAAATCAAACCAAACAATTCAAACCACATCAAACCAAATTAAATCAAAGTAAATTAGACCATACAAGTCAAATTAAACATTTCTTGGAATTTCAACCCATCCTTCTTCACCGAAGATAGGATCTGACTTTATAGCATCCCATTCTTCATCATCTTTGTTCGGAGTTCCTTCTGGATTCGCTTTGAGTTCTTCTTTGTTGAGGGCTGAAATCATCCATCGAATGGCATCGAATGCCTTTCTTGTTCCTTTATCATCTGCATTTGGCTTGATTCTAAGTGTCATTAATTGCGAAGGATAAAAGTAAGTATGTTCTTGAAAGAATTGAGGGTTTCTTCAAGATTTTCACTTAGATTATGAATAGGAGAGGCCATTTTTGATAAAATCTGAAGAAATTGAATAGAAATTAAGGAGAATTGAAAATGTACATTTTTCTAGAAGAAACGGGAATTTAAATAGATAGAAAGTCGTTTGAAATGAAAATATAGAAGGTAGTTATGTCAATTTCAAATTCAAATTCAAAACAAAAATTACTTTCTGGCCGTTACATGTCGACATAGGGGGTAGGGGGTGTCGACATGCCGCTGTTGATTTTGGCAATATGCTTTGTTTCTTTATATTATGTGCAAGTCTATATATATAAACTTATATAATACAATAACAAGTGTTCCAAAGATATTTTAGAGCTAATGAACGGAAATAAACGACTTTCATTGATAAATTTTAGTTAACATTACATAAACAATACATAACATTAACTAATCAAAAGATACAAACTAATACACCTTGAAAAGAAAACTAGTATTAGTTAGAGGATGATGAAGATGACAATAGTCCAAGCTTGCAACTCACTTTCCCAAAGAACTTGTTCATTTTGGTGGAAAATTTGTCCAACTTTTTACTAACGGATCTTTTGAGAATCCGTTGGTTTTTCACGATAATCTTTTGGTTTTTGAGAAGTGTTTTGTTGGATGGATTATTAGGAGTGGTTGTGTATTCAATGCTTTCCAATGAAGTTTCCTCCTCCTCTCCCTCTTCTTCAATCTCCATTTCCTCCCCTTCTTCCTCCTCCTCTTCTTCTTGTTCCATTTCATCATAAGCCAACCTTTCATCCTTTTCGGTAAAATGTTTCATATGGTTGAAACACAAGTGGGATTTTCATAAGAGAGATATTTGCATGGTTAAACACTTTTCGAGCAACAAACTCCACTCTCTTATAATCAACTCCAAAATAGTTAAAAATCCAAGTAAGATAAATTCCATGATACAAAGTGTCTTCTCCTAAGATAAATTTTTGCGGCGAAATTCATCCAAAATTACTTGCACCCAATTAATGTCATAATGCCCAAAAATAGCAACAAGAGCCTTACAAACTTTTAAGGTCGGGTGATTGAAATTTCTCGATCTTGGAGTTATGATATTTTGCAAAAGAAGATTTACAATTCTTTCTTTTGGACGGAAATTCGATTTATAAATTCAAAATTACCATCTCCTTCAAAAATGTGATGAAATGTCTCACGATCATGTTCATCAATTTGAAAATCCGAAAGATTCATTCCCGTATACTTACAATCAAGAATATTTCCCAAAATCTCACTATTTAAAACAATTTGTGTACCTTTAACAATGCTCCAAACTTCCCCTTTTACCATCATAAAAACCACGACTCAAATTTACATAAAACATTTTAACAAGATTTGGATAACGAACAAAATCATTTTGAGAATCATCAATTAAACTAAGAATTTGATTCTCTTCAAAAAGAATATTAAGTTCACAAGAAAGAAAATCATTAAAGATTGTAAATTTTCTCATATGGACTTTTCCAAAGTTTACATAGCTTATGTAAGCTTTGATAGCTTCCGGGTCATTGAAAAGGAATTTTTGATGGCTTTGGACAGTCTAATGGTGGAGGAAGTGCTTGAGGAAGCCATTTTTGAAGCGAGTAGAGAGCTTGAAAGTTTGAAAGAGAGTTTGAATTTTGAAATGAAAGTGAAAAGACATGATAAAATTAAGGAGATAAATAGATATCTAATAGTCATGTTCTTTGGTCAAGAGACACATTTTCAGAGCTTTAGAGTTAGTGAAAAGGTGAATGGAAATTCAAAGCTTTGAATTCAAATTTCTAGGGGATGTCGACATAAGGGGTAGGGCCATGTCGACATGGGTCCTATAATACGTGTGACTAATTTTTTTAATATATATATATATATATCCTATAATCTAATTTATATTTTATCTAAAATAATATAAATATAATAACACTTCAATATTAATATTTTAATATTTCAAATATTATTAAAATAATATATTTTGAAAATCAAAATCTTAAATTCAAACAACAAGCAATTTCAAAACATGCAAACAATCAAACATTCAAAGAAGTAATTTTAACCAATATAAATGCGTACCTATTTTTAGATCCATATTTCTGAGATCGTCAGATTCATGAATAGCTGTAAAGCACAAATTTGAATTTTCCATCTTTTGATCTTCATCACTGGTGGATGAGTCTGAATCGTCTAGTGTAGCAGCATATGCTCTCTTCCTTTTCTTTGATGAATCATTGCTTAGAGGAAATTTCCGCTTATCCAGATGCGGACAATCTCTTTTCAGGTGGCTTGGCTCATCACAATTGTAGCATCTGACACTGTTATGAGTCTCATTATTATTTTCAAAATTTTGTGATCATTTCTCTTGTAGTTATTCATCTTTCTTTATTTTAGAAACTTTCTAAATAAATTTGTCATCAATGCTATTTCTTCATCGTCGTCACTGTTTGAGTTTGAACCATCTGTTATTGCATTGAACACTATTAACTTCTTTTCCGAGGCCTTGATTTCTCTTCTTCCTTTCATTTATACTTCAGAGGACATGAAATTCCCAATTGATTCTTCAATTTTTGGTATACTCATATCATTAGCCTCTTCAATTGCTAGTCTTCTGATCCCATTTCGGAGTGATTGAATTCGGAATTTTTCAAACTTGATCTTCTTCGGGGAAGTTCTTTCCTAATGCAATTAGTGAGTGCACAATGTCTTGAAACTGATTGTACATGTCTAAAATGGACTCATTTGGATTCATCTTGAATAATTGAAACTGATTAGTCAAGATCGATATTTTGGTCTGTTTAACTTTGCTTGTTACTTCATGAGTAACTTGCAAATTTTTCCAGATCTCATATGCAGACTTACAGACTGACACTCTATTAAACTCATTCCTATCAAGTGAATAGAATAGAATATTCATGGCTTTGGAATTATTTTGTGCAACAGTCTTTTGCTCAACGGTCCACTGTGCAAAATTAGTTATGGGTTCAATGTACTCAGTTTGCGTGATATTCCAAGTGTCTAATCCTATTGATTGTAATTTTCATCCTGCATGCCCAATATGCATGGTTACTGCCATTAAAAAGTGGTGGTATGGCAGTAGACAGACCATCTACAAATGAACTAGTGATAGTGTTGATGTTACCAGCATTGGCAGTCATTTGAAAACTTTTTCATAAATCAAATTATGAAAACTTTGAAAACCAATGCTCTGATACTAAATGTAGGAAATAAGGATTACGGATCTTAAGGTTGGATTAACATTAGAGTGGGGTGAATAGTGTTTAATGGATTTTATAAAATTATTGAAATCTTTTGAAATAAAACACAGACAGATGCAATTCACAAACAGAGAGACAATCCAAGAATCAAACACAGATGCGAATAGTAAATAAAAAGCAGTAAAAGGAAAGAACATACCAAAATTTTATACTGGTTCGGAGTTACCCTACATCCAGCCGCATATAATTTCTTGTGCAGATTTCTTTTCAAATGTAATGTCGATATTACAACCTCGATTTCAAGGCCACAAGATACATCCTCCTGTCTTCGAGTCTAGGGAATACTCTCTTGATTTAACAAGGCTACAAGATCAACTAATTGATTTACGGGCTACAATCACACTTAAATGATTTATGGGCCACAATCGCACCATTTCCAATATCACTTTGATAGAAAGAGAGACTCGATATACTTATTTGATTACAAATGATCCTATAACTCTGAATAACATTGGGATCTTTGAGAGTGAGTCGTAGAGAATCAAATTAGAGACAATCGAGTTTGATTCACTTAGAATTTTGGCAGAGCTATGTTAAAGCATTTGAAATATAAGAGAATATTTGAGTGGAGAAGAAGGAGTGAAGAAATGAAGAAAAACTAACTTAAAATTCATTGAAAACAACTGGTATTTATAGAAGAACAATAGTTACGTACATTCGTGAAAGGTTGTGACGAATAGACACTTCTTTTGAAAATTTGAAAATTGAATTTCTACGGTCAACATGTCGACATGGGGAGATGAGGTATGTCGACATGCCCTAGTAATTTTGAAAATTGATTTTTGTTTTTAAAAGAGATTTTTGTTTGCACCAAAATTGGTCACAACACTCTTTGGGAGTCTTCGAAGAGATAATAATGAAGAATATAAACTGAAAATGAGGATTATCTAACGAAAACTCCAAATAACAGGAAAGTAAATGCACGGACAACCAATTTAGAGTGGTTCGGCGTGTTGCCTACGTCCACTATGAAGTTTTTTGCAGTTTTATTGCTTCTCTTTCAATGATTACAAGCAAGTACAGCAAACAACAGCAAGTTACAGCTGGAAATTCGAAATTGACAGCAAGAATATGGTGTAGGATGATGGAGATCTCAATCCTGTAGAGTCTGGGCGCTTGAGAGTCAAAAAGATCATTTTTCTGTAGGCTCTGGGGCTCTATTTATAGGCGTAGGAGGCTGAGACTTCGCTCAAATCTCGGGAGACTTTTTCTGGCACATGAGTGGGCCCACGCGACCAACCTCATGAAGTTTCGACTCAATCGGCGACCGATACGAAGTCATTTCGTATCGATCAAGATGACATCCAATCGAGCTGAAATTTGGTGGAAACATTCCTCAGCATGTGTGCAATCTCCAGTGAAAATTTCATGGTATTTGGATCAGTAGATTGGGAGATATTGTCGATATGAAATGACGTTCTTCGCTAGGCTGCTTGGTTCGAATCGAGCTGTTCGAATCGATTGCTTCGAATCGATGTTGTCACGCGCTTTCGAGATGACGTGGAGCGCAATCTTCGCCTCGATCCGGTCTTTGCTCCGAGTTGACCGCATCGACTCCATATATCTTGGCTTGTTCGTATCGAGGGATGACACGTCACCTAGGTTTGTTGCCTTGATGGATTCGAATGAAGGCTTCACTCATGGGTTCGAACAACAGTTATTGATGGAGTCGAACAACCGATGGTCGATGGATACGAACAAGCCTTTCTTTGATGGATACGAGCCATGTAGCTTCTCCATAGATACGAGGTCAATCGATGCAAACTTGAACCCTTTGATGGATAGAAGTTAGGTGACATGATGGATACAAACAACAGCTGCCTGATGGATACAAAGAGAGGCTTCTACGATGGATGCGAAGCAGATACTGGACGATCGTTACGAAGCGCATCATCAGCTGATGGGTACGAAGTCCATCGACACGAACTCGATGGATTCGAACATGGCCAATCCTGATCGATACGAACTCATGGGAGTTGACCGATGCGAAGTAGGTTATCTGCCGATGGATTCGAATAAGGAGGAACTGATGGACTCGAAGTGGGCTTTTTGCCGATGGATTCGAATGAGACCGAGTCGAACCGAGGCACTTCGATGGATTCGAATTTGATCGATACGAACTGAGGCACTTCGATGGACTCGAAGTTGCTGGAACCTGATCGATACAAAATCGATCGATACGAACTGGAGTTTGATGATCGATACGAAACCGGAGCTTTTCCCTTCAAATTGAATCGATCATAACTCGAGCGTATGAATTCGGATTGACTTGAAATTTGATATGTTGACTTCTATGGCTTTGCTTGTCATGTCCTATCAATTGTAGCTCAATCTGGACTCGGAAAAAATTCAGCGATATCCATAGTGAAGCAAAGTATAACCAATTTTTAAGACAAACTGTCTATTGTTTTCGATCGATCTTTTGGTATTACGGCTTTGCCAAAAAGCGGGATAACATTTACCCCCCAAAGTACATCTTGTGGAAACATGACGTGCTTTGAAAAGCTGCAATTTCTCTCTGAACAATCATTACTCTTTTGTCGAAGGTTGTAACCTTGCGTTGATATAACTGATCGCTGTATGATAGTGCTTAGTTGTTTGTCGTTGTAATCGTGATGGGATGAGTATTCGATCCCTGTGAATGTTGAAAATCGAATATTAGTCCGATGTATATGCATATATGTTAACTTGACTTAGTTAACGTTGAGTGTTCACGAGTCGTTGTCGGTTTAGTTTGTTATCGAATTTCGTATTGATTCTCTCCTAAACCGATTTGAGATTCGAGTTGAAACAACGCTTGATGGTTGCTTCGGACTACCCTCTTGTATCGATCCTCTCCTGAATCGATATAGAAGGTGGAAAGATTGACTTTGCATCGGTAAATGAAGAATTCAGTGGATGCGAAATGTTCATTCACATTGATGCTAATGACTCCAACAGATCTTTGTTGTGTTGTTCGTAAAGATGCTAAATTTTATTTACTGAAGGATGCGAATTAGTTGTTCGTATCGATGGGCAGTGCACAAGTTACGATGGATACGAAATCTCTGTTCGTATCGATGTGCAGTGGATGGAGTTGTGAACTTGCTGATGTGATCATGGACTTCGAGTCAATATTTTCACTGTCCACTTTGAACCGATGGGAAATAGTATGGTTGTGACGGTCAGCGATGAAGGTCATTATAGCTGGACTTCGAAGCTTTGTCATTTGCATATTTTCTTTCATAGGCTATGTATAGATGCAGGCTCGGCCCCCTGCTAGTAGGAATTTTTGGAATAACTTGTACATGAATCTTCACATACAGTTAGTTGAAACGACATTTAGTCTTTTTGCTTCGACTTTGATTTCTTTTGTGCTTAAGAATTTGTAGTATTTGGCTTTCAGTCCAGTGCGCTTGTGGTGTTTCTACCTTCAAGTTGAGTTCGTTTTATTTTCCGAGCTAGAAAATCTTGATCGCATGTCGTGATTGACGAATGAGTTGAATTTTGGACATTGTATCACTTCGGTTAGTGATTAACACTTAAGCTTTTTGCCCCTAGTTCCGGGGACCAGTATTTGTAATTCGGTGGTCGATCGCACATATTGCAAATCTTGAGCACATATCCACACTCCGGGGACTTAAGATAATCTATGATCGATAATCTGGTTCGCACTCTGGGAATTCGAGAGTTATCGATGTTTGTAATATAGTTCGCACTTCGGGAACTTTGACTTGGTATTGTACTCTAATTCACACTCTGGGAATCTAGAGTCAGCTGTATATTTTGGTTCGCGCTCCGGGAACCTGGAATTGATGTTCGCACTCCAATTCACGATCTGGGAACTTGGAGTTAGCATGGATGTTTTGGTTCGCGCTCCGGGAACCTGGAATTGATGTTCGCACTCCAATTCACGCTTTGGGAACTTGGAGTTTAGCATGGATGTTCCGGTTCACGCTCCGGGAACCTGGAATTGATGTTTATACTCCAATTCACGCTCTGAGAATTTGGAGTTGGCATTGATATTTCGGTTCGCTCTCCGGGAACCTGGAATTGATGTTTATACTCCAATTCACGCTCTGGGAATTTGGAGTTGGCATTGATGTTTCGGTTCGCACTCTGGGAACCTGGAATTGATGTTTATACTCCAATTCACGCTCTGGGAACTTGGAGTTAGCATTGATATTTCGGTTCGCACTCCGAGAATCTGGAATTGCTGTTAATATTCCACTTCACGCTCTGGGAATCTGGAATCAGCATCTATATTTTGGTTCGCACTCCGGGAACCTGGAATTGATGTTTGTACTCCAACTCACGCTCTGTGAACTTGGAGTTAGCATTTATGTTTCGGTTCGCACTCCGGGAACCTCGAATTGATGTTTATACTCCGACTCGCGCTCTGGGAATCTGGAGTTAGCATTTGCATTTTGGTTCGCACTACGGGAACCTGGAATAGATGTTTATACTCCAATTCACACTCTGGGAAGTTGGAGTTTGGATTGATGTGTCGGTTCGCACTCCGGGAACCTGGAATAGATTTTATACTCTAATTCGCACTCTGGGAACTTGGGGTCAGCCGATAGATGGTCAGTCACACCTATTTGTGCTTTTTAGGAATTCGTTCACACTCTGGGAATGATGGATTTGACGTTTACACTCAGTGAACTTGGAGTCCGTTCACACTCTGGGAACGATGGACTTGATGTTTATACTCCAATTCGCACTTTGGGAATTTGGAGTCCGTTCACACTCTGGGAATGATGGATTTGATATTTATACTCCAATTCGCACTCTGGGAATTTGGAGTCCATTCACACTCTGGGAACGATGGATTTGATGTTTATACTCCAATTCGCACTCTGGGAATTTGGAGTCCGTTCACACTCTAGGAACGATGGATTTGATGTTTATACTCCAATTCGTACTCTGGGAATTTAGAGTCCGTTCACACTCTGGGAACGATGGGTTTATACTCCGGTTCGCACTCTGGGAACCTAGAGTCTGTTCACACTTTGGGAATGATGGATTTGATGTTTATACTCCAATTCGCACTCTGGGAATTTGGAGTCCGTTCATACTCTGGGAACGATGGATTTATACTCCGGTTCGCAATCTAGGAACCAGAGTCCGTTCACACTCTGGAAACGATGGATTTATACTCCGGTTCGCACTCTGGAAACCTAGAGTCCGTTCACACTCTGGGAACGACGGATTTGATGTTTATACTCCTATCCGCACTTTGGGAATTTGGAGTCCGTTCACACTCTGGGAACGATGGATTTGATGTTTATACTCCAATTCGTACTCTGCGAACTTAGAGTCCGTTCGCACTCTGGGAACGATGGATTTGATATTTATACTCCAATTCGCACTCTGGGAACTTGGAGTCCGTTTACACTCTGGAAACGATGGATTTATACTCTGGTTCACACTCTGGGAACCTAGAGTCCGTTCACACTCTGGGAATGATGGATTTGATGTTTATACTCCAATTCACGCTCTGGGAACTTGGAGTCCGTTCACACTCTGGGAATTATGGATTTATACTCCGATTCGCACTCTGGGAACCTAGAGTTAGTTGTAGGACTGTCGTGTATTGGTCCAGTTCAGCCTTTGATGTGATGGCTTGCCCCCGAGCTGAGGTTTCACTTAGTGAGTGGCCGGTCGTATCACAGTCACTCGCTATTTGAATAAATTCCATTGTTCGATGGAACTTACCTCTTCTTGTATCGTGATTGTTGAATGTTGCATTCGGTGAATCACAGCTCTAGCTTGAAGAGATAGTAATTTATTGCTGGAACGGAAAAACATGGCAAAGTCAGTGCCTTATTACAAATTCAAACTTCAGAATGTAAAGGAAATTACAATGTATTCATGGATTAGATAAAGCCTGTCATGTGTAACAGTGACGAAGATCCTCGTCATTCCAGGCTTCTGAAGTGGGTCCGCCATTGATGGCGTTTATCACCAATCTCCCGCGGGGACAGGTAGAGTCCTCCTGTCTCGGTCGATCGGGTTCATTGTTATGATTTGATGAGACCGCTCCTCCAGGCTGCGGCGCCCGCACAAACTATTCCAGCTTCCTTTCTCTGATCAGTTTTTCTACGAGATCTTGCAAGTGACGACATTCATTCGTATCGTGCCCGTAGCTTTCATGGAACCTGCAAAATTTTCCCGTCTGGATTTGTCTCTCTGATAACGGTTTTGGAGCAGGTTTTTTGTATTGAATTGTATTACAAGTTTGTAAATACAAGTTCTCCAGTGATGTGTTCAAAGGAGTGTAACTATCAAACATATGATTCTTGTGCGGTGGGCCACGATTTTGATCTCGTTTCCTAGTCTGATTCACATTCTCTTTTTGCTGAGTTTGTTTGTTTTGAAGGTTCAACCGAACTTTTCCGGAACTCTCACCGGACTGTCTGATCGCGACATTGCTTTGGATCCCTTCAGTGCTTGGCCCTGCATCAGTCTGCTTCCTAGACCATTTTGCATCTTCCCTTCTCAGGAATTGAGCCGCCTTGGCGTGGAAATGGTCCAACGATGCAGGGGGTTTTCCAGCCAACCAGTTGCCAAACTCAAAATCGGGGTCAACCACCTTAGTCAACACCATAAGGATGGAGTTATCGTTTGGATTGCTGATTTCGGCACATGTAGCGTGGAATCTCTCTAAGTAGTGTCTGAGAGTCTCTCCAGGGGCTTGGGTGACGCTAGACAGAGTGTTGACGTCTTTTGGCCTTGCGACATGCATGCGGAATTGCTCAATGAATTTAGAGGTCAATTGGTTAAAGGAGGAAATATATCGTGGTGGCAGTCGAGTGAACCACATGGTAGCGATGCCCCCCCAAGGATATGGGGGAACTACGACACTTTACTGCATTGTCAGGTCTGGCAGCGCTCATTGATCATTCGTATTTCAGAATATGTTGGTTGGGTCGAAGTTTCCCTCGTACACGGGTAGGTCGGCATCCTGAATCATCATGGGGGTTCAGAAGTAAGAATATCGTCCATGAAAGGAGTGCGACTTCTGGAGATTCCTCAGTCATCGTTCGTGAGGCCTTGGCTCTCACGGATCATCTGACGTATCATGGTCGAAAGATCCGGCATTTGCACGTTTTGTGTGGCTTGCACCAGAGTGTGATTGAATCCCACATTCTGGGGTTGGACCGGATGCTGTCGACGGTCCAAATCTTGCCTTCTTGGCTCATAGTCTTCCGGGACGTATGGTTGAGGAGTATGTCCATGCTGATCGTGGTCCAGGTTCAACTGATCTTGGGCATCGACTCTTGGTTCATCCACGGCGTTCGTGGCACGGTATTCTGTGGTGTGGTGAGGAGCGGCACCTCCTCGGGAGGAGGGTCCGGTATGGAAACTGGCCGATGGGCCAACTCTCAGTTGTCCAACGGTCATTGCTGGTTGATTTCCAGCAGCTTGTATGTGACTCCCATCTAGCCGGGGTCGTGGAGATCGATAATGGTAGTCAGAAGATGAAGAACTTTCGCTGGAGGAGCAAGAAGCACGATCTCTCTTGGATCTCCTTCGCTTCTGGCGATCCAGCTGGTTGATCAGCTCGGCGTTAGCGCGTAGCTGTTCTGTTAGTTGTTGTCGACTTTAGGTCATCTCTTGGAGTAGCAATTGGAACTCTTGCCTAGTAACCGGACCTGATGGTTCTGAGTGTCCAGTAGTGTCTTGATTAGCCGAAGGTAGTGGCGCAGGATTCTGTCTATCCTGTTCCTCTTGATTAATAGCGTTAGAGGTGGTCCTTGTGCTAACCATCTCGAAGGTTGAATTCCTTTCCTAGACTTTATGCAAATCTGAGTAGAAGGGAAGGAACTTGGATTTGTGATCTGGATCTCTCTCTTAGATTTATTCAATCCGGTATCAACGACAGATCCAACGAGTAGGAGAAAATCTGGGTTTTCTCAGTGAAAGCACCAAAGTGTTTGCACCAAAATTGGTCACAACACTCTTCGGGAGCCTTTGAAGAGATAATAATGAAGAATATAAACTGAAAATGAGGATTATCTAACAAAAACTCCAAATAACAGGAAAGTAAATGCACAGACAAGCAATTTAGAGTGGTTCGGCGTGTTGCCTACGTCCACTATGAAGTTTTTTGCAGTTTTATTGCTTCTCTTTCAATGATTACAAGCAAGTACAGCAAACAACAGCAAGTTACAATTGGAAATTCGAAATTGACAGCAAGAATATGGTGTAGGATGATGGAGATCTCAATCCGGCAGAGTCTGGGCGCTTGAGAGTCAAAAAGATCCATTTTCTGTAGGCTCTGGGGCTCTATTTATAGGCGTAGGAGACTTCGCTCAAATCTCGTGAGACTTTTTCTGGCACGTGAGTGGGCCCACGCGATCAATCTCAGGAAGTTTCGACTCGATCGGCGATCGATACGAAGTCATTTCGTATCGATCAAGATGACGTCCAATCGAGCTGAAATTTGGTGGAGACATTCCTCAGCATGTGTGCAATCTCCAGTGAAAATTTCATGGTATTTGGATTAGTAGATTGTAAGATATTGTCGATACGAAATGACGTTCTTCGCTAGGCTGCTTGGCCCAAATCGAGTTGTTCGAATCGATGTTGTCACGCGCTTTCGAGATGACATGGAGCGCAATCTTCGCCTCGATCTGGTCTTTGCTCCGAGTTGACCGCATTGACTCCATATATCTCGGCTTGTTCGTATCGAGGGATGACACGTCACCTAGGTTTGTTGCCTTGATGGATTCGAATGAAGGCTTCACTCATGGGTTCGAACAACAATTATTGATGGAGTCGAACAACCGATGGTCGATGGATACGAACAAGCCTTTCTTTGATGGATACGAGCCATGTAGCTTCTCCATGGATACGAGGTCAATCGATGCGAACTTGAACCCTTTGATGGATACGAAGTAAGGTGACATGATGGATACGAACAACATCTGCCTAATGGATACAAAGAGAGGCTTTTACGATGGATGCGAAGCAGATACTGGCCGATCGTTACGAAGCACATCATCAGCTGATGGGTACGAAGTCCGTCGATACGAACTCGATAGATTCGAACACGACCAATCCTGATCGATACGAACTCATGGGAGTTGACCGATGCGAAGTAGGTTATCTTCCGATGGATTCGAATAAGGAGGAATCGATGGACTCAAAGTAGGCTTTCTGCCGATGGATTCGAATGAGACCGAGTCGAACCGAGGCACTTCGATGGATTCGAACTTGATCGATACGAACTGAGGCACTTCGATGGATTCGAAGTTGCTGGAACCTGATCGATACGAAATCGATCGATACGAACTGGAGCTTGATGATCGATACGAAACCGGAGCTTTTCCCTTCAAATTGAATCGATCATAACTCGAGCATATGAACTTGATTGACTTGAAATTTGAGATGCTGACTTCTATGGCTTTGCTTGTCATGTCCTATCAATTGTAGCTCAATCTGGACTCGGACAAAATTTAGCGATATCCATAATGAAGCAAAGTATAACCAATCTTTGAGACGAACTGTCTATTATTTTCGATCGATCTTTTGGTATCATGGCTTTGCCAAAAAGCGGGATAACAATTTTCTTTCTAAAAGTTATCAAAAAAATTGAGGTTTATAAACCATTTTGAATATAGTTTAAACATATAAAAGAGATTTAAAAGTAATCTTAAAAATATCTATAATTTAAAAGTAATATTAAAAACTAAGTATAGAATATATTTTTGGAATTAAAACTTATAATATTAAAACCATGAGATAGTTTAAAAACAAGAGATGATTTTGAAATCAAAATGTAAAAGATAATAAAATAGTTTAAGGCTAAAATATTTAAACTGAGAGAGATAACTTTTAAAAAAAATTGAAAAATATTTAAAATAAATCATTTTGAAAATTTCGTGGATTCCATTTCACTAGAGAAGATCGTGGGTTCCATCCCACTAATGAGGTCGTGAGTCCAATCCTACTGTTAAAGCGAGAAGGTGGATTCCATTCCACAATTAATAGCGGAATAAAGATTTTAGTGCTATTATGAAGTTTTAACATAAATTTAGACACTGTTACTTATCTTGAACTCTTGAAATCTTGAACTCTTGTTATCTTGAACTCATGAGTCTTTAGTCTTGGTTTCTTCAATCTTGAATTCGTCGGTCTTGAATCTCTGTACTCGGTTTTGAAATTTTATACTCAGTCTTGAATCTTTATACTGTACAATCTTCATTCTTAGTACCTACGTATATATATATATATATGTATGTATATATTGCATATACATATATATTTGGACAAGAATATTAGTATATATATTTTATAACAATTCCTAAGGTTGTTGTCATCAAAACCATTATCTCAGGAACTAATAAGGTGACGATCGAGGCGGAGAAGAGAGTCGTAGCTGAACAATCCCAACAAATTGACTCTCTACACGCTCAAATTTTGGCTTTGGAAGCTGAGAAAAATCAACTAGCTGTGGAGAAGGCTAGCATGGAGACAAGATTTTCGGAGCTTCAAGATACTTTTGCAAGAAAAATGAAAGGCTTGGACGCCACTATTCTTGGTTTCTATGTTAACTCCGTGCTTCATCAAGGTAGCCCAAGTTATTTGGGCCCATCGTTCCCTCGCACGCTCGCGGTGGTTTGGGAGGAAATTCTGGCCCGGTTCGATGACATGGGTGGTGGTTATTCCGAGGAGGAGCTAGTTTAGGCCTACCTGAATGAGGAATCCCGCCATGCTCTAGTGGAAGGCCAGAGAATCTTAAAGCTGGAGAGGGAGCGTGGATCCACCGTTGCTGCGGCCACCACTGAGGTTGTCGTCCAACACTTTTCTTCTAGAGCAGGCCAGCCAATGTCGCATTTCCATACGAACGATGGGATCATTGCCACTTCTCCCACGATCGTGCAGTTGTCGAAGGAAGGCAACGATGAAGGCTACGAAATCGTTGCACGTGACCAAACTCCTAATGCGGGTAACTTTCTCCTTTTTCCCATGCTTGAAGATTTTCAATTCACGCCTGATGAAATCGCTGAGATAACTTCCCTTTATTATGATATTGTAGATTAACTGCCTCCTCTTGCTGGATTGCCTTCTCATCACGACACTGGGTCTGCTGCTATTTTAACTACGTCAACCATTGTCTCTACATTTGGCTCGCAGCTTGGTCTGTATTCTGAGTAAATTGGGGCTCTGCATGGTTTGGATATCCCCTCTATTTCTTAAGAGGAGAGCTTAGCAGCTATTGGTGCGCAAGAGCAGGCAGACCAAGGCAGCCAACGAGAGAAAGCAAAAATAGAGCAGCCACAGACTGAGCAACAGATGATTGCGGTGAAAAAGGAGAAGGTTAATGCACAGAGGATGTCATCTAAGAGCTCTCACCGCCCTCGCAAGAAAAGGGGAAAGGAGGTTCCACTAGTGGTCACACTTTGGAGAGTGAGGGTGCCTCGGGCAAGGATAGGTCCGAGAAACTATATATTAGAGGCAGAAAAGGAGATTGGGGCAGGGTGAGCAGACGTCCTGATTTGACATGTCCTCCTCTTTTTTTTTATTACCTTTTCTACAAGTGCAGAGTCTGCGCTTATTATTCTTTTTGTTGTTGTCATAACAAAACTTTGTATTTTCCGTTTTGTTGGCCGATATTGTGTGGGTACGCCCCCATATTTTGACTCTGTACAGAAAATGCTATGAGTCTTACAATGTTGACATTTTTATTGTAACTTTACCTATGTTTCATGCACTTACGCCAATTTTATTTACTGCTATTTCATTTTATCTAGTCTTGTAGTTACCGTCAAAATTCTTCATTTGGGGTAACAGAACTATGAAGTATTGTGTTTTTTTACTATCGGCATGTATGCCCCGTAATCACAGGGCTGTTTACTTCAAATATTTGACGAATGACCAATTGATTCGGGTAACTTTTTAGCTGTCTGCCTCGAGTCTTTTTGTAGTTCCTATCTTTGGGAACTTGTGATTTGGACGCCTTGATTCTAAAAATATTGTCGGTCAACGATTGGAGTTTTCTATCGATTCGTGGCCGTTTGACATTGTTGGATTCATACGCATTACTCTCGATAGTGGGAGTGGATTGATTCTTGTTATTCCTATAATGGATGAGTTTCCCAGTATCACCGGTATTTAAGAATGCACGTGGTTTATGCATTGTGCGGCTTTATAGAGTGCACGCGACTTATGGGATGGGTCGCTTTTGGGATCGATATGACCTATCGATCTGAAACTGTTTGGAACTTCTCGATGTTACCAATCTTCAGACAACGTAAGGAGTTTATGCTTCAAGAGCATGATTCCATGGCTTAAAAAGTAACACGCGGCTTATGTTGGTGCGCGGCTTTTAAGGTTGTGCTTTCTTAGATGTGATTCCATGATCCAAGACGTGATGCATGGCTTACGGAATGCATGGATTTGATTTAGGCCTTCCCTGCGCCGCCGGAGCAACATCGGTTCTTAGAAGGCGGGGATCGGGTTCCGCCGATCCAACGGTTGTGTCGATTTGCTTCTGTCGACCCGGTGGGTAGGTGGGGCGTACTTGAGCATGGTTCCATTATCTCAAGCAGCGATTGGATGGTTTTGAGCCGATTTGACCCTGTCGACTCAGCATGTTACTTTTATGTACATGGTTTTATTAGCTCAGAAAGCAAAGCAATTTTATTAAGAAAAGTTGGGCAAGCTCTGCCCATTTACAATGCCCCCAGTATTTCGGGATGGCTTATTTACTGAAAATAAGATGTACATAAGATAATTTCAGATAAAGTAACGACGCAGCGATTCGTTGTTCCATGATCGAGGAATTTGGATTTCGTCAATGGTTGTCGGTTTGAATCTTCCATCCTATAGCTTTCGACTGATCACATAGGGCCCTTCCCAGTTTGGTCCATAGGTTCCCAGTACGGGATAGACTCGTTTGAGGATGAGGTCTCCCACTTTGAAGGTTCGGTTGTGAACCTTGGAGTTGAAGTACCATGTGATCCTTTTTTGGCAAGCGACGGTCCCCAACTCGACTTCTTCCCTCTTCTCGTCGATCATATTAAGCAACTCGAGTATGAGCTGCTCGATTTGCCACTAATTGAAATTCTGCCTTCGATGATAGGAAACTTCTAGTTCGATGGGGATCATTGCTTCTGAACCATACACCAAGGCAAATGAGGTATGCATGGTTGCTGCTTTGTGTGTTTTTCTGTAAGCCCACAGTGCGAGTGGAAGTTCATCTTTCCAATTTCCTTTAACCTTAGTTTGCCGATTTTTGATGATGGATTTGATGATTTTGTTTATTGCTTCCACTTGCCCATTTTCTTGTGGATGGGAGATCGTGGAAAAGCTCTTCTCGATTCGAAAGCGTTTACAAAAGTCTTTGAACACGGCGCCTTTAAATTGGGCCCCGTTATCAGTGATGATTTTTCGTGGCACACCAAACCTGCAAATAAGGTCTTAGTAACAAAGTTAATGACTTTCTTTGTGGTAATGGTGCCAGCGGTTCCGCTTGAAATAATCAATGGCAATTATCGCATATTTAGCCCCTCCTTTGGCTATTGGCAATATGCTAACCAAATCAATTTCCCATATTGTGAACAACCATGGGTTGAACATTTGCATTAGCTCTATTGAGGGAGTTCTTTTGATTTTGTTGAATCTTTGGCATCGGTCGCACCGTCTGGCATAATCTGCTGCATTGTGGTTTCCTATCGGCCATAAATACCTGTATCGAAGGATTTTCTTTGCAAGGGTTTGTCCCCCGGTATGGTCTCCGCACTCGCCTTCTCCAAGTTCTACAGGCAATTCAATCGTTTTGATAGGTTGCTTGGGTTCACCGGTAATTCATTGAATTTTGGTTTGGCAGGCGGATATGTCTTTCATGCTGATCTTCATCTGATCAAAGGTCATTTGTAAAGGATATTCACAAAACTGCCGCTGTCTACCAATACTCGTCGGACCACAACGGGTCCGATTCCTACTATCACGACCATAGGATCAAGAGTTGGAGCTTCTACTCCCTCAATGTCTCGATTTTTGAATACTATGTTCTCATTCAGAGTTCTCTACTGTTCCATCTTCGATTGGGCATGCGTCTTTCGGAGCATGCTTCAATGAATTCACTTACTGCTCTATTTCTCCCCAACTCTTATGCATGGGATGGGTCCTCCAGATATTATTCCAATGACGAGTCTTTGGTTAGCTCGTCTAGATCCCTTTTCACTTGTTCCAGCTTGGTTCCCTACGTCTCTAGGAGCTTTGGGAGCCGTGGGTTAGTTAGGATTTTGTGATTTCATCACCTATTGCTGAAACTAGTTTTCCTAAATCAGCTCTTCAATCAAATTCTTCAGGCGACGTCACTCATTCATGTCGTGACCATGCGTTTCGTGGAAGTGATTATACTTCCCAGAACGCTTTTGCTGTTTAGTTCTTTCCTTTTTAAGGGGTTTCTTGTACTCCTTTGTGTGCGAGATAGATGTTTTCCGGAGTGTCATTGTGCGGGGTGTAATCAGAATGTTATCAAATTTCATAGATAAGCTTAAAAGTGATGTAGGGAGATAATGCGTGTGGTTTGAAGTACTAAGGAGTCAGTAATTTGGATCAATACCGATCCAATTGGATCAGATCAGTGCTGATCCAAACACTTGTCTTATTTTCTTCCCAAATTCACAGGATTGATTTGTTATGTTCTTTCTTAGGTCTTTCGGCCAAGTTTCAAGTCGTTCGCATTTAGTTAAATGTTCTTACTCCTTTTGAGTTATGTTGGGTTAAAAACGCGATTAAATATAATAACACTAACAATAACAACAGCAACTATAATTATAATAACAACAGCAAACAAACTAATTTTATAAAATTAACCTAGTTTCATAACAATTAACTAAGTTTAGAATAATAATAATAATAAATTATAAAGTGTTAACTAAGTAAAGTAAGCTTTATACATATTGATTAAGTTTATAATAATAATAATAATAATAATAATAATAATAAATTAGCTGTAAGTTTTAAAAATTAACTAAGTTTATAATAGTAATAAATTATAAAATATTAACCAAGTTAACTAAGTTTTGTAAAAGTCAACTAAATTAATATAATAATAGTAATAGTAATAATAAATTAACTAAGTTTATAAATTTCTAAATTTCTTGAAAACAAATTTTTTTTTTAAATTTATTTGGAAAGCGAATGCACCCCCTAAATCTAAGTTACATATGTGGTTTATGTTACATAGGGAACTTAATAATATTGAACTTTAAAAATGAAGAATTTGCCTATTGATAAAAAATGTATATTCTGAAATATGAACCTAGAAATAATTAAGCACGTATACAATGATTGTCATTTCACTAATTCATCCTTCTACACATTCTTAGTATTTTTGGGTTTAATGTACTAATAAAGATCTTAATTGTGAGTCTTATTTGTGTAGTTTTAGATTTTACTTTACTTCTGGCCAAGGATTTTTATTAGACATTGTTTTCACTATTACAACTTAGTATATTTGCTTCGACCAAAATCAATGTTTTTTTTCAATAATAATGGTACTACTGCAATGGATAATTCTACCTATATAGCTGCTTTATTTTGTTTCAATTGGATTTTGAACCCTGATTATAAATTAACTCAAAACAACAGCTTTAAAGAGTTCCTTTAAAAAATAAAATCCCATATCAATGTACTAATGGAGAGAATTGTGGTTAATAATAGAAATAATAAAGCCTTAAATCTTGTCTTGGTAGATGATAATGTACACGAGCATTCTGATACATTACTTTTATTAGGAAACTATCTCTTGTTTAGAACTTCTATTCTTTACCTATAAAGTTTATGCTGTTTAAAAGTCATAGTCTTGCCTCTATAGGTTTAGTTTTATAAATTCATAAATATATACGCTCATATGCTTGTTTGTGTTAAGTCTAGGCGCTTGATGGCTCTTACTCGCTTTTGGTTCTTTTCATGCTTATGTTTGCTTTGGAAATCTTAGCGAACTGATTAATATTTCTAAAAGGTACGTTTTAGTGTTTAACAAGTGTGCATGCTATGTGACGTATGCACTTTATAAGGTATATATAAGTATATATTTCGATATTTTACCCATGCGGGTGTTTGTTATCAATATATTATGATTCTGATCATGTTTCGATCGTGTATACCTATTTTTTATGTTTGGGATTTTTCCCAGTGCTAGCCATGCAAAAGAGACTCTGGCAATTTTTTCAAGAAATTTAGAGACTTCGAATATTTAATAAGAAATCATTAGCAATTTTTTTCTAATGTAGATACTACATTTTCCAATTTTATTCATATTTATATTTGTATTCATTTCTAATATTAATATTAGTTTCAATTGCATGTATGGGAATGAAAGATATGAGTTATTTCATTCTTTTACTGCAAATAACTGGCTACTTGTTTTTGGTGAAACATCAGCTACTACTTTGTGGTTTGTGCTTAAAACATATGCTATAGAATAATATGTAGTTAGAATTGTTGGATATTATATATGAACATTTGCTTGTGTTTAATACAATGTGTTATATCTTTATCTTTGATATTTTATAAGATTTTTTATTATTTAAATGGTTTTTTGTCTTAGAAATACTCTTAATGCAACATTTTGATATGCATTGACTTGTAATTTATAGGAATGCATTAGATTTTACAAATGCAAAAAATAAACCATAGATCTTAGAAAATGCTAAAGAAAGCTTACAAAAAAGCGTTATCGAAAGTAAGTTTTTACATTGGTTTTTTTTATGCTGTAAATAGTCCAATATCTATTATAACTTATTGAAATGAGCGTTTATTAAACCGATATAATATGTTATCATGGAGTTTTTTATGCGTTATCATGTCCTATTTTTGTTGTAGTGCATATCCCCACCCCAAGATATTCATTTTTTAATTATCTACTTTGTACTTAGGTCCATTTTACTTAAGTGTCTCATAACCTAAGCTCTAATACCAAGTTTTAACATCCTCCATTTCTAGACTCGAAAATAAACGTTGGTGACACTTCAATCTCACTAGAATCACAAAATGAGCTCAATATTTTTATCATAACATTAAGTAAACAAAGAAACTAAATATTTTCCTTTCCATAAGTTGTCAATTTACATTTTTCATAATCCTAATGATTCCTATGCATAGGTAAAATATAATAAACATAAATAATAGTATCGTACCCGACATATGAAAATGCTGACAAGAACACTTAAACAAATATATATCCTTATTTTATATTAAGAGAATACAAAAATAACTTTATTAGCTACAAGTCCTATGCTTCATCTTCGGTTTCTTTATTCGTCTTTCCATATGTAACTTATCTAACCACACAATCCCAGCCAACTCGAATGAGCATTCGTGAATTTAAGGGAAATAAAAAAATGTGGGTCAAACATAAAGTCTGGTATGAGTAATACATTATTGTAACGGACAGGGATTTTCGACCCTCGCAAATCGACATTTATATGTCCACTGTATAGAATGCCGAGTAGTCCGGTGCCGGAAATACCAGTTCATTAGGGGTAAAGAATAAAAAGGTAGAAGAAAACAAACAACAACACAAAATCTTACAATCGCAGCGGAACAAAATATAATATATAATAACAGATTTTTAATACAAGAAATGTACCATTAATATATATATATAACAGTATCAGAGTACAACAATCAATACATCAAATCTGAGCAATTTAATAACTTATCCTGATATACATAACTCACACAGCGAAAATAACCAAGTACATGATATACATCTGAACTCCTCAGCTCGTCATCTGAGCTCCATAGCATTTTCACCTGAATCTGTAACACTCGGTCTGACCTGAACATTATAATAAAATAGCATCCGAGTCAGTTTGGAAAACCAGCGTGAGAAAAACACACTCAATTTGAATTATTGACTTTTCAAAATCCTTCGGAAATAAAGGTATCTCGTAAGACCATGTCACAAATAAACACAACGAGATTTTACCTTATGATAACCAAAACATTTTTATCAAATCCGTCTGATATTACAATAGTGTCTATAGAAAGTAAATAGAAAATAGATTAAATGCTTGCATCTCACATTGCAGCATAGTTGGGCACACTCAAAATCGTACGACACTTAATTGGAGAATGGATTCCATTGAATGACTGGGCCACTAGGGTACCGTCCACCACAGCACACCTCTAGAACAATATACCAAGGACAATGCCAAGATCCCTTGCTACAAATGACCGGCCTACCCCTAACTCAGATAGATCGAGTACGTTATCACCCCGGATGTTCCCACCCTTAACATCGAGCGCTCCTTCCATGCACAACCATATCCATAATATAAAGGTTTCCGAGGACATCTAGAAAGGTGATAACATACCCTACTTAGGTGCAACCCACTTAGCCTTGCTGCATCTCTCATATTTTAGTCATTCCTAGTTAATGAGGCTCGAGGCTAAGCGTTACCTTTCAAGAACAATTATACTTAGAATGCTCATCATCCTCCAATGATGATGTTCTACTACTCTTCGTCCATACAAGTTGTCCTGGGTCTGGAATAACCGAATCACCGTATTCATCATCTTCACGGTATTCATTCGTTACATTCAAACCGGTTCGAAGTGGTTTCTGGATAACTAAATCCGATCACGGACACTTCAGAACGATTAGCGAAATTAGCCAAAATTGATATTCGATTATTTAACTATCTATAAACATCCAAAGCACACATCAAATCTTATTTCAACTTTTCCAAAGTTTATTCCAAAATATCTTATAAGACATTACTTCCCATACTTTAATATTTTGAAAACAGTTTTCAAACTCTTATATTTTCAAAGGAACAATTCCAACCCTTCCCAATACTTAAAATATTTTTCCCACTCCATTTTATATTCAACACTTAGAAAGTACACCTTTTATTTCCTATTTCTTTTCCTCAAAATCATTTACAATTTTATTTGTGAATTCCTTGGCTAGTTTATAACGAATTCTATAAATTCGAAATTTCTTAACTAATTTCCGTAATATTTCCAAAGCCAATTTTACTTGCTTATAGACAAAATTTTCCCTTTTTACTTCTTTATGAATTTTATTTTCATTTTCGAAGTTCACTTTATTTTAACCACTTCGGAAGTTTTTCTTACTTTTCTTCCCAATTCCATTTTGGAGAATTCTCTTATAATTCCATCAACTTAATAACCCCATTTCCAGACTCTCGAGAAGGTTTATAAATAAATTTAAAACATTTCAAAACTCTATATATATATAATATGATAGGTATTTAAAAGAATAATAGTAATTTATTTTAAGGCATGTTCAAATAATTATTTAAAATATTGGAATACTCTTTATAACATCATTTCTCCAAAATAGGTTTTAAAATTTAGGAATTATTAAATAAATACTAAGTATTTTAAAAATTAACTTCTGAGTTATTTAAATACTAACAGACTTTAAATTACATAGTTTAATAAATAGAAGTTTTCTTTTAAAAATTTAAAAAGAACTTAACTTATTTATATAAATATATTTTTAAATCTGGGTAACCAAATTTTCAATTTATAACCCCTCTCGATTTTCATCACATTACTCTCATTCCGGTCTCCTTAACCATATTTACTTTCTAAAAGATAGTATCTATTATTTTTCTTATCCTATTTCCATATTCAAATATAATTCTTCCCATAAATTTATATTCCAAATTATTATCTGATATCGATTCCATTTATTTATAAACATCGTTTATAATTTTTCTATAACTCCTTTGAGTTTCATTAAAATAATCTTTTTATAAAATTACATTATATAAATTCAATTCCTTATAAATCCATTTATTTCTGCCAATCTATTTTTAATATCGATTTCCACTTCTTTCTATATTTTTCGAATATCATTTTTAAAATCCAGTCTTTAGAAATTGCTTTATATAATTTATTTTAAAATCTCAATTTAGTTATTTTCCCGCATTTTTAATACGATCAAAAATCCATTATTGCTTATTCAAATCAATCCATTTAAAAAATCCAAAGTTTCGATATATATTTTTATATTAAAATCTCCTTTTAATTCCTTAAAAGTTTAAAATAATATTTATGGTATTTAATATACCCAAAATTTATCTTCATGCCATTATAACATTTAAAAATTTACAATACATAATAATCCAGCATTTTATTCATATGAAAAATATTAATATATTTGAGGAATCCATTGGATCCCTCCAACCTATTTTTCCTGCATCCACAGATGTTAGACGACAATAAAAATACCAATCCCACTTCGAGGGGGATATAGCGGTATATAGGGTCATCTGCTATTATGCGGGGCACATAGGGTCTCATCTGCTAAAATGTGCGGGAATATCACTCCAAAGACTAATAAATATACTGCTATATATATATATATATATATTTAACATCCAACAGATAATAATTTATAAATTCAACGAGCATTCAATAATTAATTTCAAGTATTTGAAATTAAATTCGGTAATCCAAATGAGTGAGAATTTCTCACGTTGATTTTTTTCCTCTTCTTTTATAAAATCGCCAGTCTTTTCAATTCCAAATTCATTCCAGTGTACAGTGTTTGGTTTATACTATCCAATGTGACTTGCTTCGTAATTTTAGACCTCGTATGAATTAAATATGAATATGTAAGGTTTTGTACTAATAAATTTTAAATTTAACTAAATCAAATAATTGTTTAAATATATAATTTCCCCAGCTTCTTCTCTCCCAAAATAAGATGCCCGACCTGATACCCACCCACGCTTGCACGCAGCGGGATCCCCATCACCCTAAATCGCATGCGAGTGCCGCAGTGGGCTCCCCATCACCGATCGACGTCGACGTCCATGCTTCGCACGCGTGCTCCTCCCTGAACAATGTGGATCTACGTTGTCGCTCCCCTCCTCCTCACATGCACACGACCGCGAATTTGCTTGCCATTTTTTTTGAGGATTTGATTTCGAAAATGATTCTGGATGAAGAGCAGAAATACGCGATTTTAATTCTTGATTTCAAACTAGAAGGCATGAAGAGGGGGAAACACGACTTCAATTATTTTTCTTCGTTTTGTTTCTCTTCGGCCATTTTTTTGAATTGTTCGAGCTTGATGGTTTGAGGGGAAAGAACATGATCTATATTAGAGAAAAGGGGCGGCTTGAAATGATTTTGAACCGAGAGAAAGCGATGGATGTGATTTTGGCATGTTAGAATAGGTAAGGTCAACTCTAAGCTGGACAGGAAAGGACATGTTTGATTACATATAAACTAAATTTCCAAAATATCTCAATTTCCATAGCTTAAAATCTCGAAGCCCTATTGGGGCATGCCGCTAGGCATTCATAAGGTTATACCCATATTTCAAATGCGATGGAGAAGGGAGCTTTCTGGACCCAATTATTATATTGAATTTCGATATTAATTTCAACACGTTTACATCCCGCACGATCAAAGGATAACTCCAAACAGTACGAAATTTGGAATCCCGTATACATTATTACAGATCAAATGGAACTAGTTTCGTCGAATTCCGAGACTGTGCCCTAAAAAGCTATTTTTTAAATGTCAATTTAGATGATATATAGTTTAAAACTGAACAAATCACTTTTAAATTCAACTTTAAAACTTTTAATATCTTCATTATTACTAATATAAATTTTGCAAGCCTTTAAATGATTTTTATCGGGCTTAAAACTCAAGATACAATAATTTGACCGATAAACTTCAATAACTAAATTATCCAATAAATTGCCATATTTAAATTCTGAATTTATTTTATAAATAAACCAATTTTCCATATTCAAAATCAATCTATAATTCAAATTCAGTATTTAAAACCATTTAAATACTCAAAATCGAACAACAAAAAATCCGGGTCGTTACTTTTCTCCCCCCTGAAAAGAATTTTGCCCTCGAATTGCTAAGGCAGAAAGAATGCCTAAACCCATCAACTTTTCCAAAATCAATAAATGAAAATTCGACATTCACTTTTCTAGTCCTTTTTCCTTCATCTAAACAATTACTTCTCCATCCTAAACCAAAATCCTTTATTTCAATCACAAATTCGAAATCGATTTCTGTTAACAATTTTTTTTCAATAACTTCAAAAATTCTAACACCCTAGATTTTCGAAATTTTTTGACAGAGTCTCTCTTGTACAGGGAGCCTTTTGCAGCATGACAAGAGAGATAAATATATATACATCGACTCACACGGTCGGAAAATAAAAATATATATCAATATATATATATATATCTTTTGTATTTAATTTGAAAATGTACCATATTTTAGCATTTTAAGCAAGCGGCTTATTTTATATGAGATTAGTGCGATCAAAATCTAACCAGATAGCCATCGGGTAACTGTACTTACTCAATTTAAACATGTAATTACTAAAATATGAAAGTTCAATAACATTTCATTCATTTAACTATCTTTACACATGAATTTCACAAATAACATGCCAACAAAGATTTTTAAGCAATTTTAAGGTTCCGTTACTAGTTCATTTACTTTCAGTCGATCCACATATCATTTCATTCAATTCAAAATGATTTTCAATTGCATTCAATTCATATTTCTTTCAAGCAAACCCATATCCATTTTAAACTGATTAAAAATCAATTTATTCACCTTCTATTGATTTATAGAATTTTATTTACTTCCGTTTATGACAAACGCTAATTTTTCTATGCAAATTTGGCACTATTCTTTCAATAGAATATAATTTCAGTTCATAGCTATTTAAAATTGATTCCAAATAAATTTATATTCAATTCTATTTTATTTCAAATTCAATCCATTTACTTAATATCCCAAGCTATATCAATTTATTTATGCTTCAATTGAATTTATTTATAACTTGAGTTATCACCACATCAAACTATTTCCATTTTACTCGACACATTTCCAATTTTTGTTTAATTTGCTTACCATCTAAGTTGAATTTTATTTATAACTCAAGTTTCATTTCCAAGTTCCATTTTTAACTCACAATCCAATTTTTAACTTAGCCAAGTTAAATTCCATCTCACATTCATTCAACTAATTAATTATCGGTAGGATTAATTCACCCTAGAGGGGGGTGAATAGAGCGATACTATCAATTATAAAAATTTATCGCGGAAGCATATAAAATAATTTCAACATAGATAATGGCTTATAGCAGAATAACAGCAGAACATAAAAATGCAAAAATAGAACAACACGGATTTACTCAGCTTCGGCAAAACCTTGCTTACGTGCTGCTTCCAAGGTTTCTACTAGAAATTTAGTAGTCAGACACTTACATACGTAAACTCATGACATCCGCTATCGACTAACCTAACTCTACGCTCAAAACCTTGCCACAACTAAGCCATTGAGTTGCGAATTCTCGAACTACACCACCGTAGTTCGTGCCCTAGTCACACGACTAGACTTTACAATAATTTAAAAGAGAAATACAAACTAAAACAATAAAAATAACAATAAAACCCTAAATTATAAACTAAAGCCCAATCACTATCTATAATAACCAGCCCAAAATAACCTTATCACAAAGAAAAAATTGTCGGCTGCTTTTTCTTTTATTTCTTCGGCCTTGTTGAAAAAATGGATGCGCTCTTTGCTCGTTCGTTTTTATTCGATAAATTAGGGCTTTGGAAATTGAGGCGCCTCTTCAAATTGATCAATCGAGCATATAATCTTCCATTGCTTGCTTCGTCGATTGATTGTCTCTTCGATTATACACACGGCAGCTTCAATTAAGTCGAGTTCGTCTATTGAATTGGTATGCAGTTTTTCCCTTTTTCGATATTTGATAATACTCGACTTTGATTCGAGTATAATGATTTATTGGTCTCTGTTTTGCCTGAGCTCGAATGAATTTGGCCTATGATGTTATCGGGTTTATATAGGATTCGAACCCCTTGATTTATGTTCGTATATATTTGTTTGAATTCGTCACTAGCTATGCTTTGGCCATTCAGTTTTGTATGGATGTTGATGACTTCTCTGACTTTTTCACTCCTTATATTTTTGTTAGCTTGATCAACACGACTTTGATTTTGACATGTTCGATTTCCTTGGCTATCACGGTTTTGATTCTCTGGCACTTGATTTTAGTTCCGTTCTTCATTCTCTTCGACTTCGATCAATTTCTCACGGCTTCATGTGAATTTTACTGTTGAGCTTTGTTCGAATGTGATATTGGTCATAACTTTGTTTATTCATGTTAACATCTGGCTTTGATTTGCTTTGTTGACATCAGATTGGTTGTTAGACCTATCCACTTTGTTTCACTGCAAAATTCAATATGCCATTGTACATAACTTTTGTACTTGTCCCTGATCTGTTGGCACTGCTCACTGGTCCTGGTTTGAGTCACATGTATTAGTTGGATTGTTCATTGAGCTAGACGTTAGAAACAGTGCACATACACACATGTATATATGTATATGTTTATGATTCATGTGCATCTTTTTCTTTCATTCAGTACTTGTGCTCTGGAGTCTTTGTGGTTTATGTGCAGTTTGTAATTTGTCGAGCACTTGTATTTTTGAGTTGCTGTTTCATTCATTGATTTGCATTGTGTCTCCATGTAGCTTGTCTGCACTTGATTTTATTGGATGCTTTGTTTGGTTCGTTTGCCTTTTTGTGATGATCATCACTTTTGCACTGTGTATGTTAACATTAATTTGTGCATCTCTTTGTTGCATACATGTGCATGTCACTATTGCATTGCTTCGAGTCAGGTTCCATTGGTGGCTTCACTTTGGTATTGGTGCATTTTGTATCACTTCTGCTTATCTCATCCATGCTTATACTTATTGAGGCTGCTGCACCACTGTTGTCACACTGGACTTTATTGTTGTTCTTTCCTATCAAGTATCATGTAATGTCTTAAGCATTTTTGTAATCGAACTGTTTATAAGTTTTGTAGCTCTAGCTTTGACTCGACTTGATACTCTGTGTGACGCCCCACCTCTATACTCACACTAGTCAAGATCACTAAGAGGTAATATCGTCGACTAGCACGAAAAATAAGGCTGTTGAGGAGCGACCATCTATCTAATTGCTTTATGTGAGTACCGATATACCAAATTAAAAATATAACTTATCATCACAAGAGGAAATTCGACCTACCGACACAAACTCAAAGCTGCTACACAGTGGCTATAATATCTTCGGAAACAAATATAGAAATAAGCATAACACAAATCAGTCACAGATATCCATATCACAAAGGCGGAAAAAAGATATGAATATAACACATAAAAGTGTATATCAGAGTAGTGGTCTAGCAAGATCTACAATATCACAAAAGAATAGTTACACCTGGTACCCAAAAGAATAAGTATACATCATGGAGCCTATATCTCAAATGTATACAACAAAAACTACTAATCTAAGTAGTTAGCCAAAAGTCAGAATAAAAATCCCAGATGAGGATTCAAGTAGAAGCACCTATAACATCTTGATCTGACCCGAGTATTATTTAATAAGAAAATAATAAACGGATCAGTCTAGCTATAAATATCAGAAAAAATGATATAGAATAAGAGATATGACAAAATCGTATGATAACCATAATGCCATACTGTGATAAGTATGTAATTGAAAATCAGCTAGAGGTTAATCAATATCACAAGAATCTTCTCAAAGATCAAAATGAATGTCATACTCTTTATTTTTATTCACCAAACCATAAATATTGACAATTATATCAATTCCAATCACCAAAGTTAATGACACACAAATTCACCAATGCACAAATATTGATAAAACTTATCAATGTAAATCACGAAAATTAGTGAAACACAAATTCTAGAAATCATCAATGGAAATCCAGAAATCACAAAAAGGGGGAGGCCTATCACAAAACGGGAGCATGAAAACTCACCAACACGTGTATCACAAAACGGAACGCTGTTCCATGGTTGCTAACCATTAATATTGAGCCGAAGCTCCACAGAACGGTCCGAAGACCATGGGTCGCTACCCCACCAAATTGAGCCGAAGCTCCACAGAAACGGGGTTTAGTCTCCCTTGCAGACAAAGAGACATCGCACATTGCTAGTCTAAATCACAAAAATGATCATCATCGGTCATCAAGAAGTGTCAATTACACTAAGCTAGTAAATATATGAGCTTAGCTTCATGTCCCATAACCACTAGCTTAACTTAAATATTTATGAACAAATTGTAGATCTCCACTAGAAAATTGTCACAAGAGATTCAATCGAACAAGTCCAAGAATTAACCGACGAAGTAGACGCAAGCGTTTCATACCACTTGTTTTAATATGTCGTTTAACTAGATTTCTCATACGAGCGAGGTAAAGGTTTTTATATGCTAGTAGATTGGAAAACGGTTTAAGAAACGAGCTTTGTAATAAAATAGGGTTGAAATCGTTTTGATGAAAGAGTTTTAATATTTACTACTAGTATAGAAAACCTTTATGTTTTAACGTGACAAATCACAAAAACGATTGTAGAAACAATCAATCACCAAAGTTCACATTCGAAGACGTGAATAAGATCCAAAGAAATCGATACCAAATCCATCAAAATGGATATTCTCAAAAATCCCGAAGAGAATGTCATCAAAGTCGATAATAAATGATAACAACAAAAGGGAAACAACACGAATCGATTACATTTGGAAACTCAAGCAAAATAGGCATAATAGGCAAAAGCAAGAAGATTCAGACGTCTGAAGTGTATGATTCAGACGTCTGAATCTAGAAAATAAAATATTTTCCAGCACAGAATTCAGACGTCTGAAACTTATATTTCAAACATCTGAAAATAGCTAATTAAGCTTATTTTCTTTCTGGTTCAATTCGAACCAATTCAGACGTCTGGAAATATTGATTCAGACGTCTGAATCTGGGAACAGAAATTTTCCCAGTATAATATTCAGACGTCTGAAAAGGAGCATTCAGACGTCTAGAACCTGTTTCTCAGGCCTTTCTTGAACCTTGGCCAAAAATGGCCCAAAATGAATATCGAAAGCGATCGGACGAGCAACAACCGACTAAGGATTTATGCCAAGCGGCAACCCAGCCTTAAAGGCTCTTTGATACGCTTCGAATATCAATGTTCAAATATCCATATAAGCATTTTCATAAATTTGCTTTCAAAACACCAAAAATTGGAATATTCACCAAAGCAATCCAAAACAAAAGCAAATGCACATGAATAAGTGTTAGGAATTCATACCTAACAACAAGAATAGATATAGACATAGACGTGAGATAAAAATCTCACCTTTTCACAAAATCAAGGAAGAAGAAGCTATAGAGCAATGGAAAGAACAATCACTCTTCAATACAACCCAAATGAGCTTGAATTTAAGCTCCAAAGAGAAATATTTCCTAAGTTAGGTTTAGGAAATTTCTGAAATTGAAAGGAGAAAGAGTTGGAGAAGATGAAGAGAAGGCTTACCAAAACTTCTTCTTGAATTTGAAGCTAGAGCTTGAGTTTTGCAAAGAACCTAGGGCTTAGGATTTTAGTTTCCACTCTCTTCCTCCATTTTTGATGAAGCTTGAATGTATTAGGAAATTATGAAGGAATGAAGAGAAGAGGGGGTGAAGCTTGGGTCTAATAGGCTAAAACTAAACCAAAGCCCTAAGTGAAAAAGTAGAAAATTTCCTCTAACTCCAAACATATCGAAGTTTATACTCAAAAAGGTTGCAAACGTCATTTTGAACTCAATGGGTGTGGTCTTGAGTCCTAATTCGATTGTTTGCAAAAAGTAGCTTTTCAGACTATAATCCGACTAACGATGAAATATTTAAATAAAATATTTAAATATTCAATCGTGAAATATGCGGGTTGTTACAGACTCCCCTCCTTAAACAAATTGCGTCCTCGCAATCATAAGAAATAAATGAACAAAAAGTAACAACCATAAAAGCATATCAACACAAAAAGAAGAAAATTTTAAAATAAGAAGTTCATCTCAAAGAGCACGAGAAAGTAAGTCCGGATGTGTTCGCTCGATGAATTCTCTGGATTCCAAAGAACAATCCTTAGGATTTGAGGACCATTGAACTTTCACCTGAGGAACATCTTTATCTCGAAGGCGTTTAATCACCGAAGCAATGATTCGAATAGGATGTTGCTCATAAGTCAAGTTAGGCGAAACATCTATTTCTTCCACAACACTGGGCTCAAGAATAGAATCGGAATCTCGAAGGCATTTCCGTAATTGAGAAACGTGAAACACGTCATGAATAGCAGAAAACTGAGCTGGTAATAAAAGGCGATAAGCCACGGAACCAATACGTTCGGTGATGGGAAATGGACCAATATATCAAGGTGCTAACTTTCCCGATCGACTGAAACGCACAACACCCTTCATAGGTGAAACATGAACAAACACAAAATCTCCCACGGAGAATTCTAATCTCCTTCGGTTATCGGCATAGAATTTTTGCCTACTTTGAGCTTCCTTCATCCTATGACGAATAAGATCAATCTTTTCTATGGAATCACGAATAAAATCTGGACCTAAAATCAGCTTCTCACCGGCTTCAAGCCAACAAGAAGGAGATCGGCATGGCCTTCCACAGAGTGCCTCGAAAGGTGCCATACCAATACAGGATTGGAAGCTATTATTATAGGAAAACTCAACAAGAGAAATATGATCTTCCCAACTTCCACCAAAATCAAGAGCACATGCACGAAGAAGATCTTTAAGAGTTTGATTCACACGCTCGGTTTGTCCATCGGACTGGGGACGATAAGCGGTGCTAAAATTAAGCTTCGTCCCCAAAGCTTTTTTAAGACTCTTCCAAAATCCACTAGTAAACAATGGATCACGATCACTAACAATAGGAGTAGGAATTCCATGTAATTCAACAATTTCTTTAATAAAGAGCTTTGCCAAAAGAGGAACGGTTTGGTTAGACCGAACGGCAATAAAATGGGCGGATTTAGTAAGTCTATCAACAATCACCCATAAGCTATCATGACCCGAACGAGAACGGGGAAGGCGGTCAATAAAGTCCATGGAAATTTGATCCCACTTCCAAATTGAAATCTCTAAAGGTTGCAATAACCCAACGGGCCTTAGATGCTCGGCCTTGACAAATTGGCAAGTCATGCAACGCTTAACAAAGTTAGCGATATCAGATTTCATTCCATCCCAATAATAAAGTCGCTTCATATCCGCATACATTTTACTATTACCGGGATGAATGGTAAATTTATAACGATGAGAATCTTCTAAAATATCTTTACGAAGATCACTAATATTTGGCACGATAAGTCTACCAGATTTTCGAATACCGCCACGAGAATCAATATCAAAGTCTTTCAAACCTTCAATATCAATTATATCCCTAAAATTTTGGGCAAGAAGAGCCAATTCGGGATCTAGCTTTTGAGCTTGAAGAATGCGGTCTAAAAGAGAAGGATGAGCCTCAAGGCTACATAAAGCCAAAGATGAACATAAATCAGACTCACAATCTCGAATCTCACAAGTGGATAAAATTCCGAGATCATTCCATTCAGATATCATCATAGAAATAACCGCTTGTAACTTTCGACTAAGGGCGTCGGCAACACGATTTCCCTTTCCGGGAGTATAAAGATTGTCAAGATCATAAGATGCAAGGAACTCGAGCCAACATTTTTGACGCAAATTAAGTTCCTTTTGAAAAAATAAATACTTCAAAGATTTTTGATCTATATAAAGAACAAATTTCTCTCCCAAAAGATAATGACGCCAAATTTTAAGAGCGAAAACAATAACCGCGAGCTCTAAATCATGACTGGCATATCTAGTCTCGGCTGGCTTCAATTGCCTAGAAGCATAAGCAATAACACGTTCTCTTTGCATGAGAACAGCACCCAAACCAACACGACTAGCATCGGTATAAACAATAAAATCTTTATTCCCCTCGGGAATAACAAGAATAGGAGCATCGGAAAGGAGTTCTTTTAATTTCTGGAAAGAAGCTTCACATTTGTCCGACCAAATGTATTTAACTCCCTTCTTTGTCAAACAAGTAAGAGGCATGGAAATTTTAGAAAATCCTTCTATGAAACGGCGGTAATAACCTGCCAATCCAAGAAAACTACGAATCTCCGTCACACTCTCCGGTCTCTTTCAATTTTGAATCGCTTCAGTCTTTGAAGGATCTACGGAAATTCTGGATTCGGAAATGATATGATCGAGAAACTTCACCCGAGATTGCCAAAAGTGGCATCTAGAAAATTTTGCTTTCAATTGATTGCTCCTAAGAGTTTCCATAACAATCTGAAGATGTTTTTCATGCTCCTCCTCGGTTTGAGAATACACAAGAATATCATCAATAAAGATGAGAACAAACCGATCGAGGAAGTCTTTGAAAACTCTATTCATAAGGTCAATGAAATAAGCCAGAGCATTCGTTAAACCAAATGGCATAACAATCCATTCATAAGATCCATAACGAGTATGGAACGATGTCAAAGGAATGCTATCCTCTGCAACACGAAGCTGATGAAAACCGGTTGCCAAGTCTAATTGTGAAAAACTCTAGCACCACTAAGTTGATCGAATAGATCATCAATCCGAGGTAAAGGATATTTATTCTTGATAGTAAGATCATTAAGCTTGCGGTAGTCAACGCAAAGCCTAAGTGTACCATCGGATTTCTTCACAAAAATAGCAGAAGCTCCCCAAGGAGAGGAACTAGAGCGAATAAATTGCTTCGTCTCCAATTCGGATAATTGTTTGCGCATCTCCTCATTTTCTTTATTGGACATACGATAAGAAGGACGAGCAATAGGTAAAGCTCTAGGAATTAGATTAATTCTGAATTCAATTGCTCGCTTAGGTGGTAATCCTAAAACGAGCTCAAATATGTCGGAAAATTCACGAACAACGTGAATAAGGGAAATGACATCTTCCTCATCATCATTATCGTCATCATGAGGATTTAAAGAATACAAAGATGCAGCCAAGTTGGAATCCGAATCTTTAAGATCAATAGAAATCTGCTTAGCAGATTGAGGATGTCGAAGATGAATAGTCCACTCAGGACATAGGATTTGAGCTTCATAGCGGTTAAGCCAATCCATTTCCAAAATCATTCCAAAGCCTAAGTAGCACATAACATGCAAATCGGCTTGGAAAGAAAAATCACATAAAACAATCTCGACATCTTTACAAAGTAAACTGAGTGTTGCGGACCCACCAACTGGATTCGCGATTCTCAAAGAAGTCATTAAAGCAACAATACTTAAACAAAAAGTATCAACAAGTTCCTTTGATATAAAAGTATGGGACGCACCCGTATCAAAAAGAACTCGAATAGGATGATCATGAAACACAATAATGCCATCAAGGATAGAATGAAAAATACCTTGACCACGAGAAGTGTTGCAAGGGGCTTGCGCCACATTAAGCTTTCCCTCCTTGTTTTGGAGTTTGGGGCATGCAGATAAATAATGATCCGGGCTTTTGCAATAGCGACAAGCGCGGGACTTTGAACACTTATTCGCATAATGGTCCTTAGAACCACAGTTGTAGCATTGCCCACCACTAGAGGCAGAAGTCTTCGCTGCCAGAAATGCTTGTTTCCCCTTTTTATTAGGATTAGGACCCTTGAATTTATTAGGCTTTTTCTTGTTGTTGTTGAAGTTCTGTGACGATCCGGAATTTTCGAGCATTTAAAATCGGAATATTTAATTGATTTTAAGTATTCAATAGAGTTATTTTAACTTGAATTAAGAATATCACAGTTTATTTGATAGTTAAATTAGTAAATTAAATTATATGAAGTAGGTAAAATATTGAATCTTCAGTTTTAAGCATGTTAAAAATAATTTGAAGGCTTATAAAATTTGTATTGATAACACTGAAGATAATAGAAGTTTTAAAATTGAATTTAACAGTGATTTATTCGGTTTTTAAATTTTATCGTTTAAATTGGATTTAAAAATTGCCTTCCGAGGCGCAGTCTCGGAATTAGACGAAACCGGTTCCATTGGGTCCGTAATATTGAATTATTAACGGATTTCAATTTTCGTAGCATTCGGAGTTGTTGTGTGAGCATACGATAGGTAATCGCGCTGAAAATTAAATCGGAAATTCAACTTTATAACCAGTCCAAAAGCCTGTCTTCTCTTCTGCATTGTTTTCCTGCGACATAGCAAGTTGAACACGTAATAATCACGTCCATCGTTTTTTTATATGTAAATAATTTTATTTTATTTAAAGCCATTGTCTTCCTCAACAAGCAATTAAATTGGTAATTATCTCGAGCCTTCTTTCTTTCCTTCAGCTTATTAAACGCGCAACCCTCTTTATCTAAAAGGAAAAAAAAGTTTAGAATCCCACCTCTTCTGTAAAAAAAATAGATGGCCGCACTGCATAAATCGGTCTATTCGAACTCGAGTTCGAATGATTGAGAGCGACGCGTTGATTCGCTTAGGCCATTAGGGGATGGGGCACATGCGCGTGCGTACAGAGTTTTGACTGGGCGGCGGCATCGCGAGGCAAGGAGGGTGGTCGACGCGTTTGTGGGGAAGCTTTGGAAGCGACAGCAATTCGCAAGGCCAGAAGGAAGGGAGCCGCTCACCTAGGGTTCGTAGTCGAGCGATTTGGGTGTAGGAATCGAAGTCGTCACGAGGCTCTGATAGTGGCCGAGCTCGATTTTGGGTATGATTTCTTCTTCCTCGTCGTTTGTTTTAAATTCATTTTGTTAACAGTAAGATAAAAGTTAAATTAAGTTTTAAATTTAATAAATACATATAGATTGTTTTTAAATTAATTTACAGAAGGAAGAAGAGCAGATTTTTTTATATATATTCTTTACTGAAAGAAAAAATAAATAAATATAAAATATACATGTTTTAAAATTTGCAATTACATTTGAAATAATGTATTGGTGATAAACGGGTTAAGTAACTCATTTAAATTTTTGGTTACTAGAAAATTAGTTATCCTAGGAAATTTTATTTTTAATTTTGAATATACTGGTCTAAATTTAATTATACTAGTTGATTTAAATTTATTTGGAAGGATAATTGATGGGTCGGTTATTTAAAAATGTTAATAAATTGTTTGCTTAATTCAAATATTAATAAATTTATAAATAGGAGTATAAATGATCGATTTATTCGAATATTGATAAAAAATCATTTAAAATGTATACAAGGTCAAAAATGGCGAAGGAAGCAAGCTAATTTGGATGGATTGTAAAACTAAGGTCAAAGGTGAGTTAATCTCACTCAGCTGCATTTAAAAATTTAAATAATTGATTGTATGGTTGAATTGATTGACGTGATATAGTATAGTATAATTTGAATTTGGCATATTATGTGACTGCAGGGAAAACAGGTTGGAGGGATCCAACTGGACCCCTCAACTTTTATTTAAATTATTTAATATTCTCTATGTAACATCCCAGAATTTTGAGTATGGGATTTGTGAACATTTAATTCATTTTAAATGTTTACTATGGGTTTGAAATTTATTTTAAACTAAAGGAATTGGTTTAAATTATATTAACAAGTTAAAATTTCTAAGGTGTGGATTTAATTTGAAAATTTAACAATAATAATATAATATTCAGAATTGAAATAAAAGAAATTCTGGATGTAAATAGTGATAAAATGGTTTTAAAAATTTATCTTGGGCAATCTGAGTGTAAATAGCATGGTGGAAATTATAGATGAATTTTGAGGTCAATAAATTAATATTTGGAATTTTATAATAATTTAAAAACGAATTTAATATTATTAAAATGCAAATAATCAGATTTTGGTTCGGAATGAGCCGAAATGATTTTTAATGTGTTTATAAATGTTATATGAATTATTGTTAAGTTAATAAAATTTTAAAAGTGGAAATTTTGAGTGATTTCGATAATTTCGAAAATTGCTTAATTAATAGACGAGTTAAAATAGCCTTCCGGGGCACAGTCTCGGAATTCGACGAAACTAGTTCCATTGGATCCGTAATAGTTAGTTATTATCGGATTTCAATTTTCATAGCAATCGGAGTTGTCGTTTGACCCCGGCAGCTCGAAACGCATCGAAAATCGTTTTAATCGATTTAATTTTAAATTGACCGTTTAATTTCGTAACTCGTGCATACGACCGAATTAGCTTACGAAACATGTTCCATCGTGTCCGGAACGCGGAAAAACCTTAGAATCGCCTGTCGGATCGCGAAGTTTGGAGATCGTTTACGTAAAACGGTTGAATTGAGAAATTTATTAATTAAATAATATTAAACCAATATATATATTCACGTTTATATCTCTAAACCCTAGAATCATCGTGAGCCGCCGCGTTTTATTCAATGGCCGATAACTCGCGCGTTTCTTCTTCCTTTTCCCACCAATCCACACATTAATTTCAAGAATCTCCAACTAGAAAATTTAAGGTGATGTTGAGATCTACAAGTTGGATGGTTATGATGGTATATTGTTCGACGATGGCGTCGTTATCTCGCCGCATTCGTATGCAGTTCGAGTACGTTTTCAGGGCGTTTGGAGCAGCCGAGCTCGGAGTCCTTTGGGTCGTGGGTGAGCGTCGCCGTGGGCTTTGTCGTGGCTACCTTGGATCGACATATAGATAAGCAGAGGGAGAGGCGATGGGAACCCTAGTCGCGTGTATGATGGGTTCGTGCTGCTGTGCATTCTCGCGTGAGGGAGATGAAGAGCAGGAGCAGCCGTTGTATGGTAATATATAAAAAAAAATTGTTTAAATTCAAATAGAAATTAATAAAATTCATATCTCTTTCATATGTAATCAGAATTCAATGAATTCGGTAGCGCCGGAATCGCAGAAAAGAGTACTACTCAATGGTGCAGTTCGGGATTCATTCCGAGCAAGTAGAAATTTAGGTTAAATCGAACGTCGTTCGGTTTAATTTAAATTTCGAACGCTCGCCGAAACTCAAGGTGAGTTATTCTCACTCACATCTGGATACTAGTAAAGTTAGACAGCTAGTATTGATTGTTTGTTTGGATGTATAGCTGAATATGTTAATTATTATCAAATTGAGTTGATATATATATATATATGTGGTTGTGCTAATATTTGTGGATGCAGGGAAAAACAGGTTGGAGGGATCCAACTGGATTCCTCACAATGTATTAATTATTTTTATATTGATGATGATGCGTGTTTATATATTGTGATTGATAAATGTGGAATTAAATTGTTCTGTGATATTGTGGTATAAACTACAAACCCAGAATGTTAATTATAAAGAAATTGGAGTTTAATTATAAAGGAATTAAATTGGTTTTTCAAAAAGGAAATTAAGGAATTTATAAATAAGGAATTTAAAAGAGTATAAGAAATTAGAATCGATTGGATGGAAAACCGAAATAAAATTCGATTGGAATAATGCTGAGTAAATTATAAATCCATAATTAATTATAAATGGACAAATTGAATTTTAGAGGAATAAAGGATATTGTTAAATAATGAATTTAAAAGAATTAAAATTTGAAATCTATTTAGAATGGAATTGAAAAATTGTAAAATCTGGAATGATTAATAAAAAGAAAGGTTATTAGTTGATAAATGGGAAAAAAATATTTATGTTATTAAAATATAAAACTAAATTAAAATAGTTTGACAGAAATCGTGAGAAGGATTTCTGTGATGTTTATGTGGAAATGAGATTTCCTGGGAAAAACCAAGTTCGAGTTTAAACCAATTTTATAAAAAGAAAGTTTTAAAAATTTAAAACTTGCTTAAATGAGAGTGTTTTGGAAGTTATTATTTTATAGTGATAATTTATGAATTAGCAATAGAAAATTTTATAAATACCTTAATAATTATTTTTATAAATGGAATTGTTTAAAAGACTAGTTTTGGACTTAAGTCATTTGAAATTAGTATTTATCTTATTAAAACACTACTTTTAAATTTAGTTAAATCAAAGTTGATATCTAAATAAATGGTTTTACTGTACATATTTTGAATCTTATTTTGAGTAAGTAACTAGAAGTGAATTTACGTATTTTAAAGTATATTTCAATATAAAATGTTTTTAACTGTTTCAAACTAAGTTGTTTGAACTTGGTTATTCCAATGGAAATATATGGTAAAAAATTTACCTTGTAAAGGAAGAATTTTGGGAAATTGTTTCAAATGAATTTTGGAAGATGGAAAATATATCTTTTAAAGATATTTGGCTAAATAAATAATGTGGGAATTATTTATTGTGTGATGGATGCTTATGGATGTTTATGAATATAAATTGATAGTTAAATCACCGGCTATCAATATTGGACAATGCGTTGATCATTTCGAAGAGACCGGGATCGAGATTTATTTCTCGAAAACCACTTCGATCCGATTTGTACGTTTTCGTGCGATAAAACGTGTTCGGAGTCGAAGATGGAGCAATGAAGTGCAAGGGCTAGTCGCTACTAATCCTGAGGATATTTCCAAAATGGATGTAGTAGGAGTAGTGCCTTCGGTTTCGTTCGAACCCGGGACGGACTTGTATGGACGAATGCTTGCGAAACATCGTCAGGTGGACGATGGGCATTCTAAGTGAAAACGTTCTAAAGGTAATGCTTAGCCTCAAGCCTCATCAACCGGGAATGACTGAAAATCAGGGGATATGCAGCAAGGTTAGGTGGGTCATGCCCAAGCAGGACAAGATATTTCCCCTGTCTAGATGTCCCTTATATCTTTCGGCTTAGTGGGTGGTTGGTCGCGCCAACCACGGGGTGTATCTTGTTCGGGACTGTTCAGTAAGGAATGGTTCCGGCCTTGTGTTGCAGGGGATGAAGGGAGTAGTCCTCGGTACGGTGATCTAGGCCCCGTACTGTGACAGGTGGTACCCCAGTGCCTAGTCATTGTTGGAAATCCATTTTCCCTACGAGCCTTGTACGAGTTTTGTTTGTATTACCCACTTCGGTGGCTAGTAGCTGGAATTTAATCATGTAACAATTTCAGCTATTTTATAAGTATTTGTAAATAGACACTATTATAATATCAGAGGATTTTCTATAAAAAGTGTTTTAGCTATCGTAAGGTAAAAACCCGACATGTTTATTTGTGGCGTGGTCTTACGAGATGCTTTTGTTTTCAAAGGATTTTCGAAACTTTAATAATAAATTTGGATGCATATTTAGTATCAGCTGGTATTCCAGACTGACTCGGGTGTTATTTCACTATAATGCTCGGGTCAGACCGAGTATTATTTGTACAGGACAGGATGCTTTGGAGCAGGAGAGGAGCTGGAGCCCGAGACGTATTATATATATATATATATGTATAGTCCGCTGCTGTGATTGTATGATATGTCTGATTGGTAATTTGATGTATGAGATATTCTGATTTGTGATGATGTGATATGTATAAACAGTAATAGATTTCATTTTGTGTAAAGTTCTATATTTACTATTATATTTTATTCCACCTGCGACTGTGAGATTCTGATATGGTTTAGTTTCTTCTTCATCTATCTCTTCTTCTTAACCCTAAATGGTTCGTATTTCTATGCCACTTGAGTTAACCAGGATAGAATAGTGTTGATTCAAGGGGTACGGATTTGCGGGCTGTTACACTTGGTATCAGAGCGTAGGTTGGCGACAACCTAGGCTTTGGTGGGGAAGTTACTCATTAAATAGAGTCAATAGTACTCTATAATGAGTTGAGTGTTGTAACGACCCAGGAATTTTTAGTAATTAAAATTTGAATATTTAATTAATTTTAAATATTAATAAGTGGAATTTATAAGTCAAATAAATTTTTATTTGAATTATTGGATTTAATTGGATAATTAAATCGATAATTTAATATGTTAAATTATGGAAATAATTGAAAATTGGGTTAAATATGATTGAAAATGATTTGTAAAATTTTATTTTATCATATTGAAGTTAGAACGATATTTTAGAACTTTTAAAATCGAATTAAAAGTTAATTTGTGAAAATTGAATATTTTAATATTAAAATCGACTAGTGAAAATAGCCAATTTTTGAACAGTCTCAGAATTGAACGAAACCAGTTCCATTGGATCCGTAATAGTTAGTTATTACCGGATTTCAAATTTCGTGTCAATCGGAGTTACCATTTGATCGTGGCAGCTAGAAACGCATCGAATTATTTTTAATTTTAATTTGGCGAGTTAAAATAGCCATTTTTCAAAAAGTCTCGGATTTCGACGAAACCAGTTTCATCGGATCCGTAATGTGATATTAAATCGTGTACAAACTTCAAAAATTGATATCTTTTTCATACAAGGTCGAAAATGCGCGAAACCAGTTGCGTTGGAATCGTATCGACGAGCACTACGCGATGGAATTGGATTGGAGTCGTTTGGAGTTAGTGAGAATTTTGGGTAAAATTAAACGCACGTTTAATTTTATTCGAAATAAATCGCTAAAACGGAATTTAAAATCAAGGTGAGAACTTCTCACTCAATCGAATTAGTTTCGATTTTATTTTAAATAGTTAGATTTAAAATATTTGAATGCATGTTTGAATGATGATTAATATCTATTGATTGTTAAAATAGACATTATACGCCGTTAGTAAGCGGATGTTATTTATTAAAAACATATACCGCGAATATTTCATAAACAGTGAAATTGGTATTATATATAGTAGCAATATATATATATTGGCATATGTATATATTGGAGTTATTGATTTTCCGTATTTTTTGTTTAGCGGATGAGACCCTATTGCGCCGTTATTAAGTGGATAATATTTAATAAGAACATATACCGCGATAATTTCATACTGGAGCGAAATTGGTATTGTGCTAATGTTTGTGGATGCAGGAAAACAGGTTTGAGGGATCCAACTGGATTCCTCAACAGTATTTATTTGATTTCAGATATTTAGATATTTGATGGATTATCATATCGATATATGATGTCGTTGTTGTCGTGATTGACTATTTGGTATGTAGCATCATTGGACCAAATTTTGGAATTTTAAAATGATTTATAAAGTGATTTTTGAAAATATACTATATGTTTGGAATTTGATCTATTTTAAGTAAATAAACGTTATAATTTTTAAAGTTATAAAAATTATGATTTTTGAGAGAAATAGTTAAAAACTGATTTTTGAGAATATGATGCTAATGATTTTATAAAATAGTAAAATCGGGATTTTTGAAATTATTGTGAAAAGTTTAAATATAGGATTTATGAAATTTAATTATTTTATAAATCAGAATGATGAAATTATAAAGGAGATTAAAAGTTGTTTTAAAGAATAATATAAATTGAATTATATTAAGAGATGTATAAATGGATATTTATAAATTGAAATATTGAAATTATAAAACGAGTTTTTATAAGAGTTTGAATGAAGTGAAAATGAATTTCATAAATTGAATGAAATTTATAGAATTATAAACGGTGAAATTATAAATGGAATTTTATAAACAGTAGGTTTATAAAATTTATGAAGTCATTAAAAGAGTGGTTTTGGATAAATAATTGAATCTTATAAGTTATAAGATTTATAATTATGAAGTTCAAAGGAACGATTTTTGTGAACGAATAAATTATAAGTATTTAACTTATAATATGAACCTTTAGTTTATAATTGAGTTATAAATCGAATAGGTTAATAAAGAAAATTTATAAAAGGAAGTTGTTATAAAATAATTAGAAATGGGATTTATAAACGTTGTTTCATAAATTCGCAAATGACTTATTTTGATAAGTAAATTGTTGAAACCTATAAATGAAGTTATATTCACGTTTTTGACAGTGAATAACCCTTTGAAATAAAATGAATGGAAATGATGATATTTGTTAACGTAGTATATTCACGTTTTTGAATAGTGAATAGTATGTTAAAGAGATTGTTTAGAATGTGATATTTTGAACTGAATTAAAACGATCTAACGATGTTTTAAAAGGTGTTAAGATGCGAAACCATAGATTTCAACATTTATTGTTGAAATAGACGTTTTCGAGAAATAAAAGGAAATAGTGGACTATAACACTGTTGTTATAGTAAATGATTTCCGAAAGGAAATGTTTTGTTTAGTATTGGGATTTATATATCTATTTTAATTTCGAATCCCTATACTAGTGATTTTGGGTTGTCGTAACGATGTTTTACGCAACATTCGTTTTGACCCAAATAAATATGTTTAAGAGCATGATTTCCTTAAAGAATGAAATATATACTTAATTTCGATTTAAGTATACTGAATATTTTCCAAGTGTTGAAAATAAATAAAATTTGTGAATTACTTATGAATAAATAAGTATGGAAATGTTTTCCAATATAAAGTGAATATTTTGAGAATTTATCTTTTTGAAGATAAATTGAAAAGGAATATTGAAATGAATAATTGCAATCAAATATTCATAGATATTTTGGATTATAAATTCGCTAAGGAATTTATTAAGGAAAGGGGAATTTGTTTAAAAATAAATATTGATTTATTTTTGAAGTATGAAATTATATATCTAGTGAAGATATTTTGGAAAATAAATAATTTGGAAAATTATTTGGAAACTGGTGATGTGTGCATATCCATTGATAGTTCAATAGCCGACTATCAATATTTCCCTTTGAATGGGTAATTGATGTGATTTGATTGAATTTGAATGCCACACTTATTTTTGAATAAGCGCTCACTATTCGGGTTAACCGGGAAAGGACCATGGGGTCGTATAACCCATTCCGAATATGTGATACGTCGTTGTGAATTGCATTGAAGATCGGTGTTGAAGACCGAGTATTTGTGAAAGCGATAGGATGACCTATCGATTGTCTCTGCACTGGGTAGCTCCTGGTATTGAGATCTCCTAAGTGATGGGAAATTCGATCGGGATTGTGAATACCCGGATTTCAAGGGCTTCGTAAGAAGTGCCTTCGGTTTTGTTCGAGCCCGGAATAGACTTGTATGGATTGTATGTCTGACATTACAAATTGAGATATAAAGCAGATTTCTTTCAAATATATTTCTGTTGGTGGCGGAGAATTTATTCTTTTAGCTTGACACCCTTCTCTGAGACGTACGAGCCCAGAGGTTATGTAGTTGAAGGTTATCAGCGATATATTCCCAATTTGGTAATGTGACATGCTGAGTGATGCTGAAATGATCATTGTGTTGATTATTTGTGATAGGATCGTTTATTTGATCGTCTACCTTGGTGATCATTTCTATGATCATTTGTTGACCCAAAGCATGGCTTTTGTATAAAGTATGTTTTTGTGGACGTGACTTCGTCGAGCCTCACACCCCGTGAATGGTCAAAACAGGAAAGATGCAACAAGGTTATGAGGGGTAGCGCCCTTTAGGATGTGTGCATTTCCTTCTGGAAAAGGGTGGTATCATGGTATGGAGCCCAGATACTTACTCATGTTGAAAACACTTTGTTATGATTGTGTGAATTGATTACGAGCGCTCGGTGAAAGGTCCCAAAGGACCGGGGGATGGCATATTCGGTCAGTTGTTACTCAGTTAGGGGTAACCCGGCCTTGTGTTGGTAGAGATCCGGTTTGGTTCTCGGGGATGTCCATCCAGAGGCATTCTCATGTGGCAATGGGAAGTTCCTTGGCCTGATCATTCGTTGGAAATCCAAAGAAACAATACGTGACTTGTACGGTTTTAGTTGTAGAACCTGCTTCCTCAGGAGGTAGCTATAGTAGGCATAATATAATGGTACCTATGCTGGCTAAGATTTATATTCTACTTTCGAAATGAATTTCTTCTACACTATGCACTAATAATAATATCAAAATTGATTTGATTTTAATGCGTATCAAGCATGTTTGGCTATCATAAGGAGAAATCTTCTCCAAGTCTGCGTTTGCATTGTGTGTGTGGCAGGAGGCCTTATGGTAGTCTCATTTTTAAAAGCATTGCGAATTGACTTTCAAAATATTCCTCTATTTTGATTTTAAAGTTAAATAAACTGTTTTGAGTTCTCACACCAGTCACATGACTGACTCGGAGTTTATTGTTTTCCTTCCTAAACTCTGGGTGCCCACCAATTTCCACACGGGCAGTCAAGAGTTAGGTTTATCAGGATGTTCTGGATATTCTGGAGTTGCTGGAGGCAAGCTGGATGGCATGGCGTATTACTAGTTTATATAGTATTTCTTTTCCGCTGCACTGTTTGTTGTTGTTGTTGTTGTACACTCTGATGATATGATGTAATGAAATGTAATGTATAATATGTAATAACTGATAGTTCTTTGTTTAAAGATTATTCATTTATTATTATATGTTGTTCCGCTGCGAATTGTGAGATTCTGTTGTTGTTCTGTTGTGTTCTGTTCCGTTCTATGTTCTCTATTCTCTTTTCTTTCTATTTTAAAAAAAAAGTTTCTATTTTCTATTTCCTCTCTATTTTCTACCTTCTTATCTCTTCTTCTTTCTCTTCTCTTTTCTTAAATTCTTTTTCTTAAACCATAACATTTCGGGTTTTTGGCCTTCGATTTCTCGGCAGTCGATAAAGTGAGTATCGATGTTGAATTTTCGAAAGTCGAAAATTTTCGGGGCGTTACAAGTGTAATAATAGCTATGAGAGCGTACTTGTTAGTGCATATAAAATTGTTTTTCTACTGTGTTGACTTATCGGTTGAGTGTTTATGAATTCTGGTCGGTACGGGAAGTACAACCGTATCGATAGGGGTTTCTAAACTCTTAAACAAGATAAACCGACATAGTATTGTTTTTTAAAAGTGGGTAAATGAAATAATTTTACCCAAAATTATATTTTGATATAAAAGAAATGATTTTTCTAGCTTATTATATATTGGGTGTTTGTTGGTTGTTAATACCATGATCAAGTAAGAATCTTGAATTTGATCAAAATTTGAAATAATAAGCTAATAAGAATTTAAATATTAAAATGGTTTATAACCCAATAGAATTAATTAAATATGTTGTGGATAAGAAGTGAAATTAAAATTTGAATTGAACCAGAATTTAAATCCCGGAAGTTTTGGAAAGGATTTTAAAGGTAATGGAAATAAAAGGGTTTGGGAAATTTAAAATCCTGGGAAAGTTTGAAATGTTTTCCATTGTATTGAAGGTAATGATGAAATATTATTTTGAGTAATATGTTTGAATGGGAAACTGTTTTGAAATGAATTTGGGAAAGTAAGAAGCATTGAACTCACTTCAGTCGCTGGAAAATAATCCTGATGATGCTGGCCACATCATTAGAATTCATTTTCAAGTTTCTAAAGTGATGGATTGCTTCCCTAGTATTGTTTGGATTTTGGGTATGCTAGTTGTTTGGGAAATCTCAAAGAAGGAAATTTGTTTTGGTATAAACAAATTGTTTTGGAAATCTGGTAATTTGATTGATATACCAAATAGGAATATATATTGATTATTATTTCCAAATGGTTTTGAAATAAAACCGGGTAATTGAATTCTGGAAAATTCTATTTAAATGAAGAGTAAAGTTAAAATGCATCAGCTAACGAACTTATTTTGGTGAAGCTGATGTTAATAAGAAAGAAAAGAAAATTTTAATCTTGAAATTAAAATTCAACTTAAGTAAATGGAAGTAAATAAAATATATTGAAGTAAATAGGAATTTGAATTTAACTTGGATAAGATAAATAAATTGGACTTAAAATAAAAATGATTTGGATTGAATTAAAATGTAAGTTGGCTTTGAAATTGTAGGTCATGTGTAATGGATTATGCCCACAAGCTAGTAAGTGTTATGCTTTAGCTGGGATTATGAATTTAAAATTTGCAAAGAATTAAATTAAGGAAATTGTATCCTTAAGAATTCAGATGTATATACATATGCAAATGGAATTTGGAATTTGTGATTACAAAATGTAGACGAGTAAAATGAGCTATATAGGCTTTTTAAGTAAATAACTTGGTGAACTTATAAATAAGAAGTGGAAATTATAATCGCAATGGGAAATAGTGGAATGGTATGGTGAGTCCAAACTTAATCTCAAATGAAATATGAATTGAGATAAGGTAAAGTGGGATATAAAGAAGTGAATGAACTTCAGTTAGTAAACAAGTTTTGAACTTGTATTTGGAGAATTAAAATTGTGAATGTGAAATATAATTAAATCTAAAAGAATTAGCATTAAAGTAAATGGATATAAAGGTGAAATATAAATTGTTTATAATTGCATAAAGAAACTCACATACTTAAGTTATTAAGTGTTATAATTTAAATTTGTGAATATAAAATGAAAGCGAACTTAAATAAGAAATCTAAACTCTTGAATAAAAGTGGAACTAAAAATTTATAAAACGAAAGGGTTGAAGGGTGTGGCAAATTTAAAATTTGACCATCAATGAAATGCAAAGTCTAATGAAGCAAAGTGAGCACATAAATGTGGATATTCTTATGTTAGCAAATAAGTCTTGGACTTATGTATTGGGAAGATGAAATTTGCTATGATAATGAAATTGTAATTGAATTTCAGTTGAGTAATAAATAATATTGAAAGAAATTTAGATTCTATTTAAAAGGAGTAAAAAGGAAAGGTAGAAATCTAAATTTGCTAAATGAAATGATTGGAAAATGGTGATATTATAAATGAATTCAGAGTGAATTAAGAAAGTGGATTGAAAACTAATATGGATTAGGTTATTGACTGAATTAAGTTACAAATTAATGGAATTTGTATTGTAATGGATAGAATTTGATAGTCAGTCAAAATTTGAAGGTAAATAAAAATCCTGATTTTGGATTGGGATTTAAATTGTGGTAATAAATATAGGAAGTATGAATGTATAATGGAATTAGCTATAATGATGAAGGTTTTGAATTGTAAGTAAAATTCAAATGAGTGAAATAATTTAAATGGACTCTTAGTTAATAAAATAAATTTGTAAATGGATTGAATAAATAAACAAAGAGCATTCAAATTTATAAATAGATTGGAATTGATTGATTGAGAATCAAATGGAAATAAAAATTGATATAAGAAGATAAAAAAGGGGTATGGTTCAATAATGGATTTTAAATTAATAACTTCTCCAATGTTTATTTAAAAATTGAATTGTAAGTGGAATGATATTCATATAAATCTATTAGATAATGAATTGGAAATATAAGATTTGAGATATAATTCAATAATTGAGATAAAGCAAGAATGTTGGGCTGTAAATAAATAGAATGGGATGTTATTAATTTGAACTTAAATGATGATTTTGAAGTGTGAATAAGAAATTGAATTAAAATTGAAATGGAATAAAAATACTTGGCTTGTGAAAATATGAATCTAAGTAGAATTAATTTTAATGGTTATAAACTTAAGTGATAAATTATTTTGCCTGAATGGAATGAAGTTGGCTTGTATTCGAAATTGAATTGGTTAACAAACAATTGAAATTGATGTTTAAGATAAATTGAACTGAATGGGAATCTAATTAAAAGAATTTATAAAAGAATGCAAGTGATTGATTTAAAATAACAAATGGAATGGGTTTTTAAATCAATTGGAATGAATTGACTTTTGGATAAGTGATGTTTGCGTATGAATGAGAAATGAATCATAAAAGAAATGGAAATGTTTCAACATTGGAAATAAAGTTGGTTTGTAAATCCATTTAGAATTGAATTGGAATAGATTTCTGTTAGTGAAGCATATGTTAATCATATTGAAATAATGTGAATTGGTTGAAATAAATATGAATGGAACATAGCAAACCGTGTATGTAAATCCTTTGTATGAGATAACTTGGAGTTAGCATGGGAAAATGAACCTTGTGCATGTTATAAAATATGGATTTACTTAGGAAACTATGCAAAGTGTTGTTTGGAATGTAAATAGTTATGTTTGGCTTACATTTATATTGGAAATGATGTTAAATTGCTCATATTTTGATAACTGATGAATTTGTTTGAGTAAGCACAGGTGCGGGAGGCGTTTGAGAGAGTTGGAGTGCGTATATGCATTATATTAGCTGCTTGCTATTAAAAATTTGCTAAAAAGGTACGCCTACGCAAATAAAATTGGGAAAATGATATATATATTGTGTTATATTTTGGTTTCCGGCCGTGCGGGCCGATGTATATATATTTGTGTATCCTGCGATGTCGCAGAAGCTCCTCCGTACAGGGGAGACTCTGCCAAAATTTTCCGTAAATTTTGGGAGTTAGAAAATTTTTGGGTTTTGGGAAAAGTTAAGTAACTTGGGAAGTTAAATTAAAACTTTAGAGTTAGTAAAGCAAATAGGTTTGGGAATTGAGCAAAAAGGATTTTGTGAAGTGTATATAAGCTTTTAACTAAACAAATGGGATAAGTAAATGGGTTTGAGAGTATGTTCTACCTTATACAAATTTCGGGGACGAAATTTTTATAAGGGAGGAGGAATGTAACATCCCAGAATTTTGAGTATGGGATTTGTGAACATTTAATTCATTTTAAATGTTTACTATGGGTTTAAAATTTATTTTAAACTAAAGGAATTGGTTTAAATTATATTAACAAGTTAAAATTTCTAAGGTGTGGATTTAATTTGAAAATTTAACAATAATAATATAATATTCAGAATTGAAATAAAAGAAATTCTGGATGTAAATAGTGATAAAATGGTTTTAAAAATTTATCTTGGGCAATCTGAGTGTAAATAGCATGGTGGAAATTACAGATGAATTTTGAGGTCCATAAATTAATATTTGGAATTTTATAATAATTTAAAAACGAATTTAATATTATTAAAATGCAAATAATCAGATTTTGGTTCGGAATGAGCCGAAATGATTTTTAATGTGTTTATAAATGTTATATGAATTATTGTTAAGTTAATAAAATTTTAAAAGTGGAAATTTTGAGTGATTTCGATAATTTCGAAAATTGCTTAATTAATAGACGAGTTAAAATAGCCTTCCGGGGCACAATCTCGGAATTCGACGAAACTAGTTCCATTGGATCCGTAATAGTTAGTTATTATCGGATTTCAATTTTCGTAGCAATCGGAGTTGTCGTTTGACCCCGGCAGCTCGAAACGCATCGAAAATCATTTTAATCGATTTAATTTTAAATTGACCGTTTAATTTCGTAACTCGTGCATACGACCGAATTAGCTTACGAAACCTATTCCATCGTGTCCGGAACGCGGAAAAACCTTAGAATCGCCTGTCGGATCGCGAAGTTTGGAGATCGCTTACGTAAAACGGTTGAATTGAGAAATTTATTAATTAAATAATATTAAACCAATATATATATTCACGTTTATATCTCTAAACCCTAGAATCATCGTGAGCCGCCGCGTTTTATTCAATGGCCGATAACTCGCGTGTTTCTTCTTCCTTTTCCCACCAATCCACACATTAATTTCAAGAATCTCCAACTAGAAAATTTAAGGTGATGTTGAGATCTACAAGGTGGATGGTTATGATGGTATATTGTTCGACGATGGCGTCGTTATCTCGCCGCGTTCGTATGCGGTTCGAGTACGTTTTCAGGGCGTTTGGAGCAGCCGAGCTCGGAGTCCTTTGGGCCGTGGGTGAGCGTCGCCGTGGGCTTTGTCGTGGCTACCTTGGATCGACATATAGATAAGCAGAGGGAGGGGCGATGGGAACCCTAGTCGCGTGTATGATGGGTTCGTGCTGCTGTGCATTCTCGCGTGAGGGAGATGAAGAGCAGGAGCGGCCGTTGTTTGGTAATATAAATAAAAAAAAATTTGTTTAAATTCAAATAGAAATTAATAAAATTCATATCTCTTTCATATGTAATCAGAATTCAACGAATTCGGTAGCGCCGGAATCGCAGAAAAGAGTACTACTCAATGGTGCAGTTCGGGATTCATTCCGGGCAAGTAGAAATTTAGGTTAAATCGAACGTCGTTCGGTTTAATTTAAATTTCGAACGCTCGCCGAAACTCAAGGTGAGTTATTCTCACTCACATCTGGATACTAGTAAAGTTAGACAGCTAGTATTGATTGTTTGTTTGGATGTATAGCTGAATATGTTAATTATTATCAAATTGAGTTGATATATATATATATATGTGGTTGTGCTAATATTTGTGGATGCAGGGAAAAACAGGTTGGAGGGATCCAACTGGATTCCTCACAATGTATTAATTATTTTTATATTGATGATGATGCGTGTTTATATATTGTGATTGATAAATGTGGAATTAAATTGTTCTGTGATATTGTGGTATAAACTACAAACCCAGAATGTTAATTATAAAGAAATTGGAGTTTAATTATAAAGGAATTAAATTGGTTTTTCAAAAAGGAAATTAAGGAATTTATAAATAAGGAATTTAAAAGAGTATAAGAAATTAGAATCGATTGGATGGAAAACCGAAATAAAATTCGATTGGAATAATGCTGAGTAAATTATAAATCCATAATTAATTATAAATGGACAAATTGAATTTTAGAGGAATAAAGGATATTGTTAAATAATGAATTTAAAAGAATTAAAATTTGAAATCTATTTAGAATGGAATTGAAAAATTGTAAAATCTGGAATGATTAATAAAAAGAAAGGTTATTAGTTGATAAATGGGAAAAAAATATTTATGTTATTAAAATATAAAACTAAATTAAAATAGTTTGACAGAAATCGTGAGAAGGATTTCTGTGATGTTTATGTGGAAATGAGATTTCCTGGGAAAAACCAAGTTCGAGTTTAAACCAATTTTATAAAAAGAAAGTTTTAAAAATTTAAAACTTGCTTAAATGAGAGTGTTTTGGAAGTTATTATTTTATAGTGATAATTTATGAATTAGCAATAGAAAATTTTATAAATACCTTAATAATTATTTTTATAAATGGAATTGTTTAAAAGACTAGTTTTGGACTTAAGTCATTTGAAATTAGTATTTATCTTATTAAAACACTACTTTTAAATTTAGTTAAATCAAAGTTGATATCTAAATAAATGGTTTTACCGTACATATTTTGAATCTTATTTTGAGTAAGTAACTAGAAGTGAATTTACGTATTTTAAAGTATATTTCAATATAAAATGTTTTTAACTGTTTCAAACTAAGTTGTTTGAACTTGGTTATTCCAATGGAAATATATGGTAAAAAATTTACCTTGTAAAGGAAGAATTTTGGGAAATTGTTTCAAATGAATTTTGGAAGATGGAAAATATATCTTTTAAAGATATTTGGCTAAATAAATAATGTGGGAATTATTTATTGTGTGATGGATGCTTATGGATGTTTATGAATATAAATTGATAGTTAAATCACCGGCTATCAATATTGGACAATGCGTTGATCGTTTCGAAGAGACCGGGATCGAGATTTATTTCTCGAAAACCACTTCGATCCGATTTGTACGTTTTCGTGCGATAAAACGTGTTCGGAGTCGAAGATGGAGCAATGAAGTGCAAGGGCTAGTCGCTACTAATCCTGAGGATATTTCCAAAATGGATGTAGTAGGAGTAGTGCCTTCGGTTCCGTTCGAACCCGGGACGGACTTGTATGGACGAATGCTTGCGAAACATCGTCAGGTGGACGATGGGCATTCTAAGTGAAAATGTTCTAAAGGTAACGCTTAGCCTCAAGCCTCATCAACCGGGAATGACTGAAAATCAGGGGATATGCAGCAAGGTTAGGTGGGTCATGCCCAAGCAGGACAAGATATTTCCCCTGTCTAGATGTCCCTTATATCTTTCGGCTTAGTGGGTGGTTGGTCGCGCCAACCACGGGGTGTATCTTGTTCGGGACTGTTCAGTAAGGAATGGTTCCGGCCTTGTGTTGCAGGGGATGAAGGGAGTAGTCCTCGGTACGGTGATCTAGGCCCCGTACTGTGACAGGTGGTACCCCAGTGCCTAGTCATTGTTGGAAATCCATTTTCCATACGAGCCTTGTACGAGTTTTGTTTGTATTACCCACTTCGGTGGCTAGTAGCTGGAATTTAATCATGTAACAATTTCAGCTATTTTATAAGTATTTGTAAATAGACACTATTATAATATCAGAGGATTTTCTATAAAAAGTGTTTTAGCTATCGTAAGGTAAAAACCCGACATGTTTATTTGTGGCGTGGTCTTACGAGATGCTTTTGTTTTCAAAGGATTTTCGAAACTTTAATAATAAATTTGGATGCATATTTAGTATCAGCTGGTATTCCAGACTGACTCGGGTGTTATTCCACTATAATGCTCGGGTCAGACCGAGTATTATTTGTACAGGACAGGATGCTTTGGAGCAGGAGAGGAGCTGGAGCCCGAGACGTATTATATATATATATATGTATAGTCCGCTGCTGTGATTGTATGATATGTCTGATTGGTAATTTGATGTATGAGATATTCTGATTTGTGATGATGTGATATGTATAAACAGTAATAGATTTCATTTTGTGTAAAGTTCTATATTTACTATTACATTTTATTCCACCTGCGACTGTGAGATTCTGATATGGTTTAGTTTCTTCTTCATCTATCTCTTCTTCTTAACCCTAAATGGTTCGTATTTCTGTGCCACTTGAGTTAACCAGGATAGAATAGTGTTGATTCAAGGGGTACGGATTTGCGGGCTGTTACACTCTATTTTGGTTATTTGATATTCTATGATGAATTATGTGGAAGTATTGAATGCTATGGCTTGGTTGATATAATAGGGTATAATGAATTACCAAAATATATATATTTGATTTTTGAAATGAAAATAAAAGAAGTGAAATTGTAAGTAAAATAATTATAGAATAAATTTAAGAATGACTTGGAAAAGAAATAAAGCGACTTTAAAATTTCTAATAATGAACCTTGAGAATGGAAAGGAAAATTTTGAATAAACAGAAAGTTAATGAATTTTAAAATGCAGTATTATTAATTAAAAAGAGCAAACATTCATTTAGAATTTAAGATTTGAATTATTGAAAGAGTAAAGAAGAAATCGGAAAAATAATAATAATAATAAAGTCCATAACTATTGAATTTGGAAATGAACTGATAAGTAAAGGAATTTATTTCAAATAAAATAAATTGGAAATCAATATGGGAAATTGATTTAAGTGATTGAAGTTGGAATTTTCTCTGGATAGCCAAGTACTCGTTTTTTTAAAAAGGGTAAATATTTAAATATAATTTAAATGTTTCAAAGTTGTTTCTGAAGAAAGAAAGTTTTGTAAAATTTATTATTTCTAATATTTAAAATCTAAAGTAAGTATTTTCTTTTAATCTATTTTAGCAATAATTATTAAGAAGTAACTTAGTATTTTTGTTTTTAAAAGTAGAAATCTAGTTTTATATTTTATTAAGTAACCTTATTTTAAAAAATTCATATAGTATGTGTTTTTAACAAATTATTAAAGAAATTTTAACTTGAATGTTTTAAAGTATATTTTTAAAAGTAAAGTGTTTTAAATTAATTTAGAAAATCTAGTTTTGTGCTTAGTGATTCCAGTGAAAATAGAAATACTTGGAATTTATTCTGAGAAAGGCAGATAGTTTTGAAAACTATTTTCAAAGGAATTTGAAAAGTGAAAATATATCTTGTGAAGATATTTTTGAGATAAATAAATAATCTGGGAAATTATTTATTGGTTGATGGTTGTTTGTGAATATTGATTGATAGTTAAATAACCGACTATCAATATTGGCCAAATACGTTGATCATTTCGAAGCGACCGGGATCGAGATTTATTTCTCGAAAACCACTTCGATCTGGTTTGTACGTTTCGTGGAAACGAGTATGGATTCGAAGATGGAGAGGTGAAGAACAAAGGCTAATCGCTACTAATCTTGAGGATATTTCCGAAATAGATGTAGTAGGAATAGTGCCTTCGGTTCCGTTCGAACCCGGGACGGACTTGTATGGATGAATGCTTGCGAAACATCGTCAGGTGGACGATGGACATTCTAAGGGATATATTCTAAAAAGGTAACGCTTAGTCTCAAGCCTCATCAAATGGGAATGACTGAAAATCAGGGGTTATGCAGCAAGGCTAGGTGGGTAGCACCCAAGCAGGGTGAGGTCATCCCTGTCTAGATGTCGCTTTTTGTTTCGGCTTAGTGGGCGGTTGCTGATCCCAACCGCGGGGTGATCTCACTCGGGATTATCCAGTAAGGGGTAGTCTCGGTCTTGTGTTGCAGGGGAGCGGGCGTACTCCTCGGTACGGTGATCTAGGCCCCGTACTGTGACAGGTGGTACCCCATTGCCTAGTCATTAGCTGGAAATCCATTCTCCCTACGAGCCTTGTACGAGTTTTGTTTGTATTACCCACTCTGTGGCTAGTAGTTGGAATTTAATGAATGTAACAATTTCGGCTATTTTATAAGTATTTGTATATAGACCTTATTATAATATCAGGGGATTTCTATAAAAACTGTTTTAGCTATCGTAAGGTAAAAATCCGACATGTTTATTTGTGGCGTGGTCTTACGAGATGCTTTTCTTTTCAAAGGATTTTTGAAACTTTAATAATCAATTGAGTGTGATTTTCTCACGCTGGTATTCCAGACTGACTCGGGTGTTATTTAACTGTAATGCTCGGGTCAGACCAAGTATTATAGAGTACAGGATATGATGCTGTGGAGCTCAGGAGGCAAGCAAGATGACGATACGTACCCCCGTACTTGATTATATATATTTATATTCCGCTGTGTTGAGTTGTCGTGTATCCATTTGTATGATATTGATGTTGAGCTGTGATTGATGTACTCTGATGATGTAATATATAAACAGAGATATTTGATTTTGAGTAAAGATCATTTATTATCTATTATATTTTATTCCGCTGCGATGGTTAGATTCTGTTGTTGTTTTCTATTTTCTTCTTCTACCTTTTCTTCTTTAACCCAAATGGTTCGTATTTCTGTACAACTTGAGTTGATTGTTGTAGAATAGTGTTAACTCAAGGGGTACGGATTTGCGGGCTGTTACACTTGGTATCAGAGCTTATGTTGGTGATAACCTTGGCTCTGGTGGGAATTACTCATTTAAAATAGAGTCCATAGTACTCTAGAATGAGTTTGAGCGTATTAATAGATATGAGCGCATATGTGTTAGTGAATATAAATTATTTTAATATTGTGTTGATTGATTTATTGAGTGGAATATGAACCTTTGTCGGCACAGTCTGGACAACGGTATCGAAGGGGTTTCTAAACATTTGAATAGAACAATCGACACGGTATTGTTTTAAATGCGGGTAAATGAAATAATTTTACCCAAAATATATTTTTGATATAAAGAATAGTTTTTGGAAACTATTAGCTAATATATGGTTGCTTGGATGTTAGAAATGATAATATTAAAGTATTATCATTGTTAAGTGAAAATTTAACTAGAGATTGAAATATAACTAAAATTTAAGGGAATAAATTCATTATAAAATGAAATTTATAAATATCAATTATAAATGTAATTTATGAATTGAAATACAATCAAATGAGAATTTGTATGAGCATAAAGTGTACAAATGAATTATAGTTAGAATTTATTTAAGCAGGCTTTGGAAATTTAAGATCCCGGAGATTTGGAAGTATTTGAAGATAAATAGTAGTATTATTGTTTTGGAGATATTTTTGAATGGAAATCTATTTTCAAAGGATTTTGGAAGTAATATAGCATTGAAATCACTTGGATTATTGGGAAATAATTCTGATGATGAGGGCCGCATCATCAGTATTCATTTTCGAATTCCTAAGTGACGGATTGCTGCCAAAACTGATTTGTTCATAAAAGCTAGTTGTTTTTGAAAATTTCAAAAGGGAATTTGTTGAAAATAAAAGCCAGGATTGGTTAAATTTTTTGAGAAATGAGATTTGAGATGTTGGAGATTTCAAGATGATTCTAAACCAAAAGTCGGGTGTTTAAAATCCTGATGAGATAGTTGTAAGCTTATAAATTGAGATGATTTTTTAAAATGGAAGAATTATAAGCTTTGAATGTTGGAATTTCAATTTAAAAAGAAAAGTTAAAAATGAAATTAGCTTGGATGGGAATAAAAAATTTGACTGGATTAACATAAATGGGATAGGTTGAAAATAATATCCAGTTGTATTCAAATCAAGTTGAAATCGAATTGAGTTAAATAAAACCGAGCTAAAATAAAATTGAATTGGAATAAAAATTCAATTGAGTTATCGAATGGAATTAGATTTTTACCTGAATAAATGGAAAATAATTTGGATAAGGATTGGATTGAAATAAATAAACCAGAATAACGTATAAAAGAATAAAAAATGCATGAAATAAAATATGCTTGGGTTATAAATAAGCATAAGGGTTGAGTTAAAAATAAAAGATGAATATATTCAGGCGAATGAATGGGATTGTGTAAATGATAAGTTGTGACTTATAAACTTGAAAAGTGGGATAGAAAACACAAAATAAATATTTTTGATGAATTGGAAAATAAAAAAAAAATCCAAGCTTGAATTATAAAATAAATTGAACTTAAGCAAATTGAATGAAGAGATTTTGAGATTAAAATCAAGTATTGAATTATAAATAGAAAAAAAAACTATTTAAATAATAAATCAGTTAATGAAATGTGTAAATGGAGTTTAATGTAGTTAAATAGAAGCTAATTTGGTGGGTTAATATTTAAGTTTGGGAAATAAACTCAAGTCGTAAATCAAGCTCGACTTAAATTGTTGGTGAAGTAAATGTAATTGAACTGTGAGTTCATCAAATTGGGTGGTAAATTGAAAATGGATAGTGGGTTTAGAACTTGAGCTATAAATAAAAATTTAACTTGAAATGTTAATAAATTAAATATAATCGGAAATGTATCAAATAAAATAAATTGGATTAAAAGGGTGATGGTATGAATTGCAAGTAAAATCCAAATAAGTGGAAATAAATTGGAAATAACCTTGTTATAAATTGAATGAGTTGAATCTGGAAAGTTAAATTTTATAATAACCAATCAAATGAAATTGCAGATTTAAAATGAGATTTGATTGTGATAGAGTTAAGTTGAATAGAAAAGGAAAAAATTTACTTGTAAGATGAAATGAGCTTAAGTATAAAATTGAAGTAAATTGACTTAAGCTAAATAAATGGAAGAGAGTTGACTTGAATTCAACTTAAACTAAGTTTAATAATATTGGATTGGATTTAAATCAAATGAAAATAAATTTTAATCGAAATAAAATTCAGTGAGTTACAGGTAATATTTAATGGAGTGAAATTCTTAAATAAATAATTGTAAACCATTTAAATTATTAAGGGTTTGAAATAATTTACAATAAGAAAAATAGAATGTTTCGAGTTTACTAGAATGGTTTAAGTGAATGTGGATAAACTAATTATATTGAATAAATAAATGGATAAAATAAATAAGAATCAAATGAAGGATGGAAGAAGAACTTATTATAAAAAGAAATGGAGATGAAATTAAGTTATTGACTTAAAGTAGGTATTGAATAAAATCCAAACTCAAAATGAAGTGTGGTTTAAATGAGTTGAGAAATAGTTATTGAATGGAATAGCCTGCATTGTTTTTGAGCTAAATAAAGTAGTTTGGAACAAACAAATATGGAATGAAATGCAAGTGAATGGATTCAAATTTAAAATGCAATGAAAATGAGAATTTATGCATTGTGAATAAATTTAAAAATGGAATAGAATTAAGTATAAATTGAGTTGAAATCAATTTAAATTGGTTATGAAACATAAATACTTATTTATTCACATAGATCTTGGCAATTTGCATAGAATAAATTGTCATTGGATGTAAATGGAAGTAATTAAAATGCTATGAATGGATAGGAGTAAAATAAATTGATTTAGAGAGCAATTGAATTGAATATGAGTTCATTTTACTTAAAAATTAATTAAATGTAAGTTTGTGAGTTGTTATCCTTTCGAATTAAGTAAAACGATATGGGATTTGGTGTAAGCAATTAAAATTAATGTTGAAATATTTAAATTGCTTGTAAAAAAGTGTTTAATGGGCATTTCTTTTAGAATTCATATGTTTAACTACTGCAAATAAGTGAAATATTGTTAAACTTTATATATATGGCACTTACATGTTTAAATTGAGTAAGTACAGGTACCTGGAAGCCGTTGGGCTGGATTTTATTGCAATAACTGCTAAAATAATAAGCCGCTTGCTTAAAATGCTAAATAAGGTACGCCTACGCAATAAAAATAGGAAATATGAACTGTTTTTGGTTTTTCCGACCGTGTGGGTCGATGTATATATATTTATCTCTTTTGTCAAATTGCAAAAGATCCTCCGTACAAAGGAGACTCTGCCAAAAAATTTCAGAAATTTTGGGTGTTAGAAATTTTTTGAAAATCTTGGAAAATTTTGTTAACGACAAAACGGTTTAAAATTGAAAAATTGAAATAAGTTAGTGAATGAAACTAATTAAAATAATGACATGAATTAGTTATAAATGGAAAAATAAAATTCAATATTTAGAGTTAAAGATAAATTGAATTCGTATGGAAATGAAAGAATCAATTTGAATAGAAATAGATATAAACTAAAATGGAAGATGAAAATAAATATAAGAAGCATATAAAATGCTTATATTAAACTTAAGAGGGAATGGTGAATTCTTAAGTGAAAATTGATACTACTAATATAATTTAACTCAATATTGGAATGAATAGATATTGGCATTTTGTGAGAAAGTCGATAAAATATTTTAGAAAGTTGTGAATGGATATTAGTGCTAAGCAGGATATGCGGGTAATATAAAGGGAAAAGAGAATTGATTTTGATTTCAGAAGATAAATTTGAATTGCTCGACAAAGGTATGTGTTTAAAATTCTGTGAAATTTGATTGGGTTTTTGGATTGAGCCACTTGGCTTTTTGTTTTTCTTTTTGGATTTGGGAGGCCGTAGAGCCATTTTGTAGTTGTACCGAGCTAGCCGCGCAAAGGAGACGCTGGCGAAATTTTTCGGAAATTTAGAGAGTTAGAAAATTTTTGAGAAAATTTTGATAATTCAAAATTTTGTTTTAAATTGAAACTTGAATGGTTAAACAAATAGTATAGTTTGAATCCATGGGAGAGTTGAGAAGTTAATAAGAGTGATAATGGGTCTTTTGTAAAAAGATAGTTGGTTAAATGTTGAATTGTGGGTTTTAGGAAAGTAAACGGGTATTGGACCATTCTTCCTAACTAGTAATTTCGGGGACGAAATTCTTTTAAGGGGGGAGGAATGTGACGATCCGGAATTTTCGAGCATTTAAAATCGGAATATTTAATTGACTTTAAGTATTCAATAGAGCAATTTTAACTTGAATTAAGAATATCACAGTTTATTTGATAATTAAATTAGTAAACTAAATTATTTGAAGTAGGTAAAATATTGAATCTTCAGTTTTAAGCCTGTTAAAAATAATTGGAAGGCTTATAAAATTTGTATTGATAACACTGAAGATAATAGAAGTTTTAAAATTGAATTTAACAGTGATTTGTTCGATTTTGAAATTTTATCGTTTAAATTGGATTTAAAAATAGCCTTCCGAGACGCAGTCTCGGAATTAGACAACACCGGTTCCATTGGGTCCGTAATACTGAATTATTAGTGGATTTCAATTTTCGTAGCATTCGGAGTTGTTGTGTGAGCATACGATAGGTAATCGCGCTGAAAATTAAATCAGAAATTCAACTTTATAACCGGTCCAAAAGCCTGTCTTCTCTTCTGCATTGTTTTCCTGTGACATAGCATAGTTGAACACGTAATAATCACGTCCATCGTTTTTTTTATATTACAAGACACTTTGATTTTTGACTTACGGTGAGTAAATAATTTTATTTTATTTAAAGCCATTGTCTTCCTCAACAAGCAATTAAATTGGTAATTATCTCGAGCCTTCTTTCTTTCATTCAGCTTATTAAATCGCGCAACCCTCTTTATCTAAAAGAATAAAAAAAGTTTAGAATCCCACCTCTTCTATAAAAAAAAAAAGATGGCCGCACTGCATAAATCGGTCTATTCGAACTCGAGTTCGAATGATTGAGAGCGGCGCGTTGATTCGCTGAGGCCATTAGGGGATGGGGCACTCGCGTGTGCGTATGGAGTTTTGACTGGGCGGCGGCATCGCGAGGCAAGGAGGGTGGTCGACGCGTTTGTGGGGAAGCTTTGGAAGCGACAGCAATTCGCAAGGCCAGAAGGAGGGGAGCCGCTCACCTAGGGTTCGTAGTCGAGCGATTTGGGTATAGGATTCGAAGTTGTCGGAGGCTCTGATAGTGGCCGAGCTCGATTTTGGGTATGATTTCTTCTTCCTCGTCGTTTGTTTTAAATTAATTTTATTAACAGTAAGATAAAAGTTAAATTATGTTTTAAATTTAATAAATACATATAGATTGTTTTTAAATTTATTTACAGAAGGAAGAAGAGCATATTTTTTTATATATATTCTTTACTGAAAGAATAAATAAATAAATGTAAAATATACATGTTTTAAAATTTTGCAATTACATTTGAAATAATGTATTGGTGATAAACGTGTTAAGTAACTCATTTAAATTTTTGGTTACTAGAAAATTAGTTATCCTAGGAAAATTTATTTTTAATTTTGAATTTACTGGTCTATATTTAATTATACTAGTTGATTTAAATTTATTTGGAAGGATAATTGATGGGTCGGTTATTTAAGAATGTTAATAAATTGTTTGCTTAATTCAAATATTAATAAATTTATAAATAGGAGTATAAATGATCGATTTATTCGAATATTGATAAAAAAATCATTTAAAATGTATACAAGGTCAAAAATAGCAAAGGAAGCAAGCTAATTTGGATGGATTGTAAAACTAAGGTCAAAGGTGAGTTAATCTCACTCAGCTGCATTTAAAAATTTAAATGATTAAATTTAAATAATTGATTGTATGGTTGAATTGATTGACGTGATATAGTATAGTATAATTTGAATTTGGCGTATTGTGTGATGCTAACGTCTGTGGATGTAGGGAAAATTGGTTGGAGGGATCCAACAGGACCCCTCAACTTTTATTTAAATTATTTAATATTCTCTGTTTTGGTTATTTGATATTCTATGATGAATTATGTGGAACTATTGAGTGCTATGGCTTGGTTGATATAATTGGGTATAATGAATTACCAAAATATATATATCTGATTTTTGAAATGAAAATAAAAGAAGTGAAATTGTAAGTAAAATAATTATAGAATAAATTTAAGAATGACTTGGAAAAGAAATAAAGTGACTTTAAAATTTCTAACAATGAACCCTGAGAATGGAAAGGAAAATTTGGAATAAACAGAAAGTTAATGAATTTTAAAATGCAGTATTATTAATTAAAAAGAGCAAACATTCATTTAGAATTTAAGATTTGAATTATTGAAAGAGTAAAGAAGAAATCGAAAAAAATAATAATAATAAAAATAAATAATAATAATAATAATAAAGTCCATAACTATTGAATTTGGAAACGAACTGATAAGTAAAGGAATTTATTTCAAATAAAATAAATTGGAAATCAATTTGGGAAATTGATTTAAGTGATTGAAGTTGGAATTTTCTCTGAATAGCAAGTACATGTTTTTTTAAAAAGGGTAAATATTTAAATATAAATTAAATGTTTCAAAGTTGTTTCTAAAGAAAGCAAGTTTTGTAAACTTTATTATTTCTAATATTTAAAATCTAAAGTAAGTATTTTCTTTTAATCTATTTTAGCAATAATTATTAAGAAGTAACTTAGTATTTTTGTTTTTAAAAGTAGAAATCTAGTTTTATATTTTACTAAGTAACCTTATTTTCAAAAATTCATATAGTATGTGTTTTTAACAAATTATTAAAGAAATTTTAACTTGAATGTTTTAAAGTATATTTTTAAAAGTAAAGTGTTTTAAATTAATTTAGAAAATCTAGTTTTGTGCTTAGTGATTCCAGTGAAAATAGAAATACTTGGAATTTATTCTGAGAAAGGCAAATAGTTTTGAAAACAGTTTTCAAAGGAATTTGAAAAGTGAAAATATATCTTGTGAAGATATTTTTGAGATAAATAAATAATTTGAGAAATTATTTATTGGTTGATGGTTGTTTGTGAATATTGATTGATAGTTAAATAACCGACTATCAATATTGGCCAAATACGTTGATCGTTTCGAAGAGACCGGGACCAAGATTTATTTCTCGAAAACCACTTCGATCCGGTTTGTACGTTTCGTGGAAACGAGTATGGATTCAAAGATGGAGCAGTGAAGTACAAAGGCTAATCGCTACTAATCTTGAGGATATTTCCGAAATAGATGTAGTAGGAATAGTGCCTTCGGTTCCGTTCGAACTCGGGATGGACTTGTATGGATGAATGCTTGTGAAACATCGTCAGGTGGACGATGGGCATTCTAAGAGATATATTTTAAAAAGGTAACGCTTAGCCTCAAGCCTCATCAAATGGGAATGACTGAAAATCAGGGTTATGCAGCAAGGCTAGGTGGGTAGCACCCAAGCAGGGTGAGGTCATCCCTGTCTAGATGTCCCTTTTTATTTCGGCTTAGTGGGCGGTTGCTGATCCCAACCGCGGGGTGATCTCACTCGGGATTATCCAGTAAGGGTAGTCCCGGTCTTGTGTTGCAGGGGAACGGGCGTACTCCTCGGTACCGTGATCTAGGCCCCATACTGTGACAGGTGGTACCCCAGTGCCTAGTCATTAGTTGGAAATCCATTCTCCCTACAAGCCTTGTACGATTTTTGTTTGTATTACCCACTCTGTAGCTAGTAGCTGGAATTTAATGAATGTAACAATTTCGGCTATTTTATAAGTGTTTGTATAGACCCTATTATAATATCAGAGGATTTCTATAAAAATTGTTTTAGCTATCGTAAGGTAAAAACCCGACATGTTTATTTGTGGCGTGGTCTTACGAGATGCTTTTCTTTTCAAAGGATTTTTGATACTTTAATAATCAATTGAGTGTGATTTTCTCACGCTGGTATTCCAGACTGACTCGGGTGTTATTTAACTGTAATGCTCGGGTCAGACCGAGTATTATAGAGTACGGGATATGATGCTGTGGAGCTCAGGAGGCGAGCAAGTTGACGATACGTACCCCCGTACTTGATTATATATATATTTATATTCCGCTGTGTTGAGTTGTCGTGTATACATTTGTATGATACTGATGTTGAGCTGTGATTGATGTACTCTGATGATGTAATATATAAACAGAGATATTTGATTTTGAGTAAAGTTCATTTATTATCTATTATATTTTATTCCGCTGCGATTGTTAGATTCTGTTGTTGTTTTCTATTTTCTTCTTCTTTAACCCAAATGGTTCGTATTTCTGTACAACTTGAGTTGATTGTTGTAGAATAGTGTCAACTCAAGGGGTACGGATTTGCGGGCTGTTCGGTCTGGCACTCCCAACTTCAACATCACTCTCCTTATCCGCCTCTTCAAGACGAAGAGCGATATCAATGAGTTGACCAAAAGAAACTTCTAATTTGAGAAGTTATTGCTTCTTGAGATTTTTGTTCAAGCAGTAGACAAATCTCTGATTCTTCTTCAATGGGGTGTTTATGTATTCAACCCCATGTTTAGAAAGTGACTCGAATGATGCGATATAATCTACCACGGAGGATTCACCTTGAACAAGGTGAATGAAATGACGAGCCAATGTCACCTTCTCAGCTTCTAGCACAAACTTTAATTCGAATCGTTTCCGGAATTTCTCCCAAGTAAGATCCGCTTCATTTATTTCAAAAATCAGAAGCTCTACCAGTCTAATGCTCTTTCTTGAAGCATAGTAGAGGCCACCTGAACTCGGTGAAGATCAAAAGATTCATGTGAGAAAAGATGCGATCGCATGTTCTGAGCCAAGCTTGGACTTGAATGATGCTTCTGAAACCCATAAATGGCTTCCCACCCAAGTTGGTATAGTCACTGTACAAGCGTGCAAACCCGGATTTAGGGTGAGTAGGCTCTGGATTGGGTCCGGCAGCTTGAGCGTTCTTCACGAGATCAAGAAGTTGTTGTGCAGACATAAATACCCCATCTTGGGGAATAGCACTAGATTGACCGGCGCTGGGACGGCCTGGTCTAACCATTTCTCTTCTTTAAGAAAGAAAGAAAGAAGAAGAAAGAAGGTTATTCACAAAATGAATATCAAACAATAATGATTGATAAAACAAGGCATCACAAAGGAAAATAGGATAAGATGGTACGAAGACTCGAATTAAATCCTAAGGCACGACTCCTAAGATGGACTTAGGACGATGATCCTTGTTAAATTATCCTACATTGTTCTGAAGTTTGGCTCTGATACCAAGCTGTGACGCCCCAACTCTATACTCACGCTAGTCAAGAACACTACGAGGTAATGCCGTCGACTAGCACGAAGAATAAGGCTGTTGAGGAGCGACCATCTGTCTAATTGCTTTGTGTGAGTACCGATATGCCAAATTAAAAATATAACTTATCATCACAAGAGGAAATTCGACCTACCGACACAAACTCAAAGCTGCTACACAGTGGCTATAATATCTTCGAAAACAAATATAGAAATAACCATAACACAAATCAGTCACAGATATCCATATCACAAAGGCGGAAAAAAGGTATAAATATAACACATAAAAGTGTATATCAGAGTAGTGGTGTAGCAAGATCCACAATATCACAAAAGAATAGTTACAAGTGGTACCCAAAAGAATAAGTATACATCATGGAGCCTATATCTCAAATGTATACAACAAAAACTACTAATCTAAGTAGTTAGCCAAAAGTCAGAATAAAAATCTCTGATGAGGAGTCAAGTAGAAGCACCTGTAACATCTCGGTCTGACCCGAGTATTATTTAATAAGAAAATAATAAACAGTCAGTCTAGCTATAAATATCAGATAAATGATATATAATAAGAGATATGACAAAATCGTATGATAACCATAATGCCATACTGTGATAAGTATGTAATTGAAAATCAACTAGAGGTTAATCAATATCACAAGAATCTTCTCAAAGATCAAAAAGAATGTCATACTCTTTATTTTTATTCACAAAACCATAAATATTGACAATTATATCAATGCCAATCACCAAAGTTAATGACACACAATTCACCAATGCACAAATATTGATAAAACTTATCAATGTAAATCACGAAAATTGGTGAAACGAAAATTCTAGAAACTATCAATGGAAATCCAGAAATCACAAAAAGGGGGAGGCCTATCACAAAACGGGAGCATGAAAACTCACTAACACATGTATCACAAAACGGAATGTTATTCCATGGTTGCTAACCATTAATTTTGAGCCGAAGCTCCACAGAACTGTCCGAAGACCATGGATCGCTACCCCACCAAATTGAGCCGAAGCTCCACAGAAACGGGGTTTAGTCTCCCTCGCAGACAAAGAGACATTGAACATTGCTAGTCTAAATCACAAAACTGATCATCATCGATCATCAAGAAGTGTCAATTACACTAAGCTAGTAAATATATGAGTTTAGCTTCATGTCCCATAACCACTAGCTTAACTTAAATATTTACGAACAAACTGTAGATCTCCACTAGAAAATTGTCACAAGAGATTCAATCGAACAAGTCCAAGAATTAACCGACGAATTAAACGCAAGCGTTTCATACCACTTGTTTTACTATGCCGTTTAACTAGATTTCTCATACGAGTGAGGTAAAGGTTTGTATATGCTAGTAGATTGGAAAACGGTTTAAGAAACGAGTTTGTAATAAAATAGGGTTGAAATCGTTTTGATGAAAGAGTTTAATATTTACTGCTAGTTTAGAAAAACTTTATGTTTTTAAAGTGACAAATCACAAAAATGATTGTAACAACCCGCCGCCCTGACCGCCCCCAGTCGGTAATTAAACCAGCTAGCAACGTTCAAAATGATGGATTGTTGTTCAGTTTATAGAGTTTAAACAGAACAGCCACAGAATCACAGAACAATCATATATTTCTCATAAATAATTTTTCTTACATATATCAGAGTTTGTACAATGCATTAATTTTTTATACAGCGGAATATTTCTTTTAAGTACAAAAATTCTTCGAAAAGCTCAAGTGAAGCAATTTCCCCAACTCTCTCTCTAACTTCGCGGCCTGAAAATCTTCAAGCTGTAAAATTACTCGGTCTGACCCGAGTATTATATTCAAAAGAAAATAATACACCGGTCAGTCTAATTCAAACTCAGTTATTAGTGCATAGAGGCAATAATAATCAACAATTTGATGACAGTCAAATATAATTTACCTATCCGATCCTTTAACAAGAAATCGGATAACGGTAAATATAACACTTAACAGTGTTAAACAACAATTCAGTAGATTCAGATTATCAATGAGATAGATGAAGGGATTATTGATGAAGATAATTTAGAAAACAATCAAAATTTGCCTAAATGGCAATTAACAACAAAATCATCAAAATCGATTCAAAATACATTGAATTGGCAACATAAAATAATTTTCATCAAAAAGAAAACATCAATTTAAACATTAAATTTGGTAGGACTGCAGTACACATACTCGCGTACGGCCTCGCCACATTTAAAATGTCAACTCCGTGGCTGCAGTTCACGCTTGCGTGCATTGCCTCGCCACTACCATAATGAAATATGCAAAAGATCATAAATCAAAACAAAATAGGATATCAATAAAAATCAATATCGTGTGGCTGCAGTTCACGCTTGCGTGCACTGCCTTGCCACTATCGTGATGACGTACTCAAAAAGTCAACGAACCAAAATCAATGAAGGTTAAAATATCGATTCAAAATGTCGATACTGCGTGGCTGCAGTGCACGCACGCGTGCGCTGCCTCGCCACAACAACTTGTGAAATAAAACAAGTTTCCAAACAACTTATTACTGCACATTTCAACAAGTGCAAATTTCCATAAAAATGAAACTGCAGTCACTAATGAATACAAGGGCGAACTGCATCAATAACGCAGCCACCACAAGATCACGATGCAACAAACACTGTAAATACAAGGTAGGACTGCACATAGAACTCAAAACAACATAAAAGTTCCCAAATTAAATAGGGCAGTCAAAATTAGTGCACAAGGGCAAACTGCAACCAAGATCTGCAGCCGCCACGAGTACACGAAGCGCGAAGGCTCGAATGACCCAATGCGCAAAGGCAGGGGTACAGATTACAGAAAACAGCAGAATGAGGTGAGGGCACGAAAATGTAGCACCACAACACACAATATTTAGGTCACAAAACATCAGTACCAATCAAAGGCAACTGGCAACATGTATGCATATACATGTTATCATTAATCACAAAACGCAAAGGTCAAGTCACAACTATCATGACTCAACGCAAATGCAGCGATCAGGGGCAAACTGCAACAAGAATGCAGCCACCACAAGATCACGAGACTGCATCAAAAGAAAACTCAGATGCAAAACTTCAACAAATCAAAAATAGCATCAAAGTACATAAGAATTTGACTCTGTGCAATACAAATAAAATTTCAGTCACCACAAGTATGCAAGGGCAACTGTAAAGCAAACAATGCTATCAAGACTTCAAGTCCAGACCAACACAAACATTTCAAGGGGAAAACTGCAACAAGAATGCAGCCTCCACTTGGATACAAGGGCACAGCAAATATTCGAGCCCAAGTCAATAAAATCCAAAAAATGCAACCAAAAAGGAACTGCCATAAAACTGATCATAAGTATGGGACAGTAAGCACATAAATGCCAAGTGCAACTTCCAAACTAGGTCAAGCAAGTGCAACACAGTGACAGGCTCAACCAAGTCAAAAATACAGTGATGTACTTATTCACATGTGTAGTTATAGTGCAACAGGTCAAAGCAGCATGAGGTCAAGACATCTAAATAGTGCAACATGTCAGTTATAGTACTTATTTCAAAATCAATGACTCAAAATCATAAATACAGTGATGTACAACATCAAGACTAAATGCCACTTGATAACCGAAAATGCTACATGAAGTCAAAAGGGCAAAAATGAAGACTACATGAAGTCATGCAACAGCAATACAAATGCAAGTATAAACATACAAACCACAAAACTGCACATGGTCATAGATTGGAGCTCAAGACCAGGCTATACAAGAATATAAGTGCAATGCAGACAAGCCAGAATGACAGTGTAACAGTGCTCAACATGAACCAGAATGGAACTGGACTCCAAAAGAATCCAGACTAAATATAGATGCCAGACCAAAACAATACAAACTTGGAGTGGATGCAAGACAGTGGTCGAAGCAATACCAAATGCAACAGTATCAAACTCCAAAGATACAACAGTGAAGGAAACTGCATCACAGCAGCATGAAAAAGATGCAGACAAATCATACAAACACACAAATGCAATGCTCAAGTGAAGGATGAAATACAACTCAAGATTACAGAGTGCAGTCAATGGTCATACAACTACATACATACATGAATGTATGTATACAGATGATTAGCCCTGAAAGTACAGAGCAAACCGGGGATGAATACAACATGAAGCAGTGCAGACTACCATGATCAAAGTGCAACAGAGAAACATAAGATATATGTATACAAATGGTCAAGTGAAGCATTTGTGTCAAAGCAAACAAAATGCAAACTTTCAGTGCAACGGCAATGTACCATATAATGCAGCTACAAGTACAACAGAGAAGATGGCCAGAGACGAAGCTCACAAGGGCCAGAAGATCAAGGCAATAAATCATGGAAGAAATGCTCCAGAAAGTGGATGGAGTAAATAACATAACAGTAAAAGCATTTACTAGTTGAACAAGTCATAAGTCGACATTGTGGTGGTCAGCAAAACACAAATCGAAGCAATGTTAAATTAAAACGAAATCAAATGGCAGTAGTATGTTCATCTACGAAGGCCACAGTCAACAGAGACGAGCCGTGGCGGCCAGTTTATCAAGACTGAAGTCAAAGCAAGGACAAAATCACAAAGTTTAAATTTCCAGAAATTCAAACTATGAACCCAGAAAAATTCATCACAGCAACTAATTTTAACAAATCAAAGGACCGAAGTCAACAAGCTTTCAAAATTGTGAGGATCAATAAATCGAGCAATCCAAAGTCGCGAAATTAAACAAGCAAGCAATCATTAAAACGTTGAATTAGATGTGAGTACCAAAGTACTCACCTTAGCTTTGTAGAGGCCGCGAGCGAGCGAATTTGAAGCTGAAGCAACGCAATCGAACGAAAGCCCCAATTGTTGAAGGTCGGCCACTTCGATTCCTACACAAGCCCTAGCTTGTGCGAACGAGAATTAAGGAACACGGCCGCCATTTTTTTTTCTTCGTATGAAATGAAATTGGGGAAAAAGGGGGTATCGGATATAAAAGAGAAAGGGAACGTGTATTAGCGTGGGTTACGGCATGATGAAAGGCGTGTAAAGCGGCGTGTTTGTAGCTGATGATAGTAAGGCCGTGTATACTTATTTTATATTTATTTATTTTATGTTTATTTTTATATTATATTTTTTTTTCTTATTTTAAATCCAATTATTTTGTATAAATTTTCTTTACTTTGTTTTTGTTTTGTTTATTTTGTTGTTTAAAACTTTATTTTTATTTTTTTTTATTTTAAAGAAAAGAAAAATGTTATTGAGACTAACCACAAATTTATTAATTTTCATAAGCAACAATTCTTATCCAAATTTATTTTTCTTCTAAGCCGTTAGTTCGAATTTTAGATACAACTTCAATATTCAATTTCAACTCCAAAGTCAAATTCAAATTTTATTTAACTTTAAATAGATTAAATTCAAAATTTTAATCGCCAATTTATCCTGAAAATTTGAAATTCAAGTCAAACATCATTTAAATATTTAAAATAAATTAAATATTTTCTTTTTTTAAATTGTTCAAAATTCAGGGCCGTTACAATCTCCCCTACTTAAAAGAATTTCGTCCCGAAATTATAAGTTAGGAAAAACGATTGCTAAAATCTCACCGATATTTATACCCTACACAATTTTACCAAGTTTCAAACTCGCAAATAAATATAGGATTCATTCCATTTATTTTATTTCACTAGTTTTGTTCATCAATTTTAATAATCAAGACACAAAAGTCTTTTACCAAATTTTTTTGACTTACAAAACTCAGATTTTTAAACTTGAAATCTTTCATGCTAAATATTTGCATATTACATCTTTTCCAAAGCTGTGTGCTTTCAAGATATTGTAAAGATCTTCTTCCTTAATTCATTAAGTTAGAATTATGTAATTCTAATTTCAGACTATTGATTTTCTATTCAAAGTTTGAAAATACTTGCTAACTCGAAGTTTAACAAGTCCATCTTCGTTCTTACAGACATTAGGCATACGCTGGCCAGGCGCAAGACTAAAAATCTCCAAGTACTAAATATACTTGCTTCAACTCCCAGTGAAAATACTTTTTAAAAATTCTTTTAAAAATGGATATGGAAAGCACGTTCCCCCATGGATCACAGTTTACCCGGCGGTTACGCTACTATCCCAGTAGAATCGCTTGTAACCTTAGATTTCTCATCTCTCTTGAATTTCACCATGGTTGTCGCCTTAGATCGCGGTCCACACGGCGGTTACGCTACTATCCCAGTAGAATCGCTCGTGGCCGTAGGCATCTCGCCCCTCGAATTTCGCTTCGGTTTCTAGATCGCAATTTACACGGCGGTTGCGCCACTATCCCAGTAGAATCGCTTGTAACTGTAGGCATCACGCCCCACGAATTACGCCAGCATCAATTCACATAATCCCAAACACGATGATCCATCGTGGGGGATTTCAGTCAGTCCCAATGGACATTCCACTAATGGAAATTCTACGTAGCTACGATTTCCAATGGACACTCCACCGAGTTCCAATCACCTTCACAAATAATAAATGGAAGGTACATTTCCATATCCTCAGTTTTTAGAAAACATATGTCATATACATATAGTACTTCATTTCACATTTCGTACATATCATACCTATGTAAACCTACACAGGACTTTTCATAATAATGACTTTCCAAACTGATAGTTTTCGAATTATTATATTCACATATATAAGTTACGAAAACTCAATTCACATTCATAACAAATAGAGGATTCCAAATTTTCCATCACGTTTAAAATTTTCCTCTAAATCGATTTGAAAATTTAAGGTTATCTCAAACCTAATTCACATTCATAATCCAATTCATTATCGACTTCACATTCGATTTGGATTTCACGTTACATCGTCAATTCTCAACACATAATTGATGTCTATCGATATATAACCTCTAAGCTCGTACGTCTTAGAGAAGGGTGTTAAGCTAAAAGAATAAATTCTCCGCCACCACAGATATATATTTAATAGAGATCAATTGCTATGTCATCAATTCACAATGTTAGACATACAATCCCAATCGACTATCCAAAATTCAAAGTTCAACTTATATTGTTTTTGATGTCAAAGTTAAACTCAATTTAACTCAAAATTCAATCTTTTTGGAAAATATTCAAGTTGAACTGATCGTTCAAATTTCCCAAAAATATCTTTACAAGATATATAATTTTCACACTTAGCCATTTGAAACAAATTTCAAATATTCATTTTTCAATTTATCTTTAAAAGATAAAATTTCAAACCTTTCATTTCATATTGGAAAACATTTCCATACTTATTTAATAATAAGTAATTCACAAGTTCATTTATTTTCAACACTTGGAAAATATTCAATATACTTGAATCAAAATTAAGTATATATTCCATTCTTTAAGGAAATCATTCTTTTAAACACATTTATTTGAGTTAAAACGAATGTTACGTAAAACATCGTTACGACAACTCAAAATCACTAGTATAGGGATTCGAATTTAAGATAGATATATAAATCTCAATACTATAAACAACATTTCCTTCCGGAAAACATTTACTATAACAATAGTGTTATAGTCCACCATTTCCTTAATTTTTTTCGAAAACGTCTATTTCAACAATTGAATGTTGAAATCTATGTATTCGATAGTTAATGCATTTTAAAACATCTTTAAAACCATTAACTTTTTCAATTTCAACTTCAACTTAATTCATAGTTTGAATTCCTCATACTTTTCATAATATTAGTTTTAAACCAATTTCAAATATTTCAATATTAAGTTTTTCACTTAATTTAATTTTCCGCACGTTTAAATTCAAATTCATCACTAAATTTATTAAACCTATAATGGATTATCATGTTGACAACTTCAAATTTGAAATTTAAATTCTATTTGAACTTTGCATTTGCCTTTCTATTTCAAAAATAATCAACTAGTTCTTTAGTAAGTCATTCATCAACTTGGTTCCATTAAATTTATATTTCCACATTAACCACATTTCATAATATCACTTCCCTAAAACATATCTGTTTTATTCAAAAATATATTCACTGTCCAAATCGTGAATATACTTATCTATTCAATTCAGTGTTTCTACACTTTTTATTTAAAGGATTATCCACTGTCCAAAATCGTGAATAAAATTCCCAACCAACATTTACTATCACAATATTTAATATAAAGGATAATTCGCTGTCCAAAATCACGAATATATCTCCTTTAATGACATCTATTTTTCATTTATCAAATTCAATTGGTTTCGAATTTATAAACAATCTTTACAAATTCCATTTCTATTTATAAACTTCTTTATTAATTTAATTCAATCTATATAACTCAATTATATATCAAAAGTTCATATTATAAGTTAAATGCTTATAATCCATTTATTCACTAAATCGTTCTTCAAAACATTTGAAATCAATTTTTCAAAAGGATTCAGAATCAAATTCCCAAGTTATAGTTTAATTATCCTCTTGGCTATAACTAAATTGAAATATCATTTTATTTCACAATTATTTTGGAGATATTCACAATATTCGATTTAACCAATTTAAACCAATTCAAACCAATTCATTAATTCACTTAACTTATATTTCATTTTTCCATAAATCTCAATAATTCGATAATGAGTTTTCGAATGAGAAACTATCGCAATCCTAAATTTAGAGAGGGAAATTTTCGAAAATGATTCTAATTTTCAAGATATCTTTTATTTTTCAAAGAAAACAATTTTATACTTCTTTTAAATTTGAAAAACGTTTTCTTTAAAGTGGTTCTAGTAACTATTCATATTAAACATCATAAACTGAGCTTTGTGTAAACCAAAGCTCTGATACCACTTTTGTAACGACCCGCCGCCCTGGCCGCCCCCAGTCGGTAATTAAACCAACTAGAAACGTTCAAAATGACGGATTGTTGTTCAGTTTATAGAGTTTAAACAGAATCAGCCACAGAATCACAGAACAATCATATATTTCTCATAAATAATTTTTCTTACATATATCAGAGTTTGTACAATGCATTAATTTTTTATACAGCGGAATATTTCTTTTAAGTACAAAAATTCTTCGAAAAGCTAAAGTGAAGCAATTTCCCCAACTCTCTCTCTCTCTAACTTCGCGGCCTGAAAATCTTCAAGCTGTAAAATTACTCGGTCTGACCCGAGTATTATATTTAAAAGAAAATAATACACAGGTTAGTCTAATTCAAACTCAGTTATTAGTGCATAGAGGCAATAATAATCAACAATTTGATGACGGTCAAATATAATTTACCTATCCGATCCTTTAACAAGAAATCGGATAACGGTAAATATAACACTTAACAGTGTTAAACAACAATTCAGTAGATTCAGATTATCAATGAGATAGATGAAGGGATTATTGATGAAGATTATTTAGAAAATAATCAAAATTTCCCTAAACGGAAATTAACAACAAAATCATCAAAATCGATTCAAAATACATTGAATTGGCAACATAAAATAATTTTCATCAAAAAGAAAACATCAATTTAAACATTAAATTTGGTAGGGCTGCAGTACACACACTCGCGTACGGCCTCGCCACATTTAAAATGTCAACTCCGTGGCTGCAGTTCACGCTTGCGTGCACTGCCTCGCCACTACCATAATGAAATATGCAAAAGATCATAAATCAAAACAAAATAGGATATCAATAAAAATCAATATCGTGTGGCTGCAGTTCACGCTTGCGTGCACTGCCTTGCCACTATCGTGATGACGTACTCAAAAAGTCAACGAACCAAAATCAATGAAGGTTCAAATATCGATTCAAAATGTCGATACTGCGTGGCTGCAGTACACGCACGCGTGCGCTGCCTCGCCACAACAACTTGTGAAATAAAACAAGTTTCCAAACAACTTATTACTGCACATTTCAACAAGTGCAAATTTCCATAAAAATGAAACTGCAGTCACTAATGAATACAAAGGCGAACTGCATCAATAACGCAGCCACCACAAGATCACGATGCAACAAACACTGTAAATACAAGGTAGGACTGCACATAGAACTCAAAACAACATAAAAGTTCCCAAATTAAATAGGGCAGTCAATATTAGTGCACAAGGGCAAACTGCAACCAAGATCTGCAGCCGCCACGAGTACACGAAGCGCGAAGGCTCGAATGACCCAATGCGCAAAGGCAGGGGTACAGATTACAGAAAACAGCAGAATGAGGTGAGGGCACCAAAATGTAGCACCACAACACACAATATTTAGGTCACAAAACATCAGTACCAATCAAAGGCAACTGGCAACATGTATGTATATACATGTTATCATTAATCACAAAACGCAAAGGTCAAGTCACAACTATCATGACTCAACGCAAATGCAGCGATCAGGGGCAAACTGCAACAAGAATGCAGCCACCACAAGATCACGAGACTACATCAAAAGAAAACTCAGATGCAAAACTTCAACAAATCAAAAATAGCATCAAAGTACATAAGAATTTGACTCTGTGCAATACAAATAAAATTTCAGTCACCACAAGTATGCAAGGGCAACTGTAAAGCAAACAATGCTATCAAGACTTCAAGTCCAGACCAACACAAACATTTCAAGGGGAAAACTGCAACAAGAATGCAGCCTCCACTTGGATACAAGGGCACAGCACATATTCGAGCCCAAGTCAATAAAATCCAAAAAATGCAACCAAAAAGGAACTGCCATAAAACTGATTATAAGTATGGGACAGTAAGCACATAAATGCCAAGTGCAACTTCCAAACTAGGTCAAGCAAGTGCAACACAGTGACAGGCTCAACCAAGTCAAAAATACAGTGATGTACTTATTCACATGTGTAGTTATAGTGCAACAGGTCAAAGCAGCATGAGGTCAAGACATCTAAATAGTGCAACATGTCAGTTATAGTACTTATTTCAAAATCAATGACTCAAAATCATAAATACAGTGATGTACAACATCAAGACTAAATGCCACTTGATAACCGAAAATGCTACATGAAGTCAAAAGGGCAAAAATGAAGACTACATGAAGTCATGCAACAGCAATACAAATGCAAGTATAAACATACAAACCACAAAACCGCACATGGTCATAGATTGGAGCTCAAGACCAGGCTATACAAGAATATAAGTGCAATGCAGACAAGCCAGAATGACAGTGTAACAGTGCTCAACATGAACCAAAATGGAACTGGACTCCAAAAGAATCCAGACTAAATACAGATGCCAGACCAAAACAATACAAACTTGGAGTGGATGCAAGACAGTGGTCGAAGCAATACCAAATGCAACAGTATCAAACTCCAAAGATACAACAGTGAAGGAAACTGCATCACAGCAGCATGAAAAAGATGCAGACAAATCATACAAACACACAAATGCAATGCTCAAGTGAAGGATGAAATACAACTCAAGATTACAGAGTGCAGTCAATGGTCAAACAACTATATACATACATGAATGTATGTATACAGATGATTAACCCTGAAAGTACAGAGCAAACAGGGGATGAATACAACATGAAGCAGTGCAGACTACCATGATCAAAGTGCAACAGAGAAACATAAGATATATGTATACAAATGGTCAAGTGAAGCATTTGTGTCAAAGCAAAAAAAATGCAAACTTTCAGTGCAACGACAATGTACCATATAATGCAGCTACAAGTACAACAGAGAAGATGGCCAGAGATGAAGCTCACAAGGGCCAGAAGATCAAGGCAATAAATCATGGAAGAAATGCTCCAGAAAGTGGATGGAGTAAATAACATAACAGTAAAAGCTTTTACTAGTTGAACAAGTCATAAGTCGACATTGTGGTGGTCAGCAAAACACAAATCGAAGCAATGTTAAATTAAAACGAAATCAAATGGCAGTAGTATGTTCATCTACGAAGGCCACGGTCAACAGAGACGAGCCGTGGCGGCCAGTTTATCAAGACTGAAGTCAAAGCAAGGACAAAATCACAAAGTTTAAATTTCCAGAAATTCGAACTATGAACCCAGAAAAATTCATCACAGCAACTAATTTTAACAAATCAAAGGACCGAAGTCAACAAGCTTTCAAAATTGTGAGGATCAATAAATCGAGCAATCCAAAGTCGCGAAATTAAACAAGCAAGCAATCATTAAAACGTTGAATTAGATGTGAGTACCAAAGTACTCACCTTAGCTTTGTAGAGGCCGCGAGCGAGCGAATTTGAAGCTGAAGCAACGCAATCGAACGAAAGCCCCAATTGTTGAAGGTCGGCCACTTCGATTCTACACAAGCCCTAGCTTGTGCGAACGAGAATTAAGGAACACGGCCGCCATTTTTTTTTTCTTCGTATGAAATGAAATTGGGGAAAAAGGGGGTATCGGATATAAAAGAGAAAGGGAACGTGTATTAGCGTGGGTTACGGCATGATGAAAGGCGTGTAAAGCGGCGTGTTTGTAGCTGATGATAGTAAGGCCGTGTATACTTATTTTATATTTATTTATTTTATGTTTATTTTTATATTATTATTTTTTTCTTATTTTAAATCCAATTGTTTTGTATAAATTTTCTTTACTTTGTTTTTGTTTTGTTTATTTTGTTGTTTAAAACTTTATTTTTATTTTTTTTTATTTTAAAGAAAAGAAAAATGTTATTGAGACTAACCACAAATTTATTAATTTTCATAAGCAACAATTCTTATCCAAATTTATTTTTCTTCTAAGCCGTTAGTTCGAATTTTAGATACAACTTCAATATTCAATTTCAACTCCAAAGTCAAATTCAAATTTTATTTAACTTTAAATAGATTAAATTCAAAAATTTAATCGCCAATTTATCCTGAAAATTTGAAATTCAAGTCAAACATCATTTAAATATTTAAAATAAATTAAATATTTTCTTTTTTTAAATTGTTCAAAATTTAGGGCCGTTACAATGATTGTACAAACAATCAATCACCAAAATTCACATTCGAAGACGTGAATAAGATCCAAAGAAATCGATACCAAATCCATCAAAATGGATATTCCCAAAAATCCCGAAGAGAATGCCATCAAAGTCGATAATAAATGATAACGACAATAGTGAAACAAAACGAATCGATTACATTTGAAAACTCAAGCAAAATAGGCATAATAGGCAAAAGCAAGAAGATTCAGACGTCTGAAGTGTATGATTCAGACGTCTGAATCCGAAAAATAAAATATTTTCCAGAACGGAATTCAGACGTGTGAAGCCTATATTTCAGACGTCTGAAAATAGCAAATTTAGCTTATTTTCTTTCTGGTTCAATTCGAACCAATTCAGACGTCTGCAAATATTGATTCAGACGTCTAAATCTGGGAATAGAAAATTTCCCAGTATAATATTCAGACGTCTGAAAAGGAGCATTCAAACGTCTGGAACCTGTTTCTTAGGCCTTTCTTGAAACTTGGACAAAAATGGCCCATAACGAATATCGAAAGCGATCGGACGAGCAACAACCGACTGAGGATTTATGCCAAGCGACAAGCCAACCTTAAAGGCTCTTTAATACGCTTCGAATATCAATGTCCAAATATCCATACAAGGATTTTCATAAATTTGCTTTCAAAACACCAAAAATTGGAATATTCACCAAAGCAATCCAAACCAAAAGCAAATGCACATGAATAAGTGTTAGGAATTCATACCTAACAACAAGAATAGATATAGACATAGTTGTGAGATAAAATCTCACCTTTTCACAAAAACAAGGAGGAAGAAGCTATAGAGCAATGGCAAGAACAATCACTCTTCAATACAACCCAAATGAGCTTGAATCTAAGCTCGAAAGAGAAATATTTCCTAAGTTAGGTTTAGGAAATTTCTGAAATTGAAAGGACAAAGAGTTGGAGAAGATGAAGAGAAGGCTTACCAAAACTTCTTCTTGAATTTGAAGCTAGAGCTTGAGTTTTGCAAAGAACCTAGGGATTAGGATTTTAGTTTCCACTCTCTTCCTCCATTTTTGATGAAGCTTGAATGTATTAGGAAATTATGAAGGAATGAAGAGAAGAGGGGGTGAAGCTTGGGTCTAATAGGCTAAAACTAAACCAAAGCCCTAAGTGAAAAAGTAGCGAATTTCCTCTAACTCCAAACATATCGAAGTTTATACTCAAAAAGGTCGCAAACGTCATTTTGAACTCAATGGGTGTGGTCTCGAGTCCTAATTCGATTGTTTGCAAAAATTAGCTTTTCGGACTATAATCCGACTAACGATGAAATATTTAAATAAAATATTTAAATATTCAATCGTGAAATATGTGGGTTGTTACAGACTCCCCTCCTTAAACAAATTGTGTCCTCGCAATCATAGGGAATAAATGAACAAAAAGTAACAACCATAAAAGCATATCAACACAAAACGAAGAAATTTTTAAAATAAGAAGTTCACCTCAAAGAGCACGAGAAAGCAAGTCCGGATGTGTTCGCTCGATGAATTCTCTGGATTCCCAAGAACAATCCTTAGGATTTGAGGACCATTGAACTTTCACCAGAGGAACATCTTTATTTCGAAGGCGTTTAATCTCCGAAGCAATGATTCGAATAGGATGTTGCTCATAAGTCAAATTAGGCGAAATCTCTATTTCTTCCACAACACCGGGCTCAAGAATAGAATCAGAATCTCGAAGGCATTTCCGTAATTGAGAAACGTGAAACACGTCATGAATAGCAGAAAAATGAGCCGGTAATAAAAGGCGATAAGCCACGGAACCAATACGTTCAATGACGGGAAATGGACCAATATATCGAGGTGCTAACTTTCCCGATCGACTGAAACGCACAACACCCTTCATAGGTGAAACATGAACAGACACAAAATCTCCCACAGAGAATTCTAATCTCCTTCTTTGGTTATCGGCATAGGATTTTTGCCTACTTTGAGCTTCTTTCATCCTGTGACGAATAAGATCAATCTTTTTCGTGGAATCACGAATAAAATCTGGACCTAAAACCAGCTTCTCATCGGCTTCAAGCCAACAAGAAGGTGATCGGCATGACCTTCCATAGAGTGCCTCGAAAGGTGCCATACCAATACTGGATTGGAAGCTATTATTATAGTAAAACTCAACAAGAGAAATATGATCTTCCCAACTTCCACCAAAATGAAGAGCGCATGCACGAAGAAGATCTTCAAGAGTTTGGTTCATACGCTCGGTTTGTCCATCGGACTGGGATGATAAGCGGTGCTAAAATTAAGCTTCGTCCCCAAAGCTTTTGGAAGACTCTTCCAAAATCCACTAGTAAACAATGGATCACGATCACTAACAATAGAAGTGGGAATTCCATGTAATTTAACAATTTCTTTAATAAAGAGCTTGCCCAAAAGAGGAACGGTTCGGTTAGACCGAACGGGAATAAAATGGGCGGATTTAGTAAGTCTATCAACAATCACCCATAAGCTATCATGACCCGAACGAAAACGGGGAAGGCGGTCAATAAAGTCCATGGAAATTTGATCCCACTTCCAAATCGGAATCTCTAAAGGTTGCAATAACCCACCGGGCCTTAGATGCTCGGCCTTGACAAGTTGGCAAGTCATGCAACGTTTAACAAAGTTAGCGATATCAGATTTCATTCCATCCCAATAATAAAGTCGCTTCATATCCGCATACATTTTACTATTACCGAGATGAATGGTAAATTTAGAACGATGAGAATCTTCTAAAATATCTTTACGAAGATCACTAATATTTGGCACGATAAGTCTACCAAATTTTCGAATACCGCCACGAGAATCAATATCAAAGCCTTTCAAACCTTCAATATCAATTATATCCCTAAAATTTTGGGCAAGAAGAGCCAATTCGGGATCTAGCTTTTGAGCTTGAAGAATGCGGTCTAAAAGAGAAGGATGAGCCTCAAGGCTACATAAAGCCAAAGATGAACATAAATCGGACTCACGATCTCGAATCTCACAAGTGGATAAAATTCTGAGATCATTCTATTCAGATATCATCATAGAAACAACCGCTTGTAACTTTCGACTAAGGGCGTCGGCAACACGATTTCCCTTTCCGGGAGTATAAAGAATGTCAAGATCATAAGATGCAAGGAACTCGAGCCAACGTTGTTGACGCAAATTAAATTCCTTTTGAGAAAATAAATACTTCAAAGATTTGTGATCTATATAGAGAACAATTTTCTCTCCCAAATGATAATGATGCCAAATTTTAAGAGCGAAAACAATAGCCGCGAGCTCTAAATCATGAGTGGCATATCTAGTCTCGGCTGGCTTCAATTGCTTAGAAGCATAAGCAATAACAAATTCTCTTTGCATGAGAACATCACCCAAACCAACACGACTAGCATCGGTATAAACAATAAAATCTTTATTCCCCTCGGGAATAACAAGAATAGGAGCATCGGAAAGGAGTTCTTTTAATTTCTGGAAAGAAGCTTCACATTTGTCCGACCAAATGTATTTAACTCCCTTCTTTGCCAAACAAGTAAGAGGCATGGAAATTTTAGAAAAGCCTTTTATGAAACGGTGGTAATAACCTGCCAATCCAAGAAAACTACGAATCTCTGTCACACTCTCTGGTCTCTTCCAATTTTGAATCGCTTCAATCTTTGAAGGATCTACGGAAATTCCGGATTCGGAAATGATATGACCGAGAAACTTCACCCGAGATTGCCAAAAGTGGCATTTAGAATTTTTTTGAAAGTTACTGGTGCGGATCGTGCTATATTGAATTATAATATACTAGTGCGGAAATAGAACAAAGTTATTGTAGCAGAGTAAATAAGAAAAATAAAACAAGCACACCAGGAATTTTTATACTGGTTCGAACTTCCCATTCTACGTCCAGTCTCAGACTCCTTCTGGAATTTCACTAACACCAATCCTCACTTAACCCGGAGGAACAGGTTTACAACAACCCTTGAACAGCCGAACAAAGGACCTGAGCAGCAGAACAGGATTTCGCCTCAACAGCCGAAGAAGACTTCACTTGCCTGAACGACAGAACAGGACTTCAACTTATACAAAAAGTATATGACACAGTGTGTTCTCAATAACACGAATTTGTCTCTTGATAGTACAATCTTCCTATAATCTTCTCCTTTTGATATATATGTGTGTATGTGAAGAATATGGAAGTAAATGAATGATTATGTAGAAATTTGAATGCTCAAAATGTTAGAATCAGTGTAGTATAGAAATAGAAAGCTTTTGATCAATTCTGGTGAATTAAACAAATGATTCTAATACGTTTATATAGAGTATAAAGAGTTGTAATCATTCGTGAAAAGTTATCATGAAAGAGTATGGATGTATCTCTTAGCAAAAGGTTGTAACTCTTCATGAAAATGAAATGTCTTTTCAAAAATATAGCAGTTGAAGATGTTCAGCCATCTGAAAATAAATTTCAGACTTCTGAAATTTGAAACGTGCAAACCAGAAAAGAAATAGGCTATTTTTGCCTAGATTCAGACGTCTGAATTTGACCTATAATTAAAAATTACCATAGCTCAAATGGTTAGAGCACTTGCCTTCTAAACTAGTGACCCAGGTTCGAGTCCCGCTCCATGCAATTTTTGAAAACTTGATTTTTCATTTAAAATATGAATGTATATGTGTGTATACCATTTGGAGAAGATTTTAACATTTGTACACTCTAGACACGACACTCTATGACTAATAATACTTTGTTTGTCACCTTTGTCATGTCTCTATCGTATATATCTCTTCTTGTATCTCCATATACATTCTTTTATTCCTTTGTACCGTGTATCTTCATTTTGAATGTATTTGATTATCTCTTTTTGATGCCCATGTACCTGAAAATTAGCTTAGAGGTTCTTTGACATAATTGTATAGTTGTTGTCATTAAAATCCAACAATTGAGGTTCTAACATTCTCCTCCTTTTTGATGATGACAACTATACAATTTTTAAAAAATATTCATTCTATATAAAAAATAATATTATTATGTTTAAAGCTCCGCCTAAGTATAACATCTCCCCCTAAGTATAATATCTCCCTCTATTAATATGCATATGAATTTCTCCCCCTTTGTCATTATCAAAAAGAATGAGGGAATATATAAAATTATATAAAATATCTTGTGTATAATGAGATAAACTCATTATTAATTATGAAGGAAAAATAAAATAAATTTTACCATATTTACTGAAGTCCATATTTTACTGTAAGCACGTAATTCTATTAAACGTATGGAACATTCTTTAAAATTCCAAAATCTATCATTTTCCTTTTGTTTCTCTAAGCACCTGCAAAAAATAATAATAATTTTCGGTACCCACTTACTATGTTAGGGTCTTGGGGGGTTAGGTCTTTGGAAACCATACCCATTTGGGTGTGGTTGAACATTTATAAATATAATTTTCATTACAAATTACATTCTTATAATAGTTGCTAATATAAAGTTGTTTATCATGATCAATCATATTAGCTTGAATCCATATCTTAATACTATTAGTCATTAGCTTAGTATTTGAAGAATAATTTCTATCATATCTAAAAAAAGTACTACTATGACTATAACTGGTTTTAAAACTATCTTGATTACTAGTACTAGCACTAAAGTTAGTATACATGAATGCATATCTAGTACTATTTTTACTTTTAGCTTGTTTATAGCCTAAACCGTTTTTATCATTGTGAGCTGTTGAATTCTTAACACAACCTAATCCCTTCTTATTTGGAGCAGGTTGAGAATTTTCAATAATCCTGGATAAATTTTCTCTCCCTTTATTAAAATTGGAAATATTTTTAGTAATGTCATCAAGCTTAGTTTTGAGACTAGTGTTATCTAACTCAACAATTTTAATTTTTGTTTTTAACTCATGATTTTCAGAAGCTGGAGCATTATTCTTTTCTTTTTGAGCTTCTATTTTTTGACTTAATAGAGTGAGTTGAGAATTGTCTTAATCTTGAATTTTCTCATGTTCTTCTTCTAATATTCTCTTCCCGTCTTTAAGCATATCTCTTTCGAATTCTGCTTTATTCTGATTTTCCAAAGCTTCCTTATATTTTCTTTTGATACTTTTTAAAGTGTCTAGAAGTTTTGAATTTATTTCTGTCATATCATCAAAAGTTAGATCACCAACCTCATTATCTTTTGCCATGAAGCATTTGTTTGTTTGCTCCTTTGATTTTTCTTTATTGCTCTTCCTCTTCTTATTGCCTTGACTAGATCTCTTTGTAGCCATTTATTCTTGGATGTTGTTACGATCTCTAGAAAACCAGGCTTTGATACCAAATGTAAATCGCTATGCTTTGATACCAAATGAAAGTTACTGGTGCGGATTGTGCTATATGGAATTATAATATACTAGTGCGGAAATAAAACAAAGTTACTGTAGTAGAGTAAATAAGAAAAATAAAATAAGCACACCAGGAATTTTTATACTGGTTCGAACTTCCCGTTCTACGTCCAGTCCCAGACTCCTTCTGGAATTTCACTAACACCATTCCTCACTTAACCCGGAGGAACAGGTTTACAACAACCCTTGAACAGCCGAACAAAGGACCTGAGCAGCAGAACAGGATTTCGCCTCAACAGCCGAAGAGGACTTCACTTGCCTGAACGACAGAACAGGACTTCAACTTATACAGAAAGTATATGACACAGTGTTTTCTCAATAACACGAATTTGTCTCTTGATAGTACAATCTTCCTATAATCTTCTCATTTCGATATATATGTGTGTATGTGAAGAATATGGAAGTAAATGAATGATTATGTAGAAATTTGAATGCTCAAAATGTTAGAATCAGTGTAGTATAGAAATAGAAAGCTTTTGATCAATTCTGGTGAATTAAACAAATGATTCTAATATGTTTATATAGAATATAAAGAGTTGCAATCATTCGTGAAAAGTTATCATGAAAGAGTATGGATGTATCTCTTAGTAAAAGGTTGTAACTTTTCATGAAAATGAAACGTATTTTCAAAAATATAGTAGTTGAAGAAGTTCAGCCATCTGAAAATAAATTTCAGACTTTTGAAATTTGAAACGTGCAAACCAGAAAAGAAATAGGCTATTTTTGCCTAGATTCAGACGTCTGAAATGGTCAATTCAGACGTCTGAATTTGACCTGTAACTAAAAATTACCATAACGAGTACGGAACGATGTCAAAGGAATGTTATCCTCTGCAACACGAAGCTGATGAAAACCGGTTGCCAAGTCTAATTGTGAAAAGACTCTAGCACCAGTAAGTTGATCGAATAGATCATCAATCCGAGGTATAGGATTTTTATTCTTGATAGTAAGATCATTAAGCTTGCGGTAGTCAACGCAAAGCCTAAGTGTACCATCGGATTTCTTCACAAAAATAGCAGAAGCTCCCCAAGGAGAGGAACTAGAGCGAATAAATTGCTTCGTCTCCAATTCGGATAATTGTTTGCGCATCTCCTCATTTTCTTTATTGGACATACGATAAGGAGGACGAGTAATAGGTAAAGCTCTAGGAATTAGATTAATTCTGAATTCAATTGCTCGCTTAGGTGGTAATCCTAAAACGGGCTCAAATATGTCGGAAAATTCACGAACAACGTGAATAAGGGAAATGACATCTTCCTCATCATCATTATCGTCATCATGAGGATTTAAAGAATACAAAGATGCAGCCAAGTTGGAATCCGAATCTTTAAGATCAATAGAAATCTGCTTAACAGATTGAGGATGTCGAAGATGAATAGTCCACTCAGGACATAAGATTTGAGCTTCATAGCGGTTAAGCCAATCCATTCCCAAAATCATTCCAAAGCCTAAGTAGCGCATAACATGCAAATCGGCTCGGAAAGAAAAATCACATAAAACAATCTCGACATCTTTACAAAGTAAACTGAGTGTTGCGGACCCACCAACCGGATTCGTGATTCTCAAAGAAGTCATTAAAGCAACAACACTTAAAGAAAAAGTATCAACAAGTTCCTTTGATATAAAAGAATGAGACGCACCCGTATCAAAAAGAACTCGAATAGGATGATCACGAAACACAATAATGCCACCAAGGATAGAATGAGAAATACCTTGACCACGAGAAGTGTTGCAAGGGGCTTGCGCCACATTAAGCTTTCCCACCTTCTTGTTTTGGAGTTTGGGGCATGCAGATAAATAATGATCCGGGCTTTTGCAATAGCGACAAGCGCGGGGCTATGAACACTTGTTCGCATAATGGTCCTTAGAACCACAGTTGTAGCATTGCCCACCACTAGAGGCAGAAGCCTTCGCTGCCAGAAATGCTTGTTTCCCCTTTTTATTGGTATTAGGACCCTTGAATTTATTAGGCCTTTTCTTGTTGTTGTTGAAGTTCGGTCTGACACTCCCAACTTCAACATCACTCTCCATATCCGCCTCTTCAAGACGAAGAGCGATATCAATGAGTTGATCAAAAGAAACTTATAATTTTAGAAGTAATGGCTTCTTGAGATTTTTGTTCAAGCCATAGACAAATCTCTGATTCTTCTTCAATGGGGTGTTTATGTATTCAACCACGTATTTAGAAAGTGACTCGAATGATGCGACATAATCTGCCATGGAGGATTCACCTTGAACAAGGTCAATGAAACGACGAGCCAATGTCACCTTCTTAGCTTCTGGCACAAACTTTAATTCGAATCATTCTCGGAATTTCTCCCAAGTAAGATCCGCTTCATTTATTTCAAAAATCAGAAGCTCGTACCAGTCTAATGCTCATTCTTGAAGCATATGAAAGGCCACCTGAACTTGATGAAGATCAATAAGATTCATGCAAGAAAAGATGCGATCGCATGTTCTGAGCCAATCTTGGACTTGATCGACGCTTTCGGAACCCATAAATGGCTTCCCACCCAAGTTGGTATAGTCACTGCACAAGCGTGCAAACCCGGATTTAGGGTGAGTAGGCTCTGGATTGGGTCCGGCAGCTTAAGCGTTCTTCACGAGATCAAGAAGTTGTTGTGCATACATAAATACTCCATCTTAGGGAGTAGCACTAGATTGACCGGCGCTTGGACGGTCTGGTCTAACCATTTCTCTTCTTTAAGAAAGAAAGAAAGAAGAAGAAAGAAGGTTATTCACAAAATGAATATCAAACAATAATGATTGATAAAACAAGGCATCACAAAGGAAAATAGGATAAGACGGTGCGAAGACTCGAATTAAATCCTAAGGCACGACTCCTAAGATGGACTTAGGACGATGATCCTTGTTAAATTATCCTACATTGTTCCGAAGTTTGGCTCTGATACCTAGCTGTGACGCCCTACCTCTATACTCATGCTAGTCAAGAACACTACGAGGTAATACCGTCGACTAGCACGAAGAATAAGGCTGTTGAGGAGCGACCATCTGTCTAATTGCTTTGTGTGAGTACCGATATGCCAAATTAAAAATATAACTTATCATCACAAGAGAAAATTCGACCTACCGACACAAACTCATAGCTGCTACACAGTGGCTATAATATCTTCGGAAACAAATATAGAAATAACCATAACACAAATCAGTCACAGATATCCATATCACAAAGGCGGAAAAAAGATATGAATATAACACATAAAAGTGTATATCATAGTAGTGGTCTAGCAAGATCCACAATATCACAAAAGAATAGTTACAAGTGGTACCCAAAAGAATAAGTATACATCATGGAGCCTATATCTCAAATGTATACGACAAAAACTACTAATCTAAGTAGCTAGCCAAAAGTCGGAATAAAAATCCCAGATGAGGAGTCAAGTAGAAGCATCTGTAACATCTCGGTCTGACTCGAGTATTATTTAATAAGAAAATAATAAATGGATCAGTCTAGCTAAAAATATAAGATAAAATGATATAGAATAAGAGATATGACAAAATCGTATGATAACCATAATGTCATACAGTGATAAGTATGTAATTGAAAATCAACTAGAGGTTTATCAATATCATAAGAATCTTCTCAAAGATCAAAAAGAATGTCATACTCTTTATTTTTATTCACCAACCCATAAATATTGACAATTATATCAATGCCAATCACCAAAGTTAATGACACACAAATTCACCAATGCACAAATATTGATAAAACTTATCAATGTAAATCACGAAAATTGGTGAAACACAAATTATAGAAATCATCAATGGAAATCCAGAAATCACAAAAATGGGGAGGCCTATCACAAAAACGGGAGCATGAAAACTCACCAACACGTGTATCACAAAACGGAACGCTATTCCATGGTTGATAACCATTAATTTTGAGCCGAAGCTCCACAGAACGGTCCGAAGACCATGGGTCGCTACCCCACCAAATTGAGCCGAAGCTCCACAGAAACGAGGTTTAGTCTCCCTCGTAGACGAAGAGACATCGCACATTGCTAGTCTAAATCACAAAAATGATCATCATCGATCATCAAGAAGTGTCAATTACACTAAGCTAGTAAATATATGAGCTTAGCTTCATGTTCCACAACCACTAGCTTAACTTAAATATTTACGAACAAATTGTAGATCTCCACTAGAAAATTGTCACAAGAGATTCAATCGAACAAGTCCAAGAATTAACCGACGAAATAAACGCAAGCGTTTCATACCACTTGTTTTACTATGCCGTTTAACTAGATTTCTCATACGAGTGAGGTAAAGGTTTGTATATGCTAGTAGATTGGAAAACGGTTTAAGAAATGAGCTTTGTAATAAAATAGGGTTGAAATTGTTTTGATGAAAGTGTTTTAATATTTACTACTAGTATAGAAAACCTTTATGTTTTTAAAGTGACAAATCACAAAAACGATTGTAGAAATAATCAATCACCAAAATTCACATTCGAAGACGTGAATAAGATCTAAAGAAATCGATACCAAATCCATCAAAATGGATATTCCCAAAAATCCCGAAGAGAATGTCATCAAAGTCGATAATAAATGATAACGACAAAACGGAAACAACACGAATCGATTACATTTGGAAACTCAAGCAAAATAGGCATAATAGGCCAAAGCAAGAAGATTCAGACGTCTGAAATGTATGATTCAGATGTCTGAATCTGAAAAATAAAATATTTTCCACAACGGAATTCAGACGTCTGAAGCTTATATTTCAGACGTCTGAAAATAGCTAATTTAGCTTATTTTCTTTCTGGTTCAATTCGAACCAATTCAGACGTCTGGAAATATTGATTCAGACGTCTGAATCTGGGAATAGAAATTTTCCCAGTATAATATTCAGACATCTGAAAAGGAGCATTCAGATGTCCGGAACCTGTTTCTCAGGCTTTTCTTGAACCTTGTCCAAAAATGGCCCAAAATGAATATCGAAAGCGATCGGACGAGCAACAACGACTAAGGATTTATGCCAAGCGACAACCCAGCCTTAAAGGCTCTTTGATACGCCTCGAATATCAATGTCCAAATATCCATATAAGGATTTTCATAAAGTTGCTTTCAAAACACCAAAAATTGGAATATTCACCAAAGCAATCCAAACCAAAAGCAAATGCACATGAATAAGTGTTAGGAATTTATACCTAACAACAAGAATAGATATAGACATAGATGTGAGATAAAAATCTCACCTTTTCACAAAATCAAGGAAGAAGAAGCTATAGAGCAATGGCAAGAACAATCACTCTTCAATACATCCCAAATGAGCTTGAATCTAAGCTCGAAAGAGAAATATTTCCTAAGTTAGGTTTAGGAAATTTCTGAAATTGAAAGGACAAAGAGTTGGAGAAGATGAAGAGAAGGCTTACCAAAACTTCTTCTTGAATTTGAAGCTAGAGCTTGAGTTTTGCAAAGAACCTAGGGCTTAGGATTTTAGTTTTCACTCTCTTCCTCCATTTTTGATGAAGCTTGAATGTATTAGGAAATTATGAAGGAATGAAGAGAAGAGGGGGTGAGGCTTGGGTCTAATAGGCTAAAACTAAACCAAAACCCTAAGTGAAAAAGTAACAAATTTCCTCTAACTCCAAAAAAATTGAAGTCTATACTCAAAAAGGTCGCAAACATCATTTTGAACTCAATGGGTGTGGTCTCGAGTCCTAATTCGATTGTTTGCAAAAAGTAGCTTTTCGGACTATAATCCGACTAACGATGAAATATTTAAATAAAATATTTAAATATTCAATCGTGAAATATGTGGGTTGTTACACTCTGTTACTTGACCATATTTTGTTGTTGATCTGGTCTGTAGCATTTGTGTTGACATTGACCATTTGTTCACGTTGTCTGGATTAGTGCAGTTTCATTGTAGCTTCACTTTGAACTTCATGTGTACATTTGGGTTGCACCTGTGTTGAATCCAGCTTATAGCTCGGGTTTGACCTTGTGCTCGTGTTATGACTTTATTTGTATTGCACTTGAGTTGAACCCGGCTTTTAATTGATTTTAACCTTATGCTGACCTGTCCCTGTAATTTTATCAAGTGTACATTGGTTTGCACAGCCTTGTGGCTTGTAATTTTATCAAATGATACACTGTGCATGTCATAAGCTGTTCGTGTATGATGAATTCAAATTTAAATGATGACGAACAACCCAAATAACCAAGGCAAATTATATTTTCAAAATATACACTTTATTTTTCACTGCAAAATATTTTCTTTTCAATTTTACTGCGTTAGTTTTTATTTTGCAGATTGCTCAGATACTGGATTCAATCTGGAATAGAGTTGAAGATCAAATACGAGTGAACGAGTGATATGTAGTGAGGTGCAAATGTATAGTGAAAAATGTGATGTGATTGAAATTGTAATAGAAAATTATACCATTCAAAATTGTAATAAATATTTGTTTAAATAAAATATCTCTTTGAATTTAAATTCTGTGTTATTTATTTTATTCAGCAAATATTTATTAATTATGTGAAAAATAAAATAGTACATTAACAAATACATTTAAATGAATATATATATATATATGTTTATTATCATCAAAAAAAAAATCATATACTAGCATATTCAACAATCTCCCCCCTTTTATGATAACAAACATATATTTAAGATTTTGAATTTAGTAAATGTATTTGGTCATTCAATTTGCTCCCCCTATTTGAATTCTCCTCTCTACACAAAGCTACCCCTTCATAGATGCATGAAAATAAATAAAAATATGCAAATGAGCCTAGAAGAAAATAGAAAATAAAATATTTGACCTTTATTTATCAAAATCTTAACTACTTTTCTCTCTCCCTTTTGTTATCAGCAAAAGAGTAATAATGTTTGAAAAATAGAGACAAAGCGATAGATATTAATACAACATTAAAACTCAATCGAATATAAATATTAAATTTCAATAAAAAATCAAACAAAAATCATAAATACTCTGTTTGATGTATATTTCACTTTAGAGTGATAGGGATGATGTCATCACATAAAACCATACAGTTGTGCCTATTTGTGGTATATTTATTTCAGGAATTTGAATATCTATTAACCATGCATAATCGTGAGGACTTTTAAATGAGATTAGTGGTGTTCCAAATTTTTATTAAAAAATGAATTTCAAGCATCTTCTAACCAGCATAACTGTGAGGACTTTTAAATGGGATTAGAATCAATTTGTCTATTTAATCAATCAATTTTGATATTCGTTCCATACATGCATAACCGTGAGGACTTTTAAATGATCATGGAAGCACATAATCCAAAATTCCAAGTAATTCTCCTATGCATAACCTTGAGGACTTTAAATGAGAGTGAATACTTTGGATGTTTTTATTTTTTAAAAATATAATGAAATGAAAAATGAATGCTTTCCCGTTTAAAATACCACATATTGACATATTATATTGGATTTTGATGGGTGACGGTCAATAGAAATATGATAGAATTAGAGATGGTCGTGGAATTTTTGCCAACAAAAAGTTTTTATAACTCTTGTTTAAATTTCTAAAGAAATTTACTAGGTATACTGTCTCAAGTTATAATATATGATCAATATCAACACTCATTACTTTTTCAATCACTATTTATCTTTTTGATAATCGAAGGGAGTTCGGATTAGTTAGTGTAGTCATTTAAAATCAAATCCAAAAATAATTATCAAATCAAATTTTCTAAAATAACTAATCTGAAATAAGGTCAACTATTTTCTGAAGGGGTTATAAAAGAAAAATGTCTGCTATTTGAAAATTAATTGGAGATGAAAAATATGCAGATATTTTCTTTGAAAATGATGCAACTATGAAGGTCTCTACATAAATCACGTTCCACTAGTAATTTTTCTATCAACTGGATTACCAGTGTAATCTAAATCCTAATTTCTTGTTGACTCAAGATTATCATTAGTTGAATGTTATTGACCAGATCGTGATGTTGCAATAAATTTCTCAAAATCATTTTTACAGCATTTAAATGGAATTGAATTGAAGCCGTGCGTAGTGTTAGATCCAAAAAAAAAATATCCACATGTATCAAGAGTAATCATCAAAACATCATCATTAATCCAAAAACAAATCTTTATGAACCAATATAAAGTCTCTAGAAATACTTATTGTATTTTTGGCATAAAAATATAAATGGCAAACAATTTTTGAAAAAGTCAGAATCATTATCAACATTCATTATCACATTACTGGCTAATTTAAATTTAAATTTAAATTATGGTGCAGATTATCACATTTAATATATCATTCAAGATGAATATACCATTACCTTTTTTACCTTTACCTATAATATTTCGTTGTTGCTTATTGTGATTCTACCACCTTTGTACTAGACTAAGGAACTTTGAATTGTCGCCCGTTGTGTGCCTGAAACAGTCAAAATCCAGGAAACACTGTTGTCGTTCCTTAGCCTGCCACTATACCTACAAGAGAGAAGATTTTTTTGACCTATTTGTTTTTATAGGTCCATGATTGTTAGTGGCAAAATATTTTGGAAAAAAATATTTGAGTAGACCCAAAGCTTTTTATATATGTTCCTTTCGACACCCAGCTTTGTTTGACTTTGAGGGATTTTACATTCGTGTCCTTTGGAACCCAAATTGGTATGGTTTTCACATTTTTTGGGTCTATACCAGCAAATATTGTGATTATGTCCAATTTTTCCACATATTGTGCGCTTTGAATTGACTTGATTAATTACATTTCTAGCACGTTTAGATTGATTATACCTAAGCCTTATCTAACAATATTAGTTTCTTTCCCTAATAGCATATTTAGCGATCTTTCACTTTTGGAAAATTTTGCTAGACTTGTAGACAATTGTTGGACTTGTTTTTTGAGCGATTCATTTTCATTCAATAATTGTGTGCACTTTCTAATAAAGTTTTCTCTCCTAATATTTTCACTTCCTTTCAAAATCAGAATCTCATTTTCAAGTGTTTTAGTTTTAATTTCTGATTTTTTAATTTCTTCTTCAAGTGATGGACACGTATCACACTAAGGGCTCCTACTTTGATAGTTTTTAACCAATTGATCAAGCTGTTTATTCAGATCTATCAAAGAACTCTTCGTGATTCCATTTTAGTTTATTTCTCCCTCGGTCTTTCAAAACACACATTTACCTTATGAAAATATATAAGTAATTCCAAATGAGAAAGTTTTGATACCTCGCTTGGCTCGTCATTATCACTGTTAGTTGTATCACCTCAAAAACACAGATCTGCTTTTTCACTCTCATTGCCAGTGCTTTTATCAGCTTCATCATTTTCATCCCAAGTGGCTGCAAAATTTCTCCTTTTCAGTTTCTTTCCTTTGCCAAGTCGATTTTGAGGACAACTAGGTTTAATGTGACCAGGTTTGTTGCACGTGTGAGAAATGATTTCTTGTTCTTCTAGTTTGTCTAGTGCTTTGGCTATTTTACTTTTCAATTGTTGATTTAGAGCTGGATTTTCATATCTGCGATTCCATTTTTTGAATTTCTTCATTAACAGGACCAGTTCTGCTGCACCATCATCATCATCATCGTCATCTTCACTTTCATTGTTCCTTTGAGAGCTATTGATTTCTTTCGAGTATTACCTCCTTCACGCTCTTCCTTGTATTCCATTTATAGCTCATAAGAGATTTCTGATGAGTTCTTCAACTTTGATTTGTTTCAAATCTTTTGATTCTTAAATGGCAGTGATTTTGGCTTCAAAATTCCGAAGGAGGACTCTAAAGATTTTCTGTACTATCTCCAACTCTAAGTATGATTTTTTGAGAGATTTTGATTTGTATACAATATTGGAAAATCATCCGTACATCTCTTTGACATTTTCTTCCTTGGCCATCGTGAAATTCTTGTATTCACTACTAAGCATGGCAAGGGGAGATTCCTTGACTTGAGATGTTCCTTCGTGAGTGACTTCAAGTGTGTTCCATATTCCTGCACAGTTAGGCAATGTGGGACACGATTAAATTCGATTTGATCCAATTAACAAATAATAGAATTCATAGCTTTAGCATTAGCATTCTGTAGTCTATTTTCTTGATCTATCCATTGATCCATTGGTTTATCTATTTCCTGATTATCTACAACTATAGTTGGTGCTCTATAACCTACCTCAATAATGTTCCAAGCATCAATGGTTTTTAGAAAAAAATTCATTCTATTCTTCCAGTAAGCATATTCACCATTGAACATTGGTGGTCTAACTATGGACTGACCCTCAGGAAAAGCATTACTAAAAGAAGCCATTTTAAAAATTCAAGTTTGTAAAACAAAAATTGGCTTTTGAAAAATCAAATTTTTTAAACAAGAATTGACTTCTTTTCCTAGCTCTGATACCACTTGTAGGATCGATTTCACCCTAGAGGGAGGGTGGTGAATAAGGTGATACTATTAATTATAAAAATTTATTTCGGATGTATATAAAATATTTTCAACACAGATAATAGGCTAATAGCAGAATAATAGCAGCATAGATAATAACAGAATATAAAAATGCAGAAATAGAACAGCATAGATTTACCCAACTTCGACAAACCCTGCCTATGTGTTGCCCCCAATGTTTCTACTAGAAATTAAGTAGTTAGTTGCTTACACACGTAAACTTACGACACCCGCTATCGACTAACCTAACCCTATGCTCAAAACCCTGCCACAACTCAGCCACTGAGTTGCGTATTCTCGAACTACACCACCGTAGTTCGTACCCTAGTCACACGACTAGAATTTACAATAGTTTAAAAGAGAAAAAGATAAATTAAAACAATAAAAATAACAATAAAACCCTAATTTATAAACTAAATCCCAATCACTATCTATAATAACCAGCCCAAAATAAACTTATCACAAAGAAAAAATTGTCGGCTCCTTTTTCTTTTATTTCTTCGGCCTTATTGAAAAAATGGATGTGTTCTTTGCTCATTCGTTTTTCTTCGATAAATTAGGGCTCTGGCAATTGAGGTGCCGCTTCCATTGATCAATCGAGTATATAATCTTCCATTGCTAGCTTCGTGGATTGATCGTCTCTTTGATTATACACATGGCTGTTTCAATTAAGTCGAGTTCGTCTGTTAAATTGGTATGCAGTTTTTCCCTTTTTCGATATTTGATATACTCGACTTTGATTCAGTTTAATGATTTATTGGTCTCTGTTTTTCTTGAACTCGAATGAATTTGGCCTATGATGCTATCGGGTTTATATAGGGTTCGAACATCTTGATTTACGTTCGTATATATTTGTTTGAATTCGTCACTTGCTATGCTTTGGCCATTTGATTTTGTATGGATGTTGATGATTTCTCTAACTTTGTCACTCTGTATATTTTTATTAGCTTGATTAACATGTCTTTGATTTTGACATGTTCGATTTCCTTGGCTCTCACGGTTTTGATTCTATGGCACTTGATTTTAGTTATGTTCCTCATTCTCTTTGACTTCGGTCAATTGCTCACGGCTTCATGTGAATTTTACTGTTGAGCTTTGTTCGAATGTGATATTGGTCTTGACTTTGTTTATTCATGTTAACATTTGGCTTTGATTTGCCTTGTTGACATCAGATTGGTTGTTAGACCTATCCACTTTGTTTCACTGCATATTCCAGTATGCCATTGTACATGACTTGTGTACTTGTCTCTGATCTGTTGGCACTGCTCACTGGTCCTGGTTTGAGTCACATGTATCGGTTGTATTGTTCATTGAGATAGCCGTTAGAAACAGTGCACATTCACATGTATATATGTATATATGTGTATGATTCATGTGCTTCTTTCTCTTTCATTCAGTCCTTGTGCTCTAGAGTCTTTTTGGTTTTATGTGCAGTTTGTAACTTGTCGAGCACTTGTATTTTTGAGTCGCTATTTCATTCACTGCTTTGCGTTGTGCCTCCATGTAGCTTGTCTGCATTTGGTTTCATTGGAAGCTTTGTTTGGTCTGTTTGCTTTTTGTGATGATCATCACTTTTGCACTGTGTATGCTGACATTACTTTGTGCATCTCTCTATTGCATACCTGTGCATCTCACTGTTGCATTGCTTCGAGTCAGGTTCCATTGGTGGCTTCACTTTGGTATTATTGCATTTTGTATCATTTCTGCTTATCTTGTCCAAGCTTATACTTATTGAGGCTACTGCACCACAATTGTCACACTGGTCTTTGTTGTTATTTTTTTCCAGTCAAGTATCATGTACATATCTTAAGCATTTTTGTAATCGAACTGTTTATAAGTTTTGTCGCTTTGGCTCGACTTGATACTCTACTACTTGACCATATTTTGTTGTTGATCTGGTCTGGAGCATTTGTGTTGACATTGACCATTTGTTCATGTTTTCTGGATTAGTGCAGTTTCATTCTAGTTTCACTTTGAACTTCATGTGTACAATTGGATTGCACCTGTGTTGAATCTAGCTTATAGCTTGGGTTTGACCTTGTGCTCATTTTGTGACTTTCTTTGTATTGCACTTGAGTTGAACCCGGCTTTTAATTGGGTTTGACCTTGTGCTCACCTGTCCATGTAATTTTATCTAGTGTACATTGGTGTAAATGGCTTGTGGCATGTGCAGTGATACACTGTGCATGTCACAAGCTACTCGTGTATGATGAACTCAAATTTAAATGATGACGAACAACCCAAATAAATGAGGCAAATAATATTTTCAAAATATACACTTTATTTTAAAAATATTTTCTTTTTAATTTTACCGCGTTAGTGTCTATTTTGCAGATTGCTCAGATGCTGGATTCAATCTGGAATAGAGTTGAAGATCAAATACAAGTGAACGAGTGATATGTAGTGAGGTGCAAATGTATAGTGAAAAATGTGATGTGATTGAAATTGTGATTGAAAATTGTACTATTCAAAATTGTAATAAATATTTGTTTGAATAAAATATCTATTTGAATTTAATTATGTGTTATTTATTTTATTCAGCAAATATTTATGAATTATGTGAAAAATAAAGTAGTACATTAACAAATACATATATATATATATATATATATATATATCTGTGTGTGTGTTTATTATCATCAAACAATAATCATCTACTAGCATATTCAACATTATCTAATTAATTCACTTTAAATTTATAACTCAATATCGGATTTTTATCTCAAAAATCATTTCTTCTAATTTTTCTTGAGTTCAAATTCCTTTTTACAATGCAAATTTGGATTTTTATTTCGTTTCCAAAATAACAAACTCATTTTATTTTGGCTTATCTATTCCAATTTTCAATTTTATAAGTCACACGCTTATTTTTTTTCATATTTCCATTAATTCCATACTCGAGTATATTCCCATTTTGTTTTTAACCTGAGACTTTACATTTATTTACAGCCTAATATATATTTATTCAATTTGTTTCAATTTTTATAAGCTCTTCCAATTTATTTATTCACATTCCATATTTTCATTTAATTTTTATTTCATTCATAATTCACATCTTATGGTTGTTAAATCACCTTACCATTCAATTTCCATATATAATTCCATTCGATATAAATTTTTAACTTAACTCACAATTTCCTTTAACCAACACTTCTAAACCATATTCGAATTATTTATACTTAAATTAAATTCCACTCCAAACCAATTCATTTTTTCTTTATTCAATATAATCCCACTATTTATTTTATTACAATCCACATTTAATTCGTTTTTCTCTTAAGTCAAATTTTATTGTTAGCTCGAATCCATATTAAATATTAAAACCTATTTGATATTATTTTTCTATCCATTCCACTTTCATTTAACTTAGCTCGAATTAAATTCAAATCCCTATAAATTTTCTTTTACCCATTCAATTTATTTAACTTTCATAAGTTAAATTCAATTTATAGAATCCATTTTAATTAATTCACTAATTCCTTTTATTATCTTCATCACTTCATTTATTTATTCCATTTACTTTGCTTAATTTTAATTTTATCCATTTTAAATTTACTCAAGTTAAAATTTAATTCCGAAATCCAATTTCCATACTTTCCTTATTTAGAATCAATTTCAATTTATAAGTTTATAACTTATTTTCCCATGATCTCTGAATTATTTAATAAGGATTCCAGAACTCAAATACAAGACATTTTTTCTAAATTTTGAAATCTCAAATATTCCGAAATCACACTTTTTACACTTATAACCAAACCTGGTTTTTATCCAAACAAATTCCCTTTAGAATATCCAAAACAAAACTGGTTTGCCCATCGAATCTAAACAAATCAACTACAGTAGCAATCTGCACCTATGAACTTGAAAATAAATACTGATGATGTTGCACAGTCATCACCCGGATTATTTTCCAACGACTGAAGTAAGTTAAGTGCTATTTCTCTTCCAAAATCCATTTAAAACCATTTCCTTTCGAAAATGTTCAAAAATAATACTCTTATTATTATTTTCTCACGCCACTTTGAAAAAAAAAATTCAAACTATCCTGAATTTAAATTTCCCGATTTCGGTTTAAATCCAATTTTAATTATAATCCATTTGTATAATTTATACTTATACAAATTTTCATTTGCTTATATAAACCATTTCCAATTTTATAATCTTGTTTGATTATAATATTATCATCCAAACACTCCAAACATATATAATAATTTTAGAAAATTATTTCTTTTAACTAAAAATATAATTTTTGGGTAAAATTATTTCATTTACCCCATTTCAAATCAATACTGTGTCGAATTACTCTATTCAAGTGTTTAGAAACCCTTATCGATACAGTTGTACGGGCTGTACCAACCAAAGTTCATAAGCCACTCAATAAACCACTTAACACAATATAAAACATTTTATATTCACTAACAATACGCGCTCATATCTATTAATACACTCAAACTCATTCTAGGGTACCGCTGACCATAACTCTAATGAGAAATCCTCATCAGAGTCAAGGTTCTCGCTTAACCTTCAGCTTTGATACCAAATGTTATAGATGGGGATTTTCGACCATCGAAAATCTACATTTATACGTCCATTATATAGAATGCCGAGTAGTCGAGTGCTGGAAATACCAGTTCATTGGGGGTGAAGAATAAAAAGATAAAAGAAATCAACAACACAGAATCTCACAATCGCAGCGGAACAAAATATAATATATAATAACAGATTTTTAATACAAGAACTGTACCGTTAATATATAAAACATTATCATAGTACATCAATCAATACATCAAATTTAGACAGTTTAATAACTTATCCCGATATACATAACTCATACAGCGGAAATAACCAAGTACGTGATATACGTCTGAACTCCTCAGCTCATCTCCTAAGCTTCATAGCATTTTAACCAGGATCTATAATACTCGGTCTGACCTGAGAATTATAATAAAATAACACCAGAGTCGGTCTGAAAAACTAGCGTGAGAAAAACAAACTCAATTTGAACTATTAACTATTCAAAATTCTTTGGAAATAAAGGTATCTCGTAAGACAACGTAACGAATTTAAACACAACGGATTTTTACCTTACAATAATCAAAACATTATTGTCAAATCCGTCTGATATTATAATAGTGTCTATAGAAAGTAAATAGAAAATAGATGAAATGCTTGCATCTCACATCCCATCATAGTTGGGCACAATCAAAACCATACGGCGCTTATTGGAGAATAGATTCCATCGAAGGATTGGGCCATTGGGGTACCACCCACCACAGTACACCTCTAGAACAATGTACCAAGGACCACGTCGGGATCCCCTGCTACACAAGACCGGCCTACCCCTAACCCGAATAGACCGAGTATGTTATCACCCCGAGTGTTCCCACCATAACCATCGAGAGCTCCTTCCATGCATAACTATATCCATAATATAAAGGTTTCCGAGAGCGTCTAGAAAGGTGATAACATACCCTACTTGGGTGCGACCTACTTAGCCTTGCTGCATCTCCTCTGTTTTAGTCATTCTCGGTTGATGAGGCTCGAGGCTAAGCGTTACCTTTCAAGAACAATTATACCTAGAATGCTCATCATCATCCAATGACGATGTTCTGATAGCATTCATCCATACAAGTTGTCCTGGATCTGGACAAACCGAATCACCGTCTTCATCATCTTCACGGTATTCATTCGTTACGTTCAAACTGGATCGAAGTGATTTTCGCATAATTAAATCCGATCCCGAACTCTTCGAAATGACTAGCAAAATTGGCCAAATTGATAGTCGGTTATTTAATTATCAATAAACATCCAAAGCGGACATCAGGTTTTATTTCAACCTTTCCAAAGTTCATTCCAAAATATCTTTATAAGACATTACTTCTCATACTTCAATATGTTGAAAATAGTTTTCAAACTCTTATATTCTTAACGGAACAATTCCAACCCTTCCCAATACTTAGAATATTTTTCCCACTCCATTTTATATTCTACGAAACAATTCCAACCCTTCACAATACTTAGAATATTTTTCCCACTCCATTTTATATTCAACACTTAAAATGTACTCCTTTTATTCCCTATTTCTTTTCATCAAAATCATTTACAATTTTATTTGTAAATTCCTTGGCTATTTTATAACGTATTCTATAAATCCGGAATTTCTTAACTAATTTCATTAATATTTCCAAAGCAAATTTTACTTGCTTATAGATTTAATTTTCCCTTTTTATTTCTTTATGAATTCTATTTTCATTTTCGAAGTTTACTTTGTTTTAACCACTTCGGAAGTTTTCCTTACTTTTCTTCCCAATTCTATTTTGGAGAATTCTCTTATGATTCCATCTACTAAATAATACTATTTCCAGACTCCCAAGAAGGTTTATAAATAAATTTAAAAAAATTCAAAACTCTATATATATATATATATATATATATATATATATAATGATAGATATTTAAAGGAATAATAGTAATTTATTTTAAGGCATGTTCAAATAATTATTTAAAATAAATACTCTTTATAACATAATTTCTTCAAAACAGGTTTTAAAATTTCGAAATTATTAAACAAATACAAAGTATTTTAAAAATTAACTTCTAAGTTATTTAAATACTAACCAACTTTAAATTACATAGTTTAATAATAAAAGTTTTCTTTTAAAAACTTAAAAAATAACTTAACTTACTTATAAAAATATATTTATAAACCTAGGTAACCAAATTTTAAATTTATAACCCCTCTCGGTTTTCATCACATTACTCCCATTTCGGTCTCCTTAACCATCTTTACTTTTAAAAAAATAGTATCTACTATTTTTCTCACCCTATTCCCATATTTAAATATAAATTCTTCCCATAAATTTATATTGCAAATTTATTATCTGATATCGATTCCTTTTATTTATAAACATCGTTTATAATTTTTCTATAACTCCTATGAGTTTGACTAAAATAATCTTTCTATAAAATTCCATTTTATAAATTCAATTTCTTATAAAATCCATTTATTTCTGCCAATCTATTTTTAATATCGATTTTTACTTCTTTCTATATTTTTCGAATATCATTTTTAAAATCTAGTCTTTAAAAATTGCTTTACATAATTTGTTTTAAAATCTCAATTTAATTATTTTCCCGCATTTTTAATACGATCAAAAATCCATTATTGCTTATTCAAATCAATCCCTTTAAAATAATCCAAAGTTTCGATATATATATTTTATATTAAAATCTCCTTTTAATTCCTTAAAAATTTAAAATAATATTTACGGTATTTAATACTCCAAAAATTTATCTCCATGCCACTATAACATTTAAAAGTTTAAACACACAATAATCCATCATTATATATATATATATATATATATATATGAAAAATACTAATATATATGAGGAATCCAATTGGATCCCTCCAACTTGTTTTTCCTGCATCCACAGATGTTAGACAACAATAAAAATACCAATCCCACTTCGAGGGGGATATTGTGGTATATAGGGTCTTCCGCTATTATGCGGGGCACATATGGTCTCTTCCGCTAAAATGTGTGGGAATATCACTCCAAAGACTAATATATATATATTACTATATATATATATTTAACATCCAAAGATAATAATTTATAAATTCAACCAGCATTCAATAATTAATTTCAATCATACGAAATTAAATTCGGTAATCCAAATGAGTGAGAATTTCTCACCTTGATTTTTTTTCCTCTTATTTTCTGAAATAGCCCGTCGTTCCAATTCCAAATTCATTCCAGTGTACAAGGTTTTATCTATACTATCTAACATGACTTGTTTCGTAATTTTGGACCTCCTATGAATTAAATACGAATATGAAAGGTTTTGAACTAATTAATTTTAATTTTAACTAAATTAAATAATTTTCTAAATATATAATTTACTCGGCTTTTTCGCTCCTAAAAGAAGATGCCCGGCCTGACACCCACCCATGCTTGCATGCTAGCTTCCATCACTTTCCCACTGCATGAAATTCGAACTCGCCTGCCAACTCGAGAAATCGAATGCCCATAGACTCCCGCATATCTTCCATCGCAAGTGCCTCTGAACCTCACCCCCTCATGTCGCTCGCGAGTCTCCTCAGCCTTCGATTTCCTCGATGAACTTAACAACGGCTTCGACCATCTCCACCATTCCCAACCCCTCGCCATCATTCCAAATTGCTCGTGAGTGCCGCAGTGGTCTCCCCATTACCGATCGACATCGACGTGCATGCCTCATGCGGATGCTCCTCCTTGATCGATGTGGCTTCACGCTGCCGCTGCCCTCCTCCCCATATGCGTGCGACCGCGAATTTGCTCGCCATTTTTTTGAGGATTCGATTTCGAAAATGATTCTGGATGAAGAGCAGAAATACGCGATTTCAACTCTCAATTTTGAACCGGAAGGCATGAAGAGGGGGAACATGACATCAATTATTTTTCTCCGTTTCGTTTTGCTCGACCATTTTTTTTGAACTGTTCGAGCTTGAAGGTTTGAAAGGGGAAAGAACGCGATCTATATTAGAGAAAATGGTCGGCTTGAAATGATTTTGAGTTGAAAGGAAGAGATGGATGTGATTTTGGTGTGTTAGAATAGGTAAGGTCAACTCCAAGATGCACAGGAAAGGACAAGTTTGATTAAACGTCAATATATGAAATAAATTTCCAAAATATCTCGATTTCCGTAGCTTAAAATCTCGAACCCCTATCGAGGCATGTTGCTAGGCGTTTATAATGTTATACCCCTATTCCAAACGTGATGGAAATGGTTTTGAGTCCTAATTCGTTAGTATGGAGAAGATAACTTTTTAGACCCAATTGTTATATTTAATTTCGATATTAATTCCAACGCGTTTATATCCCGTACGATCAAATGATAACTCCAAACAATACGAAATTTGGAATTCGATAATAATGCATTATTACGGACCCAATGGAACTAGTTTCGTCGAATTCCGAGACCGTCCTTCGAAAAGTTATTTTTTAAATGTCAATTTAAAAGATATATATTTCAAAACTGAACAAATCACTTTTAATTGAAATTTTAAAACTTTTATTATCTTCATTATTATTAATATAAATTTTACAAGCCTTTAAATGATTTTTATCTGGTTTAAAACTCAAGATATAATAATTTAACCAATACTTCAATAATTAAATTATCCAATAAATTACTATATTTAAATTCATAATTTATTATATAAATAAACCCAATTTTTCATAATCAAAATCAATATATAATTAAAATTCAATATTTAAAACCATTTAAATACTCAAAATCGAACAACGAAAAATCCAGGCCGTTACAATTATCCTAAAATAAACACATAGTGAAACCTCACCGCTAAAGCATAGAACGAGTTTTTCCCTCACTAATTCATTAGCAATAATTACATCATATCATATAACTAATCAACATAACATTAGTACACATATAACCTCAATTCAGTTTAAGTATATTGTAATGACCGACCTTTTTGGACGGTTTAAGTAGACATACATGCCAACTCAAATCATTCAAGGGATCATATTGTTATGGGATAATTTAGAAAATTACAAAGAAAGAATGGAAAACTAATATAGAATCACGCAATAGAATGACAAAATATAATATTCAAATAAACAGTTCATGAAGCTGTTTACAAATAACATTGGTTATACTTTTACAATACAGATCAGAGTTATATACAATAAGAATAAATAAATAAATGCAGTGGAAAAACATGATGCAGCGGAATAAATATACTAAACAATAACAGTATTAAATCTTCATCTTCGTCCTCCAGAAAGTAGTCTTCGATAAATTGAAAAGCTCAGACTAACCCGAGCAAATTGAAAAGACAAAACACTCGAGCCAAAATTAAAAGATCTTATGTAAGTTAAATCAACTATAAATAAATATGAGTGTAATGGCATCAGAGATGTTTATGGGTTTTTCCATCTCCTATCCAGTGTCACATGAGTGCAATAACTTGAGAGAATGTTCGGGATTTCCATCTCTTAAGGATCCGTTAAACTATCTACGTACATAGTACAATACGCTATTATAACAAGGTCTACAGTAAAATAAAGTATTAAAATAGCATAAGACGTTACCCATATCTCCCTTAACACATTTTATATAGTGTCATAGTCTATACAGTACTATAAACTCCACCCGCATGCGGGCTATCAGGGAGCACTCCATGGGTACCACGTAAAACAAACTCGTAGAAGGAACGATAGGGCATGTGAACACGGCACTCGAGATGATGCCAGAGTAGGATTCTATCAATTGCGGATCCAGACCGGTGGTTACATATAGCAGCTACTACCACCCACATTGGAACACACTCTCATAATCAAAATCAAGGGGTGGCCACCAAATCATCATAAAGTCATAATATGGTATCGAATGATCATGTCCGATAGGAGGAATGACCTCACTTGGCCTAGCGTGGCTCCTGTTTTAGTCACATCTAAGCTGACTCACGGGAGTCAAGGCCACGTAAATACCTCATACAGAATCGTTCGCCAAACCATCCCACTTCATTTCTGGAATCTCCACCATGTGCACAGTTGTTAAAGAGGTTTTCGGTATTTGCAGGGAGTATGACAATATCCGATCCCGGTCTCTTTAACAACAAAACGATTATTTTTACACCGATGGTTCTTTTAAATTTCCAAAACCATTTCATAATTGATATCCAAATATCATATTCAATTCAAACCACATCACTTTCGAAATTATATTCACAATTAGGTTAAATTCTCATTCGAAATCATTATATTTACTCAAATATGTCATTTCACCAGAAAATATGATTTCATCCCAACTTATGTTATAATATTATTAACCTTATTCGCTTTAAAATCAAGGCTTTAATTACAAATATTTCCACTTTACAGCATCAGAAATTTAGAAAATAACTTAGATAGTTATAAATAGTTTAAATTAGTTTAACATAGTTCTAAATAGGTATAAATTAGGTTAAATGGGTTTAAAGTAGTTTAAATAAATTTCAAATAGATTAAAATGGATTAAAATACTTTAAATAGATTTAAAATAGTTTAAATAGGTTTATTATCGATTTATTTGGTTTAAAATAGATCGATTGAATTTGAAAATGATTAAATATAATTAAAATAGATTAAATACTTTAAAATAAATTAAAATAAATGAAAATAAAATAAATTAAAATAGTTTAATATAGTTTAACTAATTTAAAATAGATTAAAATATATTAAAATACATTAAGATAGATTAAAATAGGTTAATTAGTTCAAAATAGGTTAAATTACATTAAAATAAATTAAATAGTTTAAATTGATTAAGTTGGTTTAAAATATATTAGCTTATTTTTAATATTTGAAAATCTTAAAATTATAATTTTAAAGAACATTTACAGTTTATATTGAGATGATAAATTTGAAATTAACATCATATCTAACCATTACTTCCATTCCAACAATTCTGGATCATATCCAGATTTCAAATCAAACCCAATTTCAAATATTGAAATATCAAATATAACTATTCCAATTTTAATAGATTGTCAAAGTTACAATTTCCAACATTTTAATAACTCAATTTCGATGAATGTCGTTTATACTTCATATTCAGCTTTAAAGTTTCAATTTAAATTCTTTAAATAATTGCTTAAAACAATTTAATTTATAGCAGTCAAATTCTATTTCGAATATCGCTTAATTGGATCTAATTTTAAAGATTTGAAATCATTAAATTTATCTAATCCAATGTCCGTATATAATTCTCTACCATATGATCAAGTGATAATGAAATTTATCATTTCAATCTGCAAAGATTTATATTTTACGGATATATATTTTTTCATCCCACAATCCCAAATTTACTTCAATATATGAGATCACTCAAGTCCATCATTTAAACCCATAATGATTTCCTCTAATCTATCAGATCATTCGGGTATGTATCATTTCAACCCATAAATAACTTGTAGTGTTATAGCAATATAAAAATATATCCAGTCAACCAACATCAAAATCAAACATCCATTACAATCATCATTCGAACAAACTAATAAACATAAATAGATAATTGATTATCAATAACAGCTATAAACTCGCAATTTAAAATTTAATAATAAATTAAACGGTGATTATATTCGATAAATTCAAATTTAACCGGAATGATGATTCAACTATATCAAGCAGCAGTCAATCAAATTCAAATCACGTCGTAAATTTAATTTGACTAACATAAGATAATCTAGTAGTTGTGAGTGTGTCAAAATACTCACCTTTGATTTCAAATCAACTTAAAACCCAAAATAAGGCCTAAATTTTAACAGTCTCGGAATTTATCCAAACAAGTTTCATAATATTCGGCATTTCGATACGATTGCAACGGAGAAAACCACGCGTGAATCTGAGCTCGTATGAAAAAGTTATTCACGTTAGAACATTGAAAATTAAAAATTCAAATTAAAATAAAGAGGAAAAAAAGAATTTACCACGTCATCCAAGCTCAGATTCTTGAAACCCTACCTGCTTATCTCGCATACGCAACTTACACCCAGCCCCCGCCGTTCAAACGTCTGCCACCACCAAACCATGCGCCTACGACTAGATCAAGATTTACCGCTGCAACCTCCATCGTCGGCCGACCCTACGACCGTTGCCCCACCACGTCCGACCTCCCCACGTGTCAACACCGCCGCACCTCCTTATGGCCAAATTCAAGAGATTCCATCAACCTCTGACATGAACAAATGGCATGTATTGACTCCATTCGTCGAGCTCTATGTCGTGGTACCCTACGATCGTCGTAAAATCGACGATCCACCTTTGGATCGAAAATCCTAGGAATGGACGGCTGAGAAAGATCATCGATTTCTAACTAAATGAGGATTCGAATTGAAAAACAAATTGCATCAGTAGATTATGCTCATCGAGAGCTTCGAAATGGTATATAATATGTCATGGTTTGGAGGAGTTTGAACTTTTGAAATTGATTTTGATTTGAATTTGGATTTGGAATTTAGGTTTTCAGCCTTTGAGAAGAGAGAAACGATAGAAATTTTAATATGTATAGAAATCAAAAATAAAAGGGCTGCTAGGGGTAAAACTAAACTATTTATATGAACAAAGCCCGATAAGAAAATGAACTCATGTTGAATTGGTTCGGACAACAATAACGACCCGAAAAGCCGTTCCGTTTCCGAAACGAAAATGGATCGTCCCATATATCAAAATATATGTTTTTGATATTTTTGAACTCAATGGAATAGGTTTCAAGTCCTAATTCTATCGTATGATAGAGTTAGCGTTTAAAATCAGCTTATTTCAATTAAATTCAATTCAGTTGATTTCTACGCGTTTCGAGTACGTACGATCAAACGACAAGTCCGATCAATACGAAACTTGAAATCCTACAGTAATTCACCGTTACGGATCCGATGAAACATGTTTCGTCAAAATCCGAGACGGTGGCCAAAATGGCTATTTTCGCGTTAATTAAATAAATTAATATTAAATTAATTAGATCATCTTTTTAATTCCAATTTTATAATTAACAAATTTTATCATTTTTGATTACTTAGACATTTACAATAATTTAAAACAAATTTACATATCACTTCAATGTTAAATATTACACTAATTACAATGTTCAATTTCAACTGTAATTAAATCCAATTAATATAATTTAATTCCAATAAATTGATTTAATTTGGTTTCAATCTTTTAATTCCATCAATCATTACTTTATGGGCATAATTAACGTTGGTTTATATCTTTTACAGTAATATTCTCCAATTTCGTCTTAATTTCCATTAACGTAATATTTACTTACATTTAATTCCGATTGATTTCCAATTTAATTTAACAGACTAAATAAATAGGTAACATATAATAATTGTCACCATTAAATTTTAATCACGTTTATAAGTTTATTATTTACAAACAAATGTTATAACAACTTACACAATACTAATTCTATCCAATTAGAATTTATTACACATTATTTCATTAATTAACACAACATTTAAATTATCAATAACTCTTTAATCCAATTATCAATTAATTTACAATCTATAACCAATTATAACTTTTTAATCATTTTAATTAATTGGAATTACATTTAAAGTAGTTATCAATTACCTTAAATTAATACCATTCCATTTCATTCCAGTTATATTCTTATTATTAAATCTTAAATTTTAAATTTTCTCACATTAATTAAGTCATAATTTTTTTTATTTCTTCCACTATTCAATTATAAAACTTATTAAATTCAATAAATTAATTATTGAAAAATTACGGCTACCCTACTCAAAACTTTTCATCCTCGAAAATGAAAAGAAGCAATCAAGAAATTAATATATCTTATTCAAAATATCAAATTTATAAACAATTAAATCCTTTTACATTTAAGTTAATAGAAGTTTGAAACACATCTCATAAAAAATTTCAAAGTCAAAAATTCACAAAAAATTTCGGCAGAGTCTCCTTTGTACGGATAGGTCTAGAAGGAATAATAATATCAATAATAACAATATATATCATATATTTCAAAATAAAATATCCCAAACCACGGGAGAAACAATATAATATATCTATAAAACCGTAATCAGCAAAAACGTACCTATTTGTCGGGCAACAACGCTTATTTATGAAACCAAAAACGGCAGCTATTGCTTCCATAAACCTGTATTTCACTTAAATAATTCAAAAGAGGTTAATAATAATGTGAAATAGTAACATTTAACTTGTTTCAATCAAGAACAAATAAGTCAACACAACATAACAATAATCATTCGTAAAAAAACAATACAAACACCATTTTCAACAAAAAAAAACAGTTATCCAAATCCATAGCAACCAAAGAAAATGGTTTGTTCGAGTCCAAAAACTTTTAGTCGTATAAAATGATAAATAAACTACTAAGGATACCATACACTCAACTGTCGTAGATAAAAATCAATAGATTATTTACATATTTTTATACAGTTAGAAGTATCATTTCCCAATCATCCCATAAACCAATACAAACAAAAAGTTCAAATATAAGTTAAGTTTATTCTTATAAATATCATTTCATATTATTTATTGTTCTTCAGTTTCATTCATTCATTCAATGTTATTCAATTAATATACATTCATCGCTTACAAAATTTATTTCTCATCGATTCATATAATGTCATTCTCTTTTCATTACTTTCCATTCATTGTTTATGGAAGTTATTTTCATTTCAATTATCTAGATTATTCATTATTATGTAAATCTCTTTACAATTTAATTCACCATTAATAGGTTGTTATTTTTCACATTCATTTGTTTTATATATAGTATTATTGGATATTAAATTTATTCCTAAGTCATTTTAACACTTCTGAAGTTATAATCATTCAATTAATATAGTACACACTTTAATTATAAATGGCTTCAAAATTAACTTAAGTTTATAATTATTTACTAACAGTACATTTAATTTGTAACATTTCAAATTATTAACTTAAGTTTATTACTATTTTTAACATCAGGATTCTTATCTAGAAGAAATTCCATTGAACACTTTTATTACTTAAGTTTTACTTGTATAATATTCTATTACATATTCTTTTAATAATTTGGTAAGTTATATATATATATATATATATGTATGTATGTATGTATGTTTTCAGAATGTAATCGAAAGTTACCCAAGTTATCACATTTATTTTAATTAACAAAATGTTCAATAGTTACATTTTCCTATTTCCATTTCTTAATTTATAAATGACAACCTTCAATTTCTTTATATTTCATTAATCTCTTAACATTTAATTTCTTATTTCATATTTTAGCAGCTTCCAAATATTAAAATAGTTAAGATTTCATTTTATTACATTAATTGAAAACTACTAATTATCAGAAGGTTCAAGAACCAACTCTGGGTTATATTTCCAAATCATTTTAGAATAATATATATACTCATACCCTTTCTAGATCAAATCATATTTAGAAATCAAAATTTAAGATTTGTTTATCAAAAGAAAGTGTAGTAAAATTACTACAATCGTCTTTCCACTTTGAAAATCGAAAATAAACGTTGATGATGCATGCACTCATCACCGAAATTATTTTCCAGCGACAGAGATGGGAGTACAGAACTTATTTCTTTCCAAAATTTCTATAAAACCTTTCTTTCAAACCGTATTGAAATATTTATCAAAAAATACTTCTAAATATTATTATTATTATTATATTCCAAAATCATTCGAAAGAAATTTTCAAACTCCCGGTACTTAAGTTCTCAAATTTCAGTTTATGTTTATTTTGTTTGTAAAATTTTTTTTCAACCAATGTTTGTAAAATTTTACTTCCTAACAACCAAACATATCACCTACAATTATATACTTAGAAAACCATTCTTTTATATAAAAAATATAATACTAGGAAAAAATTACTTCATTTACCTATATTTTAAAACAAGTATTGTGTCGGTCTGCCCTATTAGGTATTTAGAAATTATGTCGATGTTATAGCGTCCTATGCACCAGCCAGAATTTATAAATACTAAACAAAACAAATTAACACAATACAAAACATTTTTATAGCACTAACAAATACGCTCTCTCATACATACATTCAGCGACTCATTCTAGGGTAATACTACCCTATTTCTAATGAGTCAGACCCCAAAAACTAAGGTTATCACTAAACCAACGCTTTGATACCAAATGTAATGACTGGCCTTTCTGGATGGTTTAAGCAGACACACATGCCAACTCAAACCATTCAAAGGGGCGGATTGTTATGGGATAATTTAGAAAAAGATAGAGAAAGAAAGGAAAACAAATATAGAATCTCGTAACGGAATGACAAAATATAATAATCAAATAAAAAGTTCATGAAGTTGTTTACAAATAACATTGATTATACTTTTACAATACAGATCAGAGTTACATACAACAAGAATAAATAAATAAATAAATAAATGCAGCGGAACAACATGATGTAGTGGAATTAATATATTAAATAACAATAGTATTAAATCTTTGTCTTCGTCCTCCAGAAAGAAGTTTTCAATAAACTGAAAAGCTCACAGTGACCCGAGCGAATTGAAAAGACAAAACACTCGAGTCAGAACTAAAAGATCTTATGTAAGTCAAATCAACTGTAAATAAATACAAGTGTAACGGCGTCAGAGATGTTCACAGGTATTGACATCTCCTATCCAGTGTCACATGAGTACAATAACATACAGAATGTTTGGGATTTCCATCTCTTAAGGATATGTTAAACTATCTACATACATAGTACAATACGCTAGTATAATAGTGTCTACAGTAAAGTAAATTATTAAAATAGCATTAAGGCATTACCCGTATCCCCCTTAACACATTTTATATAACGTCGTAATCTATACAGTACTGTAAATTCCATCTACAGATGGGCTATCAGCGAGCACTCCGTAGGTATGACACAAAACAAACTCGTAGAAGGAGCGATAGGGCATGTGAACACGGCACTCGAGGCAATGCCAGGGTAGGATTCTACCAATTGCGGATCCAGACTGGTGGTAACGCATAGCAGCTACTACTGCCCACCTCGAAACACACTCCCATAATCAATATCAAGGGGTGGCCACCAAATCATCACAAAGTCATAATATGGTATCGAAGAAGCATGTCCGATAGAAGGAATGATCTCACTTGGCCCTGCGCGGCTCCTGTTTTAGTCACATCTAAGCTGACTCACGGGAGTTAGTGTCATGTAAATACCTCATACAGAATCGTTAGCCAAACCATCATACTTCATTTCTGGAATCTCCACCATATGCACAGTTGTTAAAGTGGTTTTCGATATTGATGGAGAGTATGACGATATATGATCCCAGTCTCTTTAATAACCAAACGCTTATTTCACATCGGATGGTTCTTTTAAATTTCCAAAGCGTTTCATAATGATATCCAAATACCATCTTTAGTTCAAACCATTTCACTTTCAAAATTATATTCACAATTAAGTTAAATTCTCATTTCAAAATCATCATATTTACTAAAATATGTCATTTCACCAGCAATATCATTTTAAATTCCAACTTATGTTATAACATTATTAACCTTATTCACTTTAAAATCAAGGCTTTAATTATAAACATTTCCGTTTTACTCCATCTGAAATTTAGAAAATAATCTATATGGTTATAAATAGTTTGAATTAGTTTAATATAGTTTAAATAGGTATAAATTAGGTTAAACTGGTTTAAAATAGATTGAATAAATTTAAAATAGATTAAAATACTTTGAATAGATGTAAAATAGTTTAAATGGTTTAAAATAGATTAAATAGGTTTATTATGGATTTATTTGATTTAAAATAGATTAAATGAATTTAAAATAGATTAAATGAATTTAAAATAGATTAAATGAATTTAAAATAGATTAAATAGAATTAAAATAGGTTAAATAGTTTAAAATAAATTGAAATAGTTTAATATAGTTTAATAAAGTTTAAATTATTTAAAATAGATTAAAATAGATTAAGATAGACTCAAATAGGTTAATTGGTTTAAAATAGGTTAAATTAGTTTAAAATAAATTAAATATTTTAAATTGATTAAGTTGGTTTAAAATAGATTATCTTATTTTTAATAGTTGAAAATCTTAAAATTAGAATTTAAAGAACATTTACAGTTTATATCGAGATAATGAATTTGAAATTAACATCATATTTAACCATTTCTTCCATTCCAACAAATCTGGACCATATCTAGATTTCAAATCAAAGCCCAATTTCAAATCTTGAAATATCAAATTTAACTATTCCAATTTTAATAGATTTTCAAAGTTACAGTTTTCAACATTTCAATAACTCAATTTTGATGAATATCGTTTATACTTCAAATCCAGCTTTAAAGTTCCAATTTAAATCCTTTAAATAATTGCTTAAAACAATTCATTTATATCAGTCAAATTCTATTTCGATATCATTTAATTGGATCCAAAGTTTAAAGATTTAAAATCGTTAAATTTAACCAATTCGGTGTCTGCATATAATTCTCTACCATATGGTCAAGTGATATGGATATTTATCATTTCAATCTGCAAAGATTTATATTGTACGGGTGTATATTATTTCAACCCGCAATCCCAAATTTACTTTAATGTATGAAATCACTCGAGTCTATCATTTCAACCCATAACGATTTGCCGTAACCTATCAGATCGTTCCGGTATGTATCATTTCAACCCATAGGAAACTTGTAGTGTTATAACAATATGAAAATATAACATCCAGTCAACCAATATCAAAACAAAACATCCATTAAAATCATCATTCAAACAAACTAATAAACATAAATAGATACCCGATTATCAATAACAGGTATAAACTTGCAATTTAAATTTTAATATTAAATTAAATGGTGATTATATTCAATAAATTCAAATTTAACCAAAATGATGATTCAACTATATCAAATAACAGTCAATCAAATTTAAATCACACCATAAATTTAATTTGACTAACATAGGATAATCTAGTAGTTGTGAGTGGGTCAAAACACTCACCTTTGATTTCAAATCGACTTGAAATCCAAAATAAAGCCCAAATTATAACGGTCTCAGAATTTGTCCAAACCAGTTTCATAGTGTCCGGCATTTCGATACTATCACAACTGAGAAAACCACGCGTGAATCCGAGCTCATTTGAAAAAGTTATTCACGCTAGAACATTAAAAATTCAAATAAAAATAAAGAGAAAAAAAGAATTTACCATGTCATCCAAACTCAGACGCTCGAAACCCTACCTGCTCATCTAGCATACGCGACTTACACCCAGCCAACACCATTCAAACGTCTTCCATCGCCAAACCATGCGCCTACGACCAAATCAGGCTTCACCGCTGCAACCCCAATCGTCGGCCGACCCGACGACTGCCGTGCCACCACGTCCGGCCTCCCACGTGTCAGCGCTACCACACCTACTTATGGCCAAATTCAAGCGATTCCATCAAACTTTGACATGAACAAATGGCATGAATTGACTCCATCGTTGTGCTCTACGCTGTGGTACCCTCTGATCATCGTAAAATCGACGATTCATCATTGGATTGGAAATCCTAGAAATGAACGGTTGAGAAAGATCATCAATACCTAACCAAACGATGATTCGAATTGAAAAATGAGTTGCTCTAGTGGATTACACTCTTCTAGAGCTTCGAAACGGTATATAATATGTCATGGTATGGAGGAGTTTGAATTTTTGAAATTGATTTTGATTAGAATTTGGATTTGAGATTTAGGTTTTCAGCCATGGAGAAGAGAGAAATGATAGAAATTTTAAATGCACGGTAATGAGAAATAAAAGGGCTACTAGGGTTAGAACAAAACTATTTATATAAACAAAGCGCGATAAGAAAATGAACCTGCGTCGAATTGGTTCGAACAACAATAACAACCCAAAAATCCCGTTTCGTTTCCGAAACGAAAATGGGTCATCCCATATATCAAAATAGATGTTTTCGATATTTTTAAACTTAATGGAATAGGTTTCAAATCCAAATTTCATCGTATAAAGGAGTTAGCTTTTAAAATCAGCTTATTTCAATTGAAGTCGATTAAATTGATTTCTACACGTTTCGAGTCTGTACGATCAAACGACAACCGATCGATACTTGAAATCGTACAATAATTCACAGTTACGGATCCGATGAAACTGGCTTCTTCGAAATCCGAGACAGTGCTTAAAATGGCTATTTTAACATTAATTAATTAAATTAATTAAATCACCTTTTTAATTCCAACTTTATAATTAATAAATTTTATCATTTTTGATTACTTAGACATTTATAATAATTTAAAACAAATTTACACATCACTTCAGTGTTAAATATTACGGTAATTACAGTGTTCAATTTCAACTGTAGTTAAATCCAATTAATATAATTTAATTCCAATAAATTGATTTAGTTTGGTTTCAATCTTTTAGTTCAATAAATCATTACTCTATGGGGATAGTTAACATTGGTTTATTTCTCATTACATTAATATTCACCAATTCCATCTTAATTTCCATTAACGTAATATTTACTTACATTTGATTTCAATTGATTTCCAATTTAATTTAACAAACTAAATAAATAGGTAACATTTAATAATTGTCACCATTAACTTTTAATCATATTTATAAGTTTATTATTTACAAACAAATGTTATAACAACTTACACAATACTAATTCTATCCAATTACAATTTATTACACATTATTTCATTAATTAATATAATATTTAAATTATTAATTACTCTTTAATCCAATTATCAATTAATACACATATTATTATAATTAATTTACAATCTATAAACGATTATAACTTTTTGCTACATGTGGTTAAGACATAGTGGAGTTGCTACATGTGGTTGTAGTGGCACCGGTTCGAATCCCAGCGGCCACAATAATGAGACATAGTGCACGACCACTTATAAAACCGGCTAACCGAAGGCCAGGGCAAACATAGTTTCCTTGGCCCCAAAGTTTTTATATTCCAAAATTTCAATTTTTTAATGGCAGCCGTTTATCCATCGTACCCATCCTTCTGACCCTTTCCATCACCACGCTTTCTGACAAACCCGTACCCCCTGACTTCCCATTACCGTCCTCCCCTGTCTCTCTTATCCCTGTGTTAGACTCTACAACCCCGCCATCAACGTTTGCCACCATCAGCTCCACCTTCTAGCCAGATGATCCCCCTATGAAAATACCACCACTCGTCCAACCAACCAATCCATGTCCTGCCTGGACAAACCTCTTCAAAACCAAACCACGCAACGCCGGTGCCTACTCGTCAGTCAACATCAACCTTGAATTCAATGGTGAAGCCATGGTACCCCCAGAAGATGTACTGGCAGCAGGTAAGGCAATATGGCAAGACTACATTGTTGGTTTCTTTCTTGATAAACCACTGTCATTCACTACTGTTGTCGAATTTCTCAAAAAATCATGGAAACTGAAAGGATCTGTCAAAGTTAAATATGATGGTGCTCTCTTCCTCTTTCATCTCACGTGTGAAGAGGATAAAATCAGGATTCTGAGAAGTGATCCAATTTTATAAGAAACAAGATCTTCATTATCCAACAATGGACCCCTGAGCTTTGCAATGTCAGAGGCAAAATAAAATCTGTTCCAGTGTGGTTACAACTATCCAACATCCCAATCTATGTATGGTCACATCTTGGAATAAATTGGTTGGCGAGTCGAATCGGTAAATTGATTTGTCTTGATGAATCCACTGAAAAGTCAGAAAGAATTAATTATGCTAGGTGTTTAGTTGAGGTTACACCAGAAAATGAATTAGTTGAGAAATTCCCAGTTATGCTCTTGGATGGAAGTGAGCAATTCGTGCATGTAAACTATCTGTGGAAACCTGAGATTTGTGTACACTGCAAGATATTTGGTCACTTATCTGTAGTGTGTGATAATAAAGTGATGCAAGAGCTTGTGGATCAACCCAACCAAGAACAGGAAAACATAATGCAAGGAAAAAAATTCAGAAAAAAGAAATAAGTGCAGGGAAATATCTTTGGAAGAAGATTGCAAAAAGAAAGCAAACGTACAACAATAATGAAATTCTTAGTAAAAATATGATGACTGGAACTCACAGCAGTAATATGAAAGATTGCAGTGGTTGTGACCACCCAGAAAAAACAACGGAGAACTATGCAAATGACCCAAGTAAAAACATGGAAAACACAATAATTTCCCGAAGCAAACCTGAAGATCAGTTGACTAATTGCCATGCAGATATAGTTACCTCATTCAAACAAAATTCTGATACTACCAACAATTCCAACGTTGTTGTTGAAACTGTTTTGGGTGGTTTCTCAGGGAAAAATAGTTTCTTGGTTTTAACTGCATTGGAAGAGATTGATGCTGATGAGGAAGAAACAAATATAGAAACCACAGCGAAAAATTGTGATACCAACTTTTCATGCACAGCTGATACGTGCATGGATTTGACACATGCACTCATAATCACTCAGCAACCAAGCAAGTTAACCACAACCATACCCATTCCCAATACACATCCTAAGCAGTCATCCACCACCCCTATCCACATTAGCAACGATGATATTGTCCTCGATGTTTTATCCTCCTCCCCTGATCCTTATTCCAATATTATCGCTCCTCCTGGTTTCAATGACATAATAACCCCATCCAACAAAGCACCATCCCTGACCACAAAGCCACATCACCACAAAAACAAAACCAAACTTAAATTAAGAGGTAATAATCACCAAACCTTTATACCCAACATCGACCTCAATAATCCCAATATAACCACAACAACCAGAATTCTCCCCGACACAAGTGATAGCCCATCTTCTACAACCAGAAGCAAGACTAACCAAAGTACCACCTTAAACAAATTGCATCAATGACACAAACCTTTGCTGTATGGAATATTAAAGGAGCGCACCTTGAAACCAAATTAATCCAAGTTAAAAGCATCATATCCAAGTTTAACCTCAGTCTTATTGCCATTCTTGAAACCAAACTAAACCATGACCTTAGCCTTAAAGCTGTGCAATTCATCAACCCGATGTGGAAATCATGTCACAACCTAATCGAAGCCCCTTATGGCAGAATATTGATTTTATATGACCCAAACATGTACAATCTAACCCCGATCCTATCTCACAAGCAATTCATCCATTCTCACCTCACTCACAAGCCCACATCCAAATCCTTATATCTCACTATTGTGTATGCCGAAAATTGTGCCAGTAGCAGGAGTTCCCTCCATAACTACCTACCACACTTAGCCCAAAACACCCACCCCTGGATTGTTACAGGGGACTTTAACTGCCTCTGGTCCTTCAATGATCGCATAGGTGGGAATGATGTCTCATTGAATGATATTTCTCCCCTCAACTCTTCCATAAATGCTGCTGATCTCATACATGTTCCCTACGCTGGTGCCAGATTTACTTGGGACAACTGAAGTAGATCTGGTAGGCGAATCTACTCCAAAATTGATCATACTTTTTGCAACATTCAGTCGCTTACCTCATGGCCAAATTTATCCATATTCCTCCCTCCTCCACTACTCTCTGACCACTCCCCCCAAATCATCCAGATGGAAAATGGCTGCCCATTAAGAAAGTCATCTTTTAAATTTTTTAACATCTGGACAAAAGAGCCTGATTTCTTAAGTATTGTTAAAAACGCCTGGTGTATTAACTATTTTGGTACTCCCATGTTTGTTTTGCAGCAAAAAATGAAGAATGCGAAAAGAGCTCTTGGGAAATGGGCTAGAAACAGATTTGGCACTGGTGATCTTCTATCTACCACAATAGTAATCTCTTTAGCTGATGCCAGAAACCAAGCTATGCAAACTCCGAACAATGTTGAATTAGCCAACGCTGAATACAATTTACAACAACAATACAGTAAAGCTCTTGAAGCGGAGAACGATATGAGAAAACAGAAACTCAGATTCAAATGGACAAATTCTGGTGATAGGAACACAAAATACTCTCATGAAAGCCTTAAAGTGAAGCACTCCAAATCCAACATTCATTGTATCATTGATCGTTCGGGTAAGACCTGTACCACTCCTCTCGATGTTGACAATGCCTTCCTTGACTACTTTTCCAACCTTCTTGGAAATGATGTTGATTTCCAACCTGACCTTTCAATTATTGATGATCTGAAACTTCCATGCCTTAGCCCAGATCAAGTTGCCTTCCTATCTACATTAGTGACTGAAAATGAAATTAAGCAAAGCATTTTTGAAATGAATAAGGAATGTGTGGAGGCCCTGATGGTTTTAATGCCAATTTCTTCACTAGCTGTTGGGACATCATTAAATTTGATTTTGTCAAGGCTGTGATCAGTTTTTTCAAACATAATAAAATGCTAACTGGAATAAATGCAACCAATATCGCCTTAATTCCCAAGACTGAGCATCCTATCAGTGTCACAGATTTCAGACCAATCTCAGGTTGCAACATCACTTACAAGTGCCTTTCCAAAATAATTGCCTCTAGGCTGAAAGTTGTTCTTAACCATCTTATCTCCCCCAACCAAGCAGCTTTCATTCAGGGGAGAAGTATTCTTGACAATGTGCTGTTATCAAATGAACTACTAAAAGATTACAACAAATCCACAACAAGTCCGAGAGCCTTGTTGAAACTTGACATAAAGAAAGCTTATGATACTCTTCAATGGACCACTATCTCCAGAACCCTTGCCAAAATGAAGTCCCCCCCCCCCCACTTTGCCTCATGGATGTACACATGCATCTCTTCAGCCCACTTTTCACTGAAACTCAATGGTAACACTGTTGGCTACTTCAAGAGTAAGCAAGGAATCAGACAGGGTTGCCCTATGTCCTCTTACATTTTCATTCTGGTCATGGAGGTGCTCACTGCTATGATCAATCATGAAATATCATGCAAAAGAATTCTTACCCACCCCAAGTGCAAAGATCCCCTAATTTCCTCCCTGATGTTTGCCGATGACCTTATTGTTTTCACTAGGCCTACTATTCAATCTATTAGCAACTTAATGAAAAGTCTCTATGCTTTTCACAAATTCAGTGGGCTTGTTATTAATCTTGACAAGTCCTTAATAAAAATTGCTGGAATCGATGCCGTTGCAGTCCTGTCCCTTACTAATGTATGTCACCTGCCCCTTGCACCTGACAATATCTCATACCTGGGGATCCTATGAGATCCACCAACACTACATCTCAGTGCATGAAACTCTATGACAAGATTACACATACCATGAAAGCTTGGGCTAACAGGTTTTTAACACAGGCAGGAAGACTCACCATTATAAAATCTGTCATATTCTCTTTCACTACATATTGGTCCAGAACTTTCATTCTACCCAAAAAGCTCATCCACATGATTAGGAAGGCCATGTGTAACTTTCTCTGGTTTGGTAGCATTCATTCTAATAAGCTCAAACCACTAAACTTTTGTAAAGTTGAAACCAAGAAAAGCATGGGTGGCCTAGGGATCATTAACATACGAAAATGGAATTCTGCTGCATTTAGTATGCATTTCGATAATCTGCTTAATTCTAAAAACAACATCTGGGTGTCATGGACGCAAAAGCATCGTCTCAAAAGCAAACATTTTTGGTGTATGGACATCGCGCAAGGCAGCACTTGGACTTGGAGATCCATCCTTAATCTACGGTCTATGTTGCTACCACATATACAGCACATTGCTTCTCCTGGTGGCACTGTGAGCTTCTGGAATGATCCTTGGGCAAGGCATGGTCTCATTCTTAGCAAAACTATGACATACAACCAAATACTTCAAACTGGAATACCAATGGATGCCAAGGCCAAGAACTTTATATGTAATGGTGTCATCTCATTGCCGTTCTCCAGCAACCAATTCACACGTCAACTGTGGCAGGAGATCAGCAGGCAACAGTACCCTAGTATCTCATGTGACAGGGTGATGTGGTCTCCTGATCTTGTCGAACACTCCATCTCCAAGATATATGACTGTGTTTCCCAAGCTACGACCACACCCTGGTTTGCTTGGTAAAAAAGAGTATGGGATCGTCACTGTAAAGAAAATGACAACTTTCTTCTCTGGAAGGTCCTCAGGAATGCCATGAATTTCAAAGACAAACTCCTTCGCATTGGCATGGTTTCTGATGCAACCTGCTGTTTCTGTGATGAAGAAACCGAGACTATTGTTCATCTTTTCTTCAGTTGCAAGGTTATTCATACGTTATGGAACAGGGTATCTACTTTACTAGGTCATGGAAACAGATCTAGGGATAGCAATAGTGAGTGGTGCTTTCTATTCAGTGCCACTAGATGGAAGAATGATTCTGGAACAATGTTGCTTCTTGTCCTCAAAAAATTCATTCGAGTTATTTGGAGGGAAAGAAATGATAGAGTTTTCAATGGCAAGAGCAAAACCGAAATTGAATTGTGGAATCGGTTGATGGGCTCCATCAAAGATGGTGTAAGAAATTGCACGTTTGAGTTTGCCAGCAGTATCAATAGCTTTTGGGAATAACTGTGGACATGTTGACACAGTGTTGTTTTGCTTATTTGTAATCTTTTCTTTTTTCCTTCCTGTTGCTCCATAGATTTGTTTTGGTGCAACCTATCTTTATTGTGATCGCAATAAACTGGTTAGGGCCAGTCAAACCCGCTTAGCTTTGCTAAAAAAAAATTAATTGGAATTACATTTAAAGCAGTTATCAATTACCTTGAATTAATACTATTACATTGCATTCTAGTTATATTCTTATTATTAAATCTTAAATTTAAAATTTTCTCACGTTAATTAAGTCACAATTTTTTATTTCTTTCAATATTAAATTATAAACCTTATTCAATTTAATAAATTAATTATTGGAAAATTACGGGTCATTACATATATCATATACATGTCATTGAGTTATGAGCTATGTCGTATTAATTCACGTTTATTAAGTATACCCTATACTTAATACCCTTAATGATCCTATCATACAGTTTCATTTCTAATCGTAAGTGTCACCTAGACTCTTATTTAGGCGTCAGCCAAAAAGTTGTCACTAATTTTATTTAGTGATTACCACCCCAGGTCTATCTACTACTGATTTTATCTTTACTCAAATAATGTTACTGATGAAATGACCACTCATTCCACCATGCGAGCCAACTTGACTAGAGTCACCCTGACTCTCCTAGAAGGTAGAATGTAAGCATCCTAAATATATTCTAGCAATCTTCCTTACTAAGCATCAAAAGCCCCTCTTAGTCCTAGAAACATTTTTGTTTCACATTGTCGATTCATTTATTAAGCTGCAAATATTTGATGTTAATAATATTCCTAGAGTTATATTTATGAATTGAACCTTATAGATAACATCCTACCATATACTATTGAATTTTAGACTTCATTAGTCTTGGTATCCTTCCACTCAACAACTTAATAATCTGTATATATTTTACGATGTTGGGTTTAATCCATTTCTTTTATTCATTTATGGTGTACCCTACACATTCTTAAAATAAAAGCATTTTTATCTTTAATTTAAATGATGAAACTATCATTTCTTAGCTTCCTTAAGCTTAGTTCGTTTCAAAGTTTAAATAAGTTAATATTATTCAACTTATAGATTTTCTTTCATAAGTTCATCCCTGTGAAATTTCAAAGCTAACAACTTAGAAACTAGCTCCCAAAATTAAGTTCATCATCACTAGCCATCGCAATCCTTGTTTAACAGCTATTTAGCTATCGCGCATCAAGGCTATCACATATCAACCTATTGTGTCACAAAGCTACCGCATCACAAGTCATTGTAGGTTTAACTTAGCACTAACAAAGGTCAAGCTATCACATACCAACCTATCGCATGCAGACCTATCGTGTTCTAACTTGGTGTTGTCGAGTATCAAGACCTTTAAGCTATTGAGTGTCAAACATGAAGGCCATCTAATGTATGGGTTTTAAGATATCAGATTCCTAAAAAAAAGGCTATCCAATGTGTAAGTTTTAAGTTATTAAATGCTTAATTTGTATGTTATTAAGGATCGAGGCTTTAAAGCAATCGAGCGTCTAACCTTCTTGTTATCGATTGTCAAGATTTATATGCCATTGAAGATCAAGACTTATATGCTATCGAGGGTTGAACATTTATAAGATATCATATGTTAAAAGATTGAAATCCATAATTAAGTGGAAAATGATAATTTTTATTAGTAAAGTAATAACTTTTTACCTGCCCTATACACATGTCATTTGTTCAGATGTTACTTTTATCTCGAAATAATTTTCCCTGACCATTGCCACAAATTAAGCCCATTTAATTATATTTCCTTAGTGACATTATTTATTAGGATATGTTTTCATTTGCCAATTAATTCATATCAAATCGAAAATTAATGGAAAATTTTTAAAATTCACCAAAATTCTAAATATCTACTTCTACCTTTGATATAAATTTCTAAATAAAATATTTAATTTTGATATTTTTAAGTATTGGTTTATTCCCAAAATTAGCCATTTTCCGCTTAGAAAATTCATTTATTCATTGCTTCATCCAAAAATTATGAAAATTAAAAATCATCTCTATTTTAACATTAAAAACATCATATTGAAATTTCATGGTATTTTAAGTAGAACAAATCATGATTAACCCTAAAACATGTCAAATTCTATTAATTTAAATTCTTCACCAGGTGCAAATTATTTCAAATCATTAAACCATGTTTAATAGTATTTAAAACATCTAGACAACATTAAATTCGAACCCAAACAAGTTTGTATGATTTTAGAGAAAGTTTTACTCACTTGACTAGAGAAGCTTAATTGAAATCTTCTTATTTCCTTTAGAATTTGAAAGCTTGAGTCTTTAGTGTTAATTTCCTTTTCTTTCCACTAAAATGGTGGTGGGTCTAGATGTGTGTTTTTATTTTGAAATGAAAATGAATGTTGTTATCCATAAAATATTTCCAAGAATGGAAGTATGAAAGAAGGAAAAAAGTGCATTGATGAGGATCAAAAAGTATTAGAGTGGTCTCAATGAACATTAAATAAGGCTTTCGACAAGAAGATGAAATAATCAGCAAAATCTTTTGTAGAGGCAAAAAGGATGCTTCAATAGTGTTTTGGATAAATGAAGAGCCTTCGAAAAGGTCAAAGGTACCTTTCAAAAGCAATGGATAATTGGTTTTTAGCTTTCGAAGAGGTCGAAAGAAACCTTTCGAAGGCAATGAATAACATGCTTTCTACTTATATGTCAAACCATTCGAAACGATTGGTTTCATCTTCATCTATTTTCATTAGAAGAACATTTGGCAAAAGCAACCCTTTGAAAGCGTAAATTAGCCTTTCGCATTGGTTAAAGCCATCCTCACCTATGAAGGAAATATCATATGAATTCAATATAACGCCCACTAACACCAAAGGATGAGGTTCCGCGCCAACCAGGGAAGATGCTTTCAAGTGGAATCTTTTGCAGCAAAGCTTTCTATGGTGTTTCAACTCATTCGAAACCCAAAGGGTATATGTTTCGACAACATCGAAGGTCAATGCCCATGCCAACTTGCATGACACATTAACAGCTAAGTAAAGAGCGCATCTATGTACCTTTCGATGAAGTCGAAAGCAATCAAGCATCGTACCTTTTGATGAGGTCAAAAGCAGTAAAGTAAGATAGAAGGAAGCCCTATCTTCAGTGGCAGTGGAAGGTCGGCCATGTAATCCGTTCAACTGGGTCGAAAGCTATGGTTCGGAGGATGCACACGAAAGCAGGAATGCAGACCTTCCGACCGTGTCGAAAGCAATAGGTCGAAAGGTGCCAACCCGTACCTATAAATAAGACCCTTGGAGTCTAGTTTATAGGATCCAATTGGATTCACTTCTTACTTTACTTCCTAAAGCTTGTAAACCCTAATTTCAAAATCAAATTGGGGATTAGTCAATCTGTATATTTTTAGTTCAATGAATAGGAAGATTATGATAATTGTGATTGTGCAGCTATTTTGAGATTTTAACTGCATGCAATTATGATCATTTGATGTCCACCTAGTCGAAATGTTACTCTTCGAATGTGTCGAAACCCCTAGCATACACATATATTTTGAGTTCTAGCTCGAAACCACAAGATAACAAGAGCTCATCGTTTCGACGAAGTCAAAACCCATTCAGTTCAACCAATTTCCTTAAACTGTTAAGTTCTAGTCCTCGACAACTTTGGCTCCTTTAGAAAGGGGTTCTAAAAGAGTCCTAAACCACTTGAATGAGCTCAAAAGGCATTGTAAAAGAGAATTAAACGTTTCAACCACGTTGAAAGGTTTTAAAGGAAGAAGTTTCATCTACTACAACATATTTAAAAGGAGGACTTAAGGTAGGCTATAATCTCAAGCTTTTTATATCAATTTGAAAGGAGGTTTCAAAGGAACCACTTTTTCTTAAAACTTCACTTTAAGGTTTGACAAGTTTTCTTGTTAACATTTTTAGCGCTAGAGGGAAGGGTTGGACCTCCGATCCCCAATAGCTTTCATCATAGCTTAATTGAATAGAGTTCTTCATTCAAGAGGAGAAAATGGTAAGAGCAAGGAATAATAACGACAACCCAAATGAAGAAGCTGCGTCACAATCAACTTTGGAAGATAACATAGTCCCAAAATTTAACTTAAAGAGTAAGAAATTGGGCAACCTTCAACCCTAAAAAGTTTGGAAAACAATGAGATTAATGTTCAGAATCTATAACAACAATGATAGCAATGCAAGAATTTCTTGAGGGGGCTCCATCTCAAGAATCATCAAGGATTGTGGAAGGGGAAGATAAAGCGCAATCTCCAACTGAGTTAGAAGATGAAGAGTTAAACCAAGGAAGTCAACGAAAAGATCCCTCGAGCAATCAACTAGTCTAATCCAAGGAAACAATAAATGTTGCCACAAAAACGAAGCTAACCACGAAGACATCCTACATCAGATGATAATGGATATCCTAAAGTAAAAAGGGAATTCTTAACCTAGAGAAACATGTTATCCTGCAAAAGGCACCTTTTTTAGAAGAAATAATGGCAGTTAGTATTCCTCCACACATCCAAATTCCCCTACTAAAACATGATGGAGCAACTGATCCAGATGATCATCTTGTGGCTTTCGAAAACTGGATAAACTTATATATTACTCCTGAGCCAATTTGCTCCAAACTTTTCCCTGTTACTTTTCAAGGAGTAGCTATCAAATGGTACAATAATTACCAAGTGAAAACCATATGTTCTTAGGAACAATTTTCTTATAACTTCATGACACAATTTTATATATTCAAGGACTCAACTATGGACTTTAGCTTGTTAGCTACTATCAAACAAAAACTAGGATAACTGCTTGGCGAATACTTGAACAGATTCAGTATAGAAGCATTAAAGGAAGAGAGTACAACCGATAGAGAAAAGCTTATGGCGGTTCGATCATGGTGGATCGAACAAATTCTTTTCTGGAAAGACCTTTATATTAATGGATGCAATGATCTACAATACTTTTATTCCCGAGCAGATAAATTTATCCATTTAGATGAAATGTGTCATGACAAGAAAAGATTGTGCCAAGGCATAGAAAAAGAAAGATCTAGTTCCAATCACTCCAACCAAAGATCAAAGTATGGTGAAAGGAGTTGGAAGAAAATTTCAGAATGCAACTATGTAGCCATAGACCAACCACTTTCTCACATATTTACTGCAGCAAAGGATGATGGAAGTTTCTCAACTACTCATAAAATGCAAAGCCAGTCAGAACCCAGAAAAGGGGAATGTTATTGTGATTATCATAAAGCAAATGGACATAAGACCAATGAGTGTTGCATTTTAGTTGGGACAATTCACAATATGATCATGTTAGGAACCCTAAAGGAGTTCGTTAAAGAAACTTAAGAAAACTTCTTGTTCAAGCTAAGAAGAAAGCAGCTTAGCAACTTCAAAATTCGAACCCTGTCAAGTCATGAAGCCTTGCAATATTAGTTCAACTATGAATTCTCTTCTTTCTTAACTTTTTAACTTGACTTGTACTTTGATTTGTGCTGAAAATTGGTCATGTACTAATTCAAAGTTCGAGTGTCATTACAGATAAAAATAAAAAACAATCCGTAGCATTCAACTTACTCTTGGAGCACAACAAATTTCTAGCTACCTGGAAAAGACAGCTCAGATGCCTGATACAAAATGACTATCAATGTTTTAATCAACACGATATGAAGGCTCGCTTTCATGAAACCCCATATCGCTATCAATCCTTCACCAATATCTGAGAAAAACTTACAAATAGATCACTCCGTTACTAAGTAGAGCCTTCTAAGATATGGTTATATATCTAAAAGAAAAAAAAACTATGTACACCAACTCTATTTTGGAAAATTATTTTAGAAGAAGTTTCCCTAACGTATGTTTACAGAAAGACTATCTTCAATTACCCTACAACCAGGGGAAGACAAATGTCTATCTATTTCAAGAACTGATTTGTGCAATCTTCCAAAAATATTATATTTCATTAGTGAATGCACACCAAGGATTTATAAATGCTTCAAAGTTTTCAAAAACCATTGGTAAGGAGAAGCCTATTCATATTTTTTCTGGAAAATTGTTAAAGCTATCAAAAGTTCATTGATAAAACTTCGATTAGAGAATTCCATATTGGCTTAGAAAATGTAGGTTCATGAATCATGACCTCCTAGTCTTTTATCCGAGATTCGTATTTCCACTATGAGAACAATAATTTTTAGCCTTTATCGAAGGCACCTCCTAGAGGGAGGGTTAAAACCTCTAAAAAAGCCCTTACCATAGGCACCTCCGGGAGGAAGAGTCAAATCCTCTTAAGCCCTTACCAAAGGCACCTCTTAGAGGGAGGGTCAAAATCTCTAAAAAAAAGCCCTTACCGAAGGCACCTCTACAAGGAAGGGTCAAATCCTCTTAAGACCTTACCAAAGGCACCTCATAGAGGGACGGTCAAAACGTTTAAAAAGCTTATGATGCTCTTCTGTAGCACCTCCTAGAGGGAGGGTCAAAACCTCTAACGTCCAGTTCACCTCTTAGAGGGAGGGTCAGGTTAAACATCCACCAACAACCTTTTAAGAAGAAGATCAACCTAACATACACTACATCCCTTAGAACTAAGGGAAGCATAGAAGAGGCACCAAACAGATGAAGAAAGACAAAGATGTCTACAACTCAAAACAAAAGTCAAAACCCAAAAGAACAAAAGGTCAAAGAAAGAAATCTATCCACCATCTAAGACAAAGATGAAACCCGAAAAAAGGGTACAGACGAAAGCAAAAGAATGAAGATGTCCAACACTATAATTTTGAACAAGCAATTCAAAATCATAATCAGAAAGGACAAAATACGAGCTAGCAAAATTCAATACGTCCAATACCTGAAAGGTGACTCTCACATTAAGAAATTAAGAAACTTTCATCTTGAAAGGGAACATGAGACAAAAAAAGGATAAAGAGATCCGCAACATGAGACGAAAAGCAAAGATCTATACAAAAGCTAAATGGAATAGATAACAAATTTTTGCTACAAAGATAAAAAGACTTCATCTGAAGAATAGATTAAGTAAACCACTCCTGAATCCTTAGAAATAAGGTGACCCTATAGGATAGAAGAGTCTAAATATTATATATATATATATATATATATATATTAATAAGTTATTTGGACCATTGCACCGCTGAACGACCAAGCAATAGTACAGACTTGCATTGCTGAACAACCGACTAGCCAAATGGAGCTTGCACTGCTGAATGGTCAGTCAACTGAACGGAACTACCTGCTGAACAGTTGAACAGCTACAAAGCTAAAGAATCGAACGGAACTATCCGTTGAACGATTAACTGGACTTACGGAACTACTACTCCGAATGGTTGACTAATAATACAGAACTACTATTCCGAATGATTGCATGGCACTACTAAACTATTCGGCTCCAATATAACAATAATACTACTAACTTATAGGCACTTTAGGACTTACACATCTATTAATAGGATACTATCCTTTGAAGAACGAGAATCCTCGCCACTATTCAAGGCATAAGTTTTAAATAAATATCTGGCATAGTATTCTAGGAATAACTTTAGAATTAAGGCCAGATAGGCTTAGGGATCTTTTGCTTAAACCTACTAAGTCTACCATTACTAGATAGTTCTTTGACTTTATACTTATATTGAATGAAATTTTGAGTAGTCGATTCGTCAGATGAGATCCTGACAAGATTTTGGTTGTATTTGTGATTTGATGGATATTTGATTTCCTTGTTTCTTTTCATAATGATTTCTTGATTGATTTTCTATTCCTATGAATTTTTGATTTCTTGATTTCTTTGCTGAATTATCATGCTGATCAGAAGACTTACATGGAATTTCTAATTTAGTACTAGTAATAGATAAATTTTGAGTAATCTATTTGCCAGATGAGATCCTGATAGATTATTGACTGAATTCTCGACTTTATGAGCTTTCAATTTCTTCATTTCCTTCTATAAAGATTTCATGAAGATTTACCAAATTCTAAATCTCCTTGTTGGTTTTTATGATGATTGGTGAATTTCATATTTTTGGTTTCCTAATTCAATTTTTGCGATGATCACTTGTTGGATTTCCAGTCTTGTGAATTCTAAATTTCCATATTGATTTGTATGACGATTGGGGATTTCGTATTCTTAGTTTCCTTATTGAATTTTCATAATGATTTCTTATTGAATTTCTGGTTTTGTGAATTCTAAATTTCCTCATTGACTTTTATGATGATTGTGGATTTCATGTACTTGGTTTCCCCATTGGATTTTCGTAGCGATTTCTTATTGATCTCCTGTTTTTATGAATTCTTGGCTTCTTTATTAAATTTCCATAATGATTTGTAGACTTATTATTAAATTTCTGACTTTGTACTAGTATTAGATAAAGTTTAGAGCAGTTTATTTGACAAATGAGATCCTAGCAAGTTTTTGGTTACATTTCTGAATTCATGAAATTTTGGTTTCTTTTCGTAATGACTTTCTGGTCCTATAAATTCTTGATTTCTTTATTGAATTTTCATGATGAGTAGTGGATTTCCCATTGAATTTTTGGCTTTATGGATTTTTTGGATGAATTTTGAGATTTTATTTTGGAATTGAGCTTTATTTGAAAATATAATATTTCCACAATAATATTAGATAGGAATTCCGGGTAAGAGTTTCTTGATGTCAAACAGACTTTTATTCTTTTGTTAAAAGATGATGGTAAAAGGGAATAAGAGCCTTTAAGTTTTCATATTATTGAACAATATCAATGCCTAACTATCTGCCAATTTGTTAATGAATGAATGAAAATCATTACTATGCAGCTCATGGATGAAAATAAAATTATAACAGGGAAATAAGGTAAAACTGCTATAAGCGAGGAATTAATCCCCAATAGCTAAAGAAACAAAAACCCAAGAACACAGGATTTAAAGTGTGTGATAGCCTTCTGGAAAGGTTTATTTACTTAAATCATTAACTACAGACCAGGTGATATTGTTTCATATTTCTATTATTAGTATTTAAAAGATTTGGTCATATATTTATGCTTTGTCCAATAATACTATCAAATAGTATCTTGAATTACAAAGTTACCAATCAAGGACTCATAACAAAGTTATGATCCTAATAAAAGTTATTATATATTTTGTAGGAAAACAGAGAAAAGGATTTCACTGAAGTTTGAGAAGTTTGAAATAAATTTTTAGAATTTTGGCCTACAGAACAAAGATTCTTTCATACTTGGCGGGGGGGGGGGGGGGGCTAAATGTTATCCATAAAAATATTCCCAAGAATGAAAGTATGAATAAAGGAAAAAGTGCATTGATAAGGATCAAAAGGTAATAGAGTGGTCTCTGTAAACATTAAATAAGTCTTTCGATAAGAAGATGAAAGAGTCAACAAAACCTTTCAAAGAGGCTAAAAGGATGCTTTAGCAGTGTTTTGGATAAATGAAGAGCCTTCAAAGAGGTCGAAAGGTACCTTTTGAAAGCAATGGATGACAGGTTTTCAGCTTTCGAAGAGGTTGAAAGGTATCTTTCGAAGGCAATGAATAACATGCTTTCTGTATATGCGTCAAACCATTCGAAATGATTGGTTTTATCTTCGTCTACATTCATCAAAAGAACATTTAGCAAAAGCAACCCTTTCGAAAGTGTAAATTAGCCTTTAGAATTGTTTAAAGTCATCCTCACCTATGAAGGAAAAACCATATGAATTCAATATAACACCCACTAACACCAAAGGATGAGGTTCCGCACTAGCCAGGGGAGATGCTTTCGAGTGGAATCTTTTGCAACGAAGCTTTCTATGGTGTTTCCACTCATTCAAAACCTAACGGGTATACGTTTCGACAGCATCGAAGGTCAACACCCTTGCCAACTTACACTGCATATTAATAGCTAAGTAAAGAGCGCATCTATATATCTTTAGATGAAGTCGAAAGTGATCAAGCAACATACCTTTCGACGAGGTTGAAAGTAGTAAAGAAAGATAGAAGGAAGCTTGGTCTTCAGCGGCAGTGGAAGGTCGGTCATGTAATCCTTTGACCGGGTCGAAAGCTATGATTCGGAGGATGCACATGAAAGCAGGAAAGTAGACCTACCGACCATGTCGAAAGCAATGGGTCGAAATGTGCCAATTCGCACCTATAAACAAGACCATAGAGGTCTGGTTTATGGAATCCAATTGGATTCACTTCTTACTTGTACTTTCTAAAGGTTGTAAACCCTAATTTCAAAATCAAATTGTGGATTATATTTTTAGTTCAATAAAAAGGAAGATTATGACAGTTGTGATTATGCAGCTATTTTGAGATTCTAAGTGCATACAATTATGATCATCTGATGTCGACCTAGTCGAAACGTTACTCTTCGAATGAGTTGAAACCCCTAGCATACACATATCTTTTGAGTTCTAGCTTGAAACCACAAGATAACAAGAGCTCATCCTTTTCACGAAGTCGATACCCACTCAATTCATTTCTCTAAATTGTTAACTTCAAGTCCTCAGCAACTTTGATTACTTCGGAAGGGGGTTTCGAAAGAGTCCTAAACTAGTTGAATGAGCTCGAAAGGCATTGTAGAAGAGAACTAAACGTTTCAACCACGTCGAAAGGTTATAAAGGAAGAAGTTTCATCTACCACAACATATTCGAAAGGAGGACATAAGGGGCCTATAAGCTCGGGCTTTTTCTATCAATTCGGAAGGAGGTTTTGAAGGAACCATTTTTCCTTCAAACTTCACTTTGAGGTGTTGACAAGTTTTCTTGTTAACAAATGTAAAATAAGAGAACAACATGGTGATGGGCTATATATTAATGGTTTTAACTTGAGCTAAAATCCCTCTTATCTAATCTCGTTAATTTATTTCCATCAATACATGATTCCCGACATTCAGCATTCAAAATTTAAACTTATTTCCCTTATACATAATTCAAATTTAATTTGTTCCTTATCTTGTGGTCGAATTAATTACACTAATTACCCTTGGTCCTTTTAATTAAGTTTTTAAAGTGTCTCATATTAAATTAATCAAATTTTCCTTAGGTAATTCTTACAATTAAATTATCTTAATACCTTTTAATAATTTCTTATTAGTAATTTAATTTCTCATATTATGACACTCTAAAATATGAATGTTACAAGGGTGCGACGGCATGGGATGTGGTGGCGTGGGTACCGCTGACACTGGATGTGGCGGTTTCAGCAGTGTCTATATTGGGAACAAGATGCAAATAAGAAGTTGTCCTTATGACTAAACTTTAAACAGACCGTTCTTGAGATGAATTTTTTTGCAAGTTTGCCAATTAAAACAATTTCCTTTTTAATCAAAATAATCAAATTTTTGCATATTGTATTAGCGAATTCCCATATTGATTAAAAATACATATATAAGGAAAATTAGGGAGAAGGAAAAACTTTAGCCAAATTTTTGAATGAAGGACGCAAGGTTCAAAATTTAGTCTAAAGGGTATTGAATGTTATATTGGTATAATGTTAAATAAAACAGATGTTATATGAATTATGAAAACGAATGTTATACGAACTTGGCAATAGATACTTGTAGCGTTATATGAATCTAGCATTATATATACATAATGATATATTAATTTGACATTTCTTAAACTGTGAAAATGAATGTTATTTTAGTTCATCTAGAGTGGCTCATTCGATACTAGTTAATTTAACATTTTGTTTATCTGATGCTAGTTTAATATAGCTTTCTGTTTTATCTAATGTAATATTAATATAACATTCAGTGTAATTCAGGCTAGACTTTAATAATATTGTCATTTAGATTAAATCATTGTCGTGTTTTTCCTTTAAACTAATTCCCTCAAAATATACAAAAGAGTATATTTGAAATATTAAATTCCAGGTTAAGTAATATTAGACTACAAATATGTAACATCCCTAAATTTTATCAATTTAAAATTAGTAATTTATTCGAATTTCTGGGATTTAATTTGGAATTAATTTGAAAATTTTCAAGATAAAAACAATTAGTATTGATTTATTCATGTATAAATATATTGTAATTCAAATTTGTAATTGAATTTGAATTTGAAATTTGAAATTTTAATAAATGTCTTAGAAAAATAATTTGCATTTAAAGTAATAAATATGTAATTTATTTAATGTGAAATTAGTTTTAAAAATTTCTTCTTTAAATTTGTATATAATAGTAAATAGGAAAAATTATTTTATAAATAGGAAATATAAATTAAAAATTATATAAAAAATATATTGATGCATGCCTAAGACAAGTGTTGAAATCTTAACCTATAATTTAACAAGTGCAATTCATATAATAAGTGTTTTAACAAATGTAATGATTTTGGACAAGTTTCATTTTGTTTTATTTTTGAAAAAAATAAATCAGAATAGAAAATAAAATTTTATAAACCATTACCTCCTCTCTCACTCTTTTCTTTTACCATCATTTTCAAAAGACAAATCCTGTAACCCAAAAAAATAAAAAATAAGAGAAACCAGAAAACAAATCATCCAAAACACAAATATTTCAAACTAGAAAATCATCCAAAACAAATTATTTCAAAACCTGAAGATCATCTCAACACAGCAAAACACAATTCAACAATCAAGCAAGCCATCAATTCAAACAATTCTAGTTCAAGATCTAACATCAACAAGCAAATTCCAGGTTTAAGAATCCAAATTTTCAAATCAAAACTAGAAAGCAATTTCTAGATTCTTTTCAAATTTTGAATCCCAGACTTATCCTCTGTTCAAAGCAAACAGGTGAGTAAAAACCATTTTAAAAGCTTGAATCTGGGTTGAACTGTTGATGCATGTGCTAAATGATGAATATATGCTGTCGGAAAGGCTTGCATGTGTATTTTATACAGATATTTGTATGTGCATGTCTGTATTGCTTTGTTCCAGAGTAAATCTATTTCTAAAATCAAAAGCTCTCTCTGTTCTTCTCTAAGGATTTGAATCTAAACAAAACTTGTTTGTTGAATCAAGATTTAGATCCTAAAAATAAATTTTTGAAAAACTAATTAAAGTTATTTTTTGGAAAGCAGAAAATATAGGAAACCCCAATATCTATGGAAAATTCAAACATCATAATTTTGGGTTTTAAATTTATCATGCAAAATGTTTTCAAAAACAATGATTTTTGAAAGGGGAATCAAGATTTTTAAGTTAATAAACAGGGAGAAATCTTGGGTTGATCGTTTTGTGGTTTTCTGATGTTTCTCAGTGATCAGAGCAAAATAAAGAATGGGGATTGCTACTGGAGGTAGCTGGGCGAGGTTCGAGTCGAGGAAAAATGATCAGAAAATTTTCTGATCATCGTGGGAGAAGGTCGGAATCGATTTAGGGGTTGAAACCCATATTGGGTCATGGTCGAAAAAGGTGTCGCTGCATCATCGTTGATGGACCGGAGCCGTTCGCACCGGTGGAATTAGAAGCGTAGGGGTTCATCGTTGTTCTGGTCGGCGTCCCATGACCACTGACTGTCGGAGGTGGAAGCACGAGGAAGATTGGTTGATTGAACCTTTGTTTCAGCTTGGGTTAGGTTACTCTTTGGCGACTTCGACGTAGTTCATGGTTTCTGGGTGGTCTGGAGTTTTGGTCAAGTAGTCGATGACTTGATGATGGCCGAAGCTTCGACCAGAGGTGGCCGTCCCGTTTGCGCATGTGTACGGTGCCAGTTCTATGTCAGTAGCCTTGTAAAGGGAAGGAAGGGTGGATGTCTCGAAGGGGTCTTCGGGGGATCAAGGTGCTGGCTCGAGGAGGATCTCGAGTATTTTTGAATGAACACCGGGTACAAAAAGACAAACAAAAATCTAAGTCTAAAGTGAAAAGTTGGGGTTAGTTTTGGGGACAACTTGAAGTCAATAGGCATTTTTCTCGGGTAACACCTGGAGTAGGTCTCGGGTTTGTCTTATAAAACAGTTTTTACCTTTAAAACACAATTTAAATTTTAAACATTTTCAATCCATGTTTTAAATAATGGTTTTAATTTAAGTATTGGATTAATAAAAGTTTAAGAAAGATATCTTTATAAGTAATCAAGTTTAATTTATTTAATTGTGGCAATACTTATTAATTAATTATTTTAAATAAATAATTAAAAGTAAATTAAGATGAAATATTGATTTTTAATTCTTAATTAACCTTAATCTCTTATGTTAATGAAAATTAATTATAAAATTTATTAAGCAAAGATTTTTAATAGTAATTGAATGATTAATTAAGAATAATGATTTATAATTAGTTAATAATTAAAGAATAATTAATTAAAGGGTAATTAATTATTAATTTAAGTTAATTAATTTGTAAATAAAGATTAATTAATTAAGGTAATTAATTAAGGACTTAATTAATTAATAATTAAGGATTAATTAATGAATAATTAAGGAATTAATTAATTAATAATTAAGGATTAATTAATGAATAATTAAGGACTTAATTAATTAATAATTAAGGATTAATTAATGAATAATTAAGGATGAATTTATTTAAAATTAAGAATAATTAATCATTAATTAAGGATAATTAATGAAAATAATTATGTGATTAATTAATTATAATCAAACGAATACTTCATCTTAATTATAGATGATTGGTTATTGTTGAATGCTTTGCATTGATGGATGTCTCTGATATGTGATTGTGATCTATGTGATATGAATTACTTTGTGCTGAGCTGTGATATCTGTGATTTGCTTCTATGTGAATGTGAAAACCCATTAGCCTGTAAAACGACATTTGAATTTTGATGCGATAGGGAGTCGAATTCCAATTGGTTATCTGAAACCCACTTCGAACCCGAAAAGTGAATCTTTGTGATTGATATATCCATGTGTTTTAAATTGAGCGCTCACTATTCGGTTTAGCCGGGAAATGACCTTTGTGTCATATAACCCGTTTCGAATAATGATGTGATGAAATGGAAAGCATTTGAAGATGGTGGTGAAGACCAGGTGTCTTCGAGAACGATAGGATAACATATCGAATGACTCTGAGTTGCTCCAGTATATAGATCTCTATATGTGATGGGGAATGTAACGACCCGGAATTTTGGGTCGCTAGATTTGAACATTTAATTCATTTTAAATGTTGAATATGTAATGTAATTTGGTTTCGAAATAAAAAGATTTTGGTTAAATTAATAGAATCGGTTAAATTTCAAATACGAGAATTTAATTGAAATTTGAATAATAATAATTTAATATTGGAATGAGAATAATTGGTGAATCTGGATATAAATAGATACGAAATTGGTTTCTAAAATTTATTTTTAAGTCTATTTGAATTTAAATAGCGATGTTATCCAAAGTCGATAGGTTGAATTTGGGATTTTATATTAATTTAATAATGGAATTTAATAATATAATAATGTAAATAATCAGATTTTGGTTCGAACTGAATCAGAATGATTTCTAATCTGAATGTAAATTTTATACGAGTTATAATACGGTTAATAAAATTTTGAAAGTGAAATTTTAAGTGATTTTGACGATTTTAAAAATCGCTCAAATTTATCGACGAGTTAAAATAGCCTTCCGGGGCACAGTCTCAGAATTCGACGAAACCAGTTCCATTGGATCCGTAATAGTTAGTCATTATTGAATTTCAATTATCGTAGCAATCGGAACTGTCGTTTGACCCTGACAGCTCAAAACGCATAGAAACTATTTTAGTCGATTTAATTTAAAATTAATCGTTTATTTCCGTAACTCGCGCATGCGACCAATTAGCCTCCGAAACACGTTCCATTGTGCTCGGAACGTGGGTATAACCTTAGAAACGCCTGTCGGCACACATTGTTTGAAGATCATTTGAAAATATTGTTTAAAGGTGAAATTAATAATAAAATAATATAACTAAACGTTTATATATATTTAATATAAGCGCCGAAACCCTATTTTCGTTCTCAGCCGCCACTTTTAGCTTCAATGGTCGACTCTTCTTTTGTTCTCCCTCATTTTTCTCTCAATCCTCCTGCTTTTACGCTTTGACCTCTAAACGAATATTGTCGAGCTCAGTGAGAGCTTCAGATCCATACGGACTTGATGGGGTTTCGAGCGTTGGATGGCCAGAAAATCGTGGTGGAAACTGGGCCGTTCGCGTGCGTTTTTCGATGAGATGGGGGCACCGAGTTTCGTGTGCTTTCGGCCGTGGGTGGAGCTGAGGCGCGCGCGCGACGTGGTGGTACTTGATCGACTCCTAGTCAATCATGGAAGGGGCGGTTCCTAGCCCTAAGTCGCGATGTTGGGTTCTGTTTTAGTCTGGAGCGAACGCGTTGGGGAAGAACATGTTGTCGGCCTTTATTTCTTTCCTTTAATCGATGGCTTGATGGTATAAAAAAAATTGTTTTCGAATTTATATTCAAACATAAAAAATTCATATCTTGTACGTTTTTATCAGAATTCGACGAAACTGGCGACGCCGGAATCGCAGAGACGAGTACTACATAGTGGTGCAATTTTGGAATTATTCGAAGCAAGTAAAAATTTAGGTTAAATTGAAAACCGTTCGATTTAATTTAAATTTGGATGCTCGTCGAAAACCCAAGGTGAGTTAATCTCACTCACATCTGGATACCAGTAATTTAAATAGCTAATATTTAAATGTTTGATTGGTTGTTTAGCTGAATATGATAGTTATTATCAAATTGAATCGATATTTATTGGTTGTGCTAATATCTTTGAATGCAGGGAAACAAGTTGGAGGGATCCAACTGGATTCCTCACAAATAAGATTTATTTATATTCTGTGATAAATCTCATTTATATTCGGTGATAAATTAATTTAGATCTTGTTATGCAGTGTTTCATTTATATACTGGGATAGATTAAACTGAAATTAAATTGTGTTGTGCTATGATTGGGTGAATATAACCTGGGAATTTAAACATAAATAAGATGTATTGGGTTTAAAGAAAATTAAAGAAATTCTTAAGTAAAGAATGCAGAAGCAATTAAATTCAAGAAATTGGTTGATAATTTGAAATGTTTGGAAGTGTGATCTATAAAGGAAATATAAATTGATTAAAATAATAGCGAGATTTGTTTTTAAAGAATGGGAAGTGTGCTTTCTCCTGGAAAACTTTAGTATGTTTTTAAGAAAAGTTTTCAAATATAAATTTGCAGTTTAAATATGTTTAGAATATTTTAGAAAGAAATATTATTTTAAATTGTTTTTTTGTGAAAGTAAATATTTGATTAAGTAATTATGATATTTAATTATTTTTAAAAAGTAAAGTAGTATTAAGTTCTCAAAAGCAAATTATAATATAAATATTTAATTTAATAACTTTATTTTTAAAAGTTAAACTTGACTTAAAGTACTTAGGAAACCTCTATATATTTCCTTAAGTATTATTTTCAATTAAATAATTTCTAGAAGCTTTATTTTAAATATTTTAAGCATACGTTTTGAAAATGATTTCCAGGAAATAACAATTTGTTTAAAAATAAAAGGGGTTTAGTTTTAAAGTATGAAAAGGGATTTACGGGATGAACGTAAAATTGAACTGGGGTAAGTCGATTGGATTGATAAAAAGAATTCTTTGGGTTATCCTAAAATGGAAGGATATTTCCCTAAAAAGCCAAGTACGCTTTTCAGCTGATTTTTGAAAAGTTAGAAGTTATATTAAGAATGGTTTCAAGAAAATCATTTAAGTGGTAAAAATTTTAAAAGTGAACATTTATCAAGGTAATTATAAAAGTAATTATTTTAAAAAGGTAATTAGCATTATGTTTTAAAGAATATTATTAATATTTATACTTTATAAAATGGTTCTATTTTAAAGATAATTAGTTAAAGATTTATTAAAAATTGTATAGAGTTTCATAACTTTATTTTAAATTTAGTATGACTTAACTTTATTTTGAAGAAAATAGTTTATATTTTATAAAGCAGTTTGATTCGAAATATTTTTAAAGGTGTATATATATATATATATATTTTAAATCAAGTATGTAAGAAGTTTTAATATGAATGTTTTAATGTATTTTCAAGAATAAAGTATTTAAATTATTTTAAACCTTAAATATTGGTACTTGGATGTTTTCAAGGGAAGTAACAATTTGAGGGATTTATGCCATGAGAAGAGTTGGGTTTGAAAACTGTTTCAAAAGGGGTTTGAAAACGAAAATATATCTTGCAAAGATATTTTGAGGAAAATAAATAATGTGGGAATTATTTATTGTGTGATGGATGCTTGTGGATGTTAATTGATAGTTAAATCACCGACTATCAATATTGGACAAATGCGTTAATCGTTTCGAAGAGACCGAGATCGAGATTTATTTCTCGAAAACCACTTCGATCCGGTTTGTACGTTTTCGTGGAAAAAACGAGTTCGGAATCGAAGATGGAGCAGTGAAGTGCAAGAGCTAGTCGCTACTAATCCTGAGGATATTTCCAAAATGGATGTAGTAGGAGTAGTTCCTTCGGTTCCGTTCGAACCTGGGAGGGACTTGTATGGACGAATGCTTTCGGAACATCGTCAGGTGGGCGATATGCATTCTAAGTGAAATGTTCTAAAAAGGTATTCTTGATGAACCAGTGTCTAGATATAGATGTAGAAGAATTTGTTTGGGAAGTAATAATCCCCTTTGACATCTCTTCATCTGCAAAGAATTCTCGACGCGAAAACGAGATATCCTCTGTTTCGCCCAAGAAATATTGTATTGATTGAAGAATCAATCATGCGTAGCGTGAAGTTAAATTAGATTAATTTAGATTGAGGAGCAATATTCTTAATTAGAAGAATTTATGGTTAACTTACCTACCTACTTGAGAAAGTCATCAGTGAGAGCGTCCGAAGTTCACTCGATATCATATTCATGGAATACGATTCACTTTCAAGATGCCTTGATGGTGAAATGGTAGACGCGCGAGACTCAATATCTCGTGCTAAATAGCGTGGAGGTTTGAGTCCTCTTCAAGGCATAATATTGAGAATGCTCATTGAATGAGCAATTCAATAACAGATTTCGGATCTAATCAATATGTCAAGTGGAAGTGCAGTGATGTATGCAGCTGAGGGTGCTGCGTTCGGGAAGGATGAATCGCTCCCGAAAAAGAATCTATTGATTCTCTCCCTATCGGTTGTATATTAATTCGGTCCCATGTTCGCCCAGTATAAACATTGGCCTTTGAATGACACTGGGCGAGCAGCAAGCGTAGGCAATAGTGTCATATTATGGCATGACTTGTCTACTTTGATCAAAGGAGACCAGGTTGATAGCCTACTATCTGGTATAGCCAACTAGGCAGGATTGCGAAAAGAAAATCGCTACACGTAGTACTGAACTCTTTGAATCTCTTACTAAGCCTGTCACTACGCACCTTCTCTTAGCCTCAAGCCTCATCAACCGGGAATGACTGAAAATCAAGAGTTATGCAGCAAGGCTAGGTGGGTAGCACCCATTCAAGGTGAGGTCATCCCTGTCTAGATGTCCCTTTTTATTCGGCTTAGTGGTGCGGTTGCTGATCCCAATCGTGGGGTGATCTTACTCGGGATTATCCAGTAAGGGGTAGTCCCGGCCTTGTGTTGCAGGGGATCGTGAGTGGTCCTCGGCACACTGATCTAGACCAGGTACTGTGACAGGTGGTACCCCAGTGCCTAGTCATTAGTTGGAAATCCATTCTCCCTACGCCCCTTTTACGAGTTTTGTTTGTGTTACCCACGATTGTGGCTAGTAGCTGGAATTTAATGAATGTAACAATTTCGGCTATTTTATAAGTATTTGTATATAGACCCTATTATAATATCAGAGGATTTTTATAAAAAGTGTTTTAGCTATCGTAAGGTAAAAACCCGGCATGTTTATTTGTGGCGTGGTCTTACGAGATGCTTTTGTTTTCAAAAGGATTTTTGAAACTTTAATAATCAATTTGGATGAATTATTATCAGCTGGTATTCCAGACTGACTCGGGTGTTATTTCATTATAATGCTCGGGTCAGACCGAGTATTATATGTTCAGGATAGGATGCTATGGAGCTCAGGAGAGGAGCTAGAGCCCGAGATGTATTATCCGTATTTGTATATATCCGCTGCTGTGATTGTTTGGAATTGTCTAACTAGTAAATATTGTTTGTTTGTGATATTCTGATGATATATTGTATGAAACAGATATACTTTTCATTTTGTGTAAAGAGCGGATATTATATATTATATTTTATTCCGCTGCGATTGTGAGATTCTGATATTGTTTAGTTCCTTCTTTCTTCTATCTTCTTTCTTTTTCCTCAACAATCTGTCTTTTCCGGCACTCGATCGTCGACATATGATACTGTGGGGTATTTTGTTTCGATTTCCGAGGTTCGAGAAGGGCGGGTCATCACAGGGAGCTCGATCGAGATTGTGGATGCCCGGATTGCAAGGGCTTCTTTGGAAGTGCCTTCAGTTCCGTTCGAACCCGGAACGGACTTGTATGGTTGTATGTCTGACATTACACTTTGAGATATAAAGCCGATTTCTTTCAAATACATTTCTGTTGGTGGAGGAGAATTTATTCTCTTAGCTTAACACCCTTCTCTAAGACATACGAGCTCAGAGGTTATGTAGTTGATGGTTATTAGTGATATACTCCCAACTTGGTAGTGTGGCATGCTGAGTGCTGCTGATCATTTGTTGATCGAAGCATAGCTTTTGTGAAAAGCGTAGCTTTGTGGACAAGACTTTGTCGAACCTCACAACCCGGTAATGGTCAAAACAAGAATGTTGCGGCAAGGTTTTTAGGGGTCGCGCCCCTAGGGCATGTCCATTTTCTTTTGGATAAGAGGTGGTATCATAGTATGGAGCCTAGATATTTAACTGTGTGGTTGTTGCTATTTGTTGGTGAATCCCGGGATAAAGGTCGATAACGACCGTAGATGGCATACTTGTAGGTGTTACCTAGTTATAGAGGTAACCCGGCCTTGTGTTGGCAGAGATCCAGTTTGGTTCTTGGGAGTGTCCCTCCAGAGGAGTTCCATTTGATAAGGAAGTTCCTTAGCCTAACCATTGATGAAAATCCAATCATTCAATACGAGCGTACGATTTTAGTTGTAAAACCTGCCATTTAACATGGTAGCTATAGTAAGCACATTATAATGGTACATATGCTGGCTAAGATTGATATTATACTTTTGAAATGTTTTCACACTAGGCATTAATAATAATATTAAAAGAATTTTCTCGTATCAAGCATGTTTGACTATCATAAGAAGAAATCACATCCAACTGTGCGATTGCATTTCGTGTGCGGCGGGAGGTTTTATGGCAGTTTCATTTTCCAAAAGCATATCGGATTTCTTTTATAAACTGTTTTTGTTTCAAATAACTGTTTTATTTACTCATACCAGTCCCATGACTGACCTGGAGTTTATTGTTCCCTTCCTAAACTTTGGGTGTCCATAATTTTTCCACACGGGCAGCCTAGAAGCAGGTTATCCATGTTTTGGAGCTAGCATGGATACAGAAGTCTTTTGGAAGCTATCTGATTTTGGAAAGCTTTTGGCCTTGGAAATCTTTTGAAGTGTTGGAGTTTTTTGAAGACCTTATCGAAGTTGAAGTATGTTGGAAACTTTTTGAAATCTCTGTTGTCATTCCGCTGTGGTGTTATCGTTTTGTTGTCGTATCATATGTGTGGCACTCTGTATTTGTGATCGATGTTGTAATGATATTGTATCAAAGTTGTATCTGTGTTGTGATCAATGATATTCATTTTGTTTCCGCTGTTTATTTTCATCTAATGTTTTTATAAGCTCCATCTGAACTGGAGTTCAACGTTTGAATCTCCGGCTATCGAATACAAGTGAGGTATTTGATGTCGATCTTTGAACGTTGGATTTTGGGTCATGACAAAATATATAGTTTTATTTTTCAATTGTATAAGAAAAAATGAATGCCATATAAAATGCTATTTGAAAATGACAATTCTATATATGATTATATAAAATTGAATATATTTTCTAGTATCAGAAATGAGTAATTTCACAAAGTAGATCAAAAATTATACAAAACTTAAATAAAGAGTGCATTCAACATAAATTTGAAATAAATGAAGAGCTGATAACATGAAATAAATTGGAGGACAAATTTTATCATGTTTTTAGCATCTATGATCGACAATCAATTTTTTAGCATGGATGACCAATTTTACAACTAATTTTCATAGAAGGACAGCTTTTAGTGAGAAGGACAAGGTGCGGCAAATGAATTTGGACGATCGAGGAGGTTCGTAACCGCTTCAACGAAGGTGCATCAAATCTTGACGGCATTGGCGGCGACATTGGAATCGACGGAAGTTGGTGCGAGGATAGATCTAGGAGACTCATAGGGTTTTGAGAAGCGCGGGCTGAAGTATTTTGACGATGCGGTGGCCCCAAGTAAGGATGGAGAAGGGGTGACTAGGGTGGCTCTAATGGTAGCAACGATGTGGTGAAGTTGTTGTTTGAGAGGAGAAGCTACAAATTAAGGAAGAAGAATAAGCAAACTGGGAAAGAAGAAGATAATATGTAGTAATGGAACCGTGTGGTATCCGTTTTTATTTTTTTAATGAATTGACTATGCATATTTATATCCATGATGCTATGTTGTAGTATCGGTTTATGAATCATAATAGTAGTTTCTGAATTATGGTAGAAGCTTTTTTAAAATTATAGCAGTAGATTATAAATAATTGCAGTATCTTATTTGATGTGTCTTACTAATGATACTGTATAGTACCATTTTATCTATTTCCTTTAAATTAATACAATTATGTATGATATTTTATAATGACATTTTATGAAGCAATGGTGGTTTTTGAATTTCAGTAGTTTTTAAAAAATAATTATAGTAGCGATTTACAAACAATTATAACATATTTTTAGATGTGCGTAGTAATGCTACTATGAAGTATCACTTTTTTTATATAAATAATTACATTATGTATACTTATGTTCGTAATGCTATTTTACAATAGCATTTTATAAATTGCAGTTGTGGTTTGTGAATTGTAGTAGTTTTTTTTCAAATTATAATAATTACATTACGCATATTTATTTTACAGTGCTATTTCACAGTAGCATTTTATGAATTGTAGTAGAAGATTATGAATTGTCGTAGCTTTTTAAATTCCAGTAGTAGTTTACAAACAATTAAAACATCTTTTTAGATGTGTAGTAGTTGCAACTGTGCGGTATCATTTTATTTTTTATTAAATAAGTTACAATATATATATTTATGTTCGTAAAGCTATTTTATATATTGTAGTAGCTTTTTGAAATTTCTAGTCGCGGTTTATGAATAATTGTATTGTATCTCACAAATTATTTTATAATTGCATTTTATAAATTTAGTATCAGTTTATGAAGTATATTAAAAAAATTGTTTACGGTTGGAATTTATAAATTATAGGATCATTTTTGAATTAATATTTTTAAATTCTACTTTCTAATATCATTTTGTAATTTTTTGTAAAGGTGATATCATTTTTATTTTATTTTTGGACGTTGTAATATTATTTTCATAAATTAATTTATAATGCTATTACACGGCTTTGTAAATGTGGCATTTATTTTATTTTTTAAATATTTATTATGCTATTTTTCATAGGTTATTTTGTAATAGTATTGTGTAGTATTAGTTTTGTATATGATGAATTAAAAAAGATGCAACATTTATAGTTCAAATTTATTTGTGATGGTTGATATTACATTGTATTATTATTATTTGGTTAAATTATATGATTCGGTAACATTTTGTACTTACTGTATATTTTTCTAGGTCATTTTCTCATAATGATACTGCATAGTACCATTTTTATACATGTTGCTAATTTGGTAGCAACTGATGATTGGCAACCAAAATGAGATGAGCAAGGATGTTGTGATGGGCAGCAAGATGTAGGCGACACGGTGATAGCCAGTATAGACATGATTTTATTTTTTAGGATTTGGTTTTGAGGAAACGACGACTAAGGAGGTGGCAGCTACGAAAGCCAACGGCCACGCGTAGGTGTAGGGTGACGTGGAGGTGCAGCGCATGGGGAGCGCTGGAGTGAGGTGTGGTGGCGTGGAAAATAGTGATCTATCATGTACGCGTGAACGAGATGTGAATGTGAAATTTTGTTAAATTTCGTAACTACCATCTTAGGCTCCAAAAAACTTTGAAACTTTATCATTTAAACTAAATTACCCAATTGACAATGGTGAAAAGAAAAAACATAACAAAAGGCGAGAAATACAAATAAATTGTCGTTTATTCAAACTATATAAGAGTGGCTTCCAACTTGCAACCTTGTATGATAAAGGCATTTTGGTAACTTCATCGTTCATAATGGAATCAAAAAGTTGTCATCTATTCCAACTACATGTATTTATAGTGATAGAGATATATGTAGTAATCTTAGCGTAATTGTATTTAGATCATGAAGAAAATCAAATCGGCACAAAAGGTCTTAACTACGAGCATCTCCAACTGATGTAGAATTCTCAAATTTGCACCAAGAACAGCTCCAATAGGGTGTAAATTTTCCTATAGCGTGGAAATGGGGGGATGAAGGTTGGGTTTTCTAGATTAGATGAGGCACCTGTTAAACGGATGCCTAGATACCAAGCGCCTGTTTAACACGCACCTTTAATTCCCCCCTAACGGCTCTCCCCAACGGTCATATTCCACTTTCAAATACAATTCCCCTCATCTTCTTTCCTTCACAACCAATTTCCTTCATCAATCATAACTTTTTACTCTCACTAATCTCAACTGAACATGTACTCCGATTTCGACGTCGATGCTGCAAGGTCCAATTTTGAAGACTACGACTTACAAGACATTACAGTTTCGATTGGAAGAGAGGTAACTAATGCAAGTTGGAGTGCTGCGGAAGACTACAATCTTTGCTACATTTACTGTGCACTCTCAATCGATCCTATTCGAGGGGCCGATCAAAGTAGTGAGACTTTTTGAGGCAAAATTACTAATTGCTATAATCCGAAAAAAATCGATCGGAAAAGAACGTTATCTTCAATCAAAGGTCGTTATGGAAAAATCAATCATCAAATGCAAACATTCGATTCTCAAATTTTCAAGCTAAAGCAAACAAATCCTAGTGGATTTGGAAATGTAACGCATTTGGTAAGATTTAATATAATTTCATTGTTCTACTTTTTATCATAGTTCTCCATTTATACTAGTGTTTTTTTATTACAGAGAATTGTCACAAACAAGTTGTCCAAACAAATCTATAAACCTGATAGTAAAACAAGCAACATAATTTTATCAGTTTATGCATATTTATGACATGTTGGTTGAGCACGTTATATGGAAATCACCGCTTCAGAAAACCGTTCAACATCTCCAATCAAACAGTGGTCGTGGTAAAACGCCTAGAGTTGGAGAAAGCTCTAGTCCTAGGGAATCGCTAGGAAGTTGCGGTTTAGGATCAGAAGAAGATCCGACCCTTACCGAAGATTAGGTCACGGGGAGCAAAAGCGGCCAAAAAGAAGCAGACTACTGGAGCGGATCGGGTAGAAATTAAAAAACTCCTATTTGAATCTGAAGATAGATTTAACCGGGCAATGGAAACTCAAGAAATTCAACACCAAGAAAAGTTGTCAAGAATGAATCAACTTCTTACTGGAAACAGGCAAAGAGATGAAGATGCAATAATGTTCATGGATAAGTCACACATGTCTGCAGAACAACTGGAGTATACGGAGCAAAGAAGGAGAGAAATTATGAGACGTGGACTTGAAGAGGGTCATTAACTGAATTACCGTTTCTACAACCTTTGTATCTTTTAATTACCATTATTCGTATTATGTTCTGAATGCAAGCAATTATTAATATAAGTATTTTCATTGCAATTTCATTATATTGAAAAAAGATTATAACATTATTACGTTAATTAAATATAAACAGATTACAATAACAATAATAAGTAACAACATAAACAACAGTAGGAAAAGTAACAACAGAAATATAGTTTCGCTGATTTCTAGAAAAGTTCCAAAGATGATCTATGAGATCATTTTGCAGTCTTCGATGCAGTTGAACACTACGGTAGGAAATTTGGCTTTCTACATGAAACTCGAGTTCTAGTGCGCTTCCAATCATATCGTTGCGCCAAACAGGCGGTGGTGTTGGAGCACCCTCGTAAAAGTAATCTTCTTCCATGTCTCTTTCACCCTCTATAATCATATTATGTAAAATAACACAAGTGTATATTATTTTGATCATTTTAACTGGTGACCAAAGTCTGCATGGATTACTGACTATGACAAATCTAGATTGAAGAACCCCAAGTGTTCTTTCAACGTCCTTCCTCTGGCCTTCTTGCATCACTGCAAACTTTGATTGTTTATTGTTTTATGGGTTAGGAATTGTCTTGACAATGGTACTCCATTTAGGATATATATATCATCGCCAAGATAATATCCATGATCGTACATGTTACTTCCTAAAGTAAAGGTACAAGGAGTTGATCTACCATTTGCTAAATCATTGAACAACGTAGATCGTTAGACTATGTTAAGATCATTGTTCGAACCCGATATTCCAAAATATGCATACCATATCCATAAGTCATACGACGCTACAGCTTCAAGAATAATAGAGGACCTACGAGACTTACCCTGATAAGCACCAGTATACGTCTTTGGACAGTTCTTCCAGTCCCAATACATGCAGTCTATATTGCCTAACATTCTAGGCCAACCTCTATTACCATGCATATTTAATAACATTGCTATATCCGCTTCATTCGGTCTACGTAAGTATTGATCACCGTAAATGTCCACGATAGCTTGACAGAAATGCTCCAAACACTTTAATACCGTGCTTTCCGCCACTTTCAAATTTTCATCAAGCGCGTCTATCGGTCCTCCATATGCAAGCATTCTTAGTGCAGTTGTCATTTTTTGAATTCCAGTCAATCCCATTGTACGAGCTGCATTGGGTTTGAAGATAAAATATTCGTTATGTTGCTTGATACATTGTAGGATTCTAAGAAATAGAGGTCGTCACATGCAGAATCTTCTTCTAAAATCAGCATCTGTGTAAGTAGAATTTGGAACAAAGTAGTCTTCCATCAGTCCGTCATTGTGCCATGAATATCTACGATTTTTATACTGACGACCAACAACTGATCCACCATGTTGCCCGCTCGATTGACCAACCTGTAGTGCTGCCATACTTATTAGCTCCTTTCACGATGAAAATGATCTTCCATCATTTCATCAAATTCATCGTCGCTATCATCGAAAAATATATAATCTTCGGCAGCCATTTGTTATATTTGAAATTGTATGAAATAAGAATGACCAATAATACTTCTAGTATCTAACAAGCTTTTTATAGCTTAAATCACATGCTGGCTTTCATAACAAAACCAACAATCTTTACTAGTCGGCGGGTAGCATTAATTCAATTCAATCACTATATATAAAGTAGATTCCATTTATGTCACGTCTGTAGTGTCTCGTCCCATCTAAACACTATTGACTGTTGATGTAGTATCTCGTCCTATCCATACACTATTGACTGTCGATGGAGTGTCTCGTCCCATCATACAACTGTAGTCATGTTCTTAACATACATATTGACTATTGATGTAGTGTCTCGTCTGCAGTGTCACATCTGTATATCTCATCCCCTCCATACAATATTAACTGTTGATGCAATATCTCGTCCATCATACAACTGTAGCCATATTCTTAACAAGTTTATGCCACCACCAAACAATAGTACGATTAAAATTTCTATGGCAATAATACAGAAAGAAACAAGACAATGTCACTGAAACACCCAAACATTAATACAGTCAACGATAATACATACACAAACAATAATACACTTCACAATAATACAACCAATAAAAATACCCAAACCGTGACTTAGAACTGTCACTAAGAAACTACCGGTTACGGTCAAATTGTAAGTTTTGCACGACATTTTGGAGATGTCTTATTTCTCATTCCAGCTCATTGGCATATATTATGGTCCTTGGGCACAGCCGTTCATCAACCCATTCTGCATAATTGCACCCTTCAGGCCAGAAATGACACAACTGGATTCGACGACCAATATCTTCGCCATCAGCTCTAACCACAACTTTAACCTTATAACCACAGTGGCAACATACTGCATAAGACTCAACCTCTTGTTCAACCGAATGTTGCAAATTTGGTACTTGATCAACCTCCTGTTCTTGTGGTTGTTGATGAACCAACTGTTTATGCTGAGGTTGGACAACCGTACGTTCATACAGAGGTTGAACATCTTCTTGAAGTGTGAGTTGGTCAAGATTTGGGAATTCACGAGCAACGTCCTCGTAATGCAGGTCTTGGTAATTGAAATGCAAATCTTCATCGATGTGTTCGCTTTCCATTGGAACGTAGCCGAAATCAGAGTCAATAGATGATGACCAGAAAGGCATTGATACGAGGATTAGAAGATTGAAGGAGCAGAGAACTGAATTGTGTATTTGAGAAGAAAAGCTCTTACGTATATATTGAAGCGTGTGAATGCTAAAAATTATTTATGTTTAAATATGAGCACTGTATTTTGATTTGACAGTACGGTAGAAAATGAAATTACTCATAAACAAGACAATAATAAATATGCGTACATAGTAACAATAATACAGTCAACAATAATACACCTAAATTATGGATATCCAATTCGTTCTAGCCAATTTTGACGTATGATATAAGCCTCATGTCCAGTGAATGTACTGTGATATTTGAGAAAGTAACGACCTTCAAATGTGGAACGGGTTGGTTTGAACAAATTTTCAAATATAACCTCATTGATAACCGTACTGTACCGCGTACAGGCGTTGCAGAAGTTCCCATAAGCGGTCCTCAACTCCACCTTCGTACATCTACTGCTACACTCAACATTGCTATTGTAAAGTTCATCAATAGTGTCCCAAAACTGAGTTGCCATTATCTCCTCATCGTCGCACATCTGATCAGTTTGTATATAAAAAACTTATTAACAATTTTAATTCTGTAGCCGAAAATATTATGTTAGACATTGATTGAATTTACCAAACTTTTAAATGTTGTGACATTTGAATATAACACTTTATTTTTAAATAAAGAGGTTGTAATCCGCATTAAAAAAATGAAGCATGAGATTAACGTCTATGTGTCAAACATCCATAAACTTTTTGACAAACAAATACAACTGTGTTTGTTACTTCAACATTTTGACTTCATCTACGCTTAATAATAAACAAGCATAAATTATAATCAACATAATGCCATACTCAACATAAAATATAATCGACACAATGTCATAACATATAGACAATCACATATAACAGTAGCATCGTCACCAACATAATATGCAACCAACTACTGTAATGTGTGAAAAATAATAACATAATCTTAAACATCTAAATGCAGCACATCAGTCTATGTGATCGGAACCGCTATCAATCTCCTCATCATCTCCACTATCGTCATCACTGTCATCGTTGACATCATCAAAGTCGGGAGGCTTAGGTCCGACATGGAGCTACTCCTGAAGGTGTTGAATTTGGGTCTGTAATCCCTGTATCTACGCATCATACTGAGTCTGCTGCTGCTGGACCTCAGTCTGGTAACTCTGATACAACATCTGTGTATAATCGAGCGTCATACGCTCAAATGCAGCAATCATCCGTCTATCATAATCCATGTACTGAGAAAACTGATATGTGCACAAGAAAAATTATACATAGGTGGAGAATATAGTGATAAGTAATTTAAAGAAAATTAAAATTCATACAAACTTGATGAGGCTGATACAATCTGGTGGATGGTACACCCATAATAGTGTTATCTGTAGGATACTGCAAGGGATACTCTACCACCTGACCATGTACATCATACGTTCTAAATGAATGAGGAGGGGGGTCGAAAGTAGAAGGCTGCGTGTACTATGACGATGTAGGCTCAAAGGTGGCAGACGGTAATGGAACACTGCCAGAAGAGGTATGCGGACCAATATGATCGGAGTTCAAACCCCGAATATAATCAGGCAACGCGTAAGCACGTGGGGCTATTCGAGCCCAATATGAATCAAAGCCTCTCGGAACTGTAAAAGGCTCATTATCCACCCTTCCCGCACCCCTCATCGCAAGAATATAAGCTGGTCCAACCCTAATATCACCATACATATCATCCCATGGTAGCAGATCTGATGGAATGCGAACTATACCGTACAACTGTAGCCAGCACCGCTCTCATAAATACCATATGAATGAACATGTAGGAACCTGAAAGCAAACCCTGCGCCGCGACATGGAAAACTAAAAAGTGAGTGGATGATCAAGACTGGGCTCTAGAAACTGTAAGTACTGATCCCATGGACGAACGATAATGTTACCGCGCCGTCTCATATCCATCTGCTGTCTAGCCTCCATCAGCTCATTATGCACCTCTTATGCAATACGAGACAAATGCATAGGAGGACCCCAACAATGCAATCTAGGAAAGTAAATATAAGGTGTGACATTCACCTCTACAATAAGTCGGGGGTGCATATTGGCAGTATACTTGTAGTACCAAAATGAAAGAATGTACCAAAATCCATACATCCGTCTAGACTGCTGAAGCGCATAAGTATATAATGCTATGTACAAATAACCAATAATAACAGTATCGTAATCATATATATGCAGTCCATCCACATCTACTAATCCAGCCAAAAAACCAAGCCTAATAGTACCCTTATTATTACTAAAAAATGTAGATCCAGAAAGGTATAATATGAAGGCACGAACAACCGGAGTGTGCATATCCTCAACGGTCATGTACTCTACTATATATCGTTGCAGACAAGTGAGAGTAGCAGCTCCTCCTCTAGCCTCCTCATCGGCCAAAGCCGGTAAATAAGCCGAATATGACTCGAACTCCTCAAATGAACTATCAAATGGAACAGAGAGGCGGTCCGGTCGACCAACCTCTATGCTAGTGAGCATATAGAAATCTAGAAGAGTCAGTCCTAACTCAAAATCAGGAAAATGAAATGTATGAGTTGTAGGCCACCATCTCTCGGTGAGGGCCTCTACCACACAGCGATCTACATGTGCAAATCTAGGTAAATCTAGAAATTCACCAAAAGGTGACGCATGTAACCTATCCAAAATCGGCTGTGGTAACTGATCAAAATACTCAGACATACACCTATACCAACTATCTCACATCGCTACGTGACGAACCTAAATATATGATTATTTAATGTTAAAATAAACAAACAATTATCATACATATACAGTTACACGGATGTTCATCAAGCAATAAAGAAATAAACGTATACATGTGGCGTCGCTATAGTTGTAGTAAGTCGATGCGAAACAGTAGGGGCCAAGTCGTGCAAGGATCGAAGATCGTCTGGAGTCACGGTAGCATAAGGAGGGACATGAGCAGGTCCGATATTTACATCTGTCGTATATGGAACGTCCGTCTACTGGTTTTGACCGGACGTGACGGTATTTGGACGCAAAATAAAATCAAATAAACTAACTGAAAAGAGGACGAAGGTGGTGGAAATGAAGAGAAAGAGGGAGATTTGCGTCTGATATAGGTGCTGGCATCAGACACTAATAGTTATAGTTCAAATAAAACCCCAAAAGCAAACAGCCTCTCGGCTTTCAGATCAAAAAAAAGAATGCGACTCATCTCCTTGCTCCTTCTCTTGGCTGTTCTCACCCCGACTTTCGCATGGAAAAAGGATGAATTCCGCAACTGCAACCAGACCCCATTCTGCAAACGCGCCAGAACTCGAAAACCCGGTTCAGTCCCTCCCCTTGTCGTCTCCGATGTCACCCTTTCAGATGGCCATGTCACCGCCCACTTAACAACTAAACCCGACATCCAACAAGTCACCCCCGAATCTGAACCCGAATCCAAACTCGAAACCCGTAATCTAATCCTCCAACTGTTCGTGTACAATAATGGTGTCCTTCGCCTGAAAATTGACGAAAATTACTCGGATGCGATTTCAAAGCGTAGATTCCAAGTCCCTGATGTCCTTCTACCGGATCTCGATGATCGTAAGCTGTATCTGTCGAGATTTGTTGAAAAAACGACAGATTTTTCAGTGGTGTTTTTAACGAGTGAGCTGGAAGCTGTAATCAAGCACGATCCATTTGAGATTGTTGTGAGAGATTCTAATTCTAAATCAAAAGACCCCATCCTGTCACTGAACTCCTACGGGTTATTTGATTTTGAGACTCTTAGACCTAAGAAGGAGGGAGAAGATTGGGAAGAGAGGTTTAGGTCCCATACAGATTCAAGACCAAACGGTCCACAGTCCATTAGTTTTGATTTGTCATTTCATGGTGCGGAGTTCATGTATGGGATTCCTGAGCATGGGTCTGAGAAGTTGGAGTTGCAGTATACGAGAGGTCCAGGAGTTGAAGATTCAGAACCATATAGGTTGTTTAATCTTGATGTGTTTGAGTATTTGCATGAGTCACCTTTTGGACTTTATGGGTCTATTCCATACATGATATCTCATGGTGAGAAGTATTCATCTGCATTTTTTTGGTTGAATGCTGCTGAAATGCAAATTGATGTGCTTTCTCCTGGTTGGAATGAAGAGGAGAAAAATAATAATGGTAAGAGAGTTGATACATTTTGGATGAGTGAAGCAGGAATAGTTGATGCGTTTTTCATGGTTGGTTCAAAACCAAAAGATGTATTGAGGCAATATGCAAGTTTGACTGGAACTCAGGCTATGCCACAAGAATTTGCGCTAGGTTATCATCAATGCAGGTGGAATTACAGAGACGAAGAGGATGTGGCAAATGTTGATAGTGGATTTGATGAGCATGATATACCGTATGATGTGTTGTGGCTTGACATTGAGCATACAGATGGAAAAAAATATTTTACATGGGATAGTACGTTGTTCCCAAACCCAAAAGAGATGCAAAATAAGCTGAGTAGTAAGGGAAGGCACATGGTTACAATTGTTGATCCTCATATAAAGAGAGATGATTCGTATTACATACATAAAGAGGCAAAGGAGAAGGGTTATTACGTGAAGGATTCAAGCGGGAGTGACTATGATGGATTCTGTTGGCCAGGCCCATCTTCCTATCTCGATGTGTTGAACCCAGAGATTAGAGAGTGGTGGGGTGGGAAGTTTTCATTCGAGAATTATAAAGGGTCAACCCCTTCATTGTACATTTGGAATGATATGAATGAACCTTCCGTGTTCAATGGTCCTGAGGTATTCAATCTTATATCTTTTGTTGATAGTTGTTTCTAGTTTTACATATCAAAATGTGTGAAATGGTGCCAAAATGTGTATAGATCAGCCTTGTAGTTTTTTATCGGTTTATGTCCCGTAACTGTATCTGTTTGAGAATAATCTAGTTGCTAACTTCACCAGTAAAAATTATTCTAGCCGAGGAGCAGATTTCTCTCCAGTGATGGGTGCTCAATCCATATCCCAAGTAATTGAATGTAACATTTATATAGTTGACTCTTTGTTCCAGTTGACTTTTATCGACCTTTTTTCTTGTTAGTTTTTCAATTCTTTATATTCCAGATTTCCCTTTCATCCTTTTTAAAGTAACGATTTCTTATCTACTTTATTTCTTCAGCTCCATTTGATGTGCACACACACACAAACGCGCGCGTGCTCGCACGGTTAATGCCATATAATTTAGAGTCATGGTCCTCGTGGTTTATAACTTTACAGCTGTTGTTTATGAAACTTTTTTTTTGGTGCAAACAATCTTTCCTTAATGTGACACTTTGGTATTATTTATCAAATTGCACATATTTGTTTACAAATTCAGCAATATTTACGATCAAGTGCTAACATTCATCTCTCTGTTCTGACAAAATTACTAATGTAAAGGGATATTACAATTTTATACCCTAAACGTTATTTTATTATGTTTATTGTATCCGAACATTGTTATCCTAATCATTTTCATTTGCACCTGGGGTCGTAACTGTCTTTATTTTATTCCACGGGCTATAGAAACCTTGTAATTTTAAAAATTGCTGATTTTGAACATGTTGATGGCTAATCTTGAAATACAATATATTTAAACGTATAATGTCATAGAGCACCAACCTTTCCTATACTCTTATTTACTGACAATGTTTTCCTGGCCTAGTCCTTAAAACTTCAACAGTTCAATATTTCTGTCATGCAACTGAAATTTTCTCCACGAATGTATTTCTTCATTGATGCCATTACATTCAACTTCAGTATGTTAAAGGTACAAGAGAATACCAACTTAAACATTATAATCTTTTTCATTAGATAACTATGCCTAGAGATGCAGTGCACCATGGAAACATAGAACACCGTGAGGTACACAATGCATATGGGTATTATTTTCATATGGCCACAGCTAATGGTCTGTTGAAACGTGGCAATGGAAATGATAGACCTTTTGTTCTATCACGAGCTTTCTTTGCTGGTAGCCAACGCTATGGGGCAGTTTGGACTGGAGACAACACTGCAGAATGGGAACATCTCAAAGCTTCTGTACCAATGGTTTTAACACTTGGACTTACTGGCATTGTATTTTCAGGTGAGAATTACTAGTACTGGATATTTTAGTTTCAATTTTTTGTTTTTGTTTTGGGGTCTTTTCATGATACCTGTAATTTGACATGTGGTTTTCATGCAGGTGCCGATGTTGGTGGTTTTTTCGGAAACTCTGATTCTGAGTTGTTGATACGGTGGTACCAGCTAGGTGCTTATTATCCTTTCTTTAGAGGTCATGCCCATCACGATACAAAGAGACGAGAACCATGGTTGTTTGGGTAATTTAATTTTTTCCTTGTCCATATTGTCTTTTGAAGTTCTAAGTTGTGTTTGGGGTCATACTATAATAAAAATGTTTATTTTATTGCTTAAATATCTTAATATAAGACCAATGTGGATGGAACAGAGAAAGGAACACTCAAATGATGAGAGAGGCTATATACAATCGATATTCATTGCTTCCCTATTATTACACGCTCTTTAGAGAGGCTAGTTTGAGTGGTATCCCTGTAATGCGTCCTCTATGGCTTGAGTTTCCTGATGATAAGGAAACCTTTAATAATGGCGAGGCATTCATGATTGGCCCTGGTATTCTTGTTCAGGGAATATATCAAGAGGTATTTATATATATTTCAGTTTTATTAATTATTACATGTGGTCCAATATAGTCCTTAAGAAAGTATCTTCTTCGTTTCAGAAACAATCTTCAACAACAGTTTATTTACCTGGAAAAGAGTCTTGGTATAGTTTGAGAAATGGACTTCCGTATGCAGGTGGTCTGTCCCACAAATTAGATGTTACAATAGATAGTATACCTAGCTTTCAGAAGGCAGGTACTATTGTGCCTAGAAGAGAGAGATTGAGAAGGAGCTCTACTCAAATGGCAAATGACCCATACACTCTGGTACATAACTTTATTTTTTGTTGCAATACTTAAAGTTCATTTTTACTGGCTTCATGCGGTGATGTGTTATGTGGCAAGAGGAGGTTGCAATATCTTACAGTATTCAATGGTTATATTTCTTCAGTATTGTAGTTGAGCAGGGACGTACCCAGAAATTTCATACAGTGGGGGCTGAAGATAAAATTTTGATTTTCAAGCATATATTTAATGTTAGAATATCTATTAAGGAGATGCGCACGCACACCGTGTGTGTGTTCATATATGTATTTATCATATAGCATTTTTTTTTCTAAAATATTGATAATAGATATTAGAGGTGGAGCCTTGGCGCAACGGTTAGGTCATTCTCATGACGATCTGCGCCTTCAGGTTCGAGTCCGGAAACAGTATCTTCGCAGTGTATATTATCAACCTCCTTAGAGCCCACTATTGTGCGGGAGCCTCGTTCATTGGGTTACACCCATTGATGATAGACATTAATTGGTTAATATTACCACTTAGCATGATTCCCTTATGAGAAAAATGTTGGGAAACCACAAAACATGCATTCATCAATTTGCCATCTGATCGGTTATGTAACGAAGTTTGAATTATGTTAACCCAAAAACACATATATCAGTTTCTTGATTTTTGTATAACAACTCAATTATTACTATGCCCTATAATAACATAACTTAACTTTTCTACAAATATATTTGATTTTATCCCTTAAAACAGTGTGTTAAAGTTAATCATTACTTTCGATAATGGTTATATTTTGATAAAGATAAAGTAGTATGAAAAACTATATAGCAAATAAAACATGAACTCATCATCTCAATTTAACATAATCATATACAAAATGTTTAACCTTGTGTATAGTTAACGGTTAAACTAATGAAACCAGATTAAATAAAAATACCTGAGTGTAATATTGTAAACCAATAAACAAATAAAACGATAGAGTTACTTTAGTATGACATATCAATATGTTGTCCAAACAACTACATTATAATTTTATAGAATGAGAATCCAAACAAGCAAACTTAACTGAAGGAAAATAAATTTTGTTATGTTCTTTTGATTGATATTTTATTTAGTAGGAAACAATGAAGTGATAAAGTTTATTTAATTTTTTGTATAAATTTGTAGAAAATTGAGTGGGGTGCAACCCCCACTAGGCCTAAGCTAGGTCCGTTGTAGTTGAGCATGAGTTTTGTTAGCTGTTTGAAATATTATTAAAATTCTAAGCATAGTGCCTAGAGGATAGGGATTTTATCTTATTTTCCCCTCAAATTCAAGACGGTTTTATCTTCATTTATTCATCACTATGCCAACTTTGGCGATTTTATATATTTTGCATGCTGTAGACATAAAAGGTTGTATCACAAAATTCGTGCACACTGCTGCTTGAAATTGGTTTTCTTTTCTTTATTGATTACAACAAATGGTGCCAACTACCACTTTATTTGGTTATAGTTGTTTGTTAAGGATCATGGTAAATGGAGTTTTTTTTATTATGTCAATCTGCACTCCTTTTACTCGCTAGTATTATGAGCATGCATTAGTCGTGAGCTCGTATTTCTCATCCATTCTTTTACCCATGCATGCTACAAAATGTCATTGCATGTTAAAATGTTTGTACCCAAATCTATATATTTTTCTTTTTGATATCGTTATATATACACAACTAGTGTGTAAACCACACAATGAAGTTGTGTATTTTTATTTTTTCAAATATATTTTTGAGAAAGTAAAAGTTGTCTGCAGTGTAAAATAATAATTCTAAGCCTCTATATTGCTTCATGTCATGTGTTTCAACAAATCTTTATACATTTGTTCGTTTCCAACAAAATGCCAATATGAAGAAAAATATATGTATTCTTGAATGTGAAATAGTGGAGTGGATTAAAGAGACTTGTAAATAACTATGAAAATTAGAAACTTGTAGCGACTCGAATGTAAAGCTCGAGAGAACCTAGGATAAATTTTGGAAATTCTTAGAATACGAGCCTTGAAAATTCTTATATATTTACCATTATCTAGTATTAATAGATTAATAGATTATATCAAAATTGGTTATAAACATCTCTTCATGTTCAGGTAATCGCTTTAAACAGTTCACAAGCCGCTGAAGGGGAACTATATATCGACGACGGCAAAAGCTACGATTATGAAAAAGGCGCATACATCCATCGCAAATTTATTTTCTCAAACGGGAAATTAACATCCTCAAGCGTCAAGCCCACAAATCTTGGTGATAAATATTCATCAAATCTGGTCATTGAAAGGTTAATAATGTTAGGTTTGAAGCCTGGATTGAAAAAGGCAGTAATTGAACCAGGAAATCGTGAAGCTACCATTGAACTAGGACCTCTTACTCTTCATCCTGGAGCAAGTCAAGTTGCACTTGTTGTTCGTAAGCCTAATGTTCGTGTATCCGATGATTGGACAATTAGGATTTTGTAGAACGTTGTTACTAATGAACAATAATAACCAGTTTTATGTAATAGGTTTGTTGGCATTTTCTATTTTTGAGTTATGCATGACTATTGAATACTGGATGTACTTGTTAGTTACGTATATTTAACAGTCAGGTGATAGGTTGCTCTTGGCTTGAGTATCGGTTTGAGTTGGATAGCATTTCCCAATTCAGGATATCTAGCTCAATTTGTTTGAGTTGTACGCTTTTTGTTGAATGGAACTTATTTTATAGTTGTGCTAAGCTACAGATTACAGTTTTGCATTCCTCCTGTGCTGTTTCCGTTCTAAACCGAGCCAGTGCTGGAAGGCAAGGAATTTGAGGTCAGGAAGTCAGGATAGGAGCAAAATTTACACATAGTAACAATGTGTGATTTCTACAGCAATCACGCAGCATCAACCTCTGCGGTGGTTCAGTGTGATTTGATGAAGTGCTTTTTTGAAACAGTAATTTTATTACTAAACAAACTTTTACTAGGGAAGGTAATTTTGAAAAAAAAATGTAAGGATAAAATTTTAATATAACCTTCTAAAAAAATCTATTTCAAGTACAGCCCTCTCAAACTAATTGTAAAAACATACATCTTCTTTAGATTTAGCATTTATATATGCGCATTTATGAATTGCACAAGGTATAAAATATTTATAATTGTAATAGTGGCGTTGTTGGTACATGCAAATATTTAAAGCACCTATGTATGCGCATTTGGATTATTCTTTGTTGTTAACTTGATTTAATTTTTGATTATCAATTCTTTTAATGGAAACTCTATTTGAGTGACACAAAATTTGGCTACTCGGTAAGTTCGTGTTTAACAGAAGTATCCTACAAACTAATTACATCAATTTTATATATATATATTTGAACAGTTGTATTTACTTTGTTAGCGACAGTGATCTAACTTCGTTGATAAATAGCAAGTTTAGTTGTAAACGTCCATTTTTCCGTTGATTTTTAAGTTAACTTAAACAATGGAATAATGGTCATCGACAACCGAATGTGTTGGTACACAAACGTAAATAGAAACGTGTTAGTCATGGTGAATTCTAGTGGTGGAAGGGAAGAAAATGAAAGAACCGAAATTGATTGTGTAAAAATTAAAAAATCTATAGTGTAATGACTAATGAGCACCCGTCGGAAAATTTTAAGGAGCAACAATAGAAATTCCGATGTTGAACATTTCTTCCACAATCTAGGAAATACAAAACTGTGTCCGTCCAACTCAGCCAATCTACCTCCACCACGATGCCCTCTCCATCGTGACCGACGACCGCCGACCCTCCCTAAGCGACTCATACGCAAGCCTGACGGATTAAGAGGTAGATGTTCTATTTGGCTGCCAATTTTTTTTTTCATTCACCGTCCCTTACATTTGCAGACTTGGTCTCCGACACCATATATTAACAAAATATGTTGGTCAGCATAATCATCATTTAACCTTTGATTGACTACCTAAGTAGAGAAGAATGACCAAAGTTACAAGTTAGTATGACGATAACAGATGTACTAATTCATATTGTGTTAACCTAAAAAGTGAATCAACACCCTGGTTTGAGTATGAAAGCACCAGCCCTGTTTGTCCAGAGCAATAATACATATAATATGTATAGCAAAGAACAGTAAAAGAAAGGAGATATGAAATTTTTATGGTGGTTCGATTAAGCCTACGTCTACTTTATATTTTTATTATAGACCGATCGCTGTTACAAAGAGTGTTTGATTACAAGGCTTATGATTATCCTAAGCTAGATTGAATCTCCAGAGCTGAAATCCATTGAAGAATCACAGTGAATCCCTGTAAAAATTGTTGTGAGGGAGATAGAGAGTGAAGAAAGTTTCCAATAGAGCTTCCGCGACCAGTCCAGAGAAGATCCTCTTTATGTTGCAGGCATGACGTTATTTATAGAGATCGGAGAGCTTTTGGGTTAGGCCACTTCGTCAATTGCTCAAAGATGGACATAGGACGACCTAGAGGAGTTTAGCTCACGATCCGAGCCAAATCTATGGATCGCTAGCGATCCATGGATTTAGGTCGCTCGCGAGCTAATGACTTGGCTGCTTTCTTTACATCACCTCACCATACTAGGTCGCAAGTAGCATGGCTCCATATGGATCGCTGGCGATCCCATACACTTAGTGTACTTTTGTATTCTGTTTTCTATGCTTCTTAGCCCTTGTTTCCCTCCATGGACCATTTCATTGCATGGATTGCAAGCGATCCATAGAGTATGGATTGCTAGACTCTATGGATCACTAGTGATCCAAGCACTTGGATTATTTTTGGGGTTTGAAGTTTGGAATGCTTTTATGACCTTGAATCGACGTTGTTTGTGTAACCTGTTGCACGTTGCTCCGTTTCGATGACGATCTATTAGTTGGTTATGCTTAACGGTTAATTGGACTGAAAGGACTCTGGTCTCTTGGTTTAATCAAATTCAATCGATGCTTTAGTAGTATGAGTTCCGAGCCATTCTGATTTCATCATCTTATTCCGTCTTCTATTGGATCCTACTGGGTTAAAAAACCGAATAACATTCACCCCCCAGAGTATGTCTTTGTTGGAAACATGGCGTGCTTTGGAAGTTATCGCTTTTAATATCTGCTCGTCGAATTTCAAGTGATCGTATTAGAGTTCCGCGGATACGTAGTAGGTTACGCTGCTGATCGCTTAGTTTTGGTCTCTTCTGCTACTACTTGTTATAACAGATCGAACTTCTGTTCATAGTTTTATGGAATTCCTTGAAGCGGTAGGAGGATGTCACCGTGCAAATTTAGAGTCAGCAGTGAGCGATTACATGGATCGCGAGCGACCCATAGTCGATGGATCGTAGGCAATCCATACTTGAAGGATCACTAGCAATCCATAACTGATGGATCGCTAGCGACCCGAGTACTTAGGAATTTTTCGCCTTTTTTAGTTTTCATTTGTCCTATATAAGCCAACTCGAGCCAGCCTGTTCTCTTATTCGACCCGAGCCAGATCATTTCCTTTACGCGACTCGAGTACTTTGTCTTTATATGACCCAACCCTAGGCGATTCAATCCTTCTTATGCCTCGATCCATCCCTTTTCATCGATCTAGCTTCGTCACTTGCCGTGATTCCTTCCAGCGATCTACCGTGACTTTTCTCAGTGATTCTCATATCATCCCTCACCGAAACCCTCGCTTGTCATTGCCGATCCATCCCTTAGATCGCCACCGATCCATCCACAGCTTGTTGATTTTAAGTCTTCGATCATTCCTATGTTTTAGTTCAATTTGAGGTGGGTTTGATAATCATAGTGTTTGTTTGACAGCGAGTTTGTATTTGCGATGTTGATCATGAGAAGTTTGAGTTGATTGTGGTACAATGGAGGAAGATAGTATATCGAATCTTGAATTTTCCCCCAAACAACATTCAGGCCTTAGCCCAATGCTTGACATGCTTTTCTATCTTTGTCCATTAGACCATAATTGGCTTTTGCTAAGTTTTGTAACTGATACTGCACCGCACATCGTTGATTAATCCCGACTCTTCTAGAGGATTTAGACTTATCTTATTTGCTTATTGCACGCTCGGTGTCCCTGTAGTGAGAAGAGTTCTCCACGTCGCTTCAGACAACGGATCCATTATCGTTCGTTGATCGATAATGGGTAAGTGTACAAGAAGTAAAAACAATTAGGAACGATGCAGGAAATTCTTTTTCTTTTCCACTGCGAGCGAACTATCTACACAGGATAGAGCATTTATAGTGTTTCGGTTACCGAGCTCACCCCTTATAGACAGTACGCTGCACTTGCCTCGGTACACACTTGATGTCCATTGCATGGGCATGAATCGATATCTCTATGGAATTCAAGTGCCGTAGAGGGAAATTGTTAATTTAGAATAAATTCACTGAACGTTTGAATGCGAGTTCCGTTGTTTTAGAATGAAGCACCCATCTTTGCGTCGTAAATCGAGTAGAGGAAGTCCGACGCTTTCTAAAGCTGAGTCGTCATCCGTCGCTCTTTCCCCTACCACTTCATAGGTAGAATACGGTCAATTGGTCCTAGTTGGTGTGGCCTTGGATTGAACACCTCTAGACTGTAGTGTTTTACTCAACCGGCCAGAGAGAGCTTCTTCGGTGGTCTCCACTAAAGTTTTGCACAATATCTACGTACAGTATGTTATACCATAAGAGGATGTATGTCCACCAGAGAAAAACTAGTTCGCATATAAGCCTCCCCCAGGATATACCGCTTGTCATCGGCATATGTGCCTAAATGGAGCTGTGCCTCCTTTTAACAATTTTTTGCACGAGACTCTTTCCAACTTGGAAATTGCACAATTCCAGATGCATTCTAATGGCTATGCTATCTTGACTTACTTGCATGTTCTTTTCATATGGATGTTCAACTGCGCTCCCAGCTTTGATGAGTTGCGGTACTTTCTATCGTTCAAAAGGAGGGATTAATGTCCATTCTTAATCGTAATTGAAGCTCAGAGGAATCGAACAATTATTTTGCGTCTATAAAGAAAATTTCCCAGTTCAAGGCATAATATTCTTCGTTAGAAGTCCCGAGGGGTTTAACCATGTTTGGACGACAGTTGGTAAGTTTCTTTTCACACTTATCGAGTTCTGACGCATGGCTATGGAGTTTCTAATAAGTTGTATACTTCTTGTAGTTATCCTAAGGACAAATAGGGATGTGTCTCTTGATGAAGTTTTTTGGACCCTAAAGGCTATTGATGCTGAAGAAAGGTCCGTCAAAGTCTTGCTGGCCGATGAGAATTTGCTCCAATATGGATTATTACATCTAAGAAGATCCACTGTTCAAGTTGAATTCCCTTGGCCTACTCGGTTCAAGGTTCGTACATGATCTACTTCTTCTTCTCGCGGTTCCAAAGAAGGCGCTACTCAAGAGGGAAAGGGCTTGTCCAGAGAATCAACCGAAGAGGCCCGTGAAGGAAGAGATGTTACTGTGACCGAAGCTAGCGGCTCGATCAGAATGCCTCCCATCTCGAAGAGGAAGAAGAAGAGTTCCAATAGAGGGAAGGCAAGGCCATAATAGGCTTAGAGAAAGAGGAGGGGGAACTCGAGAGTAGTAGCGATGAATCCACCTTTAGCGATGGCTTCTATGCAGCATCCAATGATGGAGACTCGGAATCGTGCAATGAGACTCCAGGAATAAGTCTTGTCCTTCCAAGCTCACCCCCTCTAGATACCAGCAATAAAGACAATGCACCAAAAATTAGGGAGCATTAGGATTCTCCGATTAAAGATGTTGGCATAGAGTTTGGAGATTTGGGTGATGTTTACGTCGATTTCGATGCACTTATGAGGGATGGTTTCACATTTTAGGAAGTGCTCCCTTGTTCGAGTGGCAATGTGCCTGAAGTTAGCTTTATTCCATCCATGACGGCCGCCCGATCCAGTTCGTGATGGCGCTTTAGCCCTTCTCCCTAAAGACACTATACGTTTAACTAGGGTTACACTTGTTTTTGTATATCCTACTTATTTTATCCCCTGTTACTAAGATTTTTATTTCTTCTTCGTGTCAGGTATGTCGAGAGGACATGGCCTTTATGATGACTTCGAAGAGTTCACCGACTCCCAGTGCTAGTATAAACGTTCTTCCGGCTGCTATCATCCCTGAGAGATAGAGGAGGAGTATAGAATAGGAAGGAATTAGAAGCCGAAGCCCATCGCCAAGACGAAAGAAATCAGAGTCGGTCATACAAAGGCGGGTATGAGAAAAGGAGGTCTTTTGATGAGAGGGAGGAGCCATCGAGGAGATCAAAGTTCGACCACCGTTTGCATTCTTTGGAACAACAGGTTTCTGCTCTGATGCACTCCTCAACGGGTCAAGAAATCCCCGTCACTTCTGCTCCTTCTTTGCCTTTAACTTGCAACCCACCATCTTTCATTATTACTGCCTCCGATGCTTCACGTCCTCACTAGAGACCTGCCTATATTCTTCCTTCGGACACCTCTAAGCTTGGGGCAGCGCTTCCCGGTTGGTTGTTGAAGGGAGTTAAGTTTTGATCTCGATCTGCACTCGGTTCACAAAGATTTTTACATGCCGCAACTTTAGGCTATTCAGAGTGACTTGGATTCGGCCGAAGGATGGGAGAGATTGTGTAAGCAGCTAGCAGAGACCAATCACAATAACTACCAGGAAATCCTCTCTTTCGAGTCAGAGAAGGACGATTTTGAAAAAGCATTATCAGAACACGATGCCAAAATTAAATTGCTAAAGGAGGAGAAAGCAGCGGTGCTGCAAGAGGGCAAGAGGAACACTGACTTGCTAAAGGGAGTGAGAGAAGCTCACGCCAGAATTGAGATAATCTATAGATACGAGATAAAAAAAAGCCCATGCCGAAGAGGCAAAATTGAAAGGAGATGTGGCCTCTTGTAACGCAATGATTGAATCCCATAAGAAACTTATCTCTGACCATGACCTTGTCGTTGAGGGGCGCTACAAGACTATCTCTAATCAGGCTGCGACGATCGCCCGACTGTAGGACCAAGTTGCGCAGCTTAGCGCTAACAAGTCTCATGTTGAGGTCGAAAAGGCATCCTTATGACAGATTATCCGAAGCTTCAAAATGCTTTCGAGAAGAAGATGGAAAAGATGGATGCGACCATCCTAAATTTTAACTCCCTGTTTCACTAGGGGAGTTTCAGCTACTTGGGCTCGAAATTCCCATGCATTCTTGCTTTGGTATGGGAAGAAGTCCTGTCTCGCTTTTCTGATAGCAGTGACGTCTACACGAAGTGGGAGTTGGAGGATGCTTACCTTAATGAAGAATCAAAGAAATCGTTGTTTGAGGGTCGGAAAAACTTACGAGCTGAGAGAGAGAAAGAAGCCATTAAGGTTGCCGTGACAGCTGCCGCCGGGGCACTTACTGAGCCTTTCATTTTCGGAGCTGGTGAACCATCGAAGCAGCCCCACGACCTACCAACAAGTTCAGGGCTTGAGAATTTTCCTTAGGTAATGGAACCACCGAAAGAAGGAAAAAGCGATGAGTATGAAGTCGACATTCTTGACCATTCCTCCGGTGTAGGTAATATTCTTGTTTCTTTCGAGTTCGGGAGCTTACATCTTACACTGCAAGATTAGGAAGAATTTAATGCTTTCATTTTTGATCTAATAGGTCCATATACCTTTCCTGTTGATGTGCCAGCTTCCTCGGAGCCTAGGCCTGTTGCTATTTCTACAGCCTCCATGCTCATTTTCATCCCTATTCCTGCTTCGACGTCCGCGTTAAGCTCGTAGCCGGGGCTGGAGTCCGAAAAGATAGCCGCTCTTCATAGCTTGGATGACCCTTTGGTGTCTTTGGAGGGCGACTAACAATGGCAGAAGTCAAGGAGTGGGAAATTTAAACAGAACAGCCTCGCAAGACCCAAGATGAATTGGTTGCTACCAAAAAGGAGAGGGTTAAAGTGATCAAAGCCTCGAAAAGCTCTTGCAAATCACGGAAGCGCAAACCAAAGGAAGAATCTCCTGAGAAGGTGGCAGATCAAGAGGAGGACATTTCCACCGAGGAGTTTATTGATATTACCGGCAGCGACACCACTCTTGAGACGAGGCAGAAACTACAAACAAAAGGCAAAAAGGGGTGCGGTGGAAGAAAGCGCTGATGACCTTGTGTGGAGACTGATCTGATTTAGTTCTTTTTTGCATCATTCTGTTCAAGTGTAGGGTCTGCACTTAATATTTTTGTCTTGGAGTCTGTATTTTCTTTTTTTGGTCGATGTTGTGTGGGTACGGCCCCCACGTTTTGACCATATGTGAAGAAAATTATAAGCAATACATTGATATTTTGACTGTATTCTTATCTGTCTGTTCATATGTGTTCTCTATGCACTTGTGCTTGTTTTGTTTACACTTATCCAACTTTTGTAATCACCACCAAAATTTTTATTTGGAGCAAAACTTCTTTGTTTGGAGTAACAGAACTTGTGAACTTATTGTCTTTAATTGTTTTTATTTAAGTACTGGTGTATGCCCCCTAGTTCATAGGGCTGTTTACTTCAAAATACCGGTGACTTAAAGTTTAGATAATTTTCATATTAAACTTGAAGTTTGGCTAAGCCGCAACTTGATTCCTTCTTTTGGAAATTTTGCAACTTTAGCATATAATCTAAGTTTCTTGTGTTTTTTTGGTAAGTATGAAATGTATGCGTGTTTAAGGGGAGCATATTACATGGGTTAACTTAAGGCAGATTTAATCATTAAGTGTCGTCAAATGAAACTTTTCCATTGGTTTGTAGCACTCCAATTTTTTTGAAGTTGTACCTATATTTCCCAATCATAGATGTGGTTGGCGTTGGTCATGAGATGCGCTATGTTAAGGATCGATATAGGCCATCGACTCGGTTCTGATGCTCCTTAGTGCTACCTATCTTCGGGCAACGTAAAGAGTTTACACTTTAGGAGCATAATTTTTGCATGATGTTCCTTGATGTTCCTTGGTGTGACTTATGGGATGTGTGGCTTTTGGTACTCCTCGGCATTGCTTATCTCCGGGCAACTCGAGGAGCGTGTGTTTTGGCGCTGCTTATGGGATGCGCGGCCTTTGAGAAATGCCAGGAGCATATGTTTTGGCACAACTTATGGGATGCGTGGCTTTTGGTACTCCTCAGCGTTGCCTTTCTTCGGGCTTATGTTTTGGCGCGGCTTATGAGATGCGCAGCTTTTGGTACCCTCAGGGTTGCCTATCTTCGGGCAATGTGAGGAGCATATGTTTTGGACCTTCTCAATGTTGCTGGAGCAACATCGGTTTTTAGAAGGCGAGGATTGGATTCCGTCGATCCAGTGGTTTGAGTCAATTTGCTTCCATCGACCAGGCGGGTAGTTATTTTGAACATAATTTTGTGGGTACAAAGAACGAACCAAACTTTATTATGGAAAGTAGGGCAGATTTTTTGCTTATTTACAACGCCCCCGGCATTGCAGGATGGCTTATTTGCTGAGAAATAGAGAGTACTTTTTGTTCAAATGAAGTGGCGGTAGAGTGATTCGCTATTCCATGCCCTGGGAAATTGAATTCCATCGATAGTTGTTAGCTTGAAAGTTCTGTCTCTTAGCTTTTGTTTAATGACGTACAGTCCCTCCTAATTTGGTCTATAGGCCCCCGAAACGGGATAGACTTGCTTGAGCATGAGGTCCCCCACTTCAAAGGTTTGGTTTTGGACTTTGGAGTTGAAATACCATGCGATCCTTTTTTGATGAGCGACAGTTCTCAACTCGGCCTATTCTTTCATCGATTATGCCTAGCGGTTCGAGTGGGAGCTGCTCATTTTGATTTTGGTTGAAATTTTACCTTTGGTGCGAGGGAACTTCCAAATCAACGGGAATGATTGCTTTGGAGCCATATGCTAGAGTGAATGGAGTGTGGCCGGTTACCGCTTTATGGGTGGTTCGATAAGCCCATATTGCGAGTGAAAGCTCATCAACGGCTTTCCTTTAGCTTTAGTTAGTCGCTTTTTGATGGTAGATTTGATGATCTTGTTTATTGCTTCCACTTGCCCATTTGCATGCGGATGAGCTACTACTGGAAGATTTTTTCCAATCCGAAAGCGTTTGCAGAAGTCTTTGAACTTGGAGCTTTCGAATTGGGTTCCATTGTCAGTGATAATTTTCCGTGGCACACTAAACCTACAAATAATGTTTTTGGTAACAAAGTTAATGACTTTCTTTGTGGTTATGGTGGCCAGTGGTTTCGCTTTGGCCCATTTTATGAAATAGTCTATGACAACTATTTCATATTTGGCTCCTTCTTTTGCTATCAGTAGGATGTCGATCAAGTCTACTCCCTATACTACGAACGGCCATGAGCTAACCATCCGCGTTAACCCTGTTGAAGAAGTTCTCTTAATTTTGCCGAATCTTTGGCAGTAGTCACATCTTCTGGCATAGTCTGCACCATTGCAATTTATTATTGGCCAGAAGTACCCATACTGAAAGACTTTCTTCGCCAGGGTTTGCCCCCCAGTGTGGTATCCACATTCACCTTTATGCACTTCCTTTAGGATTCGTCAAGCTTCGTCATTGGATACGCACCTTAGGAGGGGGTTGAGAATCCCCTTTGGTGGAGTACTCCACCTTATATCATGAATCGTGGTGCCTTTCGAAGAGGCTTATTTCCGTTGATTCCGGTCTGTCGAAAGGGTCCCTGCAAGCAAATATTCCTTTATCGGTGTCATCCACGTATCTGGTTTGATAGTGATCTCGAGGATCCAATCGACATCCATTTCGTCTATACTTGGGTTGGTTAGAGTCTCAAATGGGACTAGCCCCCAATGTATGAGCTTGTCCAGAACTTGCCGGTTTAGCCAAATAATCTTCCTTGGTGTTTTGCTCCCGTGGAATGTGAGTTATAGTGTAATGTTCGATGTCACTTAGTAGTTCTTTCACTTTAGACAGGTATGGGGCAAGATTCTCCCCATGAGTCTGGTACTCCCCTTTTACTTGACAAAGACCAGCTTGGGAGTAGCTGTATATGTGAATTGATTTTATCTTGAGTTCTTTCGCAACTTTCAGTCCAACAATCAGTGCTTTATATTCCGCTTTGTTGTTTATGGTAGGGAATTCCAAGCACAAAGCATAGCTAATAGCTTGCCCTTTGGGGGTTTCAAGCACAACTCTTACTCCCGAACAGAGATTGTTAGATGCACCATCGACAAAGAGCTTACATTGTATGCCTACTTCCAACCGAACTTCTTTCTCGTCATCCCATATAGTAAACTCGGCAATGAAGTCAGCTAACACTTCCCCATTGATGGCTTTCCTTGGGTGGTATGTGATATCATATTGAATCAATTCAATATTCCACTTGAGTCATCATCTGGAAATTTCCGGTCAGTATAACACTTACTTTAGGAGCCGATCAGTCAATACTTTAATTGGATAAGCCTGAAAGTAAGGCCGTAACTTCCTAAATGCGATCAAGAGATAGTACGCTAGCTTTTCCAGTTTCGGGCAGTTTTTCTCTGCTCCAGTAAACTGCGTGCTAATGTGATACACGAGTCGTTGGATTTTTGCTTCTTCATGCACCAAAACGGCGTTCAATGCATAGGGTGAGATTTTTAAGTAAATGAACAGGTATTCTCCATCCACGGACTTTGATAGGATTGGCGGAGCCTCAATATGCCGTAATAGTTCTTCGAATGCTGTTTGACAAGCTTCACTCCATTCAAAGTTCTTCTTTCCTTTCTTTAGCGTGTTGAAGAACGGTATACACTTGTCGGTGGCTTTCGAGATAAATCAACTTAGCGCTGCAACCTTTCCACTTGAAATTTGTAGTTCCTTCTTGTTCTTCGAGGCTTAGACTTCAAGTAGTGCCGTTATTTTTTCAAGATTTGCTTTGATGCCTTCGACACTTACAATGAATCCTAGGAATTTATCAAAGGCCACACCTAAGTGACACTTGAGTGGATTGAGTTTCATCCCGTACTTTCGGAGTATTTTGAACATTTTAGCAAGGTTAACTAGGTGGTTAACGACTGCTCGTGATTTGACTAGCATATCGTCCACATAAACCTTCATTGTTTTCCCGATCTGACACTTGATCATGGTATTTACCAACCTTTGATAAGTTGCCCCTGTGTTCTTCAAACTAAATGGCATTACTCTATAGCAGTATAGGCCTAGGTCAATGACGAAGTTGGTGTTTTCTTGATCGGGTTTATGCATCAGGATTTGGCTGTACTCGGAGTATGCATCCATGAACGATAGCCACTCATGCCCTGCTATTCCATCCACAAGTTGGTTTATTCTAGTGAGAGGGAAGATGTCTTTTGAGCAAGCTTTGTTTATGTCTAAGTAGTCGATATAGGTTCGCCACTTCCTTTGGACTTTTTGACTAAGACCGGTTTGGATACCCACTATGGATAGGTTGCATAATGGATAAAATCGTTGGCCATAAACTTGTGCACTTCTTCTCTTAGCACCTTTGATCGTTCAGGACCTAAGCTGCATCTTTTTTTCTTTGTTGGTGTGAACCTGGGGTCTATGTTAAGCGAGTGACATGTGATTTATGGATACACCCCCATATGTCGGAATGCATCTATGCAAGCACATCCAAGTTGGCACGGAGAAATTTAGTAAGCTACGTACGCATTTTGTTTCCAAGGTGCGATCCAATTCAAAACCTTAGTTGAAGCATCCATGTCAACAAGGAAGGACACCGTCAATTTTTCCAGCGCTGCCCTTTCCTCCTCTGAGCACTTATTTCTAGGGTTCGAAGCCTTTTCGAATCGGCTATGGCCCCTAAGCTAAGGGCGGCTTGTAGTTGCTATTTGGAGGATTCACGGATGTGAAGAGTTCTCCCTATGTCCTTCCCTTTTTCCTTTCTTTTGGATTCACATAATTCTACAATATAACATTCTCTAGCAGGATACTGATCTCCTTTCACCATTTCGATTCCATTTGCAGCAGGAAACTTCGTTGTTAGATACCATTAGTCCAGAGATATTTTAAAAATCTGCTAAAGCGGGTTGCCCTAAGACGGAATTATATGCTAATATTTCATCCACGATTACAAAATTCTGGGCGAGGGTGACTCTTCAATCACTCTCTCCAAGCTCCGTTGGTATGTCGATTGTTCCCACAGGTTGCTTGGGCTCGCCAGTTAACCCTTGGATCTTTGTTTGACATGCAGACATGCTTTCATGCCGATTTTCATCTGGTCAAAGGTACGTTTAAAAGTATATTAATAGAACTGTCACTATCGACCAACACTCATCGAACTACAGTGGGTCCGATTCCTACTGTTACCACCATTGGGTCGAGAGCTGGAGCTTTGATCCCTTCGATGTCCCGATTGCGGAACATTATATTGTCACTTAAAACCTTTTGCAACTTGACTGGAGTTTCATCATCTATTGTAAGCATGAGTCTTTCGGAGCATGTTTCAACGAACTTGAGTACCGTTCCATTTCTCCCCAACTCCTTTGCGTAGGGTATGGTCCCCCAGATATCGTTCCAATAATGAGCCTTCGGTTGTTTCGTTTCGACCTTTCGTCACTAGTTCTAGCTTGATTTCTTTGTTCTTTAGGAGGCTGAGGGGCTGTAGGTTGATTTAGGTTTTGTGACTTTTTCACGTACTATTGGAGTTTATTATCTCGGATCAACTCTTCAATGAGATTATTTAGGTGGCGGCATTCATTTGTGTTATGGACATGTGTCTTGTGGAAGAGGCAGAATTTCCTTGAGCGCTTTTGCTGCTCAGTTGCCTCTCTTTTAGGTGGTTTTTAATATTCTTCAGTTTCCTGTGTTACAAGATAAATATTTTCCAAAGTGTCATTTAGAGGGGTATACTCTTCCTATCTGAACTCTTAAAATCTTTTGTTGCTGCCATTGCTATTTCTTTTATTGGAGTTTTGATTTCTCCTCTTTTCCCATGGCTCCTTGGGCAGTTTCCAGAATCGCGTGTGTTTTGATTCGTCGCCACATCGCTATATCGACGTTCATCGGTTGCACACTAGCAGACTTTCTTTCCAACTCCTATGCTTTCTCCAATCTTAAGTATTAGCTTGCTTTACAATTGAAGTCACTCCTGGCAGTAGGCTGCTTTATTTTAATCCATTTCTCGAATTCAGTCTCCGATTGATCGGCACGGACTAACGCCATAAAAACCATGTCCTAATTAGGGTTGCTTACTTCCGTCACCACGGTATTGAACCGGTTCATGAAAGATTTCAGTGACTTGTTCCGTCCCTGGAACAATCCGGATAGGGACATGACATCTTTTGGTTGCTCGGTATGGAGCCTTAACCGGTTAAGGAATTTTGTTGCAAGTAGGTCAAAGGTAGAAATAGATCTTGGGGGAAGTCTGGTGAACCACATAGACACAACTACTTCTAGAAAGATAGGGAAACATTGACAACAAACAACCTCTACAGTGTAGGCTTCGTCCATATACCGGCTATATTTGTATAGATGGAGTTTTAGGTCCTTCGTCCCGCCGTAGGAGGGAATAGATGGAATAATGAATTTGACTGGATACCTTTCATTCAAGATATCATCGGTAAAGGGAGTCTAACTTGGATTAGATCCCCATTCATCATCTCTTCGGTTTTTACTCTCATCCATCAACCATTTGACCATGTCTGCTATGTATGCCTCTGATGTTCGATAATCCTAGGGACGACAATCATTTACTATGCCAAGTGTTTGGCTTTGCAAACAACCTTGGCATGTGGGTTGAAGCCTAGGCTCTATTGTCTTTGGGGGAGCCACTCCCACAAGACCCTGTTGGCTCGTAGTTAGCCTAATTGGAGCAGTTTGGACGTTTCTACCATCATCGATCATGTTGGCATTTTCTTCTGCTTTATTGTCTTTCTCTTCATCTTCTGAATTGGAGAGATCCATAGCTATATCTTCCTGTGGGGTCTTGGCCCCTTGATTCATGTTTAGAATTGGTTGCCTTGCGGCGGGTGGAGTATTCGCATTCTCTTCCACATTATGTCCAATTGTCACCTTTTTTATGGCTGTTTTCCATTTCTTCTATATAGACCCAAACGGAGGAATTCTCTTGTTCTATAGCAGCAGTGGTTCAGGCATAGTCCTTGCAGCAGGATTTGACTGTAGAGTTAGGACAACATTAAGCTTATCCATTAGAGCCTTTTTGATTATTTTCCATTTTCTGGTTGATCTCATTAACCATCTTATTCAACTCATCCCTGGTGACAACTTTGTGTTGGATAGAGGATGCTGACAACTGATTTCCCAAGTTAGCACCATTTACTTCAGTTTGTTGGCCATTAACATCTTCTCCAGCTATTACTGCCCCTATGGATTCCAGAGGCAGTTCTTCTTCTTCCAGGAGCCATTGGTTTTAAGTGGTAGATTCTTCAGGAAAAGATTGGGGATCTAATTTCTGGACCTATGAGATCCAAAGCAGACAGCTAGATCTGGAACCTCAGTTGGAGTTCTTAGTGAAAGTACCAAAATAGTAACCCAAAAAATGGATCAACTTCCCGGTTTGAGTATGAAAGCACTATCTATGTTTGTCTAGAGCAATAATACAGGTTATATGTATAGCAAAAAAAACTAAAAAAAAAGAAGACATGAGATTTTTGTAGTGGTTCGACTATTAATGAAGCATAATCCACTTTATAGTTTTATTATAGACTGATCGCTGAGAGTGTTTGATTATAAGACTTTGGGATTATCCTTAGCTAGATTGAATCTCCAGAGTTGGAATTCATAGGAGAATCACAGTGAATACCTTTAGAGATTATTTTGAGGGAGGTAGAGAGTGAAGAAAGTTTCCAACAGAGCTTCCGCGACCATCTAGAGAAGATCTATTTTACATTGCAGGCATAATGGTATTTATAGAAATCGAAGAGCTTTTGGGCCAGGCCACTTCGTCAATTGCTCAAAGATGGACATAGGATGACCTAAAGGAGTTTAGCTCGTGATCCGTGCCAAATCCATGGGTTGCTAGCGATCCATGGTCCATGGATCGCCGGCGATCCATAAATTTAGGTCGCTCACGAGCTAATGTCTTATCTACTTTCTTTACATCATCTCACCATACTAGGTCGCATGTAGCATGGCTCCATATGGATCGTTGGTGATCCATACACTTAGTGTACTTTTATATTCTATTTTCTATGCTCCTTATCCCTTGTTTTTCTCCATGGACCATTTCATTGCATGGATCGCAGGCGATCTATAGAGTATGGATCGCTAGCGATCCTAGCACTTAGATTACTTTTGGGGCTTGAAGTTTGGAATGCTTTTATGGCCTTGAATCAACATCGTTTGTGTAGCCTCATTGCACGTTGCTCAATTTCGATGACGATCTACTAGCTGGTTGTACTTAGCGGCTGATTGGACTGAATGGACTTTGGTCCCTTGGTTTAATCAAATTCAATTGTTGTTTAGTAATATGAGTTCCAAGCCATTCTGATTTCATAATCTTATTTCATCTTCTATTGGATCCGACTGGGTTAAAAACCCAGATAACATATTGTATAACCGCTACTTAATTCTAAGTTGCAAAAGCCCTAACCACATGTTAAAAAAATCTTAAGAGCCAGTCCCAATCAAGAATTTATTTTAGCGATTTTCCATGTACACTCTCAAGTCTACATGGTACTTGATCTTTAATGGATCAAATGTCAGTTTAATTATTTTTAAGTTTTAAATTTACACGTAGGACCCATCATTATTGGTACAGTCAATAATAGAGCAAGGACCATGCATACTTGGTTTTAGATAGCTACACTTAGCATTTCTCTTTATCTTTTCCACAAATGGCTTATTCATAAATAGCTTTTGAGACATTTTCATTGGGAATTTGCATGACCTAGAATAATAAAGTAGTCAAAAGATATGTTGTAAGAGTAAAACTATACACAAATTAGAAACAAAATTGTTTACCCGGCTTTTAGTTTGTTAAATCCCATGGCAATTAACATGTTTTTCGTAGGATCCACCTATAAAATTGCAGTATTACCCCTCTAATATTCACCATTTATAATAATTCAGATTAAACACTCAAAATGTTAATTGATTAAGTAGCATAACCCCACTAAAAAGTCTAATCAATTTTCAGAGTTTAGGTTAATTGATGAATCAACAATCCTAAGAAATGGGTGTAAATTATATATATGTAAAGTTTGGTGTTTCGGTATGCCCATCCAATCACAACATTTGAAATTTTGTAAGTAAGTTCATATGATCTTTATTCATGAATTTATTTACATATTCATGCTTATGTGTATTATATTGATTTGTTAGGCATATCAGAGCTAAATTTGGATTCTAATGATTTGCGCTGCTAAGAACATTGGCTGCATGCACGAGTGTCCTGTCTCTTGCTTTCCCAATGGTTGGTATTTGATAGTGGGATACACATACAACTTATTATAAGAAAAAATGGAAATTCTCCAACCAATCACATATAAGTCCCCTTATTACTTGTCCCTACGTGCTGCAAAAATCACAATCACTCATCAAAATAAAAAAATGAATCATTGTAAACAAAATATCATATGAATGGATGATGATGAAAAATCAGTGGTTGAGATGTGTGTGGCACATAACATATGATTTGGGAATATGATATTTGAGATGACACATAAGTTAGTATAACGGTACTTGTTGCATGGACGAGTCATCCTAACGTACCTCTGAATGAATTCTGAATCCTTGATTTGACAAGTTCGGATGTAGGATTTGTCTATAGCTGCAAAAACTCATGTATTCATTGACATGTATAGTATTAATGGTTATGCGTATTATTGTTGTGTTTGCAATGATAATTGTGGAATTGTGGCCTGTGTGTTATAAAAATTTGAGTGAGAACAATCAGGCTCAGTCCTGGGCCTAGGCCACCTAGGCGGTGCCCCATGGTGTAACACCCCCCAAAAATTAGTAAGAAATTCATTAATTAAATAATACATAAGTAAAAATGGAAAAAAAAATTAAATTTCAGAATTTGACATGAAAATTATGTCGTTGCTTTTGCGACGATCTTCCGATCAATTTTCATATACAAAGTTTTGAAATCGAAGCTCAAATGAAAAAGTTATTGATATTTGAAATTTTCTGATTCAAATTAACATAAATGGAATTCAAAATCAAATAAATAATTAATGCTAAAGTTTGAAATTCAAAAATTAACTATAGTTGGACTTGGGGTTAAGTAAATGTTAAAATAAAGATTAACTTTAAATATTAATATAGGAACAAAATAAATAAATCAACGACAATTAATATTCTTCCCACAACACGGAGACTAGTCGACCACTGCCTAGGGTTGATCGACCACTTAGGAAAGGACAGTCGACCAGTAATCGTGGTAGTGACTAGGGTATTTAACATCGTGAACGGTCCAGATTTTATTTTTTTAAACTGATTTAAATCCGACGGTTCTGGTGCTTTCTAACCAATATAAATAAGAGTCCGGCCCTCTCACTTTTATTCATAAATTATTTTGTAAACTAAGCGAAACTCTGTCGGTCTCTCATTTCAAAGATTCAAAAAATTCTCTAAGGTTTCAGGTAAGAATTTTAGGTGTTCATAATTCAATTTCTAATTCTATTTTCCTTAAGTCTCCATATTTCTGAATCTATTTCGTATGCAATTCCCTTATTGTATATTTCTAAAAGGAAAGATTTTGAAAGAGGTTTAAATCAAGCGTAGACAAATCCAAGAGGAAAAGCTAATGACCTTTTATGAGTGGCTTTTCTTATTTTAGTAATTGTATGGTATAATTTGGATTTGATATATGCCTTGGAGAATTTTGTTCGTGAAAACATCATATTAAAATCCCCAAGATTCCTTCAAGCGAAATATCAGTTCTTATTTTAGGATCTCAATTATCAGTAATAGAATAGTGGAATTGTATAGTTATTGCAATTTTAGTGTTTTACATTCTATTCCACTTCTCATCTTTTTCATTTTGATCTGATTAAGGGTTTTTGAAAAGAAATAAATTTAGAAATGGTGTGTGAAGTATGGATTCTCGTTATTCGTATTTTTACTGCCTATTTTCGTAATTTTAAATGAAAGTTCCCTTTTTCATTTGTGTATGTAGAAGTTGAATAAAGCGTAAAAAGATTTGAGTCGTAAATTCTATTAATGTGTTTTTTGAAACTTAATTATATTAATGTTGACTCTACCATTTTAGTATAAAATAAGATTGGTATGGATTATATTTTATACAAGTCTGTTGCTGAATTGAGAATGTTGGATATATGGTATGTTTGTTAATATGGAATTGGACTTGTATAAATTTAAAGTTTGACATTTAAATGAATAGCATAGGGCGCAATCTTTGCATTCTTAGAAATATTTTTAGGTACATATGTGCATGTGTGTGTATGAGTACAAATAATGTATAATTAATAGCATTTTAATTGCGTAGTAAATAGGTTATTAATTAATATTAGATTCCCCCTTTGGAAAGAAGTGAGATAATTATGGATAGTGATTTATGGAATGCGGTGAGGTATATGTTAGTATGTTATGTGAGTGAAGCTCATGACTAAGTTATAAAGATGCAAGGTCAGTCAAAAGCACACAAAAGTCTGCCCAGACATCGCCTATAATAAGTACCTGTGGAAGATGCGCGATTAGTCCCAAATTTCGTAGGTTAAACCTATCTAGCTGATCTGGCTACCTATACCTACGAATAGTTAACTAATGTGAGACGTCATAGTTTAGGTTACGGGTCATAATACATTAGACCTGCTTTAGGGTTGAAGATAGTAAGTGGCTGATTAAGGGCCTACCTCCTCCCTATTTAGGAAGTATTAAATGGTCAGGGTTAGCGGTTAGGCACAATAATGGATATCTCGAGAAGGGTTCGCTTCGGGTTTAAGGTACTAAGTAGTTCTTATAAGTTCTGCCTCTCTTATAAAGAAATATTAAGTGGCCTGATAAGATTCTATGTGATATCAGCAGAGAGTATCAGAGAGGAGTCCACCTTGTGATAGGTAGCAAATGATGAAGACCTGCCAAAAATGAGGTTTTAAATGGTCAGAGTCTGCCAAGTTCCCATTGAAAAAGCATTACGTGTTTTGGGTAATATCTCTTACATTGTTAGGACATCATTGACGGTAGTTGTATAGGACTGGGAATGGACTTTAGCCTACAATTGAAGATGGGTCAGTGAGTTGGATTGGAAAAGGGTATAAGTTATAGAGTTGGACTTACAATTGGAGAAATTTGCAAAGAATATAGTTAGGACATATTCTTATTTAAATTATACTACACAAGTACTATTATATAAAAGCATGAGAATATTATTTACCAGACGCTGTTGTTCTGACTCATTCCTCATTACAATGTAAGTTAGAGAAGATAATGCAGATTTCGAAGATGGTGGCGGAGATGGAAACTTGTGGCAGTTATTTATCCATCTACTTTTATTGTTATTATATTTTCAATGAACCCATTTAGGCATGATGAATTTTGGGATATTGCACTATGGATATTTGGTGTCATTACGCAGTATTGTGTTGTATGTTTTTGACATTTGAAATTTTAAATAAATTAGATACCGTTTCTGATATTATACTTTATCCTTCCATTATGAGATTTCAAATGTGATATAGATAGCTCAATGTATTATTCTTTGCATCAATTTTACCAACCAATAGCCAATTTTGGAATGGGGCTAAAGTTTGATAGGCCTTTTCTGGGTCAAAAATTAGGCCTGTTTCAAGATAGGTTGTTGCATTTGGTATTAGAGCTTAGGTTACCCAATCAACGGGGATACATATACACATGAGTGTCACACTTGTTATTTTTGAAAGTATTTTTCAGAAACCCTACTATATATACACGCACACAAACACACACTCTAGTTTGAACATACGTAAACACACTCGGTAAACCTTTATTTTAGCATATAATACTATATTAGGAAATTATAACTAAGAGTTTAACCTACATATAGTAGATTATGGCCGAAAACATTATTTTAAGACTGGGAACACCCCAAGAGATACCCACTATCCAAAGGATGCTTGAATCATTCTGAAATTACCTTATGAACATAGGACAAACTTCCATTCCTCAACAAGCTACACCAATGGCACATGCTTCCCTATCTGCTAAAACAACACCCCACCACATAGACTTCCCTAATGTATGCAAGAGTTTCCAAAACATGGGTGGAAATGTGAATACATGAGTAGAAGGTTTCATAGAGGCAAAGGCTTGGATAAATTAATGTGAGAAGATATTTTGAGGGCTTGGTTGGGAGGACTGGATTAAGCGAAGAATGGCGTCTTGCACCTTAAAGGAGTGGCCTTAGATTGGTGGATGATTGTGGTTGAGGAGAATGTTGATAGAATTATTACTTGAATGAATTCAAAAATCCATTCGAGTCACGATTCATGTCGAAGGCTAAGATGAATTTGCAGTTGGAAAGATTTGTATAGCTTAGGCAGTGAGGCTCCACTTTGAAGGAGTATATTAATAAATTTATGGAACTAGCTAAGTTTGGAATGAGTTTGATTAATATCCCAATGAAAGACCGTAAGATTTATCAAAGGTCTGAACTCCCTACTTAGGGAATTACTTTTGACCCAAGCACCCACTGGCGCTACATATGAGACGTTGGTTGATATGGTTGTGCTTAAGATGGTTAGCTTGGAGGAGAAGGAGTTGACCTACTCAAAGTCAAGAAGGAGTTAAGTAGGGATGTTTTTAGGAAAAAAGAAGTTGAAAGGGAAGTTCAAGAAGGAGGGTATAATATGTCGAAGATGCCAAAAGAAAGGGCATATCGCTAAGAATTATAAGGTGAGTCTGTTAAAGGAAGCTTTAAGGGGAAGTGCTACCACTGCTATAAGGAATGACACTTCAAGAATCCGTGTCTGAAGTTGGCAAAGGAGGGGCAAAGTGGGAAAGCTTATGCCATGGGGGTTGTTCCTACCTTGAGTAGACCTCCTCTTAGAGTGAAAGATCACAATGGAAGGTATAACTCTTATTTTTGGGAATACTATCCGTACCCTATTTGACTTCAGAGCATCGCATTCATTATAGCTAGGATTACAGTTGACTTCTTGAGTCTAAAAACCCAAATTTTCACCAACCCAATAGTAGTATCAAATCCTATTAGAGGGTTGGTAGGACATATGTAACGTCGATTTCATTATAACGTGTATGTTCTTAATTTTGAGGGACATGGACTTATCTTAGAAATGGATTGATTGTTGTAATATGAGGCTACGTTAGATTGTGATATGAGGGTTGTATGGTTAAAGAGTTATAGGGGATAAGATATAGATGTCCACTATACGCTCCAAAACTCAGCAGAGTTAAGCTATCTATACTCAATGAGTCTATCACAAGATGAGCTCTCATCCGTATTCATTGTTCGAGAATTTCCTGAAATCTTTGAAGAAGTCTTAGGTCTCCAACCTCGAAGGAAGATCAAATTTAGGATTGATTTGGAGAAGGATGCTAGACCAGTCACTCTACCATTAAGATACATGGCTCCCAAAGAAAGAAGAGGTTCGATAAGCAGATCTTGGAGCTATTGCAGAAAGGATTCATTCGTCAGAGTACTTTGGAATAGGGAGCCATCGTTGTCTTTGCTACTAAGGCAGACGACTCATTAGAGCTATGCATGGACTATAAAGAACTTAACAAGTTGACTAAGAAGAATAAGTATCCCTTACCTAGAATAGACAACTTGTTTGAACAGATTGTAGGAGCCAAAATCTTCTCTAATTGGCCTTTGCTACTAGATTTCATCAATTGAGAGTAGTAGAGGATAAAAAATCGAAGACCATATTTTGCACTATGGATGGACTTTATGAATGAGAAGTGTTGCTTTTTGGATCGATGAATGCCTTGATGTACGTTGTAGATTTGATGAGTAGAGTATTTAGGGGACAATTAAATAAATATGTCGTAGTGTTTGTTGATGACATCTTAGTATTCTTCAAGAGTGAAGGAGAGCATGAAAATCACTTAAGGGAGAGACTTGGGACTTTAAGAAGGCATAAACTTAAAGCCAAATTCTCAAAAAGGCACTTTTGGAAGAAGTTGAGATTTCATGGATATATTGTTTCCAAGAAGGGATTGTCTATGGATCTCGCAAAGGTGGAAGCTATACAAGATTGGAAGATCCAAAGAATGCCATAAAGATTAGAATTTTTTGGGTTAGGAGGTTACTATAGGAAATTCATAAATGACATTGCAAATATAGCCCCCTCTAACTTTCTTAACCAAGAAGAATTTAGTTTTTGTATGAGATGAAATATTCAAGTAATCATTCGAGAAGTTAAAGAATATTAACAAGTGCACATTGGCACTTAACATTCTTTGTGGCGTGAATCCTTTTTCAGTTTACATGGATGCATGTGACACAATATTAAGAGCAATTCTTATACAAACGGAAGGGTGATAGGTTATGCTAGCAGGCAACTAAAGGACCATGAGAAGAAATACCCAATTCATGACTTAGAGTTAGCTGCTATTATTTTTTCCTTAAAGATGCGGAGGCACTAGCTTTTGGGAGAGAGGTTTGATGTTTCACCAACCAAAAATTGCATAAATACCTATTTTCCCAAAAAAATAATTCTTAAACAACAGAGGTGGATGAAGTTCATAGCATCATATGATTTTAGGATAGATTATGCCGTTGGAAAATAGAAAGTCGCTGTAGATGCCATTAGCTGGAGGCATGCAACCATAGGTGCTACATATGGGTGGTGGCAGTTGCAGTTCCTTTCGAATTTCAATTTCAAACCGCCAATAGGACGCAGTTAAGGCTATTTAGCAGCAATGAAGGTTATAAAAACATTAATGGACTGCTTTAGACTTGAGAAAAAGAAGGACGGGGAGATAGTAGATATTTTAAGAAAGCTGAATAGAGTAGAACATTTCTTCTACGTTACTAGATATGTAGTTGACAAAAGGAGATGTTTAAGGAGAGATGGACGTCTTTGTGTTCCACATATTGATAATGTGTTGGAGGAACTGCTTGTAGAATGTCACCATTCAAGGATGACCATTCACCCCAGAGAAGATAAGATGATAGGGATAATAAGCGAGTTTTTCATTGGCCAAAGATGAAGAAGAAGGTTGTTGAATTTGTTTCCAAGTGTTTTATGCACCAAAGAATAAAGGACGAGTAAGGAAAGCTCAGAGGATTATTTTTACCATTGGTTATTCCAACTTGAAAATGGGAGCATATGTCGATGGACTTCAGATATGGGTTTCCTAGGAGTCAAAGAGGCAACGAAGCTATTTAGGACATAGTGGATAGGGTCATTAAAAGAAAACATTTTATTCTTGTTAGAATCAATAGGACCACAACATCTTTAGCACAAATTTATATTAAGGAGGTAATTCGACCATATCATCTTTAACATCTCTATTTATGAGTGTTAAGAATGATGTCCAAGTAGGTATAAAAGCAATAATGCTTTTACCAATTGACTTCCCTCTTGATCAAGGAATAGTTAAGTTAGAATATCGAAAATGTGTTAATCGTGTTTCTTACTCATTTACAGAAGTCATTAGTTAACACTAAAAGCCGACGATGTAAAATTATCTATTTGTGGGAGTTAAGAATGGAGTGTCTACGTTAGGATTTGATATGCAATTAGTGCTCTAACTTACCTGGATTCACTCTTGACCGAGAGATAGTATAAGTTGGAATATCAAAAACAAGTTAAGTATATGAATATTGATTTGTATAAGCAATTGTTCTTAACTGGATGGTTGATTAGTCGACTATCAAACTTGACCCCATCTAAATTAGGAAGTATCTAAAAGCTTTACTGCTTCATACCCTTTAAGAACTCTCGGGAAGTAGCATCGGTAGGAAATGTCTCTAGCTTGAAGAACTTATGTATACAAGATCCCTTGTGGAGGGCTCCTCTTTATAAAGTTCACTTATTTATGAAAGAATCAGAATTGATTTTACTAGAAATTCATCGAAAGTTTTGAAGAGACCACGATCAGTTCATGTTCTACTTATCAAAAACCACTTTAAAACTGATATGCGTGTTATATGTTTTGAAGTGATTGTGAAGTAGAATGCTATAGAATTGAACTGTCTATCCTAAGGTTAAGTCCAAGCGATAGGTCAGCGTTAGTATTCATTGGACGATTTATACTGGGATCTTTGCAGAGATCCATGGACTATTCGAGATGTTGGAATCCTTATGGGATTCGTGTTTGGTTTGGGTGACGATGACTCATGTGTGATATGCCGGACGTAGCCTCGACATCGAAAATGATTGAAAATAGAAGAAGAGCAAAGCTTACAGGGTTTAGCTAACCCATTGGTATATCAACTCCATATCTAGAGTATGCTTAATGGTGTTGCTAGTAGGAGTTGATGATATTCAGGATCATGAGTATTTGTGCATGAACCAGCTATGCTTACCTTTTTGGTTTATTTATCTAGAGACATACAACGCTTGGAGGTAGTTTCTAACCCTTGTCAGGAGGCTGGCCCCAGTTATTCTAGGAATGTTTTTAGTAGAAAATCCATTATGCAAATGTGCCTTATCAATTTTGATTGGACTCTCAAGATGCGATGGTGTGAACAATGTAAGCATCACAACTATTTGATATGATTTATATTCTACACCCTAGACATTATTTATCATATGACTATTTTAAACTTAATGAGGTTATTTTTTTGAGGGAAAATTTGTTATGGGAACCCGTACGGTCTCCGTAGTTACTACTACATGTTGCATGTATCTTGGGTTTTCTCATACCAGGCTTATGTCCGACGCTTGGTTTTTGTGTTTCCTCAATTTCTCATGTACTCTTTGAGTGGGCTAAATAAAGCAGGTTTTATGTAAGATGCTTTAGAGTTCAGGAGATGAGCCGGAGGCTTCCATTATCTATCAATTTCTATTGGATTGTGTTATGTATGTATCAATATTGTGAGGACCGACAATTATAACTGTTCAAGCTGATGATAGTGCTTAGGTTTTGTAACTCTAAAATTTATGTATTATGAGTAACCCTTTATACTGTTCTTTTGGTACTATATTATCTTTTGCTATAAGATTCTAATATTGTGTTCTTCCTTTCTTATTTTATGTTTTTTTTTATTTTACCCTAATTATCTTCCTTTTTGGTACATGGGTGTTTGGCACACAAATACTATGGATGTATTTAGTATAGACATTCAAGGATTGAAATTCAGGTCGTTACATTTGGTATCAGAGCTCAAGGTTGAGTGAACACCTTGGCTTTGGTTGCATATGACTCAGTAGAGATTGGTTAAGCAACATGCTAGAATGAGTCATGTGTATTACATATATGTGAGAGCGTATTTGTATTTTTCTATCAACTTATACCCTCCTTTTCCATTTTTCCTTAGGAATAACTCATTCTTTGAAATAACTCTATCCTCTTGTATCCTAAGCTATTTCGCTATGTTTAGGTAGTACAAACCATGAGTAATAGAGCTTCCAATGCTTGAGGAGGTAAAGGTGGTCGGGATTGTACTGTCTCGAATGGCGAGGGTCGAGCGTAAAGAATGTTGCTTCTATGGAGAAACCAAGGATGGATATTGTAGAGGAGGTCGTGTAGGTCAGGCCTCAGATGAGTTTTACTTTGCTCTGTCATGATTATGAAAGGCTGGGGGTAAGAGGTTTTAGTGGCTTAGATATGATCATAGAAGTTGATTCTTGGCTCAGGTTATGCGACCGAATATTCAGAGATATGGAGTTGGATGACAAAGTGAAGTGTTTGTCAACGTCTTGGCATCTAACAAACGCAACCATGGATTTGTGAAATTTTAATACAGCTGATGTCCAAGAGAATGACTTCTCTTTGGTACAATTTAAGGAGGTTTTTAAGATGCCTTGAAGCTAGGAAGATTTTGTTTTTTAGGAGCTTCTTGGATTTGAAGCATGGGGCGATAATTGTGGCGAAGTATAAGAACAGCTTCATTGCTTTGACTTGGTTGGATTGGGGTTATTTAACATACCTTTGAAGAAGAATGAGATGTTTATGGTAGGTATGCATCTAGAGTTTCAGTGGGACATGATTAGTCATCTTATATGGTCGTTTGTGGATTTTATGAACATGGAGTTGAGGTTTGAAAGCTTAGCACCAAAGCTTACTATTGCTGCACCAACGGGGGAAAATAAGCATAAATTCCAGCCTATAAGGATATTTCTAGTATATTTTTCCATAATTGTAGGTTGAAAGGGGAATGTACTTGGAGTTATAGGTCAGAAAAAGTAGGGCAAGTGGAGAAAGCACCGTTAGTCAAAGCCCCAATTTCAAAGGTTCCAAAGATAGAGCCACAGCTAGCAAAAACATACTTTGTTCCTAGGAAGAGTTTCTGTAACTGCCATCAGCTAAGTCATTTTGTTAGGGAGTGTCCGATGTTCCATAAGAGGTATCGGCCTTTAGCTTTTGCACTGGCTTCAGCACCACTATAAAGGGGAAGCAGGTCCGGAAGGTATTCTATCTATTTTTGGTATTCTTGTTCATATGTTATTTGATACTAGCACTTCTTTTAGTTTCGTATCTAGTATTCTTGTTGATATAATGAAACTTGAGCCAATTAGGGGCTTGGCCAATCTTTTTATGAGCTATTTAGGAGTCCTGATTTATTTTTTTGACCAACTCTTTCCTTGCGACCTATAGGTTCTACATTTTATGGGTTTTGATGGTTTGCTTGGGATGGATTGGTTATCTCGATATTGTGCAGTTCTAGAATATGTGAAGAGAATCATGCCATTTAAGATAAAGGAAGGGAAAGTTCTAGTAGTAAATTATGGAAAGCCAAGTTCGCTTACATGTGGTTTTCTTTATTCTTTGGATGTGGAAGAAGGAGGGTTGGATTCGATCTTGGTTGTTCAAGAGTTTTTAGACGTATTTGAAGAGGTGTCATGTTTACCACCTCATTTGGAGATCGAATTTTGCATTGATTGGGTTAAAGATGCAAAACTATTACGTTGCCTATTTGTAGACTTGCACTGAAGGAGAGACTGGAGCATTGTAACCAGATTGGTGATTTGTTGCAGAAGGGCTTGATCCGACCGAGACATTCGAGTTGGGGAGCACCAATCGTCTTTACTACAAAGGTGGATGGTTCCCTAAGACTTTGTATAGATTATCGCAAGCTCAATAAGCAGACTGTTAGGAATAAGTATCCTTTGCCTAGGATTGGATACTTTTTGATCAACTTCATGGAACTCGAGTATTTTCTTAGCTTGATCTTGCTACAGGCTTTCATCAATTGAGGGTGGCAGAGGAGAGTGTGCCCTTATAGCTTTTAGATCCGATCAGTTTTATGAGTGGTTAGTTATGCAATTCATCCCTCAGCTAATGCTCCAGCATATTTTGTAGACCTAATGAATCGGGTTTTCCGAGATGTGTTGAATAAGTTTGTTCTCGTTTTTGTAGATGTTATTCTAGTCTACTCCAAGACCGAGGTGGAATATGCATGCCATCTGAGGTTTGTATTAGAAACATTGAGAGAACATGTGTTAAAGGCTAAGTTCCCGAAATGTCACTTTTGGCGTTCAAAAGTTAGATTCCTAGGTTCTGCTATTTCAATGGAGGGTATTTCTATTGATCCCGCTAAGGTTGCTACTGTTTAGGACTGGAAGTGGCCGGAAAGTGCTACTGATATTAGGAGCTTTCTGGTCTAGCAAGTTATTATAGGAGAATCATACAAGATTTCTCGAAGATTGCCTCTCTCTTAAAGAATTTGACGAAGAAAGATGTCAGATATGTATGGACGGATAAATTCGAGCAAGCATTCATAGAGTCAAAATCAAAGTTAACTTGTGCTCCTATTTTTACCATAGTAGATAGAGGTGAGGGTATGATTGTTTGCATTGATGCATGTGGAACAAGTTTAGATGCTGTGTTGATGCACCATGGAATGGTAATCAATTATGCGAGTCCGCAGTTCAAACCACATGAAGGGAGATATGCAGCTCATATTATTAGCATGGTATTTGCATTGAAGATATGGAGGCATCATTTGCTAGGTGAGAGGTTCGAGTTGTATATGGACCATAAATTCTTGAAGTATCTCTTCACACAAAAGGACTTAAACATGAGGTAGCAAAGATGGTTTGAGTTTCTTGAGGCCTATGATCCAAATATTTTGTATACACCAGGAAAAGCAAATGTTATAGTTGATGCGCTCAGTAAAAGGCATGCAGTAATGGCTACCGTTGAGGTTTGCCCAACCCTAACTAGCCGTAAAGAAAGGAATCAGCTTAGAGATGTTCATATTGGTAGGATAACTAAGGCTGTGAGATAGAATAAGGCGTCGGTGAGGTGGTCAGGATTCGAGGTGGATTACTGTGGCATTTTAAGTATGAACGACATCGTATGCATTTAGAATGTTGATGGGATTAGATAGGAGGTTCTGGTAGAGGGTCATCATTCTAGGTTGACCATACATCCTAGGGTCACTAAGATGTATCAAGACATGAAGACATTCTAGTGGGATGGCATGAAGGGGATGCAACTCCCCTATTTTTGTTAACATTATTCAAGAAATTTAATTAGATAAATTAAATAGAATAATGTGCAGTGATAAGGAAATGAGATTTATTAACTTATTTGGTTCGGGCCTTAATTAATCTATTAAGAAGATTATTTTAAACATAAAATAGAAAGGATGAGAGGGGCATAATGGGAGTAACTCCTTTATTCATTCCCTAAACCCTTCCTCTCCCACTCATTGTTCAAAACATCAAAACATAATCCAAGAGGCCGGTAGTAGATAAGGAAGAGGAAATCAAAGAGGAAAGCTAAAGAGATTGATCAACATCAAATCTCAATCTCTCTTATCCAATCTAAGGTGAATAACCGTATTTATCTCATTTATTTATGCTTTTTTTGGGATCTATGAACGATTTCCAAATTGATTGGGAATATATATCATGCTTGGATTGATGACTATCACTATTGGATTTAATTACGATTTATTAGAATTTTTATGAAATTATTTTAATAGGTATTAAAGGAAAAACCTAAGTTTTTGCTCTTCCATTGATTTGAAATTTGGATATGTGGTGTAAAACATTATTTTGGAGATGGGTTGCCTATTTCATAATTTTCCAAGGTTATATGAATATTTTATGAATTTCCTAAAATGCAAAAGGGGTTTATTTCAGGTTTTAATTATTAAAAACGATTAAATAAATATTTTGATCCCAAACTTATTATATATGAAAGAAGTAAAAATTACATTATTTTGATGATTTTTGGGGAATTTTCCTTAAAGGTTATGATTTTCCGTAAATTTATCATGCTAGAAAAGCTTTTAATTAATACTAATAATGACAGTAAGTATAAGTGTTTGCAAATTATTTTGGGAAGGTAGAATGAGATCTAGCAGTAATTTCTGAAAATAAAATCAAACATATTTTGTTAACTAATGATAATATGACAAGAGGCAAGAGTTTTTGGAAACTGTTAGCTTTAACAAGAATTAAAACGATTTTTATTTTAATTATAGAAATGCCATTATAAATACTCGACACCCCTGCTATTCGAGTATTTGATAACTAAAATAGCCGTATCTGGAATAGCTACTCAGTAGTTATATGTCGTATCTACTTTATAGACTTGACGACCTAAAGATCTAACATTATCCTTTTTAAATTTCAATTCCTTATGTTTTCAAGGGCTTGACACCCTTAAGTGCAAGGGCTTGGAATCCCTAAATGTTTTAAACTCGACACCTCTGGTCTTTTGTTATTCACTAACTACCTAGTAGCTATTCGATATCTATGTTTTGCAGCTTATTAGCAGTATGCTTTCTAACTTAATATTTATGTTTTTTAGGCTCAATAGCCTTATGTTTTGCAAACCAAAAGGCTTTGTTTTAGTGATCGATAGCACATATTTCCTATAAACTAAATAACCATGTTTAAGCGGTATTATAACCGTATATTTTATGAACCAAGCAACTATATTTTAGAGGCTCGGTATAAAGACTCGATATCTATGTTTTAGCTGCATGTAGCAACATGTTTTGTAAACAAGGGCTTTGTTTAGAGGCTCGACAGCCCATGGTTTCTAGAGGCTCGATAACCCTATTTTGCTAACGGATGTTTTGAAAGTTATGTAAAGAATTCAGTGCTTCGGCACAAGGTTTTAGCTAAGTATTTAGGCTATTTTTTTCTTATTATAAAAAAGGTTTCAAGCGTACAATCACTTCTAAAAATAAATGTTTTCAAGGAAACAAAATATTGTTTTAGTCTAATTTTATATGAGTTTTACCAAAGGAAATTATTACTTAAAATTAATTAATTTTGCGATTGTTGTGACTATTAATCGAACATATTATGATGAATGACACTATATATTCATGTTACCATTTGGTCGGTTAGATTTCCATATTTTTTATTGTATACTCATATCATTATGACCCAACACTGCATCTTGGGATTTGCGGAAAGAATTACCAATTAAGTTGTCTTAATAGTGAGTATGGTCAGTTTTGAGTGAGTAGAATTGTATTCAAGAGATCAGATAGATCAATTGTGTTAGGATGCCTTGAACTGATCAAAAAGATACGACTCAATGATTTACAACCAAAAAATAAGTGAAAATGTGGGACCGGTGTAGGGTCATGCCCTAATCTTCAGCTTTTAGCCCACGGTTGGTAATGGTCTATGAATCTAGTGCGTAAGGCTTGTCATTAGTAGAGTAAAGGATGTTTACGCACAAAAATGAACTTATAGCTTTATATGCTTAAAGAAAAAGGTTATTTGTTGGCCTATAAAATCATGTGGTTCATATTGACTCAAGGAAAAATATGATTCGGATAAATAGTCCAGTTTCCTCCTAAACTTATTTATAGATTCTGAAAAATCTAGCTTAAGTTTTAGCCCACAACTCAATAGGTTATTGGTTGGCCTGCAAAACCATTAGGTTCATAGCGACCGTAGGAAAACAATGATTTGAGAAAGCAATCTATTTTTTTGGAAGGGTAAACCTTGGGTATGCATAAACCTAGGAAGAGAGACTAGTCAGATTCACCCATGTTGCATGCATGCATATGATCATATCATATTTTGTTTTAACCATTTTGGTTGCAGGTGCATCATTTATGTATAAATTGACATATTTAGATAAGATACTAGTGATGGGAAAATCCATTCTGCTCAATAGCATGGTCTCACTAGATATCTGTTTTGGTCGAGAAGGTATATTATTATTCACACTAGACTTTTTATATGACTTGAAGTTTTTGTTTCCCCCCCAAACTCCCCGATATTCATTTGAGTAGGTCTCAGGTTAGACAAATAAACTTACGAAGATATGCAGAAGGCATGTTAGCTAATATTCAGAAATTATTTATGGTGTAAGTTTAAAGTTTATTTTTTGTTTGAATAAATGTAATGACAAGATTCATAACTATCAAGTAGTAAGACTTTGATCACCTAAGGGGGAAACTTCGTATGTTGCTCTTGGAATATAATTGTAATTATTATTATATTTTCTTTGAACGTAGAATCGATGAGATTGTGTAATTGGATGTAATGAATATTAAAGTTATTAATGAAATGTTTTTTTGAAATTATTCATGTTCATGTTCTTTTGATGTTATAGATACAATAAGCTTATCTCATTTTATCACCGAGAATTAATACTATAGATGATAGCAATAACTGTAGCGCTTAGTTTTGGGCCTTTAAATGAAGTATATTGCAACTTAATATCAGAGCATAGGTTTATGTAAAACATATATGATTATGATGAAATTAAATTAAAAAAACATAATCCAAATAAATCAAAGAATAAGATAGGAGTATGTGATGCTGTAATAACGTACTGTTATTTTCTATATGTAAGTATGTAATCTATCTCTATTCTCCCCTCTCTCTTAGACCATTCTTATATATCTTACGAAGACTTATATGCAGATTACGAGAAAGTAAGATATGAAAGCAAGAAATGGAAGAGTAAATCTAGGTGGAGGAAGCATCACAACTAATGAAAATGTTCAGCCCAATTCTAGAAGAAATCCGGTTCAACAAGCTAGTGCTAATCCAAACGCAAATGCTAATATGAGTGCTGGAACCCTACCAGTAGATTTGGGGACTATGTGTCAATTCTTCTTGAATATGATTCAAGTTGGAGCTCTGGATGGTTTGGTTGGAGGAAATTTTGGCAATGCGTGAGGTGTTAATCCCAAAGTACCTGCCTACAGCAATTACGCCATGTTGTGCCGTAATTATACCCATCTTGAAGGAAAGCATTTTCATGGGATGGAAAGTTCCACTGAAGTTGAGAATTGGCTGTTGCACTATGAAAGGATCTTTGGTAATTTAGGCTTAAATTATGAGCAGAAGAGAAGGTTGGCATCTACATAGTTGCTAGGAGCTGCTTTGTATTGGTGGAATGGTATGATGGTAGGAGTACTGGAAGAGAATTTGACTTACGTTGAATTCAGAATGAGATTTTGAGGAAAGGTTTTTGTTCAGGATTTCTAAATCAACCTTTCTTAGAAAGTTCATGGAATTGGAGCAGGGAGACATGTTTGTACTAGAGTATACGACTAAGCTTGACGAGTTGTCTAGATACAAGTACGCTACTATTGATACCATGATTAAAAGAAATGAGAAGTTTATTCATGGATTGAAGCCCGAGATTGCTAGGACAACTATGATACATCTTAGAGATCGATGTGATGTGGTGGTGGATATGGCGTTAAGGGATGAGGAAATGCTTTCAACATTTGGAAGTGACAAGCCTGTGGAGACTAAAGGTTTTCAAGGCAAGAAGAGGAAGTTCTTTAATAAGAAGGGAACTCAGAAGGGCGAAGCTCTCAAGAATGGAAGGCTAATATTGTCTGCTATAAATGTGATAAGAATTGACACTTTTGTCGATCTGGTAATGGAAATAAGGCTGTGAGAAAGAACGGTGCGAAGTGTTACAACGGCAACCAGATAGGGCATTACAAAATAAATGTCCAGAATCGGCCAAGGCTGATAATGAGAAAGTTTTTGCATTGGAACCATCAGCTTCTGGACCGACTACAAAGAAGAAAGGAAAGCCTATGATGGGAGGTACACTTTTGGTTCATGGCATACGTGTTACATATTATTTTGATACTGGCTAATCACATTTTTTATCTCACAATGTTTGGTAGATAAGTTAAATCTAGAACCATTATACCTTATTACTTCCTTAAAGGTTGCACAACCAATAAGAGGTTATGCAACTCTTAAGATAAGATGTGACCACTTACCAATTAAGCTATTAAGTCATGCATTTACGTATAATTTTTGTTTATTTGATTTTGTGGGTTTTGAGACTATTTTGGATATGGGTTGGTTAAGCAGATATGATGCTAGGATATTTTGCCAAGATAGTGAAATATCATTAAGGCATCTTAATAAACACGATCGAGTTATATACTAGATAGAGAATTCGAGTTTAGATGTATGTGCTTTATTGGGTGTAATGGAGCGGAAGATAAGGTGAATCAGGTTTTTGTTATGAGAGAGTATGCGGATGTTTTTGAACCTGTTACAGGACAACCACCGAAACGAGTATTTAGTTTCAAATAGATCTTGTACCTAGAGCTGAACCTATAAGTATACCGCCTGGAAGGATGACACTTACTGAGATAAAGGAGTTAAAGGTGCAACTGGTGGAAATAAAAGGGAATAATTTTATTAAACCAAACATTTCATCTTGAGGAGTGGCCGCAGTGTTCGTAAAGAAACAAGATGGGTCGTTAAAGATGTGCATTTATTTTCATAAGTTGAATGAGAAGAAGATAAATAATCGACATCCTTTGTCGAGAATAGATGATTTGTTTGATCAGTTGAGTGCAAATTTTCCCTGTTGGATTTAGTAACATGGTTCCATCAATTGAGAGTAGCGGAGAACAAAATTCCGTTAGCAGCATTTCGAATAAGATATGGTTTGTATGAATGGTTAGCCATGCCTTTGGACTGACCAATGCGCCCGCTTTCTTTGTGGATTTGATGAATCGTACCTTCTAAGCCCATTTGGACAAATTCATGTTAGTGTTTATAGATGACATTCTGATATATTCTATGGATGAATGAGATTATGAGATTCTTCCTAGAATAATGCAAGAATTATTGAGACAACATCAACTAAAACCGAAGTTTTCAAAATATAATTTTTGGAATAAAGAAGTAAAGTTCCTTGGTTATGTAGTTTCAAAAAAAGGTTATCAGTAGATCCAACTAAGATTAAAGCTATTAATAATTGAAAAAGACCCGAGATTATGATCAGGATAAGAAGTTATTTAGGATTAGCTGGCTATTATTGGAGATTCATCAAGGATTTCTCTTGTATAGTGGCGCCTATGAGCAAACTAACAAGGAAGGACGTAAAGTTTGTTTGGATAAAGGTGAAGAAGCATTCTTAAAGTTGAAAATTTATTGTCCAATGTGTCCATGTTAGTCATTCGAGATCAAAACATGTGGGACAGGGTTAAGAGTTGTGTTAATGGAAAGAGGTAAAGTGATTGCCTTCACTTCTCGACAGCTTCGATCACATGAAGTTTGATATTAGACTCATGATTTAGACTTGTTGACGATGAACTTTGTTCTGAAAGTTTTGAGACACTATCTTTGGGAGAAAAATCAGAGTTATCTACAGATCATAAGTTTTTGAAATATTTATTCTCTCAAAAGGAGTTAAATGTAAGATAGCAATGGTGGCTAGAGTTTTGGTGGCTTATGATTTTCGTTTTAATCATACAGTAGGGAAGGGGAAAAAAGTTGTAGATGCACTTAGTAGAAAACATCAGAGTGTGGTGCTAACTATATTAGTAGAATGGAAAGATTTAAAGGCATTGACTATTTGTCATGTGCGGTTAAGGTCAACGACTAGTTCCAGTTGGAATGTTGCAATGTTATCCTGTTTGGGAGTTCGACCAATAATAATCAAAAAATTATATCTAAATAAATAGATGATCCATTAGTAGATGAATAGATAAGAAGCTTTTGGAGGGAATTGAGATTGATGATTTAAAAGGTTTTTCTCCTGACCGAAATGGATGGTTGATGAAGAAGGGATGGTTGTGTGTTCCAGATGTTTGTAATCTAAGGAAGGAAGTTCTTAGGGAGTGTCATCGATCGAGGCTTACTATTCATCTTGGAAGAACTAAAATGTATTAGGATATGAAGAGGAATTTCTTTTGGAAAGGAATGAAAAGAGATGTAGACTTATGAGTGAAACAATGTTTGAATTACCAGTAAGTGAAAGATGAACTCCAAAAACCAAGTGGATTGCTTCAGCCTTTAGAAGTGCCACTTTGGAAATGGAATTCTATATCCATGAATTTTGTTGATGGGTTGCTATGGTCAAATAAGGGAAATGAAAGCACCTAGGTCATGATAGATAGACTAACTAAACGTGCACACTTATTCTCATTAGTCCGATAAGGACGGAGCCTACTTTGGCCAAGTTGTTTATGAAGAATATTGTAAGACTACATGGAATTCTTGATGGTATAGTCAATGATAGAGATACTTTACTTACTATTGAATTCTGGAAGAGTCTGCAAGAAGTGTTCGGTACCAAGTTAAAGACGAGTACTACTTACCATCCACAAATAGATGAGCGAATGGAAAGGTTAACATAGTTTTCAAGGATTTGTTAAGAGCTTGTGTACTATACTTTGGAGGGTCATGGGAAGAACATTTGCACTTAGTTGGGTTTTCTTATAACAATAGTTATCAAACTAGTATAGGAATGGTTCCTTTAAAGCTCTTTACAAATGGCTGTGCAAATCACTCGCATGTTTGCTAGAGCTGAAGACAGGTTGGTTCACAGATCAGATATGGTGAGAGAAATTATAGAAAAGATTGAGTTGATCCGAGCAAGGATAAAAGAAGCTCAATCTAGGCAGAAAAGTTAAGCAGATAAAAGGTATAAGGATCTAGACTTCTCAGTTGAGGACCATGCTTTTGTTAAAGTACCATTGATGATGGGTGTGGTGTAGTATGAAAAGTTGGAAAATTGGCATTGAGATATGTTGGTCTGTTTCCTATCATAGAAAGGATCAGGAAACATGCTTATCGAATAGAGTTATTGAATAGTATGGAAGAAGTCCATAATGATTTCATGTTTCTTATCTTAGGATTTGTGTACATGATCCAAGGAATATTATTGCACTGACTATATTGAAAGGTTTAGTAGTGGCATTGGATATGACTTTTCTTAGATAACCAGTTCATGTTGTAGCAAGTGATGAGAGGAGACTAAGAAACAAGATAGTCAAGTTAGTGAAAGTCCGATGGAGTGATAATGATAAAGACTATACATGGGAGATAGAAGACAGAATTATGGATATTTATCATGAGTTGTTTTGATGGTATGTTCTATATTTGTCTTATAGATCGTTTGCTAATAGGATATACTAGTATTGTTGTTATGTGTTTGTCACACATGTTTGCATGATTGATATGCCTGTTGGTTTCCTATCGTAATTTCAAGGATGAAATTCTTTAAGAATGAGAGCCTTTAACACTTTTAATTTTTGTTAAAATTATTCATGAAATTTAATCAGATAAATTAAATAGAATAATGTATGGTGATGAGGAGAATGAGATTTGTTAATTAATTTGAGTTATTTCTTAGTTAATCAATTAAGAAGATTGTTTTACACATAAAATAGAAAGGAATTTATGAGAGGGAATAATGGGAATAACTCTTTATTCAATCCCTAAACCTATTCTCTCCCATTCATTTTTCAAAACATCAAAATATAACCTAAGAGGACGACCATTACTTTGTAGACAAGGAAGAGGAAATCAAACAGGTAAGCTAAAGAAATTAATCAACATTAAATCTCAATCTCTCTTATCCAGTCTAAGGTGAATAATAGTAACCATCTCATTTATTTATTCTTTTTTTTAAATCTATGAATGATTTCTAATTTTTTTTGAATATATGTCATGGTTGGATTGATAATTATTATTATTGGAATGAATGATAAATTATTGGAATTTTTACGAAATTTTTTTAACAGATTTTTAAGGAAAAACCTAAGTTTTTGCTCTCCCATTGATTCAAAATTTGGATATGAAGTGTAAAACATTATTTTGGAGATGAATTTTCAATTTCATAATTTCCAAAATTATATAAATATTTTATGAATTTTCTAAGAGGAAAAAAGTGTTTATTTTGGGTTTTAATTATTAAAAATAATTAAATAAGTAATGTGGTCCTGAAATTTTTGTATATTAAAGAAGTAGGAAATTATGAGTTTTGATGATTTTTGGGGAATTTTCCCAAAGGTTACAGTTTTCCATAAATTTATCATGCTAGAAAAGCTTTTAGTTGCTATTAATTAATGACATTAATTATAAGTGTTTGCAAATTATTTTGGGATAGAATGAGATCTAGCAGTAATTTATGAAAATAAAATGAAAAGTACTTTGTTCACCAATGATAGTATGACAAGAGCAAGAGTTAATGGAAACTATTAGTTTAAAAGAAAATAAAACAATTTTTATTTTAATTATAGAAATGCCATTGTATATATTAGACACCTCAATTATTTCAATATTCGATAATAATAGGTTATTCCAGGAATAACTACTCGGTATTTACTCTATAGACTCAACAACCGCAAAGGTTGATGCATGCAAAGCTACTTAGTTGCTATGTGATGTATCAAATTATTAGAAACTCGGCACCTTCTATGTTTTAGGGGTTCGATATCTTAGGGTTGTAGAGGCTTAACAACATATGCTTCCAAGATCCAATGTTATCCTTATTAAAGTTTGACACCTTTATATTTTCAGGAATTCGACACTCTTAAGTGTACGGGTTCGACATCCCTAAATGTTTCAAACTCGACACCTCCTATCTTTGTTTTTCGATAGCTACTAGGTAGCTATTCGATATCTATGTTTTGTGGCATAATAGCCGCATTGTAACATCCTATATTTTAAGTAACATTATTAGAAACATTTAATTACGTAAATCAAATGAAATAATGTAAAATGATTATGGGATTAAGATTTGTGATTTAATTAAGGGGTATCCGTGCCATGTTAACAATCAAATAAGAAATAAAAGGCTAAGACAAATAGAGGAGTAAAATAGGAAAGGGACACCCTTATACCCTAAACCCTTAGGAAATGATTCTATACGTTCATTTCATTTCACTCAAGCAAAAAATAAACTCTAAGGCCGACCACCATTAGGAAGAAAAGAGAACCTAAAGTTTTCAAGAGGATCAAGCTTAAGCTATTTAAATCAAGATCAAATCTCAAATCCTAAATAACAAAGCTAAGGCGAATAATGACTACATCTCATGTTATTTTTATTTTCGATTTTAGGATGAAATCCGAAATATTTTGCAATGTTTTTTTTTTGCATGTTTCGATGTTTAAAATGGATATATATATTTATTGATGATTTATGCTTATTCATATATATTTTGTGATATGTTTTGATGTGAAAACTCTATTCAATGACATCAAAATGCCTTGCGTTTTTAAATATAAATCATAAATGATATTTTAGAGATGGGTTTCAGTTTTAATAATTTTATGAATTTATGTGGATTTTATATAATTTTTCTAGTGAAGAAAATGATTTATTGGGTTAAAAATAATTTACGGTTAAATTATAAATAATTTGGGTCTGAAATTTATATATGTTAGAAAACATATTAAAAATGATTTTTGGAATTTTTTGCAGAATTTTCTAAAGTGTTTTGATGAATATATAAAATTATTTAACATATGAGACTTAAATGTTTTATATACTTATAAAAGGAGAAGGGGCATTTTGTAAATAATTCAAATTGTTATTTCTAAAAATTAGCAGTACTTTTAAAAAAAGAGAATTGGCAACCAATCATATTTTCAAAAATAAGATAGATTAGGTACGATGAAATAGTTTAAAAAGTCAAATCTATATGCTTTTTCCTATTTTGTTGCTTTTGGCACCCTGCCTCCAACTTAGATGGCTTTCGACTTGGTTCCTCTGCCTACAACATGAAAACCATTGCACATGGTATCGATGTATTGGTATGTAGAGTATTGGATAGAAGGTGGAAGGTATGAGGTCGAAACTAGGGGTTCCGAAGTAGTCAAAGCACCATTTTGTTTTAAATTGAAAATGCACCTGTTTGCTTTCGATTGAGTAGCATTCGACTTGGTTGGCTTTCGGCTAGGTCAAAAATGGTTTTAAAATGGACGCGCCTTTGTTTTTAAACAACTGCTGTCGACTAGGTCGAAGCCTTTTGCTGCCGCTTCTTACCTTTCAAAGCAATGCCTTTGAAAGGGTTGTTTTTGTTTTATAAAACTCTGTGCTTCTCCAATGCTTTCGGAAGGATGGTTTCGGCACCATCACTTCTTTGCTTTGTTTTGGCTTTCGAAAGAGATGCTTTCGACCTAGTTGATTATGACCCTTAGAGATTTTTAAAGATTAACCAAAGGTTTCTAAAGGTATGGTTTCGAATGGTTTCGAAAGGTGTTTCCATATGTTTCAAGTTGAACCCAAATGCTTTCGAAAGATTTAGGTGTTGATGCCTTCGAAAAGTTTTAAAGAAAGGTTTCGAAGGGGAGGTTCCCTAATGTTTTCGAAAGGTCTCGAATGAATGGTTTCGAAGGGTTGGTTCCCCAATGGTTTCAAAAGGTTTAAAAGAAAAAGGTTTTTCCAATGTTTTCGAAATGCAATGTAAAAAGGTTTTAAAGGAGGATGTATAAGGTTTTAATCTCTTCAAGGAAAAGGTATTGCAGTGGTTCCAAAAGGTTTACGTAAATGGTTTCAAAGGGAGGTTTTGGCCTTTCGGCCAAGATGAAAGAAAGGGATTTACTTGGATATGAAATGGGAACTTTCAATGGGAACAAAAGGGGGACTGTCAAAGAATTAAATGTTCTGATCAACAAAGATATGAGTAAAGTATATATATAACATGACTAGGTGATTTTGACTAAAGCATAAGGTATTTATATTTTCCTTGTTAGAGTTTGGTTTAAAGGTTTTAAATCAATTTGAGAAAAGGTTTTCAAGGAAAATATTAGGAAGATATCCCTAAGTAAAATGACACAGATATTAAAATACCAGATAGGACCGGTGTAGGGTTGTGCCCTATACCCATTAGCTACCAGCCCTTAACTAATTTAGTCCAGAATTCCAGTGTGTAGTGCTTGGTCAGATAGACTAAAATTTTGAGTACACACAGAAAGGAATTTATTTGCGCAGTGTAGGTTGTTGGTGAGCCCACAGAACCATTAGGACCAGTGGACCCTGGGAACGAGTAAGTTAGGGACATATTGTTCGGAAGACTTGTTTAACAGATGTTAGGCCACTTTTATTGTATTTGTCTGGTAGGCCCGAGTCGGCCAAAGGTTAGTAGTTAGCTAAACAAAACTATATTGTTTGGACATATAGTCCATTTGTTACTTGAGGTTTATGTATGTTTATATAATAATGCTTTATAGTTTTTAATCATTTTTGGTCGCAGGATAAAGATTTGCAAAAGATAAGTTTTAAAAGGTTGTTAGTGAGGGAAACCCATTCCGCTAAGCGGCGTGGTCTCACTTAATATCGTATATCCGAGTTGTATAGTATTATTCACACCAGGCTTTTTGTTTGACTCGAAGTTTATGTTTTCTCCCTGGACTCTCGAGTGCTCAAAAATTGATTTGAGTAGGCTGAGGGATTATGATTTACAGATTTTAGTAGGTTGGCGAATAAAGCTTCCGGAGACGAGCAGGTGGCTGACAGATAGCTATTTAGGAGTTTCAGTTTATTTTGTTTGGTATGTTCCACTATGTATTATGTCAATATGACTATATAGTGACTCTAGTCAACCAAGAGGGTATATTTATATGTCGCTTTTGGCGTATTTATGTAATAATTATTTTATCTTAATCTAAGAAAGCGATGGGATTATGAATGTGGAACATGTTTTGGAAGTGTAATTGAAAAGTTTTTTTTGAAATCTGTGATTTTGTTTCATATTTATTGGATGCTGATATTGAATACCATCAACAATACATATATTTGGTTACCGGAAGTTAATACTATGATGACTGCAGCATCCATAGCGCTTAGCTTCAGGCCTCCAGATAGGGAATTTTAAAACTTGGTATCCGAGCATGGTTATGAAATAATTTACCTAAAATTGGTTTTTGAAAAACATAAGCAATAGAAATTAGTGAAAAGATCGGGGTATTGGATAATGCTATAGTAACGCTTGTATTTGCCATGTATAAGTATGCGCTTTATTTCTAATCTCTTATCTCTATTTGGTTATTTTCTGTATCTTATGAGGTTTGAATACAAATATGGATTCGGGAAGACTTAATCTCGGGAGAAGCACCACTATGGAAGGAAATGCCAAACCTAATACTAGAAGGAACCAAGGTCAGACACAAGCTAGGAATACTGGTGTTGGAGTCCCGCAAGTGGACATGGGAGCCATGTACCAGTTTTTCGTGAATATGATGCAGGTCGGAGTTGCTGCTAGGGTTGTTGGAGGAGGTGTTTAGGAAGCTCCAGTAGTCAACAATTATGCCACATTGAGTAGGGACTATGCCAGGCTTAGAGGGAAGCCATTTATTGGAACTGAAGACGCCATAGAAGTGGACAACTGGTTGCTGCATATTAAGAGGATTTTTGTAGACTTGGGGCTCAATGATGAGTAGAAGAGTAGACCGGCATCAAGACAGCTTCAGGAAGTAGCTTTGTTTTGGTGGAATAGTGTGATGGCCGGTGTGGATGAGGAAGCATTTGACATGGGCGGAGTTCAAGAGAAGGTTCCAGGAGAGATTCATGTATGTGATGTCGCAGTATGCATTTCTTAGAAAGTTTGCTGAGTTGGAGCAGGGAGAGATGACTATGTCGGAATATGCTAGAAGGTTTGAGGAGTTGGCTATATATGGGTAAGCCACTGTGGATAATATGTTGAAGAGGAATTAGAATTTTGTCAGGGGATTGAAGCCAGAGTTGGCTAGAGCTACATTGCCTCACATTAGGTATCCTAGAGATGTTGTTGTGGAGATGGCACCGAGACATGAGGAGATGTTTGTTTCTCTGGAGAAGAGTAAGGTGTAAGAGGTCCAAGCAGGGCAGGGTCTGAAAAGGAAGTTCTTTCCTAAGAAGGGAGCCCAGAAAGGTGGAGCCATAAAGAAGGGAAATTCCGAGGTGGTTTGCTTTAATTGTGATAAAAAGGGGCACTTTGCTAATGAGTGTCGCATACGGAAGGCTAAGGAAGTGATCGGGAAGAAGAAGAATAGGTTCTTTAATTGCGATCAAATTGGCTACTATATAAACCAATGCAAGGAACCAGCAAAGGAGGTGAGAGGAAAAGTACATGCATTGGAACAGCTAAAGCTAATGGCTCAGGAAAAATGGAAATAAGTATTGGGAGGTACGCTTCAGATCCATGGTATGTCTATTGGCATTTTGTTTGATATTGGTGCATCACATTCTTTTATATCTCATTATTTGGTAGATAAGCTTAACTTGTATCCCTTATATCTAGTTACTTTCTTAAGGGTTGCAAATTCGATAGGAGGGTATGCGACACTTGGGAAGAGATGTGATCGCCTAGAGTTTGACTTGTTAGGTCATACTTTTATTTTGCAGTTTGTATATGTTTGATTTTGTAGGGTTCGAAATTAATTTGGGTATGGATTGGTTAAGTAAATGCGATGCTAGGATATTTTTCCATGATTGAAATTTTTTGCATAGACGCGCTAACTATAGTGATCAGATTGTATATACCGAAGAAAGCCCTAGTTGTGAGGTGAATGCTCTGTTGGGTGTTATGGAGTTAGAAGAAGAGTTGACTTGAATTTTTGTGGTTAGAGAATTCGTAGATATTTTTAAGCCTGTAGTTGGATTGCCATCGAAACGTGCTATTGAGTTTTGGATAGATTTGGTGCCTGGAGCAGAACTAATTAGTTGGCCTCTAAGTAGGATGACACCGATGAAGATGAGAGAGCTGAAGGAGCAGTCGGCAGATTTGGAAGGCAAGTGTAACGACCCGTAATTTTATCACTTGGAAAACATGGATATTTAAATATAGGTTTATTTCAAAACAGTAATCATGTTTTATGTGATAAATAAGAATGATAAACTTATTTTTAGGATTTGATTAAGAATCAAGAAGTTTGGATTTTCGTCGATAAGTGACAAAAGCCCGTTTCGATAAAATTTAATATACATTCAAATAAATTTATAAATGGTAAAAAACTTTTTTTAATGGTTATATAATGATATGATAATGATATAAATGTGATTTATAATGATTTTAAAAACATATAAACTTATGTTTCAAAAATTTATAAATTTTGTCCCACGTTGACAAATCAACATCGTATTTTTATAATTGGATTTTAATATTATTTAATAAGGTTTTTAAAATAAACTTTTTTTAATTATTTAAAAGTGATAAGAAACTTATTTTCATGTTTTATTTATAAAAATAGATAGTTTAACAAAAACGTCAAAATATGATCGTAAAACATTTTGTCGAAAATCAAAATTTTGTTCAATGTACGTTGTCACAACGTTGTCGCACCTTTATTTACATATACATGTACACATATTTAAATAGCATAAGTATTAATAAAGTCACTAAATAAGATTACTTTTCTTAAACAATTTGAAATTTCTAGAAAATCATTAACAAAAAGTAAGCACAAAAGGACAAACATGTCAAATTAAATCTAGCAAAAATCTTTAGTTTACATCTCTTAAACCTTAAGTGAGTAAGACATAAAGTAAGATGTGAAAGGTGATGGTAAGTGTTGAAAAAGTAAGTTTACTTTGAGTTGAAGTAAGGGTATTTTGGTCATTTCACATAATAATATTTTATTCCTAACTTTTCCATAAATACCTACCACTTCTTTCATAAATAACATACATTCTCCATTCTTCTTCCTTTTCTATGCTTCTCCTTCTTCATTCTTAGAACTTCAACGACTTCCATGCCTCTCTAAAAAAATTCTAAAAACGTAACGAAGTTATGGCTAAAATAATCGATAAAAAATGTATCACTTAATCATGTTCAAGCTAGTAAGTTCCATCCATCCACCTAGCATGCCCATCTAGAAGCCATCTCCATGTATTTTCATCTTAACTTCTAGGATAGCAGAGCTATAACCAGATTTCAAGATGTTTTGGGAAATAGTTGCGAAGCTACAGTCAAAATCCATAGTGGCAAAGTTAATAAAATTGGTAGGAAGTATGGTTTAGATCTGGAGTTCTTTGCCTTAAAGTTTGGCAAAGTAGAATCCTAAGTGAGCTAATTCTTCCTTTAAGTTCATAAAAATCATTGCTAAGTTGAAGGAACTTCAAATGTTAAGTGTTGCTTGAAAACCCTTATTGAATGCATGTTTACTTTGTTTGGTAAAATAATGGTTTTATTTTCTTGTTTGACAATTTGGATGGTTACTTAAGTATTTAAAAATTTGAAGTTAAATACTTAACGGGATATGCATAAATGACTAGTACATGTGCTTCGTCTCTGAGATCCAAGGAGACTTGGGCGAGGGACGGAACATGTCGAAGTGAAAGCCCGAATGCTCCAAAATAATTATCAAACCGTTTTAACACAAGTTAAAATGAAAAATGTTATAAATAATCCATAGAATAAAGCGTTGATTTTCATTTATTGTTGTGTTTATTCCATTAACTGATTGTTTGAATTAGGCTCGACTAGTTTATGAGCACTGATTATTATTTTGTTGATTTTTGACTTTCCTCGACCAGTTTATGAGCAATTTATTATCCGTATGCATGGGTTGGGTAGAAAACTATTGTAGGCTAACACCTTGTGATTTATTTTACGATTTGACTAAAAGGTATTTAGCGATATAAAAACGATTTATATAAAGAATGGTTTTAAAGAAATATTTTGTAAAATGGAAAGAATTTCGAGGACTAAACCCGATGGTTTTAAAATGATTTTTGAAAGGATTTGGAAATGCAAATTATTATATATTTGAAGTATTTGTAATTATTAGTGTAAATGATTTTTCTACTTTGGGATATAAAGTGATTTATTATATTACCGATGATTCGGGTAACCAATAACTAAAACGTAGGCAAGGGAGGTGCATATGTTCTATAGCCTTAGTGTAGTCCGCTCTCATTATAGGGGGATATACTATCTATATTTATTTTTCGAAAGGCTGGGACCCAGTTGCCTTGTTATTGGAAGAAACCTCCCGATCTGGTTGCATATATGTTGATATGCTTTTATAGTAATATTTTGGAATTTTCAAATAAATATACAGAAAGGTGATTTTTTTTCAAATCCCGAAGTTAAGGACTACTTTGAATATAAAGGGAAATAAGAATTCGGGAATAAAGACCAAAGTGATAATTTTCGTAAAGGTAATTAGATTTAAAAATATAAATTTGAAGATTAAGCTTAAGTTATTAAGCTTAAGTGGGTATTTTTAGAAATTGCATATTGTTTATGCACCATAGGCTCCATGAGTCTTATTTGTGGTAGGAGAATTACGTTGGCTTGATCTTGTATCTAATTGGGTACCCAATTAGATAGGGGTACGTAGGCAGCCACAAGTTGTAGTGATGCAGCCCCAATAAAAACATAACATTTTCCTGTTTATTGTTTGCCATATATCGTGTATTGATGTACTTTTCCTGCTTACTATTTTATTTGACATTTGACATGTTTATTGAGTTTGTCGGAATGGCTATTTCTGCCTCTCTCATCAGAGTTATACAGCGGTAGATTTATTTGTATTGGTATTTAGTATGTATTAAAGCCCGCCTAGTAAATTAAATTGATTACTCTGATAACTTGTAAAATTGAAATTGTATCATATACATTAATAGTCTTGAATATTTATCAAATATTATGCATTAAGTTGGTAGGTTTCATTCATAGTTTTAGAATGAACGGGTTTTTCGACGATTCTGATTGGTCCAAAAATTCGGGTCATCATAGTAAGAGTTTGATTAGACTAAACAGTGTACGTTGGGGTGCAGTCACAGTATTTGCAAAGAAGTCGGGCGGATCGTTAAGGCTATGTATCGATTATCGAAAGTAGAATGAGAGGACGTTAAAGAATTGATATCCATTGCCAAGGATTGATGATTTGTTCGATCAGTTGAGCGGATCTAAGATAATTTCACACTTGGATTTGGCTATAGGTTTCCATTAGCTTAGAGTAGCAGAAGACAGTATACTTTCGACGGCGTTTAGGACCAGATATGGATCATATTAATGGTTAGTTATGCCATTCTGATTAATTAATGTGTCAACTTTCGTTGTGGATTTGATGAACCAAATTTTCAGAGAATACTTGGATAGATTTGTGTTGGAGTTCATAGATGATATTTTGATATACTCTAAGGATGAGAAAGAGCATGAAGTTCATCTTAGAGTGGTTCTTGATATTTTGAGAAAACACTAGCTGAAGGTGAAATTTTCGAAGTGTCATTTCTGGAAGAAGGAGGTGAAGTTTCTCGGTCATGTAGTTTCAAAAAGGGGATTGGCAGTAGATCCAACTAAGATCTAGGCAATGAATAGTTGGAAGAGACTAGAAACAGTGACCGAGATAAGATGTTTTCTCAGATTGGTTGGTTATTATTGGAGGTTCATAAAGTATTTTTCATGAATAGTAGCGCTGATGACCAAGCTAACGCGAACGGATGTTAAGTTTATTTGGACCAGTGTGAGGAAGTATTCCAAAGCTTGAAACACCTATTGACACATGCGCCTGTATTATTTGTTCCAGAGGGGAATCAAGATTTGGTATTTATACCGATGCGTGTGGAATCGGATTAGGAGTTATGCTAATGCAGAAAAGTAAAGTATTGTCTATGCTTCTAGACAGCTAGACCGCATGAGCTTAGATATCTGACCCATGATTTAGAATTGGCCGCAATGTTTTTGCGTTGAAGGTGTGGAGACTTACCTTTTGGGAGAGAGGTTTGAGCTATATACAGATCATAAGTTGCTGAAGAATTTGTTCTCTCAGAAAGAGCTGAACATGAGATAGCAGAGGTAGTTAGAGTTATTGCTGTTTATGATTTTGGAATTGAGTATACACCAGGGAAAGGCAACATGGTTGTAGATGCGCTTAGTAGGAAGCATCAAAATGTAGTGTTGGCTATGAAATCAGAATGGAAAGACTTTGAAGTGTTGTCGACTTGCAGAGTGCAGTGGAGATCCGAGGCTGGGTCTAGTGGAGAATCTGCTATGCTATCAAGTTTAGAAGTCTGATCGGTATTGATTAAGAAGATTGCTTCTAAACAGGAAGAGGATCCAGTATTAGCTGAGAGGATCAGGAAGTTAAGGGATGAAACAGAGAGTGATGACTTAAAGGATTTCAGTCTTGACTAAAGTGGGTAGTTGAGAAAGAAGGGTAGATATGTGTTCCAGATATGGGAGACATAATAAAGGAATTTTTGGAGGAATGCCATCGTTCATAGTTCACTATTCATCCATGAGGAACTAAGATGTTTCAGGACATGAAAATAAGTTTCTACTGGGAAGGAATGAAGAGGGATGCAGGCTTGTAGGTGAAGCACTGTTTAAACTGTCAACAAGTGAAAGCCGAACATCGAAAGTCAAGTGGGTTACTTCAGCCATTGGATATTCTAGTTTGGAAGTGGGATTCTATTTCTATGGATTTTACTGTTGGGTTGCCTAGGTCAAATATATGAAATGAAAGTATATAGGTCATAGTGGAAAGGTAGACCAAGAGTGCCCATTTATTTTCAGTTAAGTTAATTAGAATGGCTCCTGTTCTAACGAGGTTGTTTATGAAGAATGTGGTTAGATTGCATGAAATTGCTAGTAGTATTATTAATGATAGAGATTCCTTATTCACTAGCGAGTTCTAGAAGAATCTACAAGAGAGTTCAGGAACCATGCTTAAGATGAGTACCGCTTACCATCCATAGATAGATGGGCAAACAGAAAGGTTAACAAGATCGTGGAAGACTTGTTAGGAGCTTGTGTAATAAACTTTGGGGATCATGGGAAGACCATCTACATAGAGTCAAGTTTTCATATAATAAAAGTTATCAGACTGGTGTAGAGACGGCACGGTTTGAAGCATTGTATGGCAGACCATGCAAATCTCCCATATGTTGGCTAGAGACCGGGGATAGGTTAGTTCTTGGTCCAGATTTGGTCAGAGAATCTACAGAATAGATTGAGTTAATTTGAGTTACAATGAAGGAAGCTCAATCTAGACAGAAGAGTTACGCAGATAGAAGACGAAAAGATTTAGAGTTCCCTGTTGGAGATCATGTTTTCATCAAAGTATCGCCGATGAAAGGTGTTATCAAGTTCGAGAAGACAGGGAAGTTAGCACCGATATTCGTAGGACCGTTTCCTACTTTAGAGAGGATCGAGAAACTTTTGTACAAAGTATAGTTACCAAGTAGTTTGACAGGGGTCCATGATGTTTTCATGTATCTCATCTGAGGAAGCGTGTTAGGGATCTAGACCTACTATAGCACCAACTGTGTTAGAGGATTTAGTAGTGGAACCCGACTTGACTATAATTACGAAGCCCGTCTGAATAGTTGCAAAAGATGAGAAGAAGTTGAGGAACAAGACATTCAAATTAGTTAACGTCCAATGGGGCGAGGACGAGAAAGATTGTACTTGGGAGACTGAAAGCAGGATTAGAGATACTTATCCTGATTTATTTAATGGTATGTTCTACCTTTGATTGTTTTGATGTGTACCTTATCATAATTTCAAGGATGAAATTCTTTAAGGTGGAGAGTCTGTAACACCCCATATTTTTAGTAACATTATTAGGGACATTTAATTAGGTAAATTAATGAAATAATGTAAAATGATTAAGAGATTGAGATTTGTGATTTAATTAAGGGGTAGCCGTGCCATGTTAACAATGAAGTAAGGAAATAAAAGGCTAAGGCAAATAGAGAAAGGGTAAAATAGGTAAGAGAGCACCCTTGTACCCTAAACCCTTAGGAAATAATTCCACACATTCATTTCATTTCACTTAAGCAATAATAAATTCTAAGGCTGGCCACCATTAGGAAGAAAAGTGAAGATAAAAAAGTTTTCAAGAAGAAGAAGCTTAAGCTATTTAAATCAAGATCAAATCTCATATCTTAAATCACAAACTAAGGTGGATAATGACTACATCTCATGTTTTGTTTATTTTTGGTTTTAGGATGAAATCCGAAATATTTTGCAATGCTTTTTTCCATGTTTTGATGTTTAAAATGGATATATATACTTGTTGATGATTTATGCTTATTCATACAGATTTTATGATATGTTTTGATGTGAAATCCTATTTAACGACATCCAAATGCCTTGCGATTTTAAATGTAGATCAGATATGATATTTTAGAGACGGGCTTCAGTTTTCATAATTTTCTGAATTTATGTGGATTTTATATAATTTTTCTAGTGAAGAAAATGATTTATTGGGTTAACAATAATTTACGGTTAAATTATATATAATTTGGGTCTAAAATTTATATATAATAGAAAAAATATTAAAAATGATTTTTTGGAATTTTTGTAGAATTTTCCAAAGTGTTTTGATGAATATATATAATTATATAAGGTATAAGACTTAAATGTTTTATATATTTATAAAAGGAGAAGGGGAATTTTATAAATAATTCAAATTGTTATTTTTGAAAATTGGTAGTAATTTCAGAAAAGAGAATTGGCATCCAATCATAATTTGACAAATAAGACAGGTTAGGTACAAAGAAATAGTTTAAAAAGTCAATTCTACATGCTTTTTCCTATTTCGTCACTTTCGACACCCTGCCTTCGAATTAGATGGCTTTCGACTTGGTTCCTCCACCTCGAATATCAAAACCAATGCACATGGTATCGGTATATGGTACATAGTGAATTGGATAGAAGGTAGAACGTTTGAGGTCGAAACCAGGGGTTCTGAAGGGATTGAAGCACCGTTTTGTTTAAAATTGAAAATACGCTTGTTTGCTTTCGATTGAGTAGCGTTCGACTTGGTTGGCTTTCTGCTTGGTCAAAAATGGTTTTAAAAGAATGGTTTCGAAATGGTTTTTCCTTTGTTTTTAATCAACTACTTTCTACTTGATCGAAGCCTTTTGCTGCCGCTTCTTACCTTTCGAAGCAATGCCTTCGAAAGGGTTGTTTTTTTTATAAAACCCTGCCGCTTTTGCAATGCTTTCGGAAGGATGGTTTCGACATCATCACTTCTTTGCTTTGTTTTGGCGTTTGAAAAAGATGCTTTCGACCCTATCATTTATGAACCTTAGAGATTTTTAAAGATTAACCCAAAGGTTTCAAAAGGTATGGTTTTGAATGGTTTCTAAAGGTGTTTCCAGATATTTAAAGTTGAACCCAAATGCTTTTGAAAGGTTTAGGTTTTGATGCCTTCGAAAGGTTTTAAAGAAATAATTCGAAGGGGAGGTTCCCAATGTTTTCGAAAGGTACTGAATGAATGGTTTTGAAGGGGTGGTTCCCTAATGGTTTCAAATGGTTTAAGAGGAAAGGTTTTCCCAATGTTTTCGAAAGGCAATGTTTAAAGCTTTCAAAGGAGGATGTCTAAGGTTTTTAACTTTCAAAGGAAAAGGTATTTCAATGGTTTCGAAAGGTATATCTAAATTGTTTCGAAAGGAAGGTTTTGGCCTTTTGGCCAAGATGAAAGAAAGGGTTTTACTTGGTTACGAAAGGTGTACTTCAATGGGATCGAAAGAGGTACTTTCAAAGATTTAAATGTCTTCATCAACAAAGATTTGAGTGTATGTGTGTGTGTGTGTGTGCATATATATAACATGGTTAGGTGATTTTGAGTAAAGCATAGGATATTTATATTTTCCTTTTTTGAGTTTGGTTTACAGGTTTTAAATCAACTTGAGAAAATGTTTTCAAGGAAAATATTGGAAAGATATCCCTAAATGAAATGATTTAGATACTAGAATACCAGGTGGGACTAGTGCAGGGTCACGCCCTATACCCATTAGCTAGCAGCCCCTAGCTAATTTAGTCCAGAATTCTAATGTGTAGGGTTTGGTCAAATAGGCAAAAAAATTAAGTACATACAAAAAGGAATATATTTGCGCAGTGTAGGTTATTAGTGATCCCACAAAACCATTAGGATCAGTGAACCCTAGGAGAGAGTAAGTCCAGGACAGACGGTCCAGAAGACTTGTCTAAGAGATGTTAGGCCATTTTTATTGTATCTGTCTGGTAGGCCAGAGTCGGTCAAAGGTTAATAGTTAGCCAAACAAAACTATATTGCTTGGACAGATAGTACATTTGTTACCTGAGGTGTATGTATGTTTACATAATAATGCTTTACAGTTTTTAACCAGTTTTGGTTGCAGGATAAAGATTTGCAAAAGATATGTTTTAGAAGGATGTTACTAAGGGGAAACCCATTCCGCTAAGAGGCATGGTCTCACTTAATATCGTATATCAAGATGTATAGTATTATTTACACCAGACTTTATATCTGACTCGAAGTTTATGTTTTCCTCTTAAACTCTCGGATGCTCAAAAGTTGATTTGAGTAGGCCGAGGGATTAAGGTTTATAGATTTTAGTAGGTTTGCGACTAAAGCTTCCGAAGACGAGCAGGTGGCTGAAGGATAGCTATTTAGGAGATGTAGTTTATTTTATTTGTTACATTTCGCTATGTATTATGTCAGTATGACTATATAATGACTCTGGTCAACCAATGGGGCATCTTCATATGTCGCTCTTGGCGTATTTATGTAATAATTATTTTATTTGAATCTGGGAGAGCGATGGGATTATATAATTTGAATATGAAAAATGTTTTGGAAATGCAATTGAAAAGTATTTTTTGAAATCTATGATTTATATTCATGTGATGATGATAATGGATACCATTAACAATACTCGTATTTGGTCATCAAAAGTTAGTACTATGGGTGACTACGGCATCCATAGCGCTTAGCTTTGGGCCTTCAGATAGGGGATGTTACATGCCTGCTTTCTAATTTAATACTTACATTTTATAGGATCGATAGCCTTATGTTATGAAAACCAGAAAGCTTTGTTTTGTGGCTCGACATCTCATATTTCCTAGAAACTCAATAACCATGTTTAAGCGGTATTATAGCCGTATGTTGTAACGACCCAGGATTTTAAGAAATTAAAATTTGAATATTTAATTAATTTTAAATATTAATAAGTGAATTTATTAGTCGAATAAATTTTATTTTGAATAATTGGATTTAATTGGATAATTAAATCAATAATTTAATATGTCAAATTATGGAAATAATTGAAAATTGAGTTAAATATGATTGAAAATGATTTGTAAAATTTTATTTTATCATATTGAAGTTAGAATGATATTTTAGAACTTTTAAAATCGAATTAAAAGTTAATTTGTGAAAATTGAATATTTTAATATTAAAATCGACTAGTGAAAATAGTCAATTTTTGAACAGTCTCAGAATTGAACGAAACCAGTTCCATTGGATCCGTAATAGTTAGTTATTACCGATTTCAATTTTCGTAGCAATCGGACTTGTCGTTTGATCGTGGCAGCTCGAAACGTATCGAATTGTTTTTTTTATATTAATTTGGCGAGTTAAAATAGTCATTTTTCAAAAAGTCTCGGATTTCGACGAAACCAGTTTCATCGGATCCGTAATGTGATATTATTGTAAGGTTTCAAATTTCGTGTCAATTGGATTTACCGTTTGTCCGGTACAAATTAAAACGCCTAGAAAATCGTTTAAATCGGTTTAATTTAAATTGAACGTTTATAGCCATAACTCGCACAGATGTCCGAATTAGCTTCCGAAACCTATTCCATTGTGTCCGGAACGCGGGGTAAACCCTAGAAACGCTATTTACGGCGCGTGAATCGAAGTTTGGAATTTCCGGATTGAATAGTGTTTGAGAAAATCCTATAAATAGACCACCTCTCTCTAAAATAAAATAAAAAAAAAAGAAATTAAAACCCTAATAACTGCAGGCCGCCTCCATATCAAATGAATGGCCGAAATGCACCCCTCTTCTCCCTCTCTTTTCTTCGAATCCAAGCAACGATTCGTAAAACTTTCTAAAGCAAAGTTGTAGAGCACGGCACGATCTATAAATCCAACGGTGGATCTTGGCTGCGGTGGCTCAGGGGAGCAGAAAAATGGATGGGAAGGCAGGCCGTTCGGCCTCGAATTGCGTGCGCATATGGTGGCCGAGCTTGGAGCTGCGTTGGGCGTGGGTAGGGGTGGTGATGCTCTGCGACATGGCGCTATCTGATCGTGTCTAAGCTGTTCGTTGATGGCTCGAATTTCGAACCCTAAAGCATGAATATGGGTTCATATGCATATACATTACCTGTAGCCGAACGAAGAAGATGGATGGGGGGGGGGGACGCGCATGGATCTGAAGGGGGAGATTGAAATCTACGGCTATGATCAAGTGTAGGGTAAAATATTAGAAAAAGTTGTAAATTTATTAATTTAAAAATCGTGTAAACTTCAAATAATCATAACTTTTTCATACGAGGTCGAAAACGCGCGAAACAAGAAGCGTTGGAATCGTATGGACGAGCACTACGCGATGGAATTGGATTGGAGTCGTTTGGAGTTAGTGAGAATTTCGGGTAAAATTAAACGTCCGTTTAATTTTATTCGAAATAAATCGCTAAAACGAAATTGAAATCAAGGTGAGAACTTCTCACTCAATCGAATCAGTTTCGATTTTATTTTGAATAGTTAGATTTAAAATATTTGAATGCATGTTTGAATGATGATTGTTATCTATTGATTGTTAAAATAGACATTATGCGCCGTTAGTAAGCGGATGTTATTTATTAAAAACATATACCGCGAATATTTCATAAACAGTGAAATTGGTATTATGTATAATAGCAATATATATATATTGGCATATGTATATATTGGAGTTATTGATTTCCCGCGTTTGTATAGCGGATGAGACCCTATTGTGCCGTCTATTAAGCGGATAATATTTTAAATCCCATATACCGCGATAATTTCGTACTGGAGCGAAATTGGTATTGTGCTAATGTTTGTGGATGCAGGAAAACAGGTTGGAGGGATCCAACTGGATTGCTCAACAGTTTTTATTTGATTTCAGATATTTTGATATTTGATGGATTATCATATCGATATATGATGTCGTTGTTGTCGTGATTGACTATTTCGTGTGTAGCATCATTGAACCAAATTTTGGGATTTTAAAATGATTTTTAAAGTGATTTTTGAAAGTATACGTTTATAAAATATTTTTGGAACTGATCCATTTTAAATAAATAAACGTTATAATTTTTAAAGTTATAAAAATTATGATTTTGAGAAATACGGTTAAAGATTGATTTTTGAGAAATATGGGTTAATGTTTTTATAAAATAATTAAATTGGATTTTTGAATCTATTATAAAAAGTTGAAAATATAGGATTTATGAAATTTGATTATTTTATAAATCAAAAATGGTGAAATTATAAAGGAGATTAAAGATGTTTTAAAATAATAGTATAAATTGATTTTATAAAGGATTTATAAATTGATATTTATAAATTAAAACATTTGAATTATAAAAACGAGTTTTTATAAGTGTTTGAATGAAGTGAAAATGAATTCCATAAATGAATGAAATTTATAGAATTATAAACGGTGAAGTTATAAATGGAATTTTATAAACAGTAGGTCTATAAAATTTGTAAACTTATTTAGGGAATAGATTTGGATAAATAAATGAATCTTATAAGTTATAAGATTTATAATTATGAAGTTTAAAGGAACGATTTTTGTAAACAAATAAGTTATAAATATTTAACTTATAACGTGAACTTTTGGGTTATAATTTAGTTATAAATCGAATAGGTTAATAAAGGAATTTATAAAAGGAAGTTGTTATAAAATAAATAGAAATGGAATTTATAAACGTTGTTTTATAAATTCGCAAACGACTTATTTTAAGAAGTAAATTTTTATAACTTATTTATGAAGTTATATTCACGTTTTAGACAGTGAATAATCCTTTAAAATAAAATGTATAGAAAGGATGAAATTGATTGACGTAGTATATTCACGTTTTTGAATAGTGAATAATATGTTAAAGAAAATGTTTAGATTTGATGTTTTAAATAGAATTAAAACGATCTAACGATGTTTTAAAATGCGTTGAGATTCGAAACCATAGATTTCAACATTTATTGTTGAAATAAACGTTTTCGAGAAATAGAAGGAAATAGTGTACTATAACACTATTGTTATAGTAAATGATTTCCGAAAGGAAATGTTTTGTATAGTATTGGGATATATATATATATATCTATTTTAATTTCGAATCCCTATATTAGTGATTTTGGGTTGTCGTAACGATGTTTTACGCAACATTCGTTTTGGCCCAAATAAATATGGTTAAGAGAATGATTTCCTTAAAGAATGAAATATATACTTAATTTCGATTTAAGTATATTGAATATTTTCCAAAGGTTGAAAATAAATAAAATTTGTGAATTACTTATGAATAAATAAGTATGGGAAATGTTTTCCAATATAAAGTGAATATTAGAGAATTTATCCTTTTGAAGATAAATTGAAATGAATAATTGAAATCGTATATGCATGGATATTTTGGAATGAAAATTCACTATGGAATTTATAAATGAAAAGGAGAATTTGTTTAAAAATAAATATTGATTTATTTTTGAAGTATTGAAATTATATATCTTGTAAAGATATATTGGAAAATAAATAATTTGGAAAATTATTTGGAATCTGGTGATGTTGTGCATATCCATTGATAGTTCAATAACCGACTATCAATATTTACCTTTGAAAGGTATTTGTTGTGATTTGCTGAATTTGAATGCTACACTTATTTTTAAATTATTGCGCTCGTTATTCGGATTACCCATTCCGAATAGTGATACGACGTAATGGATAGCATTGATGACGGGTGTTGAAGACCGGGTATTTATGAAAGCGATAGGATGACCTATCGATTGTCTCTGCACTGGGTAGCTCCTGGTATAGAGATTCCCTAAGTGATGGGAAATTCGATCAGGAGTGTGAATACCCGGATTGCAAGGGCTTCGTAAGAAGTGCCTTCGGTTCTGTTCGAACCCAGAACAGACTTGTATGGATTGTATGTCTGACATTACAAATTGAGATATAAAGCCGATTTCTTTCAAATATATTTCTGTTGGTGGCGGAGAATTTATTCTTTTAGCTTAACACCCTTCTCTGAGACGTACGAGCTCAGAGGTTATGTAGTTGAAGGTTATCAGCGATATATTCCCAATTTGGTAATGTGACATGCTGAGTGTTGCTGTGAAATGATCATTGTGTTGATTATTTGTGATAGGATCATTTATTTGATCGACTATCCTGGTGATCATTTCTATGATCATTTGTTGACCCAAAGCATGGCTTTTGTATAAAGTATGTTTTTGTGGACGTGACTTCATCGATCCTCACACCCCGGAATGGTCAAAAAAGGAAAGATGCGGCAAGGTTATGAGGGGTAGCTCCCTTTAGGGTATGTGCATTTTCTTCTGGAAAAGGGTGGTATCATGGTATGGAGCCCAGATACTTACTCATGTTGAAAACACTTTGTTATGATTGTGTGATGATGGTGACGAGCGCTCGGTTAAAGGTCCCAAAGGACCGGGGGATGGCATACTCGTGTTGTGTCACCTAGTGATAAAGGTAACCCGGCCTTGTGTTGGCAGAGAGCTGGTTAAGTTCTCGGGACGTCCATCCAGAGGCGTTTCCATGTGGCAATGGGAAGTTCCTTGGCCTGATCATTCGTTGGAAATCCAAAGAAACAATACGAGACTTGTACAGTTTTAGTTGTATAACCTGCTATGGAATGTGGCGGTAACCTGCTATTGAACATAGTTAGCTATAGTAGGCATAGTTCGGAATGTCTATGCTGGCTAAGATTTATATTCTACTTTCGAAATGAATTTTTCCTACACTATGCACTAATAATAATACCAAATGTTCTTTTTAATGCGTATCAAGCATCTTTGACTATCATAAGGAGAAATCACCTCCGATTCTGCGTTTGCATTGTGTGTGTGTGCGGGAGGCCTTATGGTAGTCTCATTTTTAAAAGCATTGCGAATCTATCTTAAAAAAAATATTCCTCTATTTTGATTTTAAAGATAAATAAACTGTTTTGAGTTCTCACACCAGTCACATGACTGACTCGAAGTTTATTGTTTTCCTTCCTAAACTCTGGGTGCCCACCAATTTCCACACGGGCAGTTAAGAGTTAGGTTTATCAGGATATTCTGGATATTCTGGAGTTGCTGGAGGCAAGATGGATGGCATGGCGTAATTACTAGTATATAGTATTTCTTTTTCCGCTGCACTGTTTGATGTTGATGTTGTTGTACACTCTGATGATATGATGTAATGAAATGTAATGATGTAATGTAATAACTGATATAGTTCTTTGTTTAAAGATTATTCATTTACCTATTATATGTTGTTCCGCTGCGAATTGTGAGATTCTGATATTGTTCTGCTGTTTTCTGTTCCGTTCTATTTTCTATTTTCTTTCCTCTCTATTTTCTATCTTCTTATCTTTTCTATCTTCTTCTACCTTTTTCTTTTTCTTAAAACCCTAAGTGTTCGGTTTTCCGTCGTTCGATTGCTCAGCAGTCGATAAAGTGAGTATCGATGTTGAAATTTCGAAAGTCGAAGAATCGGGTCCTTACATTTGGTATCAGAGCTTATGGTTAAGCGACAACCATGGTTCTGTTGGGTATTACTCATTAGAGATAGAGTCAGTAGTACTCTAGAATGAGTTTAAGTGTAATAATAGCTATGAGAGCGTATTTGTTAGTGAATATATAAAATTGTTTTATATTGTGATGATTGGTTTGTTGAGTGGTATATAGATTCTGGTTAATACGAGTAATTAACGTTGTTGATAGGGATCTCTAAACACTTGAATAGAACAATTCGACACAGTATTGTTTTAAAATTGGGTAAATGAAATAATTTTACCTTGATTATATTTTATATATAAAGAAATAATTTTTCAAAATTATTAAAATGTATATAAGTGGATTGTTTAGTTGTTTGAATAATCTAAATAAAAGAATAATTGTATAAGTAAAATGAATTATAAGAATTAAATTATAATTAAAGTGATTTACAATTGTGAAATAAACTTATATATATAAGAAGTGAAACTATATGAATATATTTATGAATATGAGTTGTAAAATAAAAATGAATTTAAAGTAAAATAGAATATAACTTAAGAGATGTTGAATGAAGTTGATATTAGTATCAAAGTAAAATAATAAAGTTAAGTGATAAATGTGAACTTGAGTTATATAAATGAAATTCAACTTTTGTAATTGAATTGAATTAATGGATTAAATGTTAATCAATTGAATGTGAATTAAGTTGATATGAAATAATGAATATAAGCAAAGGAATTTGGTTGAGATTAATATACATTGGTTGTTATTTGTTGTTGGTTGATTGATTGTATATAATTCATTAAGTGTTAATGAAATTGAGTTAATGAAATTGGAAGCTAAAGTAATTGAAATCCAATTGGAAGTTAAGTGAATCTTAAATAGAATTGAATTTGAATTGGAAGTGAACCAACTTGAATATGAATTAGTGAATGTAAACTAATTGAAAATGAATGTTAGTAAACATCCACTGTTAATGAATCAAATGTGATTAAATTGAAAACCCAATTCATTTAATATTAATGAGAATATGGATGAATATATATTGGGTATGGATGTTAGTTGGATGATAGTTGGTTGATGTTTGCATTTGTTGCTTTTACTGCATTTGCTAGGTTGGCATGTATAGTTATTATGTTGCTATATGATGTATGTTGATGCTATTTTCATATATACATGTTCTCATGTTGTTTGTTGAGTGTTTAGTAGGTGCGGATCGCGTTTGCTTCGCATTTGGAGCTCGCTTTCGCGCTATATTAGCCGTATATGCTTGCTAATAAAATATAAGGTACATATCTCGGATTACATACCGTACTTTTATACTTTTTTCCCTGCGGGATGCCTTATTACTTGATGAGATGTATATTTGTGATATATATACTGTCATTTTTTTTCGGATCGAGCCGCGCAAAGGAGACTATGGCGAATTTTTCCGGAAATTTAAGGCGTTAGAAAAAATTTGAGAAAATTGGAAAGTTTTGAAAACTTTAACTTTGATTTGAAGTTGAAAGTTAAACAATAGTAGTTGTTTTTGAAAAGATAACTAAGTATGATTTGAAAACTTAGTAAGTTATGTAAGAAGTTTAACTATGGATTTTGGGAAAGTTAATAAATTCTATAACTTTTCTTACTTGATAATTTCAAGGACGAAATTCTTTTAAGGGGGGAAGATTGTAACGACCCAGGATTTTAAGAAATTAAAATTTGAATATTTAATTAATTTTAAATATTAATTAGTGAATTTATTAGTCGAACAAATTTTATTTTGAATAATTGGATTTAATTGGATAATTAAATCAATAATTTAATATGTTAAATTATGGAAATAATTGAAAATTGAGTTAAATATGATTGAAAATGATTTGTAAAATTTTATTTTATCATATTGAAGTTAGAATGATATGTTAGAACTTTAAAAATCGAATTAAAAGTTAATTTGTGAAAATTGAATATTTTAATATTAAAATCGACTAGTGAAAATAGTCAATTTTTGAATAGTCTCAGAATTGAATGAAACCAGTTCCATTGGATCCGTAATAGTTAGTTATTACCGGATTTCAATTTTCGTAGCGATCGGAGTTGTCGTTTGATCGTGGCAGCTCGAAACGCATCGAATTGTTTTTTTATATTAATTTGGTGAGTTAAAATAGTCATTTTTCAAAAAGTCTCGGATTTCGACGAAACCAGTTTCATCGGATCCGTAATGTGATATTATTGTAAGGTTTCAAATTTCGTGTCAATTGGATTTACCGTTTGTCCGGTACAAATTAAAACGCCTAGAAAATCGTTTAAATCGGTTTAATTTAAATTGAACGTTTATAGCCATAACTCGCACAGATGTCCGAATTAGCTTCCGAAACCTGTTCCATTGTGTCCGGAACATGGGGTAAACCCTAGAAACGCTGGTTACGGCGCGTGAATCGGAGTTTGGAATTTCCGGATTGAATAGTGTTTGAGAAAATCCTATAAATAGACCACCTCTCTCTAAAATAAAATAAAAAAATTAAAACCCTAATAACTGCAGGCCGCCTCCATATCAAATGAATGGCCGAAATGCACCCCTCTTCTCCCTCTCTTTTCTTCGAATCCAAGCAACGATTCGTAAAACTTTCTAAAGCAAAGTTGTAGAGCACAGCACGATCTATAAATCCAACGGTGGATCTTGGCTGCGGTGGCTCAGGGGAGCAGAAAAATGGATGGGAAGGCAGGCCGTTCGGCCTCGAACTGCGTGCGCATATGGTGGCCGAGCTTGGAGCTGCGTTGGGCGTGGGTAGGGGTGGTGATGCTCTGCGACATGGCGCTATCTGATCGTGTCTAAGCTGTTCGTTGATGGCTCGAATTTCGAACCCTAAAGCATGAATATGGATTCATATGCGTATACATTACCTGTAGCCGAACGAAGAAGATGGATGGGGGGGGGGGACGCGCATGGATCTGAAGGGGGAGATTGAAATCTACGGCTATGATCAAGTGTAGGGTAAAATATTAGAAAAAGTTGTAAATTTATTAATTTAAAAATCGTGTAAACTTCAAATAATCATAACTTTTTCATACGAGGTCGAAAACGCGCGAAACAAGAAGCGTTGGAATCGTTTGGACGAGCACTACGCGATTGAATTGGATTGGAGTCGTTTGGAGTTAGTGAGAATTTCAGGTAAAATTAAACGTCCGTTTAATTTTATTCGAAATAAATCGCTAAAACGAAATTGAAATCAAGGTGAGAACTTCTCACTCAATCGAATCAGTTTCGATTTTATTTTAAATAGTTAGATTTAAAATATTTGAATGCATGTTTGAATGATGATTGTTATCTATTGATTGTTAAAATAGACATTATGCGCCGTTAGTAAGCGGATGTTATTTATTAAAAACATATACCACGAATATTTCATAAACAGTGAAATTGGTATTATATATAATAGCAATATATATATATTGGCATATGTATATATTGGAGTTATTGATTTCCCGCGTTTGTATAGCGGATGAGACCCTATTGCGCCGTCTATTAAGCGGATAATATTTTAAATCCCATATACCGCGGTAATTTCGTACTGGAGCGAAATTGGTATTGTGCTAGTGTTTGTGGATGCAGGAAAACAGGTTGGAGGGATCCAACTGAATTCCTCAACAATTTTTATTTGATTTCAGATATTTTGATATTTGATGGATTATCATATCGATATATGATGTCATTGTTGTCGTGATTGACTATTTGGTGTGTAGCATCATTGAACCAAATTTTGGGATTTTAAAATGATTTTTAAAGTGATTTTTGAAAGTATACGTTTATAAAATATTTTTGGAACTGATCCATTTTAAATAAATAAACGTTATAATTTTTAAAGTTATAAAAATTATGATTTTGAGAAATACGGTTAAAGATTGATTTTTGAGAAATATGGGTTAATGTTTTTATAAAATAATTAAATTGGATTTTTGAATCTATTATAAAAAGTTGAAAATATAGGATTTATGAAATTTGATTATTTTATAAATCAAAAATGGTGAAATTATGAAGGAGATTAAAGATGTTTTAAAATAATGGTATAAATTGATTTTATAAAGGATTTATAAATTGATATTTATAAATTAAAACATTTGAATTATAAACACGAGTTTTTATAAGTGTTTGAATGAAGTGAAAATGAATTCCATAAATGAATGAAATTTATAGAATTATAAACGGTGAAGTTATAAATGGAATTTTATAAACAGTAGGTTTATAAAATTTGTAAAGTTATTTAGGGAATAGATTTGGATAAATAAATGAATCTTATAAGTTATAAGATTTATAATTATGAAGTTTAAAGGAACGATTTTTGTAAACAAATAAGTTATAAATATTTAACTTATAACGTGAACTTTTGGGTTATAATTTAGTTATAAATCGAATAGGTTAATAAAGGAATTTATAAAAGGAAGTTGTTATAAAATAAATAGAAATGGAATTTATAAACGTTGTTTTATAAATTCGCAAACGACTTATTTTAAGAAGTAAATTTTTATAACTTATTTATGAAGTTATATTCACGTTTTAGACAGTGAATAATCCTTTAAAATAAAATGTATAGAAAGGATGAAATTGATTGACGTAGTATATTCACGTTTTTGAATAGTGAATAATATGTTAAAGAAAATGTTTAGATTAGATGTTTTAAATAGAATTAAAACGATCTAACGATGTTTTAAAATGCGTTGAGATTCGAAACCATAGATTTCAACATTTATTGTTGAAATAAACGTTTTCGAGAAATAGAAGGAAATGGTGGACTATAACACTATTGTTATAGTAAATGATTTCCGAAAGGAAATGTTTTGTATAGTATTGGGATATATATATATATATATATCTATTTTAATTTCAAATCCCTATACTAGTGATTTTGGGTTGTCGTAACGATGTTTTACGCAACATTCGTTTTGGCCCAAATAAATATGGTTAAGAGAATGATTTCCTTAAACAATGAAATATATACTTAATTTCGATTTAAGTATATTGAATATTTTCCAAAGGTTGAAAATAAATAAAATTTGTGAATTACTTATGAATAAATAAGTATGGGAAATGTTTTCCAATATAAAGTGAATATTAGAGAATTTATCCTTTTGAAGATAAATTGAAATGAATAATTGAAATCGTATATGCATGGATATTTTGGAATGAAAATTCACTATGGAATTTATAAATGAAAAGGAGAATTTGTTTAAAAATAAATATTGATTTATTTTTGAAGTATTGAAATTATATATCTTGTAAAGATATTTTGGAAAATAAATAATTTGGAAAATTGTTTGGAATCTGGTGATGTTGTGCATATCCATTGATAGTTCAATAACTGACTATCAATATTTACCTTTGAAAGGTATTTGTTGTGATTTGCTGAATTTGAATGCTACACTTATTTTTAAATTATTGCGCTCGTTATTCGGATTACCCATTCCGAATAGTGATACGACGTAATGGATAGCATTGATGACTGGTGTTGAAGACCGGGTATTTGCGAAAGCGATAGGATGACCTATCGATTGTCTCTGCACTGGGTAGCTCCTGGTATAGAGATTCCCTAAGTGATGGGAAATTCGATCGGGATTGTGAATACCCGGATTGCAAGGGCTTCGTAAGAAGTGCCTTCGGTTCTGTTCGAACCCAGAACAGACTTGTATGGATTGTATGTCTGACATTACAAATTGAGATATAAAGCCGATTTCTTTCAAATATATTTCCGTTGGTGGCGGAGAATTTATTCTTTTAGCTTAACACCCTTCTCTGAGACGTACGAGCTCAGAGGTTATGTAGTTGAAGGTTATCAGCGATATATTCCCAATTTGGTAATGTGACATGCTGAGTGTTGCTGTGAAATGATCATTGTGTTGATTATTTGTGATAGGATCATTTATTTGATCGTCTATCCTGGTGATCATTTCTATGATCATTTGTTGACCCAAACCATGACTTTTGTATAAAGTATGTTTTTGTGGACGTGACTTCGTCGAGCCTCACACCCTAGAATGGTCAAAACAGGAAAGATGCGGCAAGGTTATGAGGGGTAGCTCCCTTTAGGGTATGTGCATTTCCTTCTGGAAAAGGGTGGTATCATGGTATGGAGCCCAGATACTTACTCATGTTGAAAACACTTTGTTATGATTGTGTGATGATGGTGACGAGCGCTCGGTTAAAGGTCCCAAAGGACCGGGGGATGGCATACTCGTGTAGTAGTTACCTAGTGATAAAGGTAACCCGGCCTTGTGTTGGCAGAGAGCTGGTTAAGTTCTCGGGACGTCAATCCAGAGGCGTTTCCATGTGGCAATGGGAAGTTCCTTGGCCTGATCATTCGTTGGAAATCCAAAGAAACAATACAAGATTTGTACGGTTTTAGTTGTATAACCTGCTATGGAATGTGGCGGTAACCTGCTATTGAACATAGTTAGCTATAGTAGGCATAGTTCGGAATGTCTATGCTGGCTAAGATTTATATTCTACTTTCGAAATGAATTTTTCCTACACTATGCACTAATAATAATACCAAATGTTCTTTTTAATGCGTATCAAGCATCTTTGACTATCATAAGGAGAAATCTCCTCCGATTCTGCGTTTGCATTGTGTGTGTGTGCGGGAGGCCTTATGGTAGTCTCATTTTTAAAAGCATTGCGAATCTATCTTAAAAAAAATATTCCTCTATTTTGATTTTAAAGATAAATAAACTGTTTTGAGTTCTCACACCAGTCACATGACTGACTCGGAGTTTGTTTTCCTTCCTAAACTCTGGGTGCCCACCAATTTCCACACGGGCAGTTAAGAGTTAGGTTTATCAGGATATTCTGGATATTCTGGAGTTGCTGGAGGCAAGATTGATGGCATGGCGTAATTACTAGTATATAGTATTTCTTTTTCCGCTGCACTATTTGATGTTGATGTTGTTGTACACTCTGATGATATGATGTAATGAAATGTAATGATGTAATGTAATAACTGATATAGTTCTTTGTTTAAAGATTATTCATTTACCTATTATATGTTGTTCCGCTGCGAATTGTGAGATTCTGATATTGTTCTGCTGTTTTCTGTTCCGTTCTATTTTCTATTTTCTTTCCTCTCTATTTTCTATCTTCTTATCTTTTCTGTCTTCTTCTACCTTTTTCTTTTTCTTAAAACCCTAAGTCTTCGGTTTTCTGTCGTTCGATTGCTCAGCAGTCGATAAAGTGAGTATCGATGTTGAAATTTCGAAAGTCGAAGAATCGGGTCCTTACATATGTTTTGTGAACCCAACAACTATATTTTAGAGGCTTGGTATATAGACTCGATATATATATTTTAGTAGCATGATATCTGTGTGTTTTACAAACAAAGGTTTTTTAAGAGGCTTAACAGCTCATGGAGGTTCGATAGCCCTATTTCGATAACTTATGTAAAGAAGTTAGTGTTTCTATGTAAGGTTTTGGTTAAGTATTTGGGTTTTATTTTCCTTATTTTAAAGAAAGGTTTTGATTGTACAATCACCTCTAATGATAAATGTTTTCAAGGAAACAAAATATGGTTTTAATCCAATTTTATTTGAGTTTTGCCAATGGAAATTATTACTTAAGATTAAGTAATTTTGTGATAGACGTGACTATTGATTGAACATATTATAATGAATAACATTGTACATTATTATTATTATCATTTGATCGATTATATTTGCATATTTATTGTCATACTCACATCATTATGACCCAACATTGCATCTTGGGATTTGGAGGTAGAATTACCAATTTGGTTATCCCAACAATGAGTACGGTCAAACTAGACTCCTGAGTAAGTGGAATTGTATTTAGGAGATCAGATAGATCATTTGTGTTAGGATAAATTGAACTAATGAAAAATGTATGAATCGTTGATTTAAAAATTATATAATAAATGCAAATGTGGGACTGGTATAGGGTCGCACCCTATACTTTAGCTGTTAGCCCTTAGTTGGTAAAGGTCCTTGATTCAGTGCATAGGGCTTGTCAAAACTAAAGGATGTTTACCATAGAAAGGAACTTGTGGCTCTATATTCTCATAGAATAAGGTTATTGACTGGCTTGCAAAACCATTAGGTTGATAGTGACCTTAGGAAAACTATGATTCAGATAGATAGTCCAGTTTCCCCTATCCACAGATTTGGGAATATCTGATTTAATTTTTGGCTTGAGTCATCCCAATAGATTATTGGTTGGCTTGCAAAACCATTAGGTTTGTAGAAAACCTAAGAAAGCTATGATTTAAGACAAACGGTCTATTTTTGGAAGGGGTAAACCTTGGATATGCATAACTCAAGGATGACAGACTAGTCAGACTCACCCACGTTGCATGCATATGATCATATCATGTTTTGTTTTAACCATTATGGTTGCAGGTGAATGATTTATATACAGATTGACATATTTTTATAAGATAATAGTGAGAAAAAATCCGTTCCGCTTAGTGGCGTGGGCTCACTAGATAGTTGTTTTGGCTCGAGATGGTATATTATTGTTCACACCAAACTTTTTTGACTAAATTTTTTGTTTTCCCCCTAAACTTTTGATTACTCATTTGATTAGATTGGGAGTAGGGATATTTAGGTTAGACGAATAAGCCTTCAGATACATATAGGAGGAAAGCTAGCTAACATTAGGAATTTATTTCCACTATAATTTTTTAAAGCTTATGTTTTGTTTGAATGGATGTAATGATAGGATTTATAACTGTCAAAAGTATGACTTTGATCGTCCAAAAGGCATCATCATATATTGCTCTTAGAATATTTTTGTAATTATAGTTATATTTTCTCTGAACGTGGATTCGACCGGATATGGGATGTAATGAATATCAATGTTATTGATGAAATGTGTTTGGAAATTATTCATATTCATGTGCTCTTGATATTATAGATACAAATTACAGACCTTATTTTGTCACCGAGAATTAATACTATAGATGACCGCAACATCCTTTTTACTTAGTTTCGGGCCTCAAAATGGGGATATTATAGGAGATGTTTCTATATTCATAAGCAAGTGTGTAATTTCCAGTAGGTAAATGGGAGTCACCAAAAGATGGCTGGGTTGCTTCAGCCACTTGAGATACCAAAGTGTGCATAGGAGCTGGTTTCCTTGGACTTCATTGATGGATTACCGATGTCGAGGAGAGGTAACAAATGTGTGTGTGTTATCATGGACCGATTTTCTAAGAGTGTGCACTTCTTATTTGTTAAGACTACGAGGACGACTTTTAGTTTGGCCAAGTTATATGCTAAGGAGATCATCATATTGCATGGTGTTCCTAATGATATCGTGAGTGATAAAGATCTGATATTCATAAGCCAGTTCTGGAAGGGTTTGCATGGGGCATAGGGGACCATGCTTAGTTTGAGTACCAGTTACCATTTGTAGACTAATGGGCAAACGGAAAGGGTGAACTGAGTGTTGGAGGACTTGCTTCGAGCATGCATGTTAGATTTTGGGGGTTTGTGGGAAGAGCACTTACAACTTATTGAGTTATCATACAACAACATTTACCAGGCCGGTATTGGAATTGCACCATTTGAAATATTATATGGAAGGCCATGAAAATATCCATCATGTTGGGTAGAACCTGGAAATCATCTTGTACTTGGAATGAATATGATTCGAGAGGCATCAGATAAGGTCATAAAGATTCGGAAGCGAATCAAGGAAGCATAAAATCAATGCAAGAGCTACGCAGACGAGAGGCGTAGAGATATAAAGTTATCATTTGGTATATCTCTATATCTCTACGCCTCTTGTCTGCGTAGAGATATAGAGTTATCATTTGGAATAATTGGAATCACACAGCAAGGTTGATTTGAATGGCATCTTCCTCCTCTTCTCCTTCATTGTCTTCTTTCTCGTTGGATTCTGCTTCGTTTCCTCCTCTTGTTTCTTCCTCTTCTTCAACTATATCTTCTCAATCTGCTTTCGTTCCATCGATTTCATCTTCTTCCGCTCAATCTGTTTCCTCATCTCTTCCTTTTTCTTCTGTCTCCCATCAGCGTGCTTCTGAGGCGTCTTGTATCAAGAATGTCTCGTCTCCTTTGAATGCTAATTGGTCTTCTCTTTTCAAATCTCTTCCTCGTAATGTTGGTTCATACAAGCCGATTCATTTTGATATTCCTAGGGATAAGTCTCCTAATGTTTTACCAGATCTTGTCAAGGAGGAAGGTTTGAAATACTGGAATAATCATTTAGTTGGATTCTTTTTGGATGGTACGCTTTCTTTTTTAACAGTGGTTAATTTCTTGAAAAGGTCTTGGAAGATTAAGGGTGAAGTTGATTTTAAATCAGATGGGTACAATTTCTATTTTAATTTTTCTAATCAAGAGGATAAAAATCAAGCTCTTAATTCTGATCCAATTTTTATAAGGGGTAGAATGTTCATAATTACTTAATGGGTTCCTTCTATTGGTATTTCTCAAGCGCAGATCAAAAGAGTACCTGTGTGGATACATTTTCATAGAATTCCTCGTATTCTATGGACGCTTGTAGGGATTAAATGGTTATCTTGTCATGTTGGCAGACTAATTTGTTTTGATAGTAGTACTGAGAAACTGCAAAGATTTAAGTATGCCAAGGCTTTAATGGAGATTTCACCTGATTTTGATTTGTCGCAATCTATTGCCATTCCTGAGTTGGAAGATAATTGTCCAGATGTCAAATTGTTATATGATTGGAGGCCAAAAATTTGTACACATTGTAAAATATTTGGTCATGATACTGTCAGATGTCAGTCAGTAAACAAGACTAAAGAGAATGATGTTAAGAAGGTGGTTAATTCGGTTGAGAATGGTGATAAGAACCAAAGTGATCATGGATTTACTAATAATAACATAACTAATCAAAGCTGGAAAAATGTAGAGAGGAGGAATAAAGGAGTCTGGAAGAAAAAGGAGACAGTGGCTAAAGAAAAGGTTCAATTAAGTGTTGACCTAAAATAGGCATGGAAATTGGAAAAGGAAAGAGCAGTGAAGGAAGTAATGTAAATAGTACTTCTTCTTATTCTACTGTAACCTTAAATGCCTTCTCAGGTTTATCAAATTCCTCTCTTGATTCAACCAATGATAACCCTGATATAATTTTGGAAAGTATACATGGTAATAGTTGTGATGCAACAACCTCTTCTTCATCTTTCTCCTTTGATACTTTATCTAACTCTTCAATTGACTCTGATAATGTTTTGTCATCTGCTAAAGTTGTGTCATCTGTTTCTTCCAATATATCTACTTCTGTTTCTTCTTCATGCAGTTCTCAATTTAGCTTTCAGTCTCCATCTATGTTTGCTTCTAACACTTCATCACCTTATCTGCATTTATCTCCACCTGATCATATTATTCTTCCCCCTTCTTCTATATCAGGTGAATGTCTGGAAGTCATGATAAGTAAAGGTAATACTAGCACTCACAATTCTGGTGATTTGAATAAAGGAAAAGATTTTAAGGCTCAAAAAGTTCTTCCTTTATCTTCGTCAAAAGGTAATTCTCATTCTAGACATACAAGAAAAAATCCATCACCTTTGCTTCCTCCTCTCCCCTTGAAATGAATAATATTGCCTTTTGGAATATAAAGGGTGCTAACTTGCCCTCTAAACAAGTTGAGACTAGAAATATTATCAAGGAAAATGATATTCATTTGATGTGTGTTTCTGAAACAAAGTTAGATATTCAGTCTACTCTAAAGGTTCTTAACTTGATATCTCCTTCTTGGTTACATGATCATAATTTTGTTGAATCTAACTATGGAAGACTCCTAACTTTATGGAATCCTTCATTCTTCAAACTTTCCAAGATTACTGCCACCGATCAGTTCATTCATTATAATTGTGTTCATTTGCCCTCTAATTTGAATTTTCTCTTCACTTCAGTTTATGCTCAAAATTCTTTATCATTGCGACAGTTTTTTTTGGATCAACTTCCCACTCTAAACTCTTCTTCTGATCCTTGGTTGGTTGGTGGTGATTTTAATTGTATGCTTGCTGGTAATCAAAAATATGGTGGTTGTCCCTTGTCTCTTAAGGATATTGCTCCTTTATATAGTGCTATCAGTCAATCTAATCTAATCTTGGTCAAATCTTTTGGTTCAGTTTTCACTTGGTAAAATAGTAATAGGAGTGGAAATCCAACTCTTTGTAAATTGGATCATATTTTTGTAAATATCCCTTTCATTCAAGTTTGGCCCAAATCATTTTATGATACTCTTCAGCCTTCTTTATCCGATCACTGTCCCTTAATTTTTCATTGGGGAGTTGATGACAATTATGGAGATAAACATTCTTTTAAATTTTTTAATTTTTGGACTAAGCATGTGGATTATCCAATTATTCTTAAACAAATTTGGAATATGCAATTTGGCAGGAATCCTTTAGCTAATGTTTCTCTCAAGATGAAGGCTCTCAAATTTCACTTAAAGGTCTGGTCTGCAGCTAATTTTGGTAAAGACTCTAAGCTTTCTACTCATATTAGGAATGAGCTCATTAAGGTTAAGGAAGATTTGAGTGCTAAGCCACATGATATTCTTTTACAACATGCTGAATTGGAACTAAGAAAGAAACTTGAATAAGTTATAGATAGGGAATTGTTATCCCTTAAAGAGAAAGTTCACTTGAGAATAGGGAAGGAAGCTGATAGAAATACTAAGTACTTTCATAATTTTCTAAAAATTAAGAGAGCTAGAGAAATCATACTTCAGATTAATGATATGAATGGTAATCTGGTTAAATCTTCTGATGGTATTAATGATGCTTTTGTTCGGTATTTTTTCTCCATTTTAGCACCTTCCAACCCTTTTGAACCTGATATACAACCTCTTTTTGACATAACACTTCCAACCTTATCCTTTTCACAATCTGCTTCTTTGATATGTTCCATTTCTGATAATGAGATTAGATCTGCAGTTTTTAGCTTGGATTCTAATAGTTGTGGAGGTCCAGATGGCTACAATGCTCATTTTTTACAGCAAAGTTGGAATATAATTGGTGTTCATATTGTCAAAGCTATTTAATATTTTTTCCTCAACAATAAACTTTCTGCTGGTCTCTCTGCTACTGCCATTACCTTAATTCCTAAGAATGATAACCCTACTTCAGTGGCTGATTTAGGCCAATGTCTTGTTGTAACATCATTTATAAAATCATTTCAAAAGTGTTGGCTAATAGATTGCAGTTAGTTCTCCCATCCATTATATCTAATAATTAGGCTGCTTATATTAGTGGAAGATCCATTAGTGATAACATTCTCTTAACTCAAGAACTATTGTTAGGGTATGAAAGGAAAAATATATCTCCTAGATGCATGTTAAAGTTGGACATTAAGAAGGCATTCGATTCTATTGCTTGGAGCTCTATTTTAGCTATTATGTCTAGGATGAACTTTCCTAAACCATTTTTAGCTTGGATTTTCACTTGTATTTCATCACCAATGTACTCAATTTCGAGAGAGGGTGGTCTGTATGGGTATTTTAAAGGTGCATAGGGTGTTAGGCAGGGTGATCCTATTTCTGCCTATTTGTTCATTATTGTCATGGAATTGCTCAATTCAATTTTGATGGATCTAGCTTTAAGGATAGCACTTGATTTACATCCTAAATGTAAAAATCCTCTCGTTACTCATCTTCTTTTTGCTGATGATCTCATCATTTTCACAAAGCCTACTCATAGTAATATTCAATGTATTATGTCTTCTGTGCAATTCTTTTATTCCATTACTGGCCTTCAAATTAATCTCTTAAAATCTAATATACTTGTTGCTGGTTTGCTTATTTCTAAGAAGATTGATATTATTAAATGCTCAGGGCTTCAGGAAATACCTAAAAATTCATATTATTTGGGTTTACATCTCATAAGCTCTAGAATTACCAAGCAGAATTGTTTGCCGCTTTTTGGAAAAATAATTGCAAGGTTGCAGCTATGGCCTTGTAATAAATTGTCATAAGCTGGTAGGCTCACTGTTATTCAATCAATTGCTGTGGCTATGACTACATATTAGACAAGACACTACATTCTTCCAATCAAGCTGGTTAATATGATTTCAAGTTCTCTAAATAAATTTCTCTGGCATGGTGACCCTTTCTCAAAAAAGCTCATACCCATATCTTTCTTCAAACTGTTTGATGCTAAAAAGTATGGTGGTCTTGGTATCACTAATATTTTCCAGTGGAATAAAGCTGCTATTTCTTTTTACTTCAGTAATTTTTTTGCATCTGATCAAAACTTATGGTCTCAATGGGTTAATCAAAATCTTATTGGCAAGAGGAATTTTTGGACTATGAGAATACCCCAAAATTGTAGTTGGAGTTGGAGATGTATACTTAAACTAAGGGAAACTTTCTTACCATTCATACAATGTAATTATGCATTGATTAAAGGATTATCTTTTTGGCATTCTCCTTGGGCTAAACCGGGTCTGATTTTAAGTTCTTTAGTGGATTATAATTTGAGAAGAAACTCTGGAATTTCAGAAGAAGCTACAGTTGATGAATTTATACATGATGGTAGTATTGTATTACCTTACTCCAGCTCCTTTCAGTTAAGAAATTTGTGGATTGTTATTACTAGTAATCCAATTATCAGTAGTGATAACGCTCTAATATGGTCAAGAAAAGGTAAAATCCATTCTATCAGGTTTGTGTATAATTATCTTTGTAAGAGTAATTCTGTTTTTCCTTGGCATTCAAGAATTTGGAAAACTGGTTGTTCAGCAAAGGAAAATCTGTTGTTGTGGAAGGTAATGGAAAATGCTTTGAATACTAAGGACAGGCTTTGTAGAATGGTTATTATTTCAGAGGATTTATGTGTACTTTGCAAAGCAGAATCTGAAACTAATACTCATTTATTTTTTGAATGTCCTTTTGTTTATCAAATATGGTACAGACTCTTATCTAATGGTAGTTTTTATAAGCCTTCTACTGTTAGTTCTATTGAATGGTTTAATGTACTCAAAGCAACTAGATGGAAGACACGTACTACCAGGCTTTTGCTCAAGCTTCTTAAGAAAATGATTTATGCTGTGTGGACCGAAAGAAATAATAGAATATTTGGTATTGGAGGCAAGAACTCATCTCAACTTTACTCTATGATTCATGGCAGTATTTTGAGGGATTTAAGGACTGATAATATTTGAAGACTGATGGATTGTGAGGGAAGTAAGTACCTTACTGCTAATTGAGTTGGATCAGTGATTCCTGTAGTGTTCATGTTCTGTAGATAGCATATTTTGATGCTTACCAGCTGTTGATAATGATTTTGTTCTGGCAATGAGGTTTAGTTTCATTACTGAAGATTACTTGCTGCACGAAATTATCAACGTACTCTATACTTTGGCATTTAGTTTGGTTTTGATTCATGTTCAGTTGAGTTTTGTTCATAATTGTTGTAACTAAGTTTGCGTGTTTGGTTTGTATTATAGTCACTGTGTTTGGTCTGCAATGTTCTGTATTTTGTCATGATAATGGGATTGTGTGAGCTGTAATTTCTTGTAATGGAACATTAGTCAATAAAATGAGCTTATGCTCTTGCCGTTCAAAAAAAAAGTTTATCATTTGGAGACTTTGTGTTCATAAAAGTTTCTCCGATGAGAAGTGTAGTACGGTTTGGAAGGGCTGTAAAGTTGGCTCCTCATTATATAGGACCATTCCAAATTCTGGAGTGGACTAGTACACTTACGTATAGAGTCGAGTTATTGATTAGACTAACGGATGTGCACAATATATTTCATGTATTGCATTTGCATAAGTTTGTGCATGAACCTTTAATGATAATGGAAGTGTCGCAACATGAGGACTTATAGATTAACCCAAGCTTGATTATATCTAGATAACCTATTCGTACTGTTGATAGACATATGAAGTAATTGAGGACTAAGTTTGTTATGTTATTCAAGGTATGTGGAGCAAGGATGCTAGAGATTGTACATGAGAGATGGATGATATTATGAGGATGTTCTATCCGGAGTTGTTCTAGGACTAGAGATTTCTTATCTTAGTGTCGTATATCTTTTGTAGCGTTCTCATCGCTTGAGGTGGAGTCACTTAGTATGCATTTTGGTTTGTAGTCAGTTTTTATATAGTTTCAGTGGAACTCTATATATGTATCTTGTTCTTCTATCTTCTTTAATTATCATTCTTGTTTGAATTTCGAGGATGAAATGTTCTAAGTAGGGAGAATGTAGCGATTCAGAAATTGAAACACTTTGTTTTCGAATATCATAACATTTTGAAATTTAATTAGTTAAGTGTTATAAATATGGTTTTATAACCTTATTAAACATCTTTTAATCAATAATAATAATAAGAAACTTTTTAAAAAAAAGAATGTATTCTTCTAAGAAATATCAATAATGCGATCGAGAATCGATTTATTGATAAACAACTTTTTGATCGATATAAATTGTTTGAACTCTTTTGTACCAAGCTAATGAACATATGAATACGTTAGGAGCCAATTAATGAACTTTACTTTATGGGATGAGTCGAACGTTCTAGAATTTTCTAAGTGGATAAGAGATATTTCTAATGTAAGGGGTATAAAATAAATTAGCTAATGTAAGAGGTGTAAAGGAGAAGTAATGGGCATGGGAAGGGATGAGCCTTCCATGGCATGGTTAGGGGGTGAGAGAAATCTTATGCAAGACCATGATAAGTCTATAAAAGGAGGGGCATACCCCTTGAATCCATTTAACAATTTTACTCAAAAGTTATCAGTCTCTTTCTCTACATAATTTCCTTTAGAAAAATAATTTCAAATCAACTCCAATTCAACTAGAATTTGGAATAGAGGCTTAGGACAATGTTATAACTCCTAAATAATTAAATCTTGAAGAACCAAATAAAAACTCCCCCTATCATCAAAGACCGTGAGCAACCACTGAGTATTTGGAGCCTACATGCTTGTGCAAGGCTAGAAAGAGGTAGGAAGTTAGTTGTTGCAAAGAAGAGGCTGGACTTGGTTTGCTCGCACTTTCTTGTTTTTTGTTTAAGGGTGAGATAACGCACAAACTTGAATGAAAATATATTGTTTACATTTGTTGGTGATTGAATATTTCTTTGTGCGAAAGGATATTGATATATGTTGTAATATTGATATTCGTTCGTAATATTCTTTCTATTCTTGCTTTGAAAGAAAATTGAATATGTAATTCATATGTATGGACTTTAATGGACTTATGGACTCGTAGCATAGACTTAGAAAAAGCATATAGGTTGCAGTTGAACTTTGGTTAGGTTCTACTTGGATTTGGAAGTGCTTTTATAGCGATAGTCGCTATAGATGCACTTAGGAATTGCCTTGTGTTTGGTAATTTCTATGGAATTTTTTAGAGAGACCCTTAGGGGTTTCTGTGACGACTCGCCTTTCATTCCACAGAAAGACACATCATCAATAAGAAAAGAAATAGGTAGAAAAAGAATAGATAGAAAGAAAGAAACGACAACATCAGAATCTCACAGCGGAAACGGAATAAAATATAATATTTCACATAACTATTACATAATCTTTACATCAGAGTTACACAGTTATACAACTTCATTACATTAGACAGTCGTAAAGACCTATCTATCCATTACACCCAAAATACAACAGCCAAAAGATACAACACATCAGAAAGATATAGATAGATACGTTTGGACTCCTGCTCCAAGCTTCTCCAAAATTCGTCAAGCCAAACCTGATCACTTGGCTACTCATAAAAATTTGAGTACCCAAGAGTTTTTAAAAAAACCAGAATAATCTCCGGGTCAGATATGGGTCTGGTGTGAGTAAACGGTTAAGTTATTTAACTTGAGAAACCTTTGAAATAAAAGGTATCTCGTAAGACTCTCCACAAATAAACACGGATAAGTTTTTCCCTTACGATAACCAAAACATTTGATAGGAATTCCGGTTATATTATAATAGTGTCTAGGGTTTTCAAATAAATATTCACATAGCTGAAATTGTTACATGATTAAATTCTAGCATACTAGCCACAAAGTGGGGTATACAATAAAACCGTAAAGGCACGTAGGGATATTGAATCCCATATAATGGCAGGGCGACTGGGGTACCACCCGTCACAGTATGTGGCCTTGATCACCGTATTGAGGATCCACCTTGATCCCCTGCATCATACAGCTGGAGCTATCCCTTACTGGATAGTCCGATTAAGACAACCCTATGGTTGGAGCCAGCAACCGCCACACAGCCGAATAAAGGGACTCTAGGCAGGGGAAAATATTATCCTACTTGGGTGCTACCCACTTAGCTTTGCATGCACCTCCCCTATTTTAGCCATTCCGGTTGATGAGGCTTGGGGCTACGATTACCTTTATAGAACACATCTTGGAATGCTCATCGTCCTCCATTGACGATGGTCAAATAGCATTCATCCATAGAAGTTCGTTCCGGGTTCAAATGAAACCGAAGGCATTATCTCGTTACACTCATATTGGAATCACCCTCAGAGTTAACGAAAATAACCCTTGCACTCTGAAACCCCATCTCGATCTTCACTTAAGATTTCACGACCTATCGTTTAACTTGGATCGATATGGTTTTTGGAAAATCAAATCTGATATCCGATCCCAGTCTCATCGAAATCCAAACGTTTCTTAAAGGCAAAGTTGCTTAAGGTTAAACAATTTAATTCAATTTAAAACGTTGAATTTACACAGCATTTATCTCAGATAAATAACACCATTTATCACAGATATATCCAATATCACATCACAGAATATCATAGATTATCAAACTATAGATATTAATCAATCCATACATTCTACACAATCAATCATCCATAAGCAAGAATTATTAATCCATATTATAGTTAATTTAATTAACTTCAAATTAAATTAATTACTTAAGAATTAATCACATAACCCTACTTAATCAATCATTAATTAATCACAATCATTTAATTATTCCTTAATTACCTTATAACCCTATTAATTAACCTTTAATTAACTAATTAATTATTCCTTAATTATTAATTAATAAACATTAATTATTAATTAATAAAACTTAATTACAAATTAATTAATCCTTAAGTACCGGTTAATCAATCCTTAATTAACAGTTAATTAATCCTTAATTAATTAATTAATCCTTAATTATCAATTAAATGCTTAATTACAACTTAATTACTTAATTAATTAATCTTTAATCATAAATTTATAGTCTCTGATTATCTAATTAATAATTCTTAATTACAAACTGATTAACCTCTAATTAATTAACTCATAACCCTTAATTATTAATTTATTAATCCTTAATCATTAGTTGATTAATTAATTATTTACTCTTTAATTATCTTATTAATTAAATTAATATTAAATCATTAAAACTTAATTAACTTTAGGATAAATCATTTATCTCATTAATTCCTTAATTAGCATTATCATATAGATTTAAAAACATCGTATCTTGATTAACACTTAATTATATTACTAAGTTAAGTTTTTTTTAAATAACATAAAAAAAATTTAACTTAACAAATTTAAGTTATCAAATTATATAACTTCTTAAATAATATGTTAAAGAAAACATTTATAAAAGAAATTTATATAAGAAAAGTTTTAAACTATATTTATTTTAAATTTCAAAACCTTGCTTTTAATTTTTTTTAAACTGTTTTAAAACCCGCTTCGGGTCCAACCTGACTTCTACCCGTGTCCTGCTCTGAGTAAACCGACTTCCTTTTATATTTTTTAAAACTTAGATTTTAGTTTAAGTTAAATCTGAAACATGATTATAACTCTCACGTTAAACCCGAGGATGAACTCGGGCAAACAACACACAATCCCGAGTATCCCTTCGAACCATCTCCTCTACCCAAATTACCGACACACCAAAACCACCGTGCACTTGCACCTGGGACCGAGGCGTCTCCGACCTCCGATGCAATCTCCGACCATCGCCTAAACCTTCGCTCCTGACCATCAATTCCTCATCACAAGGCCAAAATTGAAAACGAGCAAACTCGAGCAACCTGGAACCAAACCCTTCGCATGAATCTTCCTCGAACCCACATCTTCGATCACCAGCGATCGCACAATCCCTTCCTCAGCTCCACCAGACATCCACGCTACCATTGCCCCAAGTCCGATGCATCTCGATCACCAAAGATGCTGCAGTAAACCAAAACCTAACCTCGACCCATTTAGGGTTTAAAACCCTACTTCGATCGATTGCCGACGCCACGGTGACTGAGAAAGTCATCCACCATTTTCCTCAACTCGTAAACTCCCCAGCAACCTCCAGTCAAAAGCCGACCACCCCGAGTAGCTCCGACCACCAGAATTTTCTCAAAACTTAATTTCTGATCAAACCCCAAATTCTCACTCAATACAAATCCAAAAATTGTGATTTCTTTTTTAAAAATCATGATTTTAGATGGTGATTTGGATTATCTAAGTAGATTAAAGGAATATGATTCTTGAATTTAACATTTCTAAAAAAATTTACTGTAATTTTTGATTTCCAAATAATATATATATATGCAAAACATATTTAAAATTATTTTTAAATCCTAGTTTATGTTTAAACAAACTTAAATTGTTTGAAAACCAAAACCTAACAGAGAACAGAAGAAGAGATTTTGAAATTTTTATCAAATTTAAACTCTGTAACATGAAACAGAGATACACACGGTTATATCAGACATGCATACTTCAATACATTAATATATACAGAGATATCACTTATATATACACATGCAAAGCATCATTCATCTCAAAAATTCACATGCAACAGACATTTATTTACTTAAGCTTTTTAAATAAATGTTTACTCACCAGTAACCAGTAGAACAAAGCTGGAAATAGATTTTAACTTGAAAACTTGAATTGTTGTGATCTTTAAAAGCTTGTTTAACTGGAAACTTTGTTGTTTGAACTGGAAATCTCTTTAAATCTAAAGCTTAGTTGTTGTTGAGAAGGTTTAAGTTTGAAACAGAGATGATTTTTCTTGCTTAGTTGATTTGAGGTAATAGATTGTTTGATGTATTTTTTCTGGTTTGAAAATTTGTGTTACAAGCTTTGAGTTTTCTGGTTTGAGAAATGTTTTACAGGGTTCGTTCTTTCTTGTGGTTTGAAAATTTGTGTTACAAGGTTTGTTTTTCTTGCTTTATGAAATGAAGATAGGGAAAAGCAAAGATAGATGTTTATATAGAGTTAATTAGGATTTATTTAAAATAAAATAAAAGAAAATAAATTGTTGACACTTGTTAAATTACTTAACATTTGTTTATCATCTTACACATGTTATTAACAAGCTTTTATAACTAACACTTGTCATCATGCATTTTATTATTATTTTTAAATGTTAATAAAAAGCCTTTGTATTAAGTTTCTATTCAATAAATACTTTCTTAATTTATATAAATAAAATTCTTTTAAAAGAAAACAAATTATTTATTAATAAAAATCTTATACATGTATTTTTAAATCCAACTTTTTTAAGATAATTATCTTTTAAATATCAAATTCAAATTCAAATCTAATTAAAATTAACTCATATATATATATATATATATATATATATATATATTTAAACAAACACAAGTTAAATTTGTAAATAATAATTCTATTAAAATCTATTTATATAAAAACAACACAGTATTATTATTGTTTGAAAATAACGATTTTGCCAATTTTAAATAATTAGTAAAGGAGATTATCACATTTTAAATTGCTTGAAATTCCGGGATAACAGATTCCTTCCCCCTTAAAAGATATTCGTCCCCGAAATTTAAAACAAAAGATAACCCAAAACTTTTATTTTATTTCAACAATCCAAGCATACATATCATTCATACACTAACAACCGAACAAACAATTCATCTAAACAAACATTACTAGCTATCTGGACACATATCTGGATAGGCCTTCCTAAAACTATCTAGAGTTTCCCAGGTGCAATCTCTGGGATCCTCGCTCCACTGCACCTTGACTAGCTTCACCACCTTGCTTCTGAGTTGCTTCTTGTCTTGATCAATGATCTGGACAGAATGCCTGGGAACAGATAAGTCCGGTTCGATCTTTAAAACTTCTTGCACTGCTGGCTCCACAACAAGAGATGGATCATGCACGTATTTCCTCATATGAGATATGTGAATAACATTGTGAATTCCAACCATCCGGAGTGGCAATTCAATCCTACAGGCCACAACACCAATCCTCTCAAGCACTCGGAACGGACCAATATACCTTGGGGCAAGTTTTCCCGTCTTACCAAATCTTATCCTCCTTTAATTGGGGAAAATTTGACAAAGACTAAATCTCTAGTCTCAAATTCCAATTGTCTTCGTTTCTTGTCCGCATATTTCTTCTAGTGATCCTACGCTGCTCTCATTCTCTTCTTGATAAGCTTTACCTTTATAGATACCTCACGGATCAAATCTGGACCAAGATCAAGATGATCTCCTGACTCTACCTAACAGGATGGGGATCTACAAGGTCTTCCATATAAAGCGTCATATCTAGAAAATCTCTATACAAATGGGTCCTCCTAGATGTCGACATGAACTATTCCTTAAACAATTCGTTAAATCTGCTCCAAGAAATATTGGCCTCTGAGTGCTGTAACTGCATCCCACCAAGCTGCAGCACCTTCCTGCAGTTTCCATAATGACATCACTCTCTTCTGCTTGTCAGACAAATCCAAACTCTTAAAAATGCGCTCGCACGAGCGTAACCAATCTTGAACTTCTATAATGGTCTCCGATCCTTTAAATGGTCTTCCTCCTAGATTAGTCATAGATCTTCTCACTCAAATTAAAATAATTGAAATTTCAGTTATTGATTTATTGTTTGGTTGTGATAGTATATATAGCAGTATATATATATTGGAGTGATTGTTTTCCCGCATTTTATAGCGGATGAGACCCTATACGCCGCATAATAGCGGATGATATTATATAATCCCATATACCGCGATATTCCACCTCGAAATGGAATTGGTATTTAATTGTTATGCTAACATCTGTGGATGCAGGGAAACAGATTGGAGGGATCCAACTGGATTCCTCACTTTGTTGAGTTTATTTGTATATGTTGTGATTTGATAATCTGTGAATGATTAGGTTGGTGTGAATGATTACATTGGTAGTTGAAATTTATTGAAGGCTATAGTTTAGCCAAATATATTTTTAGTATCGTAGGATACTAGAAATATAAAATTGGATTTTTGGGAAACTAAAGTAGAAAATTTAGAGTACACCGTTTTAGAGAATTTAATAAATTTAAAGAAGGAATTTAAAAGTATTAAAGTTGATTTTTGTAATCCTGTCGAATTAATTCCAAAATATGAGAAAAATTAATGAATTAATTTCGAGTAATATTGTTTAGAAGTTGGAGGATTTATTTAAAATTCAGATTTTAAATAGTTGGGAGAAATAAAGGAGTTTATTGTAAAATGAAAATAAAATTTGGAAATCAATTTGGTGTTTGGAAATAAATTTAGAAATAAATTTGGAATTTGATTTGGTGTTTGAAATAAATTTTGGAAATCAATTTGGAAATTGATTTGGTGTTTGAAAGTGAATATTGGAAATCGATTTGAAAATTGTATATCAGTGGATATTTGAAAATTTAAATTCATAAAGGAATTTATAAAAGAAAGGGAAGAGAAAAGATAGATGTTTATATAGAGTTAATTAGGATTTATTTAAAATAAAAGAAAATAAAATAAATTGTTGACGCTTGTTAAATTATTTAATATTTGTCATTAACATTTGTTTATCATCTTACACATGTTATTAACAAGCTTTTATAACTAAAACTTGTCATTATGCATTTTTTCAAATGTTAATAAAAAGCCTTTGTATTAAATTTACTATTTAATAAATACTTTCTTAATTTATATAAATAAAATTCTTTTAAAAGAAAACAAATTATATATTAATAAAAATCTTATACATGTATTTTTAAATCCAAAATATTTAAGATAATTATCTTTTAAATATCAAATTTAAATCCAAATTCAAATTCAAATTCAAATCCAATTTAAAATCAACTCATATATATATATATATAAACAAACATAAATTCAATTTGTAAATAATAATTATATTAAAATCTATTTATATAAAAATAACACATTATTATTATTGCTTGAAAATAACAATTTTGCCAATTTAAAATAATTAATAAAGGAGGTTATCACATTTTAAATTGCTTGAAATTCCGGGATATAACAGTTTCTCAATATATTTGTGATGTTTTATATGTATGCTTGCTACCAAAAAAAATTGAATTTTAAAAAGTTGAGTGACATACCAAAAATAGCCAAACTTACACTTGTGCAAAACTGCTCCGTTTCAGCCTTCATTTTGGACGTTAAAGGGTTGAAAAAGTATTTAAATTTAAGTGTTTTGTTTCATTCCTTTTACATGTGCTTTCCAACTCTTATTAGAGTATCTTGAAAGTGGTTTGAGATTTTTGAGAATTAGTTATGAATTTTTAAAGAAGAGGGTTTGTCTAAAAATATATAGAAAACATGTTTTTTCCAAGTTTCAAAGTGTTTTATAAACTTATTATCTTAGAGTAATAATTTGATAAAATGTTTTAAAACTTATTATGATTTTTTTAAAAGCATAAGCAAATGATTTCAAAAGGGGTTAGAAATTGCTTAGTTGCTAAATCATGTTTTGTTTACTTGTTTCAAAAGTAATTAACTATGCTTAGCATTAAAAGCAGAACGAGGTAGATTTCTCTATTTGTAAGAGTTAAGATTGATGTTTGAGTAGGTATTAAAGCAATAGTGCTTTAACCTACCGCCTTCCCACTTGACTTAAGAATAGTTAAGTTGGAATGTCGAAAACATGTTAACCATGTTGATTTCTTACTCGTTTATGGAAGTCATTATACTATACGTAACACTAAAAGACGACGAGGTAGACTTATCTATTTGTTAGAGTCAAGAGTGGAATGTCTAGGAAAGGCTTTGATATGAAACTAGTGTTATACCTTACCTGGCTTCACTCTTGACCAATGGATAATGTAAGTTGGAATATCAGAAATGTGTTAAGTATATGAACATTGATTTATCTAGGTGATTGTTTTGACTAGATAGTCGATTAGTGGACTATTAAATTTGACCTAATATAAATTAGATAGTATCTAAAAGCTTCTCGGTTTCATGCCCTTTGAGAACCCCTGGGGAAGAGAATTGGTATGAAACATCTCTAAATTGAAGAATTTATATATATGGGGCCCCTTAAGGAGAACTCCTTTTTATATAGTTCGTTATTTCTAAAAGAATCAAAATTAAGTTTACCGAAAATTCATCGAATTAGTTTTGAAGAGACCAGGATTGGTAAGTGTTTTATGTATCGAAAACCACTTTAGAACTGATATACGTGTTCTATGTTTTGGAAGCGGTTATGAAGTGGAATGCTATAGAGTTGAACCGTCTATCCTAATGTTAAGTCTAAAGGAGATGTCAGCATTAACATTCGTCGGATAACTTATGCTAGGATCCTTATAGAGGTCGTGGACTATTGGGGATACTTGGATCCTTGTAGGATTCATGTTTTGTTCGAGTGATAATGACTCATGTGAGAGACGCCGAATGTAGCCTCAACATCGAAAATGGCAAAAAATAGTGTATAACCATAGCTATGGAGTTTAGCTAACCTATATGGTATATCAACTCCATATCCAGAGTATGCTTATCGATGTTGCTAGCAGAGTTGATGATATTTAGGATCACAAGTGTTTGTGAATGGGCCAGCTATGTTTATCTTATTAGTATATTTTATCTAGAGATATATGATGCTCAGAGGTAACTTTTGACACTTGTCAGGTGGCTGGCCCTAATGTTTTAGGGATGTCTTCAGTGGAAAATCCATTATGTGAACATACCTTAGTGGTTTTGCATTATGCCCTCAATATGTTATGGTGTGATCAATGTAAGCATCATAGCTATTTGATGTGATTTATATTCTACACCCTAGACATTATCTATCATATCACTATATTAAACTTAATGAAATGTTGGTTTCTTTCGAAGAGAAACCATATGGAACCTGTATGGTCTCAATAGTTACCATTACATGTTGCATGTATCTTGGGGTTTCTCTTACCAAACTTATATCTAACACTTAGTTTTTGTTTCCCCTAAATTCCTCGCATACTCTTTGGGTAGGCTGAGTATAACAGGTTTTATTGGAGGATGCTTCAAAGTTCAAGAGACGAGCCAGAGGCTTTCGTTATCTATCCATTTTTATTTTTGTTGCATTGTATTATGTATTCAACATTTGTAAGGATAGGCGTTTATAACTATCCGGGCTGATGATAGTATTTAGTTATTGTAACTTTGAAATTTCTACATTCGGAGTAACCCTTTGTACTATTCTTTTGATATTATATATTATCATTTCGCTGTGAGATTTTAATGTTGTATTCTTTCTTTCTTGTTCTACTCTTTTTTATTTTACCATAATTATTTGCCTTTCTAGTACTTGGATGTTCAGTGCATGAATGCCATGGAGGCATTTAGTGTCGACATTCAAAGGTTAAAAAGTTGGGTCGTTATAGCTAATCTGGCTGCCAACAGCGTGACTTTGGGGCTGATGTAAGACATCATCAATAATAAGTACCCACGGAGGATGCAAGGTTAGACCCAAATTATGTAGGGTAAACCTGCCAAGCTAATCTGGCTACTAGTAGAGCTATCAGACTCATGTAAGACGTCACTGTTTGGGTTACGGGTCATAATACATAAGACCTTCTTCGGGATTGAAGGTAATAAGTGGTTGATTAACAGCTTGCCTCCTTCCTATTTAGGAAGTATTAAATGGTTAGGGTTAGCAATTAAGCACGTTAGTGGATATCTCGAAAAGGGTTCGCTTTGGGTTTGAGATATTAAGTAGCTATTATAGGGTCCTCCTCTCCTAAAAAGAAGCATTAACGGACCTGATGGGATTCCGTGCGATGTCAGCTAGATAGTATTATAGAGGAGTCCACCTTGGGATTAATAGTAACTGACGGGGACCTGCGTAAAATATGGAATTAAATGGTCAGAGTCTACCTAGTTCTTATTGAAAAGCTATTAAATGACTTGGGTACTATCTCTTACATTGTTAAGATATTATTGGTCGTATATGAGCGAGACTAGGAATGGCCTTTATCCCAATTGAAATGGATTAATGAGTTGGATTAAAAAATTGTATAGATTATAGAGTTGGACTTATAGTTAGAGAAATTTGCATAAAATGTAGTTAGGATACAAAAGACACATTCTTATTTAAATTATACTGCCTAAGTACTATTAAAGAAAGGCTTGAGATTTTTATTCACTAGACATTGTTGTTCTGACTCCATACTCATTACAACACATATTAGAGAAGATGATGATGATTATGGAGATGGTGGCGAAGACAGAAACTTATGGCAGCTATTTATCTATCTACTTTTGTTGTTACCATATGTTTGATGTACCTATTTAGACAAGATGAATTTTGAGATATTGCACTACTAAAATTTGGTGTTATTATGTAGTATTCCGTTATATGTTTCTGACACTTGAATTTTTAAATAAATTGGTTACTATTTATAATATTATTTTTTATCCTTCCTTTATGAGATTCTAAATGTGTAGATAGATAGATTTGTGTATTATTCTTTGTATCAATTTACCAACTAATAGCCAGCATTGGAATGAGTCTATGTTCGATGGGCCTTTTCTGAGTTGAAAATTAGGCTCTTTTCGAGGTGAATTGTTACATAGGGCCCCTAAATTTTTAGGGCCTCAAAATATTTTACAGTTATATATTGAATATACTACGTAAGGCATGAATGACAAAGAGGATATCTAACTAGTAAAACAAATGCATTTCGATATAAAGACCCAAGATCGAGTCTTGTATGGCCATACTTTTTTTTAAGACTTACAGTTGTTCCCATGGTGTCTTGTTTATTTTTCGTGTGGCTTACAAAATTAATTATGCTTAGAGCCTCTAAACAATCTGGGCCGAGCTTGAGAATAATGTCAACTAATAAATCAAACACATTTTGGACCGAATAAGTAATAACAAAACTCTTCTCCAGATAAAATATCATGTAGTTATATTTGAGAAATATTTCAATCATTGCTAGGTCACAAATGCAAACACGGCCATGCTACATCTTAAAGGATATATATGTCTGTAAAGTGCTATGTTGTTTTCGATGGAGAGATGCCAAAAGTTAAAGGCATCTTGGATATGTTCCAAGTATAAAAATAAATAAGACAACATATAACACCCGCACCTTAATACTCATACTATTTAGGAGTATTACTAGGCAATACTATCACATAATACAGAGAATGAGACTATGTGGGGTACACAAGTGAATATTTTTTTGAGCTAACACTGATGCATATTTAAGTACCGAATATACTTCACCACAAAACGTAACAATATCTACACAAAGCAGTAGACACATTTGCTCCAGGATAGAACAATACGCAATATAAGTAAATATCAAAGAACACAGAGTTAGAATCACATCATTAGTATACAATATACAATATACAAAATATGTCCACTATACAATATAATGACACATACACACAATAGACTATACAATTTAGGAAGATAACCCATGATAGTGAATATCAGTTCCCTCTATGCTCGCAAATCACAAGAACGTCTCATCATCCCTATACTTGAAATGTCTTAGATTGACCCATATTACAGAAAATAATAAACTGGTCAGATTATATTTAAATCCAAGTTCAATAAACATATGGAACTATATATATATATATATCGAGTATAAATATAACAGTGTTATCTCAAACAATCCCAAATATCATAGAACATAGAACACAACAAAAACCTTGTAAAAAATGTCATCACCCATATAAAACCATACCAAATTGAGAATTATAGAATCAACATCTATCGAGTGAATCATACATATCCAGAAATCATGATCAAATCAATAGATTAATAACAAACGAGATCTCATTAAGTATAGTTAGGCTAGCATATGACATTGTTCAAATATATTTGTTATCATCAAACAATATGAAATAGGCTGTCCGACAATAAAATATAGGGCACCTACCCATCAGTCGTAAATAATAATAAAAAATGCATGATAATCCACTATACTCTAGACACTTATCTAGATATAACCTCATCTCCTTATATAGAGATAAAATGGTGATGGGAATCAACTCATAATGTATAGGTTACACCACCCAATAATCTCATAAAATCTAGGTTATGCTACCCAGTCAAATCAAAATATGGTTATTCTCTTTCTTCAAGAGCACCTAGGTTGTTCACCTAGATCTGATCTAATATTTAGGTGAGGGATATATGTATGTTTGTATGTATGTATGTATGTATGTATGTATATAATATGCACGTATCTACTAATCCATGTAGAACCAGAAGGGAGACTGACAGCTACCTGCATGCTCCAAGAGGCTAGGGCTACTCCGCCTAGATCCGCTCCTACAGTCTTCAGTCACCTACCTGGTATCGTGACTATATCCATCACATGTCATGCTGCAAGACTAAGCTATGCATAGAGAATGACTCGGGCCATTTCCCTAAGGTAAAAGACTGTTGGCCTTTGTGACTAAAGGTGCTAGGGCTACACCCCCTTTAAAGCTACTCGCTTTAGGCTACTCTGCCTTACTCTAAAATCCCATGATGCACATCTAATATATTGCCAAGGTGTCACAGATCTAGGGTGTGACCAAACGATTAGGACGCAAGGGTGGTCACCCGCCATCTGGTTCCCTCTAACTCCTAATCATATACCTGAGCACTTCATGATAGACAACATACGTATGTGTACATCCCCATAAATCAACATCTACAAACTTGCTCTGCTCCAAGCATATAAACTTGCTCTACATCGAGCATCACCTTATGTAAATACAAACTCAATATCCCAGTTCCCATCACTTGAGTGACATCTATTTATAATGAATAACCAAATAAATATTACAAAAGCATCCCATACCACTACGTGATACTCAAACATTTATTCACCGCTCGTAAACTACATTCAAACTCCACAATATTCTATATAACGAGTCCATAGAACAACCGAAGAAATATTACCAAATGCCCCATCTCAAAGGGTGTTATTCCTCCTTGTATTAAGATTCCTCATTCCACAGAGTAGAAATCATCACAAAATTGAATAGAAGGATGTCATCACCATATCATTCCAAATCACTTATAAATCAACATCCACGATGAATCACTCATTGTAACGACCAGGAATTTTCGATCTCGAAAATTCCAAATAGTTAGGAAAAGAAGAAAAGAGATAGAATAAGAAGCATGAAAAAAACACAGAATCTCACATTCGCAGCGGATCAAAATATAATATCAAATAAAATAATAGTTATACAAGGAAAAACTATATCGGTTAATTTACACATATAGTACATCAGAGATATAACATTTTCACAAGCACTGGACAGTCAAAGCAACATGTTCCAGATACAAATCAATAATACTCAGCAGGTTACCTCCATACGTTCCTGCCATCCAACTCGCCTCTTGAGCTCCAGAACGTCCTTGTCAGAAGATCTGTAATATTCGATCAGACCCGAGCATTACATCAAAGTAACACCCGGGTCAGGCTGGAAACCAGTGTGAGTAAACCCATCTAACATGAAATACTAAGATATAAAACTTATTTAAATCCGGGGTAACTCGCACTTCACTACGAGTTCTCAACTTGTTATAGTCAACACTTATTTCACACATCAATATCTATGTACCTCTACATAGTTTAAATGGTCTAATTACTTAAATCATCCAATTACTTAAATCATTCCTTTCCAGCATAATGATATCACATATCAAATCTATAAGGAATTATAGAAGATTACAAATCGAAGTGGTTTCAGGTATTTGCTAATACCCGACCCCAGTCTCTTCGAATCCAATTCTATCTTAACCCAAGTTATTCAAGTGAAATACAATTCAACATTAAACACAAGATGTCACTTTTTACACAACAATTCACCATCGATAGACAACCACATTATCACTGTCCACCCAACACATCATACCATAAAGCATTTCATCTCAGAGAGATCAACCAATTCAAGGCATTTAACGTCATTCAATCATTCATAAGCAAGATTGATCACTTCTAAAATTAATTTAATATATCTCTAATTAAATTAATTACTAATCTCTAATCACTTAGATTACCTTTACCTCACATTAATTAATTACAAACCAATTAATTATTCATCTTTTAATTATTCATCTTAATTAATCACCCTTGACTAATTATCCTTTAATTACAATAAGTAATTAACTCTTAACAAATTACACAAATTAATTAACCTTCACTCATCACATTAAACAATCCCTTAATTACACTGATAAAGTAATTAACAATGATTTATTATATTTATCCTTAATTAATTACTCAAACTAATTATTATATAATCACTTACATTGATTAACTATCCTTTAATTAATCACACTCGTTAATCAACCAACCCTTAATTAATTTCCTTAATCGTTCAATCCTTTAATTTATTTCACTAAGTAATTAATCCTTAATTACTTCCCTTAAGTAATTAACCTTTAATTACTTTCATCAAGTAATTATCTCATTGGTTAATTATCCTCCATTAGTTAACCCTGATCATTAATTAATTTATCCCTTAATTTTTTTCAATTTAAATTAATTAACCCTTAACGGGTTAATCCTTTAATTACTTACATTAAGTAATTATTATTAATTAATTTCATTAAGTGATTACTCGTAATAAATTAATCATCTTTTAATTAATAACTTAATTAATTAATCACATTAATAAATTAATCCCTTAAATTGATTACACAAACTAATTACTAATTACCTTAATAATTTAATTAATTAATTGTTTCCTCAACTGATTACATTAACCAAATAACCATCCTTAATCCATTAAATAAATTATACTTTATTTACTAACATCATTTAAATCACCTTTAAAAACATATAAGAATTAACCTTCTATAAAATTATTCTAAACAATTTTTTTTAAAACATTTTACTTTGGGAAAAGAAAAAGAAAGACTTGCTTAAAACTTATCAATACTTTTTAGAACTTTGTTTGTATTTCATTTGAAAACTTATTCCTTTTGATAATCTTTTTAATACTTGATTTATTTGTCAACTAAGCCTAATACTAGTTACAGACCCGAGCCCACAACTATAATTACCGAGTCCAACTCGGCTTCTTCTCGAGCCAACCAATCTCCAACACTACTTGATCAAAACTCTAGTTCAAACCTGAGTAAAACATCATTCTTCCCGAAGCAATCAACATAGCAACAATAACAGGCACGGGATGATCCATGTGCACGTGCACATAAGTTTGTCAACGTTCCGATCGTCAGCGACTACGCCTACGAGTCACCGACGACCCCCTTCGAGCTTCCCTCCACTCGGTTCCCACTTAAACGCCAGGAAACAAAAACGAGCAAGACGATGCTCCAGGACCCAAAACCCGATCATTCAAAAACCCCTCGCGCCACCGCTATTGACCACTGGTAACCCTATCACCACGCCTGAGGATGTGCCAGACCCCTCTCTTCCATTTCCCCCCAACCCTAACTCAACTCGACGCTGCATAGACGTCGCACCATCGTCACAAAAATCGACAACCTGAACCAGCCTCTAAACCCTACAATGGCTTCACCTCGCCGCTTCGATGGCTTACAAACTATGCCTCAGTTTTTCCTAAGTACCTTGACCTCCAAGCTATCACCTGGCCAAGCCCCAAACCCAAACATCACTCGCTTCATTGGAATTTGTTTTTAAACCAAATTCCGTTCAACATATAATTTCTTCCAAATTATCAACTCAAAATTTTTAAAACCACCACCAAAAATCCTAACTTTTAAACACGAGTCAGACTATATATGCATAACAAGAAATTATGTTGGTCGATTTCTGGGATGTTTTTATTTCATACTATGTATTCTTGTTTTCCAGAAAATAACTCACTAATTCCATTTAAAACTATTAAAAATAGTGTTTAGTTATAACAATCTTTTTCCTTTTAAGATCATAACTTAAAAGAGATTAAGTGTAGAGAATTTGATTTAGAACTTGTTTTAACCTATTTGAATTTGAAACAGAGACATATCTCCTTTATTCAGGTATGCACACAGTATTACAACATTACACCAGGCAAAACTTAATTATATATATACATGCAAACAAAAATCAAGCCATCTTATGATAAACCACCATACGCACAAGTAATAAAGAGTTTTTAGTTTTTGAAAAGATTAGTTTACTCACCATTTTTGTTTGGACAGAGCATATTTTGAAAATTTGAAACTTGACTTGATTCTTGATTCCTGATCTATACTTAGTTGAGTTGAACTTTGAAAACTCGAAGTTTTGGATCTGATCTATTTCTTATTGTTTTGAGATGATCTTTGAGTTGTTTACAGGTTGATTTCTCTCTGGTTAAAGTTTTAGATTTTTTTCTTCTTCTTTGATTTGTTTTTTTAAAGAATGAAATGATAAAAGAAATGAAAGAGAGGGATGGAGATGTTATATAACCTATATTATATTTATTGAATCATTTTAAGAAATTAAGGACACTTGTTCAATTAATTAACACTTGTCATTAAAGAGAATTACAAGCTAACACATATAATTTGCATGAATTTATTAATTTTTAAATGGTTTAAAAACTTTTATAATTAATTTCCTAATTAATAAATATATATCTTAATTTATATAAATGAAATCCTTTAAAAAATAGAATAAAAAAAACTATATTCAAAATAAAATCATATATAGTATATTTTCATGTCCAATATATATATATATATATCTAAGATATATATATCTTTCTTTTGAATTTCAAATTCAAATACAATTTTAAAAATCCAATTTAAAATCAACTCGTATATAATATATATTTTTAAACAAGCACATATTTAATTTGTTCAACCAAATAAAATTAGTATTTCAATAGAGAAAATCAGTTAATATCCAATTAATAGTTGTTTAAAAATCCGGGTTATCACATTCCTCCCCCCTTTGAATCTTTTCGTCCTAAAAAAGGAATGAAGCCAGAATTATTAAAATGCTTAAATCAGGTAAATTTTCTTTGAACATTTTAAAACACTTTTAAAATCTACATAGTATTACAAAAATAGTTTTATAAAAATACTTTTGTAACTCGATGTTTCAACAAGTCCATTCTTGTTCTCAAAGAAATTCGGTCATACGTTGATCAGGCGTAGGACTGAAAATCTACAAGTACTTAGTAGGCCCATTTTCAACACCCAGTGAAAATACTTGGAAAATAATTTTACTGAAAATATAGAAAATATTTTTGAAAATAGTGGAAATATCTTTGGTGAGAATGCTCTGGAAATCATCACCCCCATCCATGGTCGCAGTTAACCCGATGATTACGTTGCCATCCAACAAAATCCATAGATAATAGTAGGCACTCCATGCCCCTCGATTACGCCATGGAACCCGCTATAGATCAAAGCTACATCTGGGATTACGTTGCTATCACAGCAAAAACCCATATAACTGTAGGCATTAGCTCCCTCGAATTCCGCTGCCAAAAAATGAAACTTCTCCACTCCACTCGACCACAGATCGCAGTCGACCAAAGTTACGTTGCCTTCTTGGAAAAATCTAGCGTAGACCGTTGACACTCACCTCCACACGATTTCCGCTATGGTCCACAGTAGATCGCAGCGACATCGAGTTACACTGTCGTCACAGCAGAACCCAAATGCCTTCCATAGGCATCAGCGCCCTCGACTTTCGCTACCCAATAATCCTCAGGAACTTCAGTTTGTCTGGACCTCCTCACATGATCCACTTTAAAACCTCCCCTTAGGGCTCAAGGCAGTACCAAACTATGGTACTTCTAAGAAGTTCATTTCAAGGGAGCGTCTTTTTCTCCAGAGCCATTTTCAAAACACTTTATACTATACACATATAGTATCTTCCAAATCATACACCTAGTATGTATCCCATATAAATCTCCTTTCTCAAAATCGATTATCCCTAAATCGATAATTCTCAAACTAGGCTTTCCAAATTTCCAAAATTGATTTTTCCCAAAAATCAAAGCCTTTCCAAAATCCATAGGTTCCAAAAACCTTTATTCCAAAATCATTCTCATAAGATCATATATATATATATATATATATATATATATATATATATATATATATATATATATATATAGATATAGGTACATATAACTATGAAAAATCTTTGGATCACTTCATATTTGTATAAATTCCCTTTTGTTGGAATCTCGATTTTGATTATGACAAGCTATATAAAATATTATGTGAATACTAGCCATCTTTGTAGGAGATTTGTTGTAGATTCCTTTTCAGATGTTTAAAGCTGAGTATAGTGTATCTAGAGTCTGTACTTTACTTAGAAATTTGTTAAAATTTCTCCTAAAACGATATGTATATAAATATATGCGCACACATGCACACACATTCACAAAGGTCTGAACTCAGACGTCTGAAATCATTTATTCAGACGTCTGAATACTGAAACCTGAATATTGTTTCACAATATTCATACATCTGAATGAAAATTTTCAAACGTTTGAATTTAGTCAAAATTTTTCTAAAGAGCTTGCTGTTTGCGTTTCAATCTAATTCAGAAGTCTGAATTTTTTAATTCACACGTCTGAATATTTTCAACTGCTATTTTCTTGAAAAGTCACTTCTCTTCACCGAAGAGAAACGCTTTCAAAATCAATGGTTGCACCTGTTCTTTTCAATATAACTTTTCATATATGGTTGCAACTCTTTATGCACTATAAATAGATTGCAGAATTCAACAAGCAACTTGTTGAATTTACTTTTAACATTCTTGAATTCTCATCTATTCTCAAGCTTTCAAATTGCACTCAAATTGCATACATACTTTGATCATTGATCACTTTATCTTCCACAATTCTCAAAGCACATAACACTATATATCATAAAGGACAAGATTATAGGAAGATTGTACTTAATAGACTTATCAATGTTATTTAAGAACACACTACACTACGGTCAGATATATTTGTTATTTGCAAAGAAGTCATGTTCGGTTGCTCAGGCGTTTGAAGTCCTATTCGGTTGCTTAGGTGGGTGAAGTCCTGTTTGGTTGCTCAGGCGGGTTAAGGATTGTGTTAGTAAAATTCCAGAAGGAGTCTGGGATCGGACATAGGATTGTTCTCCGAACTAGTATAAAAACCTCTGGTGTCATTTACTTTACTGCATTAACTATTTATTTACTTATTCCACACAAGTAGTTTATCCATATTACTCGATCCTATAGCGTAGCTTCTTTTCATTTGGTATCAGAGCAAGGTTTCATCTAACCGTAACATAGTTATTTGATTCTTTGCTAATATGGATAGTAGCACTAGCACTATAAGCACTAGTACTATAAGCACTAACAACAATTTTATGGAAGGTCAATCCACTGCATGACCTTCATTTTTCAATGGTTTGAACTATAATTATTGGGCTACTCGTATGAGAATCTATATGCAATCAAATAGCTTTGAATCATGGAATATCACACAAAATGAATACACTCTTCCTACAGGAGAATACTGCACATGGGCAAACACACAAAAATTAGATGCTTCTGCCAATGCTAAAGCTATGAACATGTTATTTTGTGCACTAGATAGAAATGAATTTAATCATATTAGTATGTATCAAACTTCTTATAAAATATGGAGAACGCATAAAATCATTCATGAAGGAACTAACAAAGTCAAACAAAGCAAAATCTCCATGCTCAAAAATCAGTTTCGAAATTTTAGAATGAAGCAAGATGAATCCATCAATGATATGTACTCCAGATTTCAAGATATATATCATTCACTATTAGGATTAGGATAAAAGTACACTGATTTTGAAATTGTATCAAAAATCCTAAACTCTTTAACGGATGAATGGGAAAGAAAAATCTTGGCTATTGAAGAAACTAATGTCCTCTCTACCATAAAACCTGAAGAGTTAATAGGAAATCTAATGTCCTATGAAGTGAATTTGCAGGCAAAACGAGTACAAGCACAAGACAAAAAGAACACAGCTTTCATGCTGAAGAAGAAAAGGATGAAGATTCAGATGAAGAAGATCTAGCATTTATTGCCAAAAATTTCAAAAAATTCTTGAAATTCCGGAAAACAATAGAAACAATGGAAAAAGGAACTTTCCAAGCAAACCATCATCTTCAGTTCTAGAATGTTTTAATTGTCATAAGAAAGGTCATATGTAGAAAGAATGTCCAGAACTAAAAAAAATATATTTCAACAAGGGCAGAAAATATAAGAAAAGAAAGCATTCTATGTCACATGGGATGATTCAGATACCTCTTCATCAGATAGCAGTAGTGACAGTGAAAACGAGCAAGCTAATGTTTGCTTCATGGCTACTAAAAATGAGGTTAGTGATTTAACCTTTGATGATATGATAGAGATAAATTCTAAACTAAAACTCAAAAGAAAATATAAGGAGACTCGTGAACATCAGAACAAAGCAGAATTCGAAAGAGATTTGCTTAAAGATGAGAAGAAAATTCTAGAGGAAGAACTTGAAAATTTTCAAGAATCATTCTCTAATATTAATTCTCAACTCGCTCTTTTGAGTCAAGAAAATGAAACTCAAAAAAAGGAATTAAGATCTTGTTTCTAAAAATCATGAATTAAAGACAAAAGTAAAATTGATAGTATTAGATACTACTAGTTTCAAAACTAAGTTAGAAAGCATCACCAAAAATGTTTCAAACTTTAATAAATGAAGAGAAACTTTATCTAAATTTATTGATAGCTCTCAATCTAAATTTAGTGTCCTATAGTGACCCTGATTTTGGAGGAAACCAGACAGATAGAAAAGGTACAAGTGGGACTTGTCACTTCATTGGACGGTCTCTTGTATCTTGGTTTAGTAAGAAACAAAACTATGTTTCATTATCGACATGTGAAGTAGAATATATTTCTATAGCTTTGGCATGTGCTCAAGTTATCTATATGCAACAAACACTACAAGATTTTGGTTTCAATTTATGTAAATCAACTATTTATTTTGATAATTCTAGTGTTATAAATTTATCTAAAAATCCTGCTAATCACTCACGAACAAAACATATTGACATTTGCCATCATTTTCTTCATGATAATATTGAAAAAGATATAATAAACCTAGAATTTGTGTCCTCTGACAAACAATTGGCAGATATCTTTACAAAACCGTTAAATGAAAATAATTTCATCAATTTAAGACGAGAACTTGGAATTGTCTCTTTTAAAGATTTATAATTTTTCATTAAATTTTTTTTCTTAATAAAACCTTAGTTTGTTTTCCAGCACTCGAACTCAGGTTCATATACTCGGTAGTCTTCTGCTCTACCACTTCATTCTTTATCTTTTTCTGAAATTATTAGTTTGTTTTTTGGATTTTTATATACCTTTCTTTTTCTCCGCTTTTTCCTATGGTTATTATTCTCCTAACCATACAAATTTTTTCTATTTTTATTTAGCCTCTAACTATATATTCTTTGAAATTCTTTTTCCATTGCACCATAATTCATTCAATAATTTTTTAAATTTCAAAATATTGTTTCAAAATGTCATCTCAATACAACTCCAAATCATCTGAGCTTTCTTATACTTCTCCTTCCTCGGGATCGGTAAATCTACCAACTCATACACCAATTTATGAACCGGTTCCAATTGTTCCACCCTCAACTCATACTAGATATACTCCACCAACTAAAAGAACAAGACGGTCTCTCCTTTTTGGATCACCATCCACAAAAGAGAAAATAGATGATATTCATCACAATCAGAAAGAAACATTAGACTTACAATGTGAGTTATACTACGAACAAAAAGTTAATGCTGGCTGAGCTTTTTGGAACAAGTCGTGTTAAAATTCTATGGTTTTTCATCAAAAGACACAGTTCATCAACCGTCTACAGTTCGTTCTCCAAATTGTCACAACCCTTGGGAAGCATCACCACAACGTCCACCAACATCACCAAATTCTTGGGAACGTTGCAACAGATGGTCTATGAAACGACCCGCAAATCCGTACCACTTGGGTTTACACTATTCCACCTAAATCAACTCAAGTTGTACAGAAATACGAACCATTAGGGTTAAAGAAGAAGAGGTAGAAGAAGAAAATAGAAAACAACATCAGAATCTAACCATCGCAGCGGAATAAAATATAATAAACGATAAATTATCTTTACTCAAAAATCAAATATATCTGTTTACATATATTACATCATCAGAGTACATCAATCTCAACTCAACATCAATAACATACACCTGGACACACAACAACTCAATATAGCGGAATATATGTATAAACAAGTACGAGAATACGCATCGTCATCCAGCTCGTATCCTGAGCTCCTCAGCATCATATCCTGTATCCTATAATACTCGGTCTGACCCGAGCATTACAGTTAAATAACACCCGAGTCAGTCTGGAATACCAGCGTGAGGAAATCACACCCAATTGATTATTAAAGTTTCAAAAATCCTTTGAAAACAAAAGCATCTCGTAAGACCACGCCACAAATAAACATGTCGGGTTTTTACCTTACGATAGCTAAAACAATTTTTATAGAAATCCTCCGATATTATAATAGGGTCTATACACAAATACTTATAAAATAGCCGAAATTTTTACATTCATTAAATTCCAGCTACTAGCCACAGAGTGGGTAATACAAACAAAACTCCTACAAGTCTCGTAGGGAGAATGGATTTCCAACTAATGACTAGGCACTGGGGTACCACCTGTCACAGTACAGGGCCTAGATCACCGTACCGAGGAGTACGCCCGCTTCCCTGCAACACAAGGCTGGGACTACCCCTTACTGGATAATCCCGAGTGAGATCACCCCGCGATTGGGATCAACAACCGCCCACTAAGCCGAAATAAAAAGGGACATATAGACTGGAATGACCTCACCCTGCTTGGGTGCTACCCACCTAGCCTTGCTGCATAACCTCTTATTTTCAATCATTCCCATTTGATGAGGCTTGAGGCTAAGCGTTACCTTTTTAGAACATATCCCTTAGAATGCCCATCGTCCACCTGACGATGTTTAGCAAGCATTCATCCATACAAGTCCGTTCCGGGTTCGAACGGAACCGAAGGCACTACTCCTACTACATCCATTTTGGAAATATCCTCAGGATTAGTAGCGACTAGCCCTTGCACTTCACTGCTCCACCTTCGAATCCAAACTCGTTTCCACGAAACGCACAAACCGGATCGAAGTGGTTTTCGAGAAATAAATCTCGATCCCGGTCTCTTCGAAACGATCAACGCATTTGTCCAATATTGATAGTCGGTTATTTAACTATCAATTAATATTCCCAAACAACCATCAACCAATAAATAATTTCTCAAATTATTTATTAATCCCAAAAATATCTTCACAAGATAAATTTCCACTTTTCAAACCCCTTTGAAAACAGTTTCAATCCAGTTTCCTCTCACAGAATACATTCCCAATTAATTATTTCCACTGGAACACCAAGTACAAAACACTTAAGATTTAAATAATTTAAAAGCATATTTTTTTATAAAATATACTTTATAACATTAAAAATTAAATACTACTTTAAATATTTTATTAAAATATATATACTTTAAGAATGTTTTATATAAAACACTTTATAAAATATAAACTAAATTTCCTCTTTCAAACACAATACCAAGTTACTTTATATAGTTATTACAATAATAGATTTGGGAAAAAAAATATACTTACTTTAAAAGTTAACATTTTGAAATAATAAACTTTCCAAAACACGCTTTTTAAAATAATATTAAAACCTTTAATTTATTTTTAAAATTTCTTTGAAAACCATACTTGGCTATCCAGGGAAATACTCTTCTCTTCCACATCTCTTAAAAATAGACCACTATTTATTTTTAAACAAATTCTCATTCCTTTAATAAATTCTTACCTTGAATTTATATATTTAAAATATCCACAGACATTTTATTTCACTTTATAAACCCAGTTTATAAATTACCAAAATCTCACTTCTTTTTAAATTTCAAAACCCAAACACTTAATTAATTTTCAATTGATTACCAATTTTACTTTACTTTGAAATAAATTCCTTCTCTTACTTTATTTATTCAAATTTCATTAACTTTCAGATTTTATTTCCTTATTTTGAGTAAAAACCCTTTTAACTGAAAATATCAATTTCAGATTTCCAAAATTCCTTCTTCATCACTAAATTAAATTTAATGCTTAAATTTAAAAATAAATTCTTTATTCTTTCAAATAATATCACTTAAGATTCACAAATTATTACACCCCCTATTAATTCAAAATACCCTTATCCCAAATTTGTTAGAATTTTGCAATCTCTTTTATTTTATTTTATTTTCAATTCATTATTAATTTATTCCAGCTCATTAGAATTATTTTACTTGAAAATTTACTCTTTTATTTCTTTTCAAAAATTCCATTCTAGAGATTTTGATAACTCAGCATATCCAAATAGGTCCAACCAAACCATAACATCCAATTATTCATATAGCTCATCACAGGATATCAAAAATCATATCACAGAATATTTAAACAAAATTAAATATTTTGAGGAATCCAGTTGGATCCCTCCAACCCGCTCTCCCTGCATCTACAGATGTCAGCACAAAATAATATGCCAATTCCAGAATATACCATACTATAGCACATTCATCAATTTAACCATTCAAACAATTATTTAAATTTAAATTAACTGGGTGAGATTAACTCACCTTTGTATTTATTTGCAAGTCCATTTCATCTCGACTTGTTTCCTTCCTATTTCGACCTTGTATAAACATTATATGATTTTGTTAATATTCGAAATAAAGTCGAACAATTTATTTTCATTTTTAAATTTAATAAACCAATGATTCTATTTTAAACTAATAAATTTTAGTTTGAACTAATTCCCCTTTTATAAATTATCTTTAAAATTAATCTAGTAGGTTATAATATGTATATGTATATTTAATTTTTTTAGAACTATAAAATAACCTATATAAACAGAGGTCCAATTTCGAACATAAACTATCCAAATCAAAACATTTTAAATTTAGTTGCTTACTAAAATTTTAAAATTGCTTAACTGTTAAATGAGGTAATACATCAACAAATTTAAAGTACAAATTTTAAAGTTACATAACACTAAATTAAAGTGTTTAAAAATCAAGTTACCTACTAGAACAGGAAACAGAAACTACTTTTTAAACCGTTTATAAACAAATTTTATTTTATTGACAAATCATTTCAGTAGTTAAGGTAACAACAAAGTATAATACCTCAGAACATCGAGCTGAATCCCTCCTTCGATCGTCTGGCCACTTCTACACCTCAACCAAAATGCCACTAACCTCGACTGCACAGCCACGCACTCCCATCACGCGAATCGAAACCGAACCACACTGTTCCACACGCCACCACTCGCGCTTTCCCCCTCCATCACGCTTCGACCCCAAGCAGCTGCTCAACGCGCTCCCTCGCATTTACTAACCCTAGCCTTTGAGCTTCTCTACAACATCAAAGTCGACCCAACAAAGCCATCGCCTCCCTAACACCCGAGACCTCCACCACGCGCGATGACGCGTGCTGCCCAGCCTCCTTCCAAAATTCTCAATCGACTAATTGATTTAGGAATTCGCGAACGGGACCGAAGAATTTAAGGGAAAAAGTCTCGTGTTTATTGAACTGAGTTCGCCTTTTTTTTTTACTGAGGATATGGGGTTTTAAAAAAAGGAAAAGGGTTTCGGCCCCCTATTGAATTGTGTTCGATGTTATCCCCCTTTTGAAGAAACAAGATTCAATTTCAAGAAGGCTCGGCTGCCATTTTTATTTCATTTGTCGATTTTGAGAAAAGGGAAGGAGGCAGTATGATTTTAAAACGAAGAGAAACGGCTTGCTTCATAAGATTGTCGGCTTCAGTACCTCGAATGTGAAAGGGAAAAGTTATGATGGGAAAGAATGTAGGCTGTTGTCGACCAATATAATTATAAATTTAAATTGAACTCGATATAGATTTCAACGCGTTTACTTATCGTACGCTCACACACTAACTCCGATCGCTATGAAAATTGAAATCCGGTAATAGTCTAATATTACGGATCCAATGGAACTGGTTTCGTCGAATTCCGAGACTGTGCCTCGGAAGGCTATTTTTTTTTAAATATCGTTTTAAACAATATATTTTTAAAACTGAACAAAACACTATTAAATTCAATTTTTAAAGTCCTATTACCTTCAGTATTATTAATGTAAATTTTCCAAATCTTCAAATTATTTTTAACCGGCTTAAAACTCCAGATTCAATATTTACCCAATTTTTATTCGTTTAATTCAAAAATTAAATTATCCAATAAATATTGATATTTGAAATTCAAGTTAAAAATTAGACTTTTTAATATTCCAAATCAATTAAATATTCCAATTTAAATTGCTTAAAAATTCCAGGTCGTCACATTCCTTCCCACTTAAAAGAATTTCTCCCCGAAATTATTAATTAGGAAGAATGATCCAATGCACGTTTACTTATTCCCAAAACCAAACAACTTAACTTCCTGTCAACTATCTTCTTATAAAAGACCAGCTACCATTTTTACTAATCTTTCCTAACTTTCCCATAGTTTCTAACAATATTACTTGCTCAATCCTTCAAATTTAAATTTTATGTCAAATTTGAAATTATCAGAGTTTTCTCAAAATTTTCTAACTCCCTAAATTTTCGAATTTTTTTGCCAGCGTCTCCTTTGCGCGACTAGCTCGGTACAACTACAAAATGGCTCTACGCCCTCCCAAATCCAAAAAGAAAACAAAAGGCCAAGTGGCTAGATCCAAAAAAACCCAATCAAATTCCATATATAATTTTAAACACATACCTTTTTAGTCGGGCAATTCTAATTTATTATCTGAAACCAAAACCAATTCTAATCAAAATCGAGTGAAAAATCCTAACTCGGATCGATATTACCATCTCGAAATTCTGTGCTCGAATCTGGATCAAATAGTTATGCGAATAAAATAATATACGTACATCCTACGTATAAATTCCAATTGATTTTCAACTATATCAATTTCCTTTTTTATTCACTTTCATTTTGATTGTTATTCCCTTATTCTCAATTCCCACAGTCACAAATATCGGTTTCAACCTTAATTCAATTATTCACTTAGCATACTTTCAATACCAAATTTACTTAAGAATTCATTATTCTCTTCTTTAAGTTCAATATAAATATTTTACATACTTATTACATTTAATTTCACTTTACCATTGAAGTTTATATTTATTACCATTCACTTTGCCCTTACAATTCCATTTAAATTCAATTTGACTTCCACTTTGAATATCGAATTAGTTTCACTTACTAATTACTTTAAATCTCACACTAAATGTTTATTTGTGAACTTTACTTTCTTTAGTCCCTTCAATTCCACTTACTTTACATTCACAGTTAAAATAGATTTCAATATTCAGTGTCAAATTCGATTTGCTTAGCAAATTCAAAAATCATTTGTCGTTAAGGAAAATTTTCAAAAAATTTAAAAAATTTCTAACTCCCAAAATTTTCGAAAATTTTTAGCAGAGTCTCCTTTGTACGGAGGAGCTTTTGCAATTTGACAAGAGATATAAATATATATACATCGACCCACATGGTCGAAAAATAGAAAAACAGTTCATATTTCCTATTTGTATTGCGTAGGCGTAACATATTTAGCCTTTTTAAGCAAGTAGCTATTTATTTAAGCAATTAGCGCAGTCAAACTAGTCAAACGGCTTCCAAAAACCTGTACTTACTCAATTTAAACATGTCAGTGTCAAATATACAAAGTTTATTAACATTTCACTTTATTATAAACAACTAAAACATGGATTCTGTAAACAGTGCATATTATATACTTCCATAAACACATATGAAATATTTCGACACTTATTTTGAATGTTTCCAAACAATATTCAAACCATCCTATTCAATTCAAATAATTTCACAACTCTTACTTAACTTAAATTCATTTTAAATCCAAGCAAACTCATTTAAATAGAATTAATTTCAAAAGCAATCTAACTTCCATTTTATTCCAAGTCAAATTCTCATTAATATAACTTAAGTTAATTAACTCAATTACTAATTTCATTTCATTTACCAAACAAGTTTTATTTAAAATCATTTCATAAAACTCGACACCACATAGCTCAAATTTACTTAAGTCAAGCCTTTTATCTAAATATTACTTCAGTTATTTGTTTCCTTCAAGAAGTTTCAACTTCCAAACTTATAAGCACTCTCTAATATAAATTCTTAATTTGGTTTCCAATCATCAAACCAATCTCATTTACTAATTTAGTTAAATTAGTTTATTCAGTCATTTCTTTAAACTTCAAACTTCCATACCTAATTCATTCTGAATTTATTTCTATCAATAACAAGGAAGATTTTAAATTTATGACTACTTGGATTTTATCCACCAATTCAATCCACCATTGTTATAATCCAAGCTAAATTCATTTATTTTTGAGTTCATTTTCAATTCACCAACAATCCAAGCTGAACTCATTTACACTCCACTGTTTACATTCAATTTATTTTTCATCCAAACAAACCCACATTTATTACAATTGAATCAAAAACCAACTTCATTGGCTTCTGTTAACCCATAGAATTTACATAATCTCGTTTACGTCAAGCGACAATTATTTTTATGCAAATTCAGTGATATTTACTTAAAAGAATATTCATTTCAGTTTATAACTAATTTGAATTGATACCAATTCAATCTATACTTAATTCGATTTCATTTTAATCGATTCTGTTTAATTTATTTTGCATTCTATATTCATTTGCAATCATTTCAAATTTTATTTTTTATTCACTTGAATTTTATTTACCACACAAACTATCACTATTTCAACTCTATTTTGTTTAATTTGAGTTCATTGCCAGCTCCATTCGTTTAAATTAAATTAATATATTTCATTGAATCAATATGAATTCTAATTCACATTCAATAATTTATTTCTGAATTCCTCTCATTTTATAATGAGGCCATTTCCAATTTATTTCTACTTAGATTTTTATTTGCAATATAAATCATTTTTATGTTAATTCAATTCCATTCAACTTCAACTCAAATTTAACTCACTTACCATTTCAAGTTGAATTTCTATTAATAACTCAAACTTCACTTTCAAATTCTATCATTTATTCACAACTCAAGTTTTTATTAACCAATTTGAGTTCCATTTCCATATTCCATTAATAAATCAAGTAGTCTATTTAAAATTTTACCCAATATTTGACTTTTATTCCAAAAAATCACTCTAACCGTTTTACTTGAGTTCAATCTATTTTATATTTTAAATTTTGGATTATATTCATTATCATTACAAACAATCTTATTTGGCCTATTTATTTTACTTCCAACTTTATAAGTCACAGTTCATTTATATCATATTTCATTTATTTACAATCAATCTCATTCTCATTTTACTTTTTAATTCGGAATTATACCTTTTATTTAGCCAATATATTTTTATTATTCCATAAACATTTTAAATAAGATTCCAGAGTTTAAACATTTTTTTCAAAATTTCAAAATCACTTTTGAAATCAACTATATCCAAAATCTTTTGGCAAATTCAATTATTCCTTTGAATTCCAAAACCAAACCCCGTTCACAAACAGTTCCAATTTAAAACAACTTGGTAGTAATTTCTCTTCTAGAAACTCGAAAATGAACTTCGATGATGCTGCAGTCATCACCGAAATTATTTTCCAGCGATCGAAAGAGAACTAAATGCTTTTATCTATTTAAAATTCCTTTCAAATATTTTTAAATTCCAAATCTCTCCATATTCAATTCCAATTCAAAAATATTCTCGAAATAACACCACTATTATTTCCCCAAACCTTTGAAAACCACTATCAAATCCAAGGAATTTAAATTTTTCCCAAAAATTCCAAATTGCAATTCCTTTAAATCTATATTCAAACATTCTCTGGAATTTCATCTCATTTTTAATTTCACATGTTTCTCTGGAATTCTATTTTCAAAATTATAATCACCTTTACAGTTTACATTTACAAGTCTCATTTGTATATGAAGTTTATTTCAATTTATAAATTTCATTTATAATCTATGTTTCACATTCCATTTTGTTATATAAATTTATTCTTCAACTTTGGCTATAGTTTCAATTTCTTATTCAATTTCTACACAATAATGTTAACAATTTAATATTATCATCCCTTAACAATCAAGCATCCAAATGCAAATACTTTACAAAATTTATATCTTTAATATACAAAAATAATTTGGGTAAAATTATTCCATTTACCCCACTTTAAAATAATACTGTGCCAAATTGTTCTATTCAAGTGTTTAGAGATCCCTAACAATAACGTTAATGACTCGTATTGACCAGAATCCATAAACTACTCAATAAACCAATCAACATAATATAAAATCATTTTATATTCACTAACAAATATGCGCTCATATCTATTAATATGCTCAAACTCATTCTAGAGTGCCATAGACTCTATTTTAAATGAGTAATTTCCCACCAGAGCCTGAGTTATCACCAACCTAAGCTCTGATACCAAGTGAAACGACCCGCAAATCTGTACCACTTGAGTTAACACTATTCCACCTAAATCAACTCAAGTTGTACAGAAATACGAACCATTAGGGTTAAAGAAGAAGAGGTAGAAGAAGGAAATAGAAAACAACATCAGAATCTAACCATCGCAGCGGAAAAAATATAATAAACGATAAATTATCTTTACTCAAAAATCAAATATATCTGTTTACATATATTACATCATCAGAGTACATCAATCTCAACTCAACATCAATAACATACACCTGGATACACAACAACTCAATACAGCGGAATATATGTATAAACAAGTATAGGAATACGTATCGTCATCCAGCTCGTCTCCTGAGCTCCTCAGCATCATATCCTGTATCCTATAATACTCGGTCTGACCCGGGCATTACAGTTAAATAACACCCGAGTCAGTCTGGAATACCAGCGTGAGGAAATCACACCCAATTGATTATTAAAGTTTCAAAAATCCTTTGAAAACAAAAGCATCTCGTAAGACCACGCCACAAATAAACATGTCGGGTTTTTACCTTACGATAGCTAAAACAATTTTTATAGAAATCCTCTGATATTATAATAGGGTCTATGTACAAATACTTATAAAATAGCCGAAATTGTTACATTCATTAAATTCCAGCTACTATCCACAGAGTGGGTAATACAAACAAAACTCGTACAAGTCTCGTAGGGAGAATGGATTTCCAACTAATGACTAGGCACTGGGGTACCATCTGTCACAGTACGGGGCCTAGATCACCGTACTGAGGAGTACGCCCGCTCCCATGCAACACAAGGCCGGGACTACCCCTTACTGGATAATCCCGATGAGATCACCCCGCGGTTGGGGTCAGCAACCGCCCAATAAGCCGAAATAAATAGGGACATCTAGACTGGAATGACCTCACCCTGCTTGGGTGATACCCACCTAGCCTTGCTGCATAACCTCTGATTTTCAGTCATTCCCATTTGATGAGGCTTGAGGCTAAGCGTTACCTTTTTAGAACATATCCCTTAGAATGCCCATCGTTCACCTGACGATGTTTCGCAAGCATTCATCCATACAAGTCCGTTCCGGGTTCGAACGGAACCGAAGGCACTACTCCTCTACATCCATTTTGGAAATATCCTCAGGATTAGTAGCGACTAGCCCTTGCACTTCACTGCTCCATCTTCGAATCTAAACTCGTTTCCACGAAACGCACAAACCGAATCGAAGTGGTTTTCGAGAAATAAATCTCGATCCCGGTCTCTTCGAAACGATCAACGCATTTGTCCAATATTGATAGTCGGTTATTTAACTATTAATTAATATTCCCAAACAACCATCAACCAATAAATAATTTCTCAAATTATTTATTAATCCCAAAAATATCTTCACAAGATTAATTTCCACTTTTCAAACCCTTTTGAAAACAGTTTCAATCCAGTTTCCTCTCACAGAATACATTCCCAATTAATTATTTCCACTGGAACACCAAGTACAAAACACTTAAGATTTAAATAATTTAAAAGCATTTTTTTTATAAAATATACCTTATAACATTAAAAATTAAAAACTACTTTAAATATTTTATTAAAATATATATACTTTAAGAATGTTTTATATAAAACACTTTATAAAATATAAACTAAATTTCCTCTTTCAAACACAATACCAAGTTACTTTATATAGTTATTACAATAATAGATTTGGGAAAAAATATACTTATTTTAAAAGTTATCATTTTGAAATAATAAACTTTCCAAAACACGCTTTTTAAAACAATATTAAAACCTTTAATTCATTTTTAAAATTTCGTTGAAAACCATACTTGGCTATCCAGGGAAATACTCTTCTCTTCCACAGCTCTTAAAAATAAACCACCATTTATTTTTAAACAAATTCTCATTCCTTTAATAAATTCTTACCTTGAATTTATATATTTAATGTATCCACCGACATTTTATTTCACTTTATAAACCCAGTTTATAAATTCCCAAAATCTCACTTCTTTTTAAATTTCAAAACCCAAACACTTAATTAATTTGCCATTGATTCCCAATTTTACTTTACTTTGAAATAAATTCCTTCTCTTACTTTGTTTATTCAAATTTCATTAACTTTCAGATTTTATTTCCTTATTTTGAGTAAAAACCCTTTTAACTGAAAATATCGATTTCAGATTTCCAAAATTCCTTCTTCATCACCAAATTAAATTTAATCCTTAAACTTAAAAATAAATTCTTTATTCTTTCAAATAATATCACTTAAGCTTCACAAATTATTACAACCCCTATTAATTCAAAATCCACTTATCCCAAATTTGTTAGAATTTTGCTATCGCTTTTATTTTATTTTATTTTCAATTCATTATTAATTTATTCCAGTTCACTAGAATTATTTTACTTGAAAATTTACTCTTTTATTTCTTTTCAAAAATTCCATTCTAGAGATTTTGATAACTCAGCATATCCAAATAGGTCCAACCAAACCATAACATCCAATTATTCATATAGTTCATCACAAGATATCAAAAGTCATATCACAGAATATTTAAACAAAATTAAATATTTTGAGGAATCCAGTTGGATCCCTCCAACCCGCTCTCCCTGCATCTACAGATGTTAGCACAAAATAATATGCCAATTCCAGAATATACCATACTATAGCACATCCATCAATTTAACCATTCAAACAATTATTTACATTTCATCATTTAAATTTAAATTTAAATTAACTGAGTGAGATTAACTCACCTTTGTATTGATTTGCAAGTCCATTTCATCTCGACTTGTTTCCTTCCTATTTCGACCTTGTATAAACATTATATGATTTTTTTAATATTCGAAATAAAGTCGAACAATTTATTTTCATTTTTAAATTTAATAAACCAATGATTCTATTTTAAACTAATAAATTTTAGTTTGAACTAATTCCCCTTTTATAAATTATCTTTAAAATTAATCTAGTACGTTATAATATGTATATGTATATTTGATTTTTTTTTAGAACTATAAAATAACCTATATAAACAAAGGTCCAATTTCGAACATAAACTATCCAAATCAAAACATTTTAAATTTAGTTGCTTACTAAAATTTTAAAATTGCTTAACTGTTAAATGAGGTAATACATCAACAAATTTAAAGTACAAATTTTAAAGTTACATAACACTAAATTAAAGTGTTTAAAAATCAAGTTACCTACTAGAACAGGAAACAGAAACTACTTTTTAAACCGTTTATAAACAAATTTTATTTTAATGACAAATCATTTCAGCAGTTAAGGTAACAACAAAGTATAATACCTCGGAACATCGAGCTGAATCCTTCCTTCGATCATCTGGCCACTGCTACACGTCAACCAAAATGCCACTAACCTCGACTGCGCTGCCACGCACTCCCATCACGCAAATCGAAACCGAACCACACTGTTTCACACGCCACCACTTGTTCTTTCCTCCTCCATCACGCTTCGACCCCGAGCAGCTGCTCAACGCACTCCCTCGCATTTGCTAACCCTAGCCTTTGAGCTGCTCTACAACATCAAAGTCGACCCAACAAAGCCATCGCCTCCCTAACACCCGAGACCTCCACCATGCACGATGACGCGTGCTTCCCAGCCTCCTTCCAAAATTCCCAATCGACTAATTGATTTAGGAATTCGCGAACGGGACCGAAGAAGTTAGGGGAAAAAGTCTCGTGTTTATTGAATTGAGTTCGCACATTTTTTTTACTGAGGATATGGGGTTTTAAAAAAAGGAAAAGGGTTTCGGCCCCCTATTGAATTGTGTTCGATGTTATCCCCCTCTTGAAGAAACAAGATTCAATTTCAAGAATGCTCGGCTGCCATTTTTATTTTATTTTTCGATTTTGAGAAAAGGGAAGGAGGGAAGGAGGCAGTATGATTTTAAAACGAAGAGAAACGGCTTGCTTCAGAAGATTGTCGGCTACAGTACCTCGCATGTGAAAGGGAAAAGTTATGATGGGAAAGAATGTAGGCTGATGTCGACCAATATAATTATAAATTTAAATTGAACTCGATATAGATTTCAACGCGTTTACTTATCGTACACTCACACACCAACTCCGATCGCTACGAAAATTGAAATCCGGTAATAGTCTAATATTACAGATCCAATGGAACTGGTTTCGTCGAATTCCGAGACTGTGCCTCGGAAGGCTATTTTTTTTTTAAATATCGTTTTAAACAATATATTTTTAAAACTGAACAAAACACTATTAAATTCAATTTTTAAAGTCCTATTACCTTCAGTATTATTAATGTAAATTTCCCAAATCTTCAAATTATTTTTAACCGGCTTAAAACTCCAGATTCAATATTTACCCAATTTTTGTTCGTTTAATTCAAAAATTAAATTATCCAATAAATATTGATATTTGAAATTCAAGTTAAAAATTAGACTTTTTAATATTCCAAATCAATTAAATAATCTAATTTAAATCGCTTCAAAATTCCGGGTCGTCACAGTCTCCGCTTTAACCATTTGTAGAGAACACTAAAATTGAAGAAGAGTCATATCATACTCCAAGTCCTTCTTGAAAATCTCTTTAATTATTTTTTGTTGTTTATATATTATTATTAATTTGTTATTTCACTCTCTTTGTTCTAAAACTTGTATTATTTAAAATTATTTGATAATATTTTTTTTTCTATATTCAATAAAGCTAATATATATGCCTCTGAGCAAAATACAGATGGCTGTTTTATTCAAAACAGACGTCTGAATATTCAAGGTAGAATTTTTTTACCCCAGATTCAGACGTATGAATCAAATAAAACAGACATCTGAATCAGGTCAAATTTGAACTATTTCTTTGCGGGTTGCAACTCAGTCCAATTCAGACGTCTGAATCAAATGATTCAGATGGTTGAATTTTTTTGAGCCAATTTTTTTTACCTTGCTTCTTTATTTTCTTTCCACTTATACCCCTTACTTTTCACCCACTATATATTGTCTTTTTCACTTCATTCACAATTACTTCAGAACCCTAGCCCCCATTTTCAACTCTTTCAAAGCTTTTACCATTCCTCAAACTCTCAAATGGCACCAAGATCAAAACGAACTAGAGAATCAACCTCCGGACCATCCGAAGATCAAAATCGGCAATGGCTATGGAACGATGCTGCTGTTTCCCGGTATAATTCTATAAAGGATTCCAAACATATTCGAAGGAGCATTCATGAAATTCTCGAATTTCGCAGCTTATCGTGTTAGAGTTGGCGGAACAATTCCACTTCGATGGCTTAATTGGGTATACTCCTAACAATGTTAAGATTAATCATCTTGTGATTAAACTTTTTCTCGCAAATTTGAATTTGGATCATCATAGTCCCCAAAATCGTCAAGATTGTGTTTGGTCGATAGTTTGTGGCGTAAGAATCTTCTTACCTTTACAAAGACTAGGTCATATTTTAAATTGTCCTTATCAAGGAATTGATATTAATGAGATTGAAGTTGATATGGATCATCGAGATGAAGTTTCACATCATTTCTTATTCGATGAACTTATAAATTTGGGCAATTTGAAATCTACCTTATTAAGGCCACAAGCTAGACTCATTCACCATGCACTTATTCATTCTTTACAACCAAGGACGGGGAGTTATGAAAAAGTTTATAAAGAAAATTTCCAAGCTCTTTATTCTATCTACTCCAATCAACAAGTGAATTGGGGAAAAATTATTTTGGATGAATTTCAAGACATCACAATCCAGAGAAAATATAGAACCATTCATTATGGTGCTTATATTATGCGCATCCACCTTAATGTCGGTGTACCAATGCTCGACTTCGATCTTACAACTATTAGTGAGTTAGGCGCTAAAACCTTAGTATTGATGGGTCTTCACTACGGCCTCCTCCTCAACAAATCATCTCCTTCCATCAATGGTCACAAAATGTTCAACAAGGTGTTCCTCAACCTTGAGACACTAGTATTGCTTCTTCTTCTCATACTCAACATGAAGAAGAAGAGGAGGACGATGACACCATTCAAGAAATAGGCCCGAAAACTTCTTCAAGACAAGCCATCATCTCTCTCCCAAATCAATCAAAGATTCATCGGGACATTAAGGCACTTGAGAAGAAGACGGACATAAAACTCAACTCTATCAAAGGCTTTCTCAATAAAATATGGGATCGAATTTCTTGTTCCGATTCTTCATCCACTCAGGCTTACAACCCATCCCCATTTCAGTGGTCTTCCTCAAGCTCGAGCTCTAATCATAATGATCCGTCTATTTTAAGTCAATTTTAATTATGTCTATTTTTTTTGATTTGATTATGTTTTAACTTTGTTTGTCAAGTTGTATGAGAACTTTCTTAACTATTATTCCTATTGTTTCTTCATGTACTAACTATTCTAATTGCTTTAATGGGATGAATTATCTATTGTTGTCTATGCTCTTTCTTTTTGTCGATGACAAAGGGGGAGAAATCTAAAAATTGTGCATATTGGCAGAGGGAGTAACAATATTATAAATATTTATTATTGATTATATAGTTGTCATCATCAAAAAGGGGGAGAATGTTGGAATCTTGATTTTGTTTATGACAAGCTATATAAAATATTATGTGAATAATAACCATCTTTGCGAGAATTGTAACAGATACCTTTTCGGATGTTTAAAGCTGAGTATGGTGTGTCTAGAGTCCGTACTTTACTTAAAAATTTGTTAAAATCTCTCCTGAAACGATATATATATATATATATATATATGCACACACATGCATACACATGCACAAAGGTCTGAACTCAGACGTCTGAAATCATTCATTCAGACGTATGATACTAAACCTGAATATTGTTTCACAATATTCAGACGTCTGAATGAAAATTTTCAGACGTCTGAATTTAGTCAAAATTTACCTAAAAGCTTGTTGTTTGCGTTTCAATCTAATTCAGAAGTCTGAATTTTTTAATTCAGACGTCTGAATATTTCTAACTGTTTTTTTCTTGAAAAGTCACTTCTCTTCACCGAAGAGAAACGCTTTCAAAATCAATGGTTGCACCTGTTCTTTTCAATATAACTTTTCATATATGGTTGCAACTCTTTATACACTATAAATAGATTATAGAATTCAACAAACAACTTACCGAATTTACATTTAGCATTCTTGAATTCTCATCTATTCTCAAGCTTTCGAATGCACTCAAATTACTTACATACTTTGATCATTGATCACTTTATCTTCCACAATTCTCAAATCTTATAACACTATTATAAAGGAGAAGATTATAGGAAGATTGTACTTAATAGACTTATCAGTGTTATTTAAGAACACACGACAGTCAGATATATTTGTTATTTGTAAAGAAGTCATGTTCGGTTGCTCAGGCGTTTGAAGTCCTATTCGGTTGCTTAGGTGGGTGAAGTCCTGTTCGATTGCTCAAGCAGTGTAAACCTGTTCCTTCAGATCAAGCGAGGATTGTGTCAGTAAAATTCTAGAAGGAGTCTGAGACTGGACGTAGGAGGTGCTCCGAACCAGTATAAAAACCTCTGATGTGATTTACTTTACCGCAATTACTGTTTATTTGCTTATTCCACACAAGTAGTTTATCCATGTTGCTCGATCCTATAGCGTAGCTTCTTTTCACCTTTTTATACTTCAAATACTTTCAAAACCCTTTTCTTCTGGCAATAGATTCAACAAAGGGAGTTTATCAATTATATATACATAACTTTATTTATGCCATATCAATATTCAAGCTTGATTACTCTATAAAGTCACTTACCATATTACTTACTTCCATAAAGTAAATTCCTACCATGGAAATATCCAATTTCTACTTTATTTCATTGTATATTTCACAAAATATACCTTTCATTTCAAAAATCATCTTCCAGAACTTTTCCACAATTTTCAATATCAATTTTCAAACCCATATGATGTGCACATATCATCCGTCTGCAATATCAATCTGATCGCTCACTCGATCACGCAAGTTCATTTCTAAACTAGTATCTACCACTCGACTTCCCAGTGCGGACTCAAATCTGGTTTCTTGATCAGAAACCGTCATTCTCCTTGCATAGCCATAACTATGATATAGAATATCCAGAACCAATCAAAAATCCATATCCAAGTTCGCCGTCGAAAATCGAGTGAAAAATCCCAACTCGGATCGATATACTATTTCGAAATTTTGTGCTCGAATCTAGATCAAATCACAATGCGAATAGAATGATATATGTACATACTGCGTGTCCATCCTCATTGATTATTAGCCAAATCAATTCTCTTTCTATTCACATTTACTATAATTTCTATTCGCTTCTTCACAATTGCTTCAATCCTCTTTTGGATTATCACTTCAATTCTTATCTCAAATGGATATATAATCATAATTAAATAGTTTGAATTCTGTCCAGCTTAAATTTAGAAAATAGTTTAAAAAAGTTTTAAAAATAGATAAATAGTTGAAAAATAATTATTAATTGTAAAAATAGCTGTAAAATAGTTAAGTAATTATAAAATAGTTGGAAAATAGTCAAATAGTTATAGAAATTTCAAATAATTGTAAAATAGTTGTAAAATAGTAATTAGTTTATAAAATAGTTGTAAAATTGCATTAAATAGTTAAATAGTTCCAAAAGTAGTTGTAAAATAAGTATAAGATAGTTTTGGGTTTTAAAAAGAAAGGTTGTATAGTAAATAGCTAGGAAAAATAGATTTAAAAACAGATATATTAAAATAATTTATTTGAAATTAGTCCAGAGCTAAACTGTTCAATTCCCAATCTCTAATTCCAATCAATTGCCAATTTCCAATTAACCTTCAATTTCAATTCAAATTAAATTAACACCATTCCCACCACAAATTCAAATCAACTTCCCATTTGAATTTGAACTCATTCAATCTTCAATTTCATTTCAGATAAATCCAATTCAAAATTTTCATTTGAATTTTCAACTTATCCATCTTCAATCACAATTCTAATTAATTCAAATCAGATTCAAATTGAACTAATACAATTTAAATCTCAAATTTAAACCATCTCGAATTATATAAATTCAAGTTAAATTTTAAGTGTTGATTTAATCCCTTAAATCAAATTAACCTTTATATTTAAATCAACAATCTAAATTCTTACACAATTTAATTATGAGTCTAAATTTAAAAAATCCATTTTAAATTATCTTTACTTAACTTATTTCAAAGTTCAAACAAGAGTTCAGAATAATTTTATCTTTAAAATTCAATTTATTACCCAATTTATCTTCCAACTTTGAAACCAATTCTTAAACAATTTTAATTTACAAATTCAATACTTAACATTCAAATCTTAAGTTCAAAGTGATTCCATATCCTTAATTTCAAATTAAAGTTTAATTTTCATTTATCTCTATAATGGATATATTACCACAATCCATTTCTTCATTCATTCAAACAAATCCAATTTACAGTTTAAAGATTATTAATAACAACGGGATGATATCATCCAAATTATTTTAAAAATCCATCCATATCCAATTTTCAGATCTCAAACCCATTTTGAGATCACACAAAATCCCAATTCAAATCAACCACTTAACTTCCCGAATTAAATCTCAATTTTATCTTGAAATTTTCAATTCAGGTTGTTTGTTCTAAACTAATTTAACTTCCTCCAAGTTAAATTCAATTTAATCCCGTTAACCATACTCAAATTTGAATCCTCCGTTTCGAATTTAAATTTCATATTAATATCCAATCCCATTTATAAGTTTAAAAACTTATCACTTTTGTTTGTCACATCACATTCCAAGGAAAAATTTAAAACTCGGCTCTTAGAGTTTATTTCAAATCATCTTTGATATTATGTATATCCCTCATATATACATATTTATTTCCTTTGCATACCAAGTTATCCTTAAATTTTAAACCACCATTGGTTTTTAATTCAAAAAAAATTCCTTTAAATTTTCAAACAACTATTGTTTGAAACAGGACCCTTTCATTCAAATATATTAAACAATATTATTTATTATTTCTTTATCACTTTGAAACAATTTCCAAATTTCTGGACCTAGATTTAAAACTTCACAATTTAAATCATCCTCAATTCCAATTTATAAGTCATACTTACCTAAATGTTTTACTTCCCTAAAACATTTCATTTTTATTACTCATTATCATACATTTCATTATTAAACAGAACAACCATTTATGATAATAACCAAGATTATCATATGTGGAAACCAATCCATTATTATTTTATTCTGAAAACACTTTTACAAATTCAGGATTTTAGTTTCAGTTTGGATCCATTTCAACTTATCTTCATTCAATTTCAATTTGGTTGTATCACTTAATTCTCATTATTTTATTTAATTCCAATAATCAACAACCAATTTCTTTATATATTGGAAAAACTGTTTCTTTATATATCAAAAGATAAACTTATATAAAAATCATTTCTAAAAACATTTAAAATCTTTATATAAGAAAATAACAAGTACGCTCTCATATATATACATACATACATGCATACATACATACATACATACATACATACATACATACGTACGTACATACATACACATATATATAGACACACACACACACAACTCATTCTAGGGTACCATTGACCCTATCCTTAATGAGTATCCCCCATCATAGCCAAGATTCTCGCTTAACCTTCGGCTCTAATACCAAATTGTAACGACCCGGAATTTTCGATCACGAAAATTCCATATAGTTAGGAAAAGAAGAAAAGAGATAGAAGAAGAAACGGAAAAGAAACACAGAATCTCACATTCGTAGCGGATCAAAATACAATATCAAATAAAATAACAGTTATACAAGGAAAAACTATATCAGTTAATTTACACATATAGTACATCAGAGATACAACATTTTCACAAACACTGGACGGTTAAAGCAACATGTTCCAGATACAAATCAATAATACTCAACGAGTTACACTCCATACGTTCCTGCCATCTAGCTCACCTCCTAAGCTCCAGAACATCCTTACCTGAAAACCTGTAATACTCGGACTGACCCAAGCATTACATCAAAGTAACACTCGGGTCAGGCTGGAAACCAGCGTGAATAAACCCATTTAACATGAAATACTAAGATATAAAACTTATTTAAATCCAGGGTAACTCGCATTTCACTACGAGTTCTCAACTTGTTATAGTCAACACTTATTTTACACATCAATATCTATGTACCTCTACATAGTTTAAATGGTCTAATTACTTAAATCATTCCATTCCAGCCTAATGATTTCACATATCAAATCTATAAGGAATTATAGAAGATTACAAATCGAAGTGGTTTCGGGTATTTGGTAATACCCGACCCAGGTCTCTTCGAATCCAATGCCATCTTAACCCAAGTTATTCAAGTGAAATACAATTCAACTTTAAACACAAGATGTCATTTTTTACACTGCAACTCATCAACGGTAGACAACCACATTATCACTGTCCATCCAACATATCATATCACAAAACGTTTCATCTCATAGTGATCAACCAATTAAAGGCATTTAACATCATTCAATCATTCATAAGTGTTTGCGCAAAAAATGGGCAAACACCCAATGTCGTATGAACTAGTCGATTTTATATTGTTTTTAGTGATTTGGGTGATTTATGCAAATATATAAATAGCAGGGACTAAACTATAAAAGACACACAGATTTATGGTTCGGCCAGAACGTGCCTACGTCCACTTTATATGTTATTCTCCTTTTTTTCCTTCAGATTACAAGTACAAAGATTTGATTACAAGTATCTAAAGTTGTTTGAGAGTTTCTTCCAGGCTTGAGCTCTCAAACTTGTCTCTCATTGTTGTACCCCTGCCCCTCTATTTATAGAGTGAGGCTGGGGGCAGGGGTCTTGGATGTTTATAGCTGCTGGTGGGCTTGGGCTGAAGCAATCTGGACTGGAAACTTTGGTTCGGCATTCCTTGGTTCGGCTATGCTTGGAGAGAAGGATGGTGAAGCTTCGATTCGGTGGTCACCTGGTTCGGTGGTAGGAAAGGAGTGGACCGGTGGAGCTTGAGTTTGGTAGGAGGATGAAGGATGAGATGGTTCGGTGGATTTTGGACCGGTGATGGTGGGTTTGGTCCGGTGATAGCATGGCTCGGTAGTGATAGGTAGGGGATGGTTCGGTGGTAGGAAAGGAGTGGACCGGTGGAGCTTGGTTCGGTGGTGAGTTTGGAGGCATGTTTGGCCGAATGAGATCCGGAACTCTAAATGCCGAATGAGGCTCTGCTTCATACTGCCGAATGAATGAATACCGAATGTACTTTGGCACTGGGAATGCCGGATGACGCTGCCGAATGAAGCCTTATTCTAGATATGCCGAATGACTCTGGTGATGATTATCGAATGAACCATATGTTGTAGACGCCGAATGAACTTTTATATGTGAACTTTGAGTGAAACCCTTGACTTATGTATGCTTGCTTGCTTCTTTTTGCTCCGGTCGTGGTGGAAACGCACACAACATGGATATCCTAGTTTTGACCAAAAAATGGGATAACACTTTGCCCCCCAAAATATGCCTTGCGGTAGGAAGGCGTGTTTTGTAATGCCATGAGCTGAATGTTCGTATCCTGTTGACAACCTGTAAAGAGCTTGATATTTTATATGGCCCCAAACGACGACCGTTCGGGATCGAGCTATTTGGGATGAAGCGCGGCCGTTCATGGTCAAGCGCCTAACTTCAAATGACGATCGTTCGTGATCAAGTCATTTGAGGTGAAGTGCGACCGTGCGCGGTCAAGCGCATAAATCCGTGCGTCGATCGTTCGGGATCGAGTCATCTGCAGTGAAATGTGACCATTCAAGGTCAAGCGCTTTACTTCAAATGACGACCGTTCGGGATCGAGTCATTCGAGGTAAAGTGCGACAGTGCGCGGTCGAGTGGGGACCGTTCAAGGTCAAGCGCTTAACTTCAAATGACGATCGTTCGTGATCGAGTCATTCGAGGTAAAGTGCGACAGTGCGCGGTCAAGTGGTGGTCCTCAAATGACGACCGTACGCGATCAAGCCATTTGAGGTAAGGCGTAACAGTCAGTGATCAGGTGGCGGACCTCAAATGACGACCGTTCGCGATCGAGCCATTTGAGGTAAGGTGATTGTGCCGTTCGAGGCGAGTTGTGCCGTTCGAGGCGAGTTGTGCCGTTCGAGGCGAGTTGTGCCGTTCGAGGCGAGTTGTGCCGTTCGAGGCGAGTTTGTGACCGTTCGCGGTCGGGTGCCGTTCGAGGCGAGTTGTGACTGTTCGAAGTCGGGTGCCGTTCGAGGCGAATTGTGACTGTTCGAAGTCGAGTGCCGTTCGAGGCGAATTGTGACTGTTCGAAGTCGGGTGCCGTTCGAGGCGAATGAGTGTGCCCGGGGGGGGGACTTAATATTATGGATGCCAGGGTCACGTTCGGGTGAGTTCCTGGATTGTTTGTGTGCCTATTGGAGGCGAACAAGTGTGCCCGGGAGGGCTTAGTATCATTGATACCAGGTTCACGTTCGAGTGGGTCCCTGGATCGTTTGATTGCTAGAGTTCATGTTTGGGGGAGTTTCTGAACCAAAAGATTTTGGCAGTTCATTTCCATGCAGGAGGTGCTCGTGGACCGTTCGCGATCCAACGGGCATGCAAGTAAATCCTTTCACGGAGTTGCAATTATCAAAGCAATAATCATACGAGTTCCCCAGTAGGAATGTTCAAATAAAAATCAAAGCGGGAGCAAAACGAGGATGTCAAAGTGTAAACTCTTACTGCGGTGCGGTCAGTAGTCATTCAGAGCATGCCTATGGATCATGCGCGATCGCTTACATGTGTAAATGATCTAACCGTGCTAGTGAGAGGTTTGCGACTTGTTCATCGCCTTCGACCTGCCCCCCGAGTTCAGAAGGGAATTTTACCTGCCCCCTGGCTAGGCATTCATTCCTTACCAGGTTGCTCAGAGGTCTCTATCTTACTCTCTGGGATTGGATCAACTGGCTCCAAGTGTGGTGCCCCCATGCGGGATCGATGCCTGATTGATAGTCGTCTGCTGATTGGGGGTTGCCCCCTGCTGAGCCATTTCATCTGCTTGCTGGTTGAGCATTTCTGACCCGGCTACATGGATCTGAGTTCCGGCATTTCCTGCTCGCGTAATGTCGTCTGAGAAGAGCTTGCGTCACCTCCTCTTGTCTTTTCATTATGACTTCCATTTCCTCTCTGGTGATGTAGATGGATGCTCCTCCTGCTCCATTTCTAGAAGAAGTCTTTTGATTTTCCTTCATGTTCACATCTCTCTGGCCTTTTGCCTTCTACTATTTTGCCTAGTCATTGTCTTCCAAATCCAAACTTCTATCCGATGTAGCGGGAGCTGGTTCTTCTTAGTGAAAGCACCAAAATGTTTGCGTAAAAAATGGCCGCAAACATTCAATGTCGTATGAACTAGTCGATTTTATATTGTTTTTAGTGATTTGGGTGATTTATGCAAATATATAAATAGCAGGGACTAAACTATAAAAGACACACAGATTTATAGTGGTTCGGCCAGAACGTGCCTACGTCCACTTTATATGTTATTATCCTTTTTTTTCCTTCAGATTACAAGTACAAAGCTTTGATTACAAGTATCTAAAGTTGTTTGAGAGTTTCTTCCAGGCTTGAGCTCTCAAACTTGTCTCTCATTGTTGTACCCCTGCCCCTCTATTTATAGAGTGAGGCTGGGGGCAGGGGTCTTGGATGTTTATAGCTGCTGGTGGGCTTGGGCTGAAGCAATCTGGACTGGCAACTTTGGTTCGGCATTCCTTGGTTCGGCTATGCTTGGAGAGAAGGATGGTGAAGCTTTGGTTCGGTGGTCACCTGGTTCGGTGGTAGGAAAGGAGTGGACCGGTGGAGCTTGGGTTTGGTAGGAGGATGAAGGATGAGATGGTTCGGTGGATTTTGGATCGGTGATGGTGGGTTTGGTCCGGTGATAGCATGGCTCGGTAGTGATAGGTAGGGGATGGTTCGGTGGTAGGAAAGGAGTGGACCGGTGGAGCTTGGTTCGGTGGTGAGTTTGGAGGCATGTTTGGCCGAATGAGATCCGAAACTCTAAATGCCGAATGAGGCTCTGCTTCATACTGCCGAATGAATGAATACCGAATGTACTTTGGCACTGGGAATGCCGGATGACGCTGCCGAATGAAGCCTTATTCTAGATATGCCGAATGACTCTGGTGATGATTACCGAATGAACCATATGTTGTAGACGCCGAATGGGCTTGAGTGTTGGAGTGCCGAATGAACTTTTATATTTGAACTTTGAGTGAAACCCTTGACTTATGTATGCTTGCTTGCTTCTTTTTGCTCCGGTCGTGGTGGAAACGCACACAACATGGATATCCTAGTTTTGACCAAAAAATGGGATAACAATAAGCAAGATTGATCACTTCTAAAATTAATTTAATTTATCTCTAATTAAATTAATTACCAATATCTAATCACTTGATTACCTTTACCTAACATTAATTAATTACAAACCAATTAATTAATCATCTTTTAATTATTCATCTTAATTAATCACCCTTGACTAATTATCCTTTAATAACTCTTAACAAATTACACAAATTAATTAACCTTCACCCAGCACATTAAATAATCCCTTAATTACTTTAATAAAGTAATTAACAATGATTTATTATATTTATCCTTAATTAGTTACTCAAATTAATTATCCTATAATCACTTACATTGATTAATTATCCTTTAATTAATCACACACGTTAATCAACTAACCCTTTATTAATTTCGTTAATTAATCAATCCTTTAATTAATTTCACTAAGTAATTAATCCTTAATTACTTCCCTTAAGTAATTAACCTTTAATTACTTTCATCAAGTAATTATTCCATTGGTTAATTATCCTCAATTAATTAACCCTGATCATCAATTAATTTGTCCCTTAATTTTTTTATTTAAATTAATTAACCCTTAACAGATTAATCCTTTAATTACTTTCATTAAGTAATTATTATTAATTAATTTCATTAAGTGATTACTCGTAATAAATTAATAATCTTTTAATTGATAAATTAATTAATTAATCACATTAATAAATTAATTCCTTAAATTGATTACACAAATGAATTACTAATTACCTTGATTGTTTAATTAATTAATTGCTTCCTTAACTGATTGCATTAACCAAGTAACCATCCTTAATCCATTAAATAAATTATACTTTATTAACTAACATCATTTAAATCGCCTTTAAAAACATATAAGAATTAACCTTCTATAAAATTATTCTAAACAAATAAATTTTAAAGCATTTTACTTTGGGAAAAGATAAAAAAGACTTGCTTAAAACTTATCAATACTTTTTAGAACTTTGTTTTTATTTCTTTTGAAAACTTATTCCTTTCGATAGTCATTTTAATACTTAATTTATTTGTCGACTAAGCCTAATACTAGTTACAGACCCGAGCCCACAACTATCATTACCCGAGTCCAACTCGGCTTCTTCCCGAGCCAACCAATCTCCAGTACTACTCGATCAAAACTCATGTTCAAACATGAGTAAAACATCATTCTTCCCGAAGCAATCAGCATAGCAACAATAACAGGCACAGGATGATCCATGTGCACGTGCACATGCGTTCGTCAACGTTTCGATCGTCAATGACTACGCTTACGAGTCACCGACGACCCCCTTCGAGCTTCCCTCCACTGGTTCCCACTTAAACGCCACGAAACAAAAACGAGCAAGACGATGCTCTAGAACCCAAAACCCGATCAATCAAAAACCCCTCGCGCTGCCGCTATTGACCACTGGTAACCCCGTCGCCATGCCTGAGGATGTGCCAGACCCCTCTCTTCCATTTCCCCTACCCTAGCACAACTCGACACTGCCTAGACGTCGCACCATCCTCACAAAAATCGACAACCTAAACCAGCCCCTAAACCCTACAATGGCTTCGCCTCGTCGCTTTGATGGCTTACAGACCATGCCTCGGTTTTTCCCAAGTACCCTGATCTCCAAGCTATCACCTAGCCAAGCCCCAAACCCACACGTCACTCGCTTCGCCGGAATTTGTTTTTAAACCCAATTCCGTTCAACATACAATTTCTTCCCAATTATCAACTCAAAAATTTTTAAACCACCACCAAAAATCCTAACTTTTAAACACAAGTCAGACTATATATGTATAACAAGAAATTATGTTGGTCGATTTCTGGGATGTTTTTATTTCATACTGCGTATTCTTATTTTCTAGACAATAACTCACTAATTTCATTTAAAACTATTTTTAAAATTAGTGTTTAGTTATAACAAATCTTTTTCCTTTTAAGATCATAACTTAAAAGAGATTAAGTGTAGAGAATTTGATTTTAGAACTTGTTTTAACTTGTTTTAACCTATTTGAATTTGAAACAGAGACATATCTCCTTTATTCAGGTATGCACACAGTATTACAACATTAAACCAGACAAAACTTAACTATATATATACATGCAAACAAATGTCAAGCCATCTTATCATCAACCACCATATGCATGAGTAATAAAGAGTTTTTAGTTTTCGAAAGATTAGTTTACTCACCATTTTTGTTTGAACAGAGCAGATTTTTGAAAATTTGAAACTGGACTTGATTCTTGATTCCTGATCTATACTTAGTTGAATTGAACTTTGAAAACTCGAAGTTTTGGATCTGATCTGAACTATTGCTTATTATTTTGAGATGATCTTTGAGTTGTTTACATGTTGATTTATCTTTGGTTTAAGTTTTAGATATTTTTTTCTGCTTTGATTTGTATTTTTTAAAGAATGAAATGGTAAAAGAAATGAAAGAGAGGGATGGATATGTTATATAACCTATATTATCTTTGTTTAATTATTTTAAGAAATTAAGGACACTTGTTCAATTAATTAACACTTGTCATTAAAGAGAATTATAAGCTAACACATGTAATTTGCATGAATTTGTTAATTTTTAAATGGTTTAAAAAGCTTTTATAATTAATTTCCTAATTAATAATAATTTATCTTAATTTATATAAATGAAATCCTTTAAAAGAAAATAGAAAAAAAACAAACTATATTCAAAATAAAATCATATATAGTATATTTTTATGTCCAATATATATATCTAAGATATATATATATATATATATATATATATCTTTCTTTTGAATTTCAAATTAAAATACAATTTTAAAAATCCAATTTAAAATCAACTCATAGTATATATTTTTAAACAAGCACATATTTAATTTTTTCAACCAAATAAAATTAGTATTTCAATAGAGAAAGCCAGTTAATTATCCAATTAATAGTTATTTAAAAATCCAGGTTATCACACTCATATAATCCAATTCAATATACAAGAGAAGAATGATCAAAAATGTAATATAAAATAGGTTATTCAAGTAAATAAACATAACAACCAACATCTTAATATTTAATAATGAAACATATATAACAAAAATAAATACCTAGAATTAGATACCAAATATATATTAAATAATATATTCACTTTTTCATTTAAACCTAATATAAGATTCAATTGCTAAATTTCATTTCCAATTCCTTATATATATTTCCATAATTTCCAAAATCACTTAACACATCAAAAATAATTATAGAAATATTTCATAATTTTCTATAACTAGTTATACTTTAAGATAAATTTATAAATCTTCAATATAATTCTTTTCATTTTAAGCCATAATTTATAATTTAAAACCTTCACTATATAATATAACTAAATATTATTTGAAAATAAATTTATAAGTTACAGAATATATTATATTTATTTCAAACCATATAATATAATTCGTAATCTTTACTTTATACTCTAATGGTTAGAAATTGTGAGTTAGAAATCGTGCATGTCCTACGCCCGCTGCCGCCTCACTGCCCTACGTCATCACCCGGGCACACCTCCACTATCGCCGGTACAAGCCGCACTAGCCTCATCACCACGGTTGCCTTCAACTTCCCTTTACACTCAGTCGCTCGTGCCCAGGTCCCGCGACTCCAGCTCCCAAATGTCGCATTGCCTGCTAGCCAGGTGCTATCGTGCGCTCGTGAGCTGACATGCCCACCTTGACGTCGATTGCAAATTGCCTCCCTCAGGTGCTGATCGCCAGGTCAACTTACATGATTTCCTCTCATGAAACACAATTTGTAATTAGTGGAATTAAGGCTTAGTTGAAAACAAGGGTACAAGCTTATGAAAGAAGCAGTCAGGGAAAGTATCCAGAGAAAGAAAGAAAGTGATAAACTAGAAATGGGCTTGGGCTTTGTTTTCAATTCAATTTATTTTGCGATTAATTCGCTTAGCTATTTTATTTTTCCTTTCTCTTCTTTTAATAGCTTCTTTTTATTTGTATATAAATTTCAGTTTGCTTTAAGTTAATTTATATTGCATTATACTGATTATATTTCCTTGACCGCCCATTTTATTCAATTTCGTTTCCACTATTTTAATTACAAACAATTATTTACACTTATAAAAATATTTTGTATTCAATTAAAACAATCCATTCATTTTCAATATATTATTTAATAAGAATTTATGAATTTAATTCAATCTATTGAGTCAAAATCTTTTATTAAATAGAATTTTAAATAACTAAAATTTTATTTTCAGAAGATTAATTATCAAATAACAAACTCAATCAATTTTTAAATATTAAATTTATGTATAATTACGGCGTAGGAAGCAGACTCGTTATAGACTCTCCTTCATGAAAATTGCGTCATCGTAATTTCTTATAGGAAGATGTCAAATAAATCATATCCTGACTTCCATTATATCTATAATCTTTTACTCAAACTTGACTAGTCAATCCTTTGTGTGGCTCTTTCACTTCAATCCATCTTATTGTATGATATAAATATATATAGATTCAATTAACGACTTTCTATTCTTTATATACATCAAATTTTGTGAAAATATTCTAAGCGTCTGATTTTTCTTAAAATTTTGGCAGTCTGTTTTATATGTAGAGCATTCCAAAAAATCAAACGTAATATAATCACAAAACATATGTACATCCCAATATGAGGCATCCCGACACATGGGGAAATAATATAATATCACACCGTACTACAATGTATCGTAAAAACATACATTTATTTAGCATTTTTAAGCAAGTTTGCTTATTATTAAGCAAGAAAATGCATGCCATCGTCACCAAATAGTCCAAGTATGCTTCGTATGTACCTCTACTTAACTCGAATTTGCATATTAGCTTCATATAAAGAGATAAGATGGATATTAATTCATTTAATTTCAAGGCAACATAGTATTAAATTTTAGCTACATTTGAACAAAATTTTATCTATCAAAAACAAAAATTTAGGCTTGATATCAAAAGATGAATTATTATAGTTAGATTTCCAAAAAATCTAGTATTAACAAAATGTCAATCATAACAAGAGTTATTATGTCTTCCAAGAGGAGGGTAAAATCTTAAATGGGGCTACTAGTGCTGGTCCACCGTCTAAACTCGTGTTTTTGGCCACGAAAACATTAAAATCTTGCGTAACACTTCGATCAAAAGTTATTGCTTATGTTTTAAGCTTTTCGAAAAATCCAAAGTCATTGAAATTAGGCAAACCATTTGAAAGTTATGGTCAAAACAGTTCAACATTGTTATGTGAACTTTGCGATTTTGGGACAACGATTTGATTCAGTTCCAAAATAGCTTTTAGCATTAGAAAATTAAAATAGATTTTAGCATTAGCAAACTACAAAATTTTCAAAAGTGATAAACACTAAAGTTATCTCTTATGCAAATGACTTACCGATGAAAGAAGAATCGATAGAATCAGATTATACCATCATAAGCTATGACAATTAACAAGGACTATATTTGAAATTAACTTTTCAAAATCTTCACAAATCCTTCCCAACTTTGCACAAAGCTTTTTTTCATTAAAGATCAACATTTACTATATGAACTTTCACATTTTCAATTGATTTTGAATCACAAAATCACTGCAGTATTTATAGATTAAAATGAGTTGTCAAACTCTGGTATCTGGCAACATGGAAGCAACATAATCTGAGGCACTTATACAATATGAACTTGGTAGCAGCAATTATGTAAAAAATCTGCATATATAAAATGATATTGCCATATCGTAAGCATGAATAATGAAATCCTTGCTGTTGGTTATCCATATTTTTGAATACTATATCCGTTACATTTTTCCAGATATAATATGCACTGTACTCTTCTTCAAATATCATTAGATAGTAAATCTGATAAAAAAAACTAACCGCATACATTTAGAAGAGTTTGGTTTCATCCCTAAGTAGGAATAACATAAAACAAGTGACTTATTTGCATGTAATGAACATTATATTTGGACATTGGTGATGTATACATACTTGATGATACTAGGCGATTGCAAAGTAGTCACAAGGTATTACAAACTAAATAGCAATGCGATATTCATTTCAATGTGAATAAAAGAACAACATCATTACTAAAATAAGTAACCTTACCTGCTCTATATAAAGTATGACGACGCATTAATTCTCGCTGTCATAAATGCTACGTTAGTGTTAGAGGACTTATATGGTTGGAATTGATTCCATGAATAATAAACAGGCATTCAGAACCTAAAAACATTTAACTGTGGGCTTCACTTTATAATTTTGTTTATGCTCGATAATTGATTCAAATAAAATTTTCTTGTTATATACCACTATACATAATAATCTAAATTCATAAACCCAATACAACTACGTACTATGAAACAATAATTATTTCAAAAATAGCGTCTAAATCAGTAAGTTTCATCTCCAAATAGTTTGTACTTCTACAATTCAATTCAATTCATGTGTGTGTATATTTATATTGTATATGTATATATTTCTTCCCAAGCATTTTCTTCAAAACCATTGTGTTAAAATGCCTCGCCATTGTGATTAGGAATCCCTTTCAATAATGTTGGCTAGATGCATAGACTAAAATTCTTAAAGCACTCGACAGACATAACACTAGAATAAACCGTTAAAATATTTTCAATCACTTTATGAAATCAATTTCATATTTCGTTAGATCATTGTCTTGCTTGTGTGAATTTTTTTTCTTTCAGAACTCGTATATACATTCAATTCATCTATCTTCGATAACAACGAAAATCATCACACATCACACATCTAAAATAACAATAAGCAAACAAACAACTTCAGAGGAAAGCTATCTATCATCTTCCTGTTATGCAACTCTAAACACAACTGGATCAGGCTACTTTATTCAAAGCCAAATAGAGGTTTTATTCAACGACACCAATGTCGATCCTACTAGTTGGGCTAACTATTCTCTACTTCAATACGTCCCTCAACAACTTCTACTTCACCTGAAAACAAATATATACAGAAGAGGTAGAGATAAGGAATATATATATGTACAGTAGGAAACATAACAAGTACGTCCCCAAATGATCACCCCAGTAATCATCGTATGCTCTTACAATCACTTATGTATAAACAATAATGTACCACACATCCATGGGGGTAGGGATTCAAAGTCATATCTAAGGCCAAGCTTTTGTCTATTATACTCTGTATTGTTCTAAACCTTGCTCTGATACCAATTTTTAGCACCCCACCTCTAGATCTATATTATCCAAGAGTATTACTAGGTAACACCGTTAGATAATACAGAGAATAAGGCTATATGAGGTACATGTGAATATTTTCTTGAGCTAACGCTGGTATATATTTGAATATTGAATATTACTCACCATAAAACATACACAATATTGGCACAAATTAGTAAATACATTTGCCTCCAGGATAGAACAATACACAATATAAGTAAATATTAGAGAACACAGAGTTAGAATTAGGGCTGAACAAAGTATGGGTTGGGTCGGGCTTGACCAAATACTTCACCTGACTCATATAGGTATGGGTTAAAGGTAGTTCAACCCGTATCCGATCCTACATGAGGTTGGATATGGGTTGGATTGAAGTATGAGTTGGATCGGGTTTAACAGGGTTGGGATACATGAATCTAATACAAAAATGAGAGCATAAAGAAAAAATTAAAATATAAAATATAAAATTAAAATGTTCAGCTTAAAATATCAAATTTTAGCTAGCATAATGCAATAAATATAATTGATTCACTACAACACATAATTTATTAGAATTACATTATAGAACACATCACATTAAATTAATTCACAGCATATTAGAATAAGAATTTCATTTCAAAATACATTAAATTGCTCTTCAAAATCTCGTAGTCAATCCTATGTATTTTGGATTAACATTAATATGCTTTTTTGGTATATTTATTCGAGAATACATAAAAAAATTCTAGATTTTAATTGTTCTAATTTTAAATTGGCTGATATTAAATTGGTCTTTTACATAGGGTTGGGTCGGGTTAAATTAGGGTTGGGTTGACCAAAATATCTCACCCGACCCGTATATAGTATGGGTTACAAATTGTAACCCATATCCGACCCAAACTAGGATGGATTGGGGTTGGGTTTATGTGGGTTGGGTCGGGTTGATGGGTCGGGTTAGGTTGAGTATGTGTTGTGTGCACCCCTAGTTAGAATCGCAGTGATAATATATAATATACAATACAAAAAATATGTCTACTCCACAATACAATAATATACACATAAGAGACTATATAATCCACGATGACAATCTATAGTAGTGAATATCAAGTCTCCTCTATGCCAATAAATCATAAATTGGTCTCATCATCCATATACCTGAAATATCTTGGACTGGCTCGAGTAATATATAAATAATAAATGAGCCAGACTATATCTAAATCTGAGGTTAATAAACATATGGAACCATATATATATATATATATATATATATATATATATGGGTATAAAAATAATGTTGTTATCTCAGACAATCCCAAATATCGTATAGCATAGAACATTACAAAACCAGTATAAAAATATCTTCATCCATATAAAATCATACCAAATCAAGAATCCCAAAATCAACATCTATTCGGTGAATCATACATGTCCAGAAGAAATCATCAAAATCCAAATATTAATAACACATGAGATATCACTAAGTATAGTCAGGCTAGCACATGACATTGCCTAAATATGTCTCTTAATCTCATATAATAAACTACTATCATCAAACAATATGAAATAGACTATCTGGTTGTAAAACATAGTGCACCTACCCATTAGTCGGAAATAATAATAATAAAAATATGAGAATCCACTATACTCTGGGCATCTATCCAGATATAATCTCATCTCCTCATATAAAAATAAATGGTGATGGGAATCAAATCATATTGTATGGGTTACACCATCCAACAATCTCATAAAATTGGGTTACGCCACCCAGTCCAATCACAATATGGCTATCTGCCATCTCCAAGAGCACCTGGGTTATCCACCTAGATCCACTATAATACTTAGGTGAGGTATGTGTGTGTGTATATATATATAATATGTACATGTCTTCCAATCCATGTAGAGCTAGAAGGAGATTGACATGTACTTGCCTTCTTTAGGAGTCCAGTGCTACTTCGATTAGATATGCTCCTACAGTTTTCAGTTACTTACCTGGAATCGTGACTATATCTACCACATGTCATAAACACGCTGCAAGACTACACTATGCATAGATCACGACCTAGATCATGCCATTAAGGCAACAGACTACTAGCCTTCGTGACTACAGGGGTTAGGGCTACACCGCCTTAAAGGCTATTCCGCCATAGACTACTCTTCCTTGCTCTAAAATCCCATGATCCACAACTAATATACAATGAAGGTGTCATAGATATGGGGTACGACCCCACGATCAGGCCGCTAGGGTGGACATTGACTATCCGGTTCTTGCTAACACTTAATCATATCCCAATGCACTTCACGATAGACAATATATGTATGGGTACACCCCCATAACTCAACATCTATAAATTTTCTCTACTTTAAGCATACAGACTTGCTTTACACTGAGCATCACCTCACATAAGTATAAACTCAATATCCCAGTTCCTATCACTTGACTGGCATATACTTACAACGAATAACCGAAAAAACATCACAATGGTGTCCCACCGCTATGTGATACTTAAAAATTTATTTATTGCTCATAAAATACACTCCAACTCCACAATATTCTATATAACAAGTTCAAAGAATAAAAGGAGAAATTGTCTGACCTCAATTTATGCATTTTCTTTATTTATATTTTACCTAAAAGTAGTATTATGCATTGTATTTTGTATGTGCTTTACAGATTTTAAGGCGAGACCAAAGACTGAAGAAACATAAAGAAAAGCCACCAAATTAAAGGTTTATTATGCAAAAACATCAGTGATCCTGTGGTTATGCTTCAAATTATACACTAGGAGGTCAAGAGTTTGAGGCTTAGGTATCACATTATTTTTGTTGGAAGTTCGTCAACCAAAAAGTGAAGATTCTCCCATAAATGGCGTGCGTTGACGAGATATTATATACATGGATTTGAGTAGATATCATATGCACCATTTTGGTGAGGTGATATCATTTTTGTGAAAGAAAATATAATCATGGATTTGACTAGAGCCAATTATGGATGTATCTATTGAAGAGAATATCTTATGTATCTACCAAATCAATCAAAATCAAAACTTGCCATTATCTACATCATTGGATTGATTTTATGGCCATATACATTGCTGTTCACTTAGACGATATTTGGGCTAGATTCATTACTTCTACATGAATAAATTGGCTCTCCACACCCATAAATGCTCTCAAGTAAAGATCATTGAAGTATCCCGTTTTTGGAATAGTCTTTCTTCTTGTTTTTATTTTGTTTGCTTGTGATAGTAGTTGGTTAACAATGGTGTCAATTAGGTTTGAAAGCATTTAACTATTACGATTTTTTGTTTTTTTTTTCTCAACCATTATTATTTCCTTTTATGCAAACTTTAATAAAGTTTTATTCTTCTTCTCTTAGTTTATTTTTTCATTTTTCTACATAGTTGATTTTGTTGTCTAGTCAATTAGATTTGCTAGAACACAATTACTATTTTACTTTTTGTTCTTTGTTCTTCTGTTTAATTTTTGTGTTGATTTGATTAACTATTGTATTTGATATTGATCTGATTAGATTTGAATTTGTTTCAAATACAATATCCTTTTTCATTCATTTTGTTTAAAAATCACTTCTCAATTTCGTTTAATTCGCCTTAGGTTTTCTTTTATAAACAAAGAATTTTTAATAACTCCCTGTGTTAGACCTGCATACTACACTTCTGTGGACTTATTGAATTTATTATAATTTATGCTTTTCTAATCTCATAGAAAGTCCATAAGTTCTTGGCACCGTTGCCGAGGAGTTAATTTGATTTTTATTATTTTTTCTAAACTAGATCAGTGTTAATTTCTTTCCTATTTAAGTTTTGTGTTTCTTAGAAAAAATCTTTTCATCTTTATTGTCTGTTTCCATTTTTATTTACTTTGTATTATTTTTTCAGTAAAAAAAATCATTCTTGATCGTCAGAATTGCTATATTATTTCTGTATGTTAGATATGATATAGTCCAAATCTAAAAAAGAAAAAATAATATCTTGCCTCCCTTTGCAATTTTGTTTCCATTTTTAACATTAAGAAAATCCATTGCATTGTATTTCTTTCGATTTACCATTTGCTTTTACATTTTTTCTCTCAATAAAAAAAATCGCGTAAGAACAAAACTAAAGGAGGGAAATATGGCAACTGTGTTTTCTTTTCTAAGGGCTGTTTTTCATTTTGTTCCGCTTATTTATGTTTCTAATTTTTTTCTTCCATCATTTTTATTGTTTTTTCACCATCTTATCATTTCTTTTTTTTAAAGAGGAAACAAAAATAATATTAAAAAAGAACTTCAAGAATCAAAGAGAAGAAGAATATGTAGAGGAAACAAGGATTTAGGGGTCGCAATTGCAAACTAGTAGTGTTTGAATTGCTAGGTTACTCGGTTACTTTAGAAGGACTACCAAACCCTACTGTAAGTATTTTTTTCACTACTGGTGTTCTGGTCAAAATAAAATTGCTCGTAAAAGTAAAGGTGGCTTGAATTGCAAAAGGGGAAAAAAATTGGCGCTACATATATAATATTTTTGCAATTATTGTTTGATAATTTTGGCTGCATCTTTGAATTGATTTAGCTAGGAGAAAAATCTCATAACAAACATAAGATGTGGGAAGTTATTACCCTTTCCTTGGCTCTAAAATAATTAAAGTCATCGCTCTCATCATCTTCCTACTTTAAAAGACATTAGACGTTGTCCTTTGGACAAACACAAACTCATAAGAGAAAATAGTTATAATTGAAAAGAGGTGCTTTGTGAAATTGACAGTCTTGATTAATTGGATCGCAGATCTATAGTAGCTCAACTTTTATCGACTATTAGAAAAAGATGTTGCATACTACCTGTAAAACATTAGTCGCATCCCTTAGTATTTTATGCTATATGTAAACGACTATAAGACCTTCTTCCCTTTCTAATTGAGTCAGTTAACCAATAGAGTACAACTTAATATTTTATACTATTTTGAAGTAAGAGCCATTTCTATTAAAAAATTTCAAAAAATTGAGTGAAAAACGCATAAGTAACCGAAATTCACGAAAGGGATCTCAGATAAATCAAAACTTTTCAAATGAGATTGATTAACATAATTTAATGAATCAACACTCTCAAATTTTCAACGTAAGAGAGGTTAGACCGTTATCTCTTAGGGAGCTATGCTATCTAACAACGTCTGTCCAACATTTGGCTATTCTTTTTACACGGACCGAAGGAAAGAATTTTGAATTGAGAAGTTGTTTCATCCAAGTGGTTCCAAAATTCACGAGTTCAAAAAATGCATTCGAGTTTACTCAAGATTTCTAATTCTACACTTCCACATTGAAGATGCAATAATTGTCGAACAAGTCCATTAAGCTTTAGTTGATTCCATTTGCACTACAAGCTAGTGCAAAATGATGACTAAATTCTCTACCACCATACTTTGTTCGAAGTTGGAACGAGTTTAATACTATTTTTGTGAAAAAGTTTTTTCCTTTCCATAAAACTCTTAAAATTAGAAATGAGATTAATCATTTCACGCAAAACAAAAGAGAAACATTTTCACAATATTTTAAACGATTTAAGAAACTCTCAGATAATTACCCTGATCACGGAATGTACAAAACCATTCTACGCCAAGTTGCATATGTAGGGCTCAACTATCTAATTCGAAAATAATTTGAAACTATGTGTCAAAATGATTTTTAAGCAAATCAACCGATGAGGCTTAGGCCTTCCTTGAAGATTATGCTGAAAAGGACCTACAATGGAAATTTATTCATGTTCCATTCCGTGAACGTACGAGAGAAGTACACGCAATAGACCCTTCATTGTTTCCCATTGAGGACACCCAAGTCGAAGGAGGAATACCCCAAGCGTACTCTTCAGAACAGGCCAATGCCCTAGCCCATAATAACCATCACACTTCTTACTATCATCCAAACATGAGAAACCATCCAAATCTATCATGGCCAAACCCTAATAATTTTGTGAACCCTTCACACTTTTATCCCATGAACCAAAATGGTCAAATTTCTCAAACCTCCTCTTGATCTAAACCTTCGAATCAACCATATATGCATCCTAACTCATCAACTCAACCTTTCAACCTCCTCCTCCATAATTTCAATACATCATTTGTCTAGAAAAACAAATGTCAGAAAATAACGATTGGTTGGAGTAAATCATAACTGACAAAATGTAAAAAATGATGAATTTGCTTTTGAGGAATTCAAACAAAGAAAATGGAAAATTACCTAGTCAACTCGAAGTGAACCTAAAGTATAACTATCATGGAGTGCAATTTTGTGATAACGAAAATGTGAATCCAGTTAGCGCTATCACCACATTGAGGTCTTGAAAGTAGGTAGACAAACATATTAGCAAACCCGACATTCTTCCAAAGTCTACCGATGTTCAAAATTCTGAAACTCATTTACACCCACTCTTGTCGATCAAATAGACTCTCATTCTTAATCCATGGTTGGCAATCCCGACGCTCTTCATCTTTTGATGTTGGAAACCCCAACATTCCAGCTTCTATAGCTTCATCGCCTTCACCTCCTAATGCGACATCCTCTTACAAATGAAAATTGACGAAAAAATCTATAAATCCGAAGCTTCTTTACCTCTAGACTCAACACAGAAGAAGTCCGCCAATTTCGATAATTTTTTTGAATTTTCTAACAAGTTCAAGCCAATAAACCACCCCTTGATGCGATTGAACATATTCCCCAATAGATGAAATGTCTCAAAGAGCTTTGGACTTAAAAACTTGCCACTAACATCCCAAGAATCGCATTTCTACCAATACACAAAATGAAGTAATATATACTCATAATTTGATTAGAGCCAATTATGGATGTATCTATTGGAGGGAATATCTCATCGATCTACCAAATCAATCAAAATCAAAACTTGCCATTTTCTACATCATTGGATTGATTTTATGACCATATATATTGCTAGTAATTACTTCTACATTAAGAAAGGGCTCTCCACACCCGTAGATGCTCTTAAGCGAAGACTGTTGAAGTATCCCCTTTTTAGAATAGTCTTTCTTCTTGTTTTTATTTTGTTCGCTTGTAATAGTAGTTGGTTAACAATGGCCATCAATTAGGTCTAACAGCATTTTAACTACTACTAAGTTTTGTTTTTTTATTCTCAATCATTGTTATTTTCTTTTATTCAAACTTTAATAATGTTCTATTCTTCTTCTCTTAGTTTATTTCGCATTTTCCTACGTAGTTAATTGTGTTGTCTAGTCAATTAGATTTGCTAGAACACAATTACTATTTTATTTTACTCTTTTCTGCTTAATTGTTTTAATTGTTTTAACCAACTGTTGCATTTAATATAGATCTTATTAGATTCAAATTTTTCTCAAATATAATGTTACTTTCTAATGATTTTGTTTAATAATCACCTCTTGTTTAACGCATACAAGGTTTTCTTTTAAAAAAAATGAATTTTTATTAACTCTTGTGTTCAACCTACATACTACACGTCTGTGCATTTGCAGAATTTATTATAATCTGAGCTTTTCTAATGTCGTAGAAAAGTCCATCATAAATATTACTATGTGCCCCATCCCCAATGGTATTATAACTTCATTTATTTAAATTCCTCGTCACGGAGAATAGAAATCATCACAAAATCAAATAGAATGATGTCATCACCGTATTGTACCAAAACATTTAACAAATCAATAGCAACGGTGAATCACACATATAATCTAATTTAATATACAAGAGAAGAATAGTCAGGAAAGCAATATAAAATAGGTCATTAAAGCAAATAAATATAGCAACTAACATCCTAATATTTAATAATAAAACTTATATAACAAAATTAAATACTTAGAAATAGATACCTAATATATATATTAAATAATATATTCAGTTTTTATTTAATCCCAATATAAGTTTCAATAACTATATTTCATTTTCAAATCGTTATATATATATTCCAAAAGTTCCATAAGCACTTCACACATTAAAAATAATGATACAAAGCATTTCATAATTTTCTACGACTAAATTATACTTTAAAATAAATTTATAAACCTCCAAAATAATTCTTTTAATTTTAAAACATAATTTATAATTTAAAACCATCATTGTATATTCAAAAACTCAAATAGCTCATATTGAAAATCGTCTAATATCACTTTAAATTTATTTAATAATCTACTATAATTAAATAATATTTCAAAATAAAATTTTAAGTTACAGAATAAATTATATTTATTTCCAACCATATACTATGATTGAAATCTTCACTTTATACTCTAATAGTTAGAAATAAAATATTTTCTATTTTCAAAACAACTTTTATATCCAAAATAATTTCCAAAAATCATTTTATTTACCAGTCGATTTTATTTATTTATAAATATACTTTAATTTGATTTTTAAAATACAAATAATAGTTTATCGAAGCTTTCAAAAATATTTTAAAACTAGAAAATCAATCAAATATCCAAAAATATAAATCATTAAACTATTAATATAAACTTTATTCTGTGGCCCGAATCAAATTGCGACGAATATTGGCCATTCAAAAAATGTACACACACAATATAAGTAAGTTACACAAATTAAAACGTATATGGATTGCATCTCATTTGCATTTTCAATAATCCAACATATACGAACCAAATATTACACAATTAATCGAATATTTGAAACACCCATACCCCTTAGTATCCCTAAAAAGGCCACACCAAAGGATGTGGTGCATTATAGGTACAGCTAGAGCATCACAGAGACTAAGATTCACAAGAAAAATAAGTGAAAGCATGTAAAACATTTAAATAATAACTTATCATTTAGAATTAAACTTCATTTCAAAATAAGTCATAAAACATAATATATATCAAAAATTCAAAATATCTCGTGTCTCATGAAAATACATCTCAGTCTCACATAATCAGAGTAAAAATAACAACAATAATCCCTCTCACAAGTGCCATAAGCCCAATGAAAAAGTTGAGAAGCAAAAGAATACATTTGAAATAAGAACTCTAGAAATGAATCTCCAAGCAACCTGAATCAACTATCCTTAACACTGCTGGCCTACAGGGGGAAAAGAAAAGACGGAGGAGTGAGTAAGACAATAAGTCTGTTGAGTGAAAGTAATTACTAGCATTTCTAAGCAAGATAAAGATAATAGACTAAGCAATAATTCTAGCATGAAAGGAAAATATAGAAAAGATAAAACACAGATAAAACACCGTTTCTAATTCTGTTTGACTGCTTGCTTTGATTATTTGCACTTGTCTTAAACTACTGTGATTAGGCTGAAATCGTAATCCTATCTCAAATACTAACTTGATTAGGTTGAAATCCAAATCCTACCCATTAATCGACCTTTCCTATCTCTGTTGTGCCATTGTGAGCCGATATTGTTGGTCCTATAGCAAAAGACACCTCTTTAGTGATTAGGACGTGGTAGCGAATTATTTACCCTAATTGGTGTGCACGCTCGGTCATTGCTGATACATACTAACTGTCGACCCCTATTTGACCCTTTATTTACCCTAATTAGCTTAAGCGTGCCCAGCCTCACCCACATATGAGACCATAAGTCCTTGACCTAAAGGGAACACCGTCGGTACTAGTCCTAACAAACAAATTTTCTAACTTTGCGCCCCTTGCCCAAATCCCCAGATTTGAGCCTCTATCTATAGGCCACTTATTTACCCTAATCGGCATTAAGCATGCCCAGCCTCACCTACGTGTGAGACCATCAATCCTAGTCCTAAAAGGGAATGCTATCGATACGGGCCATACTTCTATATTTTCTTATTAACTTAATTCAAGACCTATGTTTTGAAATAGGCCTCTACTATTATCTCTTCTTCTAATTATAATCTACGTGTTATAATTGTTCTTGCAACTGTTGCTCTTCTATTTTCTCTTTCTAGTTACAACCACTTGTTATAATTATGCTTGCAAATATCTCAAATTTGCCTATTTCAGTCCATCTCTATTTTATTTTAGTTTTTCTCATTTTTCATCTAATCTCTGTAAGTTTAGTGTTTTTCTATATTAATCATATTTGCAAATTCTTCTCTTTTTAATATTTTATTCGCGTAAAAAAGGATTAAATTTTCATAAAAAGAAACTAACATTTACAGGCTAAATTCCAATTTAAAACAGACGTAAATAACTGTAAATAATCAAATAAAATATCTAAGTAAAAATATACTGAAAAGAACTTTTGAAATTTACTTAAAAACTGACAGTAAATAAACTTAGATAAAAACTATCTCAATATTATAGAAAAACTACAACTATTGAGAACCATATTATTTTAAATTGCTTACAAATCCAAAATAACTACAAAACACTCACCTATGGTCCTTAGCTCTAATCTTTGGCCTTCCTGGATCCACTTGTAGGGTGTAAAATATTTTTATTAAAAAGATTTTCTCCCTAGAAAATTCTTCTATTTAGGGTTCAGCCTCAGGCAATGAATCCAATTGAGCGAAAATATGAATGAGAAAAATAGCTAGGCCTAGGGTTCTATTTAAAGTGTGGCTTAGGAATCTCAAGACGATGGATTTGAAGATTAAATATGGTGCAACCATGTCATAGGCTCCATCGGATGCAACTATGAATGCACAAGATTAACCAAAAATCAGATTATATGGAGTTCGGCTTGTACCTAGAGGAAATAGAGTCCAAGAGAAAAGGCGGGTCGGCCTAAGTTTATTGGGGGTCGACCTATTGGTCGACTTGATGCAAGCATGGGTTAGCCTATGCCTTTGTATTTTTTCCTTTTCGTTTCAGTTTATTAAATTCTGATTTCTTGTTTCTCTCGTAACTTCTTCATACTAACTCGAATTTCGACAAGTTATATATGGAAATTGATCAAAAAATCACCACAGACCTAATGGTGCAACTTCCATGGCTCGATTTTGATAATTTCACAAACTTATTTTAGTATTTAATTAATTCATTATTATAGCTAAATTTTTGGGTTGTTACATTCTTCCCACCTTAAGGGATTTCGTCTCCGAAAACTCCAAGGATAGAAGAATGAAATAAATATTTTCATCCAAATTCCACAACTACACATTCAACCATCTTCCATTACATCCATTGTCCTTAAGATTTCTAATGCAATTTATGATATATGCAATAGTGTAGTGTCAATGTCGCTAATTAATGCAAAAGATACTAATGCAAAATATTAGACGGTCTACTGATTCAGTCGACTTCCTTTTTATGTGCTCAAGGCCGTGCCATGTTTCCAAGTGAATGCAAATTACCTAATGATAACTGATAGTTCTATATGTATGCTACAATCATCATCCAAGTGCAATAATCATATACTAATAACTCATTATAGAAACCATGGAAATAAACTAAAAATGCAAGTGCACACACATCCATATGCATATGCTTTAGTGACCTAGTTAGGCCGATCTCTAAGAGATAATAGTGCCTAATGTGTTTGTATGTGTCCATTAGCATCCACTAGCAAACATTTGCATCCAACATATATAACATGTTTACATTTAGTCCTACCATCCATAGATTAAATCCTAAGATCTACCATTCCAAAGGATACTAAAGGAAAGAACCTATTCAAAACTAAAGATGGAAAAATAGAAAATTGAAAAAGTACTATCAAAGAGATGCGGATAATAGATACGTATTTTCTCCTCAGCCTCCCATGTAGCATCTTTAATACTATCTCTCCACTGCACCTTAACCAATGGGACCTTCTTATTCCTAAACTTCTTGATATCATGTCCAATGATCTTGGTAGGAATGCGACGAACCGATGCTTCTCTCTCCACTTCAACTTCCTCAAGTTGGTTAGGTTCCACTACCTCTGCTAAATCATGTAAGTACTTCCTTAAGTGAAAAACATGAAAAACATCATGAACTCCCACAAGCCTCTTTGGTAGCTTTATCCGATAAGCCATTTTCCCTACCCTTTCCACAATGGGGAACGGTTCTACAAATCTGGAGCAAGAATCCCACTTGATCCAAACCTCACTACCTTTCTTAGCAGAGACACCTTAATGAAAACCAAATTTCCTGCCTTGAATTCAATATCCCTTCTCTGCTGCATAGGATTTCTATCTATCTTGGGCCGTCATCATTCTTCTTCTAATCAAATCAATCTTTTCGGAAGTCTCTCTAACCATGTCGGGACCAAGTAGCAATCTTTCTGTAGACTCTAACCAACACAAAGGAGACTTGCAAGGTCTTCCATAAAGGGCTTGAAAAGGAGTCATCCTAATGCTAGCTTGAAAACTATTGTTATACGCGAATTCCACTAAAGGAAGTTGCTCCTCCCAAGCCCCTCCAAAATCAAGAATGCACACCCTCAAGAACTCTATTAACTCTCTTCGTTTAGCTATACGTTTGAGGGTGATATGCCGTACTCAATCTAAGCAGTGTCCCTAAAACCTCTTGCAAGCTCCTCCAAAACTCGCTAGTAAAGATAGGGTCTCTGTCGCTCACTATGCTAGAGGGAACTTCATGAAGTCGGACTATCTCATGAACGTATAAGGATGCCAAATAAGGCGATGTCCACTTACTCTTAACCGGAATAAAGTGGGTACTCTTAGTCAAACGAACTACAATCACCTAAATACTGGTATTCCCCTTCCTAGATCGCGGTAAACCATCTATGAAGTCCATCGAAACACTATCCCACTTCCATTCGGGTACACCCAATGGTTGAAGCAATCTGCCAGGCCTCTGCTGCTCCGCCTTAACCCTTTGGCACACAAGACACTTAACCACGAACTCTGCTACATCCTTCTTCATGCCACTTTAATAAAACACTCTCTTTATGTCCCTATACATCTTATCATCATCCGGATGAATAGCCATCCGAGAATGGTGTACTTCTACTAGAACTGCACTTATCAAATCATCAGTGCAGTGGATATAAAGTCTTCCATCTCTCCTTAGCCACCCTTTACTATCGATGGAATAACATTGGAGATGTCTAGAGACCTCTTCTCTGCTAATCCTATCTAGAATATCCACAAGCTCTGAATCCTTTAGCTGCCATGATCTAATCCGATCTATAAGGGTAGGTCTAACCTCAAGTGCTGCCAATAATCTAGGAGTAATGTCCGTAAAGGGCTTAGAATCAAAGTTGGAAATTATTTCTAGGCTTTTCCACTCTACAAACATCGGGCTAAGGGTTGTTCTCTTCCAACTTAACGCATCCGCAACCACATTCCACTTGCTAGGGGTGTAAGCTATCTCAAAGTCATATGATGCCAGAAACTTCATCCAACGGTGCTGCCTCAAGTTTAAATCCTTTTGTGAGAACATGTACTTCAATGATTTATCATTAGTGAAAAGCTCGAACCACTCTCATAGCAAGTAATGTCTCGAAGACTTGAGCGTGAAAACAATAGCGGCCAGATCTAAATCATGGGTGGGGTAGTTCTGCTCAAGAGTTCTCAACTGTCTACTCCCATAGCATACTACCTTCCCCTCCTGCTTTAATACTGCCCCAAGGCCAGTCTCACATGCCTCATTATATACTGTCAAAGGCTTAGCTCCGTCGGTAAAACTAAACTAGTGCACTAGTAAGGGTATTCCTTAGCATCGTGAAGGAATCCTCATAATCCACGTCCCACATGAATGTTGCAATCTTATTCGTGAGGTGTGTAAGTGGTGCTGAAATCTTAGAAAAATCTCCGATAAACTTCTTATAATAACCAGTCAAACCTAGGAAGATTCTAACTTCGGTAGCTTTCTTCGAGGCCTTCCAATCCTATACTACTACTATCTTAGCGGGATCCACAGCTAAACCCTCTCTTGAGACTACATGTCCCAAGAAACGCATCTCCTCATGCCAAAACTGACACTTTGAGAATTTTTCTTTCACTGATGAACACGAAGTGTGCGAAGAACCTCCTCAAGATGAATAACATGCTCTTCCATACTTTTGGAAAACACCAGAACGTCATCCACAAACCTTACTACGAACTTATTTAGCACATCTCGAAAAACATGACTCATCAAATCTACAAAATAGGTTAGGCATTGGTTAGCCCAAACGGCATAACCAACCACTCATAGAATTCATCAAGTGTCCTAAATGCTATCTTATTGACGCTATCATCAACGACCCTAAGCTGATGAAATCCAGTGGCTAATTCAAGCTGAAAATATAGAAAAGCCAACCAACTGATAGAAAAGACCGTCTATCCCAGAAAGTGGGTAACGGTTCTTCTTTGTGAGCTTCTTCAACTCTTTATAGTCTACACAAAATCAAAGGGACCATCCGCCTCTATAGCGAAGACGATTGGCGCCCCCCACTCAGATATGCTCCGTCTGATGAAGCCTTTCTCTAATAGCTCACCAATTTGCTTACTTAACTCTTCCTCTCCCTAGGAGCCATTGTCTCATGTGGAATTTCACTGGCTTAGCACTGTCATTCAGATAGATCCTAAAGTCGTCTCTCTCTTAGGGGGTAGCTCCCTAACCTCCTCAAAAACGTCTGTGAAATCTCTAACAACTGGAATTGAATCTAAATTTCCTAGCGATGAATCAAGGGAATAAAGGAAGCTCAACATAACTGACCGCTGTGTCTCGTAAGAAACCTTGAGAGTTCGTCCACTACATGTCCCCAGCCTAACGAATCTCCTCTTGCAGTCCAATATCGCACCATAAGCGGATAACCAGTCCATCCCCAAAATCATACCATATCTCAAAAATCCCAGTACATAGGCGTCACAATCAAACACTACACCCAGTATAAAAATGTTCAAACCTTTACAAATCATGGATAAATGAGCCTATCCTCTTGGGGTCTAAAACAACTATAGGGTCTACAACTAGAGAAATATCTAAGTGCAAACAATCAACCAAGGAACTAGAAATAAAAGAATGCGATGCTCTGGAGTCAAAAAGAGTTAGAATAGGAAAATCAAAAATAGAGATAAAACCCTCTATAGAGACTTTCCTACCTCGATCTGGTCCACTACTAGAAGGTGCTGCATCCAAAGCCTGTACTTGCGCCATAGGTGCGCCTGCTTTCTGCCCTGTCCTCTGAGGACAAGCTCTACTAAGATGTCCAGGCTGCCCATAGTTGTAACATCTCCTCTTCATCCTATCCTTCTTACAGTCCTTTGAGTAATGCCCAACCAATCCACAATTATGACATTTCTCGTCCTTCTTGATCTGTCCCTTTTAAGGTCCTCCTCCTTTCTTCTTGTCCTTATCCTTCTTATTCTTCCACCACTACTTGTAAGAGTTTTTGGATTCAAAAACCTCTTAACCGCTTCTTTCCTAACAACATTTGATATGAGAGCCATTTCCATAAGTGACTCATACGTCAATCCCATAGGTACATGTGTCAATGCCAACCCTTGGAGGGGATGGTTCAAACCTTTAGCAAACTTGGTGGCTTTCTTATGAGGTGTATTAACAAGCTCCGTCCTAAATCTCGGTTACTCATTAAACTAGTTTATATACTCTTTCACCGAAAGACGTCCCTGCTTCAGAATAATGAACTTCTCCAACTGCATGCTTTCCTTGAATTGCGACAAGAGCTTTCTCTCAAACCTTTCCTGAAATCTAACCCAAACAATTTCTCTACCCTCCATCTCTACAATCTTCCACCAGTAAGAAGCCTCTCCCTTCAGCTGCTAAGATGCAAGCTGACCTCTTTGTTGGTCCTCCAATCCTAACAGCCCAAATATCCGCTCTGTATTCCTTAATCATGCTCGCGCCTCTAAGAAATCCTCCGTGCCAGAAAATGTCTTACCTCCTAGACTAGCAAAGTCCTTGCGTAGCTTAGAAAAATAGGCTATTATAGTGGATTAATGGGACATCCACCTGTCGGGGCTGCATTAGCCGCTTGCCCTTGCACCTTTGGTGCCATAGCTTGGAGGTATCTACAGAGTTGGCCAGGAACTTGGACACCCTCTGGAAGATCTAGGGCGTCCTCCATACTATGCAAGGAAAAGAAAATTTAGGCCCGAAAGAATCAAAAGAAGGTTGAACTGGACTTTGAGGGGATTTTTATAAAAACTCTTTTATACTTCAAAACTATTTCTATAATAAGAGTTTTTTTTTTGAAAAATACTTTTAGTTTGAAGATATGTTACCTTTGAAAAATACTTTACTTTTAAAACAAGTTTTTTGGAATTCTGTAATTTTAGGCTTTAATATCAAACGAAACACCCCATAACCCTTAGTATCCCCGAAAAGGGCACACCAAAGGATGTGGTGCGTTATAGGTATAGCTAGAGCATTACAGAGACTAAGATTTACAAGAAAAATAAGTAAAAGCAGCGAAAAACACTAAAATAATAACTTATCATTTAGAATTAAAATTTATTTCAAAATAAGTCATAAAACATAATTTGTCTCAAAAACTCAAAATATCTCGTGTCTCATGAAAATACATCTCAGTCTCACATAATTAGACTAAAAATAACAATAATAATCCCTCTCACAAGTGCCATAAACCAAATGAAAAAGATGAAAAGCAAAAGATTACATCTGAAACGAGGATACTCCAAAAATGAATCTCCAAGCAACCAGAACCAACTATCCTCAACTCTACTGGCCTATGGGGGGAAAAGAAAAGATGATGGAGTGGGTCAAATAATAAGTCTAGTGAGTGAAAGTAATTACTATCATTTCTAAGCAAGATAAAGATAGTAGACTTAGCAATTGTTCTAGCATGAAAGGAAAATACAAAAAAGATAAAACTCGAATAAAATATTGTTTCTGATTCTGTTTGAATGTTTGCTTTGATTTTTGGATTTGATTGTTCGCTTTGATTGTTTGCTTGTTTGCATTTTTCTTAAACTACTGTGATTAGGTTAAAATCCTAATTCTATCTCACCTGCTAACTTGATTAAGCTGAAATCCTAATCCTACCCATTGCTCGGCCTTTCCTATCTTTGTTATGCCACTACGAGCCAATCCTGTTGATCTCACAGAAAAAGACACCCCTTTAGCATTTAGGATGCAGTAGCGAATTATTTACCCTAATTGATGTCGCACGCTTAGTCACCACCGGTACACACTAACTGTCGCCCCTATTTGACCCTTTATTTACCCTAATTGGCATATGCATGCCCAGCCTCACCCACGTGTAAGACCATCAGTCTTCGATCTGAAAGGGAATGCTGCACGTATAGGTCCTAACAAAAAAATCTTCAAACTTTGCGCCTCTTGCCCAAATCCCCAGATTTGAGCCCCTGTCTACTAGCCACTTATTTACCTTAATCAACAAATGTGTGCCCAACCTCACTTACATGTGAGATCGTCAGTCCTAGACCTGAAAAGGAATGCTGTCGGTACGGGCCCTACATCTACATTTTCTTATTAACTTAATTCAAGATCTATGTTTTAAAATAAGCCGCTTCTGTTATCTCTTCTTTCTAATTATGACCTATGTGTTATAATTGCTCTTGCAACTGTTACTCTTCTATTTTCTCTTTTTATTCATAACCACTTGTTATAATTATGCTTGCAAATATCTCAAATTTTCCTATTTCAGTCCATCTCTATTTTATTTCAATTTTTCTCATTTTCATCCGATTTCTATAAGTTTAGTGTTTTTCTATTTTAATCCATATTTGCGAATTCTACTTTTATTAATATTTTATTCGTGCCAAAAAGGATTAAATTTCTATAAAAAAAACTAACATTTGCAGGCTAAATTCCAACTTAAAACAGATGTAAATAGGTGAATAAAATAGCTAAATGAAAATAGACTAAAACGAACTTCTGAAATTTACTTAAAAACTAACTGTAAATAGACTTACATAAAAACTGTCTCAAAATTGTAGAAAAACTACAACTATTGAGAACCCTATTATTTTAAATTGCTTAAAAATCTAAAATAATTACAAAACACAGACCTATGGTCCTTAGCTCTAACCCTTGGCCTTCTTGGATCTACTTATAGGCTGTAAAATATTTTTATTAAAAAGATTTCCTTCCTTGAAATTTTTTCTATTTAGGGTTCAGCCTCAGACAACGAACCCAACTAAAAGAAAATCTGAATGAGAAAAATAGCTACGCCTAAGATTCTATTTAAGTGTGGCTTAATGATCTCAGGCCGTCGGATTTAAAGATTAAATCTGGTGTAACCATGTCATAGGCTTACTAAGAACTGCCGTATGTAGCCATGAACGCACAGGATTAACCAAAAATCAAATTATTTGGAGTCCGGCTTATACCTGGACGAAATAGCATCCAGGAAATAAGGCGGGTCGACCTAAGTTTATCGGGGGTCGACCTATAGATGGACTTGAACCAAGCATAGGTCGACCTATTCCTTTGTATTATTATTTTCTTTTTTCCATTTAAGTTTATTAGATTCTGATTTTCTTGTTTCTCTCATAACTACTTCATACTAGCTCGGATTTCGATAAGTTATATATGAAAATTGATCAGAAAATAGCAATGGACCCAATGGTGCAACTTCCGTGGCTTGATTCTGATAATTTCACAAACTTATTTAATGTATAATTGATTTGTTAATTAATTATTATAGCTCAAATTTTGGGTTGTTACAATATGCCTATCAAATGGTTAATCCAAACAACTAATTCAACATTCACAATCAACTAAATCCTAAATAAACATCCCAACAAAGTAATTCAAAAATATTGGGATTATGAGTGTGTATATATAGCAGATAAGAATTTTTAGATATCGATTGTGAGTTAGAGAACTCACCAAATCGACGAGTAGAAACTACTGTCCCAAATCCAGTTGCAGTTTATAGTGCAGCACCAAACCACGCATGTCCTCAGCTCATGACTACAGCCTCACTGCCCTAAGGTGTCACCCGGTAGCACCTTTATTGTCGCTAGTGCAAGTCTCACTAGCCCCATCACCACGTCGCCTTCAATCTCCCCTTGCGCTCGCTTTGCGCCCAGGCCATGCAACTCCAGCTCCTAAAGTTGCATTGCTTGCTGCTAGTGTAACGACCCCACCGCGATGCCCAATTTAGCAAAGAACATTACTAGTAATGTCATCCGCTAAGCCGGAGAATACGGCTTGTTAAGGGCGATCGAATGTGAATATATCCTTATACTAATATTGACACGTCATTTATACATTTTCACTTAATATCTGAACTGAATTTGACGTGTACAATATTAATACAAAGTAATAGACACATCGATTTCTCAGAATCAAAACAATATATCATATAAATAACAATCACAGATCACAGTGGAACAATATACATATACAAATTATTTAGCTTACAAAATGAGGTACATTACTCGATTGTTATACAAATTTAACAATTCTCTAATCTCAATTATACATTTAATATATAACGTCTAAATTCCTAAATGACATATACTAAAAGTCCAAAGTATTTATCTCCTTGCTATCCCAAACATCCAAAGGTCAACTTGTTTTGTGACCTGAAAAGTCTCGGCCTGACCCGAGCAAAATAGCACTTGGGTCAGACTATCTCTAAATATCCAATAGGGTGAGAACAAGATATAACACAAGAACAGATAATATATATGCACTACAAATATCTAAAAAAAATAACAAGTCATGAGATTAACCTAACTTAGAATTCATCACAAGAAACGGGTTTATAAATTTGGGTCACGAACACAAACTAGTCACGAAACACTGAATTCACATAACAAAGCACAACATCTCTAAGCACACAAATATCAATAATTTAATTTAGAATCCATCACAACACAAGTATTTATATATTTATTTCAGGAACACACGACACAAGAATATATGTTTATTTCACAAACACAAGATACAAGTATACATACATATTTCACAAACACAGAACAGTCACAAAAATCCAAATATCAGAATCCAAGAGATCTTAATCCAAACCGTTCGCAATGATCGTCCAAAACAATCGCAGTGATTGTACTCAAAACTTATGGCAAACAAACAAACAAATTGGTATCACTCGAACCGATCTGATACCAAGGATCGTACTTAGACTGGGAACACAGAATCACAGAATGATCTCAAGGATAGTCTATACCAATCAAGCTGATCGTAAAAACCATGACTCGATAATTCCATATTTATTTAATATTATTAAATTATTATGTTTGTAAAGAAATACAGGAATAAACTTCTTAAGGTTCTAGCAACCACTTGTCGCACACAAAAGAGAGTAAACTCTAATGTGCCAAATACTGCCACCTTCAGTAATCACTAGAATTTAGCCAGTACGTCCCATACTGTATGGTGAAATTCAAGTATTCACCAAAAGCTAGTAAATATTACTTATTACGGATACCACTGGAAAACCTGAACCATATTCTCTTAAGGATCCAGCAACCACTTGTCGCACACTGAAAGAGATTACAACTCTAAAGTGTTAAGTACTTCCCCAAATATGATAACAAAAATTTAACCAAGGCATCCCATACTACCTGATGAAGTTCGAGTATTCGTTAATGGGCTAGTAAATTCCACTCAAACATTCTATTCAATGAGTTATACCATAATCAATGAAGATTTATTCAAAAGCATTTAAACCAGTCGATAACACTAAGTCGATTATTAGTACTCCTCAAATTATAGAATTAAGGTTCTCAAAACATTATTTAATTTGTCACTTATTAAACTACTCCGTTATTTAGTTAACTATCTATATTTACAAATCCATTTTATACTTGCCCTTAAATTTATAAAACCATAGCTCATTTATAAAACCAATTTGGTGTTTAAATCAGTTATACAAAACAAATAAAGTTTACACTTCATATCACAAATCAATATCCATAAAATATATATTTGTGTTTAAAATAATTGGTATGTCAAACTAAATTGTTTGGTGCTTACAAACAAAAGCAGTGTGTGTATACATTCTTGGTTACTAGAATCATTTACAAAAGAAATTATAACTACTTTGAAACAAGTTTGAAATCTGTAGTATGTAGGAAATTTTATTTTATACAGCCTGTTAAAATTTACATATATATGAATATGGAGACTAACAACAATAACATATCAAATATTTAGTATATCAACAGCAACAAAACAAAGGACTAGAAAACAAAACCCATTCACTCACAAAAATATGCATTCACACGTGAAAAAGCAGTCATGAGCTCATACATGAAAGCAAAGAGTACTAAGAAATTAAGTACAGTACTCTAATAACAAGGTAGAACAAAATGAATTCTTTCAAACAAAACACTGTTATTATAAAACCTAAGTTTATAAAATGCAAGTATATTTATATAAGTTTTTGATTCTGCTACTACTCTAGGCACTACCTTCTATTCAATTGCAAGTTCTTTAACAAAAACAAGCGGCTCTTCTTTTAAAGTAAAAACAGTAGATGTCATATATATATATATGTATGTATGTATGTGTGTGTGTGTGTGTGTTCAAAATAGGCTGTGATTTCACAAAGCAAAATAAGTCGGATTATTGTTATTATACACTTAAGCATTGATTTGACTATAGTGCATGGGCAACAGCACATCTAAGGCTGTCAGGCTACTATTTCAAATGAAAATGTACTTGGCATCCATTTGTACTACATATAATATATATATACATATATATATATATATATATACATATATATATATATACATATATATATATATACATATATATATATATACATATATATATACATATATATATATATATATATATATATATATATATATGACGCAGCGGATATAACGGATTTGACGACGAAATGAAGATTTCGTGTCAAACTAATCGAAGAACGATTAGATGACGTAATATGAATTGATGGATTGAAAGATACCGAATGCCCAAATTCGTTGATCTTCGAAAGATACCGAATTCTAGCTATCTTCGACACGTTGATCGCGCACGATACCGTGAGAGAAGATCTACAATTCTTCGAACGTTGATCAAGCGCACTTGATACCGTGAATTGGCTTCAACAATCGTTGATTCGAGCGCACTCGAATAACCGAAAGTGGAGATAGGAGATCACACTCAACTACCAATTTCAAAAGAGGCACAAAGCACTCAAACAAAGTTTCATTCCAAATCAACTCCCTTTTTACAAATGACCCGACCCCCATATTTATAGGCATTCACAACTCAACACTAGGTCGTTTCGCGACCTACGACATAACCCAGTTCGTTTGCGACCTAAATACAACACAAGCATTACAGCACACGACCTAAAACACTTACATCCCCAGTACACGACCTACGGCCTAAATAAAGTCGTTATTAGTTACAACATCACACTTTACAACACAAGCGACTCAAGAAACAACCGACTTACGACCTAAAATTTACAACACACGGCCTGAGCGACTTAAGCTTCCTCAGTGACATAACAATGATCAGCGACCTAAAACAGCAGCGACCCAAGAGAAACTTCGGTACCACTTCACGCGACTTAAACAGATGAGCGACTTAACTTAGGTCGTGAGCGACCTAAGGCTTTTCACTAGGTCGTTTGGGCGACCTATCATACCCTGGTTAGGTCGTATGCGACCTATCATAGGTCGTTGGTTCCCGCCTTCTGCATAACTCGCTTCACTACACTCCTTAGCTTTACTGCCTTGCTCCGGTACCTCGCTAGGTCGTTCCATATAGGTCGTTCGCGACCTAAAATATTGCGACTTAAGGAATAACGTGCTAAATCTCTGTGGCACTCCATCATCCTTCCCGTTAGGTCGTTTGCGACCTAAGATTACTTCAGGCTGGCCTGCATCATCCTTCCCGGGTTGGAAAAAATTCGTCCTCGAATTTAACAGTTCTTCTCTATTGTATTGTTCTTCTCCATAATACGGTATAAGATGTTTAACATTAAACACGTCAGAAATGTACACATCCTCTGGCAGCTTCAACCTATAAGCGTTTTCATTGATCCGTTTCACAATCTTTACAGGACCAATCTTTCGAGCCTTAAGTTTATTGCATGCTCCCACTGGAAAACGATCCTTCGTTAGCACAGCGTATACTAAATCTCCTTCATTAAATTCAACACTTCTTCGCTTCAGATCCGCAGATCGTTTATACTTCTCATTCGACTTCTCCAATCGTTCCCGAATGATTCTATGGCATTTTGTCAACCCATCAACGAAATCAGCAGCCCGCTTAACTGTCCCCTTCGGTTGTGGCACTATCACTAAATCCAACGGCCCCGTTGGTAAGCTCGAATATACAATCTGGAATGGACTGAATCCTGTACTACGATTCACTGCATGATTATGAACAAACTCTGCTTGACATAACTTCACATCCCAACTCTTCAGATTATCCTTAACGAGGCATCGCAATAAATTTTCCAATGATCTATTCACCACTTCCGTTTGCCCATCAGTTTGGGGATGATAAGCGCTACTGAAATTCAGCTTTGTTCCCACCATCTTCCACAAACTCAGCCAAAAATGACTCAAAAATCTGGTATCCCTGTCTGAAACTATAGACTCTGGTAAACCATGCAAGCGATAGATCTCTCTAAAGAACAACTGTGCTACATGGACTGCATCCGCCGTCTTCTTACAAGCAACAAAATGTACCATCTTCGAGAAACGGTCCACTACAACATATATAGAGTCATTTCCCCGTTGAGTCCTCAGCAAACCCAACACAAAATCCATGCTTATATCTACCCACGGCTTTGTAGGAACAGGTAAAGACATATACAACCCCGCATTTGTAGCTGTCCCTTTCGAAACTTGACAAACATGACATCTACGCACAAATCTTTCAACTTCCCTTCTCATCGACGGCCAAAAATAGGATTGAGAAATCAATTGCAATGTTCGGTCTATGCCCACATGGCCTTCTTCGTGTAGCTCCTTTACAATCTCCATTCGCAAGCTACAATCGGGTACGCACAATCGATTCCCCTTGAATAAGAATCCATCTACCATCATAAACTCATCATTACTTCCATCCTTGAATTTCTCAACAATCTTTGCAAAGTAAGGATCCTCCTCAAACAACTCTGGCAATAGTTCAAATCCTGTCACTTCAACCTTCATTGTTGTCAACAAATGATTCCTCCTGCTCAAGGCATCAGCTACACGATTCGTCACCCCTGATTTGTGCTTTACAATAAAAGTAAACTGCTGTAGATACGCGACCCATGAAACGTGCCTAGCTGAAATTTTGTCCTGCCCTTGCAAATGTTTCAAAGCTTCATGATCCATATAAAGAACAAACTCCTTCTGAAACAGATAATGTCTCCAGTGCTTCACAGCTTGAACAATCGCGTAAAACTCCACATCATAAGTGCTATATCTCAACTTAGCTCCAGACAACTTCTCACTGAAATAAGCAACTGGTCTTCCCTTCTGACTCAAAACTCCACCAATCCCAACTTTCGAAGCATCAGTGTGTAATTCAAACAATAACTGAAAATCCGGTAAAACTAGAATTAGCGCTGACGTCAATAGTGTCTTGATCTTTTCAAAAGCAACCCCTGCTTCCTCTGACCATGCGAACTTCTTTCCTTTCATGCAATCGGTTATAGGTGCCATTATGCTGCTAAAATGTGGAATAAATCTTCGATAAAAAGATACCAACCCACGAAAGCTCCTCACTTCAGTAATTGTCTTGGGTTGTGGCCAACTCCTGACAACCTCCACTTTACTTTCATCTACTTGAATGCCTTCCTTCGACAGAACATATCCCAGAAACAAAATACTGTGCGTCATGAACACACACTTCTTTGTTGCAGCATAAAATTTCTCTTGTCGTAGAACCAACAGTACTTCACGCAAATGCTGGACATGCTCTTCCATACTCCTACTATACATCAAAATATCATCAAAGTAAACTACTACAAACTTCCCAATGAATGGTCTGAAAATCTGGTTCATTACTCTCATAAAAGTACTCGGAGCATTTGATAAGCCAAACGGCATAACCAGCCATTCGTATAGACCATCCCTGGTTTTAAAAGCAGTCTTCCACTCATCACCCGGTCTTATACGAATCTGATGGTATCCACTCTTCAAGTCAATCTTTGAGAACACAACAGCTCCACTCAACTGGTCAATCAAATCATCAAACCTCGGCATAGGAAATCTGTATCTCATAGTGATCTTGTTTAGAGCCCGACTGTCCGTACACATCCTCCACGAACCATCCTTCTTCGGCACCAATAAAGCTGGCACTGCACATGGACTCAAGCTCTCCTGAACACGCCCCTGTTCTAACAACTCCTCCATCTGCCTTCTTAGTTCCTCATGCTCCTTAAGACTCATCCTGTAATGTGGTCTGTGTGGTAATACTGCTCCTGGCACAAGATCAATCTGATTTTGAATATCTCTCAACGGTGGTAACTCCGTTGGCAACTCCTCAGGAAATACATCTCTGAACTCTTCCAATATTGGCTTTACTTCCTCTGGAACTTCAACATATTCAGTAGCTTCATGTCCAATCAACAAGAACACCTCCGGACTCTCCTCTACTTCCTCAACAAATTCCTTTAAAGTCAACAAAGTCTTCAGCTCCTCAATCTCTTCTGTCTTGCTCTCTTCTTGTTATCTCTTCTTTGGAACCAAAATGATCTTAACACCTTCAAACATAAAGCTGTAACTATTGGTTCGACCGTCATGCTGCACTGCTCGATCATACTGCCATGGTCTTCCCAAAAGCAAGTGACAAACATCCATCTCCACAACATCACACCAGATCTCATCTTTATACTTCTTCCCAATAGAAAATGGAACATGAACTCGCCTGTCCACCTTCACCTCTCCTCCTCTTCTCAACCATGCTAACTTGTAAGGATTTGGATGCTTCTCCGTCTTCAACTTCAACTTTCTCACAGCTTCGGTAGAAATAATATTGTCACAACTCCCTGGGTCAATCACAAATTTACACACCTTCCCTAGAATAGTGCATGTCGACTGAAAGATGTTACTCCTCAACCAACCAGCTTCTTCTTCCTGCTTCGGTGTTAAACAAGACCTCCTCATCATTAGATTACACCCTTCATCTCCTGACGCAATATCCTGTTCATCCTCCTCTACTGGACTAGAATAACCTTCACCAACATCCTCACCTTCAACTTCAACAATCATAGTTCGTTTCTTTGGCTTCGGACATTCATTACTCTTGTGACCCACTTCCTGGCAATTATAACACTTGAAACTGTGGTTGTCCTTCGCCTTCGCAACTTCATTTACAACTGTTTTACTGACATCTTTCGAAACATTGGAACTCCCACTAGCACCTTTGTTCTGAATATTGAAACTTGTAAACACACCACCTCCTCGTCTTCCCTGCTTCTCCCAAGCCAACGCTTTCTGATGTGCCTCTGCAACAGATCTCGGATCAAACATGTTCACCATATCTTGAATCTGTATTCTCAACCCTCCAACAAACCTAGCGGTCAATTGTTCCTCTGTCTCCATTATGTCATTTCGAGCAATCAGTTGATAAAATTCATCAGCATAAGCATTAACAGTCCTCGTCCCTTGCCTTAGATTCTGCAACCTCTGATACATAAGTGATTGATAATTGTAAGGCAAGAATGTAGCTTTCATCAGTTTCTTCATCTTCTCCCATGATTCAATCTTTGACTTCCCCATTCTCTCCCGTGTAAGTTTAGTCTGCTGCCACCATGCCATAGCTCTACCTCTCAAACGAGTAGCAACCAACTTAACTCTTCGATTCTCAGGAACTTCTTTGAAGTCAAAAATTTCTTCAACATTAGACAACCAATCAAGAAATTCTTCTGCTACCATTCCACCCTTGAATTCTGGAATTTCCATCTTCATCCCCGATTCCCATCGACGATCATCTTCAACATCCCGAAATGAATTTCGAACTTGGTCTCGATCTCGATAATAAACACTTCCTCTATCACCATCTTCATCATAATCAAAGGTACGTCGATATCGTTCTCGACCATCAACATCTCTATGATCACGCATGTCTCTTCTACTGTATCTTTCATCATCATGATAGGGCTCATTTCCAAACTCATGTGGAGTTCTTCTCTCTTCATGTCTATACTCATGGTGATCTCTTGTCAATGAAACTGAAGATTCTCTTTTATCTCGGAAAGATTGCGGCGACACCCTTCTCGCTTCCGTAACCGATGGCGGAACTCGGTTTCCTCCATGGTTCGAGATTGGAGACCTTCTTCTTTGGCCTTCATTCATGTCAATCATCAGTTTCTCTAACTTTCCAATGCCTTCATCAAATTTCTCATTGATACGTTGTTCCATTTGCTCGGCTTCTTCCCTTCTATACAACGCTTCAATATTTTGATGACGATTAGCTCTTCTTGGTGGCATGATTGATCTTCACAAATATTTCAACAAGTTCAAACTTCAAAACTTCAAACTCTTCTCTCGGCCTTGCAACAAACAAGCTCGGCTCAAACTAATCCAACTCGACCTTGATTCAAACAAAGTGATACACGGCTTCAACTTGAACAAATCTATGCTCGACCTACACTTCAACAAATGATACCAAAATGGTGCTTCAATTCTTGGCTCAAACACTTCAATACAAACTCGGCCTACACTTCAAACACTTTCCAAACTCTTGATCCAAAATGATACGGATCGAAAACTCCCAACTTGTTGCAACTTTATGATGAACACGATGAATATCGGTCTTCAAACTCCTTGGCTCCAAGACTCGGCTTAGCTATGATTGGCTAAGTCTAGCTAAGATACCAAAAATTGACGCAGCGGATATAACGGATTTGACGACGAAATGAAGATTTTGTGTCAAACTAATCGAAGAACGATTAGATGACGTAATATGAATTGATGGATTGAAAGATACCGAATGCCCAAATTCGTTGATCTTCGAAAGATACCGAATTCTAGCTATCTTCGACACGTTGATCGCGCACGATACCGTGAGAGATGATCTACAATTCTTCGAACGTTGATCAAGCGCACTTGATACCGTGAATTGGCTTCAACAATCATTGATTCGAGCGCACTCGAATAACCGAAAGTGGAGATAGGAGATCACACTCAACTACCAATTTCAAAATAGGCACAAAGCACTCAAACAAAGTTTCATTCCAAATCAACCCCCTTTTTACAAATGACCCGACCCCCATATTTATAGGCATTTACAACTCAACACTAGGTCGTTTCGCAACCTACGACATAACCCAGGTCGTTTGCGACCTAAACACAACACAAGCATTACAGCACACGACCTAAAACACTTACATCCCCAGTACACGACCTATGACCTAAATAAAGTCGTTATTAGTTACAACATCACACTTTACAACACAAGCGACTCAAGAAACAACCAACTTACGACCTAAAATTTACAACACACGGCCTGAGCGACTTAACCTTCCTCAGTGAAATAACAATCAACGACCTAAAACACCAGCGACCCAAGAGAAACTTCGGTACAACTTCACGCGACTTAAACGGATGAGCGAATTAACTTAGGTCGTGAGCGACCTAAGGCTTTTCACTAGGTCATTTGGGCGACCTATCATACCCTGGTTAGGTCGTACGCGACCTATCATAGGTCGTTGGTTCCCGCCTTCTACATAACTCGCTTCACTACACTCCTTAGCTTTACTGCCTTGCTCCGGTACCTCGCCAGGTCGTTCCATATAGGTCGTTCGCGACCTAAAATATTGCGACTTAAGGAATAACGCGCTAAATCTCTGTGGCACTCCATCATCCTCCCCGTTAGGTCGTTTGCGACCTAAGATTACTTCAGACTGGCCTGCATCAATATATATATATATATGTATGTATGTATGTATTTATGTATGTATAACAGTGGACATGAACATGATTCTTCCTATTTGCATTTACATGATGCTAAGATGCCAAAATAAACAAGTACACGCATAGTGCCTGGCTACAATACAAAAACTGGTATAATATCAATACTAATATATATATATATATATTATATATATATATAGTGCTGAGCAATTTTAAAATATAGAGTGCAAGACATAGCTCTTAGTTCAAAACAGTTCATTAAGTATCCATACATATATATAGTTATTTATGAAAATCCTTTATAAAGAAATTGCAGTGATTTGTAATTTTGATTTGAATTGATATTATACTATCTAACTATTTATAGAATACCTTCGTTCCAAGTTCCAACCATATAATAGATGTTCCTATGTATGTAAAACTCCATAAAATAGACAGTAGCTATAATAAGCACAACCATGCAACGTGAAGCCTGACTTAACATACCAAAACACAGAAATCAAGGAATAAATGAAGCACATATTATTACCAATGGACTAAAAATCTGAAGCTAAAATTGAAGCTATAATTGTCAGATGAAAGCATGGCTCAAATAATTAAATGCATCAATCAAGATAGGGTTACTTCTCTCTTTTTACTTCTCTTGTATCAATCAGATGAAAGCATGGCTCAAATAATTTCCCTGTTTTACATATTAAAGTCAGTACAAGTCTGGATTCCATTGTTAAATGTACTTTTATATACATATAATGTTAGTGACCTGCTCTGCCTTTTGTATAGCTAACGTAAATTATGAAATAGGAGATATGAAGTTGTGTACATAAAGATTCACTTCTCAGCATAATTTGTTTTTCATAAGTTGAATCTTTAAATTTATAAAATGTATTAATTTTATTTTTGCTATTATCTGTGCCGGTCCAATGAAAATGTACTCGGTGGTTAGTTGTGGTGGATGTATCATCACTGAGACTTTTCGTTATGATTCATACTATGAGCGGATTTTCTACCATTTCTTAATTGGCGTATGCAATTAATACTGCTTTGTCCATTTCATCACAGACGAGTGTATTTGCGCTTAGCACATACTACTGTTATATTTTTTTATTTTTTTGAACTCTTGATGGATGTATCAATATTGGGTAATTTTGTGAATCAACTATTTTTCGGAATCTATGAATCTTCCTAGAGTGTTGTTACAACTTTTTTTTCTTCTAAATTATTCCGCCCTATTCATCATTCAAGCACCCATTAGGGACTTAAATTGCACATGTAGATATAGAATTCAAATTGTTTGAAAATTAATAAGGTTTTTACATGGATATTGTTGTGCCGCACTATTCGTAGACATGCCAAATATAGTACGTTTTCAATCTTTCGCTACCACTCCATTCTTTCCAACTGTCTCTTATTTGTATCCTGTTATACAAAGAATTTGGTTTTAATCATTTTATGTGTATCTCATTCTTTTCCTTACAAATTGGGTTTGCATATGAACCAGCTCTGTTTGATTGGTATTGTTTTGTCCTTGATTATTAGCTTACACAATAGTCTTACTTTATACTACTAACTTTTACCACTATGTATTTTACTTTCTTATCCATTTATATGGATGTTGCAAGGGAATTATATTACATTCATAAACTTTCTTCGATTTATTGGTTTACCATTGTTTGCTCAAACTGAAATAATTAGATATTAAAGCATATCAGTGAGTACCATGAGCACTAAGGCCGAAAATTTTATCCTTTTTACCCTAAGACTCTCCTTACTGTGGTACACTATTAAATTAATTTTTAATAATAATCTATATAATCTTTGAATGTTTTTCTTTTGATTTTATTGGTTTTTTCTCTTTCTGGGTTTTACATATTGTAAAACGTTCTTCCACGTAACGACATGCTAATAGTTTTGCAAGAATTTTACTTGATGTTAAAGATGATGAAACTATTACTTTGTAAATAGAAACACAAAGGTATACAACTCTAAAAGGGTTTTCTTTACATAATTATTAGTTCTTTTTTAATTTAAGATTTCAGTGCTAATGTTTGAATCTTCACCACATCCTTATATTCTTCATGGATAGATACTTTATCTTACAATGTCTATTGTATTTTGTTTTAATTCTTCTATTTAAAGTTTTTGCAAGAGTTTTATTTGATGCTTAAGATGATCAAACTATTACTTTTAAATAAAAACACAAAGGTATACAACTCCAAAAGGGTTTTCTTTACATAATTGTTAGTTCTTTTTTAATTTAAGATTTCAGTGTCAATGTTTGAATCTTCACCACATCCTTATATTCTTCATGGATAGATACTTTATCATACAACGTGTATTTTATTTTGTTTAACTTCTTCTATTTAAAGTGGAATAATAGTATAGATATCAAATATTTTGGTTAGACCCAGCCGTATAGACACAACAATGATCTTGGGATTTCATAGTAAATGCTTATATTTCATGCTAATTTTTTTTAATGAGTGAAACCAAATCTACACAATTTGTTATACTTTTAAACCCTTTCCCCATATTATATTTTCCGTTTTAAATATGGTCTGCAACTCTATACGGTTCATATATGTAATCTGAATCACCTATTTTATAACTGAATTTACCAAGGTCTTTGATTCCAAAATCTAACTATCTTCGCATTTTAAATAATGATGCACTGTACTCATTAAAAAATAAAATGGATGAAAATAAAATAGTATTTATTTTAAATAATGATTTAAGCAGCACTCGCTCATTACTCGCGGTTTAATTAGGGAACAGAATATAAGTTGCTTGCTTGAAATGCATTTAAAAAATAAAATCAAAGAAAATGTGCCAACCCATACAACAGTCTCTATACTCCCAACTGATTATAATTTCCTCCCAACATTACTGCCTTTATTAGGAAAATACATTATTTTCATTGTTTTATTAAAATGGCACTCATTATTTCATTCTACTTGAAAAATATAACTGTGCATTAATTTCTTTCTAATTAAATAAATGTTACCTGAAATATATGCTAATAATTAATTTCTTTGAATAGTCCAACTGAAGTTTTTACTGTCTTTAACTTTATGTTCTATAATTTTATCGTTTTTATTTGGTAGCATACAATATGCAACTAATATTTCTTCTTATGAAGTTTAATACCTTACAGCATGTTTCTCCCCAAATTTGGATTTTATTAATTGTTGAAATTCTTTTTCTTTAAAAGTTGTAGCAATATGTGGAAGTGATTTTGATTTGCTATTTTTGTCTCCATTAATTGTTTATCAGACTGAAGTGGATAATGTTCCAGAAAATAATAAACAAATGGGTATCATATGAGAGTAAATTATCTACCATTTCTTAATGTGCACTATACAAATATATTGATATTGATCCTGGTACATATACAACCGATACTGCTTTATCCATTTTGTTGCAAATGAGTATATTTCAACTTAACATTTACTGCTATTATAATTTATTTTAATTTTTTTAACTCTGGATTAATTTACCAACATTGGGTAATTATGTAAGACTACCGTTATACTTTCCCATTATAGAATTATGCCTTTGAATTTAACATTTCTTTGTACTTTTAGTGTCTAAACTACGAAAGGGACATGCTGTCATTGCACTACAAAACATTATACAACAATATACTTTTCCACCATTAATATTTTGTTTTTAATAGTGCAACATACTACATTATTTTTTTAACTTCGTAGAGTACATTAAAAACAGATTATGAAATTGAGTTACTTGACGGGAACGAAAAATAATATATTGAAATGGTAAGTTATTCTCGACTATCTATGTTATGGTATATAGTTTCGATGTTTTGTCAAATTCTGAAGCCCCATAATCCCTCTTATGTTAACTTTATGCTTCCTAGACATCCATATCCGCTACATCTGTTCTTTATTAGAAGCACATGGTTAATGAAAATAGCCAACACATGACATTTTATATATAATTTTTTTTGACAAAATGGACGTATAAGTCAAGCGTATAAACTATTGTGCAAATGGTTTATACAATCAGGTTTTAGCTATTTGTTGTGGAATATTTGCTCATCTATCCATTTGAGCACTTGAATAGGTCATAATAACTATAGTTACATGTGAACTATGTCCTCTATTTTGGTTAGTTTTCAAAGTGTGTTGGTAATAGTAATATATGTGTTTTTTCATGTTGGAGGAAATAGGTCCTGTGAGTGGTATCCTTTACAGAGATAGATGATACAGGTTAATATACATTTATTACATAACCATGATACAATTGTACTTAATTATATGAAACTAGCGTGATGCTTTACCTAAATTTTTGAATTTTGATAAGTTCTACTGCCATGATTACATTTGAATTACTTTTGAATCTTGGTGTAGGTGTTTCCCTTTTAAAAAAGTGCCCAAGATATGAACATTGCATATCATTCCAATGTGGCACAACTATTAGCAGATGAGTAAGTATTAGGAATAATTTAAGCATGATTCCTTTTGAAATGCACCAATGAAAAAACTGAACCATTTTGTTGCATTCTATTCCAGTTAGAGTTAGCATAGACATATGGTCTTAGATTTTAATTTTTAATTTTGTAATATTTCTTATAAATACAATTCTTAAGATTAGTTTTTGAATTTAACAACTTTGCTTCATGCAGATTTAATTTCTTTTACAAGTTACCTGTGCCACTTAATGCTTAAAGCAATTGCTACAATATTTACTAAGTACTATTAATGCTACTACATACTTATAATAATTGGTAGATGATTTCCATATATTCTACTATGTTGATTGAAATCGACTGGATCACTAGGCTTTAGTTTCTGGAAAAAATAAAGTTGTCAAAAACCAATGCTACGCCTTCCAAAAAAAACATTACGATTTGAAAATCGTGTCATCTCTTTTTGCTGGCAACTTAACATGCTTCACTTTCACTGGCCAATAAACATAAAAAAAATAAAAATTGAAAATAAAATATAGGCAGTTAATTGCTGATGTAGGATCTGAATGTTTAACATGCTGTAACTGCTATATTGGATTAAAATACTATAGCCTTTGTCTAAGAGTATAATGGTAAAATGTTAAGTAGATTGGGGTTGTGAGGTTCTTTACCTTTTCATCAGTATTTAAAATATAACTAATTTCATCATATAAGTGATTTTACATTATATGCATTTAACTATCCTACATTTTTTGGTTTTTTAATTTACCATTACACTATTTCAACCAAAACCGCTGCAAGTAATGAACGGTTTTGAATTCGGTGGTAAGACAATTGAAAATTCATCTAGAACATAACACAACAAAATTATAAAAACTCTAGACATGTTATCGCACATGTTTTGCAAGTGTTGCTACAGAATTCACAATGTAATTGGGACTTAGAAATAAAAAATGGAAAGCTACATTCCAAGTTTTAAACTTTTGAAATTTTTAACTAATTTTTTTCATGTACACACATATATATAGATATACTTGCATGCATGCATACATACATATATACTAACATTATCTTTTATGTGTTTGGTTTTTTTTTATTGTTGGAGGAATGATGATTCTGATGATATAATAATTAAAATCTTTTTAGTACTATATTTTAAGGTTATATTTCAAAAATAATGTTAATTAAGCTATTAGTTATACTTGAGTTTCTTATTTGCATCACTAATCTTTTACTTAATCGGTTGTTTCGGACTGGAATTTTTTAAAATAGAAGTGCTTGAGTAAAATAGGCATGAAAAATATAATATTTTTCGAGGATAATATTTTTAAAGATAGGATAAGCAGCGTGGATCAAAAAATAGAGCAAATAACTATTAATATTATTACAACACACTCAGTAATATTATAAATATACTCAATTTAATTGATAATTAGATGATAAAGGAACTTTCACCTTCCTAAAATATTCATTGCATGATTTCGCTTTGTATATTTTAATTCTATGTTTCCAATTGTATTCTTTGCTATCAAATTGGAAATTAGATATCTAATTGCATAATAAAGCTGTTGGTGGAGAAGATGAATAGATGACTATAGTTGTATTGATAATTAAGACCTCTATTATGAGTGGAAAAGTTTTAATCCTATTAATTCAAGTATCTTATTCGTTGGACTTTTATTTCTTTATGTTTTGGGGTTGTTTTGAGTTTTGAATTATACAACTATCATGGTTATTTTAAATGTTACATTCGTTATTTTCTGTTATCGAGATCTTTTTGTACTTTCATCTTTATTCTCACAACTATACATCAATGCATGTACTAAATGGATGCCCAAATGCAGTTACAAATTGAATATTTATTTGTATATCAAGGAAAGGATACCTCATTTCAATATCTACTTCAAGCTATTCTTTTATATATCTGTTGCAGCATACCCTTCATATAACGGATCTAGGTAGTGTTCTTTCTTTTTCTATGATGGTAATAAAGTATGGAAAAGGAAAACTCTCATAAACTATTTGACAATTTAAGCGCTTGCACTTGATTATAATACTTTTGTGGTCTATACTTAGCCAATATAAGTTTTTGAACATTTGTTATTTCTTATTTAATTGCTTAAGCTATAGTCACCTTTATTAACACACATACACATGTAGAGTGTTCATTTTGGAAATTCAAAAAAAGGTGATTGTGTTGAATTTTCCAATGAGGTTATAACATCAGATAAATACAACTTGTGAACGGTCAAAAAATAATCATGTAAATACTAATACAAAAAATTCGTAACAAAGAAAGAAAAATGAGAGGCGGTAGACACTTACAAAAACAGTTAGGTTTGGTACAGGAAGCTAACATTTTTTTAGCAGCTATGACTTTTAGTTTGGGCTATATAGGTGTGATAATACGTAACTACATAAGAAGTTACATGAGTGATGTCACACAAACCAGAATTTTTTGCCAATTATGTAATATAATTGGAATATACAAATGTATTTTCCATATACTAGGTATTCAATATTAAATGTAGAAGTCCGTCATTTGTCCCTTAATTGTATTCAACCCACCACTTTCAACTTATCTAATCATAATTTTATACTAGAAGACAAGCTTAAGTACATTAGAAATGAAACTTCAATATTAACGACCTGTTGTTGCTGTAATACTAAACTAAATGAGCACTCATAGTTTTTAAAAATTCATTCCAAAAGGGTGCATAAGTTCACCTTGACTCAAAAGCATCATGATTTTGTTTGGTTATTGAAGGAAAGAGAAACACAACAATTTGTTGGTAGGGTATATCTGTGATAGAGGTTTTGAGGTTGATTTAATCAATAGCCACTTTCCAACTACACCATTTGGTATATTATACGCGGCGATTTTGATGTTGTAATTTAGACTTTAAAACATACAATCAGGTAATTCTAATTTTTGACAAATATGCATATTGGAAATCAAATGTTGTATTACCATATAGTTTATGATGTATATATATAAGCTGTAGTACTTAATGCTGTATAATTACTTTAGGATGAACTAACATCATTCTTTACTTTAATTTACCTCAAATAAACCACTTTTCCTGCATTCAATATAATCATGTAATGGTATGCTAATGTTGTAGGTACCTCAACCTTTCCCACTTTCAAAATTTGTGTCCACTTTCAAGATTAGGCTCTGTTTACCTTGAATTTCATTACTGACACTAACTGGTTGAGTTCCTTCTATAGAGAAATTATTATTGCTTCCAAATCCTATTACATAATTCTTCCAGTTCTACACCCCCCAAAACTGTACCAAAAAACTACAGATGAGGATAACAAAATGACTGTTCCTATGCTACCGCATCACTTTATATGTTCGAAAAAATGCTGTTTCATTTATTAATTTGCAGCATACCAATTTCATATTACCACTGTTAACTAACTTGACATTTATCCCTTATATGAATAGGACAAAGGTAAGGAGCTGAGTAAAGATTTTAGACTTATAGCCCAAAATAAGTGAAGAATAATTCAAGCTATCCAACTACACTGATAAGTTATACACAGATTTAACGAATATTGAATGCGAATTCAGCTTGGACTTTTAGCTTTCGATATTCATCTATTTTCTTCTTTTCAATGATTTTCTTTAAGACGTGAAGAAATTCAAAATAGCTGCTTACTATATAACCAAGTTTTATGTTTATTTTTTGAAAGTAATATTCAATTAAAGATTTTTCATACTTGAAATTAAATTTTCCTTATTTTGGTTTTGTTCAGTCATGGTTTGATGATTTAAATATTTTGCAGGATTGTATGTCTTTTTTTTACACATGAATCGTTTTTTATTAGAGATATTATGTGGCCACTTTATTCTATGTTCATAGGATATTGTTCATGTGTTATAAAAATATTCTGTATGGTTTTCTGGTTTATAACCGCCACTTTTTTCTAATTTCATAAGATGTGGACATATAAATATGCATGCATAACAATTGAATGTTAAAAATAAAATATTTTAAAGTTTTAGAATATCTTGAATATTTTAACAATAGCATACTATCGTGTAAAGTAAATGTTACATATCGTTTTATTTCCATTCTACGTTTAGTATTTGTCGTGTCATAGGCCACCTTTGTTGTTACCAATTAACTAAATAGCTTACTTTAAACATTGTACAGTATCCACATGAATAGAAGTTATTATTTTGAATCCCAACACATTTGCAACATTTATAACTCTGAGTTCTCAAGTGCTCAATGATCATTGTGTTGAAGTAGTTATTTATCGTTGTCATTGTTTTTAAATGTTTATTAATTAAAATTTATACCATGCCGGTATATTCTTGAACATTCAGAAAATAGTATAGAGTACTTTTAAAATATCAATCATTGAAATATGGGCTCTACATCACTTCCATCGTAACTTTTAAGATTGTAAAATTGTAGTGCTCTAACTTTCAATGTTTATAAAGTATTTCATTGTTAGCATTTAAATGCTAAATTGGGCAACATGCTTTGCATTTACATACTAAATTAGGCAACTCGCTTTACAAACACTTCATCCAATAATATTACTATGAATATTTTGAGTAAATCCGTGTGCGAAGCACAAGTTTACACTAGTTTACTTAAGTAATAGAATTGGCTTAAGAAACTAATGAGCTTGGTTTAACCTTAAGACCCAATTGATTTAAAGGAGAGAATTGTAACAACCCTGGTTTTGGAGTTTACCTGTTTATAATTTAATATTGTGAATTAAAATAAAATTGGAGAAATTAAATTGTTTATTTGGAATAAACAATGAATTTTGGAATAAAATTTTGTTTGGGTTAATAATAAATGGAAAACAGTTTTTATTTAGAGACAATGCAATAACTTTATTAATTATTGTCAATTACTTCTTTTAAATAAAAAAATTCAAGTATTGAAGTTTGAGTTTTATGTATAAAAGAAAATGGATTTGCGTGAAAACTCTTATAACAAAATTTTGGGAAAATTTCTCGTAATCCATTCTTGTGTGTCTTGCCTTAGTGCGGTTCTTGTGATGATTTGCATTCATGCAGTCACGTGTTATGGTGGTAGCTTGATATCCCACCTGTCTTTTGTTTAAACCTCTTTTGATGATTATGCTTATTTGTGTAACTCCATTAAAGGAGTTAAGTGCGTTTCAGTATATTCGAAAAGTTGGCTCCTAGTTATATAGGATCCTCTACTATTACTGAACACCTTGGTTCGATTGCTTTCATGCAACGTTTTCTGTTCAGTTTTGGGTATTCATAATATGTTCCAGGTAACCTAATTTCATTGTTTCTTCGAGATTTAATCTTGATTGTTAATTCACTTATGTTGCATGGTCACGAGTCTCACCGACTTGTGTATGTGTCGAATTCTATTCGTGTAGTTGTTTCGAATATTAAACACCTTCGAAGTAAGAATGTTCTACTTATGAAATTCTATGGTACGCTAACCCTGAGTATTGTACTTGGGAAACCACAGGATTTGCCGAGCAAACTTGTCCTGATCCTTTCATCCTCTGTTGAGGGTGAATATCTATGATCCTATCTTTTGATTTGAATCTTGTTGTGATGAAATAGGTGTTATAGATAACTTCCATTATAGAAATTGCATGGACGCAATTTTGTTAAGGGGTGGAGTCTCGGTCGGATGGCGACGGCGCGTGTGGTATTGTATGACTTCTCTCCTCACAACAAAACAAACATGTGGGAGCCCCAATTCTTACTGGAATTCAATGATTCTTTTTTGTTTGAAAGATGAAGTATCCTAGTGTGCTCGTGCCAATTTTGATCTCAATCCGATAACAATTGTTCCTCTATTTTATGCCTGGAAGTTGAACCCAGGATAGTTTCAGGCCTGTACACATTTTGTTTTTTGAACTGTTGCAAGCATGGCCTGAGTCCATGTTGAGACATCATAACTCATTCGTTTCAAATTGGATTTGAGTGATTCTTTTTGCAGATTGAAGTAGGAGTATTGATTTACATTCTTATGAAATTTCGTGACAATCTGGATTTCTTTACTATTTCTAAACTACTGTCGAACTTGTACTCCCAGCTTACTGTAATTCAGTGTTTTAAACCTTGTTTTGGTCCGACTTTGAAACGACGCAGATTCTTCGTTTCAAATCGGATTTGAACAATTCTTTTTGCAGATCGAAGTAGAAGCATTATTCTATGCTTCCACGAAATTTCACCAAGATATGGATTAATTTGCCCCTTCGAACTCATCGTCAAAGTTGAACCTTTGCGCTGTTTTTACACAGCAGTTTATAGTGGTTTTAGTCCAACTTCGGAACGACGCAGTTTCTTTGTTTCAAGTCGTAATTGTATGAATCTTTTTGCTCATTGGAGTAGGAATGTTAAAAAATATTCCCACCAAATTTCATGTCATTTGGACTCTGCTTGCAGGTCCAAACCTGCTGTTGAACTTGGCTTCGCAGTGTGTTTTCACCCTTTTTTACACTTAGAATAATTTCTGGCTTTTTCTGATATTTACCGATTTCTTTGAGTTTTCTCTCTAGATTCGTGCACGGGTTTTACAAAGCATTTTAAAGTGTTTTTCAAACAAATTGGCTTGTGAAAATTTTATTTTGTATTATTTTTAAGTATTAAATTATTTACTCCATAATAGGAGGATTTCAAAGGCAATTTGCAAAGTGTTTTCAAACGATTTCTAAACTCATTCCAAATCATTTTATGAGTAAAATTACACTCTTTTGCACTTCGAACGAAGTCGGAAGGTAATTAAATGGTTGGGTAAAACACGTACTATGGAATACATGCGTTTATCTTTCCAATTTGGCAATAATTAATAAAATTATTGCATTTTCTCTAAATAAAAACTATTTTCCATTTATTATTAACCCAAACAAATAAAATAAAGTTTCAAACTTTATTTTCTCATTTTATTCCAAAATTCATTGTTTATTTCAAATAAATAATTTAATTTCTCCAATTTTAGTTTAATTCACAATATTAAATTATAACTACCATTACAATTTAATATTTACAGGTAATCTCCAAAACCAGGGTTGTTACAAGAATGCTTTTCTTAAGCTTAACCAGTAGATTTAATTAGCTTAACTAAAATTAGCTAAGCTAGGTTAAGTTAAATTTTCAAAAACTAATTTAGTTATAAATATATAAACTCGAGGATTAATTCAATAATATTTCAATTAAATCGAAATATAGAATTTTAAATCATTTATTCAAAGTAGATTGAATTTCATAATAAAATTATAGAAATTCAAGATTTTAAATTTATCAATGCTCATAAATCATATTTAATTAGGTCATTAATAATAGGTTTGTTACAGCTAGGCACTACTGCATGCACACGAGCTGACATGACCACGTTAACGTATATTGCAAATTACCTCCATCAATTGTCATTCACCAGGTCGCCTAATGTGATTTTCTTAACGCAACACGATTTGTAATTAGAGGGATTAAGGGTTGGTTGAAAATAAGGGTTCAGGCTTGTGATTAGGGCTGTTATGGTAATGGTAAATTTACCATTACCATACCATTACCAGCCAATCAGTTACCTTTTTCGAGTGAAATCGGTATACCAGTTTAATCAGTATGGTAATGGTAAATTTACCGTTTTCTACGGTAAATTATCGGTAACATTTCTTCAATACCAGCGGTGACGGTAATTTTACCAGTCAATTTATAATATATGAATTCATGTAACATGCTTTATTATAGGTATTTAGAACCAAACAAATGATTAAATTTAGTTTATTAATCAGGTGAAATAATTTTAAATACGCTTAACTTCTTTCTCATTTATATCTTTTATTAAGTAACACTATAATTTGTATAATGAAAGCACCGTTATGGTGTGAATAAGTGTTATGTTACCAACCTTTTTTAGGAAAACGGTAATTTACCATTACCAGTGAACGGTTACCAGATTATCGGTATACCAGTCTTCGGTATATCAGCCTATCGGTAACGGTAATGGTAAGCTATTTTCGTTTACCAGTAAAAATGATACGGTAACGGTATTCGTAAAATGGATAAGTAACCATTACCATAACAGCCCTACTTGTGAAAGAAGGTAGCCAGGTAAGCATCCAGAGAAAGAAAGAAAGTGATAAATTAGAAATGGGCTTAGGCTTTGATTTGGGCTTTGTTTTTAATCCGATTTATTTTGTGATTAATTTTCTTAGCTAATTTATTTTTCCATTCTCTTCTTTTAATAGCTTATTTTTACTTGTATATAATTTCAACTTGATTTAAATTAATTTACACTTTATTATACTGAATAAATTTTGATAACGACCTGTTTCATTCAATTCGATGCCCGGTTATTAATTTTCCACTATTTTAATTGCAAGCAGTCATTTATACTTATAAAAAGAAATTATCTAATTAAAACAATTCATTCAATTTCAATATATTATTTAAAAAGAATTTATGCATTTAATTCAATCTATTAAGTCAAAATATTTTATTAAATAGAATTTTAAATAACCAAAAATTTATTTTCAAAAGATCAATTATCAAATATCAAATTAAAAAAAAAATTGTTTTAATTAAATATCAATGAAATTACAGTTGAAAGCAGGGTTGTTACACACCATTTGTTTTGTCCATTTTAGTCTTGGGGTTTCAATCTAAACAAAAAACTCACATGACGTATATGTTATTGGAGGACAATCAATTTGAAAAACGAAGTTAACACAGCCACTATTGCGTTCTCAAAATCCAACCCTAAGAAACAAAACCGTACCGCTACGCACCGCCTACCAAGCACTCTAAATCTTTCTGCACATCATAAAAACATTGCTCAACTCATCTTCTCCCCAATCATTAATTAGTCCAAAATTACAACATGTAAAAAATGTTACCATACAATATTGTTAAATGAAAAATAATGTAAAAATAAAGATAGAAAATACAAAATGCTACAAAGTCATTTCATTTAACTATAGAATGCCACCACAAGGAAAGATCAATTATTATAGGATAAAATTGAAACGTAAGTGCTCTATTTATTTATAATTCAATAAATACAAAATTAATATTCAAAATAACATTATAAAATAACTTATGAAAAATAGCACGATAAATAATTCAAAAAATTTAACAAAAATGATACCACATCTACAAAGTTATTTAATGGAATTATAAATTAATTTATGAAAATATTATTATTTATATTTAAAAATAAAATAAAAATGATACTACCTTCACAAAAATCACAAAATGATACTAAAGGATGGAATATAAAAATCATTCAAAAATGATACAATAATTCATAAAAACCCACTACAGACTAAAAAATGCAAATATACTTCATAAATTGATGTTATAATTCATAAATACTACTAAAAAATTATGTTGTGAGATACAATACATATATTATCTAAAAAATGCTAGAATAGTCATTAAATTGCTACTATTATTTAAAATAATGGTATGACAATTTAGCAACTGCCATCGAAACTCATAAAATGCTGCTATAAAATAGATTATGAACTAAAATATATGTAATTTAATTAGTAAAGCAAAAAAATGATAACATACGGTAGCATTACCACACACATCTATAAAGATGACACAATTGTTTATAAACTGCTAATTTAATTTAAAAATGCTATTACAATTTAGAAATTGCGACTACAATTTATAAAATGCTATTGTAAAATGGCAATATAAATAAAAATGTACAAGTTAATTTATTTTAAAAAAGGATACGGCAAGGTAGCATTACTACACATTATCTTATTTCTCCTCAATTTACTGCTTCTTCTTCATCAATTTTCTGCTTCTTCTCTAACATCACTTAATCATTCATGTCGACAAATTGATATCATTACAACTACCAGAGTCACTCCTTCTCCATCCTTACTCACCCCATCCATCTTCAAAGCACTTCAACTTCATGCTCTCCCCAAAACCCTAGCCAACAACCACTGCCTCCACTTAAGTCACCATCGCCGAGATCTACCATACCATTGTTGAGATATGCTACATCATCGCTGAGATCTGACATGCATCTCGTTCCTCATATAAAATGCTAATTTACCGTTTATTGAAATTACCATTCTTTCTCACTAATTTTTGTCATTCTTCTATATATATTTGAAAAGTTTGTCATTCTTTCTAAAAAATTAAGAGGCTGTCATTGGAGCTAAAATATTGGTAATATTTGTTCATTGACTATTCTCCCATATAATCATTATAGTGAAAAATAGGACTCGTCCCTCATTTTTAAATTTCATAAGTGAAAACCTTTATCAAAAAAACATCTTTAAAATACTCAGCTATTTCTATTTTTGGTAAAAATAAAATTCTCTTTTGGAAATTAAATCTAAACTTTAATAGCATCATTCTATGTATTAAATTATTTTTTAAGAAATTGCAAATATCTACAGCTTTTTCTCTAGAAATATTTATAGTTTTTCTGAAACTGCAAATAATTTGTAGATTTTTCTACAACCGTGCTCAAACTTAAAAAAGTGAGTTTAGTTTAAAACTTGTTCTTGAGAAGGAACATCTGTATAATTTGAAACTTAAAAGAGCGTGTTCTATAAAAGTTTCCACCAATATATACATTAATCAAGGATTCACACATTAATATATTATGTGTATTTATTACCCATCATGGTATATAAACTTTAATCAAAGGTTCACAATTCTTCAATTATGATACTTTTATATTGATATACAAACCAAGACATATCTTGTAATAATGTTCCTTTATCAAATTAAATAAGTTTCGCAAGCTTGTAAAAAGTTTTTCCTTGCAAAAGTTACTTCGGTTATTATTATATTAATAAGGGAATTATCTATCTAATAAGAGAATGGACCACATACTCTAATATATGTCATGATTTAACATCAAAACATTTGCTTATGTAATAGATTTCAATATGCCATAACTTATGAAATTTGAATCATGTCCTTGTATTTTATGTACCACATGTAAATTTCACTATTTGTTATCCTAATAAGAGATTTTTGTCCCCTTTACATAAATACATTTATGATAGCATGATAGTTTATCAAACCATTGTTTTTTCTCAACTAATATAAAGTTATAATTACAAAAGAAAGGTATGTTTTAAGCTTATTACATTTGAATAGCAAGTGACATACACATTATACTATAATATATATGATATTATATCCATGAGGCAGTATTTTGTATTTTATAATATGAATCCGATTATGTATGTATGTGTCGTAATTATGGTTTATTGGAAGACTAACCTACAAAAGAGATGATACCAAAGTTTTTTGAAATTGAAGCACCTAAAAATTCTCATTGCATCAAACTGAATGCAATGACCCAGAATTTCAATCATTCGAATTGGGAAAATTTAATTTATTTTAAATATTAAAAAGTTAATTTTATAAACTGAATAACTTATATTTCAAATATAGTGATTTATTTGATAACTATATTTTTAATTTAATATTTGAATTTTTTTAGATAATTGAATCTTGAAATGAAAATGATTTAGAAAATGGAATTAAATTCTATTTGAATTAGAATGGAGTTAATAAACTTTTACTTTGAGTTAAAAGTGATTAAATAGAAATTGGAAATTTCTCAATTTAATTAATGTGTAAAAATAGTCCCTTTTGATACTATCTCGGATTTTAATGGAACCAATTTCATTTGATCCATTATAGTGAATTATAATATGTTGTCGAATATCGTGGCAATTGGACATGTTGTTTGATCATATGAGTTTGAAACGCATAGAAATTTATTAAAAGAATTTAAGTAAAGTAATACGATTTTGAAAAGCTATTTTCTGTATGATAGAATTGGCTCCCGTTATATATTCCATTATGTTCGGAAAGGGGTATAATATATAGAACGATTGGCATCACATCGTTTGGAGTTAAGAATTTTCATGGACGAATAGTGCCAAGCGAAATCTTCTATAAATGACCCTCACATTCATTCATTTGCAACAAAATAAACCCTGGTGGTTCACGGCTGCCTCTTTCCAGCCAATGGCTGAAAATTACCCTTCTTCTTTGCTTGATATCTCCCAATCCACTTAACGAAATCAAATGACTTCAAAAGCAAACATGAAGACCAAGATGAGATCTACGTTATGTACGGTTGGATCGATGAAAAACAATTCGAGTTCACCATAATCTAGCTATGAAGGGCAATGCATTTTTCTTAAACTACGCAAAGATGGCTGTGGGGAGGGGCGCGGTCGTTGACGATGGTGGCTCTGGGGGAGGCGCATGTCGTGGAAGAGTCTAATGGGCCTCTAGTTCCGTAGGGAGGCGCGCACGTCTATGGATGTGGTCGCGTGAGTGGGTTCTTTGTGCGTGTATAAGTCAGAAATGAGAGGGAAGGAAACCAAAGGGTTAAAGTTTAAAAGTAATTTAAATTTTTAAGTTAAGTTAATTATATTAATTAATTACTCGATTGTATAAGTTTCTCGTACGAGGTCCTTTTTCGAGTGTGACAAGTTGCGTTGCGTTCGTATCAGCGAGCACTATGCTATGGAGTTGGATTGGATGAATTCAGAGCTAATATGAATTTTGAGTTAAATTGAATGCTCGTTCGATTATAATTCAATCTGGAATGCATAGACAATTTCTAGTATTTTTGTGAGTAAATTCACCTCTTTTGCTTGCTTATATTTTTGTATAAGTGGGAATAAATTTATTTATGATGTCTGATGCTTGTTTGGGTTATATACTACATATATTAGTTGGTTTGGATGTATCCTTCCTATTGGAGTGGATGAGACCCTACTGTGCTCCCGTGTAAGAGTGGATGAACCTTTGTATACAATCCCGCCTCGAAGCGATTGATTTTATTTTTATGATTTTATGAAGCTTATGATGCAAGGGGACAAGTTGGAGGGATCCAACAGGATTCCTCGCCACTGTTGATTTTGTTTCAATATATATGATGATATATGATGTTGTGGATATCTTGATGATGTTTTTTGATGTGATTTGACTTATTTGGTGCTATAGTAGCACCGGGCCTTGTTTTTTGATATTTTGAAATATTGAAATGATGATTTTGATTTGAAAAGGATTTCGAAGTAATTTTGGAAGTATAAAATGTTTTAACGATTTTTGTTTTATTAAAAGAAAGGAATTTCTTTTAAATAAAAGTTATGATTTTGATGTTATAAAAATATAGCTTTATGAAAGACTTTGATTTGAGATATTTGAATATGTTTATATAAAAGATTTATAAAGGTGAGATTTTTTGTAAATAAAGAAATTGATTTATAATTGGAATTTATAAATGTTAGTAAATGGTTTTGAAGTTGATTTGGTAAATGGATTTATAAATAAATTTGATTTATAAAGAAATGGATTTTGTAAGTAAGGAATTTTACAAAATACAAGTGTAATAAAATTAAGAAGATTTGTAAAAATAATTTTATAAATATAGAAATGACTTATGTTGAGATTGAAATATGGATTTTATTTAAAGGAGTTTTGAAAGGAATGTTTTGATGAAGTTATATGTTTTAAAAGTAATTTATCTTTTGGAAGTAATGGTTTTAGAAAGTAATAGTTTTAAATAGAATTTAAATGGTTTTGAAAAATGTTTTTAAAATGTGATATGGAATAAAATCATAGATTTCAACATTTATTATTGTAATAGACATTTTCGGAGAAGGAAGGCATGGACTATAGCACCTTGTTATAGTAAATGATTTTTGAAAGGAAATGTTTTATATAGTATATGGGATTTATCTATATATTTATTTATCGAATCCCTATACTAATGTTTTTGGGCTGTCTTAACAATGTTTTACGCAACATTCGTTTTGTCCCAATAAATTATTTTTAGACCTTCCATTGTGAAATGCACAAATCGGTTCTTATGGCGTAGTAAAGGCTTGGTGCTGTGGGAGAATTGCTTCATATACTTAACACCCATCCAGAGGTGTACAAACTTTGGAGTTGTATGGTTATAGAAATCTATTTGGTATGTCTGTAAATGGCAGTGCTATAGAATATATTTATACCGTTGATATAAGTATATGAAAATATTTTCTAAGTCCTGAGATTAAGTGATTTGTGAATATGCTTATATTGTAGATTTAATTATATGGAAATGTTTTCCAATATACAAAATTGAAATGGTTTTGAGGATATATCTTTTAAAGATAATTTGAAGTGAATATTTGAAATTTATTTAATTAATGAAAGATTTATTAAATGGACCCAGTGATCGCTTATGGTGCTGGAAATTGGTTGTGATTTGATAGTTAAATATTCGACTATCAAAAATTTGGCCTATTTATCATTGTTGGTTTGGAGTGACCGGGGTTGGATTTATCCGAGAACTACTTTGGACCAATGAATATGCATCCAAATGTGTAGGTTTGGAAGACATTGATACATGGGATTGTCATAATGAAGGATTGCTTGCTGATCATTTAGGGATAAACTCCCAATATACGTATATTAGTAGTAGTCTCTTTGTTATAAAACATCCAATGCAATGACTGTTCGCTACTAATCCTAGGGTAATACCCAATAGAATATGGTAGGAGAGTGCCTTCGGTTTGTCATGTTCCTGGACAACTTGTATGGATGGACGTTTGACATTGCATTTTTGAGATTACATCATTAGTTTTTATAAATGTACATCTGTTTGATGGTGGAGAAGGCAACTTCTCTTAGCTTAACACCATTCTTCGAGACATACGAGCTCGAAGGTTGTATGCTTGTGAAAGTCAATAATGATCGATGGAATCGCAATGTGGCATTCAAAGATGATATACTATGTAAAAGGTAAACGCGACCTTTGGTCCCACACCCGAAAATGACTGAAATAAGGTAGACGCATCAAGGCTATGTGGTTTGCAGCCATTAGGGTATGATTATCCCCTTCTAAGTATATTTCTTCCCGATATAACATTCGGGATGTAAATTATTGTGGATGTATGCTATGGGGGCCCTTTGATAGGTCGGTAACGGCCGAGATGTTGACTTACTTGGTACCATCTAGCGAGAAATGTAATGAACCGTAAATTTTAGTAAATATATTTAATTGAAATTTTGTGAAATTTTAAACAATAAAATTTTGAAATAAAAATTTAATATTTGGAATGCGTCTATTTAAACATAGCAAATGATAAATTTTCATCAGATAGTATGAAAGTTTATTTTATTGTATAACTTTATTTCAATTTAAATCAGTTAATATTTGATGATAATAATTTTTTTCCAAATCTGAATATTTTTATATAGAAAATTTGTAAATCATATTCTGAGTGAGACGTCATATTTTATTTTTCCAAATTTGGGCTGCCGTTGCTCCGTTTATCTTATTTTCGATAGATTTATAGAGTTTTCGGATACATTTATCGACTTTTGATTGGATAATCGTATCGTTGACATCTGTATTCCATTTTGATCATCTCGTCATGCTGATCTCTACGGTATATTTATTTCTATGTTTTGAGGTCTGATACACGACAGGAACTTTAATCGGTGCGTCGTATCGGTACCCGTTTTCGTGCCTTTTATTCCTGTGTCCATTCAAATTTTCCAATGGCAGAAAAATAAATAGCTTAACTGAATTCTCGTGCCCTGACTTTTTCTATTCCCTATGTTACAATATATTTGTCTTTTCGTTTCATTTTCTGGTTCAACTTTTGTTTTTTATCATTCCTCACATTAAATTTATAATTGGTCGACTTTTCTATTCCATCTGATTTAAATTCATACTATTCATTCCTTTCCAATTCTCTTGGCCTCTTTTTCTTCTCCTCTCTAAAGAAAATAAAAAGAAATATTATGAATTATGGTATGCAAATCTTATGCATATGCATTTTTGAGCCTCTCGTCCTTTTTTTTGTTATTCGATCGTGCCTCCTCCTCATAACAGCCATGCAAACTGCACAACACCCAGATCCAACAACCCACCCATCTCCTATTAGCCATTCACCTTCGCAGCCACTCCGCGAAAACCTTAAACCTCGCCTTCCCCTTGCCGTTCCACCTCCAAATCGCCACCATGTTTTGCATCTAAGATCCGCCGACCTACCCACTACCCACTACTACGTCGAACACAGCCCCATCGACCCTCTGAACTCGTCTCCGCCTATGCCACTGGAACCACCGTCCCACTTCGCCGCCAATAGCTGCAGCAGCCCGAGATCCGTAGCTCCATTCGCCCCTCTTTTCCTTCTAGCCGCGTCTTTTCCAGTATATATATTTGTGCAAAAGGTATTTATACTTTATATTATGTTAGTTAGCAGTATATATATGTTTATGTAATAGTTACCCATATGGGTTATTTGGATACACACACACACAAAGTCTTATAAACTATAGTTTGTGCTAAGCTATGATTTTTGGAAATAAAATATTGGACAGTGATATATATACACGTTAGTTATACAGAAATTTTTGTCTGTTGGTTTCAAAATTTGTATATAGTAATATTTTAAGATATAGATGTCCGATTTTAAATTATGCGATTATGTGGGTGTTTGAAGTATTGATTCCATGAATTGGTTTTGAATTGTAAATTTTATATACATCGATTTTTAAATTCTACGCACATATATATATCTGAGTTCTTATAGAGGTCTATTTATTTATATAAAAGTTATATTAGTTATGTGTGTGTTTGGCTTGCTGAAGAAAAAAATAAAATAAAATATATAGATTTCAAATTATAAGCCTGTATAAATTTTACAAGATCTGTTGTTTTGCGATTTTGTTTTATATTCATTTGTTTCTTATAGTTTTGCACTTTGTTTATAAAGATTTCAATAATTATTAGCTGTTGCGTGTATACACAATTATACAATGAAGAGAAAGAATGTTATACATATTGTATTTTTTTAATGTTGTTTCCTGTTCCTTTGTTGAATTGATTTTTATTTTTATAAATGTTTTTAAAGAAAATATTGATCTTATATAAAAATATATCAGTATATAAGTGTTAATTATATGTTAAGCAACAAAAATCACATATTAGTTTCATATACGTATATAGCTTATATAAGTCTACATATATTCGCATATGCCTGCATGCTATTTTGGGTTTTGTTATATATGAAAGTGTATGAGTTGTATGGTTTAGTTTATATACGTTGCTGTACACAGTGCTTATCTTTGAATTGGTTGTTATATTATATATGTAGTATTATACAGGTGCTTTGTACGTATTTGGTTCACCTATATACGCTGTTTAGGTAAGATATATAATATATTATACATAATTTTCAAAACCTTTAATTTCTGTTAACTTTAACGCATTATAATAAATCGGTTATATTGATTTGGTAATAAGTATTGATTTTATTTATAACCTATATGTAAGTTGTACATAGGTGTTTATACACTAGTTTTATATTATTTCTCAAATTTGGTCTTCAATTATATATATATATATTGTATATATATATATATATATTGTATATGATGGTATTTAATATTGATTTTGAAATACGTATATTGTATATGCTAAAATTTTGTATATGATATTTCTATATATATACAAATAGTTACATACAGTCATACATATATATATATATATATATATATAAGTTCATTTATAACCGATCTCCATCAATCCAGCTTTGATTTGATTTCATCGAGGCCTTGTCATCAGCTTTGATCGTCAAATTCTAGCCCATCTCACTTTGCTTTGGAATTCATGTTGGATTCACAACTCATTTCATTATCTGTCTCACTAGCCTCGAAAAGTGAGCAATCACTCATGGTTAATGTTCTTATATTTATTAAATTTGATTTCCATTGAAACGTTAATTGAAATATGTTGCTATTAGTTATTGACATTGTTATATATATGCTATATGTTCACCTATGATATCTGACACCATTATATGTTATTTATATGGGTGATATATGCCTGTTATAATATTATCATATCTGTTGTCACTCTGCAAGTTCCTTATTAGTATACAAATCACTATGGGTTGAAATGATACATAACCAAACGGACTTTAGAAAAGGAGAAAATCATTATGAGTTGAAATGATAAACACAAGCGATTTTCATTTGAATTGAATTTGGGATTGCGGGTTGAAATGATGTACACCCGTATGTATTTAAATTACGGATTGAAATGATAAATATCTGTATCACTTGACCATAGGATAGAAAATTATATACAGACAACGCTGGTCTATATATAATATTTTGAAAAAGGGTTTCTATGGTTTTGGAAAGAAATATATGGTTTAATAAATATTTATTTTTGATATTATATAAACATTTTTTTATATATAGTTAAATTCTTAAATTTAAGCTATGTATAAATTTGTTTAATATAAAATAAGTTTAATGACAAAGTTTGACTTTATTAAAATATAATATGGCTAAGTATTTATTTAAATTATATTTTAATATAGAGTTTATAAAGATTTTAATAAATTAAGGTTAATAAAATGGATTTGGAATTGATTTGAAATTGTATTAAATTAAGAATTATATTTAATTAAAAATCGATTTGGAACTTGTTGAATTTGAGATTTTAAAGGATATGATTTTACAACTTGATGTTGATTTAAAGCAATTAATAAATATTTCTAGTTTGAGTTTTATTTAAATGATAGTGAATTTATTAAGTAAATATTTCAAAACTAAATAATAGTAAATTGAATTAAGATATATATATATATATATATATATAATATTCACATTTAGTTTTGAAAGTATAGAATATTTAAAGATTTGAAATATATATTTTGAAACGGTTTATTTGTTGTTCAAATCTGTATTTGAAATCGATGTAATTTTGAATAGTTTATTTAGAAGCTAAATTGGAATTAATGATTTGAGATCTGATTAAATTTTTAATTTTGAAATTCGAGTGGATTTGGAATTAATTTATGAAATTTGAGGAAAACAATTTTATTATATATACTATTTTAATATTTAAATCGGTTAAGTGGGAAGTATTATGATTTCAAAGTATTATATTTCGAAAATGTTTTAATTTTCATTGTTTAGTTTCGAAAAGTGTTATAACTTTGAAAAATGTTATGATTTTGGAAAAAGATATATTTGAAATGGAAATGATATCGTATTTGATTTTGAAATGGAAAAGGATATCGTATTTATTCGTTTTTTGAAATGGCAATGGTATTTTGGTTTTGAAGTGTAAACTATTTTGAAATGACCTTGGTGTTATTATAACGTTTGGTTGTTAAAGAGACTGGGATCGGAAGTTGTCGTACTCTCTGTCAACTCCAAAAACCACTTTAACAACTGTGTACGCGGTGGAGATTCCAGAATGAAGCAAGATGGTAGCGACGTTCTATCGAGTTATATATGTGGACCAGACTCCCGTGAGTTGGCATAAGGTGGCTAAAACAGGAGTGATTTCTTGCCAATGAGGTAACTCCTCTTATCATACACATTTCTGCAATACCATTCTATTACTTTGTGATTGATTGGGTGCACCTTTGATTTTGGTAGTATGGCTCGAGGTGGGCGGTAGCTGCGGCTATGCGTTACCAACCGTTCGAATGCGTAGTTGGTATATCTACCATGGCATTGCCTAGTTATGTCGTTTCACCTACCCTAGCAAGCTTTACTACGAGTTTGATTTGTGTCGTGCCTATGGAGTATCCTCCGGTAGCCTCTTGATCTAGAGGTATTATGCTACTGTATAGACTATTTGCACTATAAAATGTGTTAAGGGGGATATGGGTAACGCCTTAACGCTATTTTTATATATATTATACTTTACTTTAGACATTATTATAATATCGTATATTACTACATAGTAGATATTTTAACGGATCCTTAGAGGATGGTTATCCCAAACATCCTTTAAGTTACTTTTTTTTCAGTTGTTATTTCACTTGAGTTGTATTTATTGATATAAGAATGTTAATCCTGATTTGAGTGTTTTGTGTTTTGCTTTATGCTCGGGTCAGATTGAGTGATACAGCTTTTGAGACTCACCTTTGGAGTTGGAGCTTCGCTTAGAGATACAGCTATCTATCTAGCTTTCAGATATTCGGTTGATTCTAGTGATGTATTTCGATCTTTTATTTGACTATTGTATTCGAGACTTCTGTTGTATCTTGTATCTTATTTGACTCTGATATATATAGTCGCTTCATGAACTACTATTCATTCTGTTTCCGCTGTATTATTGTTATATTACGCTGTGTCTGTGATTCTGTGATTATTTTATTTACTGTATATGCTGAGTTTTGCCAAATATAAATTAATAACTTGATATTTTGAGCAATTCAATTCCGGCATGTTTGGATGCGAATGGTTGAAAATATCTGGATGTTACATTTGTTATCAAAGCTTTGATTTAGGCAAAACTCAACATATAGGGTAAATTTAATTATGGAATCACTTTCTTTCGAGCTTGAATCCCTTCCTCTTTGACTCGATTTCCTTTGAATTTTGAAATGTTCCCCTCGGTTCCAAAATCCATCCTTATCTCTCCCTATTCGTATTCTGGAGTATCCCATAACTCTACTTCAAATAATCTCTATAATAAATCGGCGGTTTTGCCAATCTTCGAATGATTTGTAAAGGGGTGAAACTCCTTTACAATATGCATTGATTTATCGGAGATTTCTATATCCTTGATTTACGATGCTATCTGTCTCCTGCTATACCTGAATTCTATCTCTTACGATCGAACATTGATTTGCCTCGGAATTCTACATCGATTTTATCCTTGAAGTCACGGTTGATTCGATTAAGGTCACCCGTGATTTATATTAATCTATCAATCTTCCTAATTTGAAATTCAATTATCTTGCCTCCCATTCAAACCTATCTTCCAGTTGAATTCTTTTGATTAGGATCCCTCTTAATTTTAATCCCTATCCTTGCTTTGAAATCCATTCTTGTATCGTCGAGCGAGGAAGTGTATTTGTGAATTCATATTAAAATGTTATATATATATTGTATTGCTTGAGTTGTTGATGTTGATTTGGGTTTTCGATCGATTCGTCTGATCATCGCTATCGATAAAGTTTCCAAAACACTTTAACAGAGCAAACCGACAAAATATTGTTTTCAAATTTAGGAGATGAAATAGTTTTTTGTATGATTATGTTATATATATATAAGTATAAGTTTCTGAAAATGAATTATTAACTGAATTAGTTGTCAAAAATGATAATGTTTGATTTTCATTTATTGTTTTGTAAACCATTGACTATTTCAACTGTATAAATAAATGGAATTATAAAAAAACATGGTTTAGAAACTATTTTGGAAATTTAAATAAATTTAAATCAAGAATTTGAGAATTATGTCTGGTGATTTCAAACTCTGGTTTTAAAGTTTTAAAATGCATATTATTTAAAGTATTTTCGAATAGAAATGGTTTCCAAAGAATTTTAAAAGTTTAAATCAGTACTCTTCTCTTTTGTCGCTAGAAAATAATTTCGGTGATGGCGGCCGCATCATCGACATGCATTTTCGAGTCTCGAAGTGGAGAGGCCTTAGTAGCTTTGCTACACTTTTGTTTTGGGTAAAATAAATTGATTTAAATCCTTGAGCATGACTTGATTTATTATATGTATATGATTACAGATTTGATTTGATATATAGTATACATTTATCTCTAAACGGTTTGAAGTTAATCGGGAATTTAATTCTTAAATTTATGTTAAAGGTTATTTTAATCTTAAAATGAAACCAAATTTTCAAATAAATATTTAAATTTGAAATAATTTAGTTGGGAGAAAGCTTACTTGTATAATACCCCATTTATTCTAATATAACTTATCTAAGTTATTCATAAGATGAATATGGAATTGGATAATACACAATATAAAAATGATTTTATAAATAAAATTTAAGTGCTTATAATAAATGGTACACACTTAAATTTTAATTATGAAAAAATGTTAATAGAGGTAAATAGGATAATGAGTTAATTGAATTACCTCTAGTTTAAAATCAATTATTGAATATTAATTTAACTTGAAATATATGTGGGTTAAATTAATTGTTCTATCTTGTTTTTCAATCTATTTTCTTTCTAGTTGTTTCTATTCTCCCACCTTCTTCCTTTTCGAGGATGAAAATATTTGAGTGGGGGAGAGTGTAACGACCGGTAAATTTAAATAGTTTTAATAATATATTTAATTGAAATTTTATGAAATTTTAAATAATAAAATTTTGAAATAAAAATTTAACATTTGGAATGTGTCTACTTAAACATAGAAAATGATAAATTTTCAGCAGATAAAATGAAAGTTTATTTCATTGTATAATTTTATTTCAATTTAAATCAGTTAATATTTGATGATAATAAAATGTTTTTCAAATTTGAATATTTTTATATAGAAAATTTGTAAATCATCTTCTGAGTGAGACGTCATATTTTGTTTTTCCAAATTAGGACTGTTATTGCTCCGTTTGACTTATTTTCGACAGATTTGTAGCATTTTCAGATACGATCATCGATTTTTGATTGGATCATCGTATCGTTAACGTGTATACCTTTTTGATTGTCACGTCGTGCTGATCTCTATGGTATATTTATTTTTGTGTTTTGAGATCTGATACTCGACGGGAACTTTAATCGGTGTGTCGTATCGGTACCCGTTTTCCTACTTTTTTATTCATGTGTCCAATCAAATTTTCCAATGGCTGAAAAATAAATAGCTTTACTGAATTCTCGTGCCGTGACTTTTTCTATTCCATATGTTGCAATATATTTGTCTTTTCGTTTCATTTTGTAACGACCCAGAATTTTTATTAATTAAAAATTGAATATTTAATTAATTTTAAATATTTATAAGTGAATTTTTAAGTCAAATAAATTTTATTTTGATTTATTGGATTTAATTGGATAATTAAATCGATAATTTAATATGTTAAATTATGGAAATAATTGAAAATAGAGTTAAATATGATTGAAAATGATTTGTAAAATTTTATTTAATCATACTGGAGTTAGAATGATATTTTAGAACTTTTAAAATCGAATTAAAAGTTAATTTGTGAAAATTGAATATTTTAATATTTAATAATCGACTGTAAAATAGCCAATTTTTGGACAGTCTCAGAATTGAACGAAACCAGTTTCATTGGATCCGTAATAGTTAGTTATTACCGGATTTCAATTTTCGTGCCAATCGGAGCTATCGTTTGATCGTGGCAGCTCGAAACGCATCGAATTATTTTTAATTTAAATTTGGCGAGTCAAAATAGCCATTTTTCAAAAAGTCTCGGATTTCGACGAAACCAGTTTCATCGGATCCGTAATGTGATATTATTGTAAGGTTTCAAATTTCAAGTCAATTGGATTTACCGTTTGTCCGGTACAAATTAAAACGCCTAGAAATCGATTTAAATCGGTTTAATTCAAATTGGACGTTTTCAGCCATAACTCGCACATACTTCCGAATTAGCTTCCGAAACCTGTTTCATTGTGTCCGGAACGCGGGTTAAACCCTAGGTACGCTGATTACGGCGCCTAAATCGGAGTTCGGAATTCCCGGGATGAATAGTGTTTACGCTTGCTTTTTCTATAAAAGGAGACGCACACCCTTCATTTAATAAAAAAAAAAAATACAGATCTAAACCCTAGCCGCCGCTGTTATGTTTGAACGGCCAGAAATTGTCAATTCTTTCTCCCTCAAATTCGCTCAATCCATTAACAATTACGAGAAGTTATAAACTACAAAAATGGAGAGCACGCAACGAGCTTTGGATCCATACGGATATGATGGAGTTTAGCGTCGCGTGGAGGGAGATAGGGGGGCCGAAACCTTGAAGCCTGCGCACGTTTTCCCATGCAAAACAAGTGGCCGAGCATGGAGAGCTTCAGGCCGAACATGTGTGTGGGTGGGGGCTTCGCAACGGCGCGTCTTGATCGGGTTTTCATCGAGCATAGGAGGAGAATTGTTTAACCCTAATTGGGCATGATGGGTTCGGTTTGTATAGGAGGTGACGGCCTGTAGAAGATGAAGAAGGAAGGGAGTGCGTTCAAGGGTGGAGATCAGGGGGTGCAAGGATCCAATGGCCCATGTTTGCATAGGTTTATAATTTTAAGTTTATATTGTAAAATTAGTTATATAAAAACTCGTGTAACTTGTAAAATTAATAACTTTTTCATACGAGGTCGAAAAAATGCAAATCCAGTTGCGTTGGAATCGTATGGACGAGCACTACGCGATGGAGTTGGTTTGGAGTCATTTGGAGTTAGTGAGAATTTCGGGTAAAATTAAACGCGCGTTTAATTTTATTCGAAATAAAAGCTAAAACGGAATTTAAAACCAAGGTGAGAACTTCTCACTCAATCGAATAGATTTCGATTTTATTTTAAATAGTTAGATTTAAAATATTTGAATGCATGTTTGAATGATGACTGTAAATTATTGATTGTTAAAATAGACATTATGCGCCGTTAGTAAGCGGATGTTATTTAATATAAACATATACCGCGAATATTTCATAAACAGTGAAATTGGTATTATATATAATATCAATATATATATATTGGCATATGTATATATTGCAGTTGATTGATTTCCCGCATTTTTTGTTTAGCGGATGAGACCCTATTACGCCGTTATTAAGCGGATAATATTTATTAAAAACATGTACCGCGATAATTTCGTACTGGAGCGAAATTGGTATTGTGCTAATGTTTTTGGATGCAGGAAACAGGTTGGAGGGATCCAACTGGATTCCTCAACAGTATTTATTTAATTTCAGATATTTTGATATTTGATGGATTATCATATCGATATATGATATCGTTGTTAGTCGTGATTGACTATTTGGTGTGTAGCATCATTGGACCCAGATTTTGGGATTTTAAAATGATTTTAAAAGTGATTTTGAAAATATACTATATTTTTGGAATTGATCCATTATAAATAAATAAACATTTTAATTTTTAAAGTTATAAAAATTATGGTTTTTGTGAAATATAGTTAAAAACTGATTTTTAGAAATACGATTAAAAGTCGATTTTTGAGAAATATGAACTAATGATTTTATAAAATAATTTAGATTGGATCTTTGAATATATGATAAAAGTTTAAATATAGGATTTATAAAATTTGATTATTTTATAAATCGAAATGATGAAATTATAAAGGAAATTAAAAGATGTTTTAAAGAATAATATTAATTGATTTATATTAAGAGATTTATAAACGGATATTTATAAATCGAAATATTGACATTTTAAAACGAGTCTTTATAAGTGTTTGAATGAAGTGAAAATGAAATTCATTAATGAATGAAATTTATAGAATTATATAACGGTGAAGTTATAAATGGAATTTTATAAACAATAGGTTTATAAAATTTGTAAAGTTCAAAGGAACGATTTTTGCAAATAAATAAATTATAAGTGTTTGACTTATAATTTGGACTTTTGGTTTATAATTAAGATTATAAATCGAATAGGTAAATAAAGAAGATTTATAAAGGAAGTTGTTATGAAATAAATGGAAATGGAATTTATAAACGTTGTTTTATAAATTCGCAAACGACTTATTTTGATAAGTTAATTGTTATAACTTATAAATGGAGTTATATTCACGTTTTAGACAGAGAATAATCCTTTAAAATAAAATGAATAGAAAGGATGAAATTTGTTAATGAAGTATATTCACGTTTTTGAATAGTGAATAATACGTTAAAGAAAATGTATTGAATGTGAATGTTTTAAATAGAATTAAAACGATTTAACGATGTTTTAATTGTGTTGAGATTCGAAATCATAGATTTCAACATTTATTGTTGAAATAGACGTTTTCGAGAAATAAAAGGAAATGGTGGACTATAACACTGTTGTTATAGTAAATGATTTCCGAAAGGAAATGGGTTGTATAGTATTGGGATTTATATATCTATTTAATTTCAAATCCCTATACTAGTGATTTTGGGACGTGTAACGATGTTTTACGCAACATTCGTTTTGGCCCAAATAAAAATGTTTAAGAGAATGATTTCCCTTAAAGAATGAATAATATACTTAATTCGATTTAAGTATATTGAATATTTTCAAAGGTTGAAAATAAAAAGATTTGTCGATTACTTATTTTTGATAAGTATGGAAATGTTTTCCAATATGAAGTGAATAATTAGAATTTATCTTTTTGAAGATAAATTGAAATGAATTATTGAAATCGAATATGCATGGATATTTTGAAATATAAATTCATTATGGAATTTATATGTGAAAAGTGGAATTTTTTTGAAAATAAATATTGATTTATTTTTGAAGTGTTGAAATTATATATCTTGTAAAGATATTTTGGAAAATAAATAATTTGGAAAATTATTTGGAATCTGGTGATGTATGCATATCCAGTGATAGTTCAATAGCCGACTATCAATATTTCCCTTTGAATGGGTATTTGATGTGAATTGATTGAATTTGAATGCACACTTATTTTTGAATAAGCGCTCACTATTCGGGTTAACCGGGAAAGGACCATGGGGTCGTATAACCCATTCCGAATATGTGATACGACGTGAATTGCATTTGAAGATCGGTGTTGAAGACCGGTATTTGCGAGAGCGATAGGATGACCTATCGATTGTCTCTGCACTGGGTCGCTCCTGGTATAGAGATTCCATAAGTGATGGGAAATCCGATCAGGATTGTGAATATCCGGATTGCAAGGACTTCTTTGTAAGTGCCTTCGGTTTTGTTCGAGCCCGGAACAAACTTGTATGGATTGTATGTCTGACATTACAATTTGAGATATAAAGCCGATTTCTTTCAAATATATTTCTGTTTGTAACGACCCAGAATTTTTAACCATTTAATTTGAAAATATTTAATTAATTTGAAATATTTGAATGATGGTTTGGATTGAATTTTCAATTTAACTTTGAATTTGACGATTAAATTATAGAGTCCAATCTATTGAGAGTTGAATAAAAATTTGAATCTTCAAATTTAAGCCGATTTAAAATATTTCAAAGGCTTGTAAAATTCATATTGATAATACTGAAGATTATAGAAGCTTCAGAAATTAATTTGGAAATGAATTTTACAGTTTTAAAATTTAATCGTTCGAATCGATATTTAAAATAGCCGTCCGAGGCACAGTCTCGGAATTCGACGAAACCAGTTCCATTGGGTCCGTAATATTGAATTATTGCGGGATTTCAAATTTCGTAATTTTTGGAATTAGTATGTGAACATACGACACATAAACGCGTTAAAATTTAATCAAATTCAATTTAAATTTTAATTTAAATAATTAGTCAAACATCAGCCACGTTCCTCTCCTTAAAACATGCCTAGAATTACGACTACAATCATGGAAGAAAATCGTGCAAACTATGCCTCTTTCGTTTTTAAATATTCACGTTCTCTCCTTCCTTACCCATTCAAACGAAATCATAAGAAAATAAAATAAAAAAATGGCCGCGTTAAAACCTTCTGTTCAAATCAACAGAAATCTTCTTCTCATTACAAATGGCCGCGACAAAAAAAAAAAAAAAAATCGAAAAAGGGGACTCGAGTTCGAGTGCCTCGCGTTCGCGCGTATGGGGATGAGGCGACGGTGCCTGGGGAGATTCTCAAAGCTTGTGACTGCGAGGGTTTCGATTGCGAGCTCGTGCGGCGATGTCGTGATGGATCAGAGGCGAGCGCGACTTCGAGGCAAAAGGGGGCAGCGCGCGATTAGGGCTTGAGGCCGAGTAGGGAGGACTTCGCGATGGCGTACGCGTGAAGAAGATGGTGGCACGCGACTAGGGTTTCCAATCGAGCGTGGCGACAATTTCGAGAGGCTGCGGCGGCATCGACTGGTGGAGTTCTCGCGCGTGTCAGTGGGCCTGGGTCGTGTCGCGGTGGCGCGCGACTCGAAGTGGTGGCGACGTGAGTCGCGTGGGTGTCTCGAGCTGCTGGGGTCCCGCGAGGGTGATGTTGCAGCAGTAAGGTATAATTTTAATTATCGAATTTATATATATATAAACAGAAAAAAAAAAAAAGGAATTAAAATTAAAATTTAATTTTTTTTATAAGTTATTTAAAGGAATTGATTTTTGAAACTTATAAATTAGTCTAAAATAAGTTTTGAGTTAATTTAATTAAATTTATAAAATAAAAATTAACTCGTTCAATTATTTCATTTATAAAAAAATAATTTATTAAGATAACTTAAGGGGTTAATAAGTTTATTCCAATTATTTAGTTACCAAATTAATTTTTAGAGGGGAAATTAGTTAAGATATAATTTTCGGTAAGAAAAAGAAATTTAATATCTTGTTAAGTATATTTATCAAATGAAGATTCAATTTATTAAGTAAAAGAATTAGTTAAAATAAATTTGTTAAAGGAATTCTTCGATTAGATAATTTTATTTGAAAGAAATTGGTTTAAGATTTAATTGTAGTTGAATAGAATTTATTTTAAAAGAAATTTAATTTTTAAACTTTTAGTTAAATAAATTTGCTAAAGAAATTTGTTTGAAGTTAAATCATTAGACGATTAAAATTATTAAACGGAAATGGTTAAAAAGAATTTAGTTTTAAATTTAGTTCAATTGAGAATTTCTGAGTTAGAATTATTTTCGAAGGAAAATTTGTTAAAAATATAATTTTAGTAAGTAAAAGGAAATTTAATTTATTAAGTGGAATGATTTATTAAAAGGAAAATTTATTAAAATAAATTTAATTAATAAGAAACTGATTTAAATAAAACTATTGATTAATTAAACAATCAAGAACGAAAATTAGTTTAAAATAAATTTATTTAAGAAGAAGTTAGTTTAAAACGAAACTATCAGTTAATTTAAACTATTAAAGGAGAAAACTGATGAATTAAAAATTTGTCAAATGAAAATTTAATTTATTCGATTTATTTCGAATATTAATAAATTGTGTAAATATTTATACTAGGTATAAATGAAGAAAACAAGTTGAATTGGAAGTGGATGGCAAACGGGAATAAAAGGTGAGAACTTCTCACTCAAAAGGAATTTTTATTGTTATTTAAATTTTAAATAGTTAAATTTAAAATTGATTGACTGTGTTGATTTGATTGCTTGAATGATGATTGTTATATATATATATATTGGATGTGAATAGACCCTATACGCCGTTAGTAAGCGGAGGTTATTTAGTACACACATATACCGCGATATTCCACCTCGAAGTGGAATTGGTATTATATTATATATATAGCAATATATATATATTGGCATATGTATATATTGCAGTTGATTGATTTCCCGCATTTTCTTTTAGCGGATGAGACCCTATGCGCCGTTAGTAAGCGGATATATATTTATAAAATCCCATATACCGCGATATTCCGTCTTGAAACGGAATGGTATTGTGCTAATGTCTGTGGATGCAGGGAAACAGGTTGGAGGGATCCAACTGGATTCCTCACAAATATTTATTGATTTTAAATATTGTGATGTTTGATTGTTTATCATGGATGATATATGATATTGAAAAATCGTGATTGACTATTGATGTGTTGCATCATCGGATCCAATTTTGAAAGTTTAAAAATAACGATTTTTATTTATAAAGGATGCTAAAGTAATTTTGAAAGTATACGTTTATAAAATATTTTTGGAATTGATTTATTTCAAATAAATAAACGTTATAATTTTTATGTTATAAAAATTACGATTTTTGAGGAATATAGTTAAAAGTGATTTTTGAGAATATGAGATTAAAAATTTGATAAAATAATTTAAACTGGGATTTTTGAATCTATTATAAAAAGTTTAAAAAAAAAGGGATTTATGGAATTTGATTATTTTATAAATCAAAGTGATGAAATTATGAAAGACTTTGAAGATGTTTCAAAAAGAATAATATAAATTGTTTTATATTAAAAGATTTATAAATCGATATTTATAAATTAAAAACATTAGAATTTGTAAAACGAACTTTTCTAAGTGTTAAAATAAATTGAAAATGAATTTCATAAATAGAAATGGAATTATAGAATTATAACGGTGAAGTTATAAATAAAATTTTATAAGCAGTAGGTTTATAAAATTTATAAAGTTATTAAAGGAATGATTTTGGATAAATGAATGAATCTTATAAGTTATAAGATTATAAAATTTATGAAGTTTAAAGGAATGATTTTGTAAATAAATAAATTATAAGTAGTTGACTTATAATATGAATTTCTAGTATATCATTGTGATATGAATTGAGATAGGTTAATAAAGAAAATTTATAAAAGGAAGTTGATATAAAATAAATAGAATAGAAGTTATAAACGTTGTTTTATAAATTCAAAACGACTTGTTTTGATAAGTAAATTGTTCTAATTTATTTATGGAGTTATATTCATGTTTTAGACAGTGAATAATTCTTTAAACTAAAATGAATAGAAGTGATGAAATTTATTAACAAGATATATTCACGTTTTGTATAGTGAATATTATGTTAAAGAAATTATTTAGAACATGATGTTTTAAATAGAATTAAAACGATCTAACGATGTTTTAAAATATATTGAGATTCGAAATCATAGATTTCAACATTCATTGTTGAAATAGACGTTTTCGAGAAATAGAAGGAAATAATAGATTATAACACTGTTGTTATAATAGATGATTTCCGAAAGGAAATGTTTTATATAGTATTGGGATTTATATATCTATTTTAATTTCGAATCCCTATACTAGTGATTGTGGGTTGTCGTAACGATGTTTTACGCAACATTCGTTTTGGCCCAAATAAATACGGTTAAGTGAATGATTTCCTTAAAGAAAGAAATATATACTTAATTTCGATTTAAGTATATAGAATATTTTCTAAGTGTTGAAAATAAAAGATTGTGAATTACTTATTTAATAAGTATGGAAATGTTTTCCAATATAAAGTGAATATGTTGAGAATTCATCTTTTTGAAGATAAATTGAAAATGAATATTTGAAATCATATATTCATAAATATTTTGGAAATATAAATTCAATATGGAATTTATAAATGAAATTGGAAAATAGGTTTAAAAATAAATATTGATTTATTTTTGAAATATGGAAAGTTATATCTTCTAAAGATATTTTTGGGAAATAAATAATTTTGAAAATTATTTGGATTCTGGTGATGTTGGCATATCTATTGATAGTTCAATAACCGACTATCAATATTTACCTTCGAATAGGTATTTGTTGTGAATTGTTTGAAATTGAATGCCACACTTATTTTTTTTTTTAAATAAGCGCTCACTATTCGGGTTAACCGGGAAAGGACCATGGGGTCGTATAACCCATTCCGAATATGTGATACGTCGTGATAAATTGCATTCGAAGATCGGTGTTGAAGACCGGATATTTTCGAAAGCGAAAGGATTTCTTGTTGATTGTCTCTGCACTGGCTGATCCCTGGTATTGAGATCTCCATAAGTGATGGGAAATCCGAACGTGATTAGAAATTATTCGGATTGCAAGGACTTCTTTGTAAGTGCCTTCGGTTCTGTTCGATCCCGAAACAGACTTGTATGGATTGTATGCCTGACATTACAAGTTGAGATATAAAGCCGATTTCTTTCAAATATATTTCTGAGGTGGCGGAGAATTTATTCTTTTAGCTTAACACCCTTCTCTGAGACGTACGAGTTCAGAGGTTATATAGTTGAAGTTATCAGCGATATATTCCCAGTTTGGTAATGTGACATGCTGAGTGATGCTGAAATGATCATTGTGTTGATTATTTGTGATAGGATCGTTTATTTGATCGTCTATCCTAGTGATCATTGTGTTGATCATTTGTTGACCCAAAGCATGGCTTTTGTATAAAGTATGTTTTTGTGGACGTGAATTCATCGAGCCTCACATCCCGGAAATGGTCAAAACAGGAAAGATGCGGCAAGGTTATTAGGGGTTGCTGTAGCTCCCCTTAGGGTATGTGCATTTCCTTCTGGAAAGGGGTGGTATCATGGTATGGAGCCCAGATACTTACTCATGTTGAAAACACTCTATTTATTATGGTGTGATGTTGGATATCGAGCGCTCGGTTGAAAAGGTCCTAAAGGACCGGGGAATGGCGTGCTCGTGTCAGTAGTTACCCAGTTAGGGGTAACCCGGCCTTGTGTTGGTAGAGTTCCGGTTTGGTTCTCGGGGGTGTCTTTCCAGAGGCATTCTCAGTGGCAATGGGAAGTTCCTTGGCCTGACCATTTGTTGGAAATCCAATTCCCAATACGAAACTTGTACGGTATTAGTTGTAGAACCTGCTATTCACTTATGGTGGTCACCACTGTTTGGATAGTAGCTATAGTAGGCATACGATAATGGTCGTATGTTGGCTAAGATTTATATCTTTACTTTCGAAATGATTTGTTCTACACTATGCACTAATAATAATATCAAATGTTATTTTAAATGCGTATCAAGCATCTTTGACTATCATAAGGAGAAATCTCCTCCGATTCTGCGTTTGCATGTGTGTGTGTGCGGGAGGCCTTATGGTAGTCTCATTTTTTTAAAAAGCATTGCGAATTGATTAAAAAAATATTCCACTATTTTGATTTTAAAGATAAATAAACTGTTTTGAGTTCTCACACCAGTCACATGACTGACTCGGAGTTTATTGTTTTCCTTCCTAAACTCTGGGTGCCCACCAATTTCTACACGGGCAGTCAAGAGTTAAGGTTTATCAGGATATTCTGGAATTGCTGGAGGCAAGCTGGATGGCATGGCGTATTTCTAGTATATAGTACTTCTTTTTCCGCTGCACTGTTTATTGTTGTTGTTGTACACTCTGATGATTTGATGTAATGTAATATGATGTAATGTAATAACTGATATAATTCTTTGTTTAAAGATTATTCATTTATTATTATATGTTGTTCCGCTGCGAATTGTGAGATTCTGATATTGTTCCGTAGTTGTTCTGTTCTGTTTTTTTTCCTGTCTCTTTTTCTCCCTTTCTTCTACTTCTCTCTTTTTCTTTTCTTAAAATTCTTTTTAAAACCCATAACTTCTCGGTTTTCGGCCTTCGATATTCGGCAGTCGATAAAGTGAGTGTCGATGTTGTATTTTCGAAAGTCGAAAATTTCAGAACGTTACACTGTTGGTGGCGGAGAATTTATTCTTTGCTTAACACCCTTCTTTGAGACGTATGTGCTCAAAGGTTATATAGTTGAAGTTATCAGCGATATATTCCTAGTTTGGTAATGTGACATGCTGAGTGATGCTGAAATGATCATCGTGTTGATTATTTGTGATAGGATCATTTATTTGATCGTCTATCTTAGTGATCATTTGTTGACCCAAAGCATAGCTTTTGTATAAAGTATGTTTTTGTGGACGTGAATTCGTCGAGCCTCACATCCCGGTAATGGTCAAAATAGGAATGATGCGGCAAGGTTATGAGGGGTAGCTCCCTTTAGGGTATGTGCATTTCCTTCTGGAAAGGGTGGTATCATGGTATGGAGCCCAGATACTTACTCATGTTGATACACTATATCTTTTTCTGTGTGGTGTTGTTGGTGACGAGCGCTCGGTTAAAGGTCCGATGGGACCGGGGGATGCCATATTCGTGTAGTAGTTACCTAGTGATAAAGGTAACCCGGCCTTGTGTTGGCAGAGAGCTGGTTAAGTTCTCGGGACGTCCAGCCAGAGGCGATCCCATGTGGCAGTAGGAAGTTCCTTAGCCTGACCATTTGTTGGAAATCCAATTCCCAATACGAAACTTGTACGGTATTAGTTGTAGAACCTGCCATTCACTTATGGTGGTCACCACTGTTTGGATGGTAGCTATAGTAGACATAGTTCGAAATGTCTATGTTGGCTAAGATTTATATTCTACTTTCGAAATGAATTTTTCCTACACTATGCACTAGTAATAATATAAAATGTTATTTTAAATGCGTATCAAGCATCTTTGACTATCATAAGGAGAAATCTCCTCCGATTCTGCGTTTGCATGTGTGTGTGTGCGGGAGGCCTTATGGTAGTCTCATTTTTTAAAAGCATTGCGAATTGATTAAAAATATTCCTCTATTTTGATTTTAAAGTTAAATAAACTGTTTTGAGTTCTCACACCAGTCACATGACTGACTTGGAGTTTATTGTTTTCCTTCCTAAACTCTGGGTGCCCACCAATTTTCCACACGGGCAGTTAAGAGTTAGGTTCATCAGGATATTCTGGATATTCTGGAGTTGCTGGAGGCAAGCTGGATGGCATGGCGTATTACTAGTTTATATAGTATTTCTTTTTCCGCTGCATTGTTTGTTGTTGTATGTTGTTGTACACTCTGATGTGATGATATGATGTAATGAAATATAATGTAATGTAATAACTGATATAGTTCTTTGTTTAAAGATTATTCATTTATTATTATATGTTGTTCCGCTGCGAATTGTGAGATTGTTCTGTTGTTTTCTGTCCCGTCCTATTTTCTTCTGTTTTTTTTCTTTTTTTTTCCCTCTATTCTCTTTTTCTTCTATTTTAAAAATTCTCTGTTTTCAAATTTCTTTTCTCCCTCTATTTTCTATCTTCTTATCTCTTCTTCTCTTTCTATCTTTTTCTTAAATTCTTTTTAAAACCCATAACATTCCGTGTTTTCGGCCTTCGATATTCGGCAGTCGATAAAGTGAGTGTCGATGTCGGATTTTTCGAAAGACGAAAATCCGTGTTGTTACATCTGGTATCAGAGCTGATGGTTAAGCGACAACCATGGTTCTGTTGGGTATTAACTCATTAGAGATAGAGTCAGTAGTACTCTAGATTGAGTTTGAGTGTAATAATAGATACGAGGGCGTATTTGTTAGTGAATATGAAATTGTTTTATATTGTGATGATTGGTTTATTGAGTGGCATATGAACCTTCCTCAGCACGGTATGTACAACTTTGCCGAAAGGGTTTCTAAACACTTGAATAGAACAATTCGACATAATATTGATTTTAAATTGGGTAAATGAAATAATTTTACCTCGATTATATTTTATATATGAAAGAAATAATTTTTCAAAATTATCAAAGTGTATAAGTTGATTGTTAGGTTGTTTGAATAATCTAAATAAAAGAATAATTGTATAAGTATAAAGAATTATAAGAATTGAAATTATAATTAAAGTGATTTACAATTGTGAAATAAACTTATATATATAAGAAGTGAAACTATATAAAATATGAGTTGTAAATAAAGGATGTATAAATGGAATATAACTTAAGTTATGTAAATGAAATTCAACTTTGTAATTGAATTGAATGAATGGATTGAATGTTAATCAATTAAATGTAATTTAAGTTGATAAGGAATAATTAATGAAAGTATTAATTCATTGAAATCAAATGTTATTAGAAGTTGAATAAAATTGAATGAAAATCAATTTAATAAAACCAATTGGAAAGTAAAGATGTTAAACCAAAATGAATGTAAGCAAAGTAAAGGAATTTGGTTGAAATTAATATACATTGGTTGTTATATGATTGTTGATAGGTTGTAATAATTCATTAAGTGTTAATGAAATTGAAACCTATGAAATTGAATTCAAACTTGAAGAAAATAAGTTGAATAGAATTGAATGTGAATTGGATTCAATTAGTAAATGTAAACTAATTGAATTGAAAATGAATGTTGATAAAATCCAATGTAAATAAATCAAATGTGATTTAAAGTGAAAACCAATTCATTAAATATTAATGAGAATATAAATGAATATTGTTGGTTATGGAATGTAGTTGGTTGATGGTTGAATATATATTGCATTTGCTATGTGACATATATAGTTGATATGTTGCTATATGTTGTATATTGAGATTATTTGCATATGTGCATGTTCTCATGTTGTTTGTTGAGTGATTAGTAGGTGCGGATCGCGTTGCTTCGCATTTGGAGCTCGCTTTTGCGCTATATTAGCCGTATATGCTTGCTAATAAAATATAAGGTACATATCTCGGATTAAATATCGTACTTTTACACTTTTTTCCCTTCGGGATGCCTCATTACTTGATGAGATGTATATTTGTGATATATATACTGTCATTTTTTTTTTCGGATCGAGCCGCGCAAAGGAGACTATGGCGAATTTTTCCGAAAATTTAAGGCGTTAGAAAATTTTTGAGAAAATTGGGAAAATTTTGAAAACTTTAAACTTTATTTTGGAATTGAAAGTTAAACAATAGTAGTTGTTTTTGAAAAAAATAACTAAGTATGATTTGGAAACTTAGTAAGTTATTGCAAGAGGTTTAATTATGAATTTAGGGAAAGTTAATAGATTTTGTAACCTTTCTTACTTGTAATTTCGAGGACGAAATTCTTTTAAGGGGGAAAGATTGTAACGACCCAGAATTTTTATTAATTAAAAATTGAATATTTAATTAATTTTAAATATTTATAAGTGAATTTTTAAGTCAAATAAATTTTATTTTGATTTATTGGATTTAATTGGATAATTAAATCGATAATTTAATATGTTAAATTATGGAAATAATTGAAAATAGAGTTAAATATGATTGAAAATGATTTGTAAAATTTTATTTAATCATACTGGAGTTAGAATGATATTTTAGAACTTTTAAAATCGAATTAAAAGTTAATTTGTGAAAATTGAATATTTTAATATTTAATAATCGACTGTAAAATAGCCAATTTTTGGACAGTCTCAAAATTGAACGAAACCAGTTTCATTGGATCCGTAATAGTTAGTTATTACCGGATTTCAATTTTCGTGCCAATCGGAGCTATCGTTTGATCGTGGCAGCTCGAAACGCATCGAATTATTTTTAATTTAAATTTGGCGAGTCAAAATAGCCATTTTTCAAAAAGTCTCGGATTTCGACGAAACCAGTTTCATCGGATCCGTAATGTGATATTATTGTAAGGTTTCAAATTTCAAGTCAATTGGATTTACCGTTTGTCCGGTACAAATTAAAACGCCTAGAAATCGATTTAAATCGGTTTAATTCAAATTGGACGTTTTCAGCCATAACTCGCACATACTTCCGAATTAGCTTCCGAAACCTGTTTCATTGTGTCCGGAACGCGGGGTAAACCCTAGGTACGCTGGTTACGGCGCCTAAATCGGAGTTCGGAATTCCCGGGATGAATAGTGTTTACGCTTGCTTTTTCTATAAAAGGAGACACACACCCTTCATTTAATAAAAAATAATAATAATACAGATCTAAACCCTAGCCGCCGCTGTTATGTTTGAACGGCCAGAAATTGTCAATTCTTTCTCCCTCAAATTCGCTCAATCCATTAACAATTACGAGAAGTTATAAACTACAAAAATGGAGAGCACGCAACGAGCTTTGGATCCATACGGATATGATGGAGTTTAGCGTCGCGTGGAGGGAGATAGGGGGGCCGAAACCTTGAAGCCTGTGCACGTTTTCCCATGCAAAACAAGTGGCCGAGCATGGAGAGCTTCAGGCCGAACATGTGTGTGGGTGGGGGCTTCGCAACGGCGCGTCTTGATCGGGTTTTCATCGAGCATAGGAGGAGAATTGTTTAACCCTAATTGGGCATGATGGGTTCGGTTTGTATAGGAGGTGACGGCCTGTAGAAGATGAAGAAGGAAGGGAGTGCGTTCAAGGGTGGAGATCAGGGGGTGCAAGGATCCAATGGCCCATGTTTGCATAGGTTTATAATTTTAAGTTTATATTGTAAAATTAGTTATATAAAAACTCGTGTAACTTGTAAAATTAATAACTTTTTCATACGAGGTCGAAAAAATGCAAATCCAGTTGCGTTGGAATCGTATGGACGAGCACTACGCGATGGACTTGGTTTGGAATCGTTTGGAGTTAGTGAGAATTTCGGGTAAAATTAAACGCGCGTTTAATTTTATTCGAAATAAAAGCTAAAACGGAATTTAAAACCAAGGTGAGAACTTCTCACTCAATCGAATAGATTTCGATTTTATTTTAAATAGTTAGATTTAAAATATTTGAATGCATGTTTGAATGATGACTGTAAATTATTGATTGTTAAAATAGACATTATGCGCCGTTAGTAAGCGGATGTTATTTAATATAAACATATACCGCGAATATTTCATAAACAGTGAAATTGGTATTATATATAATATCAATATATATATATTGGCATATGTATATATTGCAGTTGATTGATTTCCCGCATTTTTTGTTTAGCGGATGAGACCCTATTACGCCGTTATTAAGCGGATAATATTTATTAAAAACATGTACCGCGATAATTTCGTACTGGAGCGAAATTGGTATTGTGCTAATGTTTTTGGATGCAGGAAACAGGTTGGAGGGATCCAACTGGATTCCTCAATAGTATTTATTTAATTTCAGATATTTTGATATTTGATGGATTATCATATCGATATATGATATCGTTGTTAGTCGTGATTGACTATTTGGTGTGTAGCATCATTGGACCCAGATTTTGGGATTTTAAAATGATTTTAAAAGTGATTTTGAAAATATACTATATTTTTGGAATTGATCCATTATAAATAAATAAACATTTTAATTTTTAAAGTTATAAAAATTATGGTTTTTGTGAAATATAGTTAAAAAGCTGATTTTTAGAAATACGATTAAAAGTCGATTTTTGAGAAATATGAACTAATGATTTTATAAAATAATTTAGATTGGATCTTTGAATATATGATAAAAGTTTAAATATAGGATTTATAAAATTTGATTATTTTATAAATCGAAATGATGAAATTATAAAGGAAATTAAAAGATGTTTTAAAGAATAATATTAATTGATTTATATTAAGAGATTTATAAACGGATATTTATAAATCGAAATATTGACATTTTAAAACGAGTCTTTATAAGTGTTTGAATGAAGTGAAAATGAAATTCATTAATGAATGAAATTTATAGAATTATATAACGGTGAAGTTATAAATGGAATTTTATAAACAATAGGTTTATAAAATTTGTAAAGTTCAAAGGAACGATTTTTGCAAATAAATAAATTATAAGTGTTTGACTTATAATTTGGACTTTTGGTTTATAATTAAGATTATAAATCGAATAGGTAAATAAAGAAGATTTATAAAGGAAGTTGTTATGAAATAAATGGAAATGGAATTTATAAACGTTGTTTTATAAATTCGCAAACGACTTATTTTGATAAGTTAATTGTTATAACTTATAAATGGAGTTATATTCACGTTTTAGACAGAGAATAATCCTTTAAAATAAAATGAATAGAAAGGATGAAATTTGTTAATGAAGTATATTCACGTTTTTGAATAGTGAATAATACGTTAAAGAAAATGTATTGAATGTGAATGTTTTAAATAGAATTAAAACGATTTAACGATGTTTTAATTGTGTTGAGATTCGAAATCATAGATTTCAACATTTATTGTTGAAATAGACGTTTTCGAGAAATAAAAGGAAATGGTGGACTATAACACTGTTGTTATAGTAAATGATTTCCGAAAGGAAATGGGTTGTATAGTATTGGGATTTATATATCTATTTAATTTCAAATCCCTATACTAGTGATTTTGGGACGTGTAACGATGTTTTACGCAACATTCGTTTTGGCCCAAATAAAAATGTTTAAGAGAATGATTTCCCTTAAAGAATGAATAATATACTTAATTCGATTTAAGTATATTGAATATTTTCAAAGGTTGAAAATAAAAAGATTTGTCGATTACTTATTTTTGATAAGTATGGAAATGTTTTCCAATATGAAGTGAATAATTAGAATTTATCTTTTTGAAGATAAATTGAAATGAATTATTGAAATCGAATATGCATGGATATTTTGAAATATAAATTCATTATGGAATTTATATGTGAAAAGTGGAATTTGTTTGAAAATAAATATTGATTTATTTTTGAAGTGTTGAAATTATATATCTTGTAAAGATATTTTGGAAAATAAATAATTTGGAAAATTATTTGGAATCTGGTGATGTATGCATATCCAGTGATAGTTCAATAGCCGACTATCAATATTTCCCTTTGAATGGGTATTTGATGTGAATTGATTGAATTTGAATGCACACTTATTTTTGAATAAGCGCTCACTATTCGGGTTAACCGGGAAAGGACCATGGGGTCGTATAACCCATTCCGAATATGTGATACGACGTGAATTGCATTTGAAGATCGGTGTTGAAGACCGGTATTTGCGAGAGCGATAGGATGACCTATCGATTGTCTCTGCACTGGGTCGCTCCTGGTATAGAGATTCCATAAGTGATGGGAAATCCGATCAGGATTGTGAATATCCGGATTGCAAGGACTTCTTTGTAAGTGCCTTCGGTTTTGTTCGAGCCCGGAACAAACTTGTATGGATTGTATGTCTGACATTACAATTTGAGATATAAAGCCGATTTCTTTCAAATATATTTCTGTTGGTGGCGGAGAATTTATTCTTTGCTTAACACCCTTCTTTGAGACGTATGTGCTCAAAGGTTATATAGTTGAAGTTATCAGCGATATATTCCTAGTTTGGTAATGTGACATGCTGAGTGATGCTGAAATGATCATCGTGTTGATTATTTGTGATAGGATCATTTATTTGATCGTCTATCTTAGTGATCATTGTGTTGATCATTTGTTGACCCAAAGCATAGCTTTTGTATAAAGTATGTTTTTGTGGACGTGAATTCGTCGAGCCTCACATCCCGGTAATGGTCAAAACAGGAATGATGCGGCAAGGTTATGAGGGGTAGCTCCCTTTAGGGTATGTGCATTTCCTTCTGGAAAGGGTGGTATCATGGTATGGAGCCCAGATACTTACTCATGTTGATACACTATATCTTTTTCTGTGTGGTGTTGTTGGTGACGAGCGCTCGGTTAAAGGTCCGATGGGACCGGGGGATGCCATATTCGTGTAGTAGTTACCTAGTGATAAAGGTAACCCGGCCTTGTGTTGGCAGAGAGCTGGTTAAGTTCTCGGGACGTCCAGCCAGAGGCGATCCCATGTGGCAGTAGGAAGTTCCTTAGCCTGACCATTTGTTGGAAATCCAATTCCCAATACGAAACTTGTACGGTATTAGTTGTAGAACCTGCCATTCACTTATGGTGGTCACCACTGTTTGGATGGTAGCTATAGTAGACATAGTTCGAAATGTCTATGTTGGCTAAGATTTATATTCTACTTTCGAAATGAATTTTTCCTACACTATGCACTAGTAATAATATAAAATATTATTTTAAATGCGTATCAAGCATCTTTGACTATCATAAGGAGAAATCTCCTCCGATTCTGCGTTTGCATGTGTGTGTGTGCGGGAGGCCTTATGGTAGTCTCATTTTTTAAAAGCATTGCGAATTGATTAAAAATATTCCTCTATTTTGATTTTAAAGTTAAATAAACTGTTTTGAGTTCTCACACCAGTCACATGACTGACTTGGAGTTTATTGTTTTCCTTCCTAAACTCTGGGTGCCCACCAATTTTCCACACGGGCAGTTAAGAGTTAGGTTCATCAGGATATTCTGGATATTCTGGAGTTGCTGGAGGCAAGCTGGATGGCATGGCGTATTACTAGTTTATATAGTATTTCTTTTTCCGCTGCATTGTTTGTTGTTGTATGTTGTTGTACACTCTGATGTGATGATATGATGTAATGAAATATAATGTAATGTAATAACTGATATAGTTCTTTGTTTAAAGATTATTCATTTATTATTATATGTTGTTCCGCTGCGAATTGTGAGATTGTTCTGTTGTTTTCTGTCCCGTCCTATTTTCTTCTGTTTTTTTTTTTTTTTTTTTTCCCTCTATTCTCTTTTTCTTCTATTTTAAAAATTCTCTGTTTTCAAATTTCTTTTCTCCCTCTATTTTCTATCTTCTTATCTCTTCTTCTCTTTCTATCTTTTTCTTAAATTCTTTTTAAAACCCATAACATTCCGTGTTTTCGGCCTTCGATATTCGGCAGTCGATAAAGTGAGTGTCGATGTCGGATTTTTCGAAAGACGAAAATCCGTGTTGTTACACATTTTCTGCTTCAACTTCCGCCTTTTATCATTCCTCACATTAAATCTATAATTGGTCGACTTTTCTATTCCATCTGATTTAAATTCATACTTTTTATTCCTTTCCTATTCTCTCGGCTTATTTTTCTTCTCTGCTCTAAAGAAAACAAAAAGAAATATTGTTAATTATGGTATGAAAATCTCATGCATATGCATTTCAAAGCCTCTCGTCCATTTTTTGTTATTCCACCGTGCCCCCTCTTCATAACAGCCATGCAAACCGCACAACACCTAGATCCAACAACCCACCTATCTCCTTTGAGCCATCCACCTTCGCACCACTCCACGAAACCCCTGAACTCGCCTTCCCCTTGCCACTCCACCTCCAAATCGCCACCATGTTATGCATCCAAGATCCATTGACCTTCCCACTATCCACTACTTCGTCGAACACAGCCTCGCCGACCCTCTGAACTTGTCTTCGCCTATGCCACTGGAACCACCATCCCACTTCGCCGCCAATAGCTACAGCAGCCCGAGATCCGTAGCTCCGTTCGCCCCTCTTTTCCTTCTAGCCGCGTCTTCTTCTAGTATATATATTTGTGTGAAAGGTATTTATACTTTATATTATACTAGTATGGGCCCGTGCTCCGCATATAGGCTGTTTGTGTTATTGTATATGTTGTTGTTTGAGCACAAATATGTAAATGAAAAGAAAGGGCTTTTTTGGAATTTCAAAAAGACATCGAGTATGTTAGTTCAACGAATTTTCTTTATTAGTAGTAGAGATTAGTTAGTAGTATATACGTTTATGTAATAGTGATGCACATAGGTTATTTGGATATATGTGTATACAATGTCTTATAAACTATACTCTGTGCTAAGCTATGATTTTTGGAAATAAAATATTGGACAGTGATATATATACACGTTAGTTATATAGAAAGTTTTGTTTGTTGGTTTCAAAATTTGTATATAGTGATACTTTAAGATATAGATGACAGATTTTAAAATATGAGGTTATGTGGGCGTTTGAAGTATTGATTCCATGAATAGGTTTTAAATTGTAAATTTTATATACATTGATTTTTAAATTCTACACATATATATCTGAGTTCTTATAGACATCTGTTTATTTATATAAAAGTTATACTAGTTATGTGTGTATTTGATTTGCTGAAGAAAAAAAGAAAAGAAAATATATAGATTTGAAATTATAAGCATGTATAGATTTTATAAGATCTGTTGTTTTGCGATTTTGTTTTATATTCATTTGTTTCTTATAGTTTTGCACTTTTTTTATAAAGATTTCAATAATTATTAGCTGTTGCGTGTATACACAAGTATACAGTGAAGAGAAAGAATGTTATACAAATTGTATTTTCTAATGTTGTTTCCTGTTCCTCTATTGATTTGATTTTTCTTTTTATAAATGTTTTAAAGAAAATATTGATCTTATATAAAGTATTTACGTATATCAGTATATATGTGTTAGATATATGTTAAGCAACAGAAATCACATATTAGTTTTATATAAATATATAGCTTAAATAAGTCTATATATATTCGCATGTGTTTGCATGCTTTTTTGGGTTTTGTTACATATGAAAGTATATGAGTTGTATGGTTTAGTTTATATACGTTGCTGTATACGGTGCTTATCTTTGAATTGGTTGTTATATTATATATGCAGTATTATATAGGTGCTTTATACGTATTTGGTTCACCTATATATGTTGTTTAGGTAAGATATATAATATATTATTCATAATTTTCAAAACCTTTCCTTTCTGTTAAGTTTTACATATTATAATAAATTGGTTATATTGATTTGATAATGAGTATTGAGTTTATTTATAACCTGTATGTAAGTTGTACATAGGTGTTTATACACTAGTTTTATATTATTTGTGAAATTTGGTCTTCAATTATATATATATATATATATTGTATATAATGGTATTTAATATTGATTTTGAAATACATATATTGTATATGTTTAAATTTTGTATATGATATTTCTATATATATGTACAAATAGTTACATACGGTCATATATATATATATATATATATATATATATATATATAAATTCATTTATAACTGATCTCCATCAATCCAGCTTTGATTTGATTTCGTCGATGCCTTGTCATTAGCTTTGATCGTCAAATTATAACCCATCTCACTTTGCTTTGGAATTCGTGTTGGATTCACAACTCATTTCATTATCTGTCTCACTAGCCTCGAAAGGTGAGCAACCACTCACGATTAATATTCTTATATTTATTGAATTTTATTTTAGTTGAAACGACAACTGAAATATGCTGCTATTAGTTATTGATATTGTTATATATATGCTATTTGTTCACCAACGACTTATGACACCATTATCTGTTATTTATATTGAAGATATATGTCACGACCCAAAATTCAGCATTCAAAAATCGACATCAAATACCTCACTTGTATTCGACTGCCAAAGATTCAAAAGTTGAACTCCAATTCGAATGGAGCTTATAACAACATTAGATGAAAACAGCGAAAACAAAAATGAATATCATTGATCACAACACAAATACAACATTGATATAATATCCATTTACAACATTGATCACCGATATCAGAGTGATACACAAAAGATACTACAATAAAATGACCACTCCATGGCGGAACAATAGGAACTTCAAAAAGTTCCAACATACTACTATGATAAGGTCTTCAAAAACTCCAAAACTCCAAGCACTTTGAAAGATTTACAAATCCAAAAGCTTTCCAAACTTTAACAGCTTCCAAAAAACTTCCGAATCCAGGCTAGCTCCAAAACACGGATAACCTGCTTCTAGGCTGCCCGTGTGGAAATTATGGACACACAGAGTTTAGGAAGGGAACAATAAACTCTGGGTTAGTCATGGGACTGGTATGAGTAAACAAAAACAGTTGTTTGCATAAAGCAATTTATAAAAAGAAATCTGTTTATGCTTTTGGAAAATGAAACTGCCATAAGGTCTCCTGCCACACACACAATGCAAGCGCATAATCGGAGGAGATTTCTCCTTATGACAGTAAAAAATGCTTGATACGCGAAAGCCATTTGATCATATTATTAGTGCATAGTACAGAAAACCTTTCGAAAGTATAATATTAATCTTAGACAGCATAGACATTTCGAATTATGGCTACTATAGCTACCATCTAAACAGTGGTGACCACCACAAGTAAATGGCAGGTTATACAACTAAAACCATACAAGGCTCATATTGTTTTGTTTGGATTTCCAACAAATGGTCAGGCAAAGGAACTTCCTACACAAAATGGAACGCCTCTGGAGGGACATCCTCGAGAACCTAACTGGATCTCTACTACACAAGGCCGGGTTACCTCTGTGACTTGGTAACTACTGACACAGGTATGCTACCCCCCGGTCGTTACCAACCTTAATCCGAGGCGCCTATCAACCAACAACCACAAAGCAATAAGTTTTGCATCAACCTCAAAGTTAAGTATCTAGGCTCCATACCATGATACCACTCATAATCAATCCAAAAGAAAATGACATACCCTCAGGGGCACGACCCCTAAAAATCTTACCGCAACATTCCTATTTCGACCATTTCCGGGTTGTGAGGCTCGATGAAGTCTCGTCCAAAAAGCTATGCTTTTCACAAAAGGCATGTTTCAATTAACAAATGATCAGTAGCACTTTGTATGCCACATTACCAAATTGGGAATGTATCACTAGTAACCATCAACTACATAACCTCTGAGCTCGTACATCTCAGATAAGGCTGTTAAGCTAAGAGAATAAATTCTCTGCCACCAAACAGAAATGTATTTGATATAAACCAGTTTTACATCTCAAAGTGTAATGTCAGACACACATTGTAGCGCCCCACCTCTATACCCACGCTAGCCAAGAACACTACTGTGAATGCTGTCAACTAGCACGGAGAATAAGGCTGTTGAGGAGCGACCATCCATGTAATTGCTTTGTGCGAGCATCGATATGTCAGATAGTATAACATGCAATTCTTTTCAAGTGGAAATCCGACATGCCGACACAAACTCAAAACTACTACACAGTGGCTATAATATCTTCGGAAACAAATATAGAAATAAACCTAACATAAATCAGTCACAGACAATTCATATCATAAAGGCGGAAATAGATATGAATATTACACATAAAAGTGTATATCAGAGTAGTGGTCAAAAGATCCACGATAATACAAAAGAATAGCAACACGTGCTATACAAAAGAATACAACTATGAGTCTATATCTCAAGTGTATCCAACAAAATAAACTACTAATCTGAGTAGTTTGCCAAAAGTCAGAGTAATCAATCCCAAGAGAGAAGTCAAGCAGAAGCACCTGTGACATCTCGGTCTGACCCGAGTATTATTTAATAAGAAAATAATAAACGGATCAGTCTAGCTATAAATATCAGAAGAAATGATATAGAATAGGAGATATGACATAAACATATAATAATCACAATGCCAAGCTGTGATAAATAAGTAATTGAAAATCAACAAGAGATTAATCAATATCACAATAATCTACTCAAGATAAAAAGGAATGTCATACTCCTGATTTCATTCACCAAGCCACAATAAATGACATATATATATCCATGCCAATCGTAAAAGTTGGTGAAACATAAATTCCAGAAATCAACACACGAAATCCAGAAATCACAATAAAAAGGATGGCCAATCCCACAAACCGGACATCGACACACCTAAAAAGACATGCCCCATGAACAGTCGAACATCGACGCACCTAGAAAGATACGCCCCATGCTCTGGCATCGACGCACCTAGAAAGATACGCCCCATGCACAAATAAACATCGATGCACCTAGAAAGATACACCCCATGCACAAATAAACATCGATGCACCTAGAAAGATACACCCCATGCTCTAGCATCGACGCACCTAGAAAGATAAGCCCCATGCATAAATAAACATCGATGCACCTAGAAAGATACACCCCATGCTCTAGCATCGACGCACCTAGAAAGATACGCCCCATGCACAAATAAACATCGATGCACCTAGAAAGATACACCCCATGCATAATAAAACATCGACGCACCTAGAAAGGTACGACCCATGTATAAAATGAGACGAAGCTCAATAAAATGAGGAACAGTCCTCCACATAAACAAAGAGACATCGCACATTGCTAGTCTAAACCACAAAGATGATCGTCATGATCAACGAGAAGTGTCAATTACAGTAAGCTAGTAAATATATGAGCTTAGCTTCATGTCCCATAACCACTAGCTTAACTTAAATATTTACGAACAAATTGTAGATCTCCACTAGAAAATTGTCACAAGAGTTTCAATCGAACAAGTCCAAGAATTAACCAATAAAGTGAACGCAAGCGTTTCATACCACTTGTTTTACTAAGTCGTTTAATTGGATTTCTCATACGAGTGAGGTAAAGGTTTGTATATACTAATAGATTGGAAAACTGTTTTATAAACGAATTTGGTATTAAAGTAGAGTTGAAATCATTTGAAGAAAGAGTTTTGATATTTACTACTAGTATAGAGAACCTTTATATTTTTAAAGTGACAAATCACAAAGAAGATTGTAAGAACAACCAATTACTAAATTCACATTCGAAGACGTGAATAAAATCCAAAGAAATCGATACCAAATCCATAGAAATGGATATTTCCAAAAATCCATAAAAAGAAGTCATCATAGTCGATAATAAGTGATAACGATTAATAGGATCGCTAAAATCGATAAACAATGGAAATTCACACAAAACAGCCTGAATAGGCAAAAATAAACATCTCCAGACGTCTGATTTGGAATCCAGACGTCTGGATTTGTTTTCTGAAAAATAGTTCAGAAAGCTACCCAGACGTCTGGAATAGCCAAAATAGACGTCTGAGCCATGGCCAGACGTCTGGTTTTGAATCCAGACGTCTGGATTTGTTCTCTGGAAATAACCCAGAGAACACCCAGACGTCTGAAACCTCAAGTCAGACGTCTGAGACCTATCCAGACGTCTTATTTGATGGTTCAGACGTTTGAAAATAGTCTCTGGCTTTTTTTTATAATATGCGTGCATACATTTTTACTTTCCAGGTCCAAACCAGACGTCTGGACTTGGTCACCAGACGTCTGGTCACTTGGTCTAGGCAACAATTTGCCTAGGCCAAAGTGGCCAAAACGTATCGGGAGCGATCGGACGAGCAACGACGACTAAGGATTTATGCCTAGCGACAACCCGGTCTTATAGGCTCTCCGAAACACCTCTTAAAACATGATCAAACATCAAAGTTATGATTTTTAGAGAATCGGCTTCAAACACCAAAAATGGAAATATTCACAAAACCAATCCAAATCAAAAGCAATTGCACATGAATAAATGTCAGGGATTCATACCTAACAACAAAGATAGATATAGACATAGATGTGAGATAAAAATCTCATCTTTGCACTAAAATTTATGAAGATGAAGCTTGAAAGCAAATGGAAATCAACCACACTTCAATCTCAACTCAAGAAGCTTGATTCTAAGCTAAAAAGAGAAACATTTCCCAAATTAGGTTTAGGAATTTTCTGAAATCAAAGAGAGAATGAGTTGGAGAAGAAGAAGAGGAAGCTTACCAATGGGTTCTCTTGAACTTTGGAGCTAGGAGATGGATTTGCAAAGGAAGCTAGGGCTTGGAGTTTTAATTTCCACTCCTCTCCACCATTATTGCTAAAGCTTGATGGGTTAGGAATTGGAAATGAAGTAAATGAGGAGGTGAGGGGTTGGGACTGAATACATAAGTGGGCTCAGCCCAAACCAAAACCCTAAGTGAAAAGTAGCAAAAATCAACTTTCTCCAAACATATCGAAGCTTATACTCAAAAAGGTCGCAAACGGCATTTTGAACTCGATGGAAGTGGTCTCGAGTCCCTATTCGACAGTTTGCAAAAAGTAGGTTTTCGGACCAAAATCCGATGAACGGTGAAATATTTAAATAAAATATTTAAATATATAATCGATAAATATGCGGGTTGTTACAGACTCCTCTCCTTAAAGAAATCGCGTCCTCGCAATAATTAAGAAGGAAATATAAGAAGTAACAACCATAGAAGCATATTAACACAAAAGAAAATTTGAATCAAGAAGTTCACCATAAAGAGCACGAAGGAGTAAATCCGAAAGTTTTCGTTCGATGAATTCTCAAGATTTCACATGAGCAATCCTTAGGATTTGAGAACCATTGAACTTCTATCAAAAAGAATATCTTTATATCGAAGGCGCTCAACCTCCGAAGCAATGATGCGAATGGAATGGTGCTCAAAAGTCAAATTTGGTGAAACTTCAATCCCTCAATAATACCGGGCTCAAGAATAAAAACCGGAAACATAAAAGCATTTCCATAGTTAAAAGACGTGGAAAACGTCAAGAATAGCAGAAAATTGAGCCGGTGCAACGGCGTAGTACAATCACGGTACGCCCGAGAAACTAGAAACTCGAATAATTTGGAACACCGACGTAGTACAAAGACGGTACGTCCAGTGAACCAAAAAGCGAAGTCATTGATGTAGTGCAAACGGTACATCCAATGAATCAAACAGCGAAGATATTGATATAGTACAAACGGTACATCCAATGAATCAAAAGCAAAGACATTGATGTAGTACAAACGGTACATCCAATGAATCAAAGACACTGATGTAGTACAAACGGTACATCCAATGAATCCAAAAAGAAAAGACATTGATGTGGTACAAACGGTACATCCAATGAATCCAAAAAGAAAAGACATTGTACAAACGGTACATCCAATGAATCAAAGACACTGATGTAGTACAAACGGTACATACAATGAATCCAAAAAGAAAAGACATTGATGTAGTACAAACGGTACATCCAATGAATCAAATAATCCGGAACACCGACGCAGTACAAAAACGGTACGTCCAATGATCCGAGCCCGAATGATTTTGAAACACCGACGTAGTACAAAAACGGTACGTCCAATGAACCGAACACAATAAAAGGACATCGGACGCTAGTCCATAAAAGAAATGAGATGAAACTCAATAAAACGAAGTATACCAAAACGTCCGATGAACTTGATGAAAAGATAATTCCATTCAGACATCATCAAAGAATCAACCACTTGTTGCTTACGACAAAGCGCATTGGCAACACGATTTCCCCTTCTCGGGAATAAAAGAATATCAAGATCATAAGTTGCTAGGAACTCGAGTCATCATGCAGTTCCTTAAGAGAACATAAATATTCCAAAGATTTATGATCGAGGTAGAGAACAAATTTCTCATCCAAATATGATGATGCCAAATTCCAAAAGCAAAACAATAGCCACGAACACTAGATCATGAGTGGCATATCTAGTCTCGATAACCTATAATGATTTAGAAGCACAAGTGATAGCACGTCCTCTATGGTAAGAGAATGGCATCCAAACCAATACGACTAGTATCGGTACAAATAGCAAAGTCTTGGTTCCCCTTCAGGAATCACAAGAAAGAATAAGAGTATCGAAAAGAAAGAACTTCTTTTAAATAATTCTCTTCCCCGAAAAGTTAAAACTTTCAAAATTACATTTTTACTTTTATGTAATAATCTTTCTAAAAAAATTTACACTTTTACAAGTCAATATATCGTGTCTGATTGTCACATCAAAGCGTTTAGGAAATTCCTATCGATAACGTTGATCAAGCGCATCGACCAAAATTCTTAAAGCACTCAACGGGCAATAAAATCACAAAATCATCTTTTATAGGATAAATAAATCTCTTAAAAAGTTTTAAGAATATTCTTTGTTCGTTTCAAGAACAAAAATTCAGTTTTACTTATAAATAAATCTTATGAAAAAGATTTGCAACATTTTGAATTACTATTTTCATCCAAAATCAATAAACTCAAGAGTGGTCTCATCGAAATATTCATAGAATATTCAATTTATAAAATGGATGAAATAAGCTGGACAAATTGAATGACATAATAAGTCATTCATAAGAATCATAACGAGTGCGGAATGCAGTAAGTGGAATGCTAACTTCCACAACTCGTAGCAAACGAAAACCGGTGATAAAGTCAAACTGAAAAGACCTTCGCACCACACAAAAGATATTGCTTAGGTGATGATTCTAAGACAAGCTCAAAAATACCAGAAAATTTCTCTAACTGCAAGAATGAGAGAAATAACACTTTCGTTAAAAGTGGGCTTAAGGAAAATAAATGATGCTTTTAAGTTGTAATCAAAATCATAAAGGAAAAATGGAAATCTGCTTAACAGATTGAAAAATGTCGAAGATGAATAATCCACTCGGAAAAATAGGATATGGGCTTCACAATTTAAGCCAATCCTTACAGAAAAAGTCAATTCCGAAGCCAAAGTAAATATCGGCTCGGAAAGAAAAGTCACATAAAACAATCTCAACATCTAAACAAAAGCAAATTGAGTGTTGCGGATCTACTATCCGGATTCACAATTCTCAATGAAGTCAACAAGCCCAAAATATTTAAAGAAAAAGAATTAACAAGTCCTTTTGATATAAAATAATGAGATGGACTCATATCAACAAGATCTTGAAAAGAATATTCACGAGACAAATAAAACCAAGGATTGAAGGAGAAATACCTTGATCAAGAGAAGAGTTTCTAGGGGCTTGCACAATATTTAGCTTTCTCATGTCCTTGTCCAAAAGTTTGGGACATGCAGATAAAAGATGACCCGGTTTCTTGCAATAGTGACAAGAATGGGGTTTTGTACACATATTCGCATAGTGTTCCTTAGAATTACAATTATAGCATCCTCCACGATTAGGTATTGGACTCTTTTCTACAAAAGTAGTTTGCTTCACTCTCTTATTGGGATTAAGGCTCTTGAACTCAATATGCCTCTTCTTGGAAGTCCCAATATCACAAGCACTTCCTTTACCAACCTCTCCATGAAGAAGAGTAACATCCACAAGCTGATTGAAAGAAACTTCAAGTTTCAAAGGTAGAACTATTTCGGGGTTCTTACTCAAAGCATAGATAAACTCTTGATTCTTTACAAGATCCAAAAGTTGTTGGGCAGACATAAAAACTCCTTCCAGGGGAGTAGCACTAGATTGACCGGCGCTGGGACGACCTGGTCTAACCATTTCTCTTCTTTAAGAAAGAAAGAAAGAAGAGGAAAAAGTTATTCTCAAAATAAATATCAAGCAATCTTGATAGATAAAACAAGGAATCATAAAAGAAAATAGGATAGGACGGTACGAAGACCCGAATAAAATCCTAAAGCACGACTCCTAAGATGGACTTAGGACGATGATCCTTGTTAGATTATTCTACATTGTTCCGAAGTTTTGCTCTGATACCAAGCTATAGCGCCCCACCTCTATACCCACGCTAGCCAAGAACACTACTGTGAATGTTGTCAACTAGCACGGAGAATAAGGCTGTTGAGGAGCGACCATCCATGTAATTGCTTTGTGCGAGCATCGATATGTCAGATAGTATAACATGCAATTCTTTTCAAGTGGAAATCCGACATGCCGACACAAACTCAAAACTACTACACAGTGGCTATAATATCTTCGGAAACAAATATAGAAATAAACCTAACATAAATCAATCACAGACAATTCATATCACAAAGGCGGAAATAGATATGAATATTACACATAAAAGTGTATATCAGAGTAGTGGTCAAAAGATCCACGATAATACAAAAGAATAGCAACACATGCTATACAAAAGAATACAACTATGAGTCTATATCTCAAGTGTATCCAGCAAAATAAACTACTAATCTGAGTAGTTTGCCAAAAGTCAGAGTAATCAATCCCAAGAGAGAAGTCAAGCAGAAGCACCTGTGACATCTCGGTCTGACCCGAGTATTATTTAATAAGAAACTAATAAACGGATCAATCTAGCTATAAATATCAGAAGAAATGATATAGAATAGGAGATATGACATAAACATATAATAATCACAATGCCAAGCTGTGATAAATAAGTAATTGAAAATCAACAAGAGATTAATCAATATCACAATAATCTACTCAAGATAAAAAGGAATGTCATACTCCTGATTTCATTCACCAAGCCACAATAAATGACATATATATATCCATGCCAATCGTAAAAGTTGGTGAAACATAAATTCCAGAAATCAACACACGAAATCCATAAATCACAATAAAAAGGATGGCCAATCCCACAAACTGGACATCGACACACCTAAAAAGACATGCCCCATGAACAGTCGAACATCGACGCACCTAGAAAGATACGCCCCATGCTCTAGCATCGAAGCACCTAGAAAGATACACCCCATGCACAAATAAACATCGATGCACCTAGAAAGATACACCCCATGCACAAATAAACATCGATGCACCTAGAAAGATACACCCCATGCTCTAGCATCGACGCACCTAGAAAGATACGCCCCATGCACAAATAAACATCGATGCACCTAGAAAGATACACCCCATGCTCTAGCATCGACGCACCTAGAAAGATACGCCCCATGCACAAATAAACATCGATGCACCTAGAAAGATACACCCCATGCATAATAAAACATCGACGCACCTAGAAAGGTACGACCCATGTATAAAATGAGACGAAGCTCAATAAAATGAGGAACAGTCCTCCACAAAAACAAAGAGACATCACACATTGCTAGTCTAAACCACAAAGATGATCGTCATGATCAACGAGAAGTGTCAATTACAGTAAGCTAGTAAATATATGAGCTTAGCTTCATGTCCCATAACCACTAGCTTAACTTAAATATTTACGAACAAATTGTAGATCTCCACTAGAAAATTGTCACAAGAGTTTCAATCGAACAAGTCCAAGAATTAACCAACAAAGTGAACGCAAGCGTTTCATACCACTTGTTTTACTAAGTCGTTTAATTGGATTTCTCATACGAGTGAGGTAAAAGTTTGTATATACTAATAGATTGGAAAACTGTTTTATAAACGAATTTGGTATTAAAGTAGAGTTGAAATCATTTAAAGAAAGAGTTTTGATATTTACTACTAGTATAGAAAACCTTTATATTTTTAAAGTGACAAATCACAAAGAAGATTGTAAGAACAACCAATTACTAAATTCACATTCGAAGACGTGAATAAAATCCAAAGAAATCGATACCAAATCCATAGAAATGGATATTTCCAAAAATCCATAAAAAGAAGTCATCATAGTCGATAATAAGTGATAATGATTAATAGGATCGCTAAAATCGATAAACAATGGAAATTCACACAAAACAGCCTGAATAGGCAAAAATAAACATATCCAGACGTCTGATTTGGAATCCAGACGTCTGGATTTATTTTCTGAAAAATAGTTCAGAAAGTTACCCAGACGTCTGGAATAGCCAAAATAGACGTCTGAGCCATGGCCAGACGTCTGGTTTTGAATCCAGACGTCTGGATTTGTTCTCTGGAAATAGCCCAGAGAACACCCAGACGTCTGAAACTTCAAGTCAGACTTCTGAGACCTATCCAAACGTCTGATTTGATGGTTCAGACGTCTGAAAATAGTCTCTGGCTTTTTTTTATAATATGCGTGCATACATTTTTACTTTCCAGGTCCAAACCAGACGTCTGGACTTGGTCACCAGACGTCTGGTCACCTGGTCTAGGCAACAATTTGCCTAGGCCAAAGTGGCCAAAACGTATCGGGAGCGATCGGAGGAGCAACGACGACTAAGGATTTATGCCTAGCGACAACCCAGTCTTATAGGCTCTCCGAAACACCTCTTAAAGCATGATCAAACATCAAAGTTATGATTTTTAGAGAATCGGCTTCAAACACCAAAAATGGAAATATTCACAAAACCAATCCAAATCAAAAGCAATTACACATGAATAAATGTTAGGGATTCATACCTAACAACAAAGATAGATATAGACATAGATGTGAGATAAAAATCTCACCTTTGCACTAAAATTTATGAAGATGAAGCTTGAAAGCAAATGGAAATCAACCACACTTCAATCTCAACTCAAGAAGCTTGATTCTAAGCTAAAAAGAGAAACATTTCCCAAATTAGGTTTAGGAATTTTCTGAAATCAAAGAGAGAATGAGTTGGAGAAGAAGAAGAGGAAGCTTACCAATGGGTTCTCTTGAACTTTGGAGCTAGGAGATGGATTTGCAAAGGAAGCTAGGGCTTGGAGTTTTAATTTCCACTCCTCTCCACCATTGTTGCTAAAGCTTGAAGGGTTAGGAATTGGAAATGAAGTAAATGAGGAGGTGAGGGGTTAGGACTGAATACATAAGTGGGCTCAGCCCAAACCAAAACCCTAAGTGAAAAGTAGCAAAAATCAACTTTCTCCAAACATATCGAAGCCTATACTCAAAAAGGTCGCAAACGACATTTTGAACTCGATGGAAGTGGTCTCGAGTCCCAATTCGACAGTTTGCAAAACGTAGGTTTTCGGACCAAAATCCGATGAACGGTGAAATATATAAATAAAATATTTAAATATATAATCGATAAATATGCGGGTTGTTACACACATCCATACAAGTCTGTTCCGAGTTCGAACAGAATCGAAGACACTTCTTAAGGAGCCCTTGCGAATTCGAATATTCGCTAATCACGTCCAGACTCCCCATCACAAAGAGTAATATAAATCTCTATATCGGGGATCAGCCGGTGCAGAGACATTCGACGAGTTATCCTTTCGCTTTCGAAAATATCTGGTCTTCATCATCGGTCTTTAAATGCTATCCATATCGTCGTATCATTATTCGGAATGGGTTATAGGACATAAGGTCCTCCACCGGCTAAGCCAAATAATGAGCGTAATATTTAAAAACATATGGATATTGGGATCTCAGTTAACTCACAACTTAAAGCCCAAAGGTTTTCTTCAAATGGTTTAAACAAATTACCATTTCAACTCTTTAAACGAAAAGATTCATTTCACAAAGTTCACTAGTCTTTCATAAAGATTCATTCATAGCCTTTCAAAACAATTCCATTTCAAATTGGATTAACTCTTCCAATCTTTAAATCAAAGATTCAATTCATGGCTTTCAGAACTATTTCAATTCCATTTCAAACTTGAAATCTTTCAACACAAATAGGAAATTATTTCCTTATATAAAAGCTTTTATTATTTGAAAACAAACAGTTTTGATTTTGGAAAAATTCTATTTAATTTATACAAGTTAAAGTCCTTGGGTTAAATTCAAATTCTCAAAACAATATTTTTAGATTGGTTTAAAACCCATATAAACACATTTATGACTTGTATAACATTTTTAAACCATAGTTTCCAAACATAGAATTCAATTTCAAATTTTGAATTTAAGTTCAAATCAAACTATTTAAATTTCCAAACCTCACAAGTTATTCAAAATAACTTCTATCTTTAAAACTCCTTTTCGAAAGCTTTTCACCTTTAACCCAATTCCATTTCCAAAACCTTTTGGCTTCAAAATTCAACTTTAAAACCATTTCAAAAATCTATAACTTAGCCAATTTCCTCGTGCAATCCATATTTGTGTATGTAAGGTGTAGTCCACGGGTTTCACATAATAGTGCAACATCATCAATCAACACAATCCAAACACAGCAATATCGATAAGCGGTATATTCCTATAATGCTTATATTCATTCACAGAATCACAGGTAGATAGTATATATTCATCACAGATAAATAAATTACATTTATCATAGATAAATAAATTACATTCATCACAGCTCAAATCAAAACAATTCATATCACACAGCATCACACATCAGGGATATCAAACAATTAAAGGTATTCAATGTAAACCAAACATTCATAAGTGAGGTCAAATAATTTTCTAATTAATCGGATTAATTACTTATGAATAAATCACTAATCCTGCTTAATTATCATTAAATAATTACAAATCATTTTGATTAATTATTCTTCAATCATCTATTAATTAACCATTAATAATAAATAAATTAATCTTTAATTAATTAATTATCCTTAATTAATCACATCAATTAATTAGCCTTTAATTAATTATCATTCCTTAATCACCTTCACTAATTAATTAACCTTTAATTATCAATTAATCAACCTTGATTAATAAATAAATCAACATTTAGTTATTAAATAATTAACCTTTAATTATTAATTAATTCTTTGATTAATTATCCTTAATTAATTGCAATAATTAATTAATTAATCTTTAATGAATAATCATTCCTTAATTACTTTTATCAATTGACTAACCATTAATTAATTAGTTATTCTTAAATTAATTATCCTTAAATTAATTAACCTTTAAACACTTGATTAATAAATCTTCAAATCATTAATTAATTTACCTTAATTACTTTCATTAAATAATTAATTTTAAGTAATTAATTATCCTTTAATTAACTATTCTTCAATTAGTTGATAAATCAAACTTAAATTATTAATTACCTTACCTTAATTATTTTTATTAAGTAATTAACTTCAATTAATTAATTTCCTTTAACAAATAAATTAAATTAAACTTTAAAAGTTAATTAACAATTAAAACATTCTTTATATCAATTAACTTCTTTAATATCATTAAGTTTATTCAAAATAAACTTTAAAAATAAAGGTTATGTATATTTTAAACCATTTAAAGCTTGGTTAATTTAAAACAATTTTATTTAAAAACCTTCTTAAACAATTTAAAACTTAGATAACATCTAATATAAAATAATCGGTATAAACAAAATTTGTTTTATACTTGAATTTTCTTTAAAATTTTAAAACTGTTTTTGCATTACATCAGATAACCCGAGTAAAAACTCATGCACCCCGAGCTCGACCCCGAGCCAACACAAAATTTTCTTGCTTCGAGTTCATCCATTTTTGCACGTGCTTGAACCCGAGTCCCCAATCTTCTTCCCCAAACTTCTCAAACACAAATACTTGAAAATGCATGTACACGTGCACTGCTCATCGCCGGAGCTCCGGCCAGCCTCGCCAACGTCAGCAGATCACCCATCACCTCCTGAGTCACCACGTACACCTAAATCACCGAGAATGACCACGAATCGAAAACGAGTCATTCGAACCAAATATTGGAACCAACTCGATCATCCATAAATCAACTCGCATCGCTAACCATGACCATCAGTGACCATGTTATTTTTACCAGAGCTACTCCACTTGCCCACAAGCATTTTTCCCTAGGCGCGATCGACCAAAATGTGACGCTGACGACGAAAATTGCTCGAGAACAACAACCCAAACATGCCCCTTAACCCTAAATTATGCCGCACCACCACTTTGATCATCGATAAATACCTTGGGTATTTTTTTGATGCTCCACAGGCCTCCACCTTCCTCTAGTGACGAAAGCGACACACCTCCCTATGCTAATCATCGGGAATTGATAATAAAATCAATTCTGATCAACTCAATAATTCACGTGATTTACCTACTTAAAATTTTTGAACCCTTCATCTAAATTCATCACTTGTTGACTCAAATCCAGTTATGCAATCCAAACACATTTTTATGATCATCAAAATTTTGACATATATAAGATTTTCTCTGTATATTTTAAATTTCTCCAGGAAACTTAAACTAGTTATTAAAAAGAAATATTTTTTCCAATTAGATCTGGTCTGATAAAACATGTTTCATTTTAGTCCTCAATGTCTATAAGAAAATAATGGAGGATATTTGGATTTTTGATTCATTTTCTAACCTGTAGAGAAGAACGGGGATATATACACATACATGCAGACATGCCCACCTTCATGTCTGCATATTTATAATCATGCAAACCAGATTTCACTCAATCATTTAAACACATTTCAAAGATCATGAAATTTTCAGGTTTAGGATAAATAAAAATGTTTGCTCACCTGACAAATTGAAGAAACAAAGGACATGAATTTGAAAACAGAGAACTGTCTCGATTTTAAAACTTGAAGGCTGAAATTTTGATCTTGCTTTGAATTTGCTAAGTTGCTTGATGCTTTGCTTTTGATCTGAATCTTGGCTTCCATGTTGAAGAACTGAAAACAGATTTTGTTTTTTTAAACTGCTTTGTTTCTAAGTTTGATTTCAAATTGAAAGCTTTCGGGTTTTTGCGAACTGCTCTTGCTTCTTTGGTTTTCACTCTGGTTTTTGATTCTCATACTTTTGAATTGTTTTAGATGATCTTCAGGTTGAAATTATTTGATCACTTTGCATGCTTCAGTTTTGAGTAGATATTGATCTTTGCTTTAACTTGAAGATTTTTTTTTCTGCTTTTAATTTCTGGTTTGAGCTTTTAGTTTTTGGGATTTCAGGTTTAAGATGAAGGAAAATTTGAATAAAAGGATGAAGGGAATAATGAGCAGCCTATTTTCTTAAAATTTTGTGTTATTTATAAATTAAAAACAAATGTGCCACTTGTTATAACCAATAATACTATGCTTACACTTATTACATTCATAGTTCATATATTTTACATTTGTCATATATGATGAAATTGCGTTTAAACCCCATTTCTTAAATTTTATTTAATTTATAATATATTGTTAAAACCCTTTTAACTTATATTTTTACATGTTTATGTAAGATATGTATTATATCTTTAGAGAATATAACTTTACAATTAACTAAACACTAATATATAAATACATATACATTTGAATTTAATCCTTTAAATAGCTTTTGGAAAAATTTATCTATATTTTATTCAAATTATAACTTTCAAAATATATGTATATATATAAGAAAAACAAATTCCTATTAGTATTAATTTATGGAATTTTCAAATCCAGATATTATTCAAAACATTTATTTTTAAATTTCGAATTCAATTAATTTTTAAAATACTTACAATTGAATTCCCAAATTAAACTCAATTTATTTTCAAAAATTTTCAAATTAATCCCCAATCAAATTTATAATTAATATATTATTCAAAATACTTATTTCTTTATTTCAAATTAGAAATTCTATTTTAAATTCATATTTATATTCATTTATATTAATGAACAAATATCTATTTAATTTGGGAAATACCAAATTGATTCACGATTTAATTTCGAAAATTAAATTACTTACCAATTTAAATTTGATTTAAAAAACAGGAATGTTACAGATCCCCCCTTAAGAAAATTTCATCCCCGAAATTTGCTAGGGAGACAACAAAAGACTATAGAAAGATAGAAAGATGAATCATCAGCTTAAACTAAATATATATTCTGCATTTGGCTTACCAAATCAGAATGTCAACAATAGATATAAGAACGAATCTTTTTAACACATCACAAGATACTCGGGTCATCCAGATCTTCGAAATATATAGGGGATTGGTTAGTTCGAAGAAATAACTAACCATTCGTAGAACATATCTGGACCCCAAAGAATAGACAGATGGATACAATCCCAAAACTTTTAAGTTTAGAAACCAAAGTATACCAGTCAACTATAGCAACCAAAGCAAACACTTCATCCAAATAAATAATTCTGACCTATTTGGAGTTTATGTCCCATACCAACTCATCCTTTGATTTAACCAAAATAACAATCTACTAATAAAATTTCTCCGTGGAGATGCCAAGAAACCATCAAAGAATTGATATCAGACGATGATCAAAAGAGATTGATAGAGAAAAGATTGTTCCTTGTTGTTACAAGGTATTGACCATTTGTAGTGGTACTCCCCTATCCCCTATCTTGTCATCTTCTTGCACCCATACTCACTATCAGTGGGTAGTAAGAGAATTTACTGAGGCATTCGAAAAAATATCTTAGGGATACTCATTCTAGGGTATACTTCATCCTATCTCTAATGAGTCACTTAATGTGTGATACTTCTGAGCTAAAGTTTCAACCTTCAGCTCTGATACCACTTGTCACGAACCGAAATTCAGCATTTAAAAATCGACATCAAATACCTCACTTGTATTCGACTACCGAAGATTCAAACGTTGAACTCCAGTTCAGATGGAGCTTATAATAACATTAGATGAAAACAGTGGAAACAAAAATGAATATCATTGATCACAACACAAATACAACATTGATACAATATCCATTACAACATTGATCACCGATATCAGAGTGATACACAAAAGATACTACAATAAAATGACCACTCCACAGCAGAACAATAGAGATTTCAAAAAGTTCCAACATACTACTTTGAAAGGTCTTCAAAAACTCCAAAACTCCAAGAACTTCGAAAGATTTCCAAATCCAAAAGCTTTCCAAACTCTGACAGCTTCCAAAAGACTTCCGAATCCAAGGTAGCTCCAAAACACGGATAACCTGCTTCTAGGCTGCCCGTGTGGAAATTATGGGCACCCAGAGTTTAGGAAGGGAACAATTAACTCCGGGTCAGTCATGGGACTGGTATGAGTAAACAAAAACAGTTGTTTGCACAAAGCAATTTAGAAAAAGAAATCCGTTCATGCTTTTGGAAAATGAAACTGCAATAAGGCCTCCCGCCACGCATACAATGCAAGCGCACACTTCGGGGAGATTTCTCCATATGACAGTCAAAAATGCTTGATAAGTGAAAGCCATTTGATATTATTATTAGTGCATAGTACAGAAAACCTTTCGAAAGTATAATATTAATCTTAGCCAGCATAGACATTTCGAACTATGCCTACTATAGATGCCATCTAAACAGTGGTGACCACCATAAGTAAATGGCAGGTTATACAACTAAAACCATACAAGGCTCTTATTATTTTGTTTGGATTTCCAACAAATGGTCAGGCAAAGGAACTTCCCACACAAAATGGAACGCCTCTGGAGGGACATCCTCGAGAACCTAACTGGATATCTACTACACAAAGCCGGGTTACCTCTGTAACTTGGTAACTACTGACACAAGTATGCTACCCCCCGGTAGTTACCAACCTTAATCCGAGGCGCCTATCAAACAACAAACACAAAGCAATAATTTTTGCAGCAACCACAAAGTTAAGTATCTAGGCTCCATACCATGATACCACTCATAATGTAGAAGGAAATGACATACCATCAGGGGCGCGACCCCTAAAAACCTTGCCGCAACATTCCTGTTTCGACCATTTCCGGGTTGTGAGGCCCGACGAAGTCTCGTCCATAAAGCTATGCTTTTCACAAAAGCCATGCTTCAATCAACAAATGATCAACAACAATTCTTATGCCACATTACCAAATTGGGAATGTATCACTAGTAACCATCAACTATATAACCTCTGAGCTCCTACGTCTCAGAGAAGGGTGTTAAGATAAGAGAATAAATTCTCCGCCACCAAACAGAAATGCATTTGATAGAAAATGGTTTTGCATCTCAAAGTGTAATGTCAAACACATATCCATACAAGTCTGTTCTGGGTTTGAACAGAACCGAAGAAACTACCTAAGAAGCCCTTGCAAATTCGGATATTCACTAATAACGTCTGAACTCCCTATCACAAAGAATAAAATAAATCTTTATACCGGGGATTAGCAGGTGCAGAGACATTCGACGAGTTATCCTTTCCCTTTCGAAAATATTCGGTCTTCAAATGCTATCTTATCGTCGTATCATTATTCGGAATGGGCTATATGACACAAGGTCCTCTCCTTGCTAAACTGAATAATGAGCGCAATATTTAAAAACATATGGATATTGGAATCTCAGTTAAGTCACAACTTAAAGCCCAAAACCTTTCTTCAAATGGTTTAAACAAATTACTATTTCAAATCATTAAACGAAAAGATTCATTTCACAAAGTTCACTAATCTTTCACAAAGATTCATTCATAGCCTTTCAAAACAATTCCATTTCAAATTGGATTAACTCTTCCAATCTTTAAATCAAAGATTCAATTCATAGCTTTAAAAACTATTTCAATTCCATTTCAAATTTGAAATCTTTCAACACAAATAGAAAATTATTTCCTTACATAAAAGCTTTTATTATTTGAAAACAAATAGTTTTCGTTTCGGAAAAATCCGATTTCATTTATACAGGTTAAAGTCCTTAGGTTAAATTCAAATTCTAAAAACAATACTTTTAGATTGTTTTAAAATCCATACAAACACATTTATGACTTGTATAACATTTTTAAACCGTAGTTTCCAAACATGGAATTCAATTTCAAATTTTGAATTTAAATTCAAATGAAACTATTTAAATTTCAAAACCTCATTAAGTTATTCAAAATAACTTTTATCTATCAAACTCCTTTTCAATAGCTTTTCACCTTTAGCCCAATTCCATTTCCAAAACCGTTTGGATTCAAAATTCAACTTTAAAACCATTTCAAATATTGTGACTTAGCCAATTTCCTCGTGCAATCCATATTTGTGTGTGTAAGGTGTAGTCCAGGGGTTTCACACAATAGTACAACATCATCAATCATCACAATCCAAACACCGCAATATCGATAAGCGGTATATTCCTATAACACTTATCTTCATTCACAGAATCACAGATAGATGACATAAATTCATCACAGATAAATAAATTACATTTATCACAGATAAATAAATTACATTCATCATAGCTCAAATAAAAACAATTCATATCACACAACATCACACATCAGGGATATCAAACAATTCAAGGTATTCAATGCAAACTAAACATTCATAAGTTAGGTCAAATAATTTTTTGATTAATCAGATTAATTACTTATGAATAAACCACTAATCCTGGTTAATTATCATTAAATAATTACAAATCATTTTGATTAATTATTCTTTAATCATTTATTAATTAACAAGTAATAATAAATAAATTAACCTTTAATTAATTAATTATCCTTAATTAATCACATCAATTAATTAGCCTTTAATTAATTATCATTCCTTAATCACCTTCACTAATTAATTAACCTTTAATTATCAATTAATCGACCTTGATTAATAAATAAATAAATTTTTAATTATTAAATAATTACCCTTTAATCATTAATTAATTCTTCGATTAATTATCCTTGATTAATTACAAATCCTTAATAATAATCATTCCTTAATTACTTTTATTAATCAACTAACCTTTAATTAATTATTCTTAAATTAATTACCTTAATTACATTAATTAATTATCCTTAAATTAATTAACCTTTACACACTTGATTAATAAATCTTTAAATCATTAATTAATTTACCTTAATTACTTTCATTAAATAATTAATTTTAAGTAATTGATTATCCTTAAATTAACTATTCTTCAATTACTTGATAAATCAAACTTAAATTATTAATTACCTTACCTTAACTATTTTTATTAAGTAATTAACTTCAAGTAATTAAATTCCTTTAACAAATAAATTAACTTAAACTTTAAAAGTAAATTAACGATTAAAACAATCTTTATATCAATTAACTTCTTTAATATCATTATGTTTATTTAAAATGAACTTTCAAAATAAAGGTTATGTATATTTTAAACCATTTTAAAGCTTGGTCAATTTAAAACAATTTTGTTTAAAAACCTTCTTAAACAATTTAAAACTTAGATAACATCTAATATTTAGTAATTGGTCTAAACAAAATTTGTTTTAAATAACTTGATTTTTCTCTAAAATTTTAAAACTGTTTTTGCATTACATCAGATAACCCGAGTAAAAATTCGTTCTCCCTGAGCTCGACACCGAGCCAACCCAAAATTTTCTTGCTTCGAGTCCATCCCCTGTTTGCACCTGCTTGAACCCGAGTCCCCTATCTTCTTCCCCGAACTTCTCAAACACAGATACATGAAAATGCACGTACGCGTGCACTGCAAATCATCAGAGCTCCGGCAGCCTCGCCAACGTCAGCAGATCATCCATCACCTCCTGAGTCGCCAAACACCTAAATCGCCGAGAACGACCACGAATCGAAAACAAGTCATTCGACCCAAATACTGGAACCAACCCGGTCATCCATAAATCAACTCGCATCGCCAACCAAAAGACCATCAACGACCATGTTATTTTTACCAGAGCTACTCCATTGGCCCACAAGCATTTCCCTCCAGGCGCGATCGACCAGAATGCGACGCCGACGACAAAAATTGCTCGAGAACGACAGCAACCCAAACATACCCCAAAACCCTAAATTGATGCCGCACCACCACTTCTATCATCGATAAATACCCTGAGTATTTTTATGACGCTCCACAAGCCTCCACCTTCTTCCAATGACGAACACGACCCACCTCCCTATGCTGATCGTCGAGAATTGATAATAAAATCAATTCTGATCAACTCGATGATTCACGTGATTTGCCTACTTAAAAATTTCATCCTTCATCTAAATTCATCACTTTTTGAATCAAATCCAGTTAGGCAATCCAAACACATTTTTATGATCATCAAAATTTTGACATATATAAGATTTTATCTGTATATTTTAAATTTCTCCAAGAAACTTAAACTAGTTATTAAAAAGAAATATTTTTTTAATTAGATCTGGTCTGATAAAACATGTTTCATTTAGTCATCAAAGTCTATAAGAAAATGATGGAGGAGATTTTGATTTTTGATTCATTTTCTAACCTGTAAAGAAGAACAAGGATATATAACATACATAAAGACATGCACACCTTCATGTCTGCATATTTATAATCACGCAAACTAGATTTCACTCAATCATTTAAACACATTTTAAAGATCATTAATTTTTCAGGTTTAGGATAAAGAAAAATGTTTGCTCACCTGACAAATTGAAGAAACAGAGACAGGAATTTGAAAACAAAGAGCTGTCTGGATTTTGAAACTTGAAGGCTGAAATTTTGATCTTGCTTTGAATTTGTTAAGTTGCTTGATGCTTTGCTTTTGATCTGAATCTTGGCTTTCACGTTGATGAATTGAAAACATATTTTTTTAAGCTGCTTTGTTTCTATTTTGATTTCAAATTGAAACCTTCCAGGTTTTTGCAAACTGCTCTTGCTTCTTTGATTTTCACTCTGGTTTTTGATTCTCAGACTTATGAATTGTTTTAGAATCTTCAGCTTGAAATTATTTGATTGCTTTGCATGCTTCAGCTTTGAGTAGATAGTGATCTTTGCTTTAACTTGAAGAATTTTTTATTTTTTTGCTTTTAATTTCTGGTTTGAGCTTTTAGTTTTTGGGATTTCAGGTTTAAGATGAAGGAAAATTTAATTAGAAGGATGAAGGAAATAATGAGCAGCCTATTTTCTTTAAATTTTGTGTTATTTGTAAATTAAAAACAAATATGCCACCTGTTATTACCAATAACACTATGCTTACACTTATTACATTCATATTTCATATATTTTACATTTGTCATATATGATGAAATTGTATTTATACCCCGTTTCTTAAATTTTATTTAATTTATAATTTTTTGTTAAAACCCTTTTAACTTATGTTTTTACATGTTTATGTAAAATATGTATTATATCTTTAAAGAATATAACTTAACAATTAACTAAACACTAATATATAAATACATATATATTCGAATTCAAACCTTTAAATAGCTTTTGGAAAAATTTATCTATATTTTATTCAAATTATAACTTTCAAAATATATGTATATATATATAAGAAAAACAAATTCCTATTAGCATTAATTTATGGAATTTTCAACTCCGGATATTATTCAAAACATTTATTTTTAAATTTCAAATTCAATAATTTGTAAAATATTTACAATTGAATTCCCAAATTAAAATCAATTTATTTTCAAAAATTTTCAAATTATTCCCCAATCAAATTTATAATTAATATATTCAAAATACACAGTTCTTTATTTCAAATTAGAAATTCTATTTTAAAATCATATTTATATTCATTTATATTAATAAACAAATATCTATTCAATTTGGAAAATACCAAACTAATTCACGATTTAATTCCAAAAATTAAATTACTTACCAATTTAAATTTGATTTAAAAAACAGGAATATTACAATATATGCCTGTTATAATATTATCATATCTGTTATCACTCTGCAAATTCCCTATTACTATAGAATTCACTATGCGTTGAGATGATACATACCCGAACGGACTTTAGAATAGGAAAAAATCATTATGGGTTGAAATGATAAACCCAAGAGATTTTCATTTGAATTGAATTTGGGATTGCGGGTTAAAATGATATATACCCGTATATATTTAAATTACGGATTGAAATGATAAATATCTGTATCACTTGACCATCGGATAGAAAATTATATATAGACACCGCTGGTCAATATATAAATATTTCGAAAAAGGATTTCAATGGTTTTGGAAAGAAATATATGGTTTAATAAATATTGATTTTTGATAATATATAAATATTTTATATATATAGTTAAATTCTTAAATTTAAGCTATGCATAAATTTGTTTAATATAAAATAAGTTTAATGACAAAGTTTGATTTTATTAAAATATAATATGGTTAAGTTTTATTTAGATTATATTTTAATATAGAGTTTATAATGATTTTAATAAATTAAGGTTGAGAAGATGGATTTGGAATTGTATTAAATTGAGAATTATATTTGATTAAAAATCGATTTGGAACTTGTTGAATTTTAGATTTTAAAGGATTTGATTTTATAACTTGATGTTGATTCAAAGCGATTAATAAATATTTCAAGTTTGAGTTTTATTCAAGTGATATTGAATTTATTAAGTAAATATTTCAAAACTAAATAATAGTAAATTGAATCAAGATATATATATATATATATATATATATATATATATATATAATTATCACATTTAGTTTTGAAAGAATAGAATATTTAAAGCTTTGAAGTATATATTTTGAAATGGTTTATTGTGGTCCAAATATGTATTTGGAATCGATGTGATTTTGAATGGTTTATTTAGAAGCTAAATTGGAATTAATGATTTGAGATCTGATTAAATTTGAAATTTTGAAATTCGAGTTGATTTGGAATTAATTTGTGAAATTTAAGGGGAACTATTTTATTATATATACTATTTTAATATTTAAATTGGTTAAATGGGAAGTATTATGATTTCAAAGTATTATGTTTCAAAGATGTTTTAATTTCAAGTGTTTAGCTTCGAAAAGTGTTATAACTTTGAAAAAAGTTATGATTTGGGAAAAAGATATATTTGAAATGGAAATGATATCGTATTTGATTTTGAAATAGGAAAGGTTATCGTATTTATACAGTTTTTGAAATGGCAACTATATTTTGGTTTTGAAGTATAAACTATTTTGAAATGACCACGGTGTTATAATAACGTTTGGTTGTTAAAGAGACCGAGATCGGAAGTTGTCGCACTCTCTGCCAACTCCAAAAACCATTTTAACAACCGTTTACGTGGTGGACATTCCAGAATGAAGTAGGATGGTGGCGACGTTCTATCAAGGTATATACATGGACCCGACTCCCATGAGTTAGCATAAGTTGGCTAAAACAGCAGCGATTTCGGACCGATGTGGTAGCTCCTCTTATCGGACATACTTCTTCGATACTATTATATTGCTTTGTGATTGATTGGGTGCACCTTTGATTTTGGGAGTGTGGCTCGAGGTGGGCGGTAGCTGCGGCTATGCGTCACCACCAGTCCGGATGCGTAATTGTATATTTACCCTGGCATTGCCTAGTTGTGCAGTGTCACCTACCCTAGCGAGCTTTACTATGAGTTTGATTTGTGTCGTACCTATGGAGTATCCACTTGTAGCCTCCCGATCTGGAGGTATTACGGTACTGTATAGTCTATTGGCACTATAAAATGTGTTAAGGGGGATATGGGTAACGCCTTATTAAATATATTATACTTTACTTTAGCTATTGTCGGCTCTAGATGGCATGAATTTGCAGGTTGTCACATGTGGTATCAGAACTTAGGATTTTGCGACACACCTAGGCTTTGGTCTGGGTACTCATTATTGATAGGGTTTGTAATACCCTAGATTAAGTTTGAATGTATATATATGAGTGCGTATTTTTTATTAATTTTTTTTTTATATTATGTTAATTTATTTTTTGAAATGGCTTATGAATGCTAGTCGATATATGAGATGCATGTCATCGATAGGGGTTTCTAAATGCTTAAACAAGGCAAATCGACACAATATTGCTTTGAGGGTAAATGAAATAATTTTACCTAAATTATATTTTATATATAAAAGAATAACCTTTCAGGAATTATTATACTTACCTATGAATGTTTGCTTGTTAGAAAATGGTAATATTTGATTATTATCATTTGTTGTGTGTGCAGTAATAAAAAATTGTTATTAAAATATAAACAAAGATAAAGAAATAAGAAATGGTTTTGTATAACCAAAGTGAAATTATATATAAATATAAATAAATAAAAGGATATTTAAAAGGTATAAAAGCACTAAACTCACTTTATTCACTGGAAAATAATTCAAGTAATGACTGCAGCATCATCCGTATTCATTTTCAAGTCTCTAATTGATAAATTACTACCATTAATAATTTTCTATTGAAGATTTATTTTGATAAAACAAGTTTTTATTGTAAAAAGAATTCTAAGTATAATTTGATGAATATATAAAAATAAATTTTTGAACTAATAAACTGAAATAGTATAGTATAAATAAGAAATAAGTTTGCAACTTATGAATTTGAATAGGAAAGTACAACTAAACTTTAAAATGGTTGGATATTTTGATTAAACAAGCAAAAGTGAAATTTGAATTTGAGATATATGAAATAATAAAATAGTTAACTTAAGTAAAATTAAATAAATTGAGTTAATGAACTAAAGTGTATCTTAAGAAAAGTTAAGTGAAAGTGAATTGAATTTGATTTGTAATGAAATTAACTGAAACAGGTTAAATAATTTGGAATTTGAATTTTTAAATGAATATGAACTTAAGTGTAAAATGAAGTAAAAATAAGAAGTAATGTTTATGAACTTAAGTAAATAATTTTATGCAATGGTTGATTTAGTGTTGTTAATATTAAAAGAAATATACTAAGTAAATTTTATATGAAAAGAAATGTTGTTAAACATGAATCGAATTTGAAGTAAAGCTAAATAAGTGAATATTAATGAAATGAATGTAAGTAAAATTAATATGAATACAAATTGAATTGAATGAATGTAAAAGGAATTGAATGTAAATAAAGAACCGGGAAAAAAGAAATGGGATATAATAAGTAATCAATGGAATTACTACGTAAGTTATGCATACATTGTTTCATTTGCCTAACTGTTGGTCTAGATTCGAATAATTCTGAGGTGATTAACACCGATCCGAGTTAGGATTTTTCACTCGATTTCTTGAAGGCAAACCCTGTATGTGGATTTTTGATTGATTCTAATGTTCTCTATCATAGTATATGGCTATGTGAGGAGAATGATGGTTGTCTAATCAAGGAACCAGATCTAAGTCCGCACTAGAGTGGCCGTGCGAACGAACTAGTTCGAAAGTGAAATTGTGTTATCGAGCGAGTGATTGGGTATAGTTTTGTGTACGGATGATATATGTACATCGTACAGGGTTTAATAAATTAACATTGACATTAGAAAATTTAAGTTGATATGACTATAAATTAATTAGATGAATATTAATTGTCTGATGGTTTCTCTTGTTGCATTTGATGCATTTGCTATATTTCCACATAGTTATTGTATTGTTCTGTGTTATATATTGATATTACTTTCTATATACATGTTCTCATTGGTTGTTGAGTGTTTAGTAGGTGCGGATGGCATATGTTTTGCATATGGAGCTTGCTTTCGTGCTATATTAGTTGTATACGCTCGCTAATATAATAAAAGGTACATATCTTGGATTGCATATCGTACTATTATTTATTTTTCCCTACGGGATGCCTCATCCTCGAAGATGGGATTTATATTTATGATATACATGCATACATATATATATATATATATATTGTGAATTTATTATGATTGAATCATGCAAAGAGGACATTGGCGAAATTTTTCGTAAATTTAAGGTGTTAGAATTTTTTTAGAATTGTTGAATTTTTTTGATATTGAGTTACAATTTGAAATGATATTGGTTGATTTTTGGAAGAGCATTAGTTAATAACTATGAATTGGATTTGAAAACATAGAAAAGTTTTTATAAGAAGTTTAACTAATGGATTTCAAAAGTTAAAAGGTTTAAATGAATTTGGTAATCTAGTTTGAACTAATTGTTTCGAAAAGTTAATCGAGTTTTGTAGCATTTTCTTACTTGGAAATTTCGGGGACGAAATTCTTTTAAGGAGGGAAGAATGTAACGATCTAGAGTTTCAATCATTCGAATTAGGAATATTTAACTGATTTTAATATTAAAAGGTTAATTTTATAATTTGAATAACTTATATTTCAAATATATTGTTTGATAATTAAATTGTTAAATTTAATATTTGAAATGGTTTAAATAATTGAATCTTGAATTTAAAATGAATGAAACTGATTTAGAAATGGATTTAAATTCTATTTGAATTAAAATGGAGTTAATAAAATTTTAATTTGAGTTAAAAGTTAATAAATAAAAACTGGAAATTTCTCGATTAAATTAACATGTAAAAATTGTCACTTTGTACACTATCTTTGCTTTCGATGAAACCAGTTTCATTCGATCCATAATAATGAATTGCAGTATGCTATTGAATATCATGGCAATTGGATGTATCGTTCAATCATGCGAGTTTGAAATGCTTATAAATTTATTAAAGAAATTTAAGTAAAATAATTTGATTTTGAAAAGCTATCTTCTGTATATAGTAGAATTGGCTCTCAATATATATTCCATTGTGTTCGAAATATGGGTATAACATATAGAATGCCAGCCGGCGCGCTTCGTTTGAAGTTTGAAATTTTTACGGATGAATAGTGCCAAACGAAATCTTCTATAAATATCCCTCACATTCATTCATTTGCAAAAAAAACTAAACCATATTTGTTCACAGCTGCCACTTTCCAGTTAATGGCCGAAAATTGCCCTTCTTCTCTTATTGATATCTTCCAATCCACTTAACGAAATCAAATGACTCCAAAAGAAAAGATGAAGAGCATGATGAGATCTACATTATGTACGATTAGATCAAGGAGAAATACTTGAGTTCACTAGAATCTAACCGTGAAGGCCAGTGCCTTTTTCTCGAACTACGCAAAGATTGTTGCGGCGGAGACGATGTGGTTGTAAGCGATGGTCGCCATGGGGGAGGCGCGTGTTATGACAGAGTCTGATGGGCCTCCGGTCCCCTTGGGAGGCATGCAAGTCATCGGATGTGGCCACATGAGTGGGTTCTTTATGCGTGCGTAAGTCAGAAACGAGTGGGAGGGAAACGAAAGGGGTAAAGTTTAAAAGTAACTTAAAATTTTAATTTAAGTTAACTGCATTAATTAATTACTTGATTGTTTAATAGTTCATAACTTTCTTTTGCGAGGTCCATTTCGAGGGCAACAAGTTGCGTTGCATTCGTGTCAGCGAGCATTATGATATGGAATTGATTGGACGAATTTAGAGCTAGTAGGAATTGATCTATGGCATTTTAATGAGTTCAATTTTAATTCAATCCGAAGCGCTTAGGCGATTTATGGCATTTTTATGAGTAAACTCACCTCTTTGGCTTGCTTATATTTTTATATAAGTGGGAATAAATTTATTCATGATGGCTGATGCTTGTTTGGATGGTATAATATATATATTAGTTTGTTTAGATATATTACCACATATTGGAGCGGATGAGACCTTATTGCTTTCCTGTGTAAGAGTGGATGACCCTTTGTATACGAGTCCCTCCTCGAAGAAGTTGATTTTATTTTTATGATTATATGGTGCTTGTGATGTAGAGGGACAAGTTGGAGGGATCCAATAGGATTCCTCAGCACTGTTGATTTTATTTTTATATATATGATGATCTATGATGTTGTGGATATCTTGATGATGTTTTTTGATGTAATTTGACTTATTTGGTGCTATAGTGGCACTGGGCCTTATTTTTTAATATTATGAAATACTGAAATGATGATTTTGATTTGCAATGGATTACGAAGTAATTTTGAAAGTATAATATGTTTTTAATGATTTTTAATTTATTAAAGGTGAGGAATTTGTTTTTAAATAAAATTTATAATTATGATGTTATAAAAATATAGCTTTGCTAAAAGAAAGGAATTTATTTTCCGCTGCATTGTTGTTTAAATTATCAGCATTTGTAAGGATAGATTATTATAACTGTTCAGGCTGATGGTAGCGATTGACTGATGTACTATGATTGATGTATGTATATGATATTACAGTTTTTGTTTTATAAAGATCATTGATACAATGTTATATGTTTTTCCGCTGCATTTGTGAGATTCTTAATTCTTTAGTTTGTTTTGTTTTGTTTTGTCGTCTCTCTATCTCTCTTCTTCTTCTTTCTCTTTCTCGTTCTTTTCTTCTCTTCTTCTTCTCTCTTCTCTTCTTCACACTTCTTTCTTTCTCACGATTATTTGGTTAACCCTTCCACATTGGGTTAGACATGTGAGGTTATTGTTGGCTCTAAATGGGACGGATTTGTGGGTCGTCACACCGAACATATGTAAACTCATATATCTCTAAATAAATCTATTTATTTGAAATATTCAAATATGATATAATTTGAATGTGATGTAAATTATATTGCAAGTAACAAAATAATTTCATTAAATATTTAGAGGTGTACAAATTTATCCTTTTAATTAGCGATACTTTATTGGGCAAGTTTTCTACGAATTGCTTATGTGTGATATTTTCTTTATATGGAATTACGGGGTCGCATCTTTTAAGGAGAGGTCTTTAAAAACCTTACCTCTAGTGTTTTAGTAACAGTTTAAATTTTTTTGATAGAAGGATGTATGATCCGAAGATCATACATCTACGACACACACACACACACATATACACATACATACACACTAATAATAAAAATGGTTTAGGTGTCCCAGGCACTAGGCCCATGATACAAAATAAAACTACGAACATTTTATCGAAATAAACCATTTGAGCTTTATTTTGGATAAAATGCGTTTTAAAACATTTTGTTGAGTTAAAATCTACTTGATATAGGAATTCTATTTTAGTGATTTAAATTAATTAACTGATTATTTTTTGAAACCCATATTGAGCTTGAACAAAATTTACAACAAACATGAGATATTTATATATTGTACATAATTATACGTGTTTGAAATAAATGAAAACGAGAATTTTATTTTGAAAAATAGAATAGGTGAATACGTAAATAGAATTGGTAATCTATTTAGTGAGAATTATGTTTGCACAAAAAATGGGCAAACACCTCCAAGTCGTATGAATTAGTTGATTTTATGTTGTTTCTAGTGATTTGGACGATTTACGCAAATATATAAAAAGCAGGGACTAAACTGTAGAAGACACACAGATTTATAGTGGTTCGGCCAGAACGTGCCTACGTCCACTTTATATGTTATTCTCGTTTTCTATTCAGATTACAAGTGCAAAGCTTTGATTACAAGTAACTGAAAGTTGTTTGAAAGTTCTCTCCGTGCTTGAGCTCTCAAACTTGTCTGCCATTGTTGTACCCCTGCCCCTTTATTTATAGAGTGAGGTTGGGGGAAGGGGTCTTGGATGTATATAGCTGCTGGCGGGCCTGGGCTGGTGCAATCTGGCCTGGTAGTGTCGGTCAGGTATGCCATCCTTATGTTGGTTCGGTAGTGGTAGATGGAGTTGGACCGGTAGCAGCATGGATCGGTGGTAACATGGATCGGTGATGGGTGGATGGATCCTGGATCGGTGGTAGATGGTCTTGGGTGTTGGTTCGACAAGAGGCTGGTTCGGTGGTAGCATGGAGATGGAGTTGGACCGGTGGAGGTTGGTTCGGTGGCAGGAGATAAGCGGACCGGTTAGGATGGTTCGGCAGGAGCTTGGGGGAGGTTGGTTCGGCAGGAGCTTGGAGGAGATTGGCTCGGCGGTGGGTGGTTCGGCGAGACCTTGGCTCGGTGAGGCTTTGGTCCGGTCGAAAACATACCCAACACTTGCCCCCCAAAGTAGGGCATGCGCATGTGCATGGCGTACTTTGTTTTGGCTGGGTCACTTTCATCCGGCCTTATGTGCCGAGCCAGCTGGTCCGGCTTATTCATGTTTCTCCTATAAATATGGGCCTAAGGCCTTCGCCATTTTTCACCAGCTGAACTAGTGTAACACCGAACTAAACTCTTTTGGTTCGAGATAGCCGAACCAATCAACCGCCGAATCAACTCTACTGTCAGACCAGGTGAGTCTTCTATCGCCGAATGAGATTGACCTGCCGAATGGACCTCGTGGGTTTCAAGTACCGAATGCCACATTCGTTCTTGAGTTGCCGAATGAACTCCGGAGCCCCAAGTACCGAATGAGATAAGGAGCATAGCGCCGAACGGCCCTTCGTCCTCGTACTGCTGGATGTGTTTGAGAAGTGCGAGGCCGAATGGTCTTTGGTCCCAAACTTTTATGTTTTGAATTGCGAATGAGACTCCAGGCTGCATGTATTTTGCTCGTTTGTATTCCCATTTCCTTGTTCTAACAATATGTTCTTCTGGTGTTGTAGATAAATGTCTCACAAAGCAGAAACTCTATCAGATAAAAGGAAGTCCAAGGAAAGAGAAGAGTCCTCCGCAGTGCCCCTAGTTCGGGCCGAGCGTCATGGGCCTACTCCGAGATCGCTAGTAGATGGGTATGGCCCCCAGGAGCTCTTGAATTCTCCGCCCGACTGTTTTCCTAGCTCCCTCAAAGAGGAGCAGCTTGATGTTATATCCCGTTCCTTTGGGATCGATAGAGCGCGCATGCTATCGCCGGGGGAAGGAGTGATGCCGTATGACCCCCCTGAAGGCTACTTTGCTTACAGCAGATATCATTGCATGTGTGGTGCTATCCCGCCTCTCAATGCCTGGATAGTTAGCTTCATCACATATCTGAAGGTGGCTCCATTCCAGCTTCAGCCTAACTCCTACGCCATTCTGGTGAGTCTTTTCGTCATCTTTCAGAGGAGATACGGGCGTCCTCCTTCCAACCGGGAGATCCGGTATCTGTATAATCTGAGGGGCTACAAGAAGGGGTCTCCATATATCAGCTTGGAATCGGCCGTATCCTTCAAGCCCGTCCTAGACTTGTATTCGAAGTACAGCATGTTTAAGAAGGAATGGTTTTTCGTCAGGGACGATTCCGTTTCTATCCGTCGCTTCACCTCCAGATGTAAGTCAAGGCTTTATTTATAATTTCCGTTCAGGTTGCAATGCTTCTACTTATGTGTTTTTATTTCTTGCTAGCGACAGGTGGTTTTGCGGTCGTGGAGAATGATCGCCTGGTTCAGACGGCAGTGGAAATAGAAGCTATTTCGGGAAGAGATAAGTCGGCTGCTTACTTGATCAGGAACGCTACACTTTTGGGGCTCAACCTGATCCTGCCACATCAGTCCGTGGTCAAGCAGTGGGATATGATGGAAGAGAGGGCTTCTCAAGCTAAAGGAGGAGCCACGGCAAAGAGTGGCAAGAGGAGGCCTTTCACAAAACCTCCAGTTGTCGGAGGTAAGAAGCTCAAGAAGTCCGACGGCCCTTCCCCTAGCACGTGCCCAATTATTCCAGGGTAGGAAGACGTAGAGGAGGATAGAGGTGAGGGCGAAGGAGACGATGTAGGAGGAGAGGCAGAGGTGGAGACGACAGAGAAGGTGATGGCGGTGGTGATGGCGCCGGGGCTTTGCCTCCTGGGCAAGCAGGCGAGATTCAAGAGTGGACGGATGATACATTCCGCCAAGCTTTCGAGGGGTTGGGGGAAAGGCCGGCCTTGGTGGGGAAATCGAAGAAGTCTGATGAAGCCGGGACGGGTGCCAGTCTATCTTCTGAGGGTATTTCGGCTAAGGCAACTCCGACGGTTCAAGGTGACTTCTTAACTTTCGCAGACTCCCTTTATGATAAGGACTTAGTAATATTTTATGGCCAACTCCCGTCCTGGAATGAGATTAAGGACTTATTGCAGTATCCCACTCCCCCTCATGGTTTGTAAAATAAGCTCGTTTTCCTACTCCTTTTAACTTAACATATTTCTCGGATCATAGTTTCATGCATGCTTGTAACACTTGGTTTTTATTCCAGGAACGTGTAAGGTGGCCAAGACATCAGATATTCAGCACCGCCTTGAACAGTACAAGCTACTCAAAGCTTCTGCCAAACCAAAGCCGTCAACTATCCGTCCCAGAGATGTGGTTAGCTATCGCCCTCTTCTCGGAGTTATTGAAGAAGATATGCAAAAGAGGAAGAGGGGCCGATCTTTGTTTGAACCCTCACCTGGCCCTCAGGCTCCAGTCTAGCCTATCCATGATATTACTAAGGAAGATACCGAGTTTATGCCTTCCCCACATCCGTCCAAAAATCCAACTGTCACCCCGATAGACCATCCAGGTTTTGTTCGCAATCCATTTGCCGGCCACCCAGATCTGGACCCGAGTTTTCAAGACATCTCTTTTGACGAGGCCACGGGTGAGCATCTTCTTCCTCGCAATCCCATGGTACGGGTGCTTGATGAGGCTAAATCCTTAGACCTCGATTTGCTTACTACTCGGATTGTAACCATGGGAAATGAGGCTAAGGCAAACATCGATCGGGTGGCTGAAGAGACCAAGAGGCTAATGGAGCATCACACTCGACTGGCCAAGGCTGGGGAGGAAATCGGAAGTGCTAACATTCGGCTGCGGCTAAAGGTTTCTGATCAGGCCAAACAGCTTGCCGATCAGGCTATCCAGAAATCCCAGCATGAAGCGGCCTCCATACGACTAAAGAAAACCATGGAAGAGGCTAGCAAGGCTGAGTTGCGAAAAATGGAGGCTGTTTGCAAAGAGGGAATTGACATGGCCATCGCAACGGTGGACGAGGTTCGGAGAGCGGATCTTGAGCAGGTAGAGGAGGTATCTGGGAGGCTTGTGGCCGCAGAGCTTGCTCAGGCCAAGTTGAAGGAGGAGATGGAAGTGATGCGGAAGTCCCTTCAGGCTGACTGCTCGAGATACCGATTGGAGAGAGATGCCGCTGTCGCACGGCTGTCGGCTTCTGAGGCCCGGATGAAAGAGTTTGAGGAGAACGAGGGGATGATGGATGAGATGCTCCAGGACATGTATTTCCGTACTTGGAGGCAGGGCAACCTATCCTGGATGGACGATTATCCTCGGGTTATGGCTAGGATATATCTTCGGGCTTTGGAGGAAGCCAAGGTTGAAGTGGATAAAGAGGGTGGCGTGGCCTTCAGAATGGACGTGGTTACCGCACAGTTCACCAAGGAGGAGAAGGCAGCGGTGAAGGAAGGCATGAGGCTGCTTGCCGCCGAGGAAGTGGATGTGCAACTGGAGGATGACGACCAGGGAGCAGATGCTGGTAAGTCTTCCCTTTTAATCTTTTCATGATTTGATTGCTTATCTTTCGTGATTATTGATGGATTCTCTTCTGAATTGGGCAGGCGGGATCTCTGGAGTACACGCGGGGAGTTATGATCCTGTAGTTAAGTAGATTCGGATAGCGGGCAGGACAGAGGCGGAGCCCTGATGTAGTTGACTCTTTTATTTGGTCTGTTTGACATTCCTGTATATACTAGTCCAAAAGATTATTGTATTTTCAGGCTGTAATTATATCATTGCAACGAACGTCTTTATGTAACTTTATAACATAAGCAGATTCTGTTATGTTCGAATGTGGTTGTTATTTTGATATGTTGCATAAGAAATACAGCTGCGTGTTTATGCATGTGATTTAATCGTATTTGATGCTAAGTTTCTGCTCAAAATATTGTTTCATGTCTTGCAATGCCAATATGATGTATGAATAAATTAAAGCTACATATTTGTATACAAGAGAAGATAGTACCGCCCTTCGTGTTTTAGTTGTAGAGGGTTGCTTTGATTGTCTTGCGTGACTGAGTATGGAATGTAGCTGAGTGTTCCGTCATCCGGATGTGAGTTCGTATTTCCACAAGCGAGAGTTCCCCAATTTTGTGACCTGTACTTTAGGGATTGTTATATAGGATAGGAGAAAAGTTTTTGAATGAAATGGAAATATGAGAAATAGTAAAACTTCCAATCACGGAAGGCCGTCGATATGCTTAAGTTCGTAGCAAACGAGTTTTGTAGTCAATTTCCCTAGCTGTGGGTCTTGGAGACATTTGTCACCCATCTTACGCCTCCGCGGGGAGTTTATCTTTTTTACCACAGCCGCACTTAAGACATATCGAGCCGAGATCGCGCACAGTAACTACCCGAGCCATTATGGCCCGTAATCGTGGGTATTATTCGATTTACTGTGGCCGGCTAGCGTGGGTGCCGATCGTCAACCGTGAACTACCCCTAGCTGGCCACACCTTATGTTGGGGCTTAAAGTAGGTTCACAGTTGCCGGCGAGCCGAACACCATAATGAGCTGCCAGCGGCTATAGTCGGCCTTCTTGATGGCTTATAATCGGCTCATTACAGTTGGCTTTAAGGGCAGTCGCGAACAATGAGTTAACCCGCAGCAGAGGGATGTTGGAGCAAAAGTGTCTCATTGGCGAGTGCATAGAATCGTATAGTACCTGTTAGGTCCTATCCAGGTGAGGTTGTGCCGCGAAGTGTCCAGAATGGAAATGTCGCTATACATGATTTTGTTCAACAGAAAAGGATAAAGCTTATCAAGCAGCCAAGATATAAAGGAACAAGTTAAAAAGAGACAAGATTTTTAAAGTGGTTCGGCACGAAAATGCCTACGTCCACCGATTCTCTTTGTTAATTCACTTTATATGGGCGGTACAAGTTAAGAAAAGTATCGACGGAGGTGTTGGATGTTCCATGCCCTCTGGAACACCTCTCCGTCCACTGTTGACAAAATATAAGCTCCGTTGTGGAGATCTTTATGAATTACATAGGGTCCGTCCCAGATTGGATCTAGCGCTCCGGGGCACGGGAAGATCCGCTTGAGGACAAGATCTCCTTCTTGTAAGCGGCGGTGCTTGACTTTGGAGTTGTATTGTGCTGCTATTTTTTGCTTGTGAGCTGCTGCTTTGAGTGCTGCATCATTTCTTCTCTCCTCAATTAGATCCAAAGACATGTGGAGCAGTTCTTCGTTCTCTTCTGGGTTGTAGTGGATCCTACGGTGGGAAGGCACTACAGTTTCAACTGGGAGCATGGCCTCCGATCCGTATGCCAAAGACAAAAGGAGTATGCCCTGTTGATGTTCTGTAAGATGTGCGGTAGGCCCAAAGTGCCGTAGGAAGTTCATCCACCCAAGCGTCTTTTGACTTTTCAAGTTTCTTCTTGATTAGGGTTTTGAGGATTTTGTTGACAGCTTCGACTTGTCCGTTTGCCTGGGGATAAGCCACAGATGAGAAGCTTTTGTGAATTCCATGCTCTTGGCACCAGTCGGTGAATTCCTCGCTGTCAAATTGAATTCCATTGTCCGATATGATTTTGAGTGGAACCCCGTATCTGCATAAAACATTTTTGATCAAGAAGTTAATAACTTTTGCCGAAGATATTTTATTTAGAGGCTCCACTTCCACCCATTTGGTGAAATAGTCAACTGCCACTATGGCATATTTGGCTCCGCCTCGGCCCATTGGCAGTTCGCCAATCAAGTCAATTCCCATATTGCAAAGGGCCAAGGGCTGGTCATTTGAGTAATCTCGTTTGTGGGCAGTCGAGGAATCTTAGCAAATTTCTGACATCTGTTGCATTTTTTGACGAAGTCCAAGGCGTCTTTGTTTAAAGTGGGCCAGTAATACCCGTATCGGAGTGTTATCTTGGCTAGAGTCTGCCCTCCGGTGTGATCCCCGCAATTTCCTTGACGGATGTTGGATAAGACTTCCCTGGCTTCCCTTCCAGCGATACACCTTAATAAGGGATTAGAGAAGCCACGCCGATAGAGGATGCCTTCTTGTAGTGTGTAGCGGGAAGCTTTCCTTAAGATTTTCTTAGCTTCGTTACGCTCGTCGGGCAGCGTGCCATCTTATAAATATTTTCGAATAGGAGTCATCCAAGTTTCCTCTTCGATTGCAGCTATCATATTCATTGTCTCGTAACTCGGGGCTAGTTGCTGTGAGATGGTTATTGTTCGGGAAGTGGTGTCGTCCTTCATGCTAGCTTGCTTTGCCAGTTCATCGGCCTCTTGATTCTTTTCTCGAGGAATGTGTTTGATTAAATAGTGATCCATTTGATTGAGCAGCAGCTTGGTCTTTTTTAGATATGCTGTGAGTCGCTCTCCTCGAGTTTGGAATTCTCCCAGTATCTGATTTACAATAAGTTGAGAATCACTATGGAGACATAAAGAACCGACTCCAATCTCTAGGGCATGTTCTAATCCGGCTATCACTGCTTCGTATTCTGCGTCGTTGTTGGTGGCAGCGAATTCCAATCTTAGGACATAGTGCAGCTTCCTTCCCCTGGGGGTGATTATCACAATACCTGCCCCCGAGCCTTGTTCGTTTGATGCTCCATCTACAAAGAGATTCCACTTGATGTCTTCCGCTATTCTAGATGGCTCCTTACCTTCGTTAGTGGTGAATTCGGCAATGAAATCAGCTATGGCTTGCCCCTTGATAGCGGTGCGAGGATGGTAGGTGATATCGTATTGACTCAGTTCAATGCACCACTTAAGTAGTCGCCTAGAAGTGTCGGGGCGATGGAGTACTTGCCTTAACGGTTGATCGGTTAAAACTCTGATGGAATGAGATTGGAAATAGTGTCGCAGTTTCCGTGACGTGATTATCAAACAGTATGCTAGCTTTTCAAGTTTAGGGTATCTGGCTTCTGCCCCTGTAAATCTCTTGCTTACGAAGTATATTGGCCGCTGCGCGCGGTCGTCTTCTCTCACCAAAGCGGCGCTTAAAGCATGGGACGATACAGTAAGGTATAGGTATAGTTCCTCGCCTTCATTCGGAGTTGAGAGTACTGGTGGTCTCTAGAGGTGTTCGATTAAGTTAAGGAAGGCCGTCGAGCATTCGTCAGTCCATTCGAACTTTCCTTTGTCTTTCTTTAGAGCTTCAAAGAAAGGGATGCATTTGTCGGTTGCTTTAGAGATGAACCTGCTTAGGGCGGCCACTTTCCCATTTAGGCTTTGCATCTCTCTTCGCGTGGATGGTATCTTGATATCTTGCAAAGCCCGAACTTGTTCGGGGTTTGCTTCAATCCCCCTGGCATGCACGATGAATCCCAAGAACTTTCCCGACGATACTCCGAAGGAGCACTTTAGAGGGTTCAGCTTCATTCCATATTGGCGAAGTACTTGAAACATCTCGTCTAGGTGGTTTATATGATCGTTGGCTTTCCTCGATTTTACTAGCATGTCATCCACATAAACTTCCATAGTTCGTCCTATTAGTTCTGCAAACATCTTGTTGACGAGGCGCTGATAAGTAGCTCCGGCGTTTTTAAGTCCAAAAGGCATTACTCTGTAGCAGTACAATCCCCAGTCAGTGATGAAACTAGTGTGGTCTTGATCAGGGGCGTGCATAGGGATCTGGTTATATCCTGAGTATGCGTCCATAAAAGATAAGAGTTCGTGTCCGACGGTGCTGTCCACGCGCTGATCGATTCGGGGGAGTGGGAAGCAATCCTTCGGACAAGCGTCATTTAAGTTGGAGAAGTCGATGCACGTTCGCCACTTCCCATTAGCCTTCTTTACCTGCACCGGGTTGGCGATCCATTCTGGGTAGATGGCTTCTCGTATGAAGTTATTGGTAAGTAGGTTCTTTACTTCTTCCTCTAGGGCTGTTGATCGTTCTGTCCCCATGCTTCTCTTTTTCTGCTTTACTGGCACCTTGGTGGGATCGATGTTCAGTGCGTGGCATGCTACATCTGGGGAGATTCCCGTCATGTCAGCGTGTGTCCATGCAAATACATCCATTATGTGGCGAAGAAAATCAATGATTTGATCCTTTAATTCTTCTTTTAGTTGAGATCCGATTTTCAATAGTCTACTTGAGTCGTGTTTGTCTACAGCTACGAATTCCATAGCCTCTGCAGGCTCGGCGGTGGCCTTCTCCTCTTTGTCCCTGGGGTCTAACTCATTGAAAGGATCACTGGTATATCGAAGAGGAGGGGCTTTCTTTAGTTGCCATGCTTCCAAGTTTTTCATGCAGAGAGTAGTCTCTGCATTTTTCCCTTTATCCTTTCTACGGTTATTGCGAAGTTCAGTTACATAGCAGTCTCGAGCAGCGTCTTGATCTCCCTCCATTTCTCCTATTCCATTATCTGTTGGAAATTTCATCTTCAGGCACCATGGGGCTAGGACAATTTGGAAGTCGGACAAGGCTGGTCTTCCCAAAAAGGCGTTATAGGCCGAATGGTTCTCTATTAGTACAAACGTTTGTTTTCGCACAGAGAGCGGGGATGACTTCCTATTTCGACAAAGAGATCCAGTTGCCCGAGGGGCATCTTCGCATCTCTGGTGAAACCATGTAGTGGATTGTTGCAGGGAGACACATCCTTCATTGACAGCTTCATTTTGTCGAAAGCATGCTTGAATAGGGTACTTACTGAGCTTCCAGTGTCTATTAAAATTCGGAAAACTTTGGCTGGACCGAACCAAGCAGAGATGACCATAGGATCCATGTGTGGGTACTGTCTTCCCACTAGGTCACGCCTACTGAATGTGATGTCGTCATTCTCTTTCCGTTTCGGGTGGCGTTCTTCCATGACAGAATTAACGTAGCCTTCATCGTTCCTAAGTGACTTACCGTATCTTTCCATCTCTGCCCAGCTTCTGTCGGCGATGTGCCGTCCTCCTGATATGGTATGGACCACTATCTTCTCTTGACTAGAGCCGCTGGTGTTGCGATTTCCTCCGCCCACCTCTGGGAGGGGTAGCCCTGGGTTTTCATTGGCGGGAGCTAGTGTCCTGTTCTGGCTTTTTACATAGCGTTCCAGTCTCCTCCTTCTAATGTGTTCTTCAATCAAATCTCGGAGATGGTGGCATTCATTGGTGTCATGTCCATGGGATTCGTGGAAGCGGCAGAACTTTCCAGACTTGAGTGCGTTATCTGACTCCTTCTTATGTGGGGGGCGCTTGTATCTAACTTCATCTTGAGTGGCTAGGAAGATGTTTTCGATCGTTTCATTCAAAGGAGTGTAGGAGTCAAATCTTGGTCCTGGTCGATATAAGCGCTTTTCTCCCTTCTTGCCCCCAGCATTGTCTCTAGAGTCACTTCTCCGAACATCCTTTGCTGCAGCGGGGACCCTGTCTGGGGCTTTCTTAGCCTGTTGCCCTGACTGCCTCTCAGTGGCAGCGTCTTCAAGTCTCATATACTTTCCAGCTTCATGGAAGAAATCAAGTACAGTAGCTGGTTTTTCCTTGGTTAGTCTTCTAGCAAATTTAGTATCCGGGTGCACACCACTGCAGAGGGCCATTAGGATAAGTTTCTCATCGACATCTTGAAATGCAGCCGCTGCGGCATTGAATCGGGTTAAATATTGCTGCACTGTCTCTCCAGCCTTTTGTTTGATATTAGATAAGGAATTAGCGTCCTTGGGTTGTTCCACATGAATGCGGAACTGGCTGATGAACTTTTCTTTCAACATTTCCCATGAGCTGATGGACCCTTGGGGTAGGTGGCAGAACCAGGAGGTAGCTAGATCTGCTAAGAAAAGTGGGAAGCATTTACACAATACTCGCTCCGTTGCTCCGCTCATGAGAATATGCTGGGTGTATCTCTGTAATTGTACGATGGGGTCAGAGGTTCCCTTGTAAGGCTCCATTGTTGACATTTTCCATTCCCGGGGGGTGATGTCAGTTTCGATACTACGGGTGAAAGGGCTGGTTACCCTAGCACCTATCCCCCGATCCCTTTGCTCCCTTTGGACGCACTCTCTGAACAATCGCGCCATCCTTTCATCAGAACTTGGAGCGGATAGAAATGAGTTTGGTTCTTCCCTGCGGGACTGGTTCCGTCCAGATGACTTGTATGGATGGTATCGTATGTCACTCCTAACATTCTCCAATGGCTGCCTCTGGTCTTCCGGGGGCATGCTGGGGTCAGCCACAGTTGGCCCTTGCCTTGATCTTCCCCTGCTGGGTTCTGTTCTCAGCACTTCCTCTGGTCCAACTTCGGGCTGGACTCCTGCTCGGCCCCGTCTACTGGTGTTTCCATGGTTAGGTAGCATAACAGGCTCAGCTACATCTGCCCCCTGCCTGGTACCTCCCCTGTTGGGTTCGGTTCCAAGTGTTTCCTCGGGTCGGAATTCGGGCTGAGTCCGGGCTCGGCTCCTACCATTGCTGTTTCTGTTGTTAACCTCTTCGAAGAAGAAAGACCTTTGTTGTCTCCCAGATCCTCCAGACCGGGACTCACCCCATGATTCAGTGTTGCGGTTGGTTTCTTTGACATCCCTTAAGCGTGACATGAGTTGATCCACTAAGGCTTCTTGTTGAGATGCGAAGCGGTTAGTTACTTCAGCCACAACCCTGTCCAGATCCGCCCTTGTAATGGTTGTTCCATAGCAGGGGCTGTCGGATTTGCCTGATTTAAATTTGCTGTTGGAACTGGACGATTGTCTTGGTCTCTGATCACTGGATCTGGATATTGCTAGTTGCGATGTTCTTTCCTTTGTTAGCATCTTTCTTCCGTCCGGGAGGCATGTTTTCCAAGCAATGAACGATGTTGATAGGAAAAGGGTTGAGTGGGAGAAGCTGAAGCTTCGAGCTCCTGTTCTCAGTGAAAGCACCAAAAATGTTTGCACAAAAAATGGGCAAACACCTCCAAGTCGTATGAATTAGTTGATTTTATGCTGTTTCTAGTGATTTGGGCGATTTACGCAAATATATAAAAAGCAGGGACTAAACTGTAAAAGACATACAGATTTATAGTGGTTCGGCCAGAACGTGCCTACGTCCACTTTATATGTTATTCTCCTTTTCTATTCAGATTACAAGTGCAAAGCTTTGGTTACAAGTAACTGAAAGTTGTTTGAAAGTTCTCTCCGTGCTTGAGCTCTCAAACTTGTCTACCATTGTTTTACCCCTGCCCCTCTATTTATAGAGTGAGGTTGGGGGAAGGGGTCTTGGATGTATATAGCTGCTGGCGGGCCTGGGCTGGTGCAATCTGGCCTTGTAGTGTCGGTCCGGTATGCCATCCTTATATTGGTTCGGTAGTGGTAGATGGAGTTGGACCGGTAGTAGCATGGATCGGTGGTAACATGGATCGGTGATGGGTGGATGGATCTTGGATCGTTGGTAGATGGTCTTGGGTGTTGGTTCGGCAGGAGGCTGGTTCGGTGGTAGCATGGAGATGGAGCTAGACTGGTGGAGGTTGGTTCGGTGGTAGGAGATAAGTGGACCGGTTAGGATGGTTCGGCAGGAGCTTGGGGGAGGTTGGTTCAGCAGGAGCTTAGAGGAGATTGGTTCGGCGGTGGGTGGTTCGGCGGGACCTTGGCTCGGTGAGGCTTTGGTCCGGTCGAAAACATACCCAACAAATTATTTCCTGAAAATAATAAGTAATATTATTGTGATTAAATTATCATATTTAGAATTGTAATTATATTGTGGTACAAAAATATAATTATTTATAAAATGCAGCGAGTATGAAATCGGTTAAAGATAATTCGACATATCAAATATATATTTTAATATAATTAAATAAAGTATTACACACAATATTCTCCTTCTAAATTATGTGACATACAAGTTCTATTGTACGTTGAAAATTTGGCAAATGCTGTTTACTTGTTGAAAATTTGGTAATTACTTATTTAACTTATAAGCAAGTGAGCATCACTTTGTAAATCTAACGAGGATTATTTGCTTTCTTCCTTTACTATGGACATTGTTTCCAGCTTTCTCGATGCACTTATTTAGTGAAATATTAACTTATTGATTTATATCAACAAAAAATAATTATTATTTGATTAATCATTTTATACCGATATAATATTGTATCATTTTGAATTATATCATACTGTATTAGTTTAGAAATATCTGCTTATTATTTACAATAAAAATCCCTTGATATTACGAAAGAAAATAATTGTATAAGTGAACGGATGTGAATGAGCTTACAAGTTATACTTGATATAGCGATTAAGCATATCTTATTCCTTGTCGATTAGTTTAATATAAGTGATAATTGATTTGCATAAGTTGATAAATAACAATTGTAAAATTGTTGATTAATAAATACATAGCAGTCAGTAAATAATTATTTGAGTGATAGTTTATAAATTAACAGATAGTTAGTAAGTGATATTTGATATAGTCATTAATAACTGATTAATATAGTTGACAAACAGTTAATTAATAATTAACCAAAATAGTTTAGCTTAATAATTGAATCATAATTGACTAATATATAACTGATTAATATAGTAGATAGTCAAGTAATTAATACAAATTAATAATTAATTTATAAAGTTGATTAGTAATCAATAAATAGTTGCTTCATGAAAAAATGATTTAAGCTAATTTTGTTGAACTTGGATTAATGTTTGATCTCTTCTAGCACGTAGCGTATATGATCATTATATAATTTTTTGCTTTTATTATGAAATGAACATCGATATTCATTTGAAACATTATTTATTGAATTTGTCCCATATGAGATAAGTTGCAAATATAATGATATTTTTACATTTCATAAATCATTTTAACTCAAACGGTAATAAAAATTGTAAAATACTTCCCTTTCATTCACCTTGCACACATATTAGCATGTAATATGAGGAATGAGGCGAATTCTTTGAGGGGAGATGATTTGTGAAATATAAACTAGCATTGTGTTTATAATAGGAAGTAGGTTGGCCGAGTCCATAAATAAATAATTTATACAAGAAAGTCTGATTAAGTAAATAATGGAGAGTTTTCTATTTGATTTAAAAAATAATTATATTATACTTACTTAAATATAAGAATTATTTGAAAATGTTATATTCTCTAACTATAGGAATTTTTTTGAAAATTAGAATGTTGCTTTTTCCAAACATAGCACTCGTTTCATTTTGATGTTTCGAGGGTCCAAACCCATGGCCTCTAGGACCTCAACCAATAACATCATATCATTGCCACTTGAGCCAATGGTCCTTGATTAAGTATAAGAATTTAAAATTGTGTACATCTAATTTTGAATTTCTAAGTAAACGAATATAAAATTATTTTTTTCTAAACAAAGTAGTACACTTATTTAATAATAATTAAAACAATAAAATAATTATAATTTTATATATTAATATTTCTATTAATTATGTAGTATAAGATGGAACATTTGAAAGTTTGACGATGTTGGATCCATAAAAGTGTAGGGCATAAATGAGCAATTCCATTTCAAATTTTAAGAGGTTAAAGTGAATTCATGCTTGTGGCATCTACCAATGAGATAAACACGGTAGAAATTCGCTGTCCTTGCCAAAGGTGTAATGCCAAAAAGCATCATTCTTATCAAGTTGTTTGGATGCATTTGTCTATAAATAATTTTGTGGATGATTATTATGTGTGGATACATCATGGTGAAGACATGAGTATGGTTATTATAGGAGAATCTTATTCGAAATGAAGTAGACTTTTGATTCTATTTTCATTTAATTGTGTTGTTTTATAGCGATATAAATAACGAGTTAAATAAATTAAACATATATAAGTAGAATATCCTTATGAGAAACATTTAATCGATTGCAGCTACGAATGTCTTTATGACTAGGAGTACTAAATCAATATCTAATATGCTTACTTCTAAAATATTTCTAGCCAAGATGTATTTAGGAAAGGATATCAATACATCCATTGATACTAGTGCACGCAACACTCTTTATACGTTTCATAGTGCATTACTCATGGCTATTAGGCGACACCAAGGGGTCACATACTTGTAGTTATTAGAAATAGTTACATAATGACTCGACAAGAGCCTTCTATAGGTTAATATAACTAAATCAAAATAGAAGATCTCATGGTGACAAAGTACAGTAGTAGTCTTTGGTCTTGAGGGTATTGTCAAGCTTGAGTTACTATGCCATACTTTGATTATGGTAAACACTTGGCAAGATGACCTTTTTACAACCATAGTTGAGTATACGTTGAATTACTTGAAGTGAAACACTATCCAAGTGAGTATTCATCTCCTTTGGTGTTGAAGGTTAGGACTACCCTAATTGGTAGTCAACTAAAAATTCAAAATCTATGGCCAAGTGAAATCGGTTAATCGATAATTATTATCGAATTTAACCAAGGACTATAAAGTAGTCTACTAATTAAATACATATATTATTGGAGTTTTTTTATCTTGGACCAAACTCTGGATATCTAAGTGATATCGTAATGATGAAAAGAATATAGGTACAAATTATCATTACTATGCGAGCTTATTATAGATTAGAAATTGAATTTCACCAAAATGATCCGTAAGCATTGAACTTGCACCTTACTTCATTAAAGTCTTGATTAGGCTTATGTATTTAAATTATTTAAAAATTTATAGAGGGCCGAGTTTGTGCCAGTGAGTTAACAAAACTACGCTGTTAATTATTCCAATATTTAGCCAAAGTTAAAATTAATTTATAAAGGCTATAAATTAATAATAAATTAATACCAATCTTATATTAAAACATTATGGCTTATTTATTTGGAGCTTAAAATAGATTATAAAGATGTATAAAAGTAGTAAGTTGGTTCGATTGAAAAAAAATCTTTAATAATATAATTCAATAACTAATTCAAATGGGTGTCAATTGGCATTTTGACCAAGCTAGGTAATAATAGGGCCGACCATGCTATAGGGGTAGAGGCTTAGGTGACTTAGTATCCCCTAGGGTTTGATAGGAAAGATCAGATGTTTTATCTTTTTGTCTCCATGTTCTTTCTCTCTACACTTAATCAATACAGTTCTTACCGAACCAGATATTAGTGAAGCCAAGGTTACAGTTTTGTAACCAATAACTATAGAGAAGGAAAAAGTGTTTGAAGTGGAAATAACTAACAAAAACAATGTTCAATTGTTGGCCAGATCTTGAGGAGAAAGATATATATATATAGACACATACACAAACGCACAAATATATATATATATATATATATATTTATATGTATGTTGTTTCACAATATAAAATTGTTTTTGGATGTATGAAGGAAAAAATTTCGTTGAATATAAAAAGTTTGTACATGCAAACATACATACATATATGTTTGTATGCGTATATATGTGTATGTGTGTATATATATAATTTGTTTGGTAATTATTTATATAGCTTTTGGATCTGACATAAATAAATCTATTTTTTGTTTTGTTTTAGTAAGTCAAAAAAGTTATTAACTTAAAATTTGGATTTATTAATTTACTAAATATTCAATCGGATATTTACAAAATTATCTCTAGCAGCTGCACATATATTTTATAATAAAAATATATTATATATTAATATGTATAAAATATTTATTTTGAAATGGTCAAATACCTTAAATTTGTATCTGAAACAATATACTTAGATAAATATTAATTTAAAAATAGAATAACTAAAATAATAATAAATAAATTATCTTATGTTAATTTGATTACACGACGTATATGTATATCCCACTTGTCATTATTGTCAACATAAATTATCACCAATATATATATTAACCATATGCCACAATGGTTACTTATACACATGTTCCCTTATTAATCCTAGATTAGATTATCACTTTTAATATAGTTTTGATATTTTTATTTTTTATATGAACATCTCAAAATGTTAAATCACAAAACTGAAGTAAAAACTAAGATTGTAAATATAAATTTAGATTAAATTACTCATAAAATATTATTATAAAATAATAATAAAAAAATATTCTAAATGAAATTAACTAAATTAAAAAATTCTCAAACTTTTTATTAATAAATACTAAATTTGATTTATTGTGAATAAATTTTATTCACATAAACACATAATAAGATGTTATGCAAATTATTAAAAGGATTTTTCTATATTAACCCTTTTAACTTTGTTGCTAAAGCACTTGATTCAACAATGGTATTAGAGCCTACATTGTGTTCTGGTAAATAATTGACCAATACGTATGGAAATTCTTTTAGAAAAATTAATTGGATGGTTATCTAAGGAAAAGGTGCTTAAACCAAGGAAAATGTTACTCCAATTAACTAACACTCTATGAATGTAAAACCTTTTGATCTCTTGGCCTTTTCCAGGCTTCTCAAAGTGTTCTATTCCAAACGTATGCCCTTGTAGAAGGCTTAAATTTTAAAGCCTTAGGATGGTTCAAATAAGCATAATTGAATATTATAAATTAAATTTAAAATTGTTTTAAATTTTAATAATGTATTGCATATTTTTATAAGTGGTTATTAAATGCAAATTTAAAATTGTTTTAAACTAAAATTAAAATTTATAAGGGTTTTGAATATAATTTAAATTGTTTTAAACCTGTATTCATAAAAGTTGTAAATGAGTAATCAATGAAAGGAAACATATGAATATATATGTATATAGCTTAATTAATAATGAAAGTTATAATAGAATATCTATATATATATATATATGTTATATGTTATATGTATAAGGTAAATGGAAGGTTAAATAAATTAAAACCCATAAGACTTAAGGGAGTGTACGTTGGATGTATATATGAATACATACATATATAAAGATATATGATATCATGTATTTACTCATCTCCTTTAAAGTTAATAATACCCTACAAAAATTATTTTGAATTATCAATTTAACATAGTAATGCCCTCCATCATTTATAATATAAATATAGTATCTTACGTACCAATGGTATTGATCACCCTTAGTCTATGAAATAAATAAGGTGATGTTTATATTACCCCTATATATATAAGAATGATATGTAACTTTATTGAGCACCCTCAAGAGTCACATAGATCCCCTTAGGATATAATGAAATGATGGATTTAGGGTATCTAATATACTTTATGATTTTTGAACATCCTTAAGGTCATAAAGATTGAGCATAACAAAAGTATGATTATGAGTAATATATAAGATAGAATTAGTAAAGAGTTACCATTTACGGGGACTGCCATTTGTTAGGCACCCTCAAGGTTTCAATAAGCCAGTAAAGACTCATTGGAGGAACTTATAAAATTCCTGCTTCTATTTTATGGTTTTAGAGAGATGTAGAATAAGTAGGACCCTTATTAGATAAATATGACAAACTAATCAAATAAATATAAGAACATACGTGAAGGTATAAAATCTACTAAAAACAAATTTGCATGGTTAACGTAATTAATAAAATTGTTTATCGATTAAAGTATACCGAATAAACTGAAACAAAGATTGACATAGAAATGTAAATTTTACTTACTAATAAATCTTTTGACATGTTGTCTCTTCAAGACCCATGCAAGATCCATAATTATATAACAAATAAAAACATCCATTCCTTGGTCATTTAAGTGTTAATTTCCCGATACTATGCGTTGTCTTCTATGAGTTTTGAACTCAATAACAATTCACGGGTATGGATATTTTATCCATCTTCGATCATATACAAAAGTTGTCTGATGAACAGTCGCACTCATAGTATACAAAATTTGATTGAAAACATTTTGCTTGATTTGAGAAAATAAACCATAGCGCAAGATCATATGTTCAATTTGACTGAATATAATAAGGATCTTGTTATGTTAGCAACAACACTAAACCAAGAACTATAAGGCACTAGTAATTCGATTTAAGCTCATCCACGCTGAAGATGAAATCATAGACCTCAAAGCAAAGGCTATTAAAATTGATGAAATGATGAAAGCTACTCTTCTCCAATTCTTCGATAATGTTATAGAAATTAAACCTTCGAAGTGGTTTGGAGATAGCTATCCAGCAACACTACTGATGCTTGGGAGGAAATCCTTCATAGGGCTAAGAAATCTAGCCATGACATCGACGAAGAGTATCTGAAGTCAATATTCTCGGATGAAGTGATTTTATAGCCTGGAAAAGGGAAAGAAAAACTTGGCAGCATACACTATAGCTATAGGATAGATGCCTATTGATTCCAACTCAACGGATCACGTGGAAACTTCCTTCCAACTCTGAAAGAGCCCTCGGCAGATGTCGTAACTTCCATGGTGATAACTTATAAGGCCGCCGTCACAAAGATGTCTTCCCCTACTGCATCTATTGTTGATACTTCACACCTCACTCCTTTGATCATTTAAGTGGTTTAATCTACTCTTGAGGAGGGAGAAATCATTATGTTCCCACCAAAGGACACTCCGTCTAGTCAAGGTATAACATAGTCTCTTCGAACTTTGAGAAACTTCAGTTCTTGCCTAAGGACATCACTAATCTATACCTTTCTCTCTGTTAAGTTACGGGTCATCCATCTTTGCCCCTCTGGCACTAGTTATTCATACTTCAAGCCTACATGCAGTCATGTCCCCCAATTCCTTCCTCCAGCTCTGGACCTAGGATAGATTTTTAGAAAATAAGGGCGTTGGAAGGGCTTAAAGGCGTTTATGTATCATTGGAAGAGGAGGTGGTAATCTTCAGTGCAAAGCATACTGACTCGGTCTCTATAGCGGAGAGGATAATAATTAACATTTCCAAAATCAAGGCTAAACAAGAACCTAGCACAGAAAAGCCCCCTTTCGTGATTCCAGCCAATATTCTTCAGGCCGCTAGCATTTCTACTGAAACTCCCAAGTCTCATATTGACTCTAACGATGACTATAATTTGGAGAAAGACCCCGGGGCCATCTTGGACTCTAAAAAAGGGTGAAGGCTCGAAGAAAAGTATCCTTCCTCTAAGAAGAAATGGAAAAGGAAGTCAAAATGGGGTAAGCACCACGAGGGATGGTTCTGTAGCTCATTTTGTATTGTTTTTCTATTATGGCTTCATTTTGTACATATGCCGATATTGTGTGGGAGCGGCCCGACAAACCTTGTATAAAATGCTATGTAAATAAAAGATTATCATCTTCTCAACCTTTTTCTTATTTACATAGCTGCAATTGTCATTTCTATTGCCTATATGCTTGCCTAGATATATAATATAGCGATTTAAATTCAATTACGTATATATTACCTATGTCTATGCAATGTCGTTATTTACTGTAACTTTATGCACATAAATAATTTCTACAATTTCTTAATATTATTACATTACTCAGTTCTGTTTGTGATCGCCAATATATTCGTACTTAGCTAAACAAAATTATGTTTCTTTGGCCAACATTGCTTATATTTATCCGAACGTATACCCTTTGACCATAAACAAGGTTGTATTTATGAAAGCTTTTAACTCTGCATTGTTTTCCTATCTACAAGAAACAGTGCTTCAGATGTCTATCTCTTGAAATCCACCCTTGATTTTATCTATCTTCGATTGGTAGCCAAAGATACCTTGTCAATTAACATTGTTTATCATCAGTTGAACATATCACATTGAGCTGTAAACGTGGCCATGCTCGCAAAAGATTCAATTATACCCCAACTCCTATCTTTTGGAATGGGTGTCTCGGATTTCTATCTTTATGCATCCATCTTTGTCCTCGGTTATCTTTAGGCATTGATAAAAAACATTCATCGAACATCTTCGACCAAACATGCCTCGCTAGGCTGTAAGCATGGTCATTCCTACAAAAATATATAATTCTACAGTGGTTCCTATCCATGGGACTTGTTGTCACAGATGCCTATCTTTGGGCATTAATCTTTGATATGACCAATCTATAGGCACTATACAAAGGTTAAATATGTAAGGGAAATCGTCTGATCGACCCTAGTATGATTATACTCCTTTGATCCAATAATGGACCAGAGTTGTTCATTGGTACCTATTTCTGGGTATCTACACATCTTGTTTTTAAAAACACAAAGTGTCTGGTCATTGATCATGCAGCAAAAAGTCAAACATTTAAGAATATGGCTCCATTGTGTTTGAACGCCAACTTCATTTATAAACAAAAGAATGGTGGATTCTACCTTATTACATCACGCCCTGTTAACCAGGATGTATCATTTGCGAATATTAAATAAATCTAAGTGAAATATGGCTATAGATGCTCACTATTCCACAACCATGAAATTTGGATCCTATCAATAGGAGATAGCTTGAAAATTCTGTCTCCAAGTTCATGTTCAACTTTATGGGGGCCTTTCTAACCAAGAAAGACCCATTCTAGAATGAGACCACTAACTCAAAGGTATGATTTTTAACCTTGGCGTTAAATGTCTTGTTACTCTTTTTCGGTGAGCAATTACCCTTAGTTTAGTCTCTTCTTATTTTTCATCGATAAATCGAGGGACTCAAGCAAGATTTCCTTGTTCATCTTGGGATTATAATGCATTCTTCGGTGAGAAGGGACTTCTAATTCAATTAAATCATTACTCCACAGGCCAAAGTGAATGGAGTATGCTCAGTCGTGGACTTATGGGTCGTCCTATAAAACCATAGTACTAGTGGTAACTCATCAATCTAGTTGCCGTTAGCTTTTGTCAATCATTTCTTCAAGATGGATTTGATGATCTTATTCATCGCCTCCACTTGTCCATTTGCCTATATGTGTGCTACGGTCGAAAAGCACTTCTCAATTCAATACCGGTTATAGAATTTTTAAATTCAATACTTTTGAATCAAGTTCCATTATCAGTAATGATCTTCCGTGGAAATCTAAATCCATATAAGATATTCCTTACCATAAAGTTGATCGCTTTCTTCGTAGTGATAATGGTTAGCGTTCCTCTTCAACCCACTTCGTGAAGTAATCCACAACCACTATAGCATATTTTTCTTTGCCCTTTGACATCGATAACACACCTATTATATTAATTTCCTAAATCGAAAACGGCTATGGGCTAAACATTTGCATAAGCTCAGTAGATGGGGTCTTGGTATCTTCACAAACCTTTGGCGTCTATCACTTCATTTGGAGTAATCAATCACATTTTGGTTGATTGTTTGCCAAAAGTATCCATTACAGAGTACTTTCTATGCCAAAGTCTCCCCCAATGTGATTACAAAAGATTACTTCATGTACATCCGCAAGGATTTCCTTGGCTTCCTCTTTGGTGACAAATCATTGCAAGGGGGTCGAAAATCCTCTTCTATGTAGCACTCCTTCATATATAATAAATCACGGTACTTTACGAAAGAGTTTTCGTAGTTTAGTTCTTCCACTCAGGAGATTACCCTTCAACAAATAGTCCTTCATTTACATCATCCATGACTCCTTTTCTTCCTCGACCTTCAAGATCCAATTAATATCCATCTAATCGACCTTTATTATATGGATTTATATATCTCCTCAATACAAACACAATCGGATCCTAGTTGCCTATTAGATTTGCTTTTGAATTTTGAAGGGGGGCACTTTTGTTTTGGTTTACAAAAGATGAAAATGAAAGTAAAGAGGGAAAAGAAAAGTCAAGAGGAACATGAAAATGTGAAGGAAAATTCTTATGTTAGATTTGGTTTATTTCATGATTTTCGGCATTTCGCTACACAACATGATGTTTGCTTACTAATTGTGAATGAAAAAACAAAAATATGATCATGTATAAAAATACGACTCGATCTCACAATAACAATAAAATAAACATGTAATCTTATTTTGTAGAATTTTGAAAATACTATCATTTGCTGTAAAATACGTCAAACACTAATTTAAATATTTTTCGAATTAAAAATCGTGGAAAAATCTTATAAACATAAATAAAAATACATCATTAAAAATCGAGCAGTTTTTACTAAAAATCGATTTTCTTATAATTTATTAAATTTGAATCAACTATGAATATTTAAATAAAATAAATATTCTCATTCAAAACATTAAAATTTTTGATTCATTACATTCTTCACCCTTAAAATAATTTCATCTATGAAATTTCCTAAGGAAGAAAAATGTCTCATAACCCTTAAGCATTTAAAATCTATATGTAACAACAAATTTGAGTAGAACCTCTTTTTTTATGGATAGGCCCGAAAAAACTACAACCTACCACAACTGGCATAATCAACCAAAAAACAAAAGCCTAAAAGTGGCTCCCATATTTTGGTCATAAAATCATCAATAACAACATAAATGTGTACCTATTTGTTGAGCGATCAAACTTCACTCATGAAACCAAAAACAACTAGCAAACTTTTGCTTCCATATACTTGGATCTCACTTACAAATGCCATTAAACCATATAACTTGCATTGTCAAAAACATACAATTACATTAAAGCCCATACGATGTACATATGCCATTCGTACGTAATACCAAATCCGATCACTTGCTCAATCACAAAAATATCACTTCCAATCTAGTATCGCTCACTCGACCACTATAGTGCGGACTCCGATCAGGTTTCTTGATTAGAAACCTTTGCTCTCTTACTAAAGCCATACACCATGATAGAAACATCAAAACCATATCAGAAATCCGTAGTGTTCGCCATCAAGAATTTAGTGAAAAATCCTTGTTCAAACCAAGCCTCGAAATAGTGTAGCTGAATCTGGATCAAGAATAGTTATGCGAATAAAATGATCTATGTATAACTTATATATTTATTCCATTAGTTTCTTACATATACCAATTACTTTTCATTCATATTTAGTGACACCAATAACATTTCATTTAATACTGAAATCATTTATAAAACATTTCCTAAAACCATTACTTAAGTTTTTATAAACATTTTATAACTCAAGTTCTTATTCATATAGTACTCTTCTACATCCTAAGATTATGTACTACATATCAATTTTTTACCTAAATTTTTTTAACTTACAATCTCCTCAAATTTATAAGTCACAAAAACTTATTTTCTTATATTTTCACCAAACACTTAGCTTCATTTCTCAATTGACTTAGAAGATTCTGACTGTCCAAAATAGCTAAAAATTCCATTTCATTTCTACAAATGCAAATTACTAAACATTAAATCATAATGAGATGCACAAAAACAAACTATCCCAATGAATAGGATACATGCATCCATATAATAACTTAATCGAAACTTCAGAATTAAAAAGCTGGGATTTATTTCAAATCATTTGAAATAATTATATGTATACTAATAACATTAGTACATCAAATACTTTCGATATTAAATCCAGATCTTTTTTAGAAAAACAACCCTAAAGCAAAACTACTATGGTAGCAATCCCTTACTTAGAGACTCGAAAATAAACATCGATGATGTTGTAGTCATCTCTAGAATTATTTTCGAGTGATAGAAGTGAGTTCAGTGCTTTCTATATCTATCACAATCTTGTTAACCCAAAAAATGGATCAACACCCTGGATTGAGTGTGAAAGCACCAGCTTTGTTTTTACAAAGCAATAATAAAGAAAATAAATGTAAAAGAGAAGAAGTAGAAAGAAGACAAGAAGATTTTTATAGTGGTTCGGCTGTTAATGAAGCCTACGTCCACTTTATAGTTTTTATTATTGATTGATTTCTGTTACAAAGTTGATTGGATTACAAATTTCTTGAATATTCTTGGTTAAATCAAGTCCCCAATGCTAGAGTTCACTGGAGAACCATAGTGGACCCCTTGGATGACCATTGTGAGGAAGGAGGAGAGTGAAGAAAGCTTTCTGCAGAGTTCCAACCAGATTGGAGGATCTTCCATTTCTGTTGTAGATAAGATGGTATTTATAGAGATCGGAGAGATATTGGGCCAAGCCTGTTCGTAAGCTACTTGCAGATGGTCATAAGAAGATGTAGTGGAGCTTAGCTCACGACCCAAGCCAAAATCATAGATCATTAGCGATCCATGGTCCATGGATTGCTAGTGATCCTTAACATTGGCTCGAATGCGAGTTAACTACTTAGCCTTTTCCTCTGCTTCACTTTTTTGGGTCGCACTTATTCTATGATCAATTATGAATCATGTTGATCCATAATGTCTGGATCGCTGGCGATTCATACACTTAGCATATTTTTGGACTTTGGTTTCTGGGTTGCTTTTATTTTCTGACCATGGATCGCTAACAATCCATAGCATTAGCTCGAATGCGAGCTAATTACTTAGCCTTTTCCTCTGCTTCACTTTAATTGGGTCGCACTTATTCTCTAATCAAGTATATATCGCAGGCGATCCATACACTTGGCATATTTTTGGACTTTGGTTTTTGGGTTGCTTTTATTTTCTTGCATCGATGTTGTTCATGACTTCCCAAGTTACAGCTGTGGATCGCTGGCCATCCATGTCCTTAGTGTACTTTTTCACTCTTCTTCGTTGACTTCCTTTGGCTTGTTTCCCTTGTTCTTTTGGTTTTCTTTTGAGCCATTCTAACTCAATCAAGTTGTTTCAAATTCTTTTGCATTCCGTTGGGTTAAAAACCCGAATAACATTTGCCACCCAGAATATGCCTTCGTTGGAAACAAGGTGTGCTCTGGAAGAAACTGCTTTTAGGTTTTCGTTTTGTGAAATCTAGTTAATCGTGTCGAGGTTACCATGCAAACTTTTCTTTGACTATTCATATGGCTGTTGAATTTTCGATGCGAATCTGTAGAGTCCACCTCAAGATGTTGTTTTCATTTGACTGATTTTTTATAGCCATTCGTTTTTTGATTTCGTTCTGAATATCAATTTCTAGTATTGACGATGCAATCTATGCTCTATAGTATACATAAGGGTTTAGATTGGTAAGTGGGTGAACGATGTAGGTTTGGAGTTGTCCTATATAGTTTTAACTCGACTGGCGGTAAAGCTTAGTTTTGTCTCGAATGATTGTACACTGTTTTGGAGCGAAGCCTTGCTCTTTGTCTTTAACTTTTCCTTTTCGAGAACTTGGTTAAGTTCCCGTCGATGTTTTTTAATTTCAGTGTGACAATTTATTCCAAAATCAGATATAGTTGATGATTCAGTCATATCGATCTTCCCGTTTCTATACTCCAATGATCTTAAAAAGAAAAGCTTCCAGTATCGCTTTGGATAGCGGTTCCATTATCAATTGTTGATCGATAACGGGTAAGTGTGGAAGAGATAATTTCAAAGGATGATATGGATTTTTTCAAATGTAAGCAAGCTATCTACACTAGATTGTTTGTTTGCAGTATTCGGGATATTAAACCTTTTTCATGTAGTTAACACATTGCATATGCCCCGATCGATGCTTAGAACCCGACTAGTCAACATACGTTGACTTCTCTTGGATTCCGGACGTTGGTTATATGAGGATATTACTTAAACTAAAACATACATGACTAGGTTGAATGCCAAGTGTTGTTGTTGAAAATGACTTTTCGGTCATCCAATCTTTAGTCTAGCGGAGGATCTTCCACTCCTCCAGAAGCTGGCTCCTTCGCAACTTGGGCTTTGCTTATTATTCCTATCATATTAGGATGATTGATTATAGTTAAATTATAAGGCATGGTAGCTCTCGTATAGTTATGGTTGAAGCTCGATCAGGCAGAGTTTTAGTCTTCGAAAACTAGTGCATGATTTTTTTGATTGCGATTACCCTTCCTTTGCGTGTTTTGGAATTCAACCTGCACATCAGCCTTCGTCTTCAGGGGTTATTGACTTAATTGCTCTATTTCGAGCATTGCTTTTTCTCGCTATTGCACTCTTGTGTTCATGTGCAGCATACTTGTTTATTGTAATTCTTATACATGTAAGTAATACTTCCACGATCATTTCGGCATATTCTATCCCATAGCTTTATTAAGAACTACGAAGTAACTCTGTCTAGCCAGTTTTGTATCTAATCCCTATTTATGCTCAATTGAGTTTGTTTCAAACTAAGTGTTGGTGTATCTGCCCTAGTCTATAAGACTGATTTCTCTGAATACTAAGTTTATATGTTTTTGGAAGACTAGGTCTCCTGGACAATACATTCGATTGCCCCAGTTTGATTGACACGATAGCTACTATCTCTATGAACTATGGATTTTTCTACCGATTCCAAGATATGATTCTTTCAATGATATCCATTTCCTAGTTGTAATTGAATTCCTCCAAAGTTACATCGTCATCCAAAGTCATTTTAGGTACATGTGCCAGAAAGACGAATCGCCATATTCTTTTGCTAGAGTGAATTCTTCTAAGTCTAGTGTTGAGACCCTAATCATGTATCAGTTTCTATCTCCATAAACTCATGCGCGAATGAATCAACTCTATGAATTTTTCCTTGATGTTGTGAATCTTCGGATAGCATGAGATGCCAGAAGGTAGGGCTAAAGATTCAATCAAACTCTTGCTTTTGCTTCCGAATGATGATAGCTTCATTCTAAGGGTTTCTTCTTAGCATTAGGAAACTTCAAGTAATGGCATATTCTTGCTAGTTGGAACCAAATGATCTAGTTATACCATAAGTAGGTCATCAATCCTTCTCATTACCACTAGACTGTGAGCGATAGTTGATTTTTGAATGTTAAATTCTTCATTTCCTTTGTTGGCAATTTTGTTGCAACAATATTCTAATTTGCGATATAGAAACATTGTCTAACTAACCTCCCGATTATTTTTATTTGGACTTTGCAACATTTCTTTTGATCAAGTATTTGTGCATCTATCCCTGCTCAAGGTACTAGCTATTCAAACGCCTGTATTTGAGCGATTGCGGGAAATGGAGAGGTTTGGGACAAATGATTCAGTTGCCCCTAGTCCGGTTCATAATCATATTCTAAGATTGCAGAATCTGATGTATTTAGTCGGTAACTTCCATGATTGTCCCTACACGTCCTTAGTTCTGCATGATTTGCTTGATTGTCGTCGTCATGGAAGTTCTTTTCATATGCCAATTACTGTCTTCAGGAATTGATAACCTAGCTGCTTGGTTCCAAGTAACATTTCCTCAAGGCTGCTTATCTTTTGGCTAGATCTAAATTTTTTTCTAATTTGAACTTAGGAAATTCGATTATGCACCGGCTTTCATCCCTAGAAATTAGCACACGAACAATTCGATTTTGGGATTTCCTTTCGACGCTACTTTATTCTTGTGCATTGGCTAATTCCTGTGATGAAAGTTCGAACCATCCAGCTAACCTGTGAAAGCTTATGTTCTTCAGTGGTTTCCCATTTTCGACCAACGGCAGTTTTTTAAAAACAAGGGCAGAACCTCAGTTGAGGACTAACTTCTATCTTTGGAAGCTAGTGCATTGATGGTTTCTACGATGAGTGTTTTTCATCTAACCTGCATATTAAAGTTTTCTTGGCATTGCCAAGGCAATACTGGTACATAGTGAATAACAAGTTTCCTAGAGTTGCAGGGGCAATACTGGTACTTATGAAATAGAAAGATTTCCCGGCGTTGCCAGGGCAACACCAGTACTTGAAGGATAAAAGAAGGCTTCAGCATTATCGAGGCAACACCGACATTTAGGTGGTTGGGATAGGTTTTCCTCATGGATTCGGCAGTCCTTTTAATCCAATTACGTACTAGTTTTGGCCTTCGAAAATTAGCACTTCAATGATTGGATTTTGGAAGTATTTACTTAGTGTTGTCTTTAGGCGGTGTTAAAGTCATGTTGGTGAGGATTGAATGGATTGAATTATACATCCAATCCCGTAGAGCTAAGTGGATTCCCATTAACATAATGTGGTTGTTTTCTCAACGTTTCTTAAATCTGGGATACGCCATGTTCTCGAAGGGCGAGAGTCCTAAGCATTTCCATTGTCCAACTTTGTTTATAACTATCAAATATTACCCTTGGAGATGCAAGCCTGTTGCTCAACCAATTCCATGATTATTCTTATTCACAAAAATATAAACTTCCTCCAACCAGTTTTTGTTATGATTTGACAACTATCTACGGTACCTTTCATTTTTAGGTAGAACCCTTCGTTTCTAGGTGTCGAATTTCGGGTTCTTATAGAAAATTTAAAATTGTGGAGAAAGTCATCACATCGCCCCCGGTAAGACCGCATTCATTCCTATACTGGTCATGGACAGGTAGAGTTCAGTAGTGTTTGTCTTGAATCTATTACACTTAACCCTGCTTGTTTCAGGCCATATGCATTATGATAGACTAATAGCATTATTGCGGATATCAACCTTATTCGTTCATACCAATCTTCAAGAATCAATAGTGTAGCTACTCAATTATGAGGGTTCTCTCCTTGCCGTTGTCTATCTTTGGATAACAGCTGATTTTTGCAAGTTAGGGTTTGAGACCTCATTCGAGCACCTGCTTTTGTCTTTGAAAGGCACCAGGTTGATGGTTTGATTCTGGAAATGTCTTCCATCATTATCTATCTCTGATCGACGGTAAGTTCTTCCTTTTATCGCCTATTTCTGAGCGATGTTGAATTTTAAGGAGTTCAATTTTCTTGTCAATATGACGGTTTGGAGTTCTCGATGTTGCTAAGGCAATATCGATATTTAGTAGGTTATAGTAGTTTTCTTTTTAATTCTGCATTCATCTAGCCTACTATACTGCTTAGTTTTGTTGTGATTGCCGAAATTATTTATTCGGCAAAACAGAATCATGGAGTGATTTTATGTCCTATCCAAATGTTAGTGCGTTATATGTCATCGGTCCACGAGGCTGACTACTTTGAACACTTGATGCGAGACTTGATGTTCTAAGCGGCTCTAGATGCCCCCAAACAAAATTATGTCGCGGCTCCTATCTTTGGGAGCTCGTGATTTGAATATCTTAAGTTTAGAAATTTTGGTCAAAGATCGAAATTCTTTGCTGAAATCTTGGCTTGGGAACTTTGTGGCATTGTTAGAGCAATGTCGGTCCTTTGGGTGGTAAGGATCGGTTCCTGTTAGTTCTAAAATAAACAAGTTTCCCATTGTTGTGAAGACAACACCGATACTCAAAGAATTTTGATGGTCCTATGATGATGCCGGAGCGAAATTGAGCAGTGTTTGCACGGCTTATGAAAATGTATGGCTTATGAAATGCGAGGTTTTGGTGGGTGCAGGGCTTACGAAATGCACGGATTTTAGGAGTGCGCAGGTTATGGGATCGATACGACCCGTCGATCTAGAATGGATTGGAACTTCTAGACGTTTCCAATCTTTAGGTAACGAAAGGAGTTAGTGCTTCGAGAGCGTGGTTTTATAGCTTAAGAAGTGGTTGTATGGCTTATGGGAGTGCACGGCTTATGAGATCGATATGACCATCGATCCAGAATGGCTTGGAACTTCTCGATGTTGCCTACCTTCGGATATGTAAGAAGTTCATGCTTCGAGAGCGTGATTCCACGTCTCAAGAAGTGGTGTTAAACTTATGGCAGTGCATGCCTTATGAGATCGATATGACTCATCGATCCAGAACGGTTTGAAACCTTTCGACATTGCCAATCTTCAGGTAATGTGTGGAGTTGATGCTTCAAGAGCATGATTTCACAGCTCAAGAAGTAATGAGCGAGGGTTTGGGCCTTTTAGATGTTGCGCAACACTAGTTCTTAGAAAAAGGCTGGGATCAAGATTTCCTGTCGATCCAGCGGTTTGACGTCGCTGGTACTCGATTTCATTAGTTCTAAGAGATAAGTGGTTTTCGGATTTGGTAACCGTGGCTTGGAAGATCCTCCCATATTTTGCGAAGATGTGCATGGTCAAATAGATAAGGTTGCCGTAGTGGTGAGATCTACAGCCAACCGTATGGAGATGGTTATGAAGAAAGTACTTGTGGGAGTTCAGGGCAAGACTCTTAGCTCTTGTTTCAAACCGTCTTCTGAGAATGGGATTCGGCTGGCATATGGTCTAAGAGGAAGAAGATTTGGTCAACAAGAGCAGTAAATAGTAGTTGTGAAGAGGCAAGTATCATGCTATTATTTCATTTGTTCCACTAGCTCATTCATTAAGTTCGTAGTTGTAAGAATGGCATAATTTTTGATCGGGCATAACATAACTATGGTATGATTTGTCTCAGCCTTCCTTATGGCTTTTGAAGTTTGTGCTATATCCCACATTCCACAGGGTTGTTGGTGCATTGAACTGTACCTAGGGTCTCTCCATAGCTCGTTTGGTTACCCAGTCTAGTAGGCGCGGTTCCTGTATTCTCGGTCTTGGCTTGATTCGAGTCAGCTTTTGATTACCCACAAGGTCGATCCAGTTTTAGCTTAGTTTCTTTTAGAGGCTTTGAACTCTAGAGTTCAACAGTATTTGTTTCATTGGTCATTGGAAGTGATTCCATTAATTATGTAGAGTGAATGATATGATTATCGATTTGTGGCCCTGGAGCATGACTTCGTCGACTTCAGGGGGCTCTGGATCAGATGACTGCTGATCTTCCAGTTCACCTTTCCGGATATCAGTCGCATACCAATTTCGCCGATCTACCAATTGACCTTCATAGCACTTTAATTCGTGAAAGACCATCACGTTCGCGAAGGGTCTTTTGGATCAGATGACCGTTGATCTACCAGTTCACCTTCACGGCTCTTTGGTTCGTGAAAGACCTTCACATTCATGAAGGGTTTTATGGATCAGATTATTGTTGATCTACCGGTTTGCCTTCATGATACTTTAGTTTGTAGACCTCACATTCACGAAGGTTTTTTTGGATCAGATGACATCTATGGTTCATCTTCACAACTCCTTAGTTCATGAAAGACCGTCCCGTTCAAGAAGGTTTTTTTGGATCAGATGACCGCTGATCTACCGGTTCACCATCATGACTCTTTAGTTCGTGAAAGACCTTAACATTCGTGACGGGATTTTTGGATCAGATGACCGCTGATGTAACACTCCAATATTTCAGTGGAAATAATAATTAAAAATAAATTAAAATAGAATAAGTTATTATTAAGGGAAAATTTAATGTAAAAGTATAAATTAAAGTACACCTCACTTTTTTTACACTAATTAATTAATGAAAATATAATTAATAAACTTAGACAACAGTGAAAAACGGATATTTTGCAAATATTGGAATTTAGCCATGAAACTTATAGAATTGTGTTCATGGTAATTTTCTGATTAATTTTCATCTATAATGTTTTCCAAACGGAGTTCAAACAAATAAGTTATGACCTTTAAAGTTTTGGCGTTAGAAATAACTATACGTATGAAATTGGTAACTTATATTAATTAAAATTGATTAATTGATTGCTGATGTGTGTTAAATTATACATTTACAAAATTAGCAATGAGTCTGTAGAATTTATTAAAAAGGGAAACATATTATTTACACAAAGTTTGGAATTATTTCAATAACTTACATGTTTATGCACACATTTAAACGTTTAAATTTGATTGATGAAATTAATTGGAAACAAGAGTATTGTATTAATATATATATGTATGTATTAGGAGAGAAACAGTAAAATGATTTATTGACAATAAATGCATATTATTATTAATTAATGTATGTTACAATTGTAATTAACATGCGTTACAACATTTACTAATGTAAGTTAATTGGAAATTTACGTAGATTGTAAACATGTGTAATGAGGAAATTAAATTTGTTTATTAAGTATATATTCTTGAAGTTTAAATCTTTAATGTTTATAAACATAAGATTTAGAAAGGAGGATAAAACGTTAACAATAAATGTTGTAACGGACAAGAATCAATAAGGAATGGCTAAAATTAGTAAGCAATCAATTAAGAAAATTGACCATAAATGAATAAAATAAGCCATGGGATCGATTAGTTTAAATTGTATATGTATACATACATATACCCTAATTAACTGTACACATTCAAAATTGTAATAAGTGTGTAACATAACAAATTGATGAATAGATAAAGATTGGGAATAAATTGATTAGCTAAATTAATGACATAATTGACATTAATGAGAATGTATAAGAAAGAAAATTATTATGGATGTAAATGTGGCAAATTAAGATGGATTGATTGCTAACAAATGAAAATATTTAAAATAAAGATCTAATGAGATTTATAGTGTTATCTCGCCTATTGGCAAGGCCATGACACAAAGGAATTGATTGAGAACCAAAGACAGTTCATCCTGGAAAACGGTATACATAGGTTCGCTATGGATACTGGTAAATTTTTTCCATGTCCAGATCAAGCTACAATTAATATGACATGATGAGCAAAGCTATGAATGCCAACGTTTCAAAATTTAAGTCAATCCGAGTTCGTATGCTCAAGATATGATCGATGCAAGCCAAGAAGACAAGCTCATTTGTATCCATCGGTCAATCTCCTTCGAATCGATCCATTTTGTGTCCATCGGTGAACAAGCCTCTCTTCGTATCCATCCAGATCCACTCACTTCGTATCCATCCACATCCAACCACTTCGTATCCATCGACAGTAACACGAGAGTCCATTTGGTATTAATCCAGTTTCAAACATGCTTCGTATGGAACGACCACGGATCGATACGAAATCAACACCTCCCATCGATACAAAATAGAATACAAAAGATTGATACGAAATGGAATGCACAAAATCGATACAAAGTGATATGCAGTCGATCGATACGAAGAAGACCAAGCGGGTCGATACGAACGAGGCGCATCCATAGGAAAGACTCGATCGTTTGGCATGAAAAGTGGATCGATCCAAAATTTAGCGCCACATCATCATGCAACACATGTAGAACCATCAATGCAAAGTTATCGATACGAACAGCATAGATACGAATTCAACAGCCATTGAAAAATCCAAACTTGCATCGATCATAACTCAAAATCTACAGGTCTAAATGCCACCAAATTTTCATAGGAGCTTGTGTACATCTTCAAGAATGTTCATGATCGATCCCGACTCAATTGGACTAAATCATGATTGATATGAATTGTGTTCGTATCGATCATGGATCAACTCCAAATGGTCAGGGATCGATCGCATGGTCCCACCCACGTGCGAGAAAAGGTCTTTCGAGATCTGAGTGAGATATTTGCAGCCTACGCCTATAAAGCAGCCCAGGACCTGTTGAAAAGAACTTTTTGGCTCTACTACGTCCAGACTCTGCCGAAATCACCGTTGTACTCGAATTTTACTATTGTAACACGTTATAACCAGCGAGCAAAAAATCAATAAAGTCAATAGCTTCATAATGGACATAGGTCGTACGCCGAACCACTCTAAATCTTGGTGTTTTTGTGCGTTTGTTTGTTTGTTAACTGGTGTGTTTGTTAGATCTTCTTCCTTTTCCATTTATATTCTTCATTGTATCTCTTCAAACACATCCGAAGAGTGTTATGCCTAATTTTGGTAGAAATACTTTGGTGCTTTCACCGAGAAAACCTATTTTTTCTCCTGCTCATTGGATCTACTATCAATATTGGATTGCATAAATCTAAGAAGATCCAGATTTCAAGTCTAAAGTTCTTCCATCCTATTCAGATTTGTATAAGTATAGGAAAGAGCTTCGCTATCCATCATGGTTAACACTAGGACTACTTCAACAGCCGTCGATCCAGAAGGACGGGACAAGAAAAACCTTGTATATCTATCTCCTACCGATCAAAATGCTGTCGGACCATCAGATCCGCGTGACCCTGTCACTAGGGAAGAGTTCCAACTGCTAATGCAAGAACTAACGTAGAATCAACAACAACTTACTCAGTAACTGCGCGCCAACGCAGAATTGACCAATCAACTAAATCGTCAAAGAAGAAGGAGATCCAGAAGGGATCGGGCTTCTTATTCATCGACTGAGAGTTTAGCCTCTTCGGACTACCATCATAGATCCACGCATCCACAACTGGACGGAAGTTCTGCACAGAGTAATGGACATCAGCGTACACCGAATCTTAGGCAGCCGAGAGTTGGCCCATCTACTAGCCATCAGACTGGACCCTCCTTCCTAGGGGGAATTGTTCCCTATCTTGTTATAGACAACCACACTACCACCACTGCTGCTGAATTGGAAGTTAATGCCCGAAATCGAACAGATCCAAACCATCGCCAACATGAATATACTCCAGAACCTTATGTCCTAGAAGTCTTGGAACCAAGGAGGTGAGACATGGGCCATCGACCGCGTCCGGCCCATGCTCGCATTGTGTAGCCTGACCACACCTTAGCTCAGTAGGCCAAGAATGTCTAGATATCGGACATCCCAACGATGATCCGTCAAATGATCCGTGAAAGTCAAGGTCTCACCAATGACAACTATGGAATCTCCCAGAGTCATACTCCTTTTACTGATGATATACTCTATGCTGAACCACCTCGACGATTCAGGATGTCAAGTTTACCCATTTATGTAGGGAGCTCTGATCCTAATCAACATATCTTAAAGTACGAATGGTTGATGAATGCTGCACGAGCCGATGATGCAGTCAAGTGCCAAAGTTTCCCGATCTCTCTGGGGGCATAACATCTATGTGGTTTACCTGTTTACCGACTCGATCTATCTCATGTTTTGGCCAGTGGCAATGAGTTTGTAGAGCAGTTCTGCATGCATGTAGCAAGGCCGAAGGATGTTAATACCTTGTTTAGTGTCACTATAGCTTTTGGAGAGATCCTTAGACGCTATTTGGAGAGATTTCATGCTGCATGTGCCGAGATTAGTAATCCCATGATAATTCAATCCTGTTGGCACTAACTATGGGGATTGATCCCAATTCTGAATTTGGAAACTGGTTGGCCAGAAAACCTCCTAGTTATTGGACCATTTCTATTCCAAGGCGAGCCTGTTATGTTGCCGATTTGCGAGAGGCACAACGAAAAGAAAAAGGAAAGGGCATAGAGGACTCTCTCTACGTCTGCTTTGTTGAGAATTGACAGCTAACGCTTGGGCCTAGGCTCGGGCACCCCGACCAATAACTAAGGGATCTTGACCTGAGAGATACCTTAAAGTGAAGACAAAAGTAAAGACAGTCAAGCTTTCCTGGCCGATCTGACAATCGACGTTCCAATCGACGATGATTTCGATTCTAAAATGATAAAGATTGGATCTCAGCTAAGCCAATAAATGCAAGAGGAATTGGTTGAATTTCTCTAGGCAAACCTCGACGTGTTTTGCCTGGATACATTCTGACATGTGTGGAACCTCCCTGGACATCGTGAGCCATATATTGAATATTGACCCACGGCATGTCCAGGTCAAGCAAAAAAGGCGAGGTATGGATCCAAAGAGATCTACCACCCTTAACGAAGAGGTAGGTAAGCTTAAATCGAACGGTTTTATTCGAGATGCATTATACCCAGAATTGGCGTCAAATCTTGTACTTGTTCGAAAGCTAAACGGGAAATGGAGAACGTGCATTGATTACTCAGACCTGAATAAGGCTTGCCCTAAAGACAGTTTTCCACTCCCCTGAATCGATTAGCTCGTAGACTCAACAGCTGGACATGAACTCTTATCCATCATGGATGCGTATTTCGGTTACAAACAGATACCCATACACTTACCTGACCAGTAATATACCAGCTTCGTGACCGATCTATGATTTTACTGCAATAAAGTTATGCCTTTCAGAATCAAGAATGCCGAGGCAACTTAACAATAGTTAGTTAATTGAATGTTCGCTAACCAGATAGGAAAAACCATGGAGGTATAATGGACGGCATGCTCGTAAAGTCACAATTTTCCACTAACCATATCAAGGACCTAGAATTAATGTTTAACATCCTCCGAGAATATAGAATGAATCTCAACCCGTTGAAATGTCACTTTGGGGTCGCATCCGAAAAATTCCTCGGGTTTATCATCATTGCTTGAGGGATCGAAGCTAATCCTAAAAAGTTCCGAGCAATCAGAAATCTTGAGACTCCAAGAACTATAAAGCATGTCCAAAGTCTCAATGGGAAAGTAGCAGCACTGAGTAGGTTCATATCAAAATCCACTGACCAGTGCATTCCCTTCTTCGACCTGATCAGAAAAGGGAAACGAAAACTTTGAATGGACTACGAAGTGAGGGTCCATTCCGAGCACTGATTCAACACCTCTCCACACCACCTATTCTGCCAAAGCTCGTTGATCACGAGAGATTGTACATCTACTCGGCAGTGTCAAAAAACAAAATAAATGCTGCTCTAATTCGATAAGAAGATCGGATACAACGACCTGTTTATTACATTAGAAAACGACCGACCGGAGCAGAGAGAAATCACCCGAAGTTGGAAATGTTGGCTTATAGTCTTTTCATCACCTCAAGAAAGCTTCGTCCATATTTCTAGCCTCATCCTATCACCATTTACACCGACCAGCCATTACGATAGGTCCTTACGCATCCTAAAGTAGGTTACTTAATTGGAATATCGAGTTAAGTCAGTTTGACATTACTTACACTACAAGACGAGCCATTCAAGGACAAGTCCTAGCAGATTTCATAGTTGAATTTACTATCCCAGAGGACTTGCCTGAAACCAGTGAATCTCCCAAGTATATCTGAAGCTACATACTGATGGTGCATCGAATGACCATTGCTCAGGTGCTGGGGTCGTACTTGAGACTCCAGAAGGTCGATCTATATGCCATGCTTTGAAGATCAATTTTCATGCGACCAACAACGTAGTTGAGTATGAAGCCCTACTTGCTGGATTGAGACTTGCCTGAGATGTAAGAATCTTTGCCGTGGAGATTTATTGTGATTCACAATTGGTTGTGTGTCAAGTTCGAGGAGAATACCAGGCCAAGGACCGAAGACTGGCTGCTTACCTTGCTTGGGTTCAGGAAATATTAAATCAGTTCGATTACTATGACTTCTACTGCATACCTGAGAGCGCAATTAGAAAGCCAATTCGTTAGCAAAGTTAGCCATTACAGGTGAAGTACAACAAATAGGACTCGTTCTCGTGGAACATTACCTTCCCCGAGCATCGACCCAATGGAGACAGATTGGGTATTTGAGGTTGTACTCGATAAGGAGTCATGGATGACTCCGTTCAGAAATTATCTCAAGCATGGGACCCTGCCGGAGCACAGAAGTGAAAAGAGACAAGTCTTTGAAAGGCTTCGCGGTTCACTATTCAGAATGGATTCATGTATAGAAGAGGGTACTCTGTTCCTTTACTCCGGTGTATTGCTTATGATGAAATCAAACGAGCATTGCATGATGTACATGAAGGAGAATGTGGCGATCACACCGGAGGGCAAGCTCTTGCCAAGAAAGTGCTCTGATATGGATACTATTGGCCGACTATAAAACGCGATGCATCAGATTACGCTAGAAAATATGACAGATGTCAGAAGCATGCTCAGATTCCTTGAGCCCAACCTACCGAGATAACTCAGATGGTCAGTCCATGGCAGTTCGCAGTATGGGACATCGACATTATTGGTTCTCGACCTCTGGCTAAAGGTGGTTCGAAGTTAGCCATCTTCGCAGTTGATTACTTTACCAAGTGGGCGGAAGCTGAGCCTCTTGCTAAGTTACGACAAAAAAAGTGATCAACTTTGTAGTATGCAACATTATCGGTCGATTTGGTCTCCCACATATCATCATCACTGATAACGGAACCCAATTCGATAATGTTGAATTTAAGAATTTCTGTCAGCGATTCCACATCCAGAAGAAATTCTCCGCAGTTGCACACTCTCAAACAAATGGACAGTTTGAAGCTGTGAATAAAGTTATAAAGTCTATTCTGAAGAAACGTCTGGAAAAGACCGAGGGAAAATGAGTCGATGAACTTCCTATGGCTTTATGGGCTTATCGGACAACCCACAAATCTACGACCGGCTACACTACATTCTCTCTTTCTTACGGTTCCGAAGCCGTTATTCCAGTCAAGATGGAAGTGCCTTCTCATCGTGTGACTTATTACGATCCAAAAAAGAACGCTATATTACTTGCCTAATCTTTGGATTTATTGGATAAGAAGCGTGATGAGGCTGATTTAACGGCAACCGCATACCGAAGTCGAGTCGCCGATTATACAATACCGAGGTCCGACCCCGAACCTTCAAACTCGGTGATCTTGTCCTCAAAAGAATCTACCCTGTCCCTTTGCACATGAAACCAACGTGGGAAGGGCCGTATATTATCAAACAAAAGCTCGGAGATGACACATTTAAATTATCGACCATTGATGGTCTTACCCTGCCGAGAGTCTAGAACAGCGAAAGTCTTCGTCGCTACTACACATGACAGGTTTTAATTATTCAGTTTACTTTTCATTTGCAATTTTTCTATGCATTTCAAAATTTGAATTTGTAATAAGGCCACTGAATGTGCCGTATTTTCTTATTTCAGCAATAAAAAGCAATCTCTTCGAGGAAGAGCTGTGATTTTTTGAAATGCGTCATACAACTATCACTATGCACAGAGAGCTAAATTCCACCCGATGGTGGGGTTTATTTAAAGAGGGAGTAACTATGATATGACCGGTTACTCGCTAAGTGAAACCCAAGCTCAGGGGCAATTCATCACACTGAAGCCAAAAAAGGATTGGTACACGACAATCCTCTAACTAACTCCAAATTCTCAAAGTGCGAACTGGAGTATAAACTTACAAATATGGTCTCGAAGAAGGTGGATTCGTCCACCTAACGACTTCGCCCATATTCAAACCAAGTTCGAGGAGGATGGACCTATCCATCTAACGACCTCATTTGTTAACTCATGGTGGATGTGAATCGGCCATCTATGATCCTGATAAATCCATCTTTCCCAGAGTGCGAACAAAATCCTAAAGCCTAAACAGATGTGACTGACCATCTGTCGGCCAACTCCAGATTTCCAAAGTACGAACTAGAGTGTAAACATCAACTAACTCCGGATACCCAAAGTGCAAACTAGAGTATCAACATCAACCAACTCCAGATTCCCATAGTGTGAACTAGAGTATAAATGCCAACTAACTCCAGATTCCCAGAGTGTGAACCAGAGTATCGACATCAATTAATCCTAAGTCCTTTGAGTGTAGATTGGAGTATAAATATCGACTAGTTCTAAATCCCTAGAGAGTGGATTGGAGTTTAAACACATAACGGATACGAATCGATTATCCGTAAGACAACTCAGAGTCCCCATAGTCCGGTCAGCATATAAACATAAACCGAGTGTGACTCACCACCCACGAATCAATCTAAAGCACCTAGAGTGTGGACGCAGTTATAAATATTAAACGGGTATGACTGGCTGCCCATGAAAATAAATTCAGTTCCCAGAGCGTGGACGTATCACTAAAAGTTAAGCGGGCATAATCGACCGTCGAAGAACAAGTGCAATCCCTAGAGTGTGAATACGATTACCAATTGGTGAGCCAGTGTGGTTCGACTACCCGAATTCGCCATGTTTCAGCTTCGTTACATAAAGATTGAAGTCAATGTATTAAAGGAGAATAGCGATTGCTGACCGATCTTTCCAATGTATCTCCAAATGTGGGGGCAGAATTTAAGTATCAGCCACTGATTGAGATAGTGCAGTATCGAAATTCGAATTAACACTAGTTCGCGACCCAAAGTAGTAGCCCCGGAACTTAGCGACTAAACTCGAGCTTGATTCAAAGGCCAAAATTTCATAAGTGCAATGAATTGAAGTTCAAATGCTAGAACACTTAAACAGATGAACACAAGTTGTACAGAAGACAAAATGAAATTTTATTTCAATCATTCTTTGGAAGAAAAAGGTTAAGTACAAAACTACACCGTAAGTCCAACTAGCTGGGGCCGAACCCGTATCTATACATGGCCTACGAAATAAATGAAAAAGTAGATTCCTATCTATCTACCAAAAATGAGCCGAAGAGACATGTATACTCTTCTTTTTCCTCGGCTTCTTCTTCGATGTTGACCCGTTGGAGCTGCCACTTGGCTTCCTATTTCAGCCCTTGCCTTTTGGCGGTTGATCTCCAGTAAGAAGCATTATATTTACTTCCTCCTTCGAACTCATATGTATTGGAATGCTTCCTGAAGGCGGAGTCAGAGGTATAAGATCAATAGTAGGAGGTGGGAGAGGCACATTGGTGTCCACGACCATACCACCAGGAGAAATTATTCGTAATGTGGATGGTCCGGGGCCCGCCATTCCACCTGTAAAGCAACTAGCCCAGGCAGCTGCTTCTATTTCAGCATTAATTTCGGCTATTATTTCCTCTTCGTGAATTGTCTAAGCCTCACCGTAGCAATTGGGCCTGAGGAGCTAGTCACAGGAGTGCTTCCACTCAGAAAAATGACAGATCAGCAAAGGGGTCACTGTGATGACCGAGAAGTTCCTCCATCATCTGTTCATCGAAGGTAAGTGTGCATCCTTGTACCCCATCCGTAGACGTAGTAGCCGCTGTCGTGATCGCTTCTGTAATGATAGCCTCCTGCTCATGATGCAACTCTTGGGTTGGAGGAGGCACATCAGATGTTACTCCAATCACCTTATGGAGACCAAGAAAAAACCGTTAGTAATTACTTCAAGTAGCACTTTCGATTATGAGCAAACTTAGGAAATGTTCAGAGTACCTTTCTCAGTTTGACTCACGGTAGGCAGAACAGCTTTAGATACTTGCTCGTGGACTGGAGAGAACAGCGGTTAATCGGGATATATGCTGGAACATAGTGGGGATCAACTGCAGATGTAGTTTTAAGCTGGGTTGGCACAAGAGTTTCAGAACTTACAGCATGATGCTCAACACCCAAACTTTCCCCAGCCTTCGAGTGTTGAGTGCCAAGTTTCTCCTTTTCATATGAGATTATGGTACCATGGAGAACTTTCCTTTCATCTTTGCTCAAAACCCGGTTCTCAAGCTCAAATTCATCAATCAATTCAGCTTGGTGTTCGGCCTTTTCATCTTCTACTAATCGGCCCCAAGCGTTGTATAGGTGTGTTGGATAATTATCAAGCCAGGTCAGGTTTTTATGTTTCAAGACATTAGATTATATGTGATCAGAAGGTCTTCAATATCGGCCTCTAACCTGGCTTCTGCCATTTTAATTTCATCCTCAACCTTGGCCTCGGCCTCTTGAAGTTTGAGTGTTACTGCAACCTAGTCATCCCGGAGCATCACAGCTTGTTTGCACACCTCCTAGGCTGCTTTGTTTGCATCGTACTTTTCTTTTACAATTGAAAAGAATTTGGCTTTAAGCTCATTGAGTTCCTTCAGAGCAGCACCCTCTCGGCCATAACAGTGGTGTTTCGATGGCCCATCTCCTCGACCAAAGCAAAATGCTTCTGTAGCATCCTTTCCATAGATTGAATAGCCTCATCGGCTTTCTTGGTGGCCTCTATTTTAGATTTATTGGAAGATTCAGTTTCATTGTTTAGTACTTGAATTATACGGTCCTTTTGGGCGACGTCGGTTTCTAACTTCTCGATTGTTTTTGCCCGCTCAAAGGCCACCACTGAGACTTTATCCGTAGTCTTCATCCACTCTCGATATTGGCTATATACATCGTGGATGTAATCATGCATAGTTTGCTCGGCATCGACTGGGATTCTCTTTAAATGCGGTAGGAAAACGAAGCCGTTGATGTGCACATAAATATGCATATTTTTACCACCATATTTAATCTATTTAAATTAAATAAATGATCATATTGGGTATTTTAATTTGTTTTAACCAAAATTCAAATTATTTTCAAAACGTCACATATTCATCTTCATATAAGGGAAAAATGGTCATCTTTGTGCATATAATTTTAGAAAAATTAATTGGAAATTTCTATGTTATTTTATAGGAAAATTGGATGGAAATTACATATGGTTTCATGAAGATATGCATGCACAAAAGGAAACAAAGCAAATGAAGATGAAAATAATTCTACTCATGAACATGGAGGACCCCACCTAGCCACATTCCATGTACAAATTAGAAACTAATCCACATGCTAATGGTCATTACACTTTCATGCACACTTAATGGATGATTATTGAAGCTAATGATAACTTGGCCACCACACTTCCTATAAGGGCATTTTGTTCATTCCCCAAAAATATGCATTAGGGTTTCTAACTTGTATAAATACCCCTTATGTTTCATGTAACCTCTTTCCTTAGTCCCTCTTAGTCAGTTTCAACTTAGAAAATAAATCAAATCTCTCTTTCCCTTTTCCATGGCTATTTAGCCATTTTTATTTTCATGTAACTTTCATTTTTTATGCAATGTTAATTAATGCTCTCTTTCTTTTACATGCTTCTTTTGTTTGTTTACTTTCATGTTAGTAATGTAGATTTATTTTTCATGCCTCTAAAATGGTTTTTTCTTTACTTTGCTCTTTTTTTTCTTTTTTTTTTCTTTCATGTTGCAAGTTATATTTGTTGATTTAATAACAAATATGAGAGGCTAAACCCCTTCAATTTAGAGGTAATGAAGCTCTCTAATTATATATCTTCAACATTTTGATAATTATTGCTCTCTTTTTGTGCTTAATGCAAGAATGAATGTTGATGTGATTTACTGTTTTATGTTGAATTTGGTAGTCTATATTGTTCATAACAAACAGGCTATGCTTAAACAATCACAAACAAAAATTACCTTTACATTTACATATGATTATGGTAATGAAGAGATTTTGAAATTAAAATTTGATGGCCTATATTTCTAAACAATAGTTAATAGGCCATGCTTAAAATAGATTTCATTTTCAACTTGTTGTCATTTTTCATGAGAGTAAATAGTGGTTTAAAGGGTGTGTTGTAGTTTGTTGGCTTTTGTTGAGCTCATTAATAGCACAAATAAGTCATACTTATGATAAACACACCAACTAAACTAACTAATAACCAAAAAAGAGAGATCATAACTTCATGCTGTGTTGAACTATGTGATCTAGAGAGTGGATTTGTCTCGAAATTGCCTCTACACTCTAATTTTTTTATCTATTTTCTTTTCTAGTTTGTCATTTTTCTCATTTTTTAGCTAACCGCTCTCTAAATCTTTGGTTAATTTGATTGAACAGAAATTTAAAATCAACAATTCCCCGCGGATCGACTCGTACTTGCCACGTACTAGGATAGTACGCCGTGCGCTTGCGGTATAAACTTAATTTGAAATTTCACGACTATTTTCTAAACCTAGAAAATCAGTTGTTGAACAAAAGGAAAAGAAAAGTTCAAAGAAAAAATTGTGAAAAATCAAAAACAAAACAAAAACTAATTTTCTATTTTGAAAAATAAATTTTATTTGTAATTTTTTTTCTTTATAATAATAAAACCCAAAATCATTCTTGAAAATGTCCGAATTTCCATATTCACATGAATTCTAAGGTAGTTGTGAGAATCAATATTATCCATATAATTTCACAACAAATTCTTAAGGATATTTCAACAACTATTGTTTAAACGAATCCAAATTTTCAAAGTAATCAAGATTTGAATTTACTTCAAAATGCAAACGATTTCGATTATAACCCATGCCAATTCAATTTCAAACTCCAAATTGAATTTCAAACTCAAAATGAAAATGGAACCAACTTTTTATACGAACTTGGCAATGAGAATAATATTGACTATGATGCGATTGGAAATTCTTGTTCTCAACAAATCCAAATCAAAATTCTCAAGTTAATAATTATAAATTGGATTTTCTAGAGCAAATGAACGAAATTTACGATGTTCACACGAATTTGTTATTTGAAACATATATGAAATAACATGAGAAAGAAACCAAATTCTAACATGTGACGAGTCAAACGGTAATCCATCTTTTACCAAAATTGACGATTTTCAAATAACAACTTTTAAAACTGAAAAAGGCGATTTTAATGAAGTTGTTGAAAAATTGGTAATCGAATTTGATTTCAATTTTTTTTAAGGGTGAGAAACTCGATTTAAATTTCGATCTTCCTTTTTCTGAAAATTTGAATACAACAGCTTTGGATTTTTAAATCGTTACATTGAATGAAGTTGTTTATAATCCAATGAAGGAAGTTGAATTTAATAAACACGAATTCTTGGGACTTTTCGAAAATGAGTTGTAACATTCTAAAGGGGAATGTTTAAATCACCATTCCAACTTTGAAATCAATAATTTTGAAAAATTTGTTGATGATGAGCTTGACTTTCAATTTGGTGAAAATAAACTTGAATTTCAATAAATTGTTTTATCAACCCCGAAAATCATCCAAAATAAAAAAACTCGTACGATTTTTAATAAAATGACATTCATTTTTCCAAATCAACATTCAACTCCAAAATCTTTTATGGTTTGGTTTTTCGACCTTAAGCCGTATCTCGTATATTCGATGAGACAAATGAATCGGTTTTTTGAAGACCATTTCATTTACTTTTTGACGATATGCTTTCTTTTCTCGTGTAAATACCGTTCATTTTCATATACATAAAGCCCATTTTTATTTTTATTTTTCTCCTTTCACTTGGGCTGACTGTAGGGACACAGTCCAAATCAAGTGTGGAGGGAGTCTCATATTTTTTTTTAATTTTTATGATTAATTTTCTATTTTTCTTCCAAAACACTAAAAAACAAAATTCCAAAAACAATTTTTTTTAGCATTTGATTTATTTTCAAAGAAACATTATAGGATAAAAATATGATTTTGGTTTATTAAATCGAAAGTTTTGAAAATTTATTTGTCTTAACAAAAATAAAAATGAAGTTTGATTACAGATAACGATAGTTTAAAAATATGTAGGAAGGTTCATACGTGATAATTATGAAATATATCCTAGTTGAAAAATCTTTGTTTTAAAAGTTGGTAGATTTAAAGTAAAGGATATAACATTTTTTTGTCTCCTAAGTTAAGTGGTGCTAAGATGATTTTGCAAAACTATCCTTTCCAAAAAAAAAATTAGAAAAAAAACATATAAAAAAGCATTTGTAGATATGTAAATATTTTCTATTAACACCTACGGTCGGCAGGTGTACACACATGTGTGTACACTCGCCATTCTCTGTACCTTTCTTACGTAAACCCGAAACCGAAAGGCAGTACACGATCGGTACATCTGGCCTCAGTTTTTTGAGCTAGGTGTATGTACATAAAAATTATTTTCTTTTATTAATAACGCCTATAGTCGATAGGTGTTCACACTCATGTGTTTACTCGTCATGCTCTGTATTCCCCTCACATAAGTCTGCAAGGCAGTGCAGGGTAATATATCTGACCTAAGTTTAATTGAGTTGGGCATATGTAAATATTGTAAATATTAATAAAATTTTCAAATAGAAAAAAAAAATAGGGAGAGTAAGCAAATGAAATCCAAGCACTATTTTAACTTGTTTGATTTGACTTGTTATTGAAAAGAAATGAAAATACCACTTTAATAAACTTTGATAATCAACTAAGGATCTATCTCATAGTTACACTTTGTTATCAACCGAGACAAGAGTCAAACTATAGTATATATGCTTTGATAACTTCATTTTTGTTGAAAATTTTGACAAGTAAAAGGTCTTATATTTCTTGATAATAACTAAAACTTATACTTAACTTATTTGTATTAATTTAAAAATAAATCCTTCCTTTGTAAATATTTTCAAGAATTTGCATTCATCTCTTTGTAAATAAATCTTGCATTTTGTAAATATTTTCATCCTGCATTTGGATTTTGTGGGTAGTATCCGCTGAAAACCCTCACGAGACAACACTTGTACTACTGGCGATACCTAAAGGTTTAATGGCTTGTTGCATACGCCCAATGCAATCGTGCTCCCAACGAAAATGGATTTATCTTAGTTTTTTTTATTCGAGAATGAATAAAAAGATAAGTATAGGGGTATTTGATGTGCATGTAAATATGCATAGTTTTACCACCATATTTAATCTATCTAAATTAAATAAATGATCATATTGGGAATTTTAACTTGTTTAAACCAAAATTCAATTATTTTCAAAATGTCACATATTCATCTTCATATAAGGGCAGAATGGTCATTTTTGTGCATATAATTTGAGAAAATTTAATTGGAAATTTCTACGTTATTTTGTAGGAAAATTGGATGGAAATTACATGTGGTTTCATGAAGATATGCACACACAAAAGGAAACAAAGCAATTGAAGATGAAAACAATTCAAACTCATGAACATGGAGGACCCCGCCTACCCACCTTCCTTCATGTACAAATTAGAAGCTAATCCACATGCTAATGGTCATTGCACTTTCATGCACGCTTAATGGGTGATTATTGAAGCTAATGATAACTTGGCCACCACACTTCTATAAGGGCATTTTGGGCATTTTCCAAAAATATGCATTAGGGTTTCTAACTTGTATAAATACCCCTATGTTTCATGCAACCTCTTTTCTTAGTCTCTCTTTGCTAGTTTTAACTTAGAAAAAAAATCAAAGCTCTCATTCTCTTTTCCATGGCTACTTAGTCATTTTTATTTTCATGTAACTTTCTTTTTTTATGCAATGTTAATTAGTGCTCTCTTTCTTTTACATGCTTCTTCCATTTATTTACTTTCATGTTAGTAATGTAGATTTATTTTTCATGCAACTATAATAGTTTTTTCTTTTACTTTGCTCTCCTTTTCATTTTCTTTTTCTTTCATGTTGCAAGCTATATTTGTTGATTTAATAACAAATATGAGAGGCTAAACCCCTTCAATTTAGGGGTAATGAAGCTCTCTAATTATATATGGCTTCAATATTTTGATAATTATTGCTCTCTTTTTGTGGTTAATGGAAGAATGAATGTTGATGTGATTTATTGTTTTACATTGAATTTGATAGTCTATGTTGTTCATAACAAATAGGCTATGCTTAAACAATCACAAACAAAAATGACCTCTTCATTTACATATGATTATGGTAATGAAGTGATTTAGAAATTAAAATTTGATGGCATGCATTTCTAAACAATAGTTAATAGGCCATGATTGAAATAGATTTCATTTTCAACTTGTTGTCAATTTTTATGAGAGTAAATAGTGGTTTAAGGGGTTTGTTATAGTTTGATGGCTTATGTTGAGCTAATTAATAGCACAAATAGGCCATACTTATGATAAATACATCAATTAAACTAACTAAAGACCAAAAGAGAGAGATCATAACTTCATGTTGTGTTGAACTATGTGATCTAAAGAGTGGATTTATATCTAAATTGCCTCTACACTCTAATATTTTTATCTATTTTCTTTTGCTAGTTTGTCATTTTTCTCATTTTTTTAGCTACTCGCTCTCTAAATCTTTGGTTAATTTGATTGAATAGAAATCTAAAATCTACAATTTCCTGTGGATTGACCAGTACTTGCCACGTACTACGATAGTGCACCGTGCGCTTACGGTGTAAATTTAATTTGAAATTTCTCGACTATTTTCTAAACCAATAGAAAATTAGCCGTTGAACAACCGTCGAAACAAATATTTGGGAAGTCTTTTCTCAACTGGGCAATTATGATAGCTCCTTCCTCAGTAGGCTCAGTAATGTCTTGTTCAATGACAATAAGAATTACGGCCTCGGTTCTAGGACATTGTGAATCCGGCTTGGAAGCTTGAGAAGATGGTTTTTGACGTGGAGGCTCTAAAGGTTGTTTTTCATGACCGTAGGGTTGTGTTGGATCCCAAAGAGGTGGAGAACGTGATCGGAATCGATATCTGTATTCTCTATCCCTCTCCCTCTCATAGCGTTCTTGGATGGAATAACCACGATCGCGGTCTATATCAGCCTCCCTCCGATGGGACTCATAGTATGAACTTGATGACTAACATGCTGAGCGAAGGCTTCCCAATGTGAATTCTCGTCTAGTCATCGTATCTATAAAGTAAAAGAAAAGAAGGATCAGTAATCTCCAAGAATGGATAACTTACGATTGGAAATCATGCAGTGCTGTGAAGTGTACATATGCATGTGTTAAACCACCCGACCAACCAGATATGTCGGCCACACTTGTAGGAAGTGACTCGTTTAAATCTAAGGCGCTTTGAAGCCCTTCCAAACCGGTGTTGTGTTGGAGCGACACATAATTTGGAATTGGAATGTCGATAAGCCCTTCAAAAGGATTCTCTATTTGCAAGGAAGGAGCCTCCTAAATTCTAACACCGGAGACTGGCAAATATACAACCAGGATTTCCATCTCAGAGACTTATGACGCTTATGTGCTGCTGCCTTGCCTTTCCTCCTTCCCTCTAAATCCTAAAAACTGCCAGGAGGCCCGGCTATGGGTTCGTCGTCTATGGGTGTATTTTCTTCATCGCTCACTTCAGCTATTGCGATCCTCGGTGCCTTGCGCTTAGCCTGTTTTGCCAGAACTGCCATGATCGACCCTTCGAGTCTAATGCTTTGATTTTGATCGATTAGCCCAACAATCCTCAAGTTTACATCTGTGAGCACCGAATCAGTTTCTTTCTTTTCGCCTATCCCTTCCTGAAGAACTCGTACTATTCCTTTAAAATGAGCACCTTCGATCCGTGGAATTGCGGCTATAAAGGAAAGAAGATATTAGTTTCAATGTCAGCTATGGTTATCTCACTAGCTACATGAAAAATTGCAGCACTTTCGTCTGACTAACCACCGACTGGCAAGTCTAGGAGGGCATCGGACATAGAATCACTTTGTCTTAAATTAGCTAAGCCTGGTCTTGGATTCTGTCACCACTTGGCAGTTCCTAACTGCCTCTAAAATGTGAACGAAGGACCGTCTCCGTGACTCTTAACGTTAGACAAGTATCTGATTTCTTCCAGGGTCAGGGGTTGGAAAAGATGCTCCATGAATACAATGAATAGACTGTTCAGCAGTGTACATCCATTAGGATGTAATCGCGATTGGGCGATTCTAAAGAAAGCTAAAATTCTTAAATATACTGGTTGAATAGAGGAAGTGTTCCCGCTGTGCACGAATGGCGGTTAAAGGCCATGAATCCTTTTAGGGGAGCATGTGGCTGTCATTCAGGTCGGGTAGTAGAACGTCGTCTAATGGTAAGCCGTGTCTTAAGCATATTCGCCCCAACATGCCTTGGAAGACATTGGATGGCATAGAATCTTGTGGATTCCCGATAAAGATGGCTTCTGGCAGCTCGTCCAGAGCTGGACATATAACTTCGGCTACAATGGCCGGCATCTCTATTATTGGAGAAGATGAACTTTGAGTTTCATTATTTTGGGGACTTGTAGATTCCAAAACTAATCAACTCATCAAAAACAATCATTAGATGATAACAAGCCCGTGTGTTCCCCAATGTGAAGTGTATGAATGTATTGTGTAGTGCAGTTCTACATAATACTTAAAAGATGCTACAGAATATAAGGAAATATTCGACTTAGAATTACATTCAGCGCTGACCGTCACAACCATGACATCCAGACTTTAGAGAACGATATGAGTTAAAGTTTGTTAGAATTTTTTCAAGTCACGGTTCCATTGACGAGCTTCAAAAGGCAGTCGAATATGCAGATGATTAGGTCCATCTATGCAAGGCAGAAGCTCATTGGAGTCAGATGTTTGAATATGCAAAGGATTTCATCTCCATCAAGTTCAAACTTAGATTGATCTCCGCGTGGACAACTCACAGCGGTGAGAGGAAGAAGTAGCTTATGTTGGTTGCCTATGCATCAATTCGTATCGATCAAAAGAAACCCGAGTTCATATCGATCATACTATAGAGTTTCATATCGATCACCTTTGCGTCACTGTGTATCAACCCAAACATTGGAAAACTATCGATACGAAACGACATGAATCTAGGAGCGGTATGAATCCCCTCCTCGAAACCTTCGTTTGCTGATCGGTACTAATCATCCTTAGCGGAACAATACGAACAAGCTGCACACCCTCTTCTCCCATCGATGCAAGTTCAAAGCCAAGCAACCCTTCCATGAACTCCTTCGCATTCCTCTTCCCTTCTTCTTCCCTAAACTACTCAAACACCATTGCAGTTCTCCTCAACCTCACACCGGCCATCCACGACCACCGCATCATCAAGATCAGTCACAAGGGCATATCAAATGGCATAAGGATTCGAATCCCATCATTCTAATTCGATTGTTATTGGTTAATTACCTAATTAGAGCAAGTGATTCAAGGAATTAACGGGTTGATTGGTTCGAAGACGATGGTTTTCTTTTCTTGAACAATTAAGCAATATGAAGATAAAGACTAAGGGTTAGGTTCGATTCGAAGGCAACGTGGGTTCTTTCATCTAGGAGCGATACAAAAGCAAGAAAAAGTAAGCAAGTAACCTAAGAAAATTCTAAGTACCTAATATTTATACCTAAAGAAACGATCGTTCGTCTCCCAAGTAGGTGACTGGTTAAAGGCGGCTCTATTCTAGTTGATACGAAGAAGAAGAACCCTTCGTAACCATTCAATATTACTTCAAAGCAATGCTATGCAAACCCATTCATATCCATTAGGTCCTATCGATACGAACGCCACTACCAAGTCCTATTTTGCCTGCTCAACTCCATCGATACAAAGTGCAAGTTTCGTATCCCCTTGTTCGAAGACCCTAAGGTTCGTATCCATCGATGCGAACAACATTAAGACTCTAACCAAATTCGTGTCGATTGCCATCGATACAAAAGCAATTGTTCAACTTTTCACATCGATCCAGGAGAGGATCGATACGAAGATACATTCTAAAACAACCACCAAGCGTTGGTACAAATCGAATTGCACATCGATTTAGGAGAGGATCGATACAGAATTCAATAAGAAAGAACTGACAATGACTCGTGAATGTAAGAACGTTAACGAAAGTCAAGTTAACATACATGCATATATGTCGAACTAACATTCAATTTTCAAAATTCACAGGAGTTGAATGCTCACCTGGTGACAATTACAACATTGAACAATGATTTGCTATCATTCAAAACTCAGTTACAACAGTGAATAGTACAACAATTGGTAGCAAACAATTCATTATTTATCTTACTAAAGATCAATCTAAAGTTTCACCTTTCGAAGAGAAGACGACAACCATTCAAACAAGTCGGATAAAACTATTCAGAATGAAGATTGCAACTTTTTAAAGCACATCATGTCCTCATAAGATGTACTTTGGGGGGCAATTGTTATCTCACCTTTTGGTAAGACCGTGACACCACGGAATTGACTGAGAACCAAAGACAGCTCATCCTGAAAAATGGTACCCACAGGTTCGCTATGGATACTGATAAATTTTTCCCAAGTCTGGATCGACCTACAATTAACATGACACGATGAGCAAAGCTATGAAAGCCAATTTTCCAAATTTCAAGTCAATTAGAGTTCGTATGCTCAAGATACGATCGATGCAAGCCAAGAAGACAAGCTCATTCGCACCCATCGGTCAGTCTCCTTCGAATCGATCCATTTCGTGTCCATCAGTGAACAAGCCTGTCTTCGTATCCATCCAGATCCACTCACTTTGTATCCATCCACATCCATGTGCTTTATATCCATCGATAGTAACACGAGTGTCCATTTCGTATCGATCAAGTTTCAAACATGCTTTGTATCGATCGACCACAGATCGATACGAAATCAACACCTCCCATCGATACGAATTGAAATAAACAAAATTATTACAAAGTGAGATGCAGTCGATCAATAGAAATAAGGCTAAGCCGGGTTGATACGAACAAGGCGCATCCATAGGAAAGACTCGATCGCTCGGCATAAAAAGTGGATCGATCCAAAACGTTGGCTCCACTTCATCAGGCATCACATGTAGAACCATCGATGAAGCTATCGATACGAACAACATCGATAGGAATTCAACAGCCATCGAAAATTCCAAACTTACATCAATCATAACTTAAAATCTACAAGTCCAAATGCCATCAAATTTTCATAGGAGCTTGCGTACATCTTCAAAAATGTTCATGATCGATCTCGACTCGATTGGACTAAATCCTGATCAATACGAATTGCGTTCATATCAGTCACGAATCGACTCCAAACGGTCAGGGATCGATCGTGGGGCCCCACCCATGTGCAAGAAAAGGTCTTTCGAGATTTGTGCGAGATATTTGCAGCCTACGCCTTTAAATAGCAGCCCAGGACCTACTGAAAATGGACTTTTTGGCTTTTCTACATCCAGACTCTGCCGAATCACTACTGCACTCGAATTTTACCGTTGTAACACGTTATAACCAGCAAGCAAAAAATCAATAAAGTTAATCGCTTCATAGTGGACGTAGGCCATACGCCAAACGACTCAAAATCTTAGTGTTTCTTTGCGTTTCTTTGTTTGTTAACTGGTTTGTGTTGCGACTTTTCTATTGATTAGAAAAGCACAGATTTTAATAAATTCTGCAAGCGCACAGGCGTGTAGTATGCAGGTTGAACACAGGGAATTGTATTTTAAAACAATTAAAATCCATAGTTAAATCTTAGGCGTGTTAACGAATTCGACGGTGAATTTTGAACAGAAAATAAAAACAATAATATACTCCGAATCGATTTCGAAACTAATCGAAATTGCAACCAAAATATAGAATTGTAAAAATCAGAACAGAATTTGAAATTGCGGAAAAGAAGATAACGGAGCAAACAACTGAAATAATTATTAACTAACTGAAAAGAGTGCAGAAAATAACTAAGAACAAGAATAAATAAATTGCTAAATCTAATCAACAATCCTACGTATTCTGTTCGAAAATAAAAACAGTGCTGAATTTAAATCTAAACTTGAAGAAAAGTGATGAGGTAAGAGATGCCCTCTAGTTCCTGTCTCGTTTCCTATTTATAGACTTTCGTCCCCAAAAAATAAGTCTTGTTGCTGAAAATTTGTGTGGCCACGTTGCTTTGACTTAGTTTGCCTTTGAATATATTACTTGAGTTGCACGTAATCTTTGTTTGAATTGGTAAAAGAACTAAGAAGGTGGCATTCACATGACAAGGCTGAGCTTTGGAATTGGAGAATAATGTGGCCACGTCACTGCTTGAAAAATATATGCTGAGCATTTGGTTGGACCACGTTGCTTGAATTAATTATTTTTGGTCCTTGCTTTGAATTGAACAAATGGTAGTGAGCTTCTACTTTGAATTATTTTCTTATGACTTAATGAATTGCCAGCATGTAGCCTTGCTTTAAACGTGAGTTGCTATGTATTTCCTTATGAACTGAAGTCCATGTGATGCACTTTGAACTATAATATATGCTTTGGAATTGGAAATGTGACTTGTCATAAATTGAAGTGTCTTTTGAACCAATGGAAGGCACAACCGGTTAATTTCAACGTTGCACTTCGAAATCTATAATCTGCAAAACCACAATAAAATACCCGTATAATACCGCTTTATTAAAATAAAAATATGTGAAACAAACGGTTTAAATTGTAGAGAAATACGTTCATCAAATACCCCCACGCTAGAACTTTATTCGTCCTCGAATAAGCAAGAAAATAAAACTAACTAAATCCTTTTTCATAGGAAACACGATTGCATTGAGCGTATGCAACAAGCCGTTAAACCTCTAGGTGTCCCTAGTAGGACGAGTGGTGTCTCGTGAGGGTTTTCAGCGGATACTACCCACAAAATCCAAATGCAGTATGTGATGATTCTAATGTACTACATGAAAGCAAAATTTTAAACAAACGGAGACTCGATTTACTTTAGAATAATTGCAACAAAATAATGTATATCAGTTTTAGTCAACTTTTAGAAAATTTTGGTTCCTCACTAAACACAAATTTCAATATAACTCAAGTTTTCATACATTAGACTCTAGTTTGGTCAGTTATTTCGGTCGATAATATAGTGCAGCCATGAAATAAATTCTTCACTGTTAATCACAGTTTTTTTTTCAAAATGGTATTTTTCATTTCCATTTGTATAACAAGCCAAATCAACAAAGTCAAGAAGTGTTTGGGTTTCAAAGCTTAGTCTCTTTTACCAATTTTTATTTTTACCTAACTTTTGGACCAAGGTATACCACCCATGCACTGCCTTGTGGGCTTACGTGAGAGTTGGGACAGAGCTTGGCGGATTGTGCAAACCGACGCTGACTATGTCAGAAAAGGTCGGTAATCCTTAGGTGATTATTTATTTAATTATTTATACACCTAACTCAGAATGCTGAGGCCAGATATACCATCCATGCACTGCCTTGCGGGCTTACGTGAGAAGAGTACAGAGCGTGGCGAGTGCACACACTTTCACAAGTGTGCACACCTATCGACTCTAGGTGTTTCTTCTTATTATTATTATATATATTTTTTGAAATTAACTAAAGAGAGTTATGCAAATCAACTTAGCACCACTTAACTTCAATGATTTGAAATGTCAACGCATGTACTTTAAATCTGCCATTTTTTTTAAACAAAGACTACAGTTTAGAAAAGATTTCATAACCATCACCTTTGAATCCCCCTATATACTGACCTCACTATTATCGCTTGTAATTCAACTTTTCATTATATTTTACATTATAAATTAGTGATTCACAAAAATCTTCATCAATTGACTTCAACTGCTTACTTACTTTGTCTTGACTAATTAAAAATAAATCGAAGTCCTAAAAATATTGGGAAATGAAAAAAAAATTGAAAGGGAATTTGAAAACAAATAATGAGATGATTTTTAAAAAAAAATGATGCTACACTATGAAATATGAACAAACAGAATGAGATATGCGTCCCCCCCATACTGGAATGAGACAGTGTCCCAACTGTCAAATAGAATGCAAATGCAAAATAGAAGAAAAAAAAACTAAAAAAAATACAACCTGATATGTGCAAGATAGTGAGCGGCTCATGCCGAATAGCTAGGTTCGTGAAGATCCACGAACTCATCGTCCTCGTGCTGTTCAAACTCTAGAAATGGCTTCAAGCGTTGTCCATTGACATTTGAAATGGAACCGTCCCTAGGATTTTCAATTTCAACTGCGCCATAAGGGTATACTGTTTTCACAATATATGGACCTGTCCAACGGGATCTCAATTTTCCCGAAAATAAATGAAGTCTGGAATTATATAAGAGAACTTTCTGACCTACTTCGAATGTCTTACGAAGTATGGATTTATCATTATAGAATTTGGTTTTCTCTTTATAAATCTTTGCATTTTCATACGCTTCATTTCTTAGTTCTTCTAATTCTGACAATTGTAATTTACGATGCGATCCGGCTTTTACTATGTCAAAATTAAGGTATTTGATTGCCCAAAGTGCGCGGTGCTCGAGCTCAACGTGTAAATGGCATGCTTTTCCAAAGACTAATCGGTATGGTGACATTCCTAGATTGGTTTTATAAGCTGTGCGAAATGCCCAAAGGGCGTCTATCAATTTAGATGACCAATCTTTTCTGTTGGAGTTAACTGTCTTTTCAAGAATTTGTTTAATTTGTCTATTGGAAATCTCGACTTGACCGTTAGTCTGTGGATGATATGGAGTAGATAGTTTATAAGTGATAGAGTATTTCTTAAGAAGAGATTCAAAAGCACGATTACAAAAATGAGAACCGTTATCACTTATAATGGCTCGAGGTGTGCCAAAATGGGAAAATATGTTTTCTTTCAAAAATTTGATAACAACTTTATTGTCATTCGTTCTGGTGGGAATGGCCTCAACCCATTTAGACACGTAATCTACTGCAAGTAGGATGTAGAGATTTCCAAAAGAATTAGGAAAAGGACCCATGAAATCGATGCCCCACACATCAAAAATTTCGATGACAAGGATTGGGTTCAGGGGCATCATGTTACGTTTGGAAATACGACCTGTTTGTTGACATCTAGCGCATTTGGAGCAAAATTCGTGGGCATCACGAAAAAGAGAAGGCCAATAAAAACCACACTGTAACACCTTGGCAGGAGTTTTCTTTGCTCCAAAATGTCCTCTACATGCTTGATTATGTGAAAAAGAGAGGATGCTATGGAATTCATGTTCGGGGACACATCTACGTATGATTTGATCGGTGCAATATTTGAAAAGATAAGGATCGTCCCAATAAAAGTTTCGAACGTTGGAAAGAAATTTTTGTTTATCTTGTTTTGACCAATGGGAAGGTGTTTCATTTGTGACAAGATAATTTACGATGTCCACGTACCATGGTGCACTGGAGAGGGGAAGAATTTGTTCATCGGGAAAATGATCGTTGATTTGAGAGTTATCATAGTTTTCTTGAACTATACGAGAAAGATGATCAGCTACGGCATTTTCAGAACCCTTTTTATCTCATATTTCTAGGTCAAACTCTTGAAGAAGGAGAATCCAACGGATTAAGCGGGGTTTGGTATCCTTTTTCGTGAGTAAATACCGCAAGGCAGCATGATCGGTGTAAACTATGACCTTAGAACCTACGAGATATGATCTAAACTTATCGAGGGCAAAGATAACTGCTAAAAACTCTTTTTCTGTGGTTGAGTAATTCAATTGAGCTTCATTAAGAGTTTTGCTAGCATAATAGATGACTCGAGGAAGTTTATCGATTCGTTGACCTAAGATGGCTCCAATGGCATAATCAGAAGCGTCACACATTAATTCGAAAGGCAAAGTCCAATTTGGAGGTTGGATGATAGGTGCAGTGGTCAAGATCGATTTGAGGGTTTCAAAAGACATTTTACATTCATTGGAAAAGTCAAATTTTACGTCTTTAGCCAGAAGATTTGAAAGAGGTTTTGAAATTTTTGAGAAATCTTTAATGAACCTCCTATAGAATCCTGCATGGCCGAGAAATGAGCGAATGTCCTTTACGGACCTTGGAGGAGGAAGGCCCACAATAAGATCAACTTTAGATTTGTCAACTTCTAGGCCATTTTTAGAGACAACATGACCTAAGACTATTCCTCGCTTAACCATAAAATGACATTTTTCCCAATTAAGAACAAGAGATTTCTCCTTACATCGCTTTAAGACACGTTCTAAACGAAGGAGGCATTGATCAAAAGATGACCCATAGATTGAAAAATCATCCATGAATATTTCTAAGAAATCTCCCACCATATCAGAAAATATACTCATCATACATCTTTGAAAGGTAGCGGGAGCATTACAAAGACCGAAGGGCATGCGACGATAAGCGAAAGTTCCGAAGGGACATGTGAACGTTGTTTTGTGTTGGTCCTCTAACGCAATGGGAATTTGATTATAGCCGGAGTAACCATCAAGAAAACAATAGTATTCATGACCGGCTAAGCGTTCGTGCATTTGATCAATGAAAGGAAGGGGAAAATGATCTTTTCTTGTTGCTGCATTGAGTTTTCGATAGTCGATGCAAACGCGCCATTTTGTTTTGATCTTTGTCGAAATAAGTTCGTTATTCTCATTTGTTGTCATAGTGATTCCAGACTTCTTTGGTACAACTTGTACCGGACTTACCCAAGTACTGTCGGAGATAGGGTAGATAATGTTATTGTCTAAACATTTGATAATTTCTTCCTTTACCACTTCTCTCATATTAGGGTTTAATCGCCTTTGAGCTTCACGAGTGGGTTTAGCCTTGTCGACTAAATGTATACGATGTTCGATGATTGATGGACTAATTCCCTTAATGTCAGCAATTACCCATCTCAATGCCTCTTTATTTTCCATTAAAATTTTCAAAAGTTGTTCTTCTTGGTCCTTAATGAGATCAGAGGCCAAGATTACAGGGAAATTTTTCGAAGAATCTAAGTATGCATACTTAAGATTGTTTGGAAGAGGTTTGAGGTCCAATTTAGGGCGTTCTTCTTTTGAGGCTTCAGTAAACATCAACTGATTGAATTCCAGCGAATTATGAAAAGAGCATAGCATATCATTTAATTCATAAATGTGTTCATCTTCGTGGAAGTTGGAATTAAACTGATCTAGGCACATACTAAGAGACTCCGTAGTATCACTAAAATCATTTTCTACAATTGTTTGGATCATGTCAACTTCTTCTATTTCAAAATCCCTTGGTTGTCTGTTAAGATTGAAGATATTTAGTTCAATGGTTAGGTGCCCAAAGGAAAGTCGGAGTTGACCATTCCTACAATTTATGATAGCATTCGATGTTGCTAAAAATGGACGACCTAATATCAAAGGAATCTGACTATTGGGATTTGAGATAGGTGCAGTCTCTAGGACTATGAAATCGACTGGGAAATAGAATTGCTCGATTTGTATCAAAACATCTTCAACTGTGCCCAATGGTTTTTTGACAGATCGATCAGCTAGTTGAATTGTGATGTTTGTAGGTTTTAGTTCCCCTAGTCCAAGTTGACAGTACACAGTATAAGGCAAAAGATTCACACTCGCTCCAAGATCGAGTAAGGCATGACTAATGTGAGTGTTACCGATTTTACAACCGATTGTAGGACAACCGGGGTCCTTATACTTGATTGGGGAGGGATTTGAAAGAACATAGCTAGTGTTCGCAGTTAGGAATGCAGTCTTAGGAACGTTAGTGGCACGTTTTTGAGTACATAGCTCTTTCAGACATTTGGCATATTGAGGAATTTGCTCGATGGTATCAAGAAGAGGAATATTGACTCGAACTTGTTTGAAAATTTCAAGAATTTGGTCAAAATTAGCGGGCTTCTTCTTTTTGTTGAGTCTATGGGGAAATGGAGCAATGGGTTTATAGACTCGTTCGGAAGTTTTTTCATTCGAAGAAGAAGGTATGATATTAGAGGGTGAAGATAAGGGTGTAGAAATGTTGGGGTTACCAACATTAGAAAGCGAAGAGTGGTCGGGACTGCCGACCTTGGATGAAGAATTAGAGTTGTTTGGATTGACAACAGTGGGTGTTGACTGAGTTTCAGAATTTTGAACAAGGGAAGATTTAAGAAGGAGGTCGGGGTTGCCGACATGGTTGTCCACCTTCTTTCCAGACCTTAATGTGGTGACAGCATTAACCGTATTTACGTTTTCGTCCTCACAAATGTTTACTCCTCGAGAGTTATACTTTGGATTCACTTCGGTTTGACTAGGCAATTTACCTTTCTCATTGATTTTCATGAGATCCTTCATCATTATCAACATTTGTTCATTTCATCATTAGCAACATTTGTTCATTTTGTTTAGTGATTTGCTCAATTCTCGCATCTTGGTTAGTGATTTATTCGTTTTGTTTAGAGAGTTGTTTTTCCAATCGAGCAATTTCTTGTGAAGGCTGAGAAGGTTGGGTTGATGGATTGAAATTAGGATGCCTGTATGGTTGATTCGAAGGTTTTGCTTGAGGAGCGGGTTGAGAATTAGAGGTTGGGGCTCGATAATTCGGATTTGGTATCATTGGATACATATGTGATGGATTAGCCACATTGTTAGGATTTGACCATGAAAAATTGGGGTGGTGCTTCCATTAGGATTGTATGTGGATGAATAAGGACTATTTTGAGCTATAGCATTGATTTGGTCTTGTGTGTAGTAATGGGGTAGTCCTTCTCCTTCTTGAGGGGTTTGGGTATCTATAGGAAGATGTGATGGGTCAATGGCATGTACTCCTCTATTTGGAGCACGAATTGGAACACGAATTGTTTCCCATTGCATATCCTTTTTCGAATACTCTTCTAAAAATTCCCAAGCTTCCTCGTCTGTTTTTGCCATGAATTCTCCTCCGCACATTGATTCGAGTTGGGATCTTGTTTGATAGTTAAGCCCTTCATAAACGATTTGGCACAAAACGTGTTTAGGGATTGCATGATGTGGGCAACTATATAACAACTGATTGAACCTTTCAAAATATTTTGAAAAAGTTTCTCCTTCATTCTGAGAGAATTGGTTGATTTCAGTTCGAATTTTAACAGTTTTGTGGAAAGGATAAAACTTTTTCAAAAATATAGTAACGAAATTGTCCCAACTCTTAATTGAATTTTTAGGAAGAGAATTAAGCCATCTTTTCGCACTTTCTAGAAGTGCGAATGGAATAAGTCTTAGGTTGATGGATTCATTAGAAAGTTGTTGCATTTTAGTTGTAGAAGCATATAACTCAAATTCACTAAGAAATTCATATGCATTTTCAGACCCAGTGAATTTTGGTACCCCTTGGATAAAAGAATGTTTTAGCTCAAAATTATTTCCTTAGGCAGGTGGAAATGAAATAACCGAAGGTTGAACAGTCCGTGTTGGATAGCATCGGTCTCTAAGGGATAATGGTCGGTTCTCATGAAATTCATTATTTCCAACATGTGATTTAGGTGATAATTTCGGTGAACTGTGTTGTGAACCGTGATTGCTCTTATTTGTTTGATTTGAAATTTCCGTTGATTTGTTTAATGAAATATTTTGGCTTTCTAAACGGTTAAAATTATTTCTTGCCCAAACGCGCATAAACAAATCAAGGTGTAACAGCCAAAGTAAATTAAATCAGTTTTCAGTTGGGCACCTGTAGAGTTGAAAATTACTTACAGAGGTGTATGATAGTCCGTCCAATGCAGCTGAGTAGCGCCAGCGGATCAAACTCCAAAGTTTGTGGTTGCTATGTTGTTGCTACCTGTCAGATATCTAAGGGATGATAAGCTTAGAAAAAATTAAACTGCAACTGTGTATATATAAATGAAACGTGACTGAAATAAGCAAAATGGAATGTACTTTGAAATAATGCAATGAAGTATGCTTTGATTACCTTGGTTATGTGAAAAACTATGTATGAATAAAATAAGGAAACATGAAAATGTGTGCTGCAGTGATCACTGAAAAATGTGTGAGTAAAATAGAACTAACGTGTGAAAATTTGTGCAAAGTGCATGAACGTGGGAGCAAAGTGAAAACACAATGACGTGCAAACAATCTGCGTGAGTTGTAAAAAAATTGAACAAAAACTTACGTGTGAATTATAATAAACTTACGTGCAAATATTTGAACAAAATAAAAATTTATTTGTGATCTAAATAAAAGATGGTTATGTGATTACATGAGTATGAGAATGGAAATGTGAACAAAGAGCTGATTTAATGCAACTGAATTAATGTAAGCAACAAACTAATGCAAGTTTGAAAACTAAGCTACTGCATGCAACTTGAAATGGTAAAATGGTTACGTGAAACAAACTAAGCTACTGCAGTGAACCAAAATGGTTACGTGAAAACAATGGTTACGTAAAAACAGGCTACTGCATGCAAACTAACAGGAAAATGCGTAAGTAAAATGCGACGAATGCAACATGATGAAAAATGCAGGCAATGTGTAAATTTGAAAATGAAGCAATGTGAGTCACAAACCAAAGCAACGCGAAAAATGCAGCTGTGAAATGTGATTTTTGAAAACGAGAAAAAAAAAAGTATTTTTTTTTATTTTTTGTTACGTGGAAACCAAAATAGACCAAAATAGCAATGCAACTAAATAACGTGTAGCAACAGTAAGTTGACACAAAAAATGAAAGGAGAAGCTCACGTATATGTGACAACTAGTAATGCTTAAAATGAGATTATATGTGATAGCATACACATGAACGTGAGAAACAAAATTTAAACAAACGTAAGCTGGGTATGTGAATTCAAACCAACTAAATGAGATGCAACTCACATGAAAAATGTAACGGAAAAAGCAAATGCAGCGAACGAACAAAACGCGATTTTTGAGAAATCTTTAATGAACCTCCTATAGAATCCTGCATGGCCGAGAAATGAGCGAATGTCCTTTACGGACCTTGGAGGAGGAAGGCCCACAATAAGATCAACTTTAGATTTGTCAACTTCTAGGCCATTTTTAGAGACAACATGACCTAAGACTATTCCTCACTTAACCATAAAATGACATTTTTCCCAATTAAGAACAAGAGATTTCTCCTTACATCGCTTTAAGACACGTTCTAAACGAAGGAGGCATTGATCAAAAGATGACCCATAGATTGAAAAATCGTCCATGAATATTTCTAAGAAATCTTCCACCATATCAGAAAATATACTCATCATAAATCTTTGAAAGGTTGCGGGAGCATTACAAAGACCGAAGGTCATGTGACGATAAGCGAAAGTTCCGAAGGGACATGTGAACGTTGTTTTGTGTTGGTCCTCTAACGCAATGGGAATTTGATTATAGCCGTTGTAACCATCAAGAAAACAATAGTATTCATGACCGGCTAAGCGTTCGTGCATTTGATCAATGAAAGGAAGGGGAAAATGATCTTTTCTTGTTGCTGCATTGAGTTTTCGATAGTCGATGCAAACGCGCCATTTTGTTTTGACCTTTGTCGGAACAAGTTCGTTATTCTCATTTGTTGTCACAGTGATTCCAGACTTCTTTGGTACAACTTATACCGGACTTACCCAAGTACTGTCGGAGATAGGGTAGATAATGTTATTGTCTAAACATTTGATAATTTCTTCCTTTACCACTTCTCTCATATTAGGGTTTAATCGCCTTTGAGCTTCGCGAGTGGGTTTAGCCTCGTCGACTAAATGAATTCGATGTTCGATGATTGATGGACTAATTCCCTTAATGTCAGCGATTACCCATCCTAATGCCTCTTTATTTTCCCTTAAAATTTTCAAAAGTTGTTCTTCTTGGTCCTTAATGAGATCAGAGGCCAAGATTACAGGGAATTTTTTTGAAGAATCTAAGTATGCATACTTAAGATTGTTTGGAAGAGGTTTGAGGTCCAATTTAGGGCGTTCTTCTTTTGAGGCTTCAGTAAACATCAACTGATTGAATTCCAGTGAATTATCAAAAGAGCATAGCGTATCATTTGATTCATAAATGTGTTCATCTTCGTGGAAATTGGAATTAAAATAATCTAGGCACATGCTAAGAGACTCCGTAGTATCACTAAAATCATTTTCTACAATTGTTTGGATCATGTCAACTTCTTCTGTTTCAAAATCCCTTGGTTTTCTGTTAAGATTGAAGATATTTAGTTCAATGGTTAGGTGCCCAAAGGAAAGTCGGAGTTGACCATTCCTACAATTTATGATAGCATTCGATGTTGCTAAAAATGGACGACCTAATATCAAAGGAATATGACTATTGGGATTTGAGACAGGTGCAGTCTCTAGGACTATGAAACCGACTGGGAAATAGAATTGCTCGATTTGTATCAAAACATCTTCAACTGTGCCCAATGGTTTTTTGACAGATCGATCAGCTAGTTGAATTGTGATGTTTGTAGGTTTTAGTTCCCCTAGTCCAAGTTGACAGTACATAGTATAAGGCAAAAGATTCACACTCGCTCCAAAATCGAGTAAGGCATGACTAATGTGAGTGTTACCGATTTTACAACCGATTGTAGGACAACCGGGATCCTTATACTTGATTGGGGAGGGATTTGAAAGAACAGAGCTTGTGTTTGCAGTTAGAAATGCAGTCTTAGGAACGTTAGTGGCACGTTTTTGAGTACATAGCTCTTTCAGACATTTGGCATATTGAGGAATTTGCTTGATGGTTTCAAGAAGAGGAATATTGACTCGAACTTGTTTGAAAATTTCAAGAATTTGGTCAAAATTAGCGGGCTTCTTCTTTTTGTTGAGTCTATGGGGAAATGGAGCAATGGGTTTATAGACTCGTTCGGAAGTTTTTTCATTCGAAGAAGAAGGTATGATATTAGAGGGTGAAGATAAGGGCGTAGAAATGTTGGGGTTGCCAACATTAGAAAGCGAAGAGTGGTCGGGACTGCCGACCTTGGATGAAGAATTAGAGTTGTTTGGATTGACAACAGTGGGTGTTGACAGAGTTTCGGAATTTTGAACAAGGGAAGACTTAAGAAGGAGGTCGGGGTTGTCGACATGGTTGTCCACCTTCTTTCTAGACCTTAATGTGGTGACAGCATTAACCGGATTTACATTTTCGTCCTCACAAATATTTACTCCTCGACAGTTATACTTTGGATTCACTTCGGTTTGACTAGGCAATTTACCTTTCTCATTGATTTTCATGAGATCCTTCATCATTATCAACATTTGTTCATTTCATCATTATCAACATTTGTTCATTTTGTTTAGTAATTTGCTAAATTCTCGCATCTTGGTTAGTGATTTGTTCATTTTGTTTAGAGAGTTGTTTTTCCAATCGAGCAATTTCTTGTGAAGGCTGAGAAGGTTGGGCTGATGGATTGAAATTAGGATGCTTGTATGGTTGATTCGAAGGTTTTGTTTGAGGAGAGGGTTGAGAATTTTGAGAATTAGAGGTTGGGGCTCGATAATTCGGATTTGGTATCATTGGATACATATGTGATGGATTAGCGACATTGTTAGGATTTGACCATGAAAAATTGGGGTGGTGCTTCCAGTTAGGATTGTATGTGGATGAATAAGGACTATTTTGAGCTATAGCATTGATTTGGTCTTGTGTGTAGTAATGGGGTAATCCTTCTCCTTCTTGAGGGGTTTGGGTAACTATAGGAAGATGTGATGGGTCAATGGCATGTACTCCTCTATTTGGAGCACGAATTGGAACACGAATTGTTTCCCATTGCATATCCTATTTCGAATACTCTTCTAAAAATTCCCAAGCTTCCTCGTCTGTTTTTGTCATGAATTCTCCTCCGCACATTGATTCGAGTTGGGATCTTGTTTGATAGTTAAGCCCTTCATAAACGATTTGGCACAAAACGTGTTTAGGGATTGCATGATGTGGGCAACTATATAACAATTGATTGAACCTTTCAAAATATTTTGAAAAAGTTTCTCCTTCATTCTGAGAGAATTGGTTGATTTCAGTTCGAATTTTAACAGTTTTGTGGAAAGGATAAAACTTTTTCAAAAATATAGTAACGAAATTGTCCCAACTCTTAATTGAATTTTTAGGAATAGAATTAAGCCATCTTTTCGCACTTTCTAGAAGTGCGAATGGAATAAGTCTTAGGTTGATGGATTCATTAGAAAGTTGTTGCATTTTAGTTGTAGAAGCATATAACTCAAATTCACTAAGAAATTCATATGCATTTTCAGACCCAGTGAATTTTGGTACCCCTTGGATAAAAGAATGTTTTAGCTCAAAATTATTTCCTTCGGCAGGTGGAAATGAAATAACCGAAGGTTGAACAGTCCGTGTTGGATAGCATCGGTCTCTAAGGGATAAAGGTCGGTTCTCATGAAATTCATTATTTCCAACATGTGATTTAGGTGATAATTTCGGTGAACTGTGGTGTGAACTGTGTTGTGAACCGTGATTGCTCATATTTGTTTGATTTGAAAATTTCGTTGATTTGTTTAATGAAATATTTTGGCTTTCTAAACGGTTAAAATTATTTCTTGCCCAAACGCGAATAAAAAAATCAAGGTGTAACAGCCAAAGTAAATTAAATCAGTTTTCAGTTGGGCACCTGTAGAGTTGAAAATTACTTACAGAGGTGTATGATAGTCCGTCCAATGCAGCTGAGTAGCGCTAGCGGATCAAACTCCAAAGTTTGTGGTTGCTATGTTGTTGCTACCTGTCAGATATCTAAGAGATGATAAGCTTAGAAAAAATTAAACTGCAACTGTGTATATATAAATGAAATGTGACTGAAATAAGCAAAATGGAATGTAACTTGAAATAATGCAATGAAGTTTGCTTTGATTACCTTGGTTATGTGAAAAACTATGTATGAATGAAATAAGAAAACATGAAAATGTGTACTGCAGTGATCACTGAAAAATGTGTGAGTAAAATAGAACTAACGAGTGAAAATTTGTGCAAAGTGCATGAACTTGGGAGCAAAGTGAAATCACGGTGATGTGCAAACAATCTGCGTGAGTTGTAATAAAATTGAACAAAAACTTACGTGTGAATTATAATAAACTTACGTGCAAATATTTGAACAAAATAAAAATTTATTTGTGATCTAAATAAAAGATGGTTATGTGATTACGTGAGTATGAGAATGGAAATGTGAACAAAGAGCTGATTTAATGCCACTGAATTAATGTAAGCAACAAACTAATGCAAGTATGAAAACTAGGCTACTGCATGCAACTTGAAACGGTAAAATGGTTACGTGAAACAAACTAAGCTACTGCAGTGAACCAAAATGGTTACGTGAAAACAATGGTTACGTAAAAACAGGCTACTGCATGCAAACTAACAGGAAAATGCGTAAGTAAAATGCGACGAATGCAACATGATGAAAAATGCAAGCGATGTGTAAATTTGAAAATGAAGCAATGTGAGTCACAAACCAAAGCAACGCGAAAAATGCAGCTGTGAAACGTGATTTTTGAAAACGAGGAAAAAAAAGTAATTTTTTTTATTTCTTTATTTTTCGTTACGTGGAAACCAAAATAGACCAAAATAGCAATGCAACTAAATAACGTGTAGCAGCAGTAAGTTGACACACAAAAATGAAAGGAGAAGCTCACGTATATGTGACAGCTAGTAATGCTTAAAATAAGATTATATGTGATAGCATACACGTGAACGTGAGAAAAAAATTTAAACTAACGTAAGCTGGGTATGTGAATTCAAACCAACTAAATGAGATGCAACTCACATGCAAAATGTAATGGAAAAAGCAAATGCAGCGAACGAACAAAATGCGATTTTTGAGAAATCTTTAATGAACCTCCTATAGAATCCTGCATGGCCGAGAAATGAGCGAATGTCCTTTACGGACCTTGGAGGAGGAAGGCCCACAATAAGATCAACTTTAGATTTGTCAACTTCTAGGCCATTTTTAGAGACAACATGACCTAAGACTATTCCTCGATTAACCATAAAATGACATTTTTCCCAATTAAGAACAAGAGATTTCTCCTTACATCGCTTTAAGACATGTTTTAAACGAAGGAGGCATTGATCAAAAGATGACCCATAGATTGAAAAATCGTCCATGAATATTTCTAAGAAATCTTCCACCATATCAGAAAATATACTCATCATACATCTTTGAAAGGTAGCGGGAGCATTACAAAGACCGAAGGGCATGCGACGATAAGCGAAAGTTCCGAAGGGACATGTGAACGTTGTTTTGTGTTGGTCCTCTAACACAATGGGAATTTGATTATAGCCAGAGTAACCATCAAGAAAACAATAGTATTCATGACCGGCTAAGCGTTCATGCATTTGATCAATGAAAGGAAGGGGAAAATGTCTTTTCTTGTTGCTGCATTGAGTTTTCGATAGTCGATGCAAACGCGCCATTTTGTTTTGACCTTTGTCGGAACAAGTTCGTTATTCTCATTTGTTGTTACAGTGATTCCAGACTTCTTTGGTACAACTTGTACCGGACTTACCCAAGTACTGTCGGAGATAGGGTAGATAATGTTATTGTCTAAACATTTGATAATTTCTTCCTTTACCACTTCTCTCATATTAGGGTTTAATCGCCTTTGAGCTTCACGAGTGGGTTTAGCCTCGTCGACTAAATGTATTCGATGTTCGATGATTGATGGACTAATTCCCTTAATGTCAGCGATTACCCATCCCAATGCCTCTTCATTTTCCCTTAAAATTTTCAAAAGTTGTTCTTCTTGGTCCTTAATGAGATCAGAGGCCAAGATTACAGGGAAATTTTTCGAAGAATCTAAGTATGCATACTTAAGATTGTTTGGAAGAGGTTTGAGGTCCAATTTTGGGCGTTCTTCTTTTGAGGCTTCAGTAAACATCAACTGATTGAATTCCAGTGAATTATCAAAAGAGCATAGCATATCATTTGATTCATAAGTGTGTTCATCTTCGTGGAAATTGGAATTAAAATGATCTAGGCACATGCTAAGAGACTCCGTAGTATCACTAAAATCATTTTCTACAATTGTTTGGATCATGTCAACTTCTTCTGTTTCAAAATCCCTTGGTTGTCTGTTAAGATTGAAGATATTTAGTTCAATGGTTAGGTGCCCAAAGGAAAGTCGGAGTTGACCATTCCTACAATTTATGATAGCATTCGATGTTGCTAAAAATGGACGACCTAATATCAAAGGAATCTGACTATTTGGATTTGAGACAGGTGCTGTCTCTAGGACTATGAAATCGACTGGAAAATAGAATTGCTCGATTTGTATCAAAACATCTTCAACTGTGCCCAATGATTTTTTGACAGATCGATCAGCTAGTTGAATTGTGATGTTTGTAGGTTTTAGTTCCCCTAGTCCAAGTTGACAGTACACAGTATAAGGCAAAAGATTCACACTCTCTCCAAGATCGAGTAAGGCATGACTAATGTGAGTGTTACCGATTTTACAACCGATTGTAGGACAACCGGGGTCCTTATAGTTGATTGGGGAGGGATTTGAAAGAACAGAGCTAGTGTTTGCAGTTAGAAATGCAGTCTTAGGAACGTTAGTGGCACGTTTTTGAGTACATAGCTCTTTCAGACATTTGGCATATTGAGGAATTTTCTCGATGGTATCAAGAAGAGGAATATTGACTCGAACTTGTTTGAAAATTTCAAGAATTTGGTCAAAATTAGCGGGCTTCTTCTTTTTGTTGAGTCTATGGGGAAATGGAGCAATGGGTTTATAGACTCGTTCGGAAGTTTTTTCATTCGAAGAAGAAGGTATGATATTAGAGGGTGAAGATAAGGGCGTAGAAATGTTGGGGTTGCCAACATTAGAAAGCGAAGAGTGGTCGGGACTGCCGACCTTGGATGAAGAATTAGAGTTGTTTGGATTGACAACAGTGGGTGTTGACTGAGTTTCAGAATTTTGAACAAGGGAAGACTTAAGAAGGAGGTCGGGGTTGCCGACATGGTTGTCCACCTTCTTTCCAGACCTTAATGTGGTGACAACATTAACCGGATTTACATTTTCGTCCTCACAAATATTTACTCCTCGAGAGTTATATTTTGGATTCACTTCGGTTTGACTAGGCAATTTACCTTTCTTATTGATTTTCATGAGATCCTTCATCATTATCAACATTTGTTCATTTCATCATTATCAACATTTGTTCATTTTGTTTAGTGATTTGCTCAATTCTCGCATCTTGGTTAGTGATTTATTCATTTTGTTTAGAGAGTTGTCTTTCCAATTGAGCAATTTCTTGTGAAGGCTGAGAAGGTTGGGTTGTTGGATTGAAATTAGGATGCCTGTATGGTTGATTCGAAGGTTTTGTTCGAGGAGCGGGTTGAGAATTTTGAGAATTAGAGGTTGGGGCTCGATAATTCGGATTTGGTATCATTGGATACATATGTGATGGATTAGCCACATTGTTAGGATTTGACCATGAAAAATTGGGGTGGTGCTTCTAGTTAGGATTGTATGTGGATGAATAAGGACTATTTTGAGCTATAGCATTGATTTGGTCTTGTGTGTAGTAATGGGGTAGTCCTTCTCCTTCTTGAGGGGTTTGGGTATCTATAGGAAGATGTGATGGGTCAATGGCATGTACTCCTCTATTTGGAGCACGAATTGGAACACGAATTGTTTCCCATTGCATATCCTTTTTCGAATACTCTTCTAAAAATTCCCAAGCTTCCTCGTCTGTTTTTGCCATGAATTCTCCTCCGCACATTGATTCGAGTTGGGATCTTGTTTGATAGTTAAGCCCTTCATAAACGATTTGGCACAAAACGTGTTTAGGGATTGCATGATGTGGGCAACTATATAACAATTGATTGAACCTTTCAAAATATTTTGAAAAAGTTTCTCCTTCATTCTGAGAGAATTGGTTGATTTCAGTTCGAATTTTAAGAGTTTTGTGGAAAGGAAAAAACTTTTTCAAAAATATAGTAACGAAATTGTCCCAACTCTTAATTGAATTTTTAGGAAGAGAATTAAGCCATCTTTTCGCAATTTCTAGAAGTGCGGATGGAATAAGTCTTAGCTTGATGGATTCATTAGAAAGTTGTTGCATTTTAGTTGTAGAAGCATATAACTCAAATTCACTAAGAAATTCATATGCATTTTCAGACCCAGTGAATTTTGGTACCCCTTGGATAAAAGAATGTTTCAGCTCAAAATTATTTCCTTCGGCAGGTGGAAATGAAATAACCGAAGGTTGAACAGTCCGTGTTGGATAGCATCGGTCTCTAAGGGATAATGGTCGGTTCTCATGAAATTCATTATTTCCAACATGTGATTTAGGTGATAATTTCGGTGAACTGTGGTGTGAACTGTGTTGTGAACCGTGATTGCTCATATTTGTTTGATTTGAAATTTCCATTGATTTGTTTAATGAAATATTTTGTCTTTCTAAACGGTTAAAATTATTTCTTGCCCAAACGCGCATGTAACAGCCAAAGTAAATTAAATCAGTTTTCAGTTGGGCACCTGTAGAGTTGAAAATTACTTATAGAGGTGTATGATAGTCCTTCCAATGCAGCTGAGTAGCGCTAGCGGATCAAACTCCAAAGTTTGTGGTTGCTATGTTGTTGCTACCTGTCAGATATCTAAGAGATGATAAGCTTAGAAAAAATTAAACTGCAACTGTGTATATATAAATGAAACGTGACTGAAATAAGAAAAATGGAATGTAACTTGAAATAATGCAATGAAGTATGCTTTGATTACCTTGGTTATGTGAAAAACTATGTATGAATGAAATAAGGAAACATGAAAATGTGTACTGCAGTGATCATTGAAAAATGTGTGAGTAAAATAGAACTAACGTGTGAAAATTTATGCGAAGTGCATGAACGTGGGAGCAAAGTGAAAACACAGTGACGTGCGAACAATCTGCGTGAGTTGTAAAAAAAATTGAACAAAAACTTACGTGTGAATTATAATAAACTTACGTGCAAATATTTGAACAAAATAAAAAATTTATTTGTGATCTAAATAAAAGATGGTTACGTGACTACGTGAGTATGAGAATGGAAATGTGAACAAAGAGCTGATTTAATGCAACTGAATTAATGTAAGCAACAAACTAATGCAAGTATGAAAACTAAGCTGCTGCATGCAACTTGAAACGGTAAAATGGTTACGTGAAACATACTAAGCTACTGCAGTGAACCAAAATGGTTACGTGAAAACAATGGTTACGTAAAAACAGGCTACTGCATGCAAACTAACAGGAAAATGCGTAAGTAAAATGCGACGAATGCAGCATGATGAAAAATGCAAGCAATCTGTGAATTTGAAAATGAAGCAAGGTGAGTCACAAACCAAAGCAACGCGAAAAATGCAGCTGTGAAACGTGATTTTTGAAAACGAGCAAAAAAAAGTAATTTTTTTTGTTACGTGGAAAAAAAATAGACCAAAATAGCAATGCAACTAAATAACGTGTAGCAGCAGTAAGTTGACACAAAAAAATGAAAGGAGAAGCTCACGTATATGCGACAGCTAGTAATGCTTAAAATGAGATTATATGTGATAACATACATGTAACGACCCGTATTTTACGTGTCGATGGATCGTAGAATTTGTAGGTCGTTAGTGTTGTTGTGTTGTCTCTAGCCTAAGTCATTCAGAATTGAGTCGTATAGGGGCATGAGTCGTGACCGACTTAGTGCTTAGGTCGCATGATAGCTTGAGTCGAGTGGCCGAGTTAGGATGGTGACCGACCGATAGTAAGTCGTAGCCGACTTAGGAGGTGAGACAAGGTAATGGGTTAAGGCTTGAGTCGTAACCGACTCATAGAATGGGTTGTGTATGAGTGACCGACTTATAGAAGCAACGGTTTATAGGTTGTGACCGAGTTAAGGTTGGCCGACTCATGGGGTTTGCCGAGTTAAGAGTTGGAGTGTTGGAACGACCTAAGTTAGTGGCCGACTTATAGGGAACCGACTCAAGTGTTGAGTCGCGCTCGAGTTAATAGGGTCTTAAGTCGTTAACGACTCATAGGGGACCGGCTCAAGGAGGGGTTGCGGTTTAGAATGTTGGCCGAGATAAGGAAGCGACCGACTTAAGAGTTTCTCGAGTTAAAACGTTGCCGACTTAAGGAGGTTGGTGGTTTAAGGGTTGGCCGACTCATAGGAGTTAACTCGTGACCGAGTCATAGAATTGCCGACTCATAGTATTAGGGCTTAGGTCGTGGGGTCCTGAGTCGGTAGGGGTTTGGGTCGGCATGGCGTTATTCCATGTGTCGTTAGGTCGGTGGGCCGACTTAGTGGATAAGTCGTTGGGGACTTAGGCTTTTGAGTCGTGTCTCGAGGGATAAGGATTAGGCTTAGGTCGGCAGGGATAAGTCGTGTGACCTTCTTGCTGTGATGAGTCGGTAGAATTTAAGTCGGCATTGGTTGAGTCGGTAGGAAGTAGGTCGGCACTTGGTTGAGTCGTAAGTCGACATCTGGGAGTATATGTTGTGTAGTTGAGTCGGTAGGTGCTAGGTCGTGAGTCGGCGAGGGATGAGTCGGGGGCGACTCAGGAGTTGGGTCGGCGGCGACTTAGGACGGCCGAGACATGGAGGTTTCAGCCTATAAATAGAGGCGTTCGGCTCACTTTTTGGCACCGGATTTCGAAGCGACGAAGTGCTGCCATTTTGGAAACTCGACTACGGTATTTTCTTCACTTCTTTCTCTACTTCCATCAAGTGCTAACATCCATTGAAGATTGAAGATCAAGATCAAAGATCAAGAGCCAAAGTTGAAGATTTTCATCCGAAGAGGCTAGATTTCACCGTTTCAAGTGAAATTTCTCCGGATCAAGTCCAAGTCCTTGCTGTCCAGATCTGTAGTTGATTCATTTTAGGTTGTTTTGGTGATTTGGTGAGTGGTAGTTATCTCTCACACGGACCCAAAGGAGTGTAGTGGATTGGTGATATGTTTATGTGTTAAAGTTAGCGTTTTCTCGCATTTTCCTTAAGTCTGCATGTAGATCCATCATATTTGAAGATGTTTATCTATGAAAGTTATTTATCAAGTATTAGAGACAAAACCCATGTTTTAGATTTGATAGATCTATGCTAAAAACCATGATTTCACGTATGTTGGACTTTTGCTCACTTAATTACGAAATTGCCATTATAATTGATATTGCTTAATAGATCTTGTTTGAATGGTTGAATGTTTGAATGTATGTTAGATTTGATTGCTCCAAGTTAGCTTGTAGTTGATTTGGAACAAGATGGTTGAAGATGATTCAAAAGCTAAGTGGAAAGGCTCTTGAATGGTGAAAGCTGCCAATGGCATATGAAGCGGATGTGGAAGCTCATATGGATGGATTCGAGGATGTGGGATCTTGCCATGATGCGAGAAGGCAAAGCATGGTTGAGTTGGGACTTTGCGATGATATGATGAGGTAAGGCTTGTGTTGAGATGGGACGGGTCATGATGACGTTCCAAGTTGAGAGACTTTGCTATGATGTGATGAGGCAAGACATATGTTGTGATGGGACGGGTCACGAAGACGTTCCAAGCAAGGGTCATGACGACGTGCAAAGTTATAACTCGGTGATGCGGTCCGGGTTGGGGTGGATAATGGTTAGCTTGAGAGGCGCTTGAGCTAGTATGGAAGTAGTCGTCGAGGAGGATGACTAGGAGGCTAAGATCTCATCGTTGTTGAAGGTTCTAGCATACTCAAAGCAAGGGTACGTTGGAACGGGTCACGATGACGTCCCAGGCACGGGTCATGATGACGTGCTAGTACTCTGGGCTGATGCGTTCGGCTTAGGCACGGGTCACGATGACGTGCGGAGTTATGGCTAAACCGGGGTTACCATTAGCCCTTGACAGGCGGTCATTCAACTAACGGTGAAATCAAGGCAATGATAACAGTGATAGCCAGAGTCATGGATGTTTGGATGTTTGGTTGTATCATCATTCGGCTTCAAGAGCGGTGTTTTCTGGGTGCTTATCTGATCTTGGTTTAGGCCTTGGGGGTTTGTATTTGGAAAACATCGTCCTTGACTCGAGTGATTATTGCTTTACCTTACTTATCTGCTATGTTATGCTTACTTCTCCTTAGTGTGTGTCTGGGGGCTATCACTGTAGAAAGAGGTGGAGTGGGATGGTTTGGTTCCTATTCCTTTATTTCCTTATGCTCTTTTGGTATGCTTGATAGTTGATTTACTGCTCACTAAGACTTTGTCTGACTCAAGGTTTTATGTCTCCTCTTATTACCTTGGGCTGTTCATCCATGTTGGGATGGGCAGACTAGGTAGCAGGTGACAGGTGCTGTTCTTAGAGATCTACGCTGATGATGACGAAGACGAGCAGGAGGCTTTGCATACTAGTTTTCTTACTATATGTACTGGGTGTTCCGCTGTTATATCTGATTGAGTGTTTGTAGTGAGGCTTTGATGTATGGATGATTCATGATTGTATAAAACTACTACGATGCTTATATGACGATTTTTCTGTTATGGGGCTTCACTATATATTTCTCTATTGTATTTTATCCATGCGCTGTGGGTTGTACGATAGAGTTTGCTGTTTTATTTTACCCTGACTATCGTCCATGGCTACCTGGCACGCCTTTCAGCGCACTATTCCATTGATTTGGTGCGGGAGTCATGGGCGGTCGTCACATTTGGTATCAGAGCTTTGGTTAATCGATATTAGTCAACGCTCGCTGACGTAATTACGTAAGAGAGACGTAATTGTATTTTGATGGATGATTACTATATATAATATAGTAGCTTAGATGGATTTGAACTCCTTATGCAGTTGTTTCTTAAGGTGTTCTAATCATTCTTATTACAGATATTAAGGATGAGTCGAAGAGGAAGACCAGCTGCAAGGGAAAGCCGTGCTGATGAAGGAGCTGTTGACTATGCTGCGATGTTCGAAGCAATGATGACTTCGATCATGAGGAGGGTACCAGCTTCTGGATCATCTGTAGATGTTGGAGTTCAAGTCCAGGCTCCAAGACCAGTGGATTTTGCCAAGCTTTGCAAGGATTATACTTCTCTTGGAGGAAAAGCTTTCTTAGGGACGGAGTCGACTATTGAGGTGCAGAGATGGATTGATGCTTGCCGAAGGATTTTTGGTGATCTAGGGATTGAGGATGCAACCAAGAGAAAGCTTGCATCGAGGCAGCTTCAAGGGAGAGCTGTGGATTGGTGGAATTCTATCACCATAGATACACCAGAAGAGGATATTACTTGGGAGCAGTTCCAAGTTAGATTTGAAGCCAAGTTCATCTCTACTGCTCAGAGGTCTGTTTTGTTCAAGAGATTTGTGGAGCTCAAACAAGGCGGAAGGCCTGTTCTGGAGTATATTTCTGAGTTCGAAGCTTTGTCTAAGTATGCCAGATCATATATTGATTCTCCCTACCAGAAGAATGAAAAGTTTGTGACTGGTCTGGATGCTTATCTAGGAAGGCAGTTAGTGGATCATCTGGACGATCCATTTGAGAAGCTGGTGGAGAAAGCTCTGAGGCATGAGAGTTTGTTTCCTAGGGAAAGTTCTGTTGTTGCTGTAACCAGGGAAGGATCTAAACCACAGCAGAGTGGGAATAAGAAGAGGAAGCAGCAGCAACAGAAGGGAAAGGATGGTCAGAAGAAGCCAAAGGGCGAGGTGACTTGTTATAACTGCCGTCAGAAGGGTCATCTTTCTCGGGATTGCAAGAATCCGAAGGTGCAGTTGAAGTGTTACAACTGTGATAAGCTGGGACACATTAAGAAGGACTGTCCAGAACCGAGGAAAGATAGGCAGGTTGTGCAAGCCTATGCTTTGGGGGCTGTTCCATCGTCTTCAAAAGCTCCGACTGCTGAAGAAAAGGGGAAGAGTGTGGTGGTTCAAGGTACTCTTTCTATTTGTGGTGTTCCAGTTAGAGTGTTGTTTGATACTGGAGCGTCGCATTCTTTTGTTTGTGATGATTTGGTAAGCCGGTTAGGTATGAAACCGGATATTGTTGATAGGCCATTGGTTGTGACTAATCCAGTGGGGGGTTCGTCATGTTTGTGTATGATATGCCGTGGTCTAGTTGTGTCGAGTCATGATTGCTCGTTTGTTTGTGATTGCTTTGTTCTGAACTTTGCGGGGTTCGGAATTATTTTGGGTATGGACTGGCTTAGGAAGTATGCGGCTAGGATTGATTGTGAGAGGCTTGAGGTGACAGTCGGGAATGTGGAAGGGCGAAAGGTTGTGATACGATGTAAGCATGAAGAAGGCGTCTTCATGAGCTTCATGTATTCGCTAGTTGTTCCACGGGATGGACTGTCATCGGTGCCTATTGTGAATGGATTTGAGGATGTCTTTGACGAAGTCAAAGGGTTGCCGCCGCATAGGGAGATCGAGTTTCGTATCGATCTAGTTGAGGGAGCCAGACCTGTTGTGATGCCTCTTAGGCGGATGGCACCGAGGGAGCAGCAAGAGCTGAAGGTGCAAGTTGATGACCTTTTACGGAAAGGATTCATTCGGAGGAGTGTGTCCGAATGGGGTGCGCCCGTTGTGTTCGCAACCAAAGCGGATGGATCGTTGAGGTTGTGTGTGGATTATCGTGAGCTGAATAAGGTGACTAAGAAGAACAAGTATCCATTGCCGAGAATAGATGACTTGTTTGATCAGCTTCACGAGGCTAAGGTGTTTTCTCAGATGGATTTGGCAACGGGATTTCACCAGTTGAGAGTGGCGAAGGATAGTGTGCCGAAGACTGCTTTCAGGACACCATCCGGGTTTTATGAGTGGCTGGTAATGCCGTTTGGGTTGACTAACGCGCCAGCATATTTTGTGGATCTTATGAATAGAGTGTTCAGAGATCAGTTGAATAAGTTCGTGCTTGTGTTCGTGGATGATATTTTGGTTTATTCCAGAACTGAGGAAGAGCACAAGACGCACTTGAGGATTGTTTTGGATATATTGCGGAAACATCAGCTGAAGGCTAAGTTTTCGAAGTGTCACTTCTGGAAGAATGAAGTGAGGTTCTTAGGTCATGTTATTTCTGGAAATGGAATAGCGGTTGATCCCGCTAAGGTGGCAGCAATCCAGGATTGGGTTAGACCTAAGAATGCATCTGATGTAAGAAGTTTTCTTGGATTAGCAGGATATTATCGTCGGTTTATCAAAGACTTTTCCAAGATAGCTGCACCGTTGACAGGATTGACGAAGAAGAACCAGTTGTTCAAATGGGATGATAAGTGTGAGCAAGCTTTCGTGATCCTGAAAGAGCGACTGACGAGTGCTCCTGTTTTGACTATTCCAAGTGGGAATGATGAGATGGTGGTTTACACCGATGCATGTGGTACTGGACTTGGAGCGGTGCTAATGCAGAAGGATAAAGTTGTTGCATATGCTAGTCGACAACTGAAGCCGCATGAAAGGAATTATCCGACTTATGATTTGGAGTTAGCGGCGATTGTGTTTGCTTTGAAGATATGGAGACATTACCTATTGGGAGTTAGATTCGAGTTGTTTACAGATCATAAGTCGTTAAAGTATCTGTTCTCCCAAAAGGATTTGAATCTTCGACAGCAACGGTGGTTAGAGTTTCTAGCATCTTATGATTTTGGTATAGCCTATACTCCGGGAAAAGGAAACGCAGTGGCTGATGCGTTAAGTCGAAGACATGCAGGATTGGGAGCCATGTTTTCGGAATGGAAGAGTCTTGAGTATTTGGCTGGATTTGATTTCAGGCCTAGATGTGAATTGGAACCTGAAATGTTGGCAAACTTATCAATAAGGCCTACTCTTGTGGAAAGAATTGGCAAGAGCCAAAAGAAAGACGATAAGCTTGTCAAGATTATCCGTGATTTGGAATCTGGATTGGAACCAGAGAAGGATAAGGAATTCGAGGTCGATCGAGAGGGTTGGCTTCGAAAGCAAGGACGATTAGTTGTTCCCGATGTAGATGGATTGAGAGATGAGGTTCTGAGGGAGAGTCATCACTCGAAGTTGACAATTCATCCAGGTGGAAATAAGATGTATCGGGATATGAAGAGAACCTACTACTGGGAAGGTATGAAGAATGATGTTGGAAGTTTTATTTCCAAGTGTATGAATTGTCAGTTGGTGAAAGCTGAGCAGAAGAAGCCCAGTGGATTACTTCAGCCATTAGAGGTTCCTACGTGGAAATGGGAGCAAGTGTCGATGGATTTTATTGATGGTCTACCTAGAACCAGGGCAGGGAATGAAGGGATTTGGGTCATTGTAGATCGTTTGACCAAGAGTGCAAGGTTCATTCCCGTTCGATCGACTAGGACTGCATCGAAACTGGCTGAGTTGTATGTGAAGTGGATTGTTCGATTCCATGGTGTTCCGAAGAATATAGTGAGCGATCGAGACCCATTGTTCACTAGTGGATTTTGGAAGAGCTTCCAGGAAGTTTTGGGAACTGAGTTGTGTTTGAGTACAGCTTATCACCCTCAAACAGATGGTCAGACTGAGAGAGTCAACCGGGTTTTGGAAGATCTTCTTAGAGCTTGTGTTTTGGACTTCGGAGGATCATGGGAAGATCACCTTCATTTGGTGGAGTTTGCTTATAATAACAGTTATCAGTCGAGCATTGGTATGGCACCATATGAGGCATTATATGGAAGACCGTGTAACTCTCCGACATGTTGGTTGGAAACTGGAGAAAAGCTGATACTTGGGCCAGAGATGATTCGACAGACTTCGGATTGTATAGAGATCATTCGGCAACGAATGAAGGCAGCCCAAGATCGTCAGAAAAGTTATGCAGATAATCGTCGAAAGGATTTGGAATTCGACGTAGGTGATATGGTTTTTGTGAAGATTTCTCCTCTGAAGAGTGTCATTAGATTCGGAAAGAAAGGAAAGTTAACTCCGAGATTTGTTGGACCATTCCCGATTATCGAGCGAATTGGAAAGCTCGCTTATAGATTGGAGTTACCGGAAAAGATGGCGGGTGTGCACAATGTTTTTCATGTATCTTATCTACGGAAGTATGTGCACGACCCAACTACTGTGGTTTCTGCTGATAGCTGTGAAGACTTGGAGGTTTATCCAGTTGTTTCGAGACCTCGTAAGCCGCTTCGTATTGTTGAAACCGATACGAAACAGCTTAGGAGGAAGACGATTACGTTGCTCAAGGTACAATGGAGTGATGATGTTAACGACTGTACATGGGAGGAGGAAGAGAGGATGAAGGCAGCTCATCCCGGACTCTTCGAGGTATGGCCCTAAAGTGTCGTGACATCTCATGAATTTGTAGCTTGTTCTGAGTCTTAGAATTCTGCATGCTAGGCTAGAATTGGTTGCATGGTTTGTTGATTGCTTTGGATGGTAGGCATGCGGAATATCTTTGATTTCTGATTGTTTGCTTGGAATTTCGGGGGCGAAATTCCTAAGGGGGAGAGAATGTAACGACCCGTATTTTACGTGTCGATGGATCGTAGAATTTGTAGGTCGTTAGTGTTGTTGTGTTGTCTCTAGCCTAAGTCATTCAGAATTGAGTCGTATAGGGGCATGAGTCGTGACCGACTTAGTGCTTAGGTCGCATGATAGCTTGAGTCGAGTGGCCGAGTTAGGATGGTGACCGACCGATAGTAAGTCGTAGCCGACTTAGGAGGTGAGACAAGGTAATGGGTTAAGGCTTGAGTCGTAACCGACTCATAGAATGGGTTGTGTATGAGTGACCGACTTATAGAAGCAACGGTTTATAGGTTGTGACCGAGTTAAGGTTGGCCGACTCATGGGGTTTGCCGAGTTAAGAGTTGGAGTGTTGGAACGACCTAAGTTAGTGGCCGACTTATAGGGAACCGACTCAAGTGTTGAGTCGCGCTCGAGTTAATAGGGTCTTAAGTCGTTAACGACTCATAGGGGACCGGCTCAAGGAGGGGTTGCGGTTTAGAATGTTGGCCGAGATAAGGAAGCGACCGACTTAAGAGTTTCTCGAGTTAAAACGTTGCCGACTTAAGGAGGTTGGTGGTTTAAGGGTTGGCCGACTCATAGGAGTTAACTCGTGACCGAGTCATAGAATTGCCGACTCATAGTATTAGGGCTTAGGTCGTGGGGTCCTGAGTCGGTAGGGGTTTGGGTCGGCATGGCGTTATTCCATGTGTCGTTAGGTCGGTGGGCCGACTTAGTGGATAAGTCGTTGGGGACTTAGGCTTTTGAGTCGTGTCTCGAGGGATAAGGATTAGGCTTAGGTCGGCAGGGATAAGTCGTGTGACCTTCTTGCTGTGATGAGTCGGTAGAATTTAAGTCGGCATTGGTTGAGTCGGTAGGAAGTAGGTCGGCACTTGGTTGAGTCGTAAGTCGACATCTGGGAGTATATGTTGTGTAGTTGAGTCGGTAGGTGCTAGGTCGTGAGTCGGCGAGGGATGAGTCGGGGGCGACTCAGGAGTTGGGTCGGCGGCGACTTAGGACGGCCGAGACATGGAGGTTTCAGCCTATAAATAGAGGCGTTCGGCTCACTTTTTGGCACCGGATTTCGAAGCGACGAAGTGCTGCCATTTTGGAAACTCGACTACGGTATTTTCTTCACTTCTTTCTCTACTTCCATCAAGTGCTAACATCCATTGAAGATTGAAGATCAAGATCAAAGATCAAGAGCCAAAGTTGAAGATTTTCATCCGAAGAGGCTAGATTTCACCGTTTCAAGTGAAATTTCTCCGGATCAAGTCCAAGTCCTTGCTGTCCAGATCTGTAGTTGATTCATTTTAGGTTGTTTTGGTGATTTGGTGAGTGGTAGTTATCTCTCACACGGACCCAAAGGAGTGTAGTGGATTGGTGATATGTTTATGTGTTAAAGTTAGCGTTTTCTCGCATTTTCCTTAAGTCTGCATGTAGATCCATCATATTTGAAGATGTTTATCTATGAAAGTTATTTATCAAGTATTAGAGACAAAACCCATGTTTTAGATTTGATAGATCTATGCTAAAAACCATGATTTCACGTATGTTGGACTTTTGCTCACTTAATTACGAAATTGCCATTATAATTGATATTGCTTAATAGATCTTGTTTGAATGGTTGAATGTTTGAATGTATGTTAGATTTGATTGCTCCAAGTTAGCTTGTAGTTGATTTGGAACAAGATGGTTGAAGATGATTCAAAAGCTAAGTGGAAAGGCTCTTGAATGGTGAAAGCTGCCAATGGCATATGAAGCGGATGTGGAAGCTCATATGGATGGATTCGAGGATGTGGGATCTTGCCATGATGCGAGAAGGCAAAGCATGGTTGAGTTGGGACTTTGCGATGATATGATGAGGTAAGGCTTGTGTTGAGATGGGACGGGTCATGATGACGTTCCAAGTTGAGAGACTTTGCTATGATGTGATGAGGCAAGACATATGTTGTGATGGGACGGGTCACGAAGACGTTCCAAGCAAGGGTCATGACGACGTGCAAAGTTATAACTCGGTGATGCGGTCCGGGTTGGGGTGGATAATGGTTAGCTTGAGAGGCGCTTGAGCTAGTATGGAAGTAGTCGTCGAGGAGGATGACTAGGAGGCTAAGATCTCATCGTTGTTGAAGGTTCTAGCATACTCAAAGCAAGGGTACGTTGGAACGGGTCACGATGACGTTCCAGGCACGGGTCATGATGACGTGCTAGTACTCTGGGCTGATGCGTTCGGCTTAGGCACGGGTCACGATGACGTGCGGAGTTATGGCTAAACCGGGGTTACCATTAGCCCTTGACAGGCGGTCATTCAACTAACGGTGAAATCAAGGCAATGATAACAGTGATAGCCAGAGTCATGGATGTTTGGATGTTTGGTTGTATCATCATTCGGCTTCAAGAGCGGTGTTTTCTGGGTGCTTATCTGATCTTGGTTTAGGCCTTGGGGGTTTGTATTTGGAAAACATCGTCCTTGACTCGAGTGATTATTGCTTTACCTTACTTATCTGCTATGTTATGCTTACTTCTCCTTAGTGTGTGTCTGGGGGCTATCACTGTAGAAAGAGGTGGAGTGGGATGGTTTGGTTCCTATTCCTTTATTTCCTTATGCTCTTTTGGTATGCTTGATAGTTGATTTACTGCTCACTAAGACTTTGTCTGACTCAAGGTTTTATGTCTCCTCTTATTACCTTGGGCTGTTCATCCATGTTGGGATGGGCAGACTAGGTAGCAGGTGACAGGTGCTGTTCTTAGAGATCTACGCTGATGATGACGAAGACGAGCAGGAGGCTTTGCATACTAGTTTTCTTACTATATGTACTGGGTGTTCCGCTGTTATATCTGATTGAGTGTTTGTAGTGAGGCTTTGATGTATGGATGATTCATGATTGTATAAAACTACTACGATGCTTATATGACGATTTTTCTGTTATGGGGCTTCACTATATATTTCTCTATTGTATTTTATCCATGCGCTGTGGGTTGTACGATAGAGTTTGCTGTTTTATTTTACCCTGACTATCGTCCATGGCTACCTGGCACGCCTTTCAGCGCACTATTCCATTGATTTGGTGCGGGAGTCATGGGCGGTCGTCACAATACACATGAACGTAAGAAACAAAATTTAAACTAATGTAAGCTGGGTATGTGAATTCAAACCAACTAAATGAGATGCAACTCACATGCAAAATGTAACGGAAAAAGCAAATGTAGCGAACGAACAAAATGCGATTTTTGAGAAATCTTTAATGAACCTCCTATAGAATCCTGCATGGTCGAGAAATGAGCGAATGTCCTTTACGGACCTTGGAGGAGGAAGGCCCACAATAAGATCAACTTTAGATTTGTCAACTTCTAGGCCATTTTTAGAGACAACATGACCTAAGACTATTCCTCGCTTAACCATAAAATGACATTTTTCCCTATTAAGAACAAGAGATTTCTCCTTACATCGCTTTAAGACACGTTCTAAACGAAGGAGGCATTGATCAAAAGATGACTCACACATTGAAAAATCGTCCATGAATATTTCTAAGAAATCTTCCACCATATCAGAAAATATACTCATCATACATCTTTGTAAGGTAGCGGGAGCATTACAAAGACCGAAGGGCATGCGACGATAAGCGAAAGTTCCGAAGGGACATGTGAACGTTGTTTTGTGTTGGTCCTCTAACGCAATGGGAATTTGATTATAGCCGGAGTAACCATCAAGAAAACAATAGTATTCATGACCGGCTAAGCGTTCGTGCATTTGATCAATGAAAGGAAGGGGAAAATGATCTTTTCTTGTTGCTGCATTGAGTTTTTGATAGTCGATGCAAACGCGCCATTTTGTTTTGACCTTTGTCGGAACAAGTTCGTTATTCTCATTTGTTGTCATAGTGATTCCAGACTTCTTTGGCACAACTTGTACCGGACTTACCCAAGTACTGTCGGAGATAGGGTAGATAATGTTCTTGTCTAAACATTTGATAATTTCTTCCTTTACCACTTCTCTCATATTAGGGTTTAATCGCCTTTGAGCTTCGCGAGTGGGTTTAGCCTCGTCGACTAAATGTATTCGATGTTCGATGATTGATGGACTAATTCCCTTAATGTCAGCGATTACCCATCCCAATGCCTCTTTATTTTCCCTTAAAATTTTCAAAAGTTGTTCTTCTTGGTCCTTAATGAGATCAGAGGCCAAGATTACAGGGAATTTTTTTGAAGAATCTAAGTATGCATACTTAAGATTGTTTGGAAGAGGTTTGAGGTCCAATTTAGGGCGTTCTTCTTTTGAGGCTTCAGTAAACATCAACTGATTGAATTCCAGTGAATTATGAAAAGAGCATAGCATATCATTTAATTCATAAATGTGTTCATCTTCGTGGAAGTTGGAATTAAAATGATCTAGGCACATGCTAAGAGACTCCGTAGTATCACTAAAATCATTTTCTACAATTGTTTGGATCATGTCAACTTCTTCTGTTTCAAAATCCCTTGGTTGTCTGTTAAGATTGAAGATATTTAGTTCAATGGTTAGGTGCCCAAATGAAAGTCGGAGTTGACCATTCCTACAATTTATGATAGCATTCGATGTTGCTAAAAATGGACGACCTAATATAAAAGGAATCTGACTATTGGGATTTGAGACAGGTGCAGTCTCTAGGACTATGAAATCGACTGGGAAATAGAATTGCTCGATTTGTATCAAAACATCTTCAACTATGCCCAATGGTTTTTTGACAGATCGATCAGCTAGTTGAATTGTGATGTTTGTAGGTTTTAGTTCCCCTAGTCCAAGTTGACAGTGCACAGTATAAGGAAAAAGATTCACACTCGCTCCAAGATCGAGTAAGGCATGACTAATGTGAGTGTTACCGATTTTACAACCGATTGTAGGACAACCGGGGTCCTTATACTTGATTGGGGAGGGATTTGAAAGAACAGAGCTAGTGTTTGCAGTTAGAAATGCAGTCTTAGGAACGTTAGTGGCACGTTTTTGAGTACATAGCTCTTTCAGACATTTGGCATATTAAGGAATTTGCTCGATGGTATCAAGAAGAGGAATTGACTCGAACTTGTTTGAAAATTTCAAGAATTTGGTCAAAATTAGCGAGCTTCTTCTTTTTGTTGAGTCTATGGGGAAATGCAGCAATGGGTTTATCGACTCGTTCGAAAGTTTTTTCATTCGAAGAAGAAGGTATGATATTAGAGGGTGAAGATAAGGGCATAGAAATGTTGGGGTTGCCAACATTAGAAAGCGAAGAGTGGTCGGGACTGCCGACCTTGGATGAAGAATTAGAGTTGTTTGGATTGACAACAGTGGGTGTTGACTGAGTTTCAGAATTTTGAACAAGGGAAGACTTAAGAAGGAGGTCGGGGTTGCCGACATGGTTGTCCACCTTCTTTCCAGACCTTAATGTGGTGACAGCATTCACCGGATTTACATTTTCGTCCTCACCAATATTTACTCCTCGAGAGTTATACTTTGGATTCACTTCGGTTTGACTAGGAAATTTACCTTTCTCATTGATTTTCATGAGATCCTTCATCATTATCAACATTTGTTCATTTCATCATTATCAACATTTGTTCATTTTGTTTAGTGATTTGCTCAATTCTCGCATCTTGTTTAGTGATTTGTTCATTTTGTTTAGAGAGTTGTTTTTCCAATCGAGCAATTTCTTGTGAAGGACGAGAATGTTAGGTTGATGGATTGAAATTAGGGTGCCTGTATGGTTGATTCGAAGGTTTTGTTTGAGGAGCGGGTTGAGAATTTTGAGAATTAGAGGTTGGGGCTCGATAATTCGGATTTGGTATCATTGGATACATATGTGATGGATTAGCCATATTGTTAGGATTTGACCATGTAATATTGGGGTGGTGCTTCCAGTTAGGATTGTATGTGGATGAATAAGGACTATTTTGAGCTATAGCTTTGATTTGGTCTTGTGTGTTGTAATGGGGTAGTCCTTCTCCTTCTTGAGGGGTTTGGGTTTCTATAGGAAGATGTGATGGGTCAATGGCATGTACTCCTCTATTTGGAGCACGAATTGGAACACGAATTGTTTCCCATTGCATATCCTTTTCCGAATACTCTTCTAAAAATTCCCAAGCTTCCTCGTCTGTTTTTGCCATGAATTCTCCTCCGCACATTGATTCGAGTTGGGATCTTGTTTGATAGTTAAGCCCTTCATAAACGATTTGGCACAAAACGTGTTTAGGGATTGCATGATGTGGGCAACTATATAACAATTGATTGAACCTTTCAAAATATTTTGAAAAAGTTTCTCCTTCATTCTGAGAGAATTGGTTGATTTCAGTTCGAATTTTAAGAGTTTTGTGGAAAGGAAAAAACTTTTTTAAAAATATAGTAACTAAATTGTCCCAACCCTTAATTGAATTTTTAGGAAGAGAATTAAGCCATCTTTTCGCACTTTCTAGAAGTGCGAATGGAATAAGTCTTAGCTTGATGGATTCATTAGAAAGTTGTTGCATTTTAGTTGTAGAAGCATATAACTCAAATTCACTAAGAAATTCATATGCATTTTCAGACCCAGTGAATTTTGGTACCCCTTGGATAAAAGAATGTTTTAGCTCAAAATTATTTCCTTCGGCAGGTGGAAATGAAATAACCGAAGGTTGAACAGTCCCTGTTGGATAGCATCGGTCTCTAAGGGATAATGGTCGGTTCTCATGAAATTCATTATTTCCAACATGTGATTTAGGTGATAATTTCGGTGAACTATGGTGTGAACTGTGTTGTGAACCGTGATTGCTCATATTTGTTTGATTTGAAATTTCCGTTGATTTGTTTAATGAAATATTTTGGCTTTCTAAACGGTTAAAATTATTTCTTGCCCAAACGCGCATAAACAAATCAAGGTGTAACAGCCAAAGTAAATTAAATCAATTTTCAGTTGGGCACCTGTAGAGTTGAAAATTACTTACAGAGGTGTATGATAGTCCATCCAATGCAGCTGAGTAGCGCTAGCGGATCAAACTCCAAAGTTTTTGGTTGCTATGTTGTTGCTACCTGTCAGATATCTAAGAGATGATAAGCTTAGAAAAAATTAAACTGCAACTGTGTATATATAAATGAAACGTGACTGAAATAAGAAAAATGGAATGTAACTTGAAATAATGCAATGAAGTATGCTTTGATTACCTTGGTTATGTGAAAAACTATGTATGAATAAATAAGGAAACATGAAAATGTGTACTGCAGTGATCACTGAAAAATGTGTGAGTAAAATAGAACTAACGTGTGAAAATTTGTGCAAAGTGCATGAACGTGGGAGCAAAGTGAAAACACAGTGACGTGCAAACAATATGCGTGAGTTGTAAAAAAATTAAAGAAAAACTTACGTGTGAATTATAATAAACTTACGTGCAAATATTTGAACAAAATAAAATTTTATTTGTGATCTAAATAAAAGATGGTTACGTGATTACGTGAGCATGAGAATGGAAATGTGAACAAAGAGCTGATTTAATGCAACTGAATTAATGTAAGCAACAAACTAATGCAAGTATGAAAACTAAGCTACTGCATGCAACTTGAAACGGTAAAATGGTTACGTGAACCAAACTAGGCTACTGCAGTGAACCAAAATGGTTACGTGAAAACAATGCTTAGGTAAAAACAGGCTACTGCATGCAAACTAACAGGAAAATGCGTAAGTAAAATGCGACGAATGCAACATGATGGATAATGCAAGCAATGTGTAAATTTGAAAATGAAGCAATGTGAGTCACAAACCAAAGCAACGCGAAAAATGCAGCTGTGAAACGTGATTTTTGAAAACGAGAAAAAAAAGTAATTTTTTTTTGTTACGTGGAAACCAAAATAGACCAAAATAGCAATGCAACTAAATAACGTGTAGCAGCAGTAAGTTGACACACAAAAACGAAAGGAGAAGCTCAAGTATATGTGACAGCTAGTAATGCTTAAAATGAGACTATATGTGATAGCATACACATGAACGTGAGAAACAAAATTAAACTAACGTAAGCTGGGTATGTGAATTCAAACCAACTAAATGAGATTCTACTCACATGCAAAATGTAACGGAAAAAGCAAATGCAGCGAACGAACAAAATGTGATTTTTGAGAAATCTTTAATGAACCTCCTATAGAATCCTGCATGGCCGAGAAATGAGCGAATGTCCTTTACGGACCTTGGAGGAGGAAGGCCCACAATAAGATCAACTTTAGATTTGTCAACTTCTAGGCCATTTTTAGAGACAACATGAGCTAAGACTACACCTCGCTTAACCATAAAATGACATTTTTTCCAATTAAGAACAAGAGATTTCTCCTTACATCGCTTTAAGACACGTTCTAAACGAAGGAGGCATTGATCAAAAGATGACCCATAGATTGAAAAATCGTCCATGAATATTTCTAAGAAATCTTCCACCATATTAGAAAATATACTCATCATACATCTTTGAAAGGTAGCGGGAGCATTACAAAGACCGAAGGGCATGCGACGATGAGCAAAAGTTCCGAAGGGACATGTGAACGTTGTTTTGTGTTGGTCCTCTAACGCAATGGGAATTTGATTATAGCCGGAGTAACCATCAAGAAAACAATAGTATTCATGACCGGCTAAGCGTTCGTGCATTTGATCAATGAAAGGAAGGGGAAAATGATCTTTTCTTGTTGCTGCATTGAGTTTTCGATAGTCGATGCAAACGCGCCATTTTGTTTTGACCTTTGTCGGAACAAGTTCGTTATTCTCATTTGTTGTCACAGTGATTCCAGACTTCTTTGGTACAACTTATACCGGACTTACCCAAGTACTGTCGGAGATAGGGTAGATAATGTTATTGTCTAAACATTTGATAATTTCTTCCTTTACCACTTCTCTCATATTAGGGTATAATCGCCTTTGAGCTTCGCGAGTGGGTTTAGCCTCGTCGACTAAATGTATTCGATGTTCGATGATTGATGGACTAATTCCCTTAATGTCAGCGATTACCCATCCCAATGCCTCTTTATTTTCCCTTAAAATTTTCAAAAGTTGTTCTTCTTGGTCCTTAATGAGATCAGAGGCCAAGATTACAGGGAAATTTTTCGAAGAATCTAAGTATGCATACTTAAGATTGTTTGGAAGAGGTTTGAGGTCCAATTTAGGGCGTTCTTCTTTTGAGGCTTCAGTAAACATCAACTGATTGAATTCCAGTGAATTATGAAAAGAGCATAGCATATCATTTAATTCATAAATGTGTTCATCTTCGTGGAAGTTGGAATTAAAATGATCTAGGCACATGCTAAGAGACTCCGTAGTATCACTAAAATCATTTTCTACAATTGTTTGGATCATTTCAACTTCTTCTGTTTCAAAATCCCTTGGTTCTCTGTTAAGATTGAAGATATTTAGTTCAATGGTTAGGTGCCCAAAGGAAAGTCGGAGTTGACCATTCCTACAATTTATGATAGCATTCGATGTTGCTAAAAATGGTCGACCTAATATCAACGGAATCTGACTATTGGGATTTGAGACAGGTGCAGTCTCTAGGACTATGAAATCGACTGGGAAATAGAATTGCTCGATTTGTATCAAAACATCTTCAACTGTGCCCAATGTTTTTTGACAGATCGATCAGCTAGTTGAATTGTGATGTTTGCAGGTTTTAGTTCCCCTAGTCCAAGTTGACAGTACACAGTATAAGGCAAAAGATTCACACTCGCTCCAAGATCGAGTAAGGCATGACTAATGTGAGTGTTACCGATTTTACAACCGATTGTAGGACAACCGGGGTCCTTATACTTGATTGGGGAGGGATTTGAAAGAACAGAGCTAGTGTTTGCAGTTAGAAATGCAGTCTTAGGAACGTTAGTGGCACGTTTCTGAGTACATAGCTCTTTCAGACATTTGGCATATTGAGGAATTTGCTCGATGGTATCAAGAAGAGGAATATTGACTCGAACTTGTTTGAAAATTTCAAGAATTTGGTCAAAATTAGCGGGCTTCTTCTTTTTGTTGAGTCTATGGGGAAATGGAGCAATGGGTTTATAGACTCGTTCGGAAGTTTTTTCATTCGAAGAAGAGGGTATGATATTAGAGGGTGAAGATAAGGGCGTAGAAATGTTGGGGTTGCCAACATTAGAAAGCGAAGAGTGGTCGGGACTGCCGACCTTGGATGAAGAATTAAAGGTTTTTGGATTGACAACAGTGGGTGTTGACTGAGTTTCGGAATTTTGAACAAGGGAAGACTTAAGAAGGAGGTCGGGGTTGCCGACATGGTTGTCCACCTTCTTTCCAGACCTTAATGTGGTGCCAGCATTAACCGGATTTACATTTTCGTCCTCACAAATATTTACTCCTCGAGGGTTATACTTTGGATTCACTTCGGTTTGACTAGGCAATTTACCTTTCTCATTGATTTTCATGGGATCCTTCATCATTATCAACATTTGTTCATTTCATCATTATCAACATTTGTTCATTTTGTTTAGTGATTTTCTCAATTCTCGCATCTTGGTTAGTGATTTGTTTATTTTGTTTAGAGAGTTGTTTTCCAATCGAGCAATTTCTTGTGAAGGCCGAGAAGGTTGGGTTGATGGATTGAAATTAGGATGCCTGTATGGTTGATTCGAAGGTTTTGTTTGAGGAGCGGGTTGAGAATTTTGAGAATTAGAGGTTGGGGCTCGGTAATTCGGATTTGGTATCATTGGATACATATGTGATGGATTAGCCACATTGTTAGGATTTGACCATGAAAATTTGGGGTGGTGCTTCCAGTTAGGATTGTATGTGGATGAATAAGGACTATTTTGAGCTATAGCATTGATTTGGTCTTGTTTGTAGTAATGGGGTAGTCCTTCTCCTTCTTGAGGGGTTTGGGTATCCATAGGAAGATGTGATGGGTCAATGGCATGTACTCCTCTATTTGGAGCACGAATTGGAACACGAATTGTTTCCCATTGCATATCCTTTTTCGAATACTCTTCTAAAAATTCCCAAGTTTTCTCGTCTGTTTTTCCATGAATTCTCCTCCGCAAATTGATTCGAGTTGGGATCTTGTTTGATAGTTAAGCCCTTCATAAACGATTTGGCACAAAACGTGTTTAGGGATTGCATGATGTGGGCAACTATATAACAATTGGTTGAACCTTTCAAAATATTTTGAAAAAGTTTCTCCTTCATTCTGAGAGAATTGGTTGATTTCAGTTCGAATTTTAAGAGTTTTGTGGAAAGGAAAAAACTTTTTCAAAAATATAGTAACGAAATTGTCCCAACTCTTAATTGAATTTTTAGGAAGAGAATTAAGCCATCTTTTCGCACTTTCTAGAAGTGCGAATGGAATAAGTCTTAGCTTGATGGATTCATTAGAAAGTTGTTGCATTTTAGTTGTAGAAGCATATAACTCAAATTCACTAAGAAATTCATATGCATTTTCAGACCCAGTGAATTTTGGTACCCCCTTGGATAAAAGAATGTTTTAGCTCAAAATTATTTCCTTCGGCAGGTGGAAATGAAATGACCGAAGGTTGAACAGTCCGTGTTGGATAGCATCGGTCTCTAAGGGATAATGGTCGGTTCTCATGAAATTCATTATTTCCAACATGTGATTTAGGTGATAATTTCGGTGAACTGTGGTGTGAACTGTGTTGTGAACCGTGATTGCTCATATTTGTTTGATTTGAAATTTCCGTTGATTTGTTTAATGAAATATTTTGGCTTTCTAAACGGTTAAAATTATTTCTTGCCCAAACGCGCATAAACAAATCATGGTGTAACAGCCAAAGTAAATTAAATCAGTTTTCAGTTGGGCACCTATAGAGTTGAAAATTACTTACAGAGGTGTATGATAGTCCGTCCAATGCAGCTGAGTAGCGCGAGCGGATCAAACTCCAAAGTTTGTGGTTGCTATGTTGTTGCTACCTGTCAGATATCTAAGAGATCATAAGCTTAGAAAAAATTAAACTGCAACTGTGTATATATAAATAAAACGTGACTGAAATAAGTAAAATGGAATGTAACTTGAAATAGTGCAATGTAATATGCTTTGATTACCTTGGTTATGTGAAAAACTATGTATGAATGAAATAAGGATACATGAAAATGTGTACTGCAGTGATCACTGAAAAATGTGTGAGTAAAATAGAACTAACGTGTGAAAATTTGTGCAAAGTGCATGAATGTGGGAGAAAAGTGAAAACACAGTGACGTGCAAACAATCTGCGTGAGTTGTAAAAAAATTGAACAAAAACTTACGTGTGACAGCTAGTAATGCTTAAAATGAGATTATATGTGATAGCATACACATGAACGTGAGAAACAAAATTTAAACTAACGTAAGCTAGGTATGTGAATTCAAACCAACTAAATGAGATGCAACTCACATGCAAAATGTAACGGAAAAAGCAAATGCAGCGAACGAACAAAATGCGATTTTTGAGAAATCTTTAATGAACCTCCTATAGAATCCTGCATGGTCGAGAAATGAACGAATGTCCTTTACGGACCTTGGAGGAGGAAGGCCCACAATAAGATCTACTTTAGATTTGTCAACTTCTAGGCCATTTTTAGAGACAACATAACCTAAGACTATTCCTCGCTTAACCATAAAATGACATTTTTCCCAATTAAGAACAAGAGATTTCTCCTTACATCGCTTTAAGACACGTTCTAAACGAAGGAGGCATTGATAAAAAGATGAACCATAGATTGAAAAATCGTCCATGAATATTTCTAAGAAATCTTCCACCATATCAGAAAATATACTCATCATACGTCTTTGAAAGGTAGCGGGAGCATTACAAAGACCGAAGGGCATGCGACGATAAGCGAAAGTTCCGAAGGGACATGTGAACGTTGTTTTGTGTTGGTCCTCTAACGCAATGGGAATTTGATTATAGCCGGAGTAACCATCAACAAAACAATAGTATTCATGACCGGCTAAGCGTTCGTGCATTTGATCAATGAAAGGAAGGGGAAAATGATCTTTTCTTGTTGCTGCATTGAGTTTTCGATAGTCGATGCAAACGCGCCATTTTGTTTTGACCTTTGTCGGAACAAGTTCGTTATTCTCATTTGTTGTCACAGTGATTCCAGACTTCTTTGGTAAAACTTGTACCGGACTTACCCAAGTAATGTCGGAGATAGGGTAGATAATGTTATTGTCTAAACATTTGATAATTTCTTCCTTTACCACTTCTCTCATATTAGGGTTTAATCGCCTTTGAGCTTCGCGAGTGGGTTTAGCCTCGTCGACTAAATGTATTCGATGTTCGATGATTGATGGACTAATTCCCTTAATGACAGCGATTACCCATCCCAATGCCTCTTTATTTTCCCTTAAAATTTTAAAAAGTTGTTCTTCTTGGTCCTTAATGAGATCAGAGGCCAAGATTATAGGGAAATTTTTCGAAGAATCTAAGTATGCATACTTAAGATTGTTTGGAAGAGGTTTGAGGTCCAATTTAGGGCGTTCTTCTTTTGAGGCTTCAGTAAACATCAACTGATTGAATTCCAGTGAATTATGAAAAGAGCATAGCATATCATTTAATTCATAAATGTGTTCATCTTCGTGGAAGTTGGAATTAAAATGATCTAGGCACATGCTAAGAGACTCTGTAGTATCACTAAAATCATTTTCTACAATTGTTTGGATCATGTCAACTTCTTCTGTTTCAAAATCCCTTGGTTGTCTGTTAAGATTGAAGATATTTAGTTCAATGGTTATGTGCCCAAAGGAAAGTGGGAGTTGACCATTCCTACAATTTATGATAGCATTCGATGTTACTAAAAATGCACGATCTAATATCAAAGGAATCTGACTATTGGGATTTGAGACAGGTGCAGTCTCTAGGACTATGAAATCGACTGGGAAATAGAATTGCTCGATTTGTATCAAAACATCTTCAAGTGTGCCCAATGGTTTTTTGATAGATCGATCAGCTAGTTGAATTGTGATGTTTGTAGGTTTTAGTTCCCCTAGTCCAAGTTGACAGTACATAGTATAAGACAAAAGATTCACACTCGCTCCAAGATCGAGTAAGGCATGACTAATGTGAGTGTTACCGATTTTACAACCGATTGTAGGACAACCGAGGTCCTTATACTTGATTGGGGAGGGATTTGAAAGAACAGAGCTAGTGTTTGCAGTTAGAAATGCAGTCTTAGGAACGTTAGTGGCACGTTTTTGAGTACATAGCTCTTTCAGACATTTGGCATATTGAGGAATTTGCTCGATGGTATCAAGAAGAGGAATATTGACTCGAACTTGTTTGAAAATTTCAAGAATTTGGTCAAAATTAGCGGGCTTCTTCTTTTTGTTGAGTCTATGGGGAAATGCAGCAACGGGTTTATCGACTCGTTCGAAAGTTTTTTCATTCGAAGAAGAAGGTATGATATTAGAGGGTGAAGATAAGGGCATAGAAATGTTGGGGTTGCCAACATTAGAAAGCGAAGAGTGGTCGGGACTGCCGACCTTGGATGAAGAATTAGAGTTGTTTGGATTGACAACAGTGGGTGTTGACTGAGTTTCAGAATTTTGAACAAGGGAGGATTTAAGAAGGAGGTCGGGGTTGCCGACATGGTTGTCCACCTTCTTTCCAGACCTTAATGTGGTGACAGCATTAACCGGATTTACATTTTCGTCCTCACCAATATTTACTCCTCGAGAGTTATACTTTGGATTCACTTCGGTTTGACTAGGAAATTTACCTTTCTCATTGATTTTCATGAGATCCTTCATCATTATCAACATTTGTTCATTTCATCATTATCAACATTTGTTCATTTTGTTTAGTGATTTGCTCAATTCTCGCATCTTGTTTAGTGATTTGTTCATTTTGTTTAGAGAGTTGTTTTTCCAATCGAGCAATTTCTTGTGAAGGCCGAGAAGGTTAGGTTGATGGATTGAAATTAGGGTGCCTGTATGGTTGATTCGAAGGTTTTGTTTGAGGAGCGGGTTGAGAATTTTGAGAATTAGAGGTTGGGGCTCGATAATTCGGATTTGGTATCATTGGATACATATGTGATGGATTAGCCACATTGTTAGGATTTGACCATGTAAAATTGGGGTGGTGCTTCCAGTTAGGATTGTATGTGGATGAATAAGGACTATTTTGAGATATAGCTTTGATTTGGTCTTGTGTGTTGTAATGGGGTAGTCCTTCTCCTTCTTGAGGGGTTTGGGTTTCTATAGGAAGATGTGATGGGTCAATGGCATGTACTCCTCTATTTGGAGCACGAATTGGAACACGAATTGTTTCCCATTGCATATCCTTTTCCGAATACTCTTCTAAAAATTCCCAAGCTTCCTCGTCTGTTTTTGCCATGAATTCTCCTCCGCACATTGATTCGAGTTGGGATCTTGTTTGATAGTTAAGCCCTTCATAAACGATTTGGCACAAAACGTGTTTAGGGATTGCATGATGTGGGCAACTATATAACAATTGATTGAACCTTTCAAAATATTTTGAAAAAGTTTCTCCTTCATTCTGAGAGAATTGGTTGATTTCAGTTTGAATTTTAAGAGTTTTGTGGAAAGGAAAAAACTTTTTTAAAAATATAGTAACTAAATTGTCCCAACCCTTAATTGAATTTTTAGGAAGAGAATTAAGCCATCTTTTCGCACTTTCTAGAAGTGCGAATGGAATAAGTCTTAGCTTGATGGATTCATTAGAAAGTTGTTGCATTTTAGTTGTAGAAGCATATAACTCAAATTCAGTAAGAAATTCATATGCATTTTCAGACCCAGTGAATTTTGGTACCCCTTGGATAAAAGAATGTTTTAGCTCAAAATTATTTCCTTCGGCAGGTGGAAATGAAATAACCGAAGGTTGAACAGTCCGTGTTGGATAGCATCGGTCTCTAAGGGATAATGGTCGGTTCTCATGAAATTCATTATTTCCAACATGTGATTTAGGTGATAATTTCGGTGAACTGTGGTGTGAACTGTGTTGTGAACCGTGATTGCTCATATTTGTTTGATTTGAAATTTCCGTTGATTTGTTTAATGAAATATTTTGGCTTTCTAAACGGTTAAAATTATTTCTTGCCCAAACGCGCATAAACAAATCAAGGTGTAACAGCCAAAGTAAATTAAATCAATTTTCAGTTGGGCACCTGTAGAGTTAAAAATTACTTACAGAGGTGTATGATAGTCCGTCCAATGCAGCTGAGTAGCGCTAGCGGATCAAACTCCAAAGTTTTTGGTTGCTATGTTGTTGCTACCTGTCAGATATCTAAGAGATGATAAGCTTAGAAAAAATTAAACTGCAACTGTGTATATATAAATGAAACGTGACTGAAATAAGCAAAATGGAATGTAACTTGAAATAATGCAATGAAGTATGCTTTGATTACCTTGGTTATGTGAAAACTATGTATGAATGAAATAAGGAAACATGAAAATGTGTACTGCAGTGATCACTGAAAAATGTGTGAGTAAAATAGAACTAACGTGTGAAAATTTGTGCAAAGTGCATGAACGTGGGAGCAAAGTGAAAACACAGTGACGTGCAAACAATCTGCGTGAGTTGTAAAAAAATTGAACAAAAACTTACGTGTCACAGCTAGTGATGCTTAAAATGAGATTATATGTGATAGCATACACATGAACGTGAGAAACAAAATTTAAACTAACGTAAGCTGGGTATGTGAATTCAAACCAACTAAATGAGATGCAACTCACATGCAAAATATAACTGAAAAAGCAAATGCTGCGAATGAACAAAATGCGATTTTTGAGAAATCTTTAATGAACTCCTATAGAATCCTGCATGGCCGAGAAATGAGCGAATGTCCTTTACGGACCTTGGAGGAGGAAGGCCCACAATAAGATCAACTTTAGATTTGTCAACTTCTAGGCCATTTTTAGAGACAACATGACCTAAGACTATTCCTCGCTTAACCATAAAATGACATTTTTCCCAATTAAGAACAAGATATTTCTCCTTACATCGCTTTAAGACACGTTCTAAACGAAGGAGGCATTGATCAAAAGATGACCCATAGATTGAAAAATCGTCCATGAATATTTCTAAGAAATCTTCCACCATATCAGAAAATATACTCATCATACGTCTTTGGAAGGTAGCGGGAGCATTACAAAGACCGAAGCGCATGCGACGATAAGCGAAAGTTCCGAAGGGACATGTGAACGTTGTTTTGTGTTGGTCCTCTAACGCAATGGGAATTTGATTATAGCCGGAGTAACCATCAAGAAAACAATTGTATTCATGACCGGCTAGGCGTTCGTGCATTTGATCAATGAAAGGAAGGGGAAAATGATCTTTTCTTGTTGATGCATTGAGTTTTCGATAGTCGATGCAAACGCGCGATTTTGTTTTGACCTTTGTCGAAACAAGTTCGTTATTCTCATTTGTTGTCACAGTGATTCCAGACTTCTTTGGTATAACTTGTACGGGACTTACCCAAGTACTGTCGGAGATAGGGTAGATAATGTTATTGTCTAAACATTTGATAATTTCTTCCTTTACCACTTCTCTCATATTAGGGTTTAATCGCCTTTGAGCTTCGCGAGTGGGTTTAGCCTCGTCGACTAAATGTATTCGATGTTCGATGATTGATGGACTAATTCCCTTAATGTCAGCGATTACCCATCCCAATGCCTCTTTATTTTCCCTTAAAATTTTCAAAAGTTGTTCTTCTTGGTCCTTAATGAGATCAGAGGCCGAGATTACATGGAAATTTTTCGAAGAATCTAAGTATGCATACTTAAGATTGTTTGGAAGAGGTTTGAGGTCCAATTTAGGGCGTTCTTCTTTTGAGGCTTCAGTAAACATCAACTGATTGAATTCCAGTGAATTATGAAAAGAGCATAGCATATCATTTAATTCATAAATGTGTTCATCTTCGTGGAAGTTGGAACTAATATGATCTAGGCACATGCTCAGAGACTCCGTAGTATCACTAAAATCATTTTCTACAATTGTTTGGATCATGTCAACTTCTTCCGTTTCAAAATCCCTTGGTTGTCTGTTAAGATTGAAGATATCTAGTTCAATGGTTAGGTGCCCAAAGGAAAGTCGGAGTTGACCATTCCTACAATTTATGATAGCATTCGATGTTGCTAAAAATGGACGACCTAATATCAAAGGAATCTGACTATTGGGATTTGAGATAGGTGCAGTCTCTAGGACTATGAAATCGACTGGGAAATAGAATTGCTCGATTTGTATCAAAACATCTTCAACTGTGCCCAATGGTTTTTTGACAGATCGATCAGCTAGTTGAATTGTGATGTTTGTAGGTTTTAGTTCCCCTAGTCCAAGTTGACAGTACACAGTATAAGGCAAAAGATTCACACTCGCTCCAAGATCGAGTAAGGCATGACTATTGTGAGTGTTACCGATTTTACAACCGATTGTAGGACAACCGGGGTGCTTATACTTGATTGGGGAGGGATTTGAAAGAACAGAACTAGTATTTGCAGTTAGAAATGCAGTCTTAGGAACGTTAGTGGCACGTTTTTGAGTACATAGCTCTTTCAGACATTTGGCATATTGAGGAATTTGCTCGATGGTATCAAGAAGAGGAATATTGACTTGAACTTGTTTGAAAATTTCAAGAATTTGGTCAAAATTAGCGGGCTTCTTCTTTTTGTTGAGTCTATGGGGAAATGGAGCAATGGGTTTATAGACTCGTTCGGAAGTTTTTTCATTCGAAGAAGAAGGTATGATATTAGAGGGTGAAGATAAGGGCGTAAAAATGTTGGGGTTGCCAACATTAGAAAGCGAAGAGTGGTCGGGACTGCCGACCTTGGATGAAGAATTAGAGTTGTTTGGATTGACAACAGCGGGTGTTGACTGAGTTTCAGAATTTTGAGCAAGGGAAGATTTAAGAAGGAGGTCGGGGTTGCCGACATGGTTGTCCACCTTCTTTCCAGACCTTAGTGTGGTGACAGCATTAACCGGATTTACATTTTCGTCCTCACAAATATTTACTCCTCGAGAGTTATACTTTGGATTCACTTCGGTTTGACTAGGCAATTTACCTTTCTCATTGATTTTCATGAGATCCTTCATCATTATCAACATTTGTTCATTTCATCATTATCAACATTTGTTCATTTTGTTTAGTGATTTGCTCAATTCTCGCATCTTGGTTAGTGATTTGTTCATTTTGTTTAGAGAGTTGTTTTTCCAATCGAGCAATTTCTTGTGAAGGCTGAGAAGGTTGGGTTGATGGATTGAAATTAGGATGCCTGTATGGTTGATTCGAAGGTTTTGTTTGAGGAGCGGGTTAAGAATTTTGAGAATTAGAGGTTGGGGCTCGATAATTCGAATTTGGTATCATTGGATACATATGTGATGGATTAGCCACATTTTAGGATTTGACCATGAAAAATTGGGGTGGTGCTTCCAGTTAGGATTGTATGTGGATGAATAAGGACTATTTTGAGCTATAGCATTGATTTGGTCTTGTGTGTAGTAATGGGGTAGTCCTTCTCCTTCTTGAGGGGTTTGGGTATCTATAGGAAGATGTGATGGGTCAATGGCATGTACTCCTTTATTTGGAGCACGAATTGGAACACGAATTGTTTCCCATTGCATATCCTTTTCCGAATACTCTTCTAAAAATTCCCAAGCTTCCTCGTCTGTTTTTGCCATGAATTCTCCTCCGCACATTGATTCGAGTTGGGATCTTGTTTGATAGTTAAGCTCTTCATAAACGATTTGGCACAAAACGTGTTTAGGGATTGCATGATGTGGGCAACTATATAACAATTGATTGAACCTTTCAAAATATTTTGAAAAATTTTCTCCTTCATTCTGAGAGAATTGGTTGATTTCAGTTCGAATTTTAAGAGTTTTGTGGAAAGGAAAAAACTTTTTCAAAAATATAGTAACGAAATTGTCCCAACTCTTAATTGAATTTTTAGGAAGAGAATTAAGCCATCTTTTCGCACTTTCTAGAAGTGCGAATGGAATAAGTCTTAGCTTGATGGATTCATTAGAAAGTTGTTGCATTTTAGTTGTAGAAGCATATAACTCAAATTCACTAAGAAATTCATGTGCATTTTCAGACCCAGTGAATTTTGGTACCCCTTGGATAAAAGAATGTTTTAGCTCAAAATTATTTCCTTTGGCCGGTGGAAATGAAATAACCGAAGGTTGAACAGTCCGTGTTGGATAGCATCGGTCTCTAAGTGATAATGGTCGGTTCTCATGAAATTCATAATTTCCAACATGTGATTTAGGTGATAATTTCGGTGAACTGTGTTGTGAACTGCGTTGTGAACCGTGATTGCTCATATTTGTTTGATTTGAAATTTCCGTTGATTTGTTTAATGAAATATTTTGGCTTTCTAAACGGTTAAAATTATTCCTTGCCCAAACGCGCATAAACAAATCTAGGTGTAACAGCCAAAGTAAATTAAATCAGTTTTCAGTTGGGCACCTGTAGAGTTGAAAATTACTTACAGAGGTGTATGATAGTCCGTCCAATGCAGCTGAGTAGCGCTAGCGGATCAAACTCCAAAGTTTGTGGTTGCTATGTTGTTGCTACCTGTCAGATATCTAAGAGATGATAAGCTTAGAAAAAATGAAACTGCAACTGTGTATATATAAATGAAACGTGATTGAAATAAGCAAAATGGAATGTAACTTGAAATAATGCAATGAAGTATGCTTTGATTACCTTGGTTATGTGAAAAACTATGTATGAATGAAATAAGGAAACATGAAAATGTGTACTGCAGTGATCACTGAAAAATGTGTGAGTAAAATAGAACTAACGTGTGAAAATTTATGCAAAGTGCATGAACGTGGGAGCAAAGTGAAAACACAGTGACGTGCAAACAATCTGCGTGAGTTGTAAAAAAAATTGAACAAAAACTTACGTGTGAATTATAATAAACTTACATGCAAATATTTGAACAAAATAAAAATTTATTTGTGATCTAAATAAAAGATGGTTACGTGATTACGTGAGTATGAGAATGGAAATGTGAACAAAGAGCTGATTTAATGCAACTGAATTAATGTAAGCAACAAACTAATGCTTCCTTTACCACTTCTCTTATATTAGGGTTTAATCGCCTTTGAGCTTTGCGAGTGGGTTTAGCCTCGTCGACTAAATGTATTCGATGTTCGATGATTGATGGACTAATTCCCTTAATGTCAGCGATTACCCATCCCAATGCCTCTTTATTTTCCCTTAAAATTTTCAAAAGTTGTTCTTCTTGGTGAAAGGAACTGAAAAACGAAAAAAACGATTTTTTTTTCGAAAACTAATACAAAAACAAATAAATTAACACGAATAGACTTAAAAACGAAAAATCGAAAATTTTAAAATAGCAACTCCCCGGCAACGGCGCCAAAAACTTGTTGCGGCTTTTCTATTGATTAGAAAAGCACAAATTTTAATAAATTCTGCAAGCGCACGGGCGTATAGTATGCAGGTCGAACACAGGGAATTGTATTTTAAAATAATTAAAATCCATAGTTAAATCTTAGCCGTGTTAACGAATTCGACGGTGAATTTTGAACAGAAAATAAAAACAATAATATACTCCGAATAGATTTCGAAACTAATCGAAATTGCAACCAAAATATAGAATTGTAAAAATCAGAACAGAAATTGAAATTGCGGAAAAGAAGATAACGGAGCAAACAACTAAAATAATTATTAACTAACTGAAAAGAGTGCAGAAAATAACTAAGAACAAGAATAAATAAATTGCTAAATCTAATCAACAATCCTACGTATTCTGTTCGAAAATAAAAACAGTGTTGAATTTAAATCTAAACTTGAAGAAAAGTGATGAGGTAAGAGATGCCCTCTAGTTCCTGTCTCGTTTCCTATTTATAGACTTTCGTCCCCAAAAAATAAGTCTTGTTGCTGAAAATATGTGTGGCCACGTTGCTTTGACTTGGTTTGCCTTTGAATATATTACTTGAGTTGCACGTAATCTTTGTTTGAATTGGTAAAAGAACTAAGAAGGTGGCATTCACATGACAAGGCTGAGCTTTGGAATTGGAGAATAATGTGGCCACGTCACTGCTTGAAAAATATATGCTGAGCATTTGGTTGGACCACATTGCTTGAATTAATTATTTTTGGTCCTTGCTTTGAATTGAACAAATGGTAGTGAGCTGCTACTTTGAATTATTTTCTTATGACTTAATGAATTGCCAACATGTAGCCTTGCTTTGAACGTGAGTTGCTATGTATTTCCTTATGAACTGAAGTGTCCATGTGATGCACTTTGAACTATAATATATGCTTTGGAATTGGAAATGTGACTTGTCATAAATTGAAGTGTCTTTTGAACCAATGGACGGCACAACCGGTTAATTTCAACGTTGCACTTCGAAATCTATAATCTACAAAACCACAATAAAATACCCGTATAATACCGCTTTATTAAAATAAAAATATATGAAACAAACGGTTTAAATTGCAGAGAAATACGTTCATCAGTTTGTTGGTTAGATCTTCCTCTTTTTCCATTTATATTCTTCATTTTATCTCTTCAAAGACATCCAAAGAGTGTTGTGCCCAATTTTGGTACGAACAATAAATTGGGAAATAATTTGTAAAGTAAATTAAGAGGGAGAGTATAATCTCTAAAAAAGTGTAATGTATACACATAAACAAAAAAATGGAAATTTTGCAATGCAATCAATTAATGGAAATAATTAATGAATGCTTATTTATTTCTAACGTGGTGATTTTTTGTTGGACTGAGTGACGTGGTCTTTGATTTCCTAGCATTCTATTCGTCTTGCATCGCATTTGATGTGTTTTTCAATTTCTTTTGAATCCTGTGCGTTTGTGTTTCCATCCAACGGTTCCCAGCGAGCCTGTAACGTGGTTGCAATAGATTTAATCCTCAAATCCAACGGTCTGAGATCCACAACTGGCACTATAAATAAGACCCTAGGCTTAGCCAATTTTCTCATTTAGATTTTCTCCATCTGGATTCATGGCCTGAGGTTGGACCCTAAAAGAAATATTTTTCCAATGAAGAGATCTTTTTAATTAAAATATTTTATACCCAAGTAGATCCAAAAAGGCCAAGGAAAAGAGCTATGGACCACACGTGAGTGTTTAGTAATTATTTTAGTTTTTTGAGTAATTTAAAATAATATGGTTCTCAATTATTGTAGTTTTTCTGCAATTTTAAGACAATTTTTGTATAAGTAACATGCAGTTAGTTTTTAAAGTTCTTTTCAGTCCTTTTTATTTAGTTGTTTTTATTTAGCCATTTTATATAGTTGTTTATAGTTATTTACTTTTAGTTACATCAATTTTACATTTGAATTCAACCTGTAAATGCTAGTTTCTTTTCATTCCTTTTTACGTGAACAAAATAATAAAAAGAGAATAATTCACTAATATGGATTAAAGAAAATTAAACACCACATTACAGAAATTAGATGTAAAATAAGAAAGACTGTAATGAAAAGAAGATAGACCACAATAGGAAAATTCGAGATATTTGCAAGCGTATTTATAACTAGCGGCTATAACTAAAAAGATAGAAAAGAAGAATAACAATTATAATGTAGGTTATAATACAACAGAGATAATAGTAAAGGCTTACTTTGAAACTTATAATTAAGTTAATAAGAAAATATAGCAGAGATAACAGTAAAGTCTTATTTTGGAACTTACAATTAAGTTAATAAGTAAATATAGCAGAGATAACAGAAATGGCTTATTTTAAGACTTAGATTAAGTTAATTAGAAAATATAGCAGAAATAACAGTAGAGGCGTATTTTAAAGACTTAAACTAAGTTAATAAGCAAAGATAGAAGTAGGGCTCGAACCTGCAGCATTCCCCTTTCAGTTAGGAACTGGTCGTCTCACAGTAGATTAGGTGACGCTGGGCACGCTTATGCCGATCTTGGGTAGATAAGAGGTCAATAGATAGAAGCTCAAATCGGTGGATCTGGGTAAGGGGCGTAACTAGCTTTTGTTTGTTAGGACCCATACTTGCAGCATCCTCGTTTTAGACTAGTACTAATGGTCTCACAACACACTTAGGTGAGACTGGACAGGGCCCCTTTAGGCTAGGAGTGATGGTCTCAAAACAGATCAGGTGAGGCTGGGCATGCTTATGCTGATCTATAGTAGATAAGATGTCAAAAGAAGGAGCAACAGATAGCGCGAACCGACGATGACCATGCATGCAACATCGAATTGAGGGAGATAAATCGCTATTGAGTTCCAAAGCGCTAAACATGTGTCGTTTTGCTGTAGGACCCACAAGATTGGACTAGCTCACAGTGGCACACAGAGATAGAAGGTCAATCAAATGGTAGAATTAGGACTTCAGCCTAATTAAACTAGGATTGGGATTTCAGCCTAATCAAAGCAGTTTTAGAAAAGGGCAACCATTCCAATCAAAGTAATCAGACTATCTAAGCAAAGCAAACAGTTAAATAGTATTTTATTCTGGCTTTATCTTTTCCTTTCTTTTTTATACTAGAACTGTTGCAAAGGCTATTATCTTTATCTTGCTTAAAAATACTAGTAGTTACTCTCAATCACCAGACTTTTAGTCTAACCTACTCCTCTATTTCACCTTTCCCCCATAGGCCAACAAAGGCAGGGGCAGTAGATATGGATTACTTGGGGACCCATTTGCAGAGCTTTCTCATTCTTCATGTATTCTTCTTCTTTTCAGTTTTCTTTCATTTGAATTTTGGATGTACTGGTTCTTTGTGAGAGGGGTGGTTTCTATTGTTATGTACTCTGATGATGTGTCTAAGATAGTATTTTCAACGAGACTTACGTATTTGGTACTTTGAGATATATTATGTATTTGATATTTTGAGATATATTATGTATTTAGTTTTATAACTTACTTTATGGAGTGATGAAGTTTAATTTTAAATGTTTTCGCTATTTATTTATTTATTTGTCCTGTGAATCTTCGTCTCTATAAATTTTTAGCTATACCTACAATGCACCATATCCTTTAATGTGTCCATTTTGGATATACTAAGGGGTGTGGGGGTGTTTCACTTGGTATCAGAGCCTAAGGTTAAAGGATTCCTAAAAAATTGTTTTAAAAATAAAGTATTTTTAAAAAAGTAACCTATTTTTAAAGTAGCATATCTTCAAACTAGAAGTATATTTCAGAAAGAAACTCTTATTTTAGAAATAGTTTTTCAAGTATGAAAGAGAGTTTTTATAAAAAAACCTCTCAAAATACAGTTCATCCTTCTTTCGATTCTTTCTAGCCAAAGTTTCCTTTTCTCTGCATAGTATGGCTGACTGGTTCCGTAGAGCTATAGTACCACAAATGCAAGGGCAAGTGCCCAATGCAGCACCAACATGTGAAGATCCCATTAATCCACTTATAGCAGCCAATTTTTCTAAGCTATGCAATGATTTCGCTAGTCTAGGAGGCAAGACGTTTTCTAGCATAGAGGATTTCAACGAGGCATGAGCTAAGTTAGAAGATACGGAGCGAATGTTTAGGCTGTTAGGATTGGAGAACTGACAGAGAGTTCAGTTTGCATCATGGCAACTGAAGGGAGAGCTTAAAGGGGTTTCTAAGTCAGAAAGCTCTAGGAAGTCATGGTGGAAGAACAAGAAGGATAAGGACAAGAGGGAAGACGGCGGACCTCAGAAGCGGATCAAGAAAAATGGGAAATGTCATAGCTATAGATTGGTTGGTCATTACGCAAAGGACTATAAGAATAAAATGATGAAGGGGAGATGTTTCGACTGTGGGTAGCCTGGTCGCCTTAGTAGAGCTTGTCCTCATAGGACGGGGCAGAGAGCAGGTGCACCTATAGCTCAAGTACAGGCTTTGGATATAGCACCTTCTAGTAGTGGACCATATCGTGGTAGGATAATCTTTATAAAAGGTTTGATCTCTATTTTGGATTTTCCTATTCGGACTCTTTAATTGCTAGTTCTTTTGTTGATTGTTTACACTTAAATATCTCTTTAGTAGTAGACCCCATAGTTGTTTCAAACCCCATAGAACGATTGACACATTTATTCATGATTTGTAGGGATTTGAAAATTTTTACACTTGGCGCAGAGTTTGATTATGATGCCTATGTACTAGGATTTTCGGGGTATATGATGATTTTGGGGATGGATTGAGTATCCACTTGTGGAGCGATATTGGACTGCGAGAGGAGAGTCGTTAGACTCGAGACATGCAGCAGTAGGACTCTCAAGGTTTCTTGCGACCGACAGGGATCGATCATGTTGGGCTTTCTTTATTCCCTTGATTTATCACTCGGACAGCTAGATTCCATTCCAGCCGTTAGAGATTTCCCAAACATTTTGAGGAGGTTATTTGGACACTTCGCATACATCAGTTGAAGGCAAAACTCTTGAAGTGTCACTTTTGGCGTAAGAAAATTTATTTCTACAGGCATAGAGATGGTCTACACATGGAAGGAGTTTGGGAAATGGATTTGTATGTTTAGTTTCGGATTATGAAAATTCAAAGAGTTGTAGTCAAAGATTCGAGATTTACAATAGATTCAGTCGAAAAGTCTTTAGTAAGGAAATGAGATTTCCAAGGTTTAGGAAGGGCACTCCTAGGGTAGTAAGAAGAAACTCCACTTTATGTCTAGCCCAATAAAATGAAATTGTTAGAATTAAAAATTTGAAAAAAAAAAATTAATTGTTAACATGTAACGACCCGGGATTTTCGATCCCGAAAATTCCAAATAGTTAGGAAAAAGAAGAAAGAGATAGAAGAAATAGAAGATCAGAAACACCAATATCTCACATTTGCAGTGGATAAAATATAATAACAAATCATAACAGTTTAAGAATACTATTCTGTCAATTACATTTATAGTACATCAGAGTTACACATATATACAGATACTGGATATACACAATCATCATGTCTCAGATATACAATAATATAATACAGCGGAAATACTCTATACGTTCTTGCCATCCAGCTCGCCTCTTGAGCTCCAGAGCGTCCTTACCTGAAAATCTGAAATACTCGGTCTGACCTGAGCATTACATCAAAGTAACACCCGGGTCAGGCTGGAAACCAGTGTGAGTAAACCCATCCAACAAGGGATATAAAGCATACAACTTATTTAAAACCCAGGGCAATATCAATTTACAAATTCACAATTTGTTATAGACATCACTTATTTCACACATCGATTTTCTAAGTACCAAAATTTATATTAAATGGTCCAATTCACCTAAATCATTCCATTCCAGCCTATTGATTTCACATATCAATCTATAGAAAATTTGATGTGGTTTCGGATATTTTCCAATACCCGACTCCGGTCACTTCAAGTCTCATTCAAGACATCCAATACCATTAAATCATCCATAAGTAACTTGATCACTTCCAAATTAATTTAGTTAATTCTAATTGAATTACTAACCTCAATCACTTAGATTCCTTCACTTAGCATTAATTAATTCCCAATCAATTAATTAATCATCCCTTAATTATCCATCTTAATTAATCACCCTGGATTAATTATCCTTCATTTACATTCAAGTAATTTTCTTTAATTAATTACACAAATTAATTTTTCTTAACCATAACAGTAATTAATTTTTCATTACTTCACACATTAATTAACTATAATTAATTATATTAATCCTTAATTACTTATATTAATCAATTTCTCATAAATCACTTAGTATTGATTAATTAATCTTTGTTAATCAATTTTTAATTACGCCATTAATTATATAAATTAATGATTTCCCATTTACATTTCAATTTATCCTAATCTAATTTAATTACATTACTAATTAATCATTAATTAAACCATAAATATTAATCACTCTTGATTTATCTCATCCCGTAATTATCCACCCTTTTGTTTGCTTCATTAAATAGATTATTGCTTAATTTATTATTTTAATTAATCTCTTGATTAATTACATAAATTAATTATACCCAACTTACTTCTATTAACAAATTATCATTTAACTACTTACATCCAGTAATTATTTATTAATTACTTCTCAACGTAATTATATTTTATTAATTACATTAAGTAATTACCCATCAAACCACCCAATTTATTCTATTTATAATTTACAATCCCAAATTATACTTATGAAATCATAACACAACACAATTTAATTCCCAAATTTATCTTTCACCGTATATAAATAAAACGCATCATCAATTATAAAAATAAATTTCTATATAGTGAGGAATCCAGTTGGATCCCTCCAACCTATTTCCCTGCATCCACAGGTGTTAGCACAATACCAATTCCACTTCAAGGTGGAACATCGTGGTATATGGGATTTATATAATATCATCCGCTATTATGCGGCGCATAGGGTCTAATCCGCTATATAATGCGGGAAATCAATCACCCAATATATACTATATACTACTATATATAATATAAAACATCAATTCAATTCAAACATTCAACCAATCCTTTGAATTTAACCATTTAAATTTAAATGAAAACCCAGTTGAGTGAGATTAACTCACGTTTGAATTTGTTTTGCAGTCCACTTCAATTTCGACTTGGTTTCTCGGGTTATAACCTTGTATAAATAGTTATACGATTTATTAATATTTTACATAATCGAACAATCAACTATCCCTTTTAACAATTTCTTTTTTATTTAACTAATAATTTAATTTAAATTAATTACTTCATGTGATAATTTAAATTGACTAATGATTTAATTAAATTATTAATTTCTCTCTTAAAATTACATATAGAAATAAATTATAGATTTAAAAACCTACTTTTTTTTTATAAATTCCTCAAACATTTAAAATCTATATATATATATATATATATATATATATATATATATATATCAAAATCTTTTCTATACATAAAATTGGCTAAGATAGGCATTTATAAAAAATTTCTTTACTGCAGATTTCCTCTTCTAACGTGTATATATAAAAAATAGAAATCTGACTTTATTTAAACTACTCAAAAATCACTTTCTTTTCTAAAGTTTTATACTTGTATTAAACAGTAATTTCTTTATAAACCTTACTGTTAAAATATATTCTTCTATTTTATTTTCTTATGCATGTATAAATACACAAATATAAATTTTAAACTAAATTAAATTTAATTAAAAACAAATACCTAACTGCCGAAACCACCAGAATCGCACACGACAGAACTTCGAAGAACCCAATATTTGATCGCAACCCGAGCTTAAGACCACCGCCTCCCTTCTCTTCGTCCATAGCAAACGCTCGCGGCCACAAACAAGACGAATCCCGAGACTTCGAACCCAACCCTAGATCACCTCGAGCTTCATTGCCGACCCAAAACGCAAATCGAACACCCACCTGGATTTGAACGCGAAGTCTAAATTGAAACTCCAGAAACTCCAGCCCTAAATCGATACGAAACAGTGCCTTCGAGCCTTTCCTGATCGTGGGCCACTCACGATTCTCTTTTTTTGTTTTGAATTCGATTCGGTTTCGAAAGAAAACGAACGAACGAATTTTTTTTCCTTTCAGTCTGGAGGAAGGATTGGAAAGGAAGAGATAAGCGGCCCTTATTTTATTTGAAGAGAGTAGGCTAGCGTGCAGGATAACGCTAAGAAGGGTAGGCCGATACATGTTGACTTTTCCATTTTTTTAATATTATTAAATGTCCAAATGTCTCGTTTAACATATTTCAAAATTCCGTACCCCTATTGAGGTATGATGCCCGACATTTTTAAGGTTTTATCCGCATTCCGAACACAATGGAACGTGTTTTGGAGGCTAATTCGATCATATGCACGAGTTACGGAAGTAAACGATCAATTTTAAATTAAATCGATTAAAATAGTTTCTATGCATTTTGAGCTGCCAGGCTCAAACGACAACTCCGATTGCTGCGAAAATTGAAATCCGATAATAACTAACTATTACGGATCCAATGGAACTGGTTTTGTCAAATTCCGAGACCATGCCTCGGAAGGTTATTTTAAAATATCAATTTAAACGATATATTTTTAAAACTAAACAAACCATCTCTAAATTAAATTTCAACCATTTTATTATCTTTAGTATCATCATTATAAATTTTATAAGCCTTCAAATTATTTTTAATAGACTTAAAACTCCAGATTCAACATTTTACCCAACTTCAAATTATTTGATTCAATAATTTAATTATTAAATAAATAGTGATATTTGAATTCAAGTTAAAAATTAACTTTTAAATATTTAAAATCAATTAAATATTCCTATTGTAAATATCCAAAATTCCGGGTCGTCACATTCCTCTCCCTTAAATGAATTTCGTCCCCGAAATTGCTGGTTAGGAAGAATAGCCCACAACCCATTAACTATTTCTTAGTCTAATAGTTCTTATCAACTTCCCAAAACCTTCTATTATTTACAACAACATTATTTACTCTACTTATTCAAATTTAAATTTAAAATTCAAATTTAAATTATCACAACTTTATCAAAAAAATTCTAACTCTCTAAATTCTCGAAATTTTTTGCCAGCGTCTCATTTGCGCGGCTGGCTCGGTACAACTACAAAATGCCTCTACTGGCCTCCAAATTCCAAAAGAAAACAAAAAACCAAGTGGCTAGATCAAAAACCCAATCAAATTTCATACAGAAATTTAAACACATACCTTTTTAGTCGGGCAATTCAAATTTAAAATCAAAACCAATTTTTCTTTCCCTTTATAATACCTGCATATCCTACTTAGCAATAATATCCGATCATAGCTTTAAAAATCATTTTATACATTTCCTTACAGAAGTTTTCATATTTACTTCTATTCAAATTAGTTTTTCTCATTTCCATATGAATTCAATTTATCTTCAATTCTGAATATTAAATTTTATCTTCCACCTAAAACCGATTCATATCATTATTTAAATTAGTTTCAACTATAAATTTATTTCAATTTCCAATTTGAAATCGTTTTGTCGCTAACAAAATAATTTTCCCAAAATTTTTCTAACTCCCAAAATTTTCGGAAAATTTTGGCAGAGTGTCCTTTGTACGGAGGAGCTTTTGCAATTTGGCAAGAGATATAAATATATATACATCGACCCACAATGTCGGGAAAACAAAAACAGTTCATATTTTCTATTTTTATTGCGTAGGCGTATCTTTATATAGCATTTTAAGCAAGCAACTTATTATTTTAGCAATTAGCGCACCCAAATCCAGCCAAACGGTTTCTCGGTACATGTACTAACTCAATTTAAACATGTAAGCACTATATATATGAAGTTTATAATATTTCTCTTAATTAAACAACTCCAACACATCAACTCTAAAAGAAATGCACTGTAAATATTTTCCACGAGCAATTTATATGATTTCAAAACTAATTCAGTCGCTTTCAACCAATTCATATACCATTTCATTCAATTTTATTGGTTTACAACTCAATTGCTTACATTCAATTTATTTTAACTCAACAGCTCACATTCACTTCAAATGATTCAAAAATCAATTTTATTTGCTTCTATTAATTCATAGAATTTCTTTACCTTCGTTTACATCAAACGACAACTATTTTTATGCAAATTCGACGATATTCGCTTAATAGAGTATCCATTTTAGTTTATAAGTACTTCAAATTAATTTCAACTCATTCTGTATTTAATTCATTTTATTCTAGTTTATTCACCAACCATACATTTGCATTTCATTTCATCTTCTCATTGGTTTCATTTTAAAATTATTTCATTGAGCTTGACAACATTCGATGTTTATATTAATATCCATTTTCCAAATAAATTTAACCCAAACTTTTATTTAATGGTCTTCCATTCTTACTCGAAACCAAGCTTTTATTAACTTAAGTAATTTTACTTCAAATTAATACGCCTCATAACTTGAGTTCATTCTGATAACCCATTTCCAATTAAAACTTTGATTTAAATTTTATTCAATCAGACTTCATCCATTTATTATTTAATTCAATTAACCCATTTATTCATCCCATTTTAAATTTTTAATTCACCTACTTAATTCATTTTTGAATTTATTTTTTTAATACAAAGCCATTCCCAATTTATTTTTACTCACCTGGGTTTTTATTTGCAACTCAAGCCATTTCTATTATAATTCAGTTCCATTTAATTTTACAACATCTCCACTTATTTTAATCCATTATCAAATCCAAGTCGAATTCTATTTATAATTTGAGTTCATTTCCAAACTCCATTATTAACTTACAATCCATTTTATTTAACCGAGTTAAATTTTATTAACATACTCTATCAAATAATTTATATAGCTAATTAGTTTACTTCCAACTTTTATATCAATATTCGATTTTATTACAAAAATCACTTCATTAAATTTTCCCGAGTTAAATTTTTTTTATAAAAAATACTTCTTATAACTCGGTGTTTCAACCAGTCCATCTTTGTTCTCACAGAAATTCGGTCATACATTGATCAGGCGTAGGACTGAAAATCTATAAGTACTTAGCAGACCCATTTTCAACATCCAGTGAAAATAATTTTATTGAAAATATAGAAAACAGTTTTTGAAAATAGAGGAAATATCTTTGGTGAGAATGCTCTAGAAATCATTACCCCCATCCATGGTCGCAGTTACATCCTGGGTTACTTTGCCATCGCAGCAAAAGTATGTAACTGTAGGCACTCCGCACCCCTCGATTACGCCATGGAACCCGCAACAGATCGCAGTTACATTCCAGGGTTACATTGCCATCGCAACAAAAGTCCATGTAACTGTAGGTATCAGCGCCCTCGATTTTCGCTGTCAAAATGAAACTTCTCCACTCCTACATAGGTTGCAGTCTACCGATATAAAATCAATCGTAGACCGTTGGCTCTCAGCGGTACACATGACTTTCGTTATGTTACCATAGGTTGCAGTATACCGATATAAAATCAAACACAGACTGTTGGCTCTCAGCAACACACACGACTTTTGCTATGGTCTGTAGTAGATCGCAGTGACATCGAGTTACACTGTCGTCATCGCATATCCCAAATGCCTCTGTAGGCATCAACGCCCCTCGATTTTCACTACACACTACTCATAATCCTCAGGAACTAGTTTTTTCCGGACTCCTCACAGGATCAACTTTAGAACCCCCCTTAGGATTCTAGGCAGCACCACCCGGTGGCACTCCTGAGAAGTTCATTTCAAGGGAGCGCCTTTTTCCCTAGAGCCATTTTCAAAACACTTTATACTATACACATATAGTATCTTCCAAATCATACACCTAGTATGAATCTCATATAAATCTTCTTTTCTCAAAATTGATTATTCCAAAATCGATGATTCTCAAACTAGGCTTTCCAAATCCAATATTGATTTTACCCAAAAATCAAAAGCCTTTCCAAATCCAAAGGTTCCCAAAACCTTTTCCAAAATCCTCATAAGATCCTTTATATATATAGATATATATAATTTTTAAAAACTTTGGATCATTTCAAACTTGTATAAAATTCCTTTTATACTTCAAACATCTTCAAAATCCTTTCCTTCTGGCAATAGATTCAACAAGGGAGATTTATCTTATATAACAAAGGTATATAACTTTGTTTATTCAAAATTAAATATTCAAATTTGATTACTCTTTTTTTTTTTTAATACAGTTGTTTCCATCTTACTTGTCATCATAAAATATCTAACTTTCACCTTTATCCATTGTATGTTTCACAAAATATACTTTCATTTCGAAAGAAATCATTTCACATTTCTTATTCAAAAATTTCAAAATCAATTTCATTCAAATCCGTACGATGTATACATATCATCTTTACGCTATACCAATCTGATCGCTCGCTCGATCACACAACTTCACTTCCGAACTAGTATCGTCCACCCGACTACCTAGTGCGGACACAGATTTGGTTTCTTGATCAGAACCCGTCATTCTCCTTGCATAGCCATAACTATGATAGAGAATATCCAGAACCAATCAACAATCCATATCCATGTTCGCCGTTGAAAATCGAGTGAAAAATCCCAACTCGGATCGATATAGCTAACTCGAAATTCTATGCTCGAATCTGGATTATATCACTATGCGAATAGAATAATATACATACATCCTACGTATTTAACTTCATTGATTATTAGACAAATCAATTTCCTTTCTATTCATCCTCACTTTGAATTTTATTAACTTATTCACATTTGCCTTAATCCCCATTTGGATTATCACTTTAATTCTTACCTTAGTTGGGTATTTAATCAATAACAGTTTGAACTACGACAAGTTTATATTTAGAAAATAGCTTGAAAAGCTTAAAATAGATAAGTCATTGAAAAACAATTAATAGTTTGCAAAATAGCTGTAAAATAGCTAAGTAATTGTAAAATAGTTGAAAAATAGTCAAGTAGTTATAGAAATTTTAAATAATTGCAAAATAGTTGTAAAACAGTAACTAATTTGTAAAATAGTTAGAAAACAATAATTAGTTTATAAAACAGTTGAAAGATTGTTTAAATAGTTCCAAAATAATTGTAGAATAAATATAAAATAATTTGGCTTTGAAAAGAAAAGCTGTATATGTTGAATAGCTTGGAAAAATAAGTTTATATTAAAACAATTTATATTGAAAATAGTCCAGAGTCAAAACTGTTCACTTCCTCATCAATTCAATTTAACTTTTCATTTCCATTTAAATTGACTTAATTCCAATTTGAATAATCTTCAATTTCCATTGAAATTGATTTAACCCAATTCAAGTTGAATCAATCTTGATTTCTTTCCAAATTCAAATCAAATTCCATTTGATTTTAACCTACTCAACTTTAATTACAATTCCAAATTATTCCAATCAATTTGGACTAATATCAATTGAACCCACTTCAATTTCAATCATTTCAATTCAATCCAATTCAAATTTTCTATTTGAGTTTTTAAACTTATCCATCTTCCATCACAATTCCAATTAATTCAAATCAAACTAAATTTTGAACTAATTCAATTTCAATCACAAATCCAATTAACTCAAATCAGAATCAATTTGAACGAATTCAATTCAAATTTCAAATTTAAACCATCCCAAATTATATAAATTCGAGTTATATTTTTAAATGTTGATTTAATCCTTTAAATCGAATCAACTTATCTATTTAGACCATTTAATTCTGAATCCATTTCAAACTTATCTTCATTTAATTTTAATTTGGTTGTATTTCTATTACCACTTAGTTCTCATTGTTTTTTATTTAATTCCAATGATTTAACAACCAATTAACTTAATATTTATTATAAAGAATATTGCTTTATATATATCAAAATATATTCTTATATAAAATCATTTAAAACCTTTATATCAGAAAAATAACAAGTACGCTCTCATACACACACACATACTCAAACTCATTATAGGGTACCATTGACCCTATCCTTAATGAGTATCCCCCACCAGAGTCAAGGTTCTCGCTTAACCTCCCTTTGATACCAACTGTAACGACCCAGGATTTTCGATCCCGAAAATTCCAGATAGTTAGGAAAAAGAAGAAAGAGATAGAAGAAATTTAAGATTAGAAACACCAACATCTCACATTCGCAGCGGATAAAATATAATAACAAATAATAACAGTTTACAAAAGAATACTATTCTATCGATTACATTTATAGTACATCAGAGTTACACATATATACAGACACTGGATATACACAATCATCATGTCTCAGATATACAATAATATAATACAGCGGAAATACTCTATACGTTCTTGCCATCCAGCTCGCCTCCTGAGCTCCAGAACGTCTTTACTTGAAAATCTGTAATACTCGGTCTGACCTAAGCATTACATCAAAGTAACACCCGGGTCAGGCTGGAAACCAGCGTGAGTAAACCCATCCAACAAGGGATACAAAGCATACAACTTAATTAAAACCCAGGGTAACTCGTATCAATTTACAAATTCACAATTTGTTATAGACATTACTTGTTTCACACATCAATTTTCTAATTACCAAAATTTATATTAAATGGTCCAATTCACCTAAATCATTCCATTCCAGCCTATTGATTTTACATATCAATCTATAGAAAATTCGAAGTGGTTTCGGATATTTTCCAATACTCGACTCTGGTCACTTCGAGTCTCATTCAAGACATCCAATACCATTCAATCATCCATAAGCAACTTGATCACTTCCAAATTAATTTAGTTAATTCTAATTGAATTACTAACCTCAATCACTTAGATTCCTTCACTTAGCATTAATTAATTCCCAATCAATTAATTAATCATCCCTCAATTATCCATCTTAATTAATCACCCTGGATTAATTATCCTTCATTTACACTCAAGTAATTATCTTTAATTAATTACACAAATTAATTTTTCTTAACCATAACAGTAATTAATTTTTCATTACTTCACACATAAATTAACTATAATTAATTACATTAATCCTTAATTACTTATATTAATCAATTTCCCATAAATAACTTAGTATTGATTAATTAATCTTTGTTAATCAATTTTTAATTACGTCATTAATTATATAAATTGATGATTTCCCATTTACATTTCAATTTATCCTAATCTAATTTAATTACATTTAATAATTAATCATTAATTAAACCATAAATATTAATCACTCTTGATTTATCTTGTCCTGTAATTATCCACCCTTTTGTTTACTTCATTAAATAGATTAATTATTCCTTAATTTATTATCTTAATTAATCTCTTGATTAATTACATAAAGTAATTATACCCAACTTACTTCTATTAACAAATCATCGTTTAACTACTTACATCTAGTAATTATTTATTAATTACTTCCTTACGTAATTATATTTTATTAATTACATTAAGTAATTACCTATCAAACCACCAAATTTATTCTATTTATAATTTAGAATCCCAAATTATACTTATCCAATCATAACACAACACAATTTAGTTCCCAAATTTATCTTTCACCGTATATAAATAAAATGCATCATCAATTATAAAAATAAATTTCTATATTGTGAGGAATCCAGTTGGATCCCTCCAACCTATTTCCCTGCATCCACAGGTGTTAGCACAATACCAATTCCACTTCGAGGTGAAACATCGTGGTATATGGAATTTATATAATATTGTGACGACCCAAACTCGATGTTTGATAAACAACATCAAATTCGCATCGCCGGAGCTTATAACAACTATTAGATGAATATAAAACAGCGGAACAGAATCAATATCATAAATATCATCACAGTTACAACATCAACATAATATCCATACTGCAACAGAGTACATAATACATACACTACAACTCCAAATACAACATCATGATTAATATAACAGTGATCATATATCCAAAAGTTCTCAAATGAGAGAGATGATAACGAACTCCCAAAAGCTAACACCTGAAATCTCCAATAGATCCTAAGATATCTCCAAGATAAGAGCTCCAAAATACTGCTACTCCAAAATACAGAAACCTGCTACTAGGCTGCCCGTGTGGAAATAATGGGCACCCAGAGTTTAGGAAAGAAAACAATAAACTCCAGATCAGTCATGGGACTGGTGTGAGTAAACAAAAAAAAATTGCATTTAAATAAAACAAGATTTATAAAAGAATTTTCGGAATGCTTTTAAAAATGGAACTACCATAAGACCTCCCGCCACACACATAATGCAAACGCAGAATTGGAGGAGATTTCTTCTTATGATAGTTAAATATGCTTGGTACGAGAAAAAGAATACTTTGATATTATTACTAGTGCGTAGTGAGGAAAACATTTCAAAAGTAGAATATTAATCTTAGCCAGCATAGGTACCATTATATTATGCCTACTATAGCTGTCACCTGAGGTGACAGGTTATACAACTAAAACCATACAAGGCTCGTATTGTTTCTTTGGATTTCCAACAAATGGTCAGGCCAAGGAACTTCCCATTGCCACATGAGAACGCCTCTTGAAGGACGTCCTCGAGAACCAAACAGGATCTCTGCCAACACAAGGCCGAGTTACCCCTAACTGGGTAACTACTGACACGAGTATACCATCTCCCGGTCGTAACCAACCTTTAACCGGGGCCCCAACAACAAATCACAAAATCATATATATATATATATATATATATCTGCGATATCAACATAAGTTAAGTATCTGGGCTCCATACCATGATACCACTTCTATCCAGAAGGAAATGCACATACCCTAAGGGGTGCTACCCCCAATAACCTTGCCGCATCTTTCCTGTTTCGACCATTTCGGGGTGTGAGGTCCGACGAAGTCTCGTCCACAAAGCCACGCTTTATACAAAAGCTATGCTTCGGGTCAACAAATGATCATAGAAATGATCACCAAGATAGACGATCAAATGAATGATCCTATCACAAATGATCAACACAATGATCATTTCACGGCAACACTCAGCATGTCACATTACCAAATTGGGAATATATTGCTGATAACCTTCAACTATATAACCTCTGAGCTCATACGTCTCAGAAAAGGGTGTTAAGCTAAGAGAATAAATTCTCCGCCACCAACAGAAATATATTTGAAAGAAATCGGCTTTATATCTCAATTTGTAATGTCAGGCATACTATCCATACAAGTCTGTTCCGGGCTCGAACAGAACCGAAGGCACTTCCAAAGAAGTCCTTGCAATCCGGATATCCACAATCCTGATCGGATTCCCCATCACATATGGAGAACTCTATACCGGAGCAACTCGGTGCAGAGTCAATCGACAGGTCATCCTATCGCTCTCGCAAATACTCGGTCTTCAACACCGATCTTCAATTGCTATCCATAACGTCGAATCACATATTCGAAATGGGTTATATGACACAAAGGTCCTTTCCCGGCTAATTCGAATAGTGAGTGTCAAATTTTAAAACATGTGGATGTCATTCACAAATATTCACAGGTTCGATGTGGGTTTCGGATAACCAACTGAAATTCGATTCCCTGTCGCATCGAGGTTTAAATGCCGTTTTACGGCAACAAGTTTTCACATCAATACAGAACAAATCATAATCTCGGTGCAATAACATGGCAATTACATCATACAGAATTACAAACAGAACAGAGATGATATCAATATAAGTTAACAACAATAGTTAATTATTTACCAATCAAAACGAATGAGATAAATTAACCAAATAATTATTTTATTGATTATTCAATCAACGATTTATTATTCTTAATGAAAAAATAAATTAATCTTAATCATCTTGATACATTGATTTTTTTCCTTAATTAGTTATTTTAATTGACTGCCAATTTAAATTAATTAACTTGCTTTATCTAATCAATAAATGCTTAATTATAAATTTATTTGAGTACTTAATTATTTATTAAATCAATTTTAATCATAAACTTTAAATCATTCTAAATTCCTTTTCAAAACTATTGATAAAAATTGTTTACCTTAATTTCCATTTGAAAATCTGTTTTATACTTAAAAAATTAATTTATTGTTACATTGGAATTTTAATGTAAATTAATTTAAAATTCTTCTTTTAAAATTTAATCATTTAATTAAAGGGTTAAATAAATTTTTTATTTTTAAACTTTCTTTATTTAATTAAAGAATTAACAAATTCTAAAACATTTGTTAAATAATTTAACTTAACTAAATCTATATTGTTTACATTGCAACACAAAACTCTCTTGAAGATTTTTGAATGGGCTTAGCCCATTATAAAACAACCCGTGTAACACAGAGTCTCGAGCCCATTCCCTTTTCTCTCCTCATCCCAGTTTCTTTTTTTTTTCTTTAGCTAAGTTTAAACTTTAGCTAACAAGATAGTATCAGAGAGAACTCGCTCGAACACGAGTACCCACCCGAAGCATTACTCGTGATTTTTCGAGTCTCACCCGGAGCCAACACACGCGGCAATTCCCTGTTCCCAAACGAACGCTGTGCACGTGCACATCGTCATGGCGTCACTCCGGTGGCCGTTTCGATCGCCAGCAATTCGTGATTCGTTCCTTCATACGAGATCGAAACTTAATTTTTCATGAAACTGTCTAAATCGAAATTTGCCTGAAGCGTGCGCCAACCATACGACTGCATCATCCCCAATCACCTCGGCCTCGCGACGCCGTCCACCTGACACCGCGCCGCCCCTATCACATCTCCTCCGGTCATCCACGAGGCTAACCCCCAGTACCTCATCCAACTCGATGCACCCCAGAACCATCCGCGACCGATTCTTTTAACATGAACAAACATGGGTTCTTAAACCCTATTTCGATCTTGTGCTCAAAATTCTTGCAATAATTAAATTTTTAAATATTTTTCCTAACATTATTGAGTATTAAACTAGCTCCACGCGAAATTGCAACATTCAAAAATCTTTCGATTAACAGGAATCGATTTAAAAGCAACATTTGTTACAATATGAACTGCTTCTAAACCACTTTAGTAAAAATCATCATATTACTTCTAAAAATTGTAACTTTTTATGCTTATTCAAGTTACATAATCAAATCACTAATTTAAAATGGTTGAATTTATCGCAAAAACTTGTTTTTACTGCAATTTTCAAGTTGCACAGCCAATGTACTTCATGTTCAAGCTGGAAACAGAATTTTTTTTTAGCTCATGGATGATGTTTGAATTAACTTATTTGTTAAAGATCTAAAACAGAGATTATAGTGAAGTTTAAATCTTTAACTTGTTTGAACTCTCTATATTTTTTTTTTTCAAACAGAGCACAGACAATATATATCCCCTAACTTATATACACAGCATAACCCAAAACCATATCAGTATATAACTTTAAATATGACCTCATACAGTTCAATGATTCAAACTGAACTCAAGTTTAAGATGTATTTACTCACATGACAAAGGTTTGAAACAGAGACTATGTTGATCTTCTTTGAACTGCAGATTTGAATCTCCTCTCTCTGGTTTGGTTTTTAACTTCTTTTTATTTTCTGTTTTGCTCACTTTTTATTTCTTTTCTGATCTTTTCAAAATTTGTTGAATGATACTTGAGTTGTTTTTAACAAATGAACGTGAGGCTTTGTGTATGTATACATATAGGTGAAAGGTGGTGTACAGAGAAAAGTATAAGCAAGTACAATTCTTTTTTTTTCTTTGCTCAACCATGCTTTAAAGTTGCTGATGTAGGCTTGTATTTAATGCAGTTATGTTTCTTTGCTAAAGGTAATGGCATTTAATGAAAGTATGGAAATGGAATGTTCAGGTTTCCCCTTTTTCTATTTGCAGCATGTTATAGTTCAATTATATTTTATAAGTACATTTTTCTATATCTTTGTTTGTTGACTAACAAACCAAATCTCAGCTGAAATGCTTTTGTACATGCAAAGGAGTAATAGCATTTAATACAAGCATTAAATGAAGCATGTTACTTTGCATAATTTCAGCATGTTATCTTAATTCGTTGTTTGTTCATTTGTTCATTTGTTTAGATGTTGGATTATAATTATGTGATTTAAATCTTATAATTTCATCATAACTTACTTTAACAATTTTAAATTATATTAAAAGTTTTAACTAAAAACACTAAACTTTGTTCATATTTTATTTCTTTATAACTTTTCAATTTAAATTTCAAAAAGTTTCAAATATATTACTAATTTTAAATTCAAAATTTTCGGGATGTTACAATATCCCCTCCTTAAGAAAATTTCGTCCTCGAAATTGAAAGAGAGAGAAACGTAAACAAAGAATAGATGAATTTATAAATAAGGAAATGACTTACAGTTTTAAGTCGAGATGTCAATTCTGCATTTGGGATATGATTTCTTCATATTATCTTCGGTCTCCCAAGTACAGTCCTTTGGATCGCCACTCCATTTAACTTTGACCAATTTCACAATTTTGTTCCTCAATCGCTTCTCATCACGATCAACAATTTTTATCGGTTCCCTTCGAACTGCCAAGTTGGGAGTGATTTCAAGATCCTGCTGAGCAGCTTCTTCAATAATATCATCTGGATCGTGCACATACTTCTGAAGATTAGAAATATGGAACACATCATGTACGCCAGACAACCAGCTGGGTAACTGCACTCTATATGCTAGAGAACCAATCCTTTCCAGAATAGGAAAAGGACCAATATAACGCGGTGCCAACTTTCCAGTTTTCCCGAATCTCAACACACCCCGCATCGGAGATACTTTCAGAAATACAGAATCCAACTTGAAATTCCAAATTTCTCCTTCGACGGTCATAGTAGCTCTTCTGACGGCTCTGGGCAGTTAATAACTTCTTTCGAATAAAATTTACCTTCTCAGTGGCTTCTTTTATCATATCCGGTCCAAGAACAAGTCTGTCACCTGATTCGATCCAGCATGTAGGTGATCGACACGGACGACCATATAAAGCTTCGAAAGGAGCCATTTCAATACTGGCCTGATAACTGTTGTTATATCAGAATTCAACCAGATGCAAATGGTCCTCCCAAGAACCACCAAAATCATGAACACAAGCACGCAGTAGGTCTTCTAAAATTCGATTGACCCTTTCAGTCTGCCCATCAGATTGTGGGTGATAAGCAGTGCTGAAATTTAATTTCGTTCCCAATGCGTCCTGGAATGCTTCCCAAAATCTACTGGTGAAGATCGGATCACGATCACTTACAATACTGCTGGGAATACCATGGAGGCGAACAATTTCCTTTATATAAATACCTGCCAAGCTTGTTGCAGTCCGAGTAGATTTAACTGGAATGAAATGAGCATTTTTGGTTAGACGATCCACAATAACCCAAATCGCTTCATTGCCTTTCTTGGTTCGTGACAATCCGTCGATGAAATCCATCGATACCTGATCCCACTTCCATTTCGGTACTTCCAAAGGTTGAAGTAAACTGGCCACTTTCTTTTGGTCGCTCTTTATTTGTTGACAAGTAGCACAGTGACTAACATAAATAGATATGTCTCTCTTCATCGTCTTCCACCAGAATGTCCTTTTAACATCACGATACATTTTGTTGACTCCTGGATGGATGTTGAATTTTGACTTGTGGCATTCGGCCAATACTTCACGTTTCAGATCAGGGAAGTCTGGAACACAAATCCTGCCTTTTAATCTAATAATTTTATTGTCGTCACTTTCAAAACTCGTATCTTCACCATGACGTATTTTCTCATAAATTTGATGAAGGAACTCGTCCTCTTTTTGTTTACTGGCGACTTTCTCAAAAAGAGTAGAAGTGATAACCAGATAAGCAAGAACAGCATAACTTCTGCTTAAAGCGTCTGCAACTACATTGGCCTTTCTGGGCGTATACAGAATATCTAAGTCATATGATGCTAGAAATTCCAACCAACGTTGTTGTCGCAGATTCAGATCCTTCTGGGTGAAAAGATATTTCAAGGATTTATGGTCGGTGAATAATTCGAATTTTTCACCTAAAACAAAGAGAATTTATTAGGTATATTTCTTTAGTCAAATTAGTTTCATAAATTGTTAGGAAAGCTGAAAAGATTCTTACCCAGAAGATAATGTCGCCATATTTTCAAAGCGAAAACAACAGCCAAAAGTTCCAAATCGTGCGTCGGGTAGTTTTTCTCATGCGGACGTAGTTGTCTACTCGCGTAGGCAACCACCTTTCCATTTTGCATTAATACTGCACCTACCCCTTCACCACATGCATCAGTATAGACAGATAAGCCTTGGTTCCCATTAACAATAGTGAGAATAGGAGCAGTGGTCAATCTCTTTTTCAACTCTTGAAAAACTTCTTCACATTCTGGAGTCCAAATGAACTTTGCATTCTTCATTGTTAACTTAGTCAGCGGACTAGCCAACTTAGAAAAATCTTGAACGAATTTTCGGTAATTGCCTGCTAAACCCAAAAAGCTTCGAACTTCTCTTGGAGTAGTGGGTTGTTTCCAATCAAGAATAGCGGAAATTTTGCTAGGATCTACTGAAATTCCTTCTTCATTAACAATATGGCCAAGGAATTTGACTTCATTGACCCAGAAGTGGCATTTGGAAAATTTTGCATATAGAACATTTCTCCTCAATATTTCCAATACGATTTTAAGATGTTCGGCAAGATCTTCTTTAGTCTTAGAATAGATCAAAATATCATCAATGAATACAAGCACAAATTTATTCAGAACTTCCCGAAACACACGAGTCATAAGATCTACGAAGTATGCTGGAGCATTGGTTAGCCCGAAAGGCATAACTAACCATTCATAGAACATATTAGGACCTCTGAAAGCAGTCAAATGGACACAATCTTCGGCGATTCGTAATTGATGGAATCCCTGAGCTAGATCCATCTTTGAAAAGAAACGAGCGCCATGAAGTTGGTCGAATAGATCATCAATTCTTGGTAGAGGGAATTTATTCTTGAGAGTTTGTTTATTTAGATCGCGGTAATCTACACACAATCTCAAAGATCCGTCTGATTTAGCAACAAATACGACGGCTGAGCCCCATTCAGAAACACTGGGTGGAATTAATCCTTTTGCTCATAGTTCATCAGTTTGATGAACCAATTCAATCTTTTCCCTGGGTGCCATCCTGCGACTTGCGTGAACAACAGGACGAGTATTAGGTACAAGATCAATTCGGAATTCTATTTCTCGATGAGGAGGTAAAGATTTCACTTCTTCAAATACGTCGAAAAAATCCCGAACAACAGGTATAGACTGCAAAGCAGGCTCAAGATTTCCCAAGGTATACATCAATCTATCACTCCTTGGACTTGGATTCTCACAAGAGATTTCGATAAAATTTCCAAAACTCGTTTTGATTAAAACTGTCCGATTACTACACTCCAATATAGCTTCGTATCTCGATAACCAGTTCATACCGAGTAAGATTTCAAATTCATTAAATTCGAGGACAAAAAGGTTGATAGGAAATTTATAGCTAGCATATGAAATAGGAGCTCTCTTACAATATGAACTAAGATTTGCGGGACCTCCAACCGGATTTTTCACGCAAATAAGATCGTTAGCAAATTTAGTTTCAAGTCCTAATTCATTTACGGTTTGTTGGGAGATAAAGCTATGTGAAGCTCCTGTATCAAATAAAACTCTAACAGTTCTATTATTAATAGTAAGGTTACCTTCCAAAACACTTTTCCCTTTATCAGCTTTTGAAGATGAGGGGTCCTTCTTAATTGCATAGACTTTTTCCACCTGCGCTGGCTTCATCACTGGGCAATCTTTAACTAAATGTCCCGGTTTATGACAATTGTAGCATTCTTTAGCTGGCTTCTTCGGTTTTGGGCAGTCATTTGAATAGTGGCCCTTCTCTTTGCAGTTGTAACAAGTGACATTTTCTGTTGCGCTTCCTTGAATGCTCCTCTTCTTCTCATTGCCTTGCCAAGGTTTCTTGCCTCCAAATTTTCGCTTTTTATAATTCGGACTACCTGAATTACCTTTCTCCACAGTTGCTTCTTGCATATCAAGAGTAGCGTACCTGTACCCCATATCTACCAAATCTGAAAAAGATTCTTTAACATGACCTGTCATTCTTCCATGATATTTCTGGTTCATTCCCCGGATAAACCTTTCGTTTTTCTTAAGAGGTGTATTTAGCAATTCCGGGCCAAACCGAGATAGTTTGCTGAATTTATTCAAATATTCTTCAAACGACAAACTTCCTTGTTTCAAATCCAAAAATTACTGATACATTCTGGAAACTCCCGCCGATGGCATGTAACGTTTCTCAAACACTTCCTTAAAATGATCCCAAGTAAATACTTCCTCGGGTTCATCTATAATGATGGTTTCCCACCAAGCTGAAGCTTCTCCTTGGAGTTGCCAAGAAGCTATAAGTCTTTTCTGCTCATCCTGCAGTTTTAGCCCTTTAAAAATCTTTTCACACAATCTTACCCAAGCTTGAGCATCAATAATTGACTCTTTGCCAATGAACGGTTTGCCACCAAGCTTTTCGAACTTCTTATATAATTCAGCCAAGTCCGGCTGCTGCTGAATTTCTATTACTGCTTCTGCGGCTGGGGGAATTTGATTTGGTGCTGCAGCATTGCCTTGACCCCTAGCTCTTCCTCTGCGTCCACTCATTTTCACTATCTGATATTAGTAAGAAAATTGATTTAGATATGCAGACGAAATATCTTAAGGAATATCAGCAGTAAAAAGAAATAGACTAAGAAAATTTAAAGTTTCAGTCTTGTTTATACTCATTCTAGGGTATACTTCACCCTATCTCTAATGAACCATCTAATGTGTTATACTCCGTAGCTAAAGTTCTTACTCAACCAACAGCTCTGATACCACTTGTGACGACCCAAACTCGATGTTCGATAAACAACATCAAATTCGCATCGCCGGAGCTTATAACAACTATTAGATGAATATAAAACAGCGGAACAGAATCAATATCATAAATATCATCACAGTTACAACATCAACATAATATCCATACTGCAACAGAGTACATAATACATACACTACAACTCCAAATACAACATCATGATTAATATAACAGTGATCGTATATCCAAAAGTTCTCAAATGAGAGAGATGATAACGAACTCCCAAAAGCTAACACCTGAAATCTCCAATAGCTCCTAAGATATCTCCAAGATAAGAGCTCCAAAATACTGCTACTCCAAAATACAGAAACCTGCTACTAGGCTGCCCGTGTGGAAATAATGGGCACCCAGAGTTTAGGAAAGAAAACAATAAACTCCAGATCAGTCATGGGACTGGTGTGAGTAAACAAAAAAAAATTGCATTTAAATAAAACAAGATTTATAAAAGAATTTTCGGAATGCTTTTAAAAATGGAACTACCATAAGACCTCCCGCCACACACACAATGCAAACGCAGAATTGGAGGAGATTTCTTCTTATGATAGTTAAATATGCTTGGTACGAGAAAAAGAATTCTTTGATATTATTACTAGTGCATAGTGAGGAAAACATTTCAAAAGTAGAATATTAATCTTAGCCAGCATAGGTACCATTATATTATGCCTACTATAGCTGTCACCTGAGGTGACAGGTTATACAACTAAAACCATACAAGGCTCGTATTGTTTCTTTGGATTTCCAACAAATGGTCAGGCCAAGGAACATCCCATTGCCACATGAGAACGCCTCTGGAAGGACGTCCCCGAGAACCAAACAAGATCTCTGCCAACACAAGGCCGGGTTACCCCTAACTGGGTAACTACTGACACGAGTATACCATCTCCCGGTCATAACCAACCTTTAACCGGGGCCCCAACAACAAATCACAAAATCATATATATATATATATATATATATATATCTGCGATATCAACATAAGTTAAGTATCTGGGCTCCATACCATGATACCACTTCTATCCAGAAGGAAATGCACATACCCTAAAGGGTGCTACCCCCAATAACCTTGCCGCATCTTTCCTGTTTCGACCATTTCGGGGTGTGAGGTCCGACGAAGTCTCGTCCACAAAGCCACGCTTTATACAAAAGCTATGCTTCGGGTCAACAAATGATCATAGAAATGATCACCAAGATAGACGATCAAACGAATGATCCTATCACAAATGATCAACACAATGATCATTTCACAGTAACACTCAGCATGTCACATTACCAAATTGGGAATATATTGCTGATAACCTTCAACTATATAACCTCTGAGCTCGTACGTCTCAGAGAAGGGTGTTAAGCTAAGAGAATAAATTCTCCGCCACCAACAGAAATATATTTGAAAGAAATCGGCTTTATATCTCAATTTGTAATGTCAGACATACTATCCATACAAGTCTGTTCCGGGCTCGAACAGTACCGAAGGCACTTCCAAAGAAGTCCTTGCAATCCGGATATCCACAATCCTGATCGGATTCCCCATCACATATGGAGAACTCTATACCGGAGCAACTCGGTGCAGAGTCAATCGACAGGTCATCCTATCGCTCTCGCAAATACCCGGTCTTCAACACCGGTCTTCAATTGCTATCCATAACGTCGAATCACATATTCGAAATGGGTTATATGACACAAAGTTCCTTTCCCGGCTAATTCGAATAGGGAGTGTCAAATTTTAAAACATGTGGATGTCATTCACAAATATTCACAGGTTCGATGTGGGTTTCGGATAACCAACTAAAATTCGATTCCCTGTCGCATCGAGGTTTAAATGCCGTTTTACGGTAACAAGTTTTCACATCAATACAGAACAAATCATAATCTCGGTGCAATAACATGGCAATTACATCATACAGAATTACAAACAGAACAGAGATGATATCAATATAAGTTAACAACAATAGTTAATTATTTACCAATCAAAACGAATGAGATAAATTAACCAAATAATTATTTTATTGATTATTCAATCAACGATTTATTATTCTTAATGAAAAAATAAATTAATCTTAATCATCTTGATACATTGATTTTTTTCCTTAATTAGTTATTTTAATTGACTGCCAATTTAAATTAATTAACTTGCTTTATCTAATCAATAAATGCTTAATTATAAATTTATTTGAGTACTTAATTATTTATTAAATCAATTTTAATCATAAACTTTAAATCATTCTAAATTCCTTTTCAAAACTATTGATAAAAATTGTTTACCTTAATTTCCATTTGAAAATCTGTTTTATACTTAAAAAATTAACTTATTGTTACATTGGAATTTTAATGTAAATTAATTTAAAATTCTTCTTTTAAAATTTAATCATTTAATTAAAGGGTTAAATAAATTTTTTATTTTTAAACTTTCTTTATTTAATTAAAGAATTAACAAATTCTAAAACATTTGTTAAATAATTTAACTTAACTAAATCTATATTGTTTACATTGCAACACAAAACTCTCTTGAAGATTTTTGAATGGGCTTAGCCCATTATAAAACAACCCGTGTAACACAGAGTCTTGAGCCCATTCCCTTTTCTCTCCTCATCCCAGTTTCGTTTTTTTTTCTTTAGCTAAGTTTAAACTTTAGCTAACAAAATAGTATCAGAGAGAACTCGCTCGAACACGAGTACCCACCCGAAGCATTACTCGTGATTTTTCGAGTCTCACCCGGAGCCAACACACGCGGCAATTCCCTGTTCCCAAACGAACGTTGTGCACGTGCACATCGTCACGGCGTCACTCCGGTGGCCGTTTCGATCGCCAGCAAATCGTGATTCGTTCCTTCATACGAGATCGAAACTTAATTTTTCATGAAACTGTCTAAATCGAAATTTGCCTGAAGCGTGCCCCAACCATACGACTGCATCATCCCCAATCACCTCGGCCTCGCGACGCCGTCCACCTGACACCGCGCCGCCCCTGTCACATCTCCTCCGGTCATCCACGAGGCTAACCCCCAGTACCTCATCCAACTCGATGCACCCCAGAACCATCCGCGACCGATTCTTTTAACATGAACAAACATGGGTTCTTAAACCCTATTTCGATCTTGTGCTCAACATTCTTGCAATAATTAAATTTTTAAATATGTTTCCTAACATTATTGAGTATTAAACTAGCTCCACGCGAAATTGCAACATTCAAAAATCTTTCGATTAACAGGAATCGATTTAAAAGCAACATTTGTTACAATATGAACTACTTCTGAACCACTTTAGTAAAATCATCATATAACTTCTAAAAATTGTAACTTTGTATGCTTATTCAAGTTACATAATCAAATCACTAATTTAAAATGGTTGAATTTATCGCAAAAACTTGTTTTCACTGTAATTTTCAAGTTGCACAGCCAATGTACTTCATGTTCAAGCTGGAAACAGAATTTTTTTAGCTCATGGATGATGTTTGAATTAACTTATTTGTTAAAGATCTAAAATAGAGATTATAGTGAAGTTTAAATCTTTAACTTGATTGAACTCTCTATATTTTTTTTTTCAAACAGAGCACAGACAATATATATCCCCTAACTTATATACACAGCATAACCCAAAACCATATCAGTATATAACTTTAAATATGACCTCATACAGTTCAATGATTCAAACTGAACTCAAGTTTAAGATGTATTTACTCACATGACAAAGGTTTGAAACAGAGACTATGTTGATCTTCTTTGAACTGCAGATTTGAATCTCCTCTCTCTGGTTTGGTTTTTAACTTCTTTTTATTTTCTGTTTTGCTCACTTTTTATTTCTTTTCTGATCTTTTCAAAATTTGTTGAATGATACTTGAGTTGTTTTTAACAAATGAACGTGAGGCTTTGTGTATGTATACATATAGGTGAAAGGTGGTGTACAGAGAAAAGTATAAGCAAGTACAATTCTTTTTTTTTCTTTGCTCAACCATGCTTTAAAGTTGCTGATGTAGGCTTGTATTTAATGCAGTTATGTTTCTTTGCTAAAGGTGATGGCATTTAATGAAAGTATGGAAATGGAATGTTCAGGTTTCCCCTTTTTCTATTTGCAGCATGTTATGGTTCAATTATATTTTATAAGTACATTTTTCTATATCTTTGTTTGTTGACTAACAAACCAAATCTCGGCTGAAATGCTTTTGTACATGCAAAGGAGTAATAGCATTTAATACAAGCATTAAATGAAGCATGTTACTTTGCATAATTTCAGCATGTTGTCTTATTTCATTGTTTGTTCATTTGTTCATTTGTTTAGATGTTGGATTATAATTATGTGATTTAAATCTTATAATTTCATCATAACTTACTTTAACAATTTTAAATTATATTAAAAGTTTTAACTAAAAACACTAAACTTTGTTCATATTTTATTTCTTTATAAATTTTCAATTTAAATTTCAAAAAGTTTCAAATATATTACTAATTTTAAATTCAAAATTTTCGGGATGTTACAAATATCATCCGCTATTATGCGGCGCATAGGGTCTCATCCGCTATATAATGCGGGAAATCAATCACCCAATATATACTATATACTACTATATATAATATAGCATATCAATTCAATTCAAACATTCAACCAATCATTTAAATTTAACCATTTAAATTTAAATAAAAACCCAGTTGAGTGAGATTAACTCACGTTTGAATTTGTTTTGCAGTCCACTTCAATTTTGACTTGGTTTCCCGTGTTATAACCTTGTATAAATAGTTATACGATTTATTAATATTTTACATAATCGAACAATCAACTATCACATTTAACAATTTCTTTTTTATTTAACTAATAATTTAATTTAAGTTAATTACTTCATGCGATAATTTAAATTGACTAATGGTTTAATTAAATTATTAATTTCTCTCTTAAAAATACATATAGAAATAAATTATAGATTTAAAAACCTACTTTTTTTATAAATTCCTCAAACATTTAAAATATATATATATATATATCAAAATCTTTTCTATATATAAAATTAACAAAGATAGGCATGTATAAAAATTTTCTTTACTACAGATTTCCTCTTCCAACCTATATATAAAAAAAATAGAAATCTGACTTTATTTAAACTACTCAAAAATCACTTTCTTTTCCAAAGTTTTATACTTGTATTAAACATTAATTTCTTTACGAACCTTACTGTTAAAATATATTCTTTTGTTTGGTTTTCTTCTGCATGTATAAATACACAAATATAAATTTTAAACTAAATTAAATTTAATTAAAAAAAATACCTACTGCCGAAACCACCAGAATCGCACACGCCAGAACTTCGACGAATCCAATATTTGATCGCAACCCGAGCTTAAGACCGTCGCCTCCCTTCTCTCCGTCCATAGCAAACACTCGGGCCACAAACAAGACGAACCCCAAGACTTCGAACCCAACCCTAGATCACCTCGAGCTTCATTGCCGACCCAAAACGCAAATCGAACACCCACCTCGATTTGAACGCGAACCTAAATCGAAAGTCCTGAAACTCCAGCCCCAAATCGAAACGAAACAGTGCCTTCAAGCCTTTCCTAATCGCGGGCTACTCGTGATTCTCTTTTTTTTATTTTGAATTCGATTCGGTTTCGAAAGAAAACGAACGAATGACTTTTTTTCTTTCGGTCTGGAGGGAGGATTGGAAAGTAAGAGATAAGCGGCCCTTATTTTATTTGAAGAGAGTAGGCTAGCGTACAGGATAAGCCTAAGAAGGGTAGGTAGGTAAATGTTGACTTTTCTATTTTTTTAATATTACTAAATTTCCAAAATATCTCGTTTAACATATTTCAAAATTCCGAACCCCTATTGAGGTATGTTGTCCGGCATTTATAAGGTTTTATCCGCATTCGAACACAATGGAACGTGTTTCAGAGGCTAATTCGATCATGTGCGCGAGTTACGGAAGTAAACGATCAATTTTAAATAAAATCAATTAAAATAGTTTCTATGCGTTTTGAGCTGCTAGGGTCAAACGACAACTCCGATTGCTACGAAAATTGAAATCCGATAATAACTAACTATTACGGATCCAGTGGAACTGGTTTCGTCAAATTTCGAGACTATGCCTCGGAAGGCTATTTTAAAATATCAATTTAAACGATATATTTTTAAAACCAAACAAATCACCTCTAAATTAAATTTCAACCATTCTATTATCTTCAGTATCATCATTATAAATTTTATTAGCGTTCAAATTATTTTTAATAGGCTTAAAACTCCAAATTCAATATTTTACCCAACTTCAAATTATTTGATTCAATAATTTAAATATCAAATAAATGGTGATATTTGAATTTAAGTTAAAAATTAACATTTAAATATTTAAAATCAATTAAATATTCCTATTTTAAATATCCAAAATTCTGGGTCATCACATAACATTTTTAAGGAAGTAAATATTTGGTTTTTGAAAAAAAAGTGGTATGAGATTTAAGTTGGTTTTTATATGATGTAAATTTTCTTAAAAGTGAAATTCCTTTTGTAGAATTATAGAGTATATATAGCTCGCTAGTTTCTTTGTAGGTAAACAAAGATTTGAAATAAAAAACTTAGAGTGTATTAAGTATAGGAAACATAGGTTACAACATTTATTGTTGTGATAGATGTTTTTAGAAAAATAAGACGAGCATAGACTATAGCACTATTGTTATGGAAGGTGATTCCCAAACGAAATGCTTTTACATAGTACATAAGATTTATTAGTATTTATTTTTAATTAAATCCATGTACTAGCATTTTTGGGTTGTAGTAACGGTGTTTTGTGCAAAATCTGTTTTGACCCAAACAAAAATGTGTTTTGAAGATAATTTCTAAGTGTAGAAAAAATAGTGGTTTGTAAGTACGCTTATTATGTGATGTCCCGGAAATTTAGGCAATATTTATTTAATAATTTCCATTAATAATTATTTTAAAATGTGTAATATCGATTTAATAATCTAATTTAACAGGATTTATCCCCAATAATTGTTGAATTTGATAAATGTTATCTTTTCAAAATCTATAATGATAATAATTTAATTTGGAAATTTTATTTTTTTCAAAGTTAAATATTTTTAAATGATAAAATTTATCTTTCTACGCTAATTAAGAAGATTTTCTATTTATAACGTACATATATGTGTATACATTGTAAATAGGGAGTTTGATTTTAATTTAAATTAGAAAGAAATGTTTTCAAATTTATATTTATATATATGTATGTATGTATGTATATTGTATATTTGAAAACTTGATTGGATTTAATATAGAAACTTTTCAATAGCTTATTTAAAAATATATCAATGAACTAAGCATAGTTTATAATTAATAAAAATAATTTGTATATGGAAAACATTAAAGGCTATTTGAAATAAACATGAGAACATGTTAAAAAGATAAGGAGTTAATTTAATAATGAAATTCAACACTTGTAAAATATAATTAAAATTTTTATAAGGAGATAAACACAAAATCTCTTCTTTCTTACATTTGTTAAGCATTTAAGCCATGCAAATTACACTTGGAATCATTCTAATAACTTAAAGTAACAAGCGGCATTTATTTGGTTATTTTTTTTGAAACATTTCAAAATTAATGCAATAAGAGAAAAATTGGCAAAATTATTTTGTGTTCAAACTTTTTCCTCCATCTCTTCTAAAAACAAAACTGAAAATCAGATTTCTATAAGAAAATTTAAAACCAGATTTTAAAAAGAGAGTTTCAAAGCCAAGTTCAAAATCAAAATCTGCAAAACAAATTCTATTGCAAATCTAAATTCAAAAATCTATAAAGCAAGGCCTGTAAACAACATCTCTGCAAGGATCTTTGGATCTACAGCAAGTAATTTCAACTAACAAGACAACAGATTCAACCTCAGGATTAAACTCCAACAACAGTAAATTCAACAGAGAATCCAATTCAAAACTAAAAGATCAGATTTAGCTGTTCCAGGATGTAACAATCCTCTCTGCTTCAATATTGGTGAGTAAACAAAAACCTTTAGAATTTTAAATAAGGTTGTAAGTTTAGATGCATAATTATAGCAGCAAGGTTTACATAAGTACTTGAATATGAATGTATGAATGTACTTATGATTGTTGTGTAATGCCTGTGCATGTTCAAGTATATACCTGTTCTGTAATTTCAGGCACAAAATCCTTAAAGATTTATAATTTTCCCAAACATTCAAATTTAAGCTATGATTTTTATATAAAGTATGATTATTTCAGAGTAATGTAAATCCTAAAAATAGTTTAGGGTGTTTTAACTTAGAAATTAGTTCCAAAATATGAAATATCAGTGAAAACCGATTATAATTTAAAAACCAATATTTATAATTCTGTAATTTGTTCCCATAAAAAGATTAGCATTATGAAATGACGATTTTTAATACAAATTTCATGATTTTTAATATTGAATCTGTTGAGAATTTTGAAATTTGTCGGTTTGGCAAATTTTGTCAATTACTGATGATAGGTATGATGTAGATAGTTGGGTCTTGGACTGGAGATGACTCGTATGTCATAGATGTTGGGAAAATTGGCGAGGGAAATTCTAGATGAATGAGGTGGATGGACAAGGCACATTTAGGGTTTGGAATCGTGTTCTGGTCGAACTGTTTCATTGGGAACTGTGACATCAATAGGATACTGGTCTCGATCGGACGTTGGAATATCGAAGTGAGGAGACGAGACGAAGGATTGGCCGGAGTTTTGTGGCCACTAGTGGTCTGCGGTGGTAGTACGAGTGGATTTTGTGGTTTTGTTTTTTCTGATGGGTGCGAGATCACTCGATTTGAATTTCAGAATCGATCGAAGGTTTTGGGTGGTGGAACCCTTGGAGCAGGACACAAGCGACTTGCGAGTACACTCGGTGATGACCAGAGATGGTCGGCACGGCTGTGCATGTGCACGGTGCACATACATTTCTGTGGTCATTCATTTAAGTGAGGAAGAAGCAGGAAGGTGAGTTTCAATTCGCAAAGTTAGTTTGTGGTTTGAGATTTTAATCGGAGTATTGATCATTGGTGAGTGAAGCTTTAATTTGATTCTTGGAATAGTTCGAAGATGGTGGATTGAGTGGATTTGGGAAGGATGCCTGGTAGAAGGGAGGGGGTTAGAAGAAGACAGAGCATTATATTTTGTTTCGTGTTTGATGTTTGGGATTTTGGGTTTGTTCCGATATGTAGTTGATTGGGACTTCGGTCCATTTTGTTTTCGTTTGGCCTGAGCATAGTTAAGTGCTGGTTGTTCTGTTGGGTCGTGGGCTTCGGTCCAATAAGCTTTGTTTTAATTGAAAACTAGATTTTGTTAATAAAAGAAATTTGGATTTTGAAGTATAAAATAAATAAATAAAGAATAAAAAAAACCAATTTACTTTCCAAAGTTTTAACGAGCATATTGTTTTTTCATGATTTGTTTATTAAAGAATTTCATATAGTCAAAGTAATTTGAGGAAAAGGAATAAAATTTGATTTATTAATATGACTAATTAACTAAGGTAATTACTTTAGAAGAGACTAAATTTTTTGAAGGTTGATTACTTAGAGATTATAATAAAAGTAATTTCTTAACGTCATTAATGCAGAAGGGTAAATTAATGGATAATTACCTGATTTGATTTAATCAATATGAATAATTATAAGACAATTATTTAATGATCAATGTATTTAATGTGGATGGGTAAAGGCTAATTAATTTGTGTGATTAATTAAGAGTTAATTACTTATTGTAATTAAAGAATAATTAATCAAGGGCGATTAATTAGATATGGAAGATTAATAGATAATTAATCAATTTATTTGTAATTAACTATTGTTAAGTGAGCAGGATTAAGGTGATTAAAGTAATTAATTTAATTTATTTAAATTAATTAGAAATGGTGTGGTCAATTAATCTTGCTTCTGAATGATCGAACGACGTTAAAGGCCTTGAATTGGATGATATCTCTGATAAGAAATGATTTGTGATATGATATATTTGGGTGGACATTAATAATGTAGGTATCTATCAATGATGAGTTGCTGTATTTAGAAGTGGAATTGTATTTCACTTGAATAACTTAGGTTAGGATGGCATTGGATTCGAAGAGACCGGGGTTGGATATTAGCAAATGCCCGAAACCACTTCGATTCTTTATAAATTGATATGTGAAATCAATAAGCTGGAATGGAATGATTTAAGTAAATTGGACCATTTAATATAAGTTTTGGTACTTAGATATTGATGTGTGAAATTAGAGATGTCTATGGCAAATTGTGAATTTGTAAATTGATACGAGATACCCCGGGTTTTAAATAAATTTAGGCTTTGGTATTTCATGTTAGATGGGTTTACTCACGCTAGTTTCCAGCCTGACCCGGGTGTTACTTTAATGTAATGCTCGGGTCAGACCGAGTATTACAGATTTTTAGGTAAGGACGTTCTGGAGCTCAGGAGGCGAGCTGGATGGCAAGAACGTATGGAGTGTATTCCGCTGTGACATGTTGTAGTTTATCTGGAACCAGTTAATTTTAACTATCCAGTGTTTGTGTAAATATTGTAACTCTGATGTATTGTACGAAATTTAACAGATACAGCTTCGGTGTATAAATGTTATTTTATGTTATTATATTTTATCCGTTGCGAATGTGAGAATCTGTGTTTTGTTTCTATTTCTTCTTCTTTCTCTTTTCTTCTTTTCTTAACTATTTGGAAATTTCAGGATCGAAATTTCCGGGTCGTTAAATATTATTTAAATAAGTATAAGGGAATGTTTTCTAGTTATGAAAACATTAATTGATTGAAATTATCTATCGTAAGAGAATATAGATTAAACATACTTTAATCTATTGGAATGAAATGAATAATAATATATTTTTCTATGAAACTAAATCAAAAATAAAGATGTTTTGTGCAAGTTATAAGGAATACATGAAAGAATTGTACAAGGTACGGAAACACCATATTTTGTATAGCCTATTTCGGAAAAATATATGTAAAATAAGTTTCTTGTAATTTCACACAAACATGACAATAGTTTCTCATAAAAGAAAGTACTTCCAATACATTAAGGTATAAAAACATTAGGTGCAATAAGAAGTGTAATAATTAGAGACGGTGTTAGTAAGAAGAGATATTATAGAGGGCCTTTGTAGAAAGTCCCAATTTGTTGTAAGTTAGAAACTCCTCCAAGGTTAGCTAATTAGAAAGTTAAGGGGTTTCAATAAAATAATTGTTCTTATCAACTCCAGTTTTTGCAAAATAGAAAATCTATGAAAAGAAGATGTTTTGAAAATATGTGAGGACATTTTAATGATATCTTAAAGAATAATGGTTCGGTGAAAAAATTAATAAGATTTGGAGGCGAAAAGCTTAGTAACAGTTAAAATTAAAAATCTAAATTTTTAAAATTAATAAGATTTGGAGGCGAAAAGCTTAGTAACAGTTAAAATTAAAAATCCAAATTTTTAAAATTAATAAGATTTGGAGGCGAAAAGCTTAGTAACATTTAAAATTAAAAATCCAAATTTTTATGGAAAGCTGTAAAGGTCTTTAAAAGAAAAAAGTAATAAGTTTTGAACTTAGAATTTGTAAGTTCCCCCCAGGTTTGGGGAATAATGTAAATTCAAAAGGCTGTAAGGATGAAAGTCTAGAAAGATAAAATGTTAAGTAACCAAGTACCTTTGAATTTAATGGAAACTTGAAAATAACACTTTTAAAGGTGAACATTTTGGGATTTGATGTTTTAAAAATTTAGAAGCTTTAGTATTTGAAATGAAATAATAAATACCAAACCAAACTTTTAAATGCGGAGTAGATAGGAATCATTTCCTAGGTGTGACAGAAAGCGTGTAAGGATGTATGGGAGATAGCAATGATTACTTTTACAAGTAATAATGGAAGATTCTATATAGTGTATATAATACTAATGAGAACCTAGGAATGTTGCTTCATGTGTGTAGACTATAGAAGAATAGTAAGGTGATATTAGTAAGATGGTAAGGCACACGTGGTTGAGGATGTGTATTCTTGATTTTTGGAGGAACATGGAAGAAGCATCTTCCTTTAATGGAATTCGCGTATTATAATAATAGTTTTCAAGCTAGCATTGGAATACCACCTTTCAAAGCACTTTATGGAAGCTATGCAAATCATCGTCATGTTGATTAGAATCTACAAAGAGATTGCTACTTGGTCCCGACATGGTTAAATAGACTTCAGAGAAGATTGTTTTGACTAGGAGAGATTACGTACGTCTTATCCACATCTCTTTGATAATAAATTTTGAATTTCCTGTTAATATTTTCAGTCTTGAATATGTTCTTTCCTTCATTATCGTTTGGGAGAGTAGATCTTAGGATTTTACCTATGAATAGTAGGATTGAATGAAAACGTGTTATAAGAACATGTTATGTATGATGGATGCTAGTGGTTGCAAGTGTTTCTTAGTGGATGCTAATGGACGCATATGCTACCACTAGGCACTATTATCTCTTAGGGATCGGCTTATCTAGGTCGCTAAAGCATATGTGTATGGATGTGTGCACACTTGTATTTGTATTTTTATTTTTAATTTCAATGGTTATTACAAATGGGTGGTTATCATATGATTATTGCATTTGGATGATGATTGTAGCGCACATATAGAACTATCAGTTACCATTAGGGAATTGCATTCATTTGGATACATGGCACAAACATGATTGCATAAAAAGGAAGTCGACTGAAGTAGTAGACCGTCTAATCTTTTGCATTAGTTAGGGACATTGACACTACACTATCTGCATATATAAATCATAAATTTCATTAGTTAAAAATAAAGACAAACGTAGAAATGGATGATGGATGGGTAGATGGTGTAGGTTTTGAAAGATGTTTGCTATTTAGTTCTTCCGTCTTTCGAGATTTTGGGGACGAAATCGTTTAAGGGAGGAGAAAGTAACATTCTGATATTTCAGGGGAAAATAATAATTAAAAATGAATTAAAATAGAAGAAGTTATTATCAAGGGAAAATTTAAAGGAAACGTGTAAATTAAAGTACACCTCACATTTTTTTACACCAATTAATTAATGGAAATATAATTAATAAACTTAGACAAATGTGAAAAATGGACATTTTGCAAATATTAGAATTTGGCCATGAAACATATACCATTGTATACGTGGTTATTTTTGATTAATTTTCATATATACTGTTTTCCAAACGGAGTTCAAAAGAAGAAGTTGCGACCGTTTGAAATTTTGGCATAAAAAACAATTACACGTTTGAAATTGGTAATTTACACTAATTATAATTGATTGATTAATTGTTGATGTGAGTTAAATTACGTATGTACACAGTCAGTAATGAGTTAGTAGAATTTATTAAAAAGGAAAACATATTATATAAACAAAGTTTGGGATTATTTCAAAAGCTTATGCGTTTATGTGCACATTTAAACATTTTAATTTCATTAATGAAATTAATTGGCAACAAGATTATTGTATTAATATATGTACACAAATGTATAAGGAGAGAAATGGTAGTAAGATTTATTGACAATAAATGCACATTATTAGTAATTAATGTGCGTTACAATTGTAATTAATAAGCGTTACAACATTTACTAATGTACGTTAATTGGAAATTAACGTAGATTGTAAACATGTAAGATGAGGAAACTAAATTTGTTTATAAAATATATATTCTTGAAGTTTAAATTTTTAATGTTCATAAATAGAAGATTTAGAAAGGAGGATAAAATGTTAACAAATAAATATTGTAACGGACAATAATCAATGGGGAATGGTTAAAATTAGTAAGCAATCAATTAAGAAAATTAACTGTGAGTGAATAAAATTAACCATGGGATTGATTAGTTTAAATTGTATATGTATATATACATATATCCTAATTAATTGGACACATTCATAAATGTAAATAAATGTGTAACATACTCAATTAATGAATAGATAAGAATTGGGAATAAATTGATTGGCTGAATTAATGACATATTTGACATTTAACGAGAATGTATAACAAAGAAAATTATTATGGATGTAAATTTGGAAAATTAAGGTGGATTGACTGCTAACAAATGCAAATATTTAAAATAAAGATCTAATGAGATTTATAGAATGGGAAATAGTTTGTTAAGTCAATTAAGAGGGAGAGTATAATCCCTCAAAAAGTGTAATGTATACACACAAACGACAAAAATGGAAATTTTGCAATGCAATTAGTTAATGGGAACAATTAATGAACACTGACTTATTTTTGACGTGGCGGTTTTCTATTGGACTGAGTGACGTGGTTTTTGATTTCCTAGCATTCTATTCGTCCAGCTTCGTATATAATGTGTTTTTCAATTTCTTTTGAATCTTGTGCGTTCGGGCTTCCATCAGACGGTTCCCAGCGAGCCTATGATGTGGTTGCAATAGATTTAATCCTTAAATTCAGCAATTTTAGATCCACATAAATAGTACCCTAGGCCTGAATATTTTTCTCATTCATATTTACTCCATCTGGGTTCATTACCCGAGGCTGGACCCTAAAAGGAATATTTTTCCAAGGAGGAGATCTTTTTAATTAAAATATTTTATACCTTAGTGGATCCGGGAAGGCAAAGGAAAAGAGCTAAGGACCACATGTAAGTGTTTAATAATTATTTTAGATTTTTAAGTAATTTAAAATAATATGGTTCTCAATAGTTGTGGTTTTTCTGCAATTTTGAGACAATTTCTATATAAGTTATTTACAGCTAGTTTTTATATCTTTTCATTCTATTTTATTCAGTTATTTTTATTTAGCTATTTTATATAGTTGTTTACGGTTAATTACAGTTATTTACATTTATTTACATCTTTACGTTAAAATTTAACCTGTAATGCTGGTTTCTTTCTATTCCTTTTTACACGAATAAAATAATAAAAAGAGAATAATTCGCAATATGGATTAAATAGAATTAAACGCTACATTTATAGAAATTAGATGTCAAATAAGAGAGACTGTAATAAAAAGAGGATAGACCGAAATAGGAACATTCAAGATATTTGCAAGCATATTTATAACTAGCGGTTATAACTAAAAAGATAGAAAAGAAGGATAACAATTATAACATAGGTTATACTATAGCGAAGATAATAGTAAAGGCTTATTTTGAAACTTATAATTAAGTTAATAAGCAAACATAGCAGAGATAATGGTAAAGGCTTATTTTAAAACTTATAATTAAGTTAATAAGCAAATATAGAAGAGATAAACAAAAAGGTCTTATTTTAAGACTTAGATTAAGTTAATAAGCAAATATAGCAGAAATAATAGAAGATGCTTATTTTGAAGAATTACACTAAGTTAATAAGCAAAGATAAAATTAGGACCCGAACCTACTGCATTCCCCTTTCAGTCAGGAACTGATGGTCTCACAACGAATTAGGTGACGCTGGGCACGCTTATGCTGATCTTGGGTAGATAAGAGGTCAGTAGATAGAAGCAATGGATTTGGGCAAGGGGCACAACTAGATCTTGTTTGTTAAGACCCGTACTTGCAGCATCCCCGTTTTGGACTAGTACTGATGGTCTCAGAACACAATTAGGTGAGACTGGGCAGAACCCCTTCAGGCTAGGACTGATGGTCTCACAACAGATCAGGTGGGGGCATGCTTATGCTCATCTAGGGTAGATAAGAGGTCAAAAAAGGGAGTAATAGATAGTGCAAACCGGCGGTGACCTTGCGTGCGACATCGAATTGAGGGGGATGAGTCGTTATTGCGTTCCAAAGCACTAAACAGTGTCATTTGCTATGGGACCCACAGGAGGGGCCTAGCTCACAGTGGCACAACAGAGATAGAAGGTAGATCAAATTATAGAATTAGGACTTCAGTCTAATTAAACTAGGATTGGGATTTCAGCCTAATCAAAGCAGTTTTAGAAAAGTGCAAACAATCCAATCAAAGTAATCAGACTATCTAAGCAAAGCAAACAGTTAAACAGTGTTTTATTCTAGCTTTATCTTTTCCTTTATTTTTTTATATACTAGAATAGTTGCAAATTCTATTATCTTTATCTTGCTTAAAAATATTAGTAGTTAATTTCAATCACCAGACTATTAGTCTAACCCACTCCTCTATTTCCCCTTTCTCCCCATAGGCCAGCAGAGGCAAGGACAGTAGATTTGGATTACTTAGATACCCATTTGCAGAGCTTTCTCATTCCTTATGTATTCTTCTTCTTTTCAGTTTTCTTTCATTTGAGTTTTGGATGTACTGGTACTTTGTGAGAGGGACGGTTTTTATTATTATGTACTTTGATGATGTGTCTAAGATAGTATTTTCCCTGAGACTTATGTATTTGGTATTTTGAGACATATTATGTATTTGGTTTTATAACTAATTTTATGGAGTAATGAAGTTTAATTTTAATGTTTCCGCTTTTTTATTTATTTGTCTTGTTAATCTTAGTCTCTGTAAAGTTTTTAGCTATACCTACAATACATCATATCCATTAGTGTGTCCATTCTAGGTATACTAATGGGTGTGTGGTGTTTCAGCTGATCTACTAGTTCACTTTCATGATTGTTAGTTCGTGAAAGACCTTTACGTTCGTGAAGGATTTTTTGTGGTTGGAATTTGACGACCATATGGCCATGTAGCGATAATTCATCAACTTCAAGGGGAATTTTGGGATTCATCTCGCAGGAGCGCAGTTTTATCAGTTCCTAAAGAATAGGATATTAGATCTATTTGCTTGATGATCCTTTGGATAAGCCATCTCGATGCTACCGAAGCAGTACCGGTACTTAGAAGGAAGGAACAACATGACTCGTTGAGGGCATAGAAGCATTTTTTTTGCCATGCCATCTGCAATGCCCCAGTGTTCTGGTATGGTTCATTTGGAAAGGAAAAGTAGAAAGGATGGATAAGAAGACATCGCCTTAGGTTGCTACCCATTCCTTAATTGCTAGCTAGCTAGAGTGTTATTTTATAATCATCCTTTCATCTGATTTTGTCAGTTAGTTGGGGCGCTTTTCTATTGGGTCTTAGTAGCCTTGCTGGGTAGAAGGTCCTTGAGGTCATGTAGCTCCTTCACTGTTTGGTATATTCTTTGGAAAATTATTGGGTTTGCCTCCTTCCAATTACACTATTTCTGGTGTTTAGGACTGGTTTGACTTCTCATAGAATTCTTCCGGGGTAGTAGGTTGTTTCATCCTTTAATGATTCTTGAAGGCCTTGCGGTAGACAACATCCGTCGCCCTCGCTTCGTCCGTATGCTAGTCATTCCTGTAAAAAAGCAATTTTGAATCAGTAGTACAAAAGGTATAGTTGGCATGATAAACTTCTTGGATATTCTGCATGTTAAACGGCTACGATGAATGAGTTTCGATTGGGGAAGATGTTGTAATCGTTGTCAAACCAGCCCATTTTCAAGTTACAGCCGCTTATGATGCTTGAGAATTACATATGCATGATTTTCTATGCTTGAGTGATTGGTAGTGCCGATTGAATGACAAATCACTTATGATATGGTCATGGATGAGTGACGATCTCCAAAAAAATTCAACCTAGGCGTGGTCGGTCTAGGGTGACCAAGAAGGCCTCATAAGGTTGGATATTCCAAATTTCAAAGTTTTGTAGTTCGCATGTTCGAGTTATGGGCAAAATAAGATGGATCAGCATTGGTGGATGGTGGTATTTTACTTGGAGTCTAAACCGAGAAAAATTTCCATTTGCTTGGAATCAACATATGGTTCGCTTGGAGTCACAGAATTTGAAGTGCTGGGTTAGTGAAAAATGGTGCTTGGAGTCATTTGCATATTTGCTTGGATAAAATCTTGGTTTTACTCGAGTCTGATTTCGGGCCAGAACTTCCCAGGTTTAATTCGAGTCAAATGGGTTATTACTGGAGTTTGACTTCGAGTCGATACTTCCAGAATCTGCTTCGAGTCAAATAGGCAATTACCTGAGTTCGACTTCGAGTCAACCCTAAAGTGAGTTTTTCAACGACCATTTTGACAAATTTTGATGATTTTCGACGACGGCCATTCGTGATTCGAAGATGGAAGCTCCATGATGGGATTGGAAGCTGGTCAATTGGGAGTGGTCACGATATACCACGGGAGCTTGGCCTTGTAATTGATCTCACTTTGTATCATATCTTTTTGGTTCTCCTGCCTCTAGGAGTACCGTTTGAGTAGTAATTCCTCGTCCATTTCTTGGCACTGTGCTACGGCATGGGTTTTAGAGCTTCTTCTAGCATTTTTCATGTTGGCATTTTCATTCAATTTGCCTTGTCCAAATTGTTTGTCACCTTAAAAGCTGGAGAGTGCCATCATTGTATCGTCCCATAAGCTTTCACCCCTAAATTTGGGTTTGTTACAGGTGTTTTGTAGTAGGCGGAGTGTCAATGTTTTCTTCCATCATGATTCTTGGAGCTCCGCTCACTACTTCATATTTCTTTTACCTTCTACCGATTAATGCAGAGATTGAGGATCTAACTTCTGAACCTATCAAATCCAAAGTAGATAACTAGAGCTAAGACTGAGTTGGGCTCTTTGTGAAATCACCAAAATGTTAACCCAAAAAATGGATCAACACCCTAGATTGAGTGTTAAAGCACCGGCTCTTTTCTAATAGAGCAATAATATAGAAAATAAATATAAAAGAGTAGAAACAGAAAGAAGACAAGATGACTTTTATAGTGGTTTGACTGTTAATGAAGCCTACGCCCACTTTGTTGTTTTTATTATTGACTAATTATTGTTACAAAGTTGATTGGATTACAAAGTTATTGAATATTCCTAGTTAGATCAAGTCCCCAATGCAAGAGTTCACTGAAGAATCACAGTGAACCCTTAGGATGGCCATTGTAAGGAAGGAAGAGAGTAAAGAAAACCTTCTATAGAGTTTCAACAATCAGTCTAGAGGATCTCCCATTTACATTGTAGATAGGATGGTATTTACAGAGATCGAAGAGCTATTAGGCCAATCATGTTCGCAAGCTGTTTGCAGATGGTCACAAGAAGACGCAGTAGAGCTTAGCTCACGACCCGAGCCAAAATTATGGATCACTAGCGATCCATAGCATTGGCTCGAATGCGAGCTAATTACTTAGCCTTTTTCTCTACTTCACTTTGTCTGGGTCACACTTATTTTATGATCAAGTATGGATTGCTAGCGATCCATAATGTATGGATCGCTAGCGATCCATAAACTTAGCATATTTATGGACTTTGGTTTTCGGGTTGCTTTTATTTTCTAGCATTGATGTTGTTCGTGACTTCCCGAGTTACTACCATGGTTCGCTAGCAATCCATAGGCCGTGGATCGTTAGCGATCCATGTCCTTAGTGTATTTTTTCACTCTTCTTCCCCAACTTCCTTTTGCTTGTTGCCTTAGTCCTTTTGGTTCACTTTTGAGCTATTCTAACTCGATCAAGTTGTTCCGACTTTTTTTGGATCTCGCTGAGTTAAAAATCCAGGGTGTTGTGATCCTAATCTCTATCTCTAAGTTGCTACAAGGTGATGCTATGACATCCTAAGGCTTATACTAGAATTTGGTAAAGTTTTGGTCTGATTTTCTTTGAATTTTTATTAGTATTTTACGAAGAGAAGAGAGAATAGAGAGCGACAATTTATGAGCTTTTTGTCTCCAAGCTCAAGAAACAAATTATGAATCAAAAGAGAGTGTGTGTAGATGTTAATAAGTATAAAATGACCACCAATACCCTCTAGATGGTGGGCCACAAACCCCTCTTTCTCCCTCTTAATGCAAGCACATGACTGCTTTATTCCCTCCACCTCTTATGTCTTAAATCAAGGATCTTTGTCCCCTAAATTGTATGCTTAATATTTGATTAATTTTTTATTAACTTAAGTGTTTTTAACTTGGTATTTATGTATTCATATGTTATTTTACAAACTGACAAATAGTTTAAACAACTTTTGTTTAGTAAAATGTCGATTATCGATAAAACAATTTTCGTTCATATCGATATTTCTACGAACTGTTTATTTTTGTAGAAAAATTAATTTTTCTTCTTCTTATCATTAGTTATTTATTAAAAGGGGGTTAACAGGGTTATTAAATCAATCTAGTCATGTTAATTTCAAGATTCAAATATTTAAATACGAAGTGTTTGAAATCTTGGGTCATTTCAAAGCATATATGTTAAATTCAATTTCGTCCAAAAAGCATAATTTGTAATTTAAAATAATGATTAGGAAAGATCCCTTGCCTTAAATACTTTAAGGTGTGTGGTTTTCCAATGTACATTATGAAAGTAAGCTTTATAGACTTAAAACTCGATCTATTTCATGCAATTCTATAGGTAGCTCACAAAATGTTTTGAATGCCTATTCCATCCCATTGAGAAACAAATCACTGTTTTTGGACATAAACCTTCTTATTGAAGGAATTTATTTCTAAAGGACCACTATTGGTAGTTTAACGGACTAAGATGTGATCTAAAATTTCGAACATAGCAATTGATTACGTAGACATAGTAAATATAATCATGCCCAAAATGGACAGAGCTCCTTAGAATGTCCATTAAGAATTCCCACAAGTTAGAGATAAATTATGAAGTTTTTATCATTGTCAAGAAAATGAATTGTTAATTATTATACCCATCTATCTCTCCTATTGTTTGCACAAAAAATGGGTAAACACCTCCAAGTCGTATGATTTAGTTGATTTTATGTTGTTTTCAGTGATTTGGTGGATTTATGCAAATATATAAAAAACAGGGACTGAACTGTAAAAGACACATGGATTTATAGTGGTTCGGCCAGAACATGCCTACGTCCACTTTTTATGTTATTCTCCTCTTACTATTCAGATTACAAGTACAAAGCCTTGATTACAAGTATATAAAAGTTGTTTGAATGTTCCTTCCGTGCTTGAGCTCTCAAACTTGTCTGCCATTGTTGTACCCCTGCCCCTTTATTTATAGAGTGAGGTTGGGGGCAGGGGTCTTGGATGTATATAGCTGCTGGTGGGCCTGGGTTGAAGCAGTCTGGTCTGGCGATGTTGGTTCGGTATCCACCTGGTCCGGTAGTGGTTGGAGTGAGTTGGACCGGTAGAGGTTGGTTTGGTGGTGAGTGGGTCGGCAATGCATGGGAATGGAGTTGGACCGGTGGAGGTTGGTTCGGCAGGGAGATGGTTTTGGACCGGTGTTACTTTGGTTCGGCGGATAGGTGGTTCGGCAGGAGCTTGGAGGAGGTTGGTTCGGCATAATATGGTTCGGTAGTTAAGGGTATGGGTTGGACCGGTGGAGGTTGGTTCGACGAGCATGAAAGAGAGGTTGGTCCGGTAGCGAAGGGATGTGGTTGGTTCGGTAGCGAATGAGCAGTTCGGTAGTGGCCTGTGTACCGGATGAGCTTAGGTACCGGATGGAATGGAACGAATGGAGTGGGCAAACCCAGATGAAACTGATGCTTCTTGGTCTCGAGATCTCCTGGGTGAGAATTCACCGAAGATTTGCCCCCCAAAGTGGGGAATATGCCCGCATATGTCGCGCTTTGTTTTAGATTATTCAGCTTAGGCACTTTCATTCGTCCCCAAGTGTCGAACCTGTTGGTCGGGTCGTATCTGTGCTCGCCTATAAGTAGGGGCCTAGGGCTTCCGTTATTCCCTACCGAACGAGATAACCGGATAAGGAATTCCTACCGAATCAACCACTGCGCCGAACCAACTCCTGCTGCCGAATTAGGTAACTACCGAATGGCTTCTTCATTTTACTTCGTTTTATCGAATGGAACCGAGGGGTTCTAAGCACCGAATGAGATTTTTTTTTTTGAACTACCGGACGAATTATTGAGACCCCGAATACCGAATGAACCTTATACTGAGAATGCCGAATGAACCCTTGTATTGGGGAATGCCGAATGAGATATGCCAAATGAACTTTTGTACTTGAATCATGAGTGAGATCCCCGACTTATACATGCTTGCTCGCTTTATACACTCGCTTGCTTATATCTATATACTTCTTGTTCTAACAATATGTCTCTCGCTTTTTTGTATGCAGATAAATGTCTCAAAGAGTGGAAACCCGATCAGATAAGAGGAAATCTAGGGACATAAGCGAGTCCCCTGCCGTGCCCCCAGTCCAGCCGGAACCAGCGCGACATGGACCTGCCCCGAGGTCATTAGTGGACGGATATGGCCCTCAAGAGCTTCTGAATTCTCCTCCCGATTGCTTCCCGAGCTCTCTCAGAGAGGAGCAGCTTGATGTTATCTCTCGCTCCTTTGGGATTGACAGAGCGAGCATGCTGTTGCCGGGGGACGGAGTGATGCCGTACAATCCCCCTGAGGGATATTTCGCGTATAGCCGATACCATTGCATGTGCGGGGCCATTCCTCCGATCAATGCATGGATAGTCAGCTTCATTACCTATCTGAAGGTGGCCCCTTTCCAGATCCAGCCCAATTCCTACGCTATCCTGGTGTGCTTATTCGTTATTTTCCAGAGAAAGTACGGGAGCCCCCCTTCCAACCGGGATATTCGATATTTATATAACTTAAGAGGTTATAAGAAGGGGTCTCCGTACATTAGCTTGGAAGCGGCCGTTCCCTTTAAACCGGTCCTAGACCTGTATTCGAAGCTCAATATGTTTAAGAAAGAATGGTTTTTTTTATCAAGGATGACTCCGTTTCCTTCCGCCTTTTCACTTCTGGCTGTAAGTCGAACTCCATTTGTAGTTTCTTTGTCTCGGCTGCAATGCTCCTTCTTATATGCTTTTATTTCTTGCTAGCGACAGGTGGCTTTGCAGTCGTGGAGAATGATTCCTTGGTTCGGATGGCTACGGAAATAAGGGCTATTCCGGGACGGGATCGGTCGGCTTCTTACCTGATCAGGAACGCTACTCTCCTGGAGCACAACTTGATCCTGCCACACCAGTCCGTGGTTAAGCAAAGAGATACGGCTGAGGAGAAGGCCACCAAAGCCAAGGAAGGGGCCATGGTGTAAAGCGGCAAGAGGGAACCTTTCACAAGGCCTCCAGCTGTCGGAGGGAAGAAGCTCAAGAAGTCCGACGGCCCCTCTCCTAGCACTTGCCCAATTGCTCCATGGGAGGAAGATGTGGAGGAGGATATAGGTGAGGGTGAAGGAGGCGATGGACAGAACGGTAGTGGTGTTGATGCCTTAACCTTCGGGCAAGCGGGGGAGATTCATGAGTGGACGGATGATGCTTTCCGTCAAGCTTTCGGGGAGTCGGAGGGAGGATCGGCTTTGGTTGAGAAGGCAAAGGAGGCTGACAGGGCTGGGTCTGGTGCCGATCCATCCTCTAAGAGCTCTTCAGCTAAGGCGACTCCGGCGATTCAAGGTGAACTTTTGACTTCTGCAGACTCCATTTACGATAGGGACTTAGGAATATCTTATGGTTCGCTCCCGTCCTGGAATGAGATTCAGGACTTATTGCGGTATCCTACTCCTCAGCAGGGTTTGTATAATAGATGTGCCTTCTCACTCCTTTTAACTTAACATATTTTTTGAATTATGGATCATTGTATGATCGTAACACTTGTTCTTAACTCCAGGGGCAGGCAGGGTGGCAAAGACCTCAGGCGTTCGACACCGCCTCGAACAATACAGACTTCTCAAAGCCTCTGCCAAGCCCAAGCCTCCTAATAACCGTCCTGGAGACGTAGTTGGCTATCGCCCCCTTCTCGGAGTTATCGAAGAAGACATTCAGAAGAGGAAGAGGAGACGTTCTTTGCTTGGTTATCCACCTGGTCCTCAGCCCCCAGTCCAACCTATTCACGATATTACTGAGAAAGATACTGGGTTTCTGCCTTCCCCACATCCGTCGAAAAATCCAACCGTCACCCCGATAGATCGCCCTGGTTTGGCACGCAACCCATTCGCCGGTCACCCTGATTTGGACCCGAGTTCTCAGGATATTTCATTTGATGAGGCCATAGGTGAGCACCTTCTTCCCCGCAACCCCATGTTACGGGTGCTTGATGAGGCCAAGTCCCTAGACCTTGATTTGCTTACTACTCGGATAGTTACCATGGGGGACGAAGCCAAGGCTAATATTGACCGGGTTGCGGAGGAGACCAGGAAGTTGATGGATCATCATGCCCGACTGGTCAAGGCTGGAGAGGAGATTGGGAGTGCCAACATCCGACTACGGTTAATGGTTTCTGATCAAGCCAAGCAGCTCGCCGATCAGGCCATTCAAATTTCTCAGCACGAGGCAGCCTCCAGGCGGTTGAAGGAGACTATGGAAGAGGTTAGTAGGGCAGAACTACAAAAGATGGAGGCCGCCTGCAAGCAGCGGATTGACATAGCCATTGCTACGGTGGACGAGGTTCGGAGGGCGGGTCTCGAGCAGGTAGAGGAGTTATCTGGGAGGCTTGAGGCCGTAGAGCTTACTCAGGCCAGGCTAAAGGAAGAGATGGAGGAAATGAGGAGGTCTCTCCAGGCTGACCGCTTGAGATATCGATCGGAGAGGGATGTTACCATCTCTAAGTTGCAGTCCTCCGAGGCCCGGGTGAGGGAGTTTGAGGAGAATGAGGGGATGATGGATGAGATGTTGCAGGACTTGTACTTCCGTACTTGGAAGCAGGGCAATCTATCCTGGATGGATGACTATCCCCGGATCATGTCTAGGATATATCTTCGAGCTTTGGAGGAGGCCAAGGCCGATGCGGATAAGGAAGGTGGAGCGGCATTCAGGATGGACGTGGTTACCGCCCAGTTCTCAAAGGAGGAGAAGGTAGCGGTGAAGGAGGGGATGGGGCTACTTGCTGCGGAGGAAGCCGGTGTGCAGTTGGGGGATGAGGACCAAGGAGCGGGTCTTGGTGAGTTTTCCCTTTTTAGCTTTTCATAACTTGATCGTTCGTTGTCGGTTTAATGGACTCTTTTCCTGAATTGGACAGGTGGGGCCTCTGGTCATCATGCTGGGAGCTCCGATCCTGCAGTCAAGTAGATTCGAAGAGCTGGTAGGATGAGGGTGGAGCACTGGTGCAGTTGATTATTTCATTTAGCCTGCTTGACATTCCTGTACGTGTTAGTTCAAAACATTAATGTACTCTCAAGTTGTAATTATGCTATTGAACGTCTCTATGTAAGCTTATAACGTAAGCTGATTCTGTTATATTTTGAACGCTGTTATTATTTTGAAGTGCTGTATAAAAAACATAGTTATGCATATGCCTGTGATTTAATTGTGTTCGATGCTAAGCTTTTACTTGAAATATAATCTCATGTTTTGCAATGTTACGAATAAGTCATAGCTACATGATTATGTACAAGAAAAAAGAGTACTTCCCTTCATGTTTTGGTTGCAGGGGGTTTGCAGGGGGTAGCTTTGGACATCTTGTGTAATTGACCATGGATGCGGCTGAGTGCCTTGTCACCCAGTTTGCGGGCTCAGATTCTCGTGAGCGAATGCCTCCTATTTAGTGTCCTGTACTTTGGGGACCGTTATGCAGGATACAAGAAAAGTATTTAAATGGAATGGAAATATAGGAAAAGTAAAACTTCCAGTCACGGAAGGCCGTCGATATGCTTAAGTTCGTGGCAAACGGGTTTTGTAGTCACTTTCCCTAGCTGTGGGTCTTGGAGACATTTGTCACCCATCTTACGCCTCCGCGGGGAGTTTATCTTTTTTACCACAGCCGCACTTAAGACATATCGGAGCCGAGATCGCGCACAGTAACTACCCGAGCCATTATGGCCCGTAATCGTGGGTATTATTCGATTTACTGTGGCCGGCTAGCGTGGGTGCCGATCGTCAACCGTGAACTACCCCTGGCTGGCCACACCTTATGTTGGGGCTTAAAGTAGGTTCACAGTTGCCGGCGAGACGAACGCCGTAATGAGCTGCCATCGGCTATAGTCGGCCTTCGTGATGGCTTATAATCGGCTCATTACAGTTGGCTTTGAGGGCAGTTGCGAGCGATGAGTTAACCCGCAGCAGAGGGATGCTGGAGCAAAAGTGTCTCATTGGCGAGTGCATAGAATCGCATAGTACCTGTTGAGTCTTGTCCAGGTGAAGTTGCGCCATGAAGTTCCAGTATGGAAATGTCGTTATACACGATTTTTTTCAACAGAAAAGGATAAAGCTTAACAAGCAGCCAAGATATAAAGGAACAAGTTAAAAAGAGACAAGATTTTTAAAGTGGTTCGGCACGAAAATGCCTACATCCACTGATTCTCTTTGTTAATTCACTTCATATGGGCAGTACAAGTTAAGAAAAGTATCGACAGAGGTGTTGGATGTTCCATGCCCTCTGGAACACCTCTCCGTCCACTGTTGAAAAAATATAAGCTCCGTTGTGGAGATCTTTATGAATTATATAGGGTCCGTCCCAGATTGGATCTAGCTCTCCGGGGCGCGAGAAGATCCGCTTGAGGACAAGATCTCCTTCCTATAAGCTGCGGTGCTTGACTTTAGAGTTGTATCGTGCTGCTACTTTTTGCTTGTGAGCTGCCGCTTTAAGTGCTGCATCATTTCTTCTTTCTTCAATTAGATCCAAAGGCATGTGTAGGAGTTCTTCATTCTCTTCTGGGTTTTAGTGCATCCTACGGTGGGAAGGCACTATAGTTTCAACTGGGAGCATGGCCTCCGATCCGTATGCCAAAGAGAAAGGAGTATGCCCTGTTGATGTTCTGTAAGATGTGCGGTAGGCCCAAAGTGCCGTAGGAAGTTCATCCACCCAAGCACCTTTTGACTTTTCAAGTTTCTTCTTGATTAGGGTTTTGAGGATTTTGTTGACAGCTTCGACTTGTCCGTTTGCCTGGGGGTAAGCCACAGATGAGAAGCTTTTGTGAATTCTGTGCTCTTGGCACCAATCGGCGAATTCTTCGCTGTCAAATTGAAGTCCGTTGTCTGATATGATCTTGAGTGGGACTCCGTACCTGCACAGAATATTTTTGATCAAGAAGTTGATAAGTTTTGCCGAAGATATTTTATTTAGAGGTTCCGCCTCCACCCATTTGGTGAAATAGTCAACCGCCACTATAGCATATTTGGCTCCGCCTCGGCCCGTTGGCAGTTCGCCAATCAAGTCAATTCCCCATACTGCAAAAGGCCAAGGGTTGGTCATTTGAGTAATCTCATTTGTGGGTAGTCGAGGAATCTTGGCAAATTTCTGACATCTGTCGCATCTCTTGACGAAGTCCAAGGCATCTTTGTCTAAAGTGGGCCAGTAATATCCATATCGGAGTATCTTCTTTGCCAGAGTCTGCCCTCTAGTGTGATCTCCGCAACTTCCTTCATGGATGTTGGATAAGACTTCCCTGGCTTCCCTTCCAGCGATACACCTTAAAAGGGATTAGAGAAGCCGTGCCGATAGAGGATGCCTTCTTGTAATGTATAGCGGGAAGCTTTCCTCAAGATTTTCTTGATTTCGTTACGCCTGTCGGGCAGTGTGCCATCTTGTAAATATTTCCGGATAGGAGTCATCCAAGTTTATTCGTCGATTGTAGCTATCAGATTCACTTGCTCGAAACTTGGTGCCGGCTGTTTTGAGATGGTTAATGCTCCGAAGATAGTGATGTTCTTCATACTAGCTTGCTTTGCTAGTTCGTCGGCCTCTTGGTTTTCTTCTCGAGGAATGTGTTTGATTAGACAGTGATCCAATTGATTGAGCAGCAGCTTGGTCTTTTTTAGATATGCTGTGAGTCGTTCTCCTCGAGTCTGGAAGTCTCCCAGTATTTGATTTACAATGAGTTGAGAATCACTATGGAGACATAAAGAACCGACTCCAATCTCCAAGGCCAGTTCCAATCCAGCTATCACCGCTTCGTATTCTACGTCATTGTTGGTGGCAGCGAATTCCAACCTTAGGGCGTAGTGCAGCTTCCTTCCCCTAGGGGTGATTATCACAACACCTGCCCCCGAGCCTTGTTCGTTTGACGCTCCATCTACGAAGAGATTCCACTTGATATCTTCTGCTATCTCAGATTGCTCCTTACCTTCGTTAGTAGTGAATTCGGCAATGAAATCAGCTATGGCTTGCCCCTTGATAGCGGTGCGAGGATGGTAAGTGATATCATATTGACTTAATTCAATGCACCACTTAAGTAATCGCCCAGAAGTGTCGGGGCGATGGAGCACTTGCCTTAGCGGTTGATCGGTTAAAACTCTGATGGAATGAGACTGGAAATAGTGTCGCAGTTTCCGTGACGTGATTAGCAGACAGTATGCTAGCTTCTCAAGTTTAGGGTACCTGGCTTCTGCCCCTGTAAATCTCTAGCTTACAAAGTATACGGGCCGCTGTGTGCGGTTGTCTTCTCTCACCAAAGCGGCGCTCAAAGCGTGGGACGATACAGCAAGGTATAAGTACAGTTCCTCGCCTTCATCTGGAGTTGAGAGTACCGGTGGTCTCTGGAGGTGTCCGATTAAGTTAAGGAAGGCTGTCGAGCATTCGTCAGTCCATTTGAACTTTCCTTTGTCTTTCTTTAGAGCTTCGAAGAAAAGGATGCATTTGTCGGTTGCTTTAGAGATGAACCTACTTAGGGCGGCCACTTTCCCGTTTAGGCTTTGCATCTCTCTTCGAGTGGATGGTATCTTGATATCTTGCGAAGCTCGAACTTGTTCGGGGTTTGCTTCAATCCCCCTGGCATGAACGATGAATCCCAAGAACTTTCCTGATGATACTCCGAAGGAGCACTTTAGAGAGTTCAGCTTCATTCCATATTGGCGAAGTACTTGAAACATCTCATCCAGGTGGTTTATATGGTTGTTGGCTTTCCTCGATTTTACCAGCATGTCATCCACATAAACTTCCATAGTTCGTCCTATTAGTTCTGCAAACATCTTGTTGACGAGGCGCTAATAAGTAGCTCCGGCGTTTTTAAGTCCAAATGGCATTACCCTGTAGCAGTACAATCCTCGGTCAGTGATGAAGCTAGTGTGGTCTTGATCGGGGGCATGCATAGGGATCTGGTTATATCCTGAGTATGCGTCCATAAAGGATAAGAGTTCGTGTCCGGCTGTGCTGTCCACGAGTTGGTCGATTCGGGGGAGTGGGAAGCAGTCCTTTGGGCAGGCGTCATTTAAGTTGGAGAAATCAATGCATGTTCGCCACTTCCCATTAGCTTTCTTTACCAGTACCGGGTTGGCGATCCATTCTAGGTAGATAGCTTCCCGTATGAAGTTATTGGCAAGTAAGTTCTTTACTTCTTCCTCGATGGCTGCTGATCGTTGTGCCCCCATGCTCCTCTTTTTCTGCTTCACTGGCACCTTGGTGGGATCGATGTTCAGCATGTGGCATGCTACGTCTGGGGAGATTCCTGTCATGTCAGCGTGCGTCCATGCAAATACATCCACGTTGTGGCGAAGAAAATCAATGAGTTGATTCTTTAATTCTTCTTTTAACTGAGACCCGACTCTCAGCAGTCTAGTTGGGTCATGTTTGTCTACAGATACGAATTCCATAGCCTCTGCAGGCTCGGTGGTGGCCTCCTCCTCTTTGTCCCTGGGGTCTAATTCATTGAAAGGATCACTGGTATATCGAAGAGGAGGGGCTTTCTTTAGTTGCTATGCTTCCAAGCTTTTCATGCAGAGAGTAGCCTATGCATTTTTCCCTTTATCTTTTCTGCGGTTATTGCGAAGTTCAGTTGCATAGCAGTCTCGAGCAGCGTCTTGATCTCCCTCTATTTCTCCTATTCCGTTATCGGTTGGAAATTTCATCTTCAGGCACCACGGGGATAGGACAATTTGGAAGTCAGACAAGGCTGGTCTTCCCAAAAAGGCGTTGTAGGCCGAGTGGTTCTCTATTAGCACAAACGTTTGTTTTCGTACAGCGGAGCGGGGATGACTTCCTATTTCGACAAAGAGATCCAGTTGCCCGAGGGGCATCTTTGCATTTCCAGTGAAACCATGTAGTGGTTTGTTGCAGGAAGACACATCCTTCACTGACAGCTTCATTTTATCAAAAGCATGCTTAAATAGGATATTTACTGAGCTTCCAGTGTCTATTAAAATTCGAAAAACTTTGGCTGGACCGAACCAGGCAGAGATGACCATAGGATCCATGTGTGGGTACTGCCTTCCCTCTAGGTCACGCCTACTGAATGTGATTTCGCCACTCTCTTTCCGTTTCGGGTGGCGTTCTTACATAACATAATTAACGTAGCCTTCATCGTTTCTAAGTGACTTACCGTATCTTTCCATCTCTGCCCAACTTCTGTCGGCGATGTGTGGTCCTCCCGATATGGTATGGACCACTATCTTCTCTTGACTAGAGCCGCTGGTGTTGCGATTTCCTCCGCCTACCTCTGGGAGGGGTAGCCTTGGGTTTTCGGAGCTGGAGTCCTGATCTGGCTTTTTACATAGCATTCCAGTCTCCTCCTTCTAATGTGTTCTTCAATTAAGTCCCGGAGATGGTGGCATTCATTGGTGTCATGTCCATGGGATTCGTGGAAGCGGCAGAACTTTCCAGACTTGAGTGCGTTATCTGACTCCTTCTTGTGCGGGAGCGCTTGTATCTAACTTCGTCTTGGGTGGCTAGGAAGATGTTTTCGATTGTTTCATTCAAAGGAGTGTAGGAGTCAAATATTGGTCCTGGTCGATATAAGCGCTTTTCTCCCTTCTTGCCCCCAGCATTGTCCCTAGAGTCACTTCTCCGAACATCCTTTGCTGCAGCGGGAACCCTGTCTGGAGCTGTCTTAGCCTGTTGCCCTGACTGCCTCTCAGTGGCAGCGTCTTCGAGTCTCATATACTTTCTAGCTTCATGGAAGAAATCAGGTAAAGTAGCCGGTTTTTCCTTGGTTAGTCTTCTAGCAAATTTAGTATCCGGATGTACACCATTGCAGAGGCCATTAGGATAAGTTTATCGTTGGCATCTTGGACTGCGGCCGCCGCGGCGTTGAATCAGGTCAGATATTGTTGCACTGTCTCTCCGGGTTTCTGTTTGATATTAGATAAGGAATAAGCGTTCTTGGGTTGTTCCACATGAATGCGGAACTGACTGATGAACTTTTCTTTCAACATTTCCCATGAGCTGATGGACCCTTGGGGTAGGTGGAAGAACCAGGAGGTAGCTAGATCTGCCAAGAATAGTGGGAAGCATTTACACAACACTCCCTCTGTTGCTCCGCTCATGAGCATATGCTGGGTGTATCTTTGTAAGTGTACGATGGGGTCATAGGTTCCCTTGTAAGGTTCCATCGTTGGGATTTTCCATTCCCGGGGGTGATGGCAGTTTCGATATTGCGGGTGAAGGGGCTGGTTACTCTAGCACCTATCCCCCGATCCCTTTACTCTCGTTGGACGCACTCTCTTAACAATCGCGCCATCCTTTCATCAGAACTTGGAGCGGATAAAAATTAGCTTGGTTCTTCCCTGTGGGATTGATTCCGTCCAGATGACCTATAAGGATGGTATCGTTTATCACTCCTGACATTCTCCAACGGCTGCCTCTTGTCTTCCGGGGGCATGCTGGGGTCAGCCACAGTTGGCCCTTGCCTTGATCTTCCCCTACTGGGTTCTGTTCTTAGCACTTCCTCGGGTCCAACTTCGGGCTGGACTCCAGCTCGGCCCCGTCTACTAGTGTTTCCATGGTTAGGTAGCATGACAGGCTCAGCTACATCCGCCCCTCGCCTGGTACCTCCCCTGTTGGGTTCGGTTCCAAGTGTTTCCTCAGGTCGGAATTCGGGCTGAGTCCGGGCTCGGCTCCTACCATTGCTGTTTCTGTTGTTAACCTCTTCGAAGAAGAAAGACCTTTGCCGTCTCCCAGATCCTCCAGATCGGGACTCTCCCCATGATTCAGTGTTGCGGTTGGATTCTTCAGCATCCCTTAAGCGTGACATGAGTTGGTCCACCAAGGCTTCTTGTTGAGATGCGAAGCGGTTAGTTACTTCAGCCACAATCCTGTCTAGATTCGTCCTTGTAATTGGTTGTTCCGTAGCAGGGGCCGTCGGGTTTGCCTGATTTAAATTTGCTGTTGGAACTGGACGATTGTCTTGGTCTCTGGTCACTGGATCTGGGATGCTGCCTGTTGCGATGTTCTTTCCTTTGTTAGCATCTTTCTTCCGTCCGGGAGCCATATTTTCCAAGCAACGAACGATGCTGACAGAAAAAGTGTTAAGTGGGAGAAGCTGAAGCTTCGAGCTCCTGGCTCTCAGTGAAAGCACCAAAAATGTTTGCACAAAAAATGGGCAAACACCTCCAAGTCGTATGATTTAGTTGATTTTATGTTGTTTTCAGTGATTTGGTGGATTTATGCAAATATATAAAAAACAGGGACTGAACTGTAAAAGACACATGGATTTATAGTGGTTCGGCCAGAACGTGCCTACGTCCACTTTTTATGTTATTCTCCTCTTACTATTCAGATTACAAGTACAAAGCCTTGATTACAAGTATATAAAAGTTGTTTGAAAGTTCCTTCCGTGCTTGAGCTCTCAAACTTGTCTGCCATTGTTGTACCCCTGCCCCTCTATTTATAGAGTGAGGTTGGGGGCAGGGGTCTTGGATGTATATAGCTGCTGGTGGGCCTGGGTTGAAGCAGTCTGGTCTGGCGATGTTGGTTCGGTATCCACCTGGTCCGGTAGTGGTTGGAGTGAGTTGGACCGGTGGAGGTTGGTTTGGCGGTGAGTGGGTCGGCAATGCATGGGAATGGAGTTGGACCGGTGGAGGTTGGTTCGGTAGGGAGATGGTTTTGGACCGGTGTTACTTTGGTTCGGCGGATAGGTGGTTCGGCATGAGCTTGGAGGAGGTTGGTTCGGCAGAATCTGGTTCGGTAGTTATGGGTATGGGTTGGACCGGTGGAGGTTGGTTCGGCGAGCGTGAAAGAGAGGTTGGTCCGATAGCGAAGGGATGTGGTTGGTTCGGTAGCGAATGAGCATGGTTCGGTAATGGCCTGTGTACCGGATGAGCTTAGGTACCGGATGGAATGGAACGAATGGAGTGGGCAAACCCAGATGAAACTAATGCTTCTTGGTCTCGAGATCTCCTGGGTGAGAATTCACCCAACACCTATGTAAACATGTAATGAAGGTTCAGATATATGCAGTCAGAGGGCTATGCAGCTTTATGAGAAAATAAGGAGAAAACTTAACTAGATAGGTTGAAAGATGTTGAATCATATCAATTTAACATAATAAAGACTAAATGTTATTATTTTTGAACAATAGTGGGTTGCTAACCATATATCATGACCATGTAGTGATAAAGATGCAGTACCCAAAAACCATACTCCCTAAAATGATGCAGCCGAAATCCCACACATGATAGTTAATGTGCAATAAGCCCACAGAAGGAGACCGATACAATTCAACTAAAGCAAGCCTAATCATAGCTCAAGCTATGCCAAAACCATTAAATAGGATTGCACACCACCATCAAAAGTCTTATCTAACCTTTTGATCGGAAAGAATCTAAACTGACTTAATAAATAAAACTTAAAAGCTATTGAGGTAGAAGCCCAAAGAGATAGCCGTAATGTCTAGAAACCAAATACGACCGAGATCATAAGATGAAAACAATGCAAATCCAAGAGTTCAACAATCTAATCAACCAACTTGGTGGATCGGTGCCTATCCATAGCTAAAGATTGGTACTTATCCATAGAATCACCTCTAGATTACCCCCATTTTTCTTATGATACTTAAGGTTAATGCCCAACGCCTATTCCTTGATAGATTGATTGTTCACATATCAGTGGTTATCGAATGGTCCAAGCAATGGAAGTCAACAAGTTTGATCCTCCATCAATCCATTTAATTAAATCAGAAACAAGCTCATAGCTATACAAACAATTTTGGAAACATAAGGCGAATGATATATGACTTCAATCAAGAGTGGCTAGAACCATCCATAATCCAATGTTATGAATCTATACCAAACCACAATTGATTGCGGACTTGGCCATGTTTTCTTGAGTGCAACTCTTCCCATATCATGGAGATCGTAAAGGAGAACATGGTGGAGCATTTCACACTGAACCATAGTTATAAATAGACATGGAGGGGCACCATTTTAGGGACTTTTTAGCCCTCTAGTAATCTTCTACATATTTCTTGTAATTGGCTATATAGTGGTACTGAACCATAAGAACAGTACCTGTAAAACAATAATATAATCAATAAAAATACTCAAGCGGACATAGGCCAAGATCAGCCGAACTACTATAAACCTTATGTGTATTGTTTTACTCATTTTCATTTACTTTTCTTTAATTTCATGCTCTGTATAATCTATTGGGTGTTAGTGCCTCGTTTTGGTACTAACATTTTGGTGCTTTCACCGAGAGTCGATTCTAAGACCTGTTTGGATACATCATCTACTATTGGATTGCCTATATCCAAGACATAGATCCAGGTTCCTTCATTTTTGGAATTTCAAATACTTAGATTTTTATGAATCTACATAAGAGCTTTCTACCATGGCCTCTAGAAGAGACCGATCCACCACTTCGCATGCTGTTGAAGACATTAAGGAAGTCGATCCTCAACACGTCGCACAAGTTAATCAGTCGGATGCTGCTGATGTTCAGAACCTAATGGACATGACAATGAGGTTTGAGATGAACCATATGATGAAGTAGATGGAAGAAAAGCTCCAGGAAAGTAGTAATGAATTGAATGCGAAAATGAAACAGAGCTAGGATTTGCTAAATCAGTTGGCAATTAATTACAGGAGAAACAAAAGGGATAGAACACCCTTCAATACAGAATATAATAGTTCCTCATCATCGAAGTATAGATGGAGGAAAGGAAAGCAGTAGTTGTTTAGGAAAGATACCTAAAAGTCAAAAAAGGAGGACTGAACCACGACCAAGGCCTATGGTTCGATACCAATCCATCAAGAGGGATTGGTATCAAACTATCCTACTTGGATGCAAATAGTCAACTCCTAGGCGATGGTGCTGGTTTGGATTCTAGATATGCTGTAGACAACCAAGATGTTGGAGGTCAAGCGACTGCTTTGTATTCGCTTCAAAGAGACCATGTACATGGATTTGGTGAATGAACGTTTCTCCAAGGGGAATCCAGGTATCGTGAGACTAACCGAGTGTATTTGTCGGGCAAAAACTCAAACCAAATTATGATTACTGCCATTCGGTCGATTTTCCCAAGTCAGATTTTACTGAAATGGTCAAGAGACTAATTAATAAGATTCAAAATCAAACAAATGGCGACTGGGGCCCCTTGCTCGAGTCAGAATCCATTCACGAATGAGATCCTATATCTGATGTACCCGAGTGGATATGCAATGCGAATGATGCCATTGTACGATGGGGAAACAGATCTGAGGCAACATATGTTGAAATATGAATGGCATATGGATTCTACCAAAGCAACTAATGCAGTAAGATGTCATTGTTTCCCGATTTATTTGGAAGGGGTGGCGACGATGTGGTTCACCTAACTACCAACAAGATCCATATCGTCCTACGAGCAAATTTTATGAAAGTTCATAGCAAAATTCCATATGCATTCAACCCATTTGAAGGATGTTATGTCACTTTCTAATCTCTTCAAGGAAGTGGGTGAAGGATTCTTTCATAGATTTCATAATGCAACGGCAGAAGTAAGCAATGCTCAAGAGCATATCGTATTGATGGCACTGGTTAGGGGATTCATCCTGATACTGATTTCAGGAGATGGTTAGAAATAAACCCGTACCGATGATGGATATTTTTTACGGGAAGGCTAATTTGTACCTATACCTAAAAGTGGCAGCACTCATGCCTGAAAAAATGATGCTTGGCATTAAGCTAAAGTGATACAGAATAATGTCACTATGAAACAATTCAAAGGATGCTCCAGAAAAGATGATGTGAATATAAAGAACCAAAGTGATGGACATGACAAAAACAACAAGTCAGATTCAGGGAGACATCCAAGAATCATAAAGTTTGATTATTATACTCTATTGAAAAACTCAAATGAACGCATTTACTTAGCCACCTAAGGTTAAAAGCAATATAGAAAGCCAGCTCCCAGAGATTCGACTAAGAGGGAAAAGAGATTTAGTAAGTTTTGTAGACTGTACAAGATACACAGTCACAACACCAACGAATGTAGGCATTTGTGTGATATGATCCAGGAATTGATTTATAAAAAAAAACTACAATAGTTTGTGCAAGCCCTATAGGATGGCGGGCAAATGAATTCTAACCCTTAGGGGCAAGCCGGCACTGGTGTTGATGAGCTTAGGTAGCTTGAGCAACGTCTTATGATTAACACTATAATTGTTAGGCTGCATCTAGCTGAGAAGAGTTAGAACAAGATGGAGGGGTATGTTGGTGCTCTAAAGCATGTTGTGAATAGGAGCTATTTCTCCATCGAAGATGGTGCTCCGGCAAAGCAGCTCAGAAGTGTGACAAATGATATTGTTTTCCATAATCGAGAATGGGGTAGAGGACTGGACTATCGATCTACTTGTTATTTCGACCATGATCAGACCTTCTGTTGTAAGGAAAGTTTTAGTTGATTATGGGAGTTCAGTCAACATTCTTTTCAAGAGAGCCTATGACCTTATGTTTTTAGAAGCAAAGGACTCAAAGCCATGTAAATCTCGGATCCAGGAATTTAATGGGACGGTTACTGAGCCATTGGGATGTGTGGATCTATCGGTGGCACTTGGAGAGGGCGATCGTAAGAAAGTGTGGGTCGTTTTTGTTGCGTTGGATATTTACTCTGCCTATAATTCTTTTTTGGGTCGAGCGGCCCTTGCTGGTTTCAGACCGACAGTTGCTTCTTAGTGTTTAACGATGAAATTCCCAACCGAGAATGGTGTGGGGACTGGTCAAGAGGATCAGGGGCTTGGCCACAAATGCTATGTCATCGAGTTGAAAGAGGTGAGGCGAAGATAAAAAGAAAAGGGTGTAGAGAGGACTCTCTACATTAAGGCTTTGGACACATAGCAATCAATGCCAGAGTCATGGCTTGGAGAAAACAGTTGGTTCCATATAGATATGGATCCGAGAAAAGAGTCGGTGGATGAAAGGGCTGCCCCAGTTGAGCTAACAATTAACATTTCGGTCAGCTAGGGTGATCCTATATGGGTCCGAAAGATTGGATGGCAGCTCGGCATGAGGATGATGAAGGAATTAGTTGGTTTTCTCCAGAAAACATGAATGTGTTCGCCTAAAGTCACTTAGATATATGTAGCATATCGCCGAAGATAGCAAGCTATGCATTAACTGTAAATCCAGAATGCATCCTGCTGAAACAGAAACACTACAGCCTGGGGTTGGAGAGATTCCACTGCACTTAAAGAAGAAGTGGAGAAGTTGAAAGAAAACGGCTTCATACGTGACACCCTATACCCTGAATGGGTATCGAATCCAGTTTTGGTGAAAAGGTCAAATGGGAAGTGAAGGACAATCATCGGCTATTTCGATTTAAATAAGCATGCCCAATGCACAACTTCCCACTTCCGAGGATAGTTCAGATGGAGAATTCGATAGTTGGACAGGAGCTGCTATGTTTATGGATGCATACTTTAGATACAATCGAATTCCTATGCACATATGAGACCAAGAACACACAACGTCATAAACCGATCTGGGACTATACTGTTATGTTGTCAAACCATTTGGATTGAATAATTCTTTGGAGAAACTTACCAAAGGCCACTGAGCAAGATGTTTAAAGATCAGATTGGATGCTCGATGGATGTATACATGGATGATATGCTCGTGAAGTCACGACGATTAGAAAACAATGTTGATGATTTGGTAGAGATGTTTAGTGTTCTTTGAAAGTACGGGATGAAGCTTAACCCTTTGAAATGCTCATTTAGCATTGCATTAGGGAAATTCTTAGGCTTCATCGTGAACTCTTATGGAATCGATGCTAATCCGGAGAAGATCAAAGCGCTGAGGAACATCCAAGCCCCAGAGACAAATAAAGACATCCAAAGCATAAATGGGAAGGTCGTCACTCTGATTCGATTCATTTCGAAAGCCACCGACAAATGATTCCCTTTCTTTGATGTAATCAAGAAAAGGAAAAGAAATTATGCTTGCGTGCAAGAATATATAGATGCATTCTAGGCTCTGGTGGATCATTTTGAGAGACCTCATATTCTATCAAAGCGCCTGGATGATAAGGGCTTGTTATTTATCTAGTAATGTCGGTGCATGCTTTAAGTGATGCACTCATGCATGAGGAGCCCTGAATCCAAAGACTAGTGTACATATTAGTAAGCGGTTGATAGGAGCAGAAATAAATTATCCAAAGTTGGAAAAGCTTGCATACTACATATTGATTGCTTCAAGGAAAGTCTGTCCCTGCTTTCACGCTCATCTGATCAAAGTTCTAACCGACCGGCCTTTGAGACCGGTCTTGCAACGGTCTGAGACCTCTAGAAGGCTATTGAAAAAGAACATTGAATTAAACCAATATGACATAACCTATCATCCTTGGAGAGTGACCCAGGGTCAAGCTTTGGCGGATTTCATCACTAAATACACTACGCGAGATGACACTCTAGATAGCATGGAGAACATAATGCCAGATGGAAGATGTACATAAATGGTGCATCTAATGAATGTTGGTTCGGTGTTACAATCATGCCAGTGACTCCTGAGGAACATCCGATTTTGTTATTCCCTGAAACTCGACTATCGCACAATGAATACTTAAATAGAATACGGGACTTTGATTGCAAGATTCAAGATTGCCAAGGAACTAGGAGTTAAAACTTTGCATATCTTATGTGATTCCCAACTAGTAGTATTCAAGTGCCGAAGGAATTTCGAGCAAAAGGAGCAAGGCCAACTCCTTATCTAAACCGAACCCTTGAGCTACTTAGCGACATTAAATATTACACAATAATGCATATTCCTAGAGAGGAAAATGCAAAGGCTGACTCTTTAGCTAAGTTAGCCAATTTTCAAAGATACATTGCTCATAGGCCTGGTTCTGGTGGAAAAATTGTTACTCTGATCATCGACCAGATGTATTTCGATTGGATCTTAGAGTTTGAACCCAAGAAGGAGCATGGATGACTCTAATAAAAACTATTTATATAGAGGAATCCTTCTAAATAGGAAAAACGAACAACGTCAACTCCTTCGTAATGCTTCAAGATTCAATATGCAAGAGGGAGTAGTTTACAAAAAAGGATTCTTAGTTCATATGCTTCAATGTGTTGCCAAAGATGAGGTCAAGCAAGTTTTGAGAGAAGTTAATGAAGGGGCCTATGGCGATCATGACGAGGGGTAAACCCCTGCGAAGAAGATCCTTCGTTATGTTTATTTCTGGCCAACTATCAACCAAGATGCGGGTCATTACACCCGTAAGTTTCACAAGTACCTAGATTTCAATAGCCCACCAATGGAGATTATGCAAATGGTCAGTCCCTAGCCGTTTGCTTTTTGGGGAATTGATATTATTGGGGTGTTGCTAATATCTAAAGGTAGCATGAAGTACGAGATCGTCATAATTGATTACTCCACCAAATAGGTAAGGCAAAGTCGTTCACTATAATCACTACAAAGAAAGTAATCAACTTTGTAGCTAGAAACATTATCTATCATTTTAGAGTTCCACAAATAATTGTTTCTAATAAAGGGACTCAATTCGACAACGTCGAGTTCAAAGATTTCTATAGCAGGTAATGCATAGAGAAGAGATTCACAACAATGGCATCACCCCAGGCGAGTGGACAGATCGAAGCAGCGAATAAGACCATCAAGTCCATTCTTAAGAAGAGATTGGAGAAGGCCAAGGTAAAGTGGGTTGATGAATTTTCATTAGCACTTTGGGATTATCGAACGACCCATAAGTCCACGACCAGCCACTCTATATTTGCCCTCGCATATGGGTCAGAGGTTATAATCCCGACTTAACTTGAAGTACCTCCCCATCGAGTGACTCATTGTAATCCACGAATAAATGAAGAGCTCCTCTTGGAATCTCTAGATCTGGTAAATGAGAAGCGTGATGAAGTTGACTTGAGAGCAGCCGCATATTAGAATCGAGTCACCCTATACTACAATACTAATGTCAAAACTTGAACCTTTGAGATTGGCAATCTCATTCTCAAATGAATCTTTCATGGCCTTGGGAACTTAGGCCCGACTTGAGAAGGTCCATATGCGATTGAGAAAAAGCTTGGATATGGCACATTCAAGCTAGCAATGGTGGAAGGGTCACACTCCCGAGGGTGTGGAATAGAGAGCACTTATGATGCTATTTCACTTCAATTTAAATTCATACATACTTTCCATATAACTAGACATAATCTTTTATTATTGATGTTTTATAAAAGGATTGACATTCGGGGTTCATAAATCTATTTGTACTTGATTTTACACTATGAATGTGTTATATTTAAATAAACTTGCTGTGAAAAATGCAGGTTTGCAAATTCCCGTAGATAGTGCTGACTAAACTTCCACGGTCTATAATCAGACGCATGAAGTTCAACCACATTTGGTGTCCGAAGATAGATGCCAAACAACTCCTTAACCTAGGAATTAGGGGCAAGAGTATTAATTCTCAATGGATGAATGAGATAGTTCGCCTTTACTGCTCACGCCAGGAGTTTGGTGAAGTATCCACACCTTGCTCAGAATAAGGCAAGAATAAAGGTCTACGCCTAGAGATAGGTGGGATCTTTTTAACTTTTATCAACGTTCGAAGTTGGGCTTGATCGAAGGCAAACATTCTGAATTAGGATGTTTAAACTGCTATGCTAAGTGATTAACTCCAACCGACACCTCGAGTTTTCCATGGTCAGTGAATGCACTTTAAGGTAGGATGTCCGAAGAGATATCTAAAGGTGAATTACTATGATTCACACCGGGAGATAGGCGCGATCGCACTCGAAACATCCTTGAAAGGGATGTCGAGTTAACCTTTAAAGCAATTGGAATTTGACTTAGTTCTAGATTAAACATGGTCGTATGCAGATAGACTTCCCAGAGATCATTCTTTGCTTAAAAACAACGAAATGGTCTAATCCGATAAAAACAACGAGAAATGGAACAAGCACATTAAATGTAAAGCACATTTCTTAAACACTTAAACAAATTCAAATAAAATCCAGATGAAACAAATAACTTTATTAGTCACATTAAGCAAAGTTCGATGGAAATATGAATTGAAGCAAAAAACAAAAATGTGAGCCGAACCTATACAAAACAGGCTTGAGAACAAAAAAAGCTAATCCCCTAATAGCACGATCAAAAATATGAAAAAGATAAGTGATTATTTATTGGTTTTCCTCCTCTTATCTTTCTTCTCCTTCTTCTCTTCCGCAAAAGATGGAACACTAGATCCCTCTAGTTGCTTCCTTGACCTTCCTTCACTCCCTTTACCCTTCAGAGTTGTGATCTGCAAAGGAATAGTAGGCACACTTTGAGTAACTTCGGCCATAGGAATTATTATTGTAGATTACCCGGTAAACCAACGGATAACGGAGGAAAGAAGAAGTCGGCCGGTTCTTGTTTATTTTTGCCGGCATCCACGACTTGTTCATCATGGATCTCTTGTAAGGTGGGCTTTATAACAAGCCTCGAGATCACCATCATTAAAACATCCTCATTGATCTGAATCTCTTAAAACTCACCGGTCCCTTCTTCATCCTAAGATTGGATCTTCTGTGCACCGGGACCAAGAGTATCACTAACTGGAATGCTTAAATTTATTTTAGAGTTAGCCATAACCATTAAATCACTCATTATTGCTGTTGGCCCTGATTGGGAGGTTTTTTTGGGAAGACTTGGAATTGCATGCCGGTTTGAAATTTAAAAAAGATGAAATCGGAGATTAGCGACATCGAACATCGTTATGTGTGCTCTCTCAAATAGGGTGAGACCAACGGTATATCTTTACAGGATTGAGGCTCAATGCGGGCAGGTATGCCACTCGAATTCCCCTTCTGAATAAAAGATAGCATACTTAGCTTATGGAGTTGCAGCGTCGTAACACCCCATAATTTGGCGTTAGTTATCTAGTTAGTTAGTAAGTTAATTAGTTAAGCTCCAAAAATCGAATTTTTGCAAATGATAGAATTTGACCATGAAACTAGCACCATTGTGTTCGTGGCGAAACTCCGAGCATCCTTTATATTTGGAGTTTTGCGATTGTAGTCCAAATGAAGAAGTTGCGAATAAAGAACGAATTCAGAACGAAATTTAATAAATAAGAAAAATTAACGTTTATGAATTAACCACTTAGGCCCATAGGTCGACCTGTCATTGGGACTGGTCGATCCTTTGCGGTCGATCGTTGCTCCATGGGCGGTTAACCGGTCGCTTTTATGCGGCCAGGGTTAGCCTAGGCCCCAACGGCCGGATTTAATATCTTAATCGAACAGTTATGGTTGATTCTACCGCCTATAAATTCAGGCTAGCCCACCCTTCTCTTCTCATATTTTTTTAGAGGCGGTAGTAAAGCTCTTCCATTTCTTCTTCTCCACATTCTTTCTAAATTATAAAGATAAGATATTTGTATCCACATTCATACAAATTGAAGAAGAATAGACATCTAATATAAGGAGAAGAGAAGAGAATCAACCATGTACGTATTTGAGATAATTTATATATTTATATTTATTTCTCTTTCTATCCCAAATCTCTTATCAGACATGTAATTCTAATGCATGTATTTACCCTTTTATACATATCTCTTGGACTAAAAGGGATTTGGATATGAATCAAAGGTTCTACTTCAGATTTGGAGATTTGGATTGCTTTTAAAAGATGAGGGGGAATTTTTATAGATTGTTACAATATGAAAATTATCCCGTTGGTGTTTATTTGATTTTTATGCCTAATTAGATAATTGTGTATGAGTTGTAGGCAACAAATTGAATATGATTTGAATATAATAAATATTGCTTACGTATTCCTGTTTATGAATTGATTTAGAATTGTTACAACCTTATTTGAAAATCAGTCCTAAAGTTTTGAATTTTGAATATTGATTTGAATGAAATTTATTCCAGATCTGAAATAGGTTGTATAATACTATTATAAATTTGGATTATTGCCCTAATCTTGTCGGAATTAAAACTTTTCTTTGTTTGGAATTATTGGAATTCAGATCAATTTAATATTTGTAAATTGGTTTGATTCCTTTCCCTTTAAGAAAAATACAGCTTTTGATGTAATAGGGAATAGATGCAAATTGAAAGAGAAAGAGGTATGTAAAGTATAAATTAATTGTAGTTTACACTATCTATTTTAGTAATAAAAAGAAACGATTATTCCTTGTAATTTCAAACAATGTAATCTTTTAAAGTTAAATTTTTTTGGGGCTAATTTATGGAAATTTAAGAGGTCAATTATTTTGGACAGAATTCTAATAATTTAACATGGAAAAGATTACTGCGCTTATAATCACTAAATAAAAAGCTAATAATGATGCTTGCACATAATATTTGAATTTAGGATAATAAACTAATGGGATAGGAATTTAAAAGGTTGTATCTCCAAGAAATGGGAATAAATGATTACAAGTATGGTAGTTGCAATAATTTATACAGTGAATGGATCAATTATACCGATAAAAATGGAATTGGAATAAAAGTTTACTAATTTGAAATTAGTAATCATACATAAATGTCTTAGGAAATATCTGTTTCGGTTTCATGGACAAATTGACATTTGTGAGCATTGAACGGAGATTAATGGGTATATAATATTTAAGGCAAATCTTATTATCTTAAATAAAAAGGGAATTGGCAAGCTAAGCCCAATGTCTACCTAAGATAATATAAATAAAGGCTTAGAAACGTTAATTGGAGTTATTAGGTTATTGATGCGAGGTCAGTAGTCACTCGGTTGAAGGCATCCCTTCACTTTGAGGTTACCAGCAGTCGGGTGTGCTTACTACTTATGTAAGATATCACTAATCCTACGAACCATGACGATGTGAAAGATTGGGCCCGCTTTCATAATTGGAAAGTATTAAATGGTCCAAAGTTGGAAATAGAATTGGCAAGGGATATCTCTATAGGGGTTCGCTTCTGGGTTTAGGTATTAAGTGGCTGTAGGGTCTGCCGCTCTCCTTAATGGAAGCATTAAGTAACCTAGTAATATTCCAAATAAGTAAGGACGTCTTAAAAGGGGTTTACTTCAGTGTAGAGGTAATAAGTAGCTATAGGGCCCTCCTTACCAAAAGAAGTAACCTAATGAAATTCTCTGTTTATAATTAAGAGTGATGGTGGATATATCGGGAAGGGTTCGCTTTGGGTTTGAGGTCTTAAGTGACTGAAGGGTTCGCCTCTTTCTTGTAAAAGAAGTAATAAGTAGCCTAATGAGACTTCCAAGTAATATCAGGTAGACAATACCAATGAGGAGTTCCCCTTGGGATTAGGTATTAAATGACAAAGGCCTATCTATAAATAGGTGTTAAATGGTCAGGGGTCTGCCTAGTCCTTATTAACGAGGTATTAAGTGGCTTAGATACGGTCTCTCACATTGTTAAGGCCATAATAACGATAGTACTATTAAGGAGCATTCCTTAGAAATAGGTATTAAATGATGGGGTTACCTTAAATAAGGTATTAAATGACCAAAGTCTGCCTATTTTCCAATAAAATGTATTAAGTAGCTTGGTTACTATTTATTACATGGCTACGATGTTATCGACGATAGATGCGGTAATAGTTGGACACTAAATGTTGGAAGCCTTAAATAGTGCTTAGATATCTTTGTAGCTTGGACCCATTGACAGTTGACAAAATTGTTAGGAAACCATCTTGGAAATAGGTCTTAAATAACAGGGTCTACCTTGATCAAGATCCTAAATGGTAGAGTATGCCTATTTCTCTTTTAAAAGTATTATAGAAGTGCACTTCATATTTAGAAGTATTAAGTGGAAAAAGGGTTTGGAAGTATTGCATGGTTGATGAGGCTTCATCGGTATTTTGCATCTTGGGAAGCGGTAGGTAAGCAATTGTGTGTGCAATGCAAGGTTTGATTTGAATTGTTAACCTTGACGGACATAACATTAAATGGAAACCAGTCGGTATAAACATATAATATGGATAGTTTATATATTTTTCCAGTCAACAGAACGTTGTTCTAACCCCCTTTTCTCATTACGACCCACATGATAGAATTTAGGGGAATAGGTCGCTGGAGCTGGATGTACTTCGTTGTTGGAGAAGACTTCTTTCTCTCACGCTCGATGGTGATGTGATAATCTGCTATCCAAGGAATACCACAATATTCTTATCTTATTATTGTTTTCGTTGTGAATTTAGATTTATATCAATCTTTGATAATGCTCATGCTTATTTACAGGTACAAAATCCAATGATCTATGCTTTGATTGACTTAGGTTTCAATTTTTGTCGAAATTTAGGCCCATTAAGGTACGGGTTGTTACATTTGATATCAGAGCGAGGTTAGTGGATTAGAGGAATTAAGATAAATCGAGAGATCGTATTCCTTCTTTCCATCTAGCAATATTATATTCTTACCCTAGATACTAAAAGCTCTGTCTACAGAAGTAGATGCATTTCCACTTTAAAGGAACGGATAGAGCAACAATGGGTTTGAAATATCTTAGAGCTAAGATTTTCGCGCTGGCTCACCCTATGGAGTGCTGACAATGTGTAAAGCGCTATTGATGAAGAACATGAGTATGACATATAGCTGAATCCCAAGGCCGAAGGTGTTCGACTTGACGGTTGAGATTCTAGCTACCTTGTGATTTTGGATTTCAAATTTGAGTTAGAGATACGTATTTATTCCAAATGGACGGGAATTAGAGTCTGTATGTAGCCACTGTTTGGAAGCAAGTTTGTGCGAAGATGCATTCATTGATTACCTCTTTGACGACAAATTGGATTTTTATTCGGATAATTAGTGTTAGTTCCTTAGTCTAAAACCTATCAGAGAATTTTTATAAAGATGTTTTGAAAGTGCCTTAGACTTGGGAAAAGGAGTTTCCAAAGGATTTATTTTCTCAAGGATTTATATTATAAATTTTGTTTTAGGTATGTTTTGAAATTTTAATTTTCAAAGAAACACATATACCACTAAGTTGGTCATGTCAAGAAATTCTTAGTTTATAAAAGATTAAATCTTTAAATTCTTCAATATTTATATATATTAGTAAAGGCTTGATATTGATTTTTCAAAGTAGTTTTCCAATTTAGGAAATTCATATTTATAAAGATTTTTGGAAACCCTGAAATATTTATATATATAGTTTGGCTTTCAAAGGGAAGTTTTGTATGAAATAGTTTCTGTTATATATAAAGGAGCATATATTTAGCTCAGCCATTTTTTGTTTCATAAAATCGAAGTTTTTATATGTTCTTTCTATAAGGTACAAAAAAATAGGAATGACTTTCAATTTTTTTGGGGTATGTGGTCTGAAATGTTATTGTACCCACCAGCTATTGGAAGAATATTTTCATGCGAAGTAGGCAGGAAATAGCAGTTGAAATATTTTTGATTTTTTGGAAGTGTTGTTGGTTATAACTATTTTGTTAAGGCTATCGCAATCTTTCCAAGGAAGGGTCTACAAGATAAGGTGAATATTATCGTGTGGATGGTAGAATTTTTTTGGATGAGTTAAGCTGAAGATGGTGTGCAGAACGCTCATTAGAATGCTAATTAATTTAACTTGCCCTATTGGGTCCAGTTCGGACCGTGCCTAAATTTGGGCTAGCAGGCAATTGCAAGCGGTTGACCTAATAGCGGTCGCTCGCTAGGAGGATTTGGTTCGAACCCGAACCTAGAGCGTGATTATAAGTGTGTCCAAACCATCAACCGCCGCACCCCCTCATTCTCTTCTTCCCTCTCCATTTTCAACCAAACCCCATTTCTACCTCCTCTTCATCTACTTAACCAAAGCCTCTTTCCTCCATTCCTCCACCAAGTGACGCTTAAATTCATGCATGTCGAATCTTGCCCCCCACCACCGTGGATCTAAACCCTATTCTTCCTTTTTCCAAATGCTTCTCAGCCCATGGCACCACTACACATTAGTGGCTCTTTCTTTCATCACCCTGTCCTCACCCTACAAGATGCGACTTGGCTTAACCGGAGCGAGCGAAAGACCTCCACTTATTTTGTTGGAACTAAGGACTTTGATTTTGTCCATCGGTGACCAGTGAAATTCGGAGATTTCACCGCTCTTCGGCTTGAAGAGCTTTTCATCGCGACGGGACTTGCACTAATCCTTCACTTCAAGACTTATGAGTAAGAACATTACCCATGCTGCGTTCGTCTTTTTGATGCACAGATAGCGTAGAAATTTGATGATGGCAATAGCTATATTGATTCCAAGGCAAAAGGAGCTCGGATCGAGATGACAGATGATGATCTCTCTTGGATTTTCGAGATATACGCAGTAGGTATAGATTTGGATGACATAGTGATGGCTGATCTTGAGATTCTACAGCAGATCTTTTCTAGATATTCGGTGATTGGAGGACTCACAACTTGCAGCTAGTTGCGGTCTCGTCGTGCGCATCATTGAGCACAATATCATTATAAAGAAGGGAAGCTTTGACTAGATATATACCTTAGTGCAGAGAGCCACCTATGCTATAATTGGCAGCATAGCCGTCAATTGGGCTCATATTTTGATGCTATATATGGTCAATCAGGGAGTTGGTACCCCAAGGACTCACTTTACATTTTTCCATCTCACTCGAATGTTTAGGCATTATGAGGTAAATTTGAGCGGAGAGTTGGTGATGAGGAAGTTCCCCCCCCCACATTGACCGGACCACTATAAAGAGGATGAATATTTCTTTGCTGCCTGTTGCACAACCAATACCAACACATGAGTAGCAGCACAGCACCAGCAGAAGGGACACCGTAGGGCACCGGGGGATACTTGAGTCCTAAGCTTGTTACTATCCATCTGGTTCAGGCAGAGCTCTGAGAGGTTGGGGCAGAGTAGCAGCATAGAGGCATGAGATTGGGGGCATAGCCGCCAAGCCACGACCATTCCACGGTCACGACAATGGCTCGAGCTCTAGCCGTGAAGCGAGACCTTCTCATAGTTCGTAGGTGGTGTTTTATTTCGGATTTTTGTATCTTTTTATTTCAAGCATTTTTTTCTTTTATTTTAGGTTGTTAGGTTGTAAAACTGTTAGTTGTCTCTTGTAAATGGTACGTATGATATTATGAGTTTCTATTTATTTTCTGTGTTATTGTTCTGGACATGTGAACCACTCGTATATATGCAGAGTAGAAAAGCAATATAAATATGGGAATCTCGTAAAGACACTTAACTAACAATAAATGCAATATAAGACTGGAAGTTTAGAATAGCTGGAAAATTTTAGCAAATGACATGATAAATTTATTTTGATATATCGGGTCATTCCTCATGTTCCCTAAAAGCTAAAAAATTTGAATAACAGATGTGTTGACATTTTTATAAAAAGTGTCAATTTTTTTGGTAAAGGTTAATTATGGAATTTGGTCTATGAGTTTAGCGCATAACTAACTTTCGACTATGCTGAAATTGTGGCCTAATTAATCATAATTTATGAGAAAAAATATTTTAAAAAAATTCCCCTTGATTTGAAAAGTATGTTCAGAAAAAAGAAAGAAAAAGTTTTGTGTTTTAGTTATTTTTGTCTTGAATTATTTTCAGAGTTTCTGTTCAAAACTTGATTTTAATGGAAAATGTGCGTCTAATTATTTTGGGATTTTATTTTTTAAATGGCATAAAAATTTGAAAAGTGAGAAAGATTTTTGTGATAATTTTGATCTTGAAGATCACATGTTAGGCGTATGGAACGCAATTAGAGTTTGAATTTTGAATTTGGCGATGCATTAGGGTTGACGATGCCATAAATGCATGGATAATAAGGGAAAAGTTGTTTTAGCCTTCGAATTTCTATTTTCATACCTTGTCGATGACGTGGGTGAATCTATTTTTACACTTAATACCATTTTAGAACTTGAAAATAAGCCTCCATATATGTTTTTTGCGTGGGAAATTTGGAGAATATCCGAGGTAACAAGGAAATTTTCTACTATACTACAAGAATAGGAAGATTATAGCATGGTAAGAATGTTAAATTCTCCACCTAAACTCCTTTTTGGCATAGAGTATAGTTTAAGAAGCGATTTTTCAATGCGTTGAATTATTGGATGGTAGGAAGTGGATGCAAAATTTGTTTCTTCATACTTCTATTCATAGGAGTATGGGGGTTTTGGTTGAAAAGTTTTTCAAAAAGATGCATACATATAGAACCGCCATTATATATCTAAGTTGTTTGCATCATGTTTTCTAAAAGTATTTTGCAAAAGAAATGCATTCATACAGGAGGATTTGATTTAGATTCATTCAGTATAAATTTTTTCTGTATAGTGGTACAGTAACACACCATGCACTTGTGCATGTTTGGTTGCAGAATTCGTTGTACACTCATTTTTTGTGTAGTTTAGGATAATTAGGAGTCAAAACTTTGACTTAGTCGTTGGTGAAATTTCGGGGTCGAAATTCTTTTTAAGGGGGGAATAATGTAACACCTCGTAATTTTGTATTAGTTATCTAATTAGTTAGTAAGTTAATTAATTAGGCCCCAAAAACGGAATTTGTGCAAATGATGGAATTTGATCATGAAACACGCACCATTGCATTTATGTGAATTTATGAGCAATTTTCAATTTGCTGTTTTGCGATCGGAGTCCAAACAAAGTTACAGACAAGAAGCAAATTCGGAAGGAAAAATATAAATAAGAAAAATTAAGACTTATTAATTAATCGCCCGATCCCATAGGCCGACCTATTATTGGGACCGGTCGACCCCTAACATTAGACCAGTGCTCCATGGTTGGAACCGATCACCTTCAGGCGGCTATGATCAGCCTAGGCCACAACGGCTTGGGTTTAATATTTTAAATCAAATGGTTCTGGTTGATTCTAGCGCCTATAAATTCGGGCCTTGCCCTGCCTTCTCTTTTCATATTTTTCTAGAGGCAATAGTGAAGCTTTGCCATTTCTTCTTCTCCACTTTCTTTCTAAATTATAAAGATAAGATATTTATATCTATATTCATACAAATTGGAGAAGTATAGAAATCTAATAAAAAAGAAGAAGAGAATAAACTCTACGCGCATTTGAGGTAATTTATATATTTATATATGCTTGTATCTATTTTCTCTCCCTATCCCAAATCTCTTCTCAGATTTGTAATTCTAATATATGTATATACCCTTTTATACATATATCTTGGATTAAAATCGATTTAGAGATGAATTAAAGATTCTATTTCCGATCAGGAGATTTGGATCGTTTTTAAAAGGTAAGTGAGAAATTTTATAGATTGTTATAATACGAAAATTATCCTGTGGGTGTTTATTTGATTTTTTTTTGCCTAATTGGATAATTGTATATGAGTCGTAGGTAGCAAATTGAATACGATCTAAATATAATGAATATCGCCTACGTATTCTTGTTTATGAATTGATTTATAATTGTTTACAACCTGATCCGGAAATCAGTTCCAAAAGTATGAATTTAAAATATTAATTTGAACGAAATTTATTCCAGATCTGAAATAGATTATATAATAATGTTATGGATTTGGATTATTACCCTAATCATATTGGAATGTAAACTTTTCTATGTTTGGAGCTGTTTGAATTTAGATATGTTTAATATTTTTATAAATTAGTTTAATTTCTTTCCCTTTTAGAAAAATATAATGTATTATCTAACAAGGAATGGATGCAAATAGAAAGAAATAAGATGTGTAAAGCATGAATTTATTATAGTTTACACTGTCTATTTCAGTAATAAAAAGAAATGATTATTCCTTGCAATTTCAAACAATATAATCTTTTAAAGTCAAATCTTTTGTTTTGGGCTAATTTATGGAAATTATAGCAGATAATCTTTTTAGATATGATTCCAATAACTTAACAGGAAAAGAATATTTTAGTGAAGATATATTAATAGAATATTAATAGAATATATTTAATGAAAATAAATATATGTACATAATTTACTACGCTTATAACAATTAAATAAAAAGCTAATAACAACACTTGCACATAATATTCGCTTTAGGATAATTAACTAATGGGAAAGGAATTTAAATGGTTGTTACTTCAATAAATGGGGAATGAAAGGTAATAAATACGGGAGTTGCAATAATTTAATAGAGTAAATGGATTAATGGGACTGATAAAAATTGAATAAATACAAAATATTACTGATTTGAAATAGTATCATACATTAATGTCTTAGGAAATGCCCATTAGGATTTCATGGACAAATCGACATTTATGAGCATTGATCGGGATTTATGGATAGATAATATTTAAGGTAAATATTATTGCCTTAAATAAAAGGGAATTAGTAAGCTAAGTTCAATTTCTACATAAGATAATATAAGTAAAGGCTTAGGATGGTTAATTGGACTTAGTAGATTAGTGATGCGAGGTCACTAGAGTCTTTCGATGGAAGACTGCCCTTCACTTTGAGACTACCAGCAATCGGGTGTACTTGCTACTGATGTAAGATATCACTAATCCTCCCTTGAAAACATGAGAGATTGGGCCTGCTTTCTTAACTAGAATGTATTGAACGGTCCAAATTTGGAATTAGGATGGTGAGGATATCTCCATAAGTGTTCGCTTTTGGTTTGTGCTCTTAAGTGGTTGTAGGGTCCACCTCTCTCCTAACTGAAAGTATTAAGTAACTTAGTGAGTTTCCAAATAAATAAGCAAGTCTCAAAAAGGGTTTACTCTAGCATTGAGGTATTAAGCAGTTGTAGGGCCCGCTTGAATACCGAAAGAAGTAGCCTAATAAGATTCCATATCTATAACTAAGAGTGATAGTGGATATCTCTGGAAGGGTGCGCTTCGGTTTTAGGGTCTTAAGTGGCTGAAGGGTTCGCCTCGTTCCTATAAAAGAAGTATTAAATGGTCCAACGAGATTTTCAAGCAATGTCAGCTAGATAGTACCAGTAAGGAGTCCACTCTGGGTCATGTATTAAATGACAAAGTCTTACCTATAAATAGGTGTTAAATGATCATGGGTATGCCTAGTCCTTATTAATGATGTATTAAGTGGCTTGGGTACAGTTTCGCACATTTCTAAGGCCATAATAAAGATAGTACTTTGAGGAGCGCACATTGGAAATAGGTATTAAATGATGGAGTCTTCCTTAATTAAGGTATGAAATGACAAAAGTCTGCCTATTTTCCAATAAAAGTTATTAAGTGGCTTGGGTACTGTTTATTCCATGGCTACAATTTTATTGGCGATAGATGCGGTAGCAGTTCGACCTTAAATATCAAAAGCCTTAAATAGTAGTTAAAGGTCTTTGTCGCTAGGACCCACCAACTATTGATAATATTGTTACGATACTACCTTAGGAATAGGTCTTAAATGACGACGTCTACCTTGATTTAGGTCTTAAATGGTAGTCTGCCTATTTTTCTTTTAAAAGTATTATAAAAGTCTGCTTCATATTTAGAAGTATTAAGTGGAAAATGGGTTTGGAAGTATTAGGTGGTTGATAAGGCTTCATCGGTATTTTGTACCTTGGAAAGGGGTAGGTAAGCAATTATTTGTGTAATGCAAGGTCGGATTAGAGTTGCTAACCTTGATGGACATAACTATTAAATGGAAATCAATCGGTACAAATTTATGTTGTGGACAGTTTAATTATTCTTTTAGTCTCTAGAACATTGCTCTAACCTCCCTCCTCATTACAACCCGCGGGATAGAATTTAGAAGAATAGGTCACTAGAGCTGGATGTGCTTTATTGTCGCAGAAGTCTTCTTTCTCTCATGCTGGATGCTAATGTGACATTCTATTATCTAAGGATTACCACCAATTCCAAGGTAGTGGTCGCAGTCAATATTCTTATCATATTATTTTTTCCACTAGATTTCTATCAATCACTGATATGGTTTATGCTTATTTGTAGGTACAAATCAACGATTTGTACATTGATGGACTTGGGTTTTGATTTTTGTCGAAATCTAGGCCCATTAAGGTATGGGTTGTTAAGGTGCATCAGGATTATACCCAGGATCTAATGAAGTGATGGAGATAGCTGGAGGCCCAGAAGTAAGGCCTGTAGTGGTTTCCTGAAGAGTAGTGCCAGAAACTTCGGCTTAGTCATTTTGAACTATGGTAGCCAATTCTAGGAGCAAAATGAGCTCATCTGCTCAGAGTGCCTCAATTTCCCCTGCATATAGGATTTATTTCTCTATCTTCATCAAGTATACTTCATCTGCTCTTGAATGTTCTGGCTCTTCCATCACAATCCTCTCTAATGCCATCACTAGAGTAGGGGGATAAGCTTTTCCAAGCTACACTAAATCTCTGAATTTAAGAACATTGGCCTTGTAATTAGTATTGAGTGGACCGAAGCTATCCATACTCTGTTTCTCTACAGATGCCCCCAATTCATCTTCTCTTTTTGTCTTGTATAGTGCATTATCTCTCTCCTTGCACGCATCCTCTGTCTCCTTGTATGCATCGAGCAATCCTTTATTGTAATTATAAGCAGTTTGAAGAGCCTTATCCTTCTCTTTCTTTTCTCCTTCAAGTTGTTCCTTTAACGCTTTCATCTCTTTAGCGAAATCATGAATTCAGTGGTGAACGGACTTCACTTTGATTAGATGATTCTATCTTTCTTGCACGATTGCAGCATTTAAAACTCTAACTTTTTAATCAGCGCCCTCCTTTTCCTCCTTTAACTCGGCGTCTTCTTTTTCTAAATGGGAGACGATTTTGTCATTCTGCTTCGCGATGAGCTTCATTCCTACGATCTCAACCCCTTGATTCTTAGAATACTCTGATATTACTTAGCCATCCTCCTCCAAGTAAAATACTGATCATACACAACACCAACGTACGCAACTATTCATCTATGATGTATGTAGGAATATCTTTCAAGTTCGAAACAAATTGCAGGCTTTGAAATTGGTCTTCAGAAAGTGACGTTGTAATTCGTTAAACTGAGGATTTATAGTGATCGGTTGTTCTTTTTCAATGATAGGTTTTTCAATTGGCTTTTCAATAGGTGCCATTAACAAGAAAACTTGTCAACGTTCTTGAAGCTACGTAGTTAACAAGAGGGATTGTTAACGCTACAAAAGAAGATTGTTAGAAGTGAGCACTTCCTTCGGAACCCCTTTCGATTAGGTTGAATTGGACCAATTATTCGTGGAGGGTGGTCTTATGAAAATACAAACGGTAGTTAATAGATTCAATTAACCCTATCCGAGTGCAGGTTAGGGAGAAAGCATCCCTTTCAAAATCCCTTTATGAGCGAGTCAAAAGAGATTATTCACAACAGACATTCATTTCCTTCGATTGTTTCGAAAGATCTATTCTACCTTAAGGAGATGTGCTTACTTTGACAACATTATTTATGCTCTTTTGGAAAGAACTCCTTCAGAAAAGTTGTATGTACTATAGTATGTGTACACCTTTCAAAGGTATTCATCCGTGTAGCATAACTTAACATTTACACATTGAATCCCTTCTGAATCGTCCCTTTAGACCAAGTCGAAAGTAGATTGGCTCTTTCTAAGTGGTCTTAGTGTTCAATCTTTAAGCTCTATATCCTATATGCAATGGAGTATCATCTCAGATAACATAAGTTTCATGGACTTGTTTAGACCGAAACATCATGTGGTCATTGTTTATCATTTGATATTAAACGTAATAATAATATGATTCGTCCGCACATTATCCAAGTTGATCTCATTGCATCGCATAAGTCAAAAGAAATTAAGAAGGTAAGCTAGCATCATGTGCAATTGATCATTAGTCGAACTAATGATCGTGATCTTTCTTATGATCAAAATCTTTATTTAATCCATGCACTTCCTCTTTTAACATAAACCCAAATTGAGTTACAAGTAATAAAGCTTTTTCCAACTTGATTTAGGGTTACAAAGACTGGATTTGCTAAGAAATAGGAGGAAGAGTTTTTATTCTCCAATTTGGTCCCCCAAAATCGGACCTCTGGGATCGTATTTATAGCTGCAGATCACCCCACTTTTCACTCATCCTTTCTCTTCAGTCGAAAGGCCTTCCTCTAATCTTCTACGTGCATCCTTTCGGCATGGTCGAAAGACCTTCCTTTATCTTTCTGTGCATCCTTTCGACATGGTCGAAAGGCCTTCCTTCATCTTTCTACGTGCCTCCCTTCGACATGGTCAAAAGGTCTTCCTTTATCTTTCCATGCGCCTCCTTTCGACATGGTCGAATGGCCTTCCTTCATCTTTCTGCGTTCCCCTCTTTTGATGCGGTCGAAAGGCTTTTCTTTTGAGCTTTCCATCCATTCTTATGCCTCCATTTTTCATTCTAGACCTTCCAACCAAGTCAAATAGATCACCTTAACACCTTTTCATTGACGTTAAAGTTCGAGTGCCTCTTTTACTTTGCTTTTTACTGGACTACTTTCGCCTTCGTCGGAATGGGGGTAGAAGTACTCTTCGCTTTGTGTTGCTATACTGTTGCAAGTGAGATATGAGTTGAGCTTTTGCATTGCTTCTAAAGGTATGGAGATTGGTAACTGGGTCTTAGTGAAAGGACTCTTGGACTTCATGTATAATTTTATCATGCCTTTGATGGGTTTCAACCATTTTGAAAGGCTTGCTCTTTCTTTCGAAAGGTGCATTGGAATCACTTCTTCAAATAGTGAATTGACAACGACAAAACCCTATGATTTTCTTATATATGTGAATCCATCTGCTTGAAAGGTCTAGATGTAGTGGAAGGGTAACCATGCCTAATTTTCTCCCCCTTTCAAAAGCTTTTGTCATGTTTGTCATTTGTAATGGCATCTGGTGCTTGCAACTCCTTTGAAAGCGATCTCAACACGTACGAAACACTACTCTTTTTGGACTTTGGCAAAACCCATGTCTTCAATTTTGTTGAGACTATCACTTTTATAAGCCTTCTTTCATACACTTATTCTTAAGTGGATTTTATGGTTAACATTTTGCCCCCTCCCCCTTGTATGAAAGAAGTTTTTGTTTTTTAGGACAAAAATTTAATAACTACTTCGTTACTAATAACCTCATTTTCCTACAAAATTCAATGTAAATAACATTTTCTATTGCTAAATCATGACTTATATTAATATACGCTTCATGATTTAGCAATGAAGTTAATATAATAGTGCTTCTAAACCATCAAGATTAATTAGTCATCATCTTGAGTTAATAAAGGATAAGAAATCTATAGTTGTAAACGATTGGGATCTAAGAACTTTTGTCTGGCAATATTAGAAGTCCCACCATCCAACTTTTATAGTTAAAATAAATTTGACTCCCATGAGGTTAATAGTAAATCAGGCATATAATAATTGAAATCTCAGAACCTTCCACCGGAGATAATAGATGTCTGGTAAATAAAGGCCATGAGCTACCATTTGGAAAATAAATCATTGCAAATCACGAATCCTTATTTGAAGATAAGTAATAGGTATTTAGAAACCCCTATTGGAAATAATAATAATCCAAGGATCAAGATTCAGATGTTGATAAATGGTGTTCAAAGTAGTAAATCAATGACCCTAATTTGGGTATTAAAAAGATAAACTCAAAGTTTTAATTAAAGACTAGAAGTTTATTATAATCTCAATACCAATGGCTTTAAAACCCAGATTTTGGAATTAACAGATAAAATCCAAAAATTGATGGTAAAATACCCAAAACCCAAGTTCATGTATTAGGAATTCCAGAAATCTAAAGACCATATTCGAGCATCAGTCAGTGAAGTTCAGAAGTCAATAGTAAGAGATCCAGAACCTTGATTTGGGTTTTAGTAATTAATAACCAGAAATGGCATTTATAATAGAAATATTGAACCCAAATTAGGGTATTAATGGTGGATAACCATAAATCCAAAATAATTATCTTCATAATTGAATTGTTAAGCCCAAATTCGGGCACTAATGATTGAAGTTCAGTAATCAGGAGTAATAGTCCCAAAACCCAGATTGGGTATGATAAAGACCATAGGTTATTAATAAAGACCCCTAAACCCTGATTCGAATATTAATAAGTGAAGTCTTGAACTTAATAATAGATGGCCCAAAACCTAGATTCAGGTATCATTAAGTGAAGTTTAGAAATTCTTCTTTGATAATCAATTGGAGGCTGTAGATTCATTTTAGGCCTTCTGCTCTGAACCACTCCTTGGGCTTATGTATTACCCTTTAGGCTTTGTATGTTGTTGCTATATGGTTTGTTGCTTCTTGAGCTTGGGCATCTTAGTCAATGGTTTGATATGCCACTTCTTGGGCTTAGACGTCTTAGTCCGTGTTTTATATGTTGTTTCTTAGGCTCAGACGTTTTAGTTCGTTGTTTGATATGTCACTTCTTGGGCTTGGATGTCTTAGTCGGTTGCTATTTGGTGAACACGATTAGCTTATCCATAAGCATGACCCAAAGGCTTACCTAGTCTCCCTCCAGGAGGCACCTTGACCTGGCCATAGTATGGCGTGGTCAAGGGATGGTCGATGCTTTAACCTGACCATAGCGTGGCATGGATAAAGGCTTACTCTAACCTCCCTCAAGGAGGCACCTTGACCTAGCCATATCATGGCGCGACCAATGGCTTGTCGATGCTTTAACCTTGCCATAGCATGGCGTGGATATAGCCTTACTCTAACCTTCCTCCAGGAGGTACCTTGACCTGGCCATAGCATGGCGCGGCCAAGGCTTGTCGACGCTCTAACCTGGCCATAGCATGGCATGATTAAAGGCTAACTCTAACCTCCCTCTAGGAGGTGCTTTGACCTAGCCAACTTGGCATGGAGAAAGGATTTAACCATTAAAGGTAATGTCCAAGTACAAGGAGAATTTCACTCCTAACCATGTAGACTGTTCTTTTAAAGGAAGAGGTGCAATATTCATTCATTATAGGAAAATATTGTCACAAGTGTTCCGTATTCCATGTTCTAGAAACCATATTGTTGTTTGATTGACATAACTTGGAAGATCCAGGGGAGATTACTTTGCATATAATTAAGGGGCCTTTCCAATTTGGTCCTAGTTATCCATCTGTAGGATTTCTAATGTTTGCCATCATCCTTCGGAGTACTACGTCTCCCTCTTGAAATGATCTTGTTTTCACTTTTGAGTTGTAATATTTCAAAATTCTTCTATGATATTCTATAGTTCGGACATAGCTGCTTCATCTCTCAATTCGTGTATTAAATCTAGAGATTCTTTCTTCAGCTCTTGGTTTGGACCAAATGCATATGCAATCCTTCGATGTGAGGGTATCTAAATTTCAATTGGTAACATCGCCTCACGCTCATGTTAATGAATTGGAAGTATGTCCCATTGCTGTTCTAGTGGAGGTTCGATAAGCCTAGAGTATAAGTGGCAATTCTTCTATCCAATTTCTTTTAGCTTTATTCAATCGCATTTTCGGGATAGTCTGAAAAGTCTTATTTGCAGCTTCAACGGCCCCATTTTCTTTTTGATGTGCCATGGAAGAAAAGCTTTTAATAATCCCATGCTTACGACAAAACCGAGAAAACTCTTCACTTTTAAATTGCGTTCCGTTATCTCATATAATCTTATGTGGGATTTCAAATCTGGTTACAATGTACTAAATGATGAATCTAAGAACCTTCCTAGAAGTGATTTTGGAAAGTGGTTCCACTTCTACCCACTTAGTAAAGTAGACAATGGCGACTACAACATATTTTTCTCCTTCTTTAGAAATTGGCAATGGCCTGATTAAGTCAATTCCTCATATATCAAAGGGCCATGAACTTGAAATCGGGATTTAGTGGCAATTAGGGGATCTTTGAGTATTTATGACATCTCTCACATCTCCTTACATATTCAGTAGCTTGACTTGCCATTCAAGGCCAATAAAAATCTTGTCTTATTATCTTCTTTGCCAACTTTGCCCCAACGGAGTGGTCTCCGCAAAATCCTTCATGCGCTTCCACCAACAATTTCATCCCATCTTCCAGACTCACTCATCTTAAGTAAGGTAGTGCATAACCTTTCTTCTAAAGAACTCCATACACTGTTGTGAAAGTTGGAGCCTGTCGTCTGACTTTCCTAGCCTCTCCCTTGTCAGATGGCAACAACCCTTTAGAAAGATATTTAATAATAGGCAACATCCAAGTATTATTATAACAGTCATCTATCCTTGGCTGATCAATTCTCTCATTTGAGATTTCTTCATTAATTTCCCTTTCTTCCCTCTCTTGCGACATGGCTTGGGATCTAGTTAGGACTAATAGTTCCTTTCCTTTTTCGTGTGTTCCTACTTTAATACTTGGATTTGCTTGGTACCCTACTGGCACAATTTGTGTTTCTAGGGCTCCCCTTGAACTACCTAACTTTGCTAACGAGTCCGCGTGTGAGTATTCTCCTCTTGGAACTTGATGTATAGAAAAATCTTCAAATAAAGCGAGCATCTTCAATATATTCTTTACATATAGAGATAGCTTGATGCCTTTAGTTTGATATTCTTGCTTTATCTGGTTTACCATTAATTATGAATCACTAAAGATTTGCATTCGTGGGATTTTAAGCTCTAAAGCCAAAGTTAATCCTGACACCATTGATTCATATTCGGCTAATTATTTGTTCTAAGAAACCCAAATTTCATGGCATAGTGATGTGCACGTAAATGTGCATATATTTACATCCATATTTTATCTTTTTTTATTTAAATAAACATCATATTTTGGCATTTTAACATGTTTAAAACCAAAATTCAATTATTTCCAAACCATCATATTTTCATCTTCGTTCAAGGGCAAAACGGTCATTTTTGTGCATGTGTCAATGTAAGAATTTTTACTTGGACATTTTTTGATAATTTTTATAGGAATTTAGATGCATATGGAAGAGGCTTATATGAAGATATATGCATGCACAAATGAATACAAAGGAAAGAAGAGGAAAATAATTCAAGCCATGAACATGGAGGACCCCACCCACTTATCTAAATGTACAATTTGGAGCTAATGGACAACAAAGTGGAGGTTAAAGCTTCATGCAAAACAAATGATGGATTAATTAGTGGATAATTGTTACTTGGTGGCCACACTTCCTAAATGACAATTTAGGAAGCTCCCTAAAAATAGAATTAGGGTTTTATGCATGTATAAATAGCCCTCTTATGTACATGAAAAAAAAATCATCTTCTACTCTTTCATTTTACTTAGGAAATTAAGAGATCAAAGTGTAAGCTCAATGTTCTATGAAATAAAAATGGCTTCCAAGCCTCTTTCTTCTCTCTTTTCTACATGCTTTTATTTGTTTTATTGTTAATGTTTATTTCTATGCTCTCTTTCTCCTTATGTTCATAGCTTAGATTTACATTTATGCAAGTAGTTAGTAGCTAATCTCTTTTGCTTTCTTTGCTTATTTTCTATTTCCTTTTCTTTTTAATGTTGAAACTTACTTGTGTTGTTTCAATGCCACAAATGAGAAGCTAAACCCCTTCAATTTAGGGGTGATGAAGCTCTCTAACTTTATGTAATTTCAACAATTTATGATTTATGATCTCATTTGGTTTATGCTTCATGAAGTGGGTTTTGATGCAAGTTTATACAAGTGGGTTTGATAGCTTATATTGCTTATGCAAATGAGCTATTCTTATTCAACATAAACATAAGTTGCATCATCATTTGCTAATCCATTTTTGATTGTGAAAGTAAAGTAAAAAAATGAAATTTGATGATCTATATTACTAGTTACAATAGTAAATAGATCATACTTAAAATAGCTTTTGCTTTGGCTTCATTTTCATGAGAATTATAAGTGGGTTATTTGTTGTATTATAGTTTGATGGTTAGAGTTATGTTAATTAATATCATAAACAAACCATACTTATGATAAATACAAAATATTTCACTTAAATCAAAGTTAGAGATCATAAATTGTTTGTTTGTTGATTTACAAAAATATGAGAGTGGATTTGCCTCTAAATTGTTCTTTAGTTCAATAGTTTTCTAATAACATTTTAATTCTAGTTTTAGCTTCATTTTAGTTCTAGTCAACAATTTCTCTTTCATTTGGTCTAATTTGATTGAATAGATTTTTAAAACTCTAACAACTCCCTGCGGATCGACCCGTATTTGCCACGTGTTACATTCGTACACCATGCGCTTGCGGTTATTTTTAATTTGAAATTTATCGGTGGTTTTCTAATCCAATAGAAATTCCGTCGATTAACAAGTTTTTTGGCGCCGTTGCCGTGGAGTTGATTTGATTTTAATTTTCTATTCTTCGAATTATTTTTGTTTGATATTTGTGTGATTTTTTTTGTGTGTTTGCTTATTTAAAAAAAAATATTGTGTGTTTGTTTGTTTTTGTGTGCATTTTTCGTGTTCTTGTTTGTTTTGCATTTTCGTTTGCATTTCCATATAAAATACACAATTTCATTCAAAAAGAAAAAAATCTTTTATTCCATTCCTTTTTTTACATTTTACAATTTTCTTTTTTCTTTCACATTGCTTTTACAATTTCTAATTCAAAAACAAAAACAAAAACAAACTTCATTTTAATTGCATTGTAATTTCACGTTTAATTTCTGCTTTGCATTCATCCCATCTTGTTTTTCTTTTCTAAGGGCAATACCCCAATTCACATAAGGTGAGGGATTTCATTACCCTTTCCTTAGCCCACAAACGCATTTCATCGTAAAATTTGACTAATAATAAAGGTTAGAGGTTGGACCTAAGGGTGTCACGAGCTCACTTAGGGCTTAATTGTGTCTTCACAATTGTTTTATTTGAATGATTTTATTTCTTGGTGTCTAGGCTACGGCAGAGTAATAACCAGTCATAAAAATTACGGTGATATGTAAATATTATACTGGTTGTTCCTCTAAAGGTACTTAAACCTTCGTCTGCATTGCTACGGTGATTCGTGGTGCACCGATAACTCATGTCCGTTACCTGGCTGAGAAATATTTTTGTCGATTTAAGACAAAGTGTGATTATACAATTCTGGATTAGGAGCTACTAAGGACAGAAAACTATAACTAAGTCCTTTGCATTCATTTAGTTGCATTAGTTCATGCATATTTAAAAAAAAAATTAAAAAATCCAAAATCCAAAATCTAAAAAAATTGTAAATTTAACTTGATTTTTCAAAAAAAAATTCTCTTTTTTTCTTTCCTTTGAAAATTTTCAATCAAAAATATAAATCTTTTCAAAAAGAAAAAAATTGAAAATTCAAAAAACAAAAATCAATTTCCATTTTTTTTAAAAATCCTTTTGGTAAATATTTAAAAATTCAAAAAACAAAAAAAAATACAAAACCAAAAACATAAACAAATTTGAAAAACCAAAAAAAAAACAAAAATCAAACTTTTCTTTTGAAAACAAATGTCACTTGTTAAATAGTTTTCTTCCTTGTAAAAAAAAGTCAAAAAAACAAAAACACGTTTTCAAGTCTTCTTTCATTCCCTAAACTCAATTCTAACTCCTTTCTCTTCTCGACTTTCAATTGTGCATGAGTACTTGGACCCGTGACACAACGACGAATCGTTGGACTCGCGACCCTTCTACAAACCGTTTAACTCGAACAGACGATCCTCCTGAAATGGCGAACGAAAACGCCCATCGAACTCTTATGGATAGAATCTTTCCCGATAGAGTTACTATTCCATCTTGCATCACGTTACCCACCCCTACGGGTAACCATTTTGAAATTCACTCGAACCATATTGCCATACTTTCGAAATTTGGCAATTTCGAGCACGGTGACCCATACATCGTATTGACTAAATTCGAACAATTTTGCGCAACCATTAACCTCCAACAACTTTCCGATGATGGAATCAAACTTCGATTAGTCCCATTCGCTCTTACGGATTACGCTGAAAAATGGTTGTGCAGCTTATCATCATACTCGATTAAAACCTGAGAAGAATTCGTAAAAGCTTTCTTAAAAAAATTCTACCCTTTGGAAAAAACAAGTAAAGTTCGAAATGAAATTGTAATTTTCATCAATTCAAGGGTGAATCATTTGGAAAATATTTTGAAAGATTCAAAGAGCCTCTGATAAAGTTTCACATCATAACTTTGAAAAATGGACAATTTGCCAAATCTTATACGATGGACTCGAAAAAAGCTCGCGAACAATGCTCGAATCAATGTGCCAAGGCAACTTTCTTTCCCAACATCACGACAATGCTTGGCAATTCCTTGAAAACCTCACTGAAAAGTCGTCCCAATGGGAACGTTCAAACGAAAAATCAATTTACTCACGATCGAGTGCAAACTCGATAGGATCTTCTTTTGCTTTAGAAGCCACGATCGATGCAATGATTAAAAAAATTGATAATGTTTTCTCATCGAATCAAATGAACCAAGCTTCCTAACCAATGTGTTATAAATGCAACGATCCGAATCATATAGCTGATCAGTGTCCCAATTCTGTCGAACAAATCGATGCTTTCAATAAAGCCAAAAACGACCCGTTTTCTCCAACTTACAATCCTGGTTGGAGAAATCACCTGAATTTTGCATGGAACCAAAACAATCCCAACACGAATACGATTCATCCCAATTTTCAAGCACTCTCGAATAATGCTTCGTATCCTCCCTTTCAGCCCAACAATTTTCAACCAAACTTTGCCGGTCCATCCCATAATCAACCACAACAATCAAATTTTCAAACAAATTCTGCTCATCCTCCCCAAGACGATAAACGTTTAACTTCACTTGAGAAAACTCTTGAAACATTGGCTAAGGCAACTACTCAAAGCCTTCAATCAAACAACAATTTGCAAAATTCATTGACTTCATATATGCAAAATACGAACCAATCAATTGCAAAACTCGAAATGCAAATAAGCCAACTAGCCACATCTTTAAGTGAACGCGAACGGGGCACTTTTTCTAGCCAGCCCCTTCCAAATCCCAGAAATCAAAACACAAATTCGAATCAAGCCTATGTTGTTCAAGATAGCAATGTCGCCTAATTGAGTGCTATCACAACTTTACGTTCCGATAAACAAATCGATAATCAAGTCGTTAACCCAAACGATTTACGGGAAATCTCTCTTGACGTTTCTAAAACGAAAAACGAATCTGAACAGAATGGGGAGCCAAACGTCGAATCGAATGCCAATCAAAACTCTTCCTCTTCTACTCGAGTAAACCCACCTACCGAGTTTCGTGTTCCATTTCCACATCGTCTTCGACCAAAGAAACACTCGGACCAAATGGAATAGATGTTGGAAATTTTTAAACAAGTTAAAATTAACATTCCTCTTCTTGACATCATTTAGCAAGTTCCCACGTACACAAAATTTCTTAAGGACTTGTGCACCCAAAAGCGATACACTCAGGTGCCCAGAAAAGTCTTCTTAGCAGCCAGTTTGAGAGAAGTCTTATCCCATTCCATGCCCGTTAAATACAAAGATCCTGGCTGCCCTACAATTTCTTGTACAATTGGAGATAAGACAATTAACAAAAGTTTGATAGACTTAGGCGCGAGTGTCAACTTGATTCCATACTCCGTGTATGAGCAATTAGGTTTAGGTGAGCTCAAACCCACAAAGTTACACTTCAATTCACCGATCGTTCGATTAAGAAGCCCATGGGGGAAATCGAGGACGTGCTCATTCGAGTAGGGCAATTCATATTCCCCGTTGACTTTATAGTTCTCGAAACACAACCCGTGATAAATCCCTCGAGTCAAATTCCATTGATTTTAGGCCGACCATTCTTAGCCACCTCAAATGCCTTAATCAATTGTCGTAACGGATCAATGAAAATCTCTTTTGGAAACATGACTTTGGTCTTAACATTTTCAATCTTGAAAGCCAATTGAATGAACCTCGTGATGAAACGTTGGAAGTTAGTGTCATTCACGAAAACTTCAAAAACGAGACACTTGACCTTAACGACGAACGCGAAGCCGAGTACGAAAAGTTGTTTCCCGAAATTCCCAACGAGATTGAATAAACTCTTCCCTTTGAGTCACTTCAAGTTGAGTCCGAATCTCAATCCAACTCTTTGATCGAAAAACTCCCGAAGTTGGACCTCAAACCACTTCCGGATCACCTTAAGTATGCATACTTAGATGAAGACGAAACGTTACCCGTCATAATTACCGCAACTCTATCTCTCTTAATCAAGAAACCTCGTTACACTCTATTCTTCCGAAAAACAGAGAAGCAATTGGATGGTTGATTTCCGATATAAAGGGAATTAGTCCCACTCTTGTTCAACATTGCATCCACTTAATCGACGATGCCAAGCCTACTCGTGACGCGCAGCGAAGGCTTAATCCAAAAATGAAAGATGCGGTGCGTGATGAAATTCTTAAACTTCTCGATAACGGAATCATTTACCCAATCTCTGATAGTTCATGGGTTAGCCCAATTCACTTTGTACCGAAAAAGTCTAGGCTAAACGTTGTCAAGAACGATTCCAATGAGCTTATTCCAACCCGTACTCAAACGGGTTGGCGTGTTTGCATTGATTATCGAAAACTAAATGCCGCAACACGTAAGGAACACTTCCCCTTTCCTTTCATCGACCAAATGCTCGAATGTTTAGCCGGCCATGAATTTTACTGCTTCCTCGATGGTTATTCCGGCTATAACCAAATTCCAATCGCTCCCGAAGATCAAGAGAAAATGACTTTTACGTGTCAATTCGGTACATTTGCTTATCGACGTATGCCATTCGTACTTTTCAATGCTCCTGCGACTTTCCAACGATGCATGGTTGGAATCTTTTCCGACATGATAGAACACTTTCTAGAAATTTTTATGGACGATTTCTCAATCTTTGGCGATTCTTTTTCCCAATGTTTACATCATCTCGAGTTGGTTCTAAATCGATGTAAAGAAAAACATTTGACTTTGAATTGCCACGTTATGGTCAAACAAGGCATGGTCCTTGGATATATCATCTCAAATAAAGGAATTGAGGTAGATAAAGCGAAAATCAACGTAATTGCAAATCTACCCATTCCCAAATCTGTTAAGGACATTCGATCATTTTTAGGACATGCTGGCTTTTACCGACGCTTTGTGAAAGGCTTTAGCAAAATCGCTCGTCCTTTGACGACTCTTCTTGGAAAAGACGTTCCTTTCAATTTTAACTCTTATAGCATCTCTTCTTTTGAACGTCTTAAGAACGAACTCATTTCTGCTCCCATCATTTGTGCACCTAATTGGGATCTTCCTTTCAAAATAATGTGTGATGCTTCGAACTTTGCTGTTGGTGCTGTCTTAGGACAATGCATCAACAAGATCCTTCACGTCATTTACTACGCGAGTATGACTCTTAACAACGCTCAACTCAACTACACAACAACCGAAAAAGAGCTTCAAGCTGTAGTTTTTTCTCTCAAAATGTTTCGACCTTACTTGATAGGTTCACACATTACGATCCACACTGACCATTCTGCGCTTCGATATCTCTTCGGTAAAAAGGATGGTAAATCCCGTTTGATTCGTTGGATCCATTTACTTCAAGAATTTGACCTTACAATCAAAGACAAAAAAGGATCTGATAATGTCATAGTTGATCACTTGTCTCATCTTTCGAACGCACCATCTTCTTTGCCGATCAATGAAAACTTCCCTAATGAACAACTTCTTTCAATTTCTATCGACCCATGGTACACTGATATAGTGAACTACTTAGTCACTAAAGAAACTCCCTCATCTTCGTAAAAACAGGACAAATGCAAGTTCATGTCCCAAGTGAAATATTTCCATTGGGACGATCCATACTTGTTCAAATATTATCCCGACCAAATCATTCAACGTTGCATTCCGGATAATGAGATCAGGAGCGTTCTTTCATTATGCCACGATCAAGCGTGTGGTGGACATTTCGGTCCTCGAAAAACTGTGGAAAAGGTGCTTCAATGTGGTTTCTACTGGCCTTCTCTTTTCAAAGACTCATTCGAATTTTGTAAAACTTGCGATCGATGTCAAATGCTTGGACGAATTTCTCAACGAGATATTGTGCCTCTAAATCCCATTCTTACGATCAAAATCTTTGATGTTTGGGGTATTGACTTTATGGGATCTTTTCCCAATTCTTTTGGAAACTTGTATATCCTTCTCGCTGTCGATTACGTTTCAAAATGGGTCGAAGCTGTTTCTTGCAAAACCAATGACCATAGAATTGTTGTCAAATTTCTCAAAGAAAACATCTTTTCGAGGTTTGGCGTACCTCGCACAATAATCAGTGATAATGGAACCCATTTTTGTAACTGCTCTTTTGAAACTTTAATGAAGCAATACTCGATAACCCACAAGTTATCCACTCCGTATCATCCTCAGACTTGTGGTCAAGTTGAAGTTTCAAATCGACAAATAAAACAAATCTTGGAGAAAACTGTTAACAAAAATCCAAAAGATTGGTCTCGGAAATTGACCGACGTGCTTTGGGCTTACTGTACTGCTTTTAAAACTAACCTTGGGATGTGACGACCCAAAATTTTGGACATTTGAAATCGAAATATTTAATTAACTTTAAATGTTTGGATGATAGTTTAACTTGAATTTCAAATATCATAATGAATTTGGCAATTTAATTATTGAATCTAATTATAGAAATTTGGGTAAAATTGTAAATCTTCAATTTTGAGCCTGTTAAAAATAATTTAATGGCATAGAAAATTTATATTGATAATACTGAGGTTAATAGAAGCTTCAGAATTGAATTTGAAACTGTTTTATTTAGTTTTGAAATTTTATCGTTTAAATCGATATTTAAAAATAGCCTTCCGAGGCACAGTCTCGGAATTCGACGAAACCAGATCCATTGGATATGTAATATCGTATTATTATCGGATTTCAATTTTCATAGCATTCAGAGTTGTCGTGTGATCGTGCGATTGATAAACGCGTTGAAAGTTATATCGAAATTTAATTTAATAACTAGTTCAAAAGGCTATCTTCTCCATACGATCGAATTTGGACTCGGAACCTTTTCCATTGCGTTCGAAATTGGGGTTAAACATTATGAACGCCTGGCGGCACGCCTCGATCAGAGTTCGAGATTGTAAGTTGCGTGATTCGGAACGAATCGAATTTGAATTAAAAAAATATATAATAGTTTTGTATTTAATATTATATCAGACTTTTAAAGATAAAACTTTCAAACATGTGTTTCTCTGGTGCTGACAAATTTCAACACGCGTTTGTTTTGATAAATATAAAAAAAAACAAAAGCTTCTCGTTCTAAAACAAACAGCCGAGTAAATTGAAAATATTTTCTTTCGTTCAAAATCGAATCAACAGCCTCATATAGAAATCAATGGCCGAGCCTTCTCTTGGAAGAAAAACAAAATAAAGATAAAATCGAGTTCTATACAAAAAAAATGGCGAGCGACGAAACTTGATTCAACTCCATATCATAGTCGCGCTCGTTTGGGGGTACGGCGGTGTCAGGGCTCTCGCGTGCAAGTGAGCGACCATGGAGGGTCTCGGTAGTAGCACGTGCAAACCAAGGTTCAACTGGAAAAATTAGGGATCTCGCGGCGGTGGCATGCGCTGCAAAACTTCGTGGCTAGGGGTTAGAGGCGACGGCGCAGGCAATGATCGCGCGCGAGTAGGAGAGGCGGCCGAGTCGAGGCAGTAAAAGTAGGGTACGACGCGAAAATGCGATGGAGCTCAGCGACTTGATGTAGGGCGTGGCAACAACATCGCGTTGTTGATGCTCGCGCGTGTGGGTGGACAGCAGCGCGATCGAGGAGCAAAGGTGATTTGCGTGGCCGATGTAATTGGCGACAGGCTAGGGTTTCCAACGCTTGGTGGATCAATCGAATCAAGCGAGGTATTTTTTTTTGTATATATAGATATAAAAAAAATTATTTACAGTAAGAGGTAAATATGCTTTAGATATATATATATATATATATGTATGTATGTATGTATGTATGTATGTATATATGTAAACAGTGAAATAAATTATTGTTATTATTTTTAGAAAAACAGATAAGTTTACAAATAGGATAAGCTGTAAAAATTAATAATGATCGGAATTTTAAACGCTTTAGAGTTTATGTGAAAATAGATTTTGAAATCTATAATTTATTTTATAAGTGTATATATATAGTCCCAAAAGAAAAATACATACATATGTACTTGTTATAACAGTTCGTTTAAAATTTAAAGCAGTAAGGTATAGAATGATCTTGTTTTTATTTAGTAAATATATATATATACACACACAAATATATCCACATGCATATATTTTAATTATTGAGTTATGTTAAGAATAATTTATTAAAGGAAATTTAGTTTTAAATTCAAAGTTTTAGTTAAATCAATTTATAAAAAGGGAAGTTAGCTTTAAATCAAATTGTTAGTTTATTAAGATTATATAAAAGCAAATTAGTTTAAAACTAAAGTATTAGTTAATTTAGTTATTATGGCAAGAAATTATTCAATTAATTCAAATATTTTATTAAAAGGAAATTTGTTTGAAATTAAATTGTTGAGATAAAATAAAATCATTGGTTAATTAAAATTATCCAGTTGATTTCAAATATTAATTAAATCATCTAATATTTATACAAGGTCAATATCTGGATGGAATCAAGCCGAAATGGAAATGGATTGTAAAATAAAAACAAAGGTGAGATCTTCTCACTCAAAATTTTAATTTAAATTCCAGTTATTGATTGGTTGTGGAATTGTGATAGTTAATTTAAAATTGTTTGATTGTGTGTTTGGATAGTTAATTTATTACTAGTTAAATTAGTTTAGACCCTATGCGCCGCATAATAGCGGAGGTTATTATATAAATCCCATATACCGCGATATTCCACCTCGAAGTGGAATGGATATTTAATGTTGTGCTAACGTCTGTGGATGCAGGGAAACAGGTCGGAGGGATCCAACTGGATTCCTCAATGTTTAATTTGTTGCTTATGCTGTGTGTTGATTATTTTTAATTCGTGCGACTATTTGTGATTGAAACCGTAAAGGCTGTAATTCAGCCGAATATATTTTTGGTATTGTAGAATACCAGAAAAAATAGTTGATTGATTTTGAAATTAGGATAGAAAATTATAATGAATTCACTCAAAGGAATTGGGTGAATTTTAAAAGAAGGATATTTAAATAGATAAAGTTTTATCTTTGGAAACTTATCGAATTAACTCCTAAAATATGGGAAAATATTGTTATAAAGGAATTTCGAGTAAGGTTGTTAAATAGTTGAAGAAGCTATTTAAGATACGGATTTTAAATAATTGCAAGAGATAAAGAAATTTATTTCAAAAGGAAATAAATTTAGAAATAAAATTTTGGAATTTAATTTAAAGTTGAAATTTATTTTAGAAATCGATTCGGGAATTAATTTGGAGTTAAGATAAACCTTAGAAATCGATATTTGGAAATTTGGTTAGTGTTTTGGAAATAACTTGGAAACCAATTTGAAATTGATTTGATTTGATATTGGAAAATTAATTTGGGGAAATCAAATTGGAAGTTGATTTTGTATTTGAGATAAACTGGAAATCAAATTAGAATTCGATTGGTTGTGAAAATGATATTTGGGAATCGATTTAAACACATGTATCAATTGATATTCGAAATGTAAATTTAAAATAAATCGAGAAGATTTATTAATTTATTTGAATGGACCAATTTATATTGGGAAAAAGAATTCTTCCTTGGAAAGCCGAGTATATTTTTAAAATAGCCTCTGAATAAAATCTAAAAGTTTTTAGATTTGGTTTTAAAAATAATATTGTTAGAGAAATTAGTTTTCGAAATAGTTTAAATTAAAAAATTTATTTAAATAATTATATAAGAAGTATTTAAAAAGATTAAATTGATTTTTGATTTAGGAAATAGGTATTTAAATATTTATACTCTATCTACTAATTTTATTTTAAAATTAGTTTTTAGACTTGAATTTTTTATGAGATATTAGTATAGTACTTTTTATAACTAATATTTAAGCAAATATTCTAAAATAATTTATTTTAAATGTTTCCAATTATATTTTGAATAAGTATTTTTATATTATTTTAAAATATTCGAAATCGACAGATTTTCAGTGGAAATGAATAAATGTGTGGAAATTGATTTGAAATTTATTTTTCAAAGGATTGAAGTGTGAAATTTTAATTTTGCGAAGATATATTGAAAACAATAATAATTGGGGGAAAATTATTTGAAATCCAGCAATTGTTGTGAATGATGATTGATAGTTAAATAACCGACTATCAATATTGGCCTTAATCGGCATTTGGATTTCGATGCGACCGGGAGTCGAATTCCAAATGGATATTCGAAACCCACATCGAACCTTTGTGATTGTGATGGATCTTTTATTTAAAAGATCAAAGTGAAATTGTTGTGATTTATTCGAATCTGAGTGAACACTTATTTTTCAAATAAGCGCTCGTTATTCGGATTAGCCGGGAGATGACCTTGTGTCATAAAACCCATTCCGAATAACGATACGACAAAATGGGATGGCAATTGAAGATGGTGTTGAATACCGGGTATTTTCGAAAACGAAAGGATTACCTGTCGAATGTCTCTGCACCGAGTTGCTCCGGTATAGAGATATTATCAACCTTTGTGATGGGATTTCGGACGTGATTAGTGAATATCTGGATTGCGAGGGCTTCTTTTGAAGTGCCTTTGGTTCCGTTCGATTCCGGAACAGACTTGCATGGATGTGTGTCTGACGTTACACTTTGAGATGTTAAGCTGGTTTCTATCAAATACATTTCTGTTGGTGGCGGAGAATTTATTCTCTTAGCTTAACACCCTTCTCTGGGACGTACGAGCTCAGAGGTTATGTAGTTGATGGTTACTAGCGATATATACCCAATTTGGTAATGTGGCATACGAAGTGCTGCTGAACATTTGTTGATCGAAGCATGGCTTTTGTGAAAAGCGTAGCTTTGTGGATGGGACTTTGTCAGACCTCACACCCCGGAATGGTCAAAACAGGAAGAATGCAGTAAGGTTATAGGGAGTAGAGCCCCTTAGGGTATGTACATTTCCTTCTGGATAGAAGTGGTATCATGGTATGGAGCCCAGATACTTAACTTATGTGAATGTCGCAAATATATATTACTTTGTGATTTTTGATGTTGAGGATCCTCGGATAAAGGTTGTTTACAACCGGGGGATGGCATACTCGTGTAGTAGTTACCTATTTTTGCAGAGGTAACCCGGCCTTGTGTTAGCAGAGATCCGGTTAGGTTCTCGGGGCGCCTATCCAGAGGCGTACCCATGTGGCAATGTGAAGTTCCTTGGCCTGACCATTTGTTGGAAACCCAATTCCCAATACGAACCCAGTACGGTTTTAGTTGTAGAACCTGCCATCTAATATGGTAGCTATAGTAGGCATACTATAATGGTACGTATGCAGGCTAAGATTAATATTATATTTTCGAAATGTTTTTCCACTATGCACTAATAATAATAACATCAAAAGAGTTTTCTCGTAGTAAGCATATTTGACTATCATAAGGAGAAATCTTCCCCAAGTGTGCGATTGCATTGTGTGTGGCGGGAGGCCTTATTGTAGTTTCATTTTCCAAAAAGCACTACGGATTTCTTTTAAAATCTTTTGTTTTCCTTTTAGTAGAGATTAACTGTTTTTAAGATCTCACACCAGTCCCATGACTGACCTGGAGTTTATTGTTCCCTTTCTAAACTCTTGGTGCCCATAATTTTCCACACGGGCAGCCTAGAGTCAAGTTATCAGGTCATTTTGGAATTCAGGAGTTGCTGTAGAGATCAGGAGTAGAAGCTGGATGGCAAAGCGTATGGCTAGTATATGTTATATATATTCTTCTGCTGTTGTTGTTGTTGTACACTCTGATAATGTAATGTGATGTGATGTAATAACTAATCTAGTGATTCTGTTTAAAGATATTTATTTATCTATTATATTTGTTCCGCTACGAAATGTGAGAACCTGTTATTGTTTCTGTTCTTCTTCTATCTTCTTCTTCTTAAACCCTAATGGTTCGGTTTTCCGGCATTCGATTGCGCGGCATTTGATACAGTGGACGTATAAATGTCGACTTTCGAAAGTCGTAAAATCGGGTCATTACAATGTGGTATCGGAGCATTTGGTTAAGCAACAACCTTGGCTATGTTGGGTGTTACTCATTGGAGATAGAGTCAGTAGTACTCTAGAGTGAGTTTGAGTGTAATAATAGATATGAGCGCATATTTGTTAGTGAATATAAAATTGCTTTATGTTGTATTGACTTATCGGTTGATTGTTTATAGATTCTGGTCGGTGCAGTCTGGTCAACTGTATCGATAGGGGTTTCAAAACTCTTAAACAAGATAAACCGACACAGTACTATTTTAAAATAGGGTAAATGAAATAATTTTACCCAAAACTATTTTCGTATATAAAAGAAATGATTTTCTATGAATTATTATAATATATGGTTGCTTGGTTGTTAGGAAGCGATAATATTAGATTATTATCATCGTTGTATGAGAAATTGAAATCAAAATCAAAATCTTAGAAAATAAAAACACAAATGAGATTTGTGAATGTAAATTTTAAATGTAATTTATAATTTGGAATAAAATTCATTAACGGAATGAAATTGGTAATGTGAATGTATAAATGGGTTTTATAAATTGAAATGAAATTTAAATGGATCAAGTTGAATAAAAATCCAAACTTGGAAAAAAATAATAATAAATAAAATGGATTAAATTTAAGTAAACTAATATGATGATTAATCAATTCATGAAATAGGAAAGTTGAATTAGTTAAACCAAAACTTGAATTGTGCGTTAAATAAAAAATGGTTTGAATTTGCAGAAAAATTCAAGCAAGTAGAAAATAAGTTGAAAATTTCCTTGTTATTGATAAAATTAATCTGAGATGAATTGAAAAAGGAAATTTGAAATTAAAAATGGATAAGTGAGTAAAACTAATTAAATTAAATTAGTAGATGAAGTGAATTTGATAAATGAAAACCAAATCGAGGATTTAAATTGGGAAGTTTTATAAGGAAAAATAAATTTGAATTTTGAATTAAAATAACTTAAGTAAATATTGGATCAAATGGAGCTAAATGCTAATAAAGGAATTTAAATTATTTAGTAAAACTAATTAAAAGAATGACAAATGTAATATGGTTCAAAATGAATTGAATTCAATATTTATAAATGAAAGGTAAATTGAATTCATATGGAATTTGAAATCCAGTTTAAATATAAGTGGTTATAAACCAAAGTGGTAAATTGGAAATAACTATAAGAAGTATATAGAATAATTATCTTGAACTTAAGAAATAAATGGTAAAATTCTTAAGTAAAATTTAGAGTTGGGAAACAATCTAAATTAATAAATGGAGGATAAACTAGAAATTGTGAAATGGTTTTAATTAAAATGAATGTGAATACAGAATGCAAAATGAATTGAATAGAATCAATTGGAAATGAAATAAAATAAAGAGAAATTGAGTTTGTATCAATTTAAAATTAGTATAAACTAGATTGGATATTCTATTAAGTGAATAGCGTCAAATTTTCGTAGAAATGGTTGTTATTTAACGCAAACGTGATTGCATAAAATTCTAAGAGTTAATAAAAGCAAATCAAAATGATTTTTGAACCAAGTGAAATAGATATGAGGTCATTTCGCTTAAAAATAAATTGAATGAAAGAAAGTGAGTTATAAATCACTTGAATTGAATAGAAATGGTATGTGAATTGACTGTAAGCAATTAAATTTGTATCGAAACCATATAAAATGCTTATGGAAACTATTTTGAATGTATTGCTTGTGAAAACTATGTGTTTACTATTGGAAATAAGTTGAATGTGAATAAATTTCTTATATATGTCACTTATGTGTTTAAATTGAGTAAATACAGGTACAGGAGGGCCGTTTGGCTGGATTTGGTCATGCTAAAATGCTAATAGTAAACCGCTTTGATTAAAAATGCTAAATAAGGTACGCCTACGCAATAAAAATAGGAAATATAAACTGTTTTTGTTTTTCCGACCGGGTGGGTCAATGTACATATATTTATATCTTTTGTTAAATTGCAAAAGCTCCTATGTACAAAGGAGACTCTGCCAAAATTTTCTGAAAATTTTGGGAGTTAGAAAATTTTTGAAAAAAAAAATTGTTAGCGATAAACGATTTAGTGAATGAAACTGAATTAAAATAATAATATGAATCAGTTATAATTGAAAGATAAAAAAATTCAATATTCAAAAGGTAAATTGAATCCAAATAGAATTGAAGTGTAAATTGAATTCGAATAAAATTGAAAATGCAAGATTGAATGAAAATGAATATGTAACTTCAATAGTGAAGTAAAAATGGTACAAGAAGCATATATATTGAAAATTTTGTAATGAAAGGTGCAAAATGATATTTGAACATTGTAATTAGATATTATGGATATCAGGATATACAGGTGTATTAAAGAAAATGGAATTGGATTTTGATTATTGAAGATAATTTAATTGCTCGACAAAAAGGTACGTATTTGAATTTCAATATGGAATTTGGTGATTTTCTTGTCTAGCCGCTTGTCTTTTTGTTTTCTTTTGGGATTTGAGGGCCTGTGGTTTTATTTTGTAGTCGTACCGACCTAGCCGCGCAAAGGAGACTGTGGCGAAATTTTTCGAAAATCTAGGGTGTTAGAAAATTTTTAAGAAAATTTTGAAAGTTTGAAATTTGAATTCAAATCTAAATTTGAATTGGAAAGTAAACGATATTGTTTGGAACTTATAATTGAACTTGGAAAGTTAATTGAAATGAATCTTTAATAAAAATATTTGGGTTGATAAATTGATAAAACTGTTTGGGTTAGAAAATATTAAACGGGTTAAGGTCCATTCTTCTTAACTAGTAATTTCGGGACGAAATTTTTTTAAGGGGGGAAGGATGTGATGACCCAAAATTTTGGACATTTGAAATCGAAATATTTAATTAATTTTAAATGTTTGAATGATAGTTTAACATGAATTTGAGATACAGAATGAATTTGGCAATTTAATTACTGAATCTAATTATAGAAATTTGGGTAAAATTGTAAATCTTCAATTTTGAGCCTGTTAAAAATAATTTAATGGCTTAGAAAATTTATATTGATAATACTGAGGTTAATAGAAGCTTCAGAATTGAATTTGAAACTTTTTTTATTCAGTTTTGAAATTTTATCGTTTAAATCGATATTTAAAAATAGCCTTCCGAGGCACAGTCTCAGAATTTTATGAAACCAGATCCATTGGATCCGTAATATCGTATTATTATCGGATTTCAATTTTCGTAGCATTCGGAGTTGTCGCGTGATCGTACGATTGATAAACGCGTTGAAAGTTATGTCGAAATTTAATTTAATAACTAGTTCAAAAAGCTATCTTCTCTATACGATTGAATTTGGACTCGGAACCTTTTCCATTGCGTTCGAAATAGGGGTTAAACATTATGAACGCCTGGCGGCACATCTCGATCAGAGTTCGAGATTGTAAGTTGCGTGATTCGGAACGAATCGAATTTGAATTAAAAAATTATATAATAGTTTTGTATTTATTATTATATCAGACCTTTAAAGATAAAACTTTCAAACACGTGTTTCTCTGGTGCCGACATATTTCAACACGCATTTGTTTTGATGAATATAAAAAAAACAAAAGCTTCTCGTTCTAAAACAAACAGCCGAGTAAATTGAAAATATTTTCTTTCGTTCGAAATCGAATCAACAGCCTCATATAGAAATCAATGGCCTAGCCTTCTCTTGGAAGCAAAACAAAATAAAGACAAAATCGAGTTCTATACAAAAAAAAATGGCGAGCGACGAAACTTGATTCAACTCCATATCATAGTCGCGCTCGTTTGGGGGTACGGCAGTGTCAGGGCTCTCGCGTCCAAGTGAGCGACCTTGGCGGGTCTCGGTAGTTGCACGTGCAAACCAAGTTTCAAGTGGCAAAATTGGGGATCTCGCGGCGGTGGCATGCGCTGCAAAACTTCGCGGCTAGGGCTTAGAGGCGACGGCACAGGCAATAATCGCGCGCGAGTAGGAGAGGCGGCCAAGTCGAGGCAGTAAGAGTAGGGTACGACGCGAAAATGCGATGGAGCTCGGCGACTTGATGCATGGTGTGGCAACGGCATCGCGTTGTTGATGCTCGCGCGTGTGGGTGGACGGCAGCGCGATCGAGGAGCAAAGGTGATTCGCGTGGCCGATGTAATTGGCGACAAGCTAGGGTTTCCAACGCTTGGTGGATCAATCGAATCAAGCAAGGTATTTTTTTGTATATATAGATATAAAAAAAATTATTTACAGTAAGAGGTAAATATGCTTTAGATATATATGTATGTATATATGTAAACAGTGAAATAAATCATTTTTATTATTTTTAGAAAAACAGATAAGTTTACAAATAGGATAAGCTGTAAAAATTAATAATGATCGGAATTTAAACGCTTTAGAGTTTTTGTGAAAATAGATTTCGAAATCTATAATTTATTTTATAAGTGTATATATATAGTCCCAAAAGAAAAATATATACATATGTACTTGCTATAACAGTTCGTTTAAAATTTAAAGCAGTAAGGTATAGAATGATCTTGTTTTTATTTAGTAAATATACACACACACACACATATATCCACATGCATATATTTTAATTATTGAGTTATGTTAAGAATAATTTATTAAAGGAAATTTAGTTTTGAATTCAAATTTTTAGTTAAATCAATTTATTAAAAGGGAAGTTAGCTTTAAATCAAATTGTTAGTTTATTAAGATTATATAAAAGGAAATTAGTTTAAAACTAAAGTATTAGTTAATTTAATTATTATGGCAAGAAATTATTCAATTAATTCAAATATTTTATTAAAAGGAAATTTGTTTGAAATTAAATTGTTGAGATAAAATAAAATCATTGGTTAATTAAAATTATCCAGTTGATTTCAAATATTAATTAAATCATCTAATATTTATACAAGGTCAATATCTAGATGGAATCAAGCTGAAATGGAAATGGATTGCAAAATAAAAGCAAAGGTGAGATCTTCTCACTCAAAATTTTAATTGAAATTCCAATTATTGATTGGTTGTGGAATTGTGATAGTTAATTTAAAATTGATTGATTGTGTGTTTGGATACTTAATTTATTACTAGTTAAATTAGTTTAGACCATATGCGCCGCATAATAGCGGAGGTTATTATATAAATCCCATATACCGCGATATTCCACCTCGAAGTGGAATGGGTATTTAATGTTGTGCTAACGTCTGTGGATGCAGGGAAACAGGTTGGAGGGATCCAACTGGACTCCTCGATCTTTAATTTGTTGCTTATGTTGTGTGTTGATTATTTTTAATTCGTGTGACAATTTGTTATTGAAACCGTAAAGGCTATAATTCAGCCGAATATATTTTTGGTATTGTAGAATACCAGAAAAAAATAGTTCATTGATTTTGAAATTAGGATAGAAAATTATAATGAATTCACTCAAAGGAATTGGGTGAATTTTAAAAGAAGGAGATTTAAATAGATAAAGTTTTATCTTTGGAAACTTATCGAATTAACTCCAAAAATATGGGAAATATTGTTATAAAGGAATTTCGAGTAAGGTTGTTAAATAGTTGAAGAAATTATTTAAGGTACGGATTTTAAATAATTGAAAGAGATAAAAGAAATTTATTTCAAAAGGAAATAAATTTGGAAATTAAATTTTGGAATTTAATTTAAAGTTGAAATTTATTTTAGAAATCGATTCGAGAATTAATTTGGAGTTAAGATAAACCTTAGAAATCGATATTTGGAAATTTGGTTAGTGTTTTGGAAATAACTTGGAAACCAATTTGAAATTGATTTGATTTGATATTGGAAAATTAATTTGGAGAAATCAAATTGGAAGTTGATTTTGTATTTGAGATAAACTGGAAATCAAATTAGAATTCGATTGGTTGTGAAAATGATATTTGGGAATCGATTTAAACACATGTATCAATTGATATTTGGAATATAAATTTAAAATAAATTGAGAAGATTTATTAATTTATTTGAATGGACCAATTTATATTGGGAAAAATAATTCGTCCTTGGAAAGCCGAGTATATTTTTAAAATAGCCTCTGAATAAAATCTAAAAGTTTTTAGATTTGGTTTTAAAAATAATATTGTTAGAGAAATTAGTTTTCGAAATTGTTTAAATTAAAAAATTTATTTAAATAATTATATAAGAAGTATTTAAAAAGATTAAATTGATTTTTGATTTAGGAAATAGGTATTTAAATATTTATACTCTATCTACTAATTTTATTTTAAAATTAGTTTTTAGACTTGAATTTTTTATGAGATATTAGTATAATACTTTTTATAACTAATATTTAAGCAAATATTCTAAAATAATTTATTTTAAATGTTTCCAATTATATTTTGAATAAGTATTTTTATATTATTTTAAAATATTCGAAATCGACAGATTTTCAGTGGAAATGAATAAATGTGTGGAAATTGATTTGAAATTTATTTTTTAAAGGATTGAAGTGTGAAATTTTAATTTTTCGAAGATATATTGAAAATAATAATAATTGGGGGAAAATTATTTGAAATCCAGCAACTGTTGTGAATGATGATTGATAGTTAAATAACCGACTATCAATATTGGCCTTAATCGGCATTTGAATTTAGATGCGACCGGGAGTCGAATTCCCAATGGATATTCGAAACCCACATCGAACCTTTGTGATTGTGATGGATCTTTTATTTAAAATATCAAAGTGAAATTGTTGTGATTTATTTGAATCTGAATGAACACTTATTTTTAAAATAAGCGCTCGTTATTCGGATTAGCCGGGAGATGACCTTGTGTCATAAAACCCATTCCGAATTACGATATGTCGAAATTGGATTGCAATTGAAGATGGTGTTGAAGACCGGGTATTTTCGAAAACAAAAGGATTACCTGTCGAATGTCTCTGCACCGGGTTGCTCCGGTATAGAGATTTTATCACCCTTTGTGATGGGGATTCCGGACGTGATTAGTGAATATCCGGATTGCGAGGGCTTCTTTTGAAGTGCCTTCGGTTCCGTTCGATTCTGGAACGGACTTGTATGGATGTGTGTCTGATGTTACACTTTGAGATGTTAAGCTGGTTTCTATCAAATACATTTCTGTTGGTGGCGGAGAATTTATTCTCTTAGCTTAACACCTTTCTCTGAGACGTACGAGCTTAGAGGTTATGTAGTTGATGGTTACTAGCGATACATTCCTAATTTGGTAATGTGGCATACGAAGTGCTGCTGATCATTTGTTGATCGAAGCATGCCTTTTGTGAAAAGCGTAGCTTTGTGGACGGGACTTCGTCAGACCTCACACCCCGGAATGGTCAAAACAGGAAGAATGCAGCAAGGTTATAGGGAGTAGCGCCCCTTAGGGTATGTACATTTCCTTCTGGATAGAAGTGGTATCATGGTATGCAGCCCAGATACTTAACTTATGTGAATGTCGCAAATATATATTGCTTTGTGATTTTTGATGTTGAGGATCCTCGGATAAAGGTTGTTTACAACCGGGGGATGGCATATTCGTGTAGTAGTTACCTATTTTTGCAGAGGTAACCTGGCCTTGTGTTAGCAGAGATCCGGTTAGGTTCTCGGGGCGCCTATCCAGAGGCGTACCCATGTGGCAATGGGAAGTTCCTTGGCCTGACCATTTGTTGGAAACCCAATTCCCAATACGAACCCAGTACGGTTTTAGTTGTAGAACCTGCCATCTAATATGGTAGCTATAGTATGCATACTATAATGGTACGTATGCTGGCTAAGATTAATATTATATTTTCAAAATGTTTTTCCACTATGAACTAATAATAATAATATCAAAAGAGTTTTCTCGTAGTAAGCATATTTGACTATCATAAGGAGAAATCTTCTCCAAGTGTGTGATTGCATTGTGTGTGTGGCGGGAGGCGTTATGGTAGTTTCATTTTCCAAAAAGCATTGCGGATTTCTTTTAAAATCTTCTGTTTTCCTTTTAGCAGAGATTAACTGTTTTTAAGATCTCACACCAGTCCCATGACTGACTTGGAGTTTATTGTTCCCTTTCTAAACTCTTGGTGCCCTTAATTTTCCACACGGGCAGCCTAGAGTTAGGTTATCAGGTCATTTTAGAATTCAGGAGTTGCTGTAGAGATCAGGAGTAGAAGCTGGATAGCGAAGCGTATGGCTAGTATATGTTATATATATTCTTCTGTTGTTGTTGTACACTCTGATAATGTAATGTGATGTGATGTAATAACTAATCTAGTGATTCTGTTTAAAGATATTTATTTATCTATTATATTTGTTCCGCTGCGAAATGTGAGACTCTATTATTGTTTCTGTTCTTCTTCTATCTTCTTCTTCTTAAACCCTAATGGTTCGGTTTTCCGGCATTCGATTGCGCGACATTTGATACAGTGGACGTATAAATGTCGACTTTCGGAAGTCGTAAAATCGGGTCGTTACATGGGATGTCTCCATTTCATTTATTTTACGGTAAATCTTGCCATTTACCCGTTGAAATCGAACACAAAGCGTTGTGGGCAATTAAGAACTTAAATTTTGATCTTGAGAAAGCTGGCGAAAACCGAAATCTACAACTCAACGAATTAGAAGAACTTAGGAATGACGCGTATGAAAACGAGAAAATTTACAAAGAAAGAGCAAAAGTTTTTCATGACAAGTCAATCCTAAAGAAAACATTTTCTCCTAACCAGAAAGTTCTTTTATATGGATCAAGACTTCATTTGTTCCCTGGGAAACTTAAATCGAGATGGACCAGACCATTTGTGGTACGAACTGTTTTTCCACATGGTGCCGTAGAAATAGAAAACCCTAGGGATGGATTGATTTTCAGAGTCAACGGTCATCGTTTGAAACATTTCTTGGAATTTCCTAGTAACCAAGAGGAGGAGCTCATGATCCTTCATGAGCCAAGCTACGTCTAGTAAGAATGTTAACCCTCTTTTGTAAATATGTACATAGTTTTCCCCATTACACTCATTATATCATGCATTGACTATGGGGACACAGTCACAATTAAGTGTGGGGGGAGGGAGTATCATTTTTATTTTTAGTTTTGTGGCATTTTTGAATTTTCATTTTCTTACTTAAAAAAATCTCAAAATTTCTAAATCTCAAAAACATTTTCTTTTTAGCACCTTGATTTATTTTTGAAGAAACACTGTGAGATAAGTATAAGTTTTGGTTAATAAAATTGAAATTTTTGAAAATTTATTTGTGTTAACAAAAATAAAAATGAAGTATGATTACAAATAACAATGGTTTAACTTGTATATAGGAAGGTTCATATGTGTTAATTATGAAGTATGTTCTATTTGGAAATCTTTGTTTAAAAAGGTGGCAAATTTAAAGTAAACGATATAACATTTTTATCTTCTAAGTTAAATGGGGCTAAGAAGATTTTGCAAAACTCTCTCTCTCTTTCTCTTAAAAAAAATAAAAATAAAAAAAATAAAAAAATAATAACATCCAAAGTAATCACTCTCATTTAAAAGTTCTCACGGTTATGCATGGGTGAATTACTTGGAATCTTTGATTATGTGCTTTCATACTCTTTTAAAAGTCCTCACGGTTATGCATGTATGGAACACATGTAAAAAAACAGACTTAATAAAAAACACCTACGGTCGATAGGTGTATGCACGAAAGTGTGTGCACTCTCCATGCTCTGTACTCCCCTCACATAAGCCCGAAAGGCAGAGCATGGGTGGTATATCTGGCCTCAGTTTACCTGATCTTGGTGTGTAATTTTTCTTGCAAATAATGAGAGAGAAAGCAATTGAAATCCTAGCACTATTTTTTGCTTATTCGATTTGATTTGTTATTGAAAGGAAATGAATATACCACTTTGATAAACTTTGACAATCAACTAAGGATCCATTTCATAGTTACATTATGTTATTAACCAAAACAACAAATTAAACTATAGTCTATTTGTTATGATAACTTGATTTTTGTTGGAAACTTTGACGAGTAAATGACATAAATTTTCAAGATAATAGCCAAAACCTATATTTAACTTATTCGTGTTAATTTAAAAACAAATCCTTCATTTGTAAATATTTTTGAAAACTTGCATTCATCTCTTTCTAAATAAATCTTGCACCTTGTCAATATGTTCATCCTGCATTGGGATTTTCTGGGTAGTATCCGCTGAAAACCCTCACAAGACAACACTCGTCCTACTGGAGACACCCAGAGGTTCAACGGCTTATTGCATACACTCAATGCAATCGTGCTCTCTAGAAAACGGATTTATCTTAGTTTTCCTTTATTCGAGGACGAATAAAAAGATAAGTGTGGGGGTATTTGATGTGCACGTAAATGTGCATATATTTACATCCATAATTTATCTCTTTTTATTTAAATAAACATAATATTTGAGCATTTTAACATGTTTAAAACCAAAATTCAAGTATTTCCAAACCGTCATATTTTCATCTTCAATCAAGGGCAAAACGGTCATTTTTGTGCATGTGTCAATGTAAGAATTTTTACTTGGACATTTTTTGATAATTTTTATAGGAATTTGGATGCATATGGAAGAGGCTTATATGAAGATATATGCATGCACAAATGAATACAAAGGAAAGAAGAGAGAAATAATTCAAGCCATGAACATGGAGGACCCCACCCACTTACCTAAATGTACAATGTGGAGCTAATGGACAACTAAGTGGAGGTTAAAGCTTCGTGCAAAACAAATGATGGATTAATTAGTGGATAATGGCTACTTGGTGGCCACACTTCCTAAAGGGCAATTTAGGAAGCTCCGTAAAAATAGAATTAGGGTTTTATACATGTATAAATAGCCCTCTTATGTACATGAAAAAATCATCTTCTACTCTTTCATTTTACTTAGGAAATTAAGAGATCAAAGTGTAAGCTCAATGTTCTATGAAATAAAAATGGCTTCCAAGCCTCTTTCTTCTCTCTTTTCTACATGCTTTTCTTTGTTTTATTGTTAATGTTTATTTCTATGCTCTCTTTCTCCTTATGTTCATAGCTTAGATTTACATTTATGCAAGTAGTTAGTAGCTAATCTCTTTTGCTTTCTTTGCTTATTTTCTATTTGCTTTTCTTTTTAATGTTGAAACTTACTTGTGTTGCTTCAATGCCACAAATGAGAAGCTAAACCCCTTCAATTTAGGGGTGATGAAGCTCTCTAACTTTATATAATTTCAACATATTATGATTTATGATCTCATTTGGTTTATGCTTCATGAAGTGGATTTTGATGCAAGTTTATACAAGTGGGTTTGATAGCTTATATTGCTTATGCAAATGAGCTATTCTTATTCAACATAAACACAAGTTGCATCATCATTTGCTAATCCATTTTTGATTGTGAAAGTAAAGTAAAAATGAAATTTGATGATCTATATTACTAGTTACAATAGCAAATATATCATACTTAAAATAGATTTTTCTTTGGCTTCATTTTCATGAGAATTATAAGTGGATTATTTTTTGTATTGTAGTTTGATGGTTTGAGTTATGTTAATTAATAACATAAACAAACCATACTTATGATAAATACAACAATATTTCACTTAAAGCAAAGGTAGAGATCATAAATTGTTTGTTTGTTGATTTACAAAAATATGAGAGTGGATTTGCCTCTAAATTGTTCTCTAGTTCAATAGTTTTCTAATCACATTTTAATTCTAGTTTTAGCTTCAATTTAGTTATAGTCAACATTTTCTCCTCCATTTGGTCTAATTTGATTGAATAGATTTTTAAAACTCTAACAACTCCCTGCGGATCGACCCGTATTCGCCACGTGTTACATTCGTACACCGTGCGCTTGCGGTTATTTTTAAATTGAAATTTATCGACGGTTTTCTAATCTGATAGAAATTCTGTCGATTAACACTAGTGTAGGCGGTGTCCGTCAAGTGTTATTAGATATATCCCACTCCAGCTCCTTGTTCATTAAATGCGCCATCCACAAATAACTGCCACATAGGTTTTCGATCTCTTTCCTTTTCGGTTGCTCTTTAATGAAGTTTGTACACTCATTAATAAAGTTCTCCAATGCTTTCTCTTTGATAGCTGCATGTGGCTAAAAATTAGTGTCATGGTGACTAAGCTCAATTCCCCACTTTACTAGCCAACTCGAAGTTTCAGGTTACTGGAAAGTTGTTTTAGTAGGAAGTTAGTCTATACCCTGATTGGATGTGCTTGAAAGTTTGCTCTAAGTTTTTATGTTGTAAGTATCAAGCAATAATCTAGCTTTTATATTACCGAGGGCCGAACCTCTGCGTCCTTTAACCGCTTGCTCACATAATAAACAAGAAGTTAAGTCCCACTTTCTTCTCTAATCAAAACCAAACTCGCCACATGTTTTGAGACAACCATGTATAAGACTTCACCATTCTCTGAACTAGATAGTATTGGCGATTTTCCAAATGATATTTCAACTCTTGAAAAGCTTTCTTACATTCTTCTCCCCATTCAAAGTTTTTCTTCTTCTTAATCACATCGAAAAAGGGAATGCACTTGTCAGTTGCCTTGGAAATGAATCTGCTTAGGGCAGCTACCCTATCGTTTAAACTCATTACGTCTTTGCTAGTTTTGGGCTAATCCATGTCCTTGATAGCTTGAATCTGGTCTAGGATGGCTTTAATCCCTTGAGCACTCACAATATAGCCTAATAACTTTCGTTAATGGACCCCGAAAGAACATTTCTGGGGATTCAGTTTTAGCTGATATTTCTGTGATACTTCGAACATTTCTTTTAGATCTTCAAGGTGACTCTTAACCTCATAAGATTTCACTAGCATGTTGTCAACATAAACTTCCATATTTCAACTGATTTTTTCTTTGAACATTCTATTGACTAATCTTTGATAGACAACCCTTGCGTTCTTTAATCCAAAAGACATTGCTTTATAGGAGAAAATTCCCTAATCAATAATGAAACTTGTATGTTCCGCATCCATTTTAAACATTGGTATGTGGTTATATCCTGAGCATGCATCCATGAGAGACAATAATCTATGCCTACTAGTTGCATCAACCAACTGATCCATCTAGAGCAATGGGAAGCAATCTTTTGGACAGGCTTGTTTAAGTCAGTATAATCGACGCAAGTCCTCCACTTACCGTTCGATTTCTTCACCAACATTGGGTTCGCTAGCCATTTTGGTTTGTAGATTTCCCGAATAAATTCCTTTTCAATGAGTCTTTTAACTTCCGCTTTTAGGGCGTCGGACTGCACTTTATTCAATCGTGCCTTTTTCTATCTAATAGGGGTGGCTTTTGGATTGGTGTTTAGCGCATGACACATAACCAATGGACCAATCCCCACTATATCTGAATGAGTCCACGTGAATACGTCTTTATTGGATTTAAGAAACTGAATTAAGTCCTTCTTTAAGTTGCTATCCAAGTCCTTTCCCACTTTGACTGCTTTAATGGCATCATCTAGGTCTATACATGCCTCCTTAAGCTCTTCTATCGGTTTTATCCTTTCCACCTCTTCATGACAATCAAGATTTGTGATGATTTTGCCTTCTTCCACAGTATTAGCATCGACCCTCTTTCCCTTGCTTCCCAAGGAAATGTACCTTTCATACATACACTTGTTAGTCTTATTAGATCTTACTTTTGCTTCGAATGTTGGATGTAATAATCCATCATCCAAAGGCTAAAAAATAGTAGAAGAATCAAAGTAAGTAGAATTCTCCTTTTTATATTGATCGAGCGTAGCAAAATACATTTCGTGGGAGCTAAATTGTTCTCCATGGATAGTTCCCCAGCTTTAGTTAAAAATTTCACCATCGGGCATTTTGGCGAGATAAAAAATTTCTTCCTCATCACACGTGGATTTTCCAAAGAAAGCATTGTAGTAGGATGGTTAGTTAAGGATTGCGAAGAGTGTTTTAAATGTTCGGCAGCATGGTGGTACTCCCTTCTATACTAGCAATTTTACTTGTCCCTCTTGGGTCGATCTCTTGTTGTTGAACCAAAGATTAGCTCCAGGCTAGGCTCTAGCTTGTCTTTTAGAATGCCTATTTGATCAAAGGCAATTTGAAAATGACATTGAATGTGCTACTAGTGTGCATTAGAATTTTGGACAATATAGACGGTCCAATTTGAGTTGTGATCATGAGGGGATCATTTTGTGGGTGATGGACACCCTTCTTCAACTCTTATGGAGTAATAACAAGATGTGGCATCGGGATGTTGAGTCACATATTTTTAATCCGAGATTCTTCTTGAATGGCGAACACACCTTCTCTAGCGTCTTTGATGTACCTGTTTCTGGCACCTTTGCTAGTCCCTGTTGGATGTGGCCCTCATGGTTTACATCAATTCTATTCAACGGCGGACCCAAGCTCAATGGGTCTTCCTCCTCCAAGATGTTGACATCATTGCAAGGAAGCTTTTATGGACCATCCCCTCCCTGGTTTGTGGTGATTATTGTTTTTCTTGGATGAACTCGTTTAAATACCCCTCACAAATTAATTTCTGATTGATTCCTGCTAAGACTCTGCATTCGTCAGTTTTGTGGCTGATTGCTTTGTGTTAAATGCAATAGTCATCCCCTTTCCTCCATTTAGAGTAATTCTTGGCCTTTAAAGAAGTCGGGAAGTTAACCTTCTCCTTTGTCACAGCATAGATATAAGGCAATGGCTTGTTTAAAGAGATTGGATTATCATTAGGCTCTTCCTGTCTTGTTCTATTATGTCGCTAATCTAATCCAAACCTTCCACCTTCCATTTTAGGATCAGCTTTCCTTTTGGTGTAATATAATTCATCCATTCGAATGAATTTATCCGGCTGAAAATGGTAGTCATGTAGATCCTTGCACCTAGGAATAAAGAGTTGTTCCCAAAATGGTGTATTCTTTATTAACCCAGAGTGTACTGCAATAAGCTTATCCCGGTCATTCATGTCTTTAGCTTTTAATGCTTCTATGTTGAACCTTTTGAGGTAATCTCCTAATGACTCTTCCTCTCTTTTCTTAATGTTGGCTAGAAATGTGTAATCGATTGTTGGGTCCTTGCATATACATAATTAGGCAGAGAACTCATAAGAAAAGTGCATCCATGAATAGGTCATATTTTAACAATACTGTTGATACCATTTAGCGCAGCCCCTAGAAGAGTTATCAGAAGTAGTCTGCACTAAACGAATCCAGAAGCATTATATAGATCCATTTAGCCATTGAAAGCCATCAATTGATCATGGGATCTGTAGTACCATGATACTTTATAGTTGGGATCTTTACATAGGATGGGATAACCAATGACATGATTTCATCCATGAAAGATTCCACTCGCTCGTTGTCATTTGCTTTCTCATCCAAAGTCCTTTTTTCCTTAGCTTTAGCATGTCCTTGATTGTTTTTTGTGCCATGTCTTTCAGATAAGCTTCAGTGTCATGATAACTTTTCCAGTTTGGATTGTGCTCTTTTTATGTTGAGCCTCAATAGTTTTGTCCAGTACCCTTCCCTGATGATCGAATTTAGTCAGAGATGCTCTTTCTTTTTTAAAGATGTCAAGTCAATTTTTCTCTTGTCCTCGTTTGTGTAAGCCTTTAAATTTCTTCTTGGAGAGACCACCTCATCTCTATTCATTGGTTTTGCTGTGTTGGAAGACTTTTTAGACAATGCTGCTTTAAGCAGTTCCTGCATCTCCATCAATTGTTGTTCCAAGTGCTTTATTCTAGTTGCATTATTGTCTTGCTAAGCTGAGGTTGACGGTTGACCTTGCACAACCCCTCTAATTTGAAAGTTGGTGTTATGTTTTCTTCTAAATTTGTGGTGTAAACGGCCTCTTCGTCCATTCGAATAAGCCTTTTGGATTTCATTTTCCTACACCAAGTTAAACAATCCGAAATTAGTCTATAAGTAAGCTACAAGGTCGAAGGTTCAAGTCCTCCTTCTAACGCCAAAAATGTTAACAAGAAAACTTATCAACATTCCCAAAGCTATGTAGTTAACAAGGACATTGTTAACGCTACAAAAGAAGATTTTTAGAAGTGAGCCTTCCTTCGAAACCCCTTTTGATTGGGTTAAATTTGTAATGACCCGTATTTTTAACTATTTTAAATTATTAAATTTAGTATGATTATTAAACAAAAATGGTTAAAAATAAAAATTTAATGATTTATTAATGTAGTTTATTGAATATGAACTTGGATAAAATTTTAAAATAACAATTTTGATATGATTTAAGGAAACCATTTGTATTAGAATGAAGTTCAATATATTTAAGGTATTGTGATCAATAACTGGAATTGAATAATAAATTTTGAATTATTTAGATGAAAATAAAATAATTGTTTGATAACTAAAATTCATTAGAAATTCTAATATTGGAAATTATTTGAATAATCGAATTCTGAATTTAATGTGAATGAAAATGATATCGAAGTTGATTTAAATTTTATTTAAACAAGAACGAAGATTGTTAGCTTCTAAAATTTAATTTAAAAGAGAATAAATTTATTTTGGGAATTATTTGTTTTAATTAATGGATAAAAATAGTATTTTTTGGCACTATCTCAAATTTCGATGAAAGCATTTTCGTCGGATCCGTAATAGTGGATTATTATCGGATTTCAAGTTTCGTAGCAACATGACTTATCATTTGTCCGTATGAGCTTGAAATGCATACAAATTAATTAAAGGAATTTAATTAGAATAATTTGATTTTGAAAAGCTATCTTCTGAATATGGTAGAATGTGCTCCCGTGACTAGTCCTATTGTGTTCGTAATAGAGGTATAACATATAAAACGCCAGACAGCATGCTTTATTTCGAATTTGAAATTTTCATAGGTGAATCAGGTCGGAAACTTATGTAATATGTCGTGTATATCTTCATTCATGTAACTCTAACCCTACAAACATCGGCCGCGTTCTCTAAGCGAATTTAATGGCTTAAAATTCATCATTTTCATTCCTTGATTTCTCCTCATCTAATCAATGAGATCGAGTAGTCCAAAAGGAAAAACGGAGAGCTCAACGATCTCTATGTTATTCAGGGTCGAATCGTCTAATTTCGTTGGGTGGAGGGCAGGATTTACCCGCATTCGTCATCGCCTTTTGGGCTTTGCTGCATTGGTTCGTGCGAGCGATGAGGCTATGGAGTGGCGCTGAGCAAGCGGCGAAGCTAGGAGGTGGTCGGTGATGATGAGATGGCAACGAACGATCAAAAAAAGTAAAGTCACACGTGCGTCATTGCTTCTGAAAAGTGGGATCGAACAGAGAGGAAGAAGGTATCGGGTTCAGTTAGTATGTGAATGATTTAGTTAATTTTATTTTAATTATTGTTATGCTAATTATCGTATAACTTTTTCATGCGAGGTCTGATTTGAGCGAAACGGGTCGCATTGTGATCATATTGACGAAGGCTATGCCTTATAGTTGGATTCTTATTTATTTAAATCTAAAAAAATTATTTTCAAATAAAGGTGAGTATTTTAAAACATTCACGACTAAAATATTTTGATGTAAATAAAAATCATGGAGTGTTTATCTTATTGATTGTTGTTTAGTAATTTAACTGACATGGAAATTGACATAAACATTTACCTATTAGAAACTTTGAATTAACAGTTAAATTGAAATTGAAATTAAATTGCTAGTTAAACTCCCGATTATTAATAAATAGTTGACTGTTGTGATATTTTAACTGATTTGGATGTTGATTGTGATGGATGGCTATTGATTGATATTTTGGATGATTGGATGTTTATTTATTTTATATATATCATGTTATCACTTGTATATTATCTGACAGTATATAAACTATAAATTGAATTATTTCAAATAAATTAAAAAAATAGGTTGAAATGATATATACCTATGATACTGTGATTTGGACTGAAATGATATACATCCATCCCTGCAATTAAAATTGCAATAACTGATCACTTGGCCATATGAAATAAAATTATATACAGACATCGGATTGATTTAATTACGAATTATATACAGACATTGGATCGATTTAATTATGCAATAACTGATCACTTAGCCATATGAAAGAAAATTATATACAGACACCGGATTGATTTAAAATCGAATTTATAAAGATTGAGTTAATTACGAATTCGAGTTTTGAAATGTTGAATTTAAAATTTGTAAAAGAAATCGTTTAAAGAATTTAATTTGGAATTTGAAGTTATAATTAAATTATGGAAATCAAATTTGTTGAAGGTCGAACTTCAATTGAACTTCGAGATTTGTCTTAGAAAAGAGATTTAAATTGATATTTCAAACTTTGGCTCGAAATTGAATTGTTTTAAAAGATTTGAACCTTTAAATTGAACATTGAAGTTTAATTTTATTAAGTAATTTAAATAGTTATTTGAACTCAAACTACATATAAAATGAAATGGTTTGAAATTAAGAAATGAACTGAAATTTAAACCATTGAATCGAATCATGAATTTGAAGTTAAAATGAACGTTTCAAAATTGAAAGTAATTTGAATTCAAATTGAAATTGAAATTGAAATTAAAATTGAACCGATTTGATTGAATTGAGATTGAAGATGATTTTAAAATGAAAGGTTGAAATAGAATCAATTTGATGGAAATTTGGACCTGGGTCCAGATTTGTTGAATTGGAAAGAGATAGTTTGAGCTGAAACTATTTTCAAAATCAATTATTTTAATTTAAACTATTTAAAAATATATCTTTTTAAATATTTGAATTATTTTTATTTTCCAAACTATTTTCCTATATAAACCATTTTCAATACTCAAAGCATTTTATCAAACTATTTTAACTTTTTAAAACTATTTTCACTATTCAAACTATCTCTAAAATTTCAAACTGTGCAAAGTTGGAATGTTTATATTTCAATCATTGATTTAAATGCGAGTTGGGTTGAAAATGAAGTTATAACCTAAGTTGAAATTCAAAATGATTTTTGAAGTGAAATTGAGATATTAAGGTCAAAATGACTTTCAAGTGAAAATTGACATATTTGAAGTAAATATGATATTTCAAAATCAAATGATATTTTCAAGTGAACATGATATAGCGATATTAAGTATCAATCATTTTCAAAATATAAATGAATCAACTCGTGTGTAAAATGTAGTTTGTTTGTTAAAGCGACTGGGCCTCACATTGGCATATTCTCTATCAATATTGAAACCACTTTAACAACTATGTATACAGAGGAGAATCTAGAATGAAGTGGTTGGATTTGGTGTACATTTGCTATATTTAAAGAAAGAGAATGATGATGGATAGACCCCGACACTTGTGCCAATTTGAAATGACTAAAACAAGATGGCATGATAGGGCTAAGTGGGATAGCCACCCCTAGTGGACATCCGTTCTTCGATTTTCTTCTTGGACTTGGTTCATTCTATTACTTGTGATGTTGGTTTCGATTAGTGGACCTTGATTTGGGATGACCTCCCTTTTGACTCGTTATGGTCTGGATGGAGGCAGTAGAAGGTCGTGGCTACGATGTGTTACCACCATCCATGCAACTCGAACATGCAGTATCCTACCTTGGGCATTGCCTTATGTGCCTTGTCATACTTTTATACTTATACGAGACCACTGAATTTGGTTTATTGTTGTCTCGTCGTATCACGGCGCATCCCTATCACCCGACATGCTACTGGGGCGTTATATGCAAACTGTATGACAATGCTTAAAAATACATTAAGGTGGATTAATGTAAACCCTTATTGCTAAGAAAAATATTTATTTTATGGATTAGACATTATATATATATAGTGTATTCTGCTATATATAGATATTTACGACCCTTAAGAGATGAAACATCTTGTAACATCTCTTGAGTTATTACACGCACATTATACACTAAATAAGAGATGTAAAACTCATAAACATCTCTGACGCTATTACAGTCATGTTAAATGTGATATTGATTTGAATCACATAAGAATATTTTAGTTTTGAATCGAGTATATTATTTTACTTTATGCTCGGGTCAGCCTTGAGTTTTTAACTTACTGAAGATTATTTTCTAGAGGATGAAGACGTAAATTTGGTGTATTATTATTACTAGAATTATTCCCTGCATTATGTTGTTCTATTATTCTATTGTTCTGTTGTATATGTATAACTGTGATAGTTGTTGTAAATTTTTATTCAAATGTATAGTATAAACAGCTTCATGAACTGTTTTTTTTTGTTATTATATTTTGTCATTCCACTACAAGATTCTATATTTGTTTCTTCTTTTCTTATTTTTCATAATTAACCTCATTGATTATCGGTGTTTTGGATAGTTTGAGTTGAACATGTGTGGATTATTGTCGATTTAAACCTTCCAAAATGTGGAACAGAATTAGACCAATTGTTCATAGAGGGTGGTCTTATGAAAATATTTTTGGTAGTTAATAGATTTAATCAACCCTATTGGAATAAAGGTTAAGGAGAAAGCATCCCTTTCAAAAGTTCTTTTTTGTCAAATCGAAAGATATTATTCATAGCAGACATTTATTTCTTTCGATTGTGTTAAAAGATCCATTCTGCCTTTAAGGAAAAGTGTTTACTTACGACAAAATCATGTATGCTCTTTTGGAAAGAACTCCTTCAAAAAAGGTGTATGTATTATAGTATGTGTATATTTTGAAGGTATCCATCCATGTAGCATAACTTAACATTTACACATTGAAACCCTTCCATATCGTCCATTTCAACCAAGTCGAAAGGAGATTGGATATTTCGAAGTGGACTTAATCTTTAATATTCAAGCTCTATATCCTATATGCAATGGAGTATCATCTTAGACAGCATAAGTTTCATGGACTTGTTCAGACTGAAACATAATCATCATCGTCATTTATCATTTGATATTAAACACGCTGATAATGTGATTCGTCCGCACATTGTCCAAGATCGCATAAGTCAAAAATAAATTAAGAAGACAAGCTAGCATCATGTGCAATTGATCACTAGTCGAGCTAATGATCTAAATAATCGTTCTCATGATCAAAATCTTTATGGAATCTGTGCACTTCCTCTCTTAACATTAACCCAAATTGAGTTACAAGTAAGAGAGCTTTTCCCAAACTGATTTAGGGTTATAAAGATTTGATTTGCTAAGAAATAGAAGGAAGCATTTTTTTCCTCCAATTCAGTCCCCTAAAATTGGACCCCTAGGTTCGTAATTATAGATGAGGTCTCCCCCTTTCACGCTCATCCTTTCCCTTCAGTTGAAAGGTCTTCCTCCAATCGAAAGGCCATCCTTTATCTTTCTACGTGCATCCTTTCAACATGGTCGAAAGGTCTTCCTTCACCATTCTACATGCCTCCTTTCGACATCATCGAAAGGCCTTCCTTCATCTTTCTACGAGCCTTCCTTTAACTTGGTCGAAAGACCTTCCTTCATTTTTCTACAAACCCCTCCTTTCGATGTGGTAGAAAGGCTTTTCTTTGAGCTTTCCCATCCATTATTACACCTCCACCTTTTCGTTCTAGACCTCCCGACCCAGTCAAAAGGATCGCCTTGACACCCTTTCACTATCATTAAAGTTTGAGTGCCTCTTTTACTTTGTTTTTTACTAGACTACTTTCGACTTCATCGGAAGGGGGTAGAAGCGCTCTTCCCTTTGTGTTATTATACTGTTGCAAGCGAGATATGAGTTGAGCTTTCGCATTACTTCAAAAGGGATGGAAAGTGGTAACTGGGTCTTAACGAAAGGACTCTTGGACTTCATGTATAATTTTATCATTCCTTCAATGGGTCTCAACCATTTTGAAAGGCTTGTTGGTTCTTTTGAAAGGTGCGTTGGAATCACTTCTTCAAATAGTGAATCGACAACGACGAAACCCCCTGCTTATCTTATATATGCGAATCCATCTATGTTGAAAGGTCTAAATGAGGTGGAAGGGTAACCTTGCCTCCTTTTCTCCCACTATCGAAAGCCTTTGTCCTGTTGTTATTTGTAATGGAACCTGATGCTTGCGACTCCTTCAAAAGCCATCTCAACACCTTCGAAACACTGTTCTTTGGACTTTAGCGAAACCCATGTCTTCAATTTTGTAGAGACCATCACTTTTGTAAGCCTTCTTTCATACCCTTATTGTTAAGTGAATTTTATGGTTAACGGGTGTCTTATCAGATCTACATCGAGAGGAATCAAATGCAGTGGATTTTGGCAAACGATGAGACTACTGAGAGGTATGAGGCAGTACTGGCTGCTTGGTAAAGAGGGAAGCACTGGAAGGGTCATCAAGAAGGATGTCATCCTGGCGACTAGATTGGTTTTCCAAACCCCTAAATAGGGGAGACCTGGATCTAGATCGGTGCCTAGATAATGAATCGTGTGGCATATAATCTTTCTCTCTGCGTCCATGATCATGCTTGAACATCGGCAAGAATTAGAATCGTGGCTAGGATTATGCGGTCATGAAGTTGGTTTATGCTATGATTGATGTCCCATCTGACCCTATAAATCCTCGTATAATCTACGTCGCTTTATGGGACCTGCGAGTAAAGAGAAAATAAATCGGCTTTGACAAGACAAGAGCACTACATGAGTTGTGCAGAGTACAACGCATGTGTGTGCATATGCAGGTGTCTTAGTGTCCCTTGGATGGAACATGTGTTTGAATTTTGCTGATAGTGGTAATTTCCCCTGCTTTATAGAAGGCACATCCTCTTGGAAATGAATAGGGGACCCAATATCCCTAATACTCATATTAGCGAGGCCAAAGGAGTCGATTACATTTGGAATTGGCCTAAGACCAGCAAAATAATCATGCAAAGTCTATACATGAGTCTTTGATGTGGGCTTAGCTGGTAGAGACTGGGTTGGAGTCCCTTTATTGGAAGTATACTCTTAAGGTTTTCCTCCGAAGGGTTTACTGATCATTAATGCCTTCACTTTGTTTACCATGTTCTCTTGCTCCTTCACCTTCACATTTGATCTCACCCTCTTCGGAGTGCTCTTGAATATTGCCAGTCTCGATTACTAGACTTTGGACCGGGGGCACTGGCGAGTGGTCACCATCTTCTTCTAATAAATGATCATCCCCATCACTATCAGTGGCCTTTAGAGCAACATTAACTACGATCATCTTCCAATAAATTAATGGCATCTGAGTTTCATCGCTAAGAAATGGCATGGCTTCTCTTCCTTCGGGATTAAATAAAGTTATCAGATAGCCTCCGCAAAGGTTGCTTTACTGGGCATGTGTACTACATCTACAAAGAATGAAAAGGACGTTTAGAAATAGCCAAACTATGATCATGGAGTCACATGGAAAAAGTAAGAACTGAAATTACGAGGAGACAACCATTGCTATACAAATCTAGGAGGATGGCAAACAAAAAAGAATTATTTTATAAAATAGCTTAATTTATTCCAAGTGCTAACTACAATTCAATATCCCTTAGATGGCTCTAAAAAGATGAGAGAAGCATTTCCCTTATGGCGCTTGAAATTAAATTGATGTCAAATATCTTGGTAACTAAGGACAAGATCAAAGTAGCGAGAAAATATAATGAATACACTATTAAGGAAGGCATAACTGCTTGGGTGGAGTTATGTAGGAGCTAATCTCATAAAATATAGAACCCATCAGATGAAATAATTAAATGGTGGGACGCCTCCTACCGTGTACTTGTACCTATTACATGTTGTATACCCATCTGGTGGATGGTGTGCACTCTGATGGCGTGTTGGAACTAATATGTCCTCAAATGGAATACTATGTTTATCATAAATCTTTCTTAGAGATGCTTCCATGATCTAAGAAGCGATGCAATCAACTGGATAATCTAAAATAATCGCGTCCTCAAGAGTGTTAGGAGCAGGTTCAACTTTTGGTCCTTCCATAAGCTCTATTGGACCATCTGGAACTTGTTGTTCTACTTGTGAATTTTATAATTGAGGTGCAGGCTACAATCGATTTTGCTATGCAAATTGAGCTGCAATTAAGCTTGACTTGGTATCTGACTCGACATGTTTGACAATTGATGGACCTGTAGCTTGAGCAGAGAGACACTTGGAATGTATATGAGCCATAGCTATCAAAAATCAACATATAATTGATATCATATTGATTAAAAGTCATGCCCTATGCCAAAGTTAAAATCTAGTGCAGTGTTTTGATATTGTGCAATAGGTCATTTCAAATTCTAGATTTTTTTTCAAAGTGACCGTCTTCTCTGACCATCTCGATGGGTGTTTGCATTATTGGCTATGCTTTGTAAATGCTCAAGAATTTAGAGGATAATATTTGGCAAAATCTGGACATTGATCAATAGCTCAATTCTCAAAAGAAATTTTGAAGATAAAAAATCCTTAAGGGTAGGATCGATACCATCCATAGCCTTGGTGGTCTTCCTTTCCATCTTATTCCTTAACCCTAAGCACCGCCATCGGCATGGAATCCACTGCCATTTACCTCAATTTCTATCACATCCACCTTTAAACATTCAAGTTAGAGAAGGCTATCGATTCAAGGTATGGATTATGATGGGGTTCAAAGGCAAGATGGGTTAGGTCCTACTTTATGGATTCGATCAGTGATTGAGTTCGATCAGAAGGAAATGATGCTTGTAGTAATATCGGAGTGCGACGACTTAGTTCCAATATTAGCGAACATGTTTCAATTTCGAAGGCAGAGCTTTTTAATGGCAGAGAAAAAGCTTAAAATCGGATATCAAGAATAGAGTGAGATAGTACAAGGAATGGAGTGGATTAAATAAATCATGAACAAAAAATTCATGCAAAAGATTCACCTTATTCTAAGGCCGTCGGCAACAAATGATCAACATTCAAAAATAAAAAATGATAATATGTACATGAATGCATATATATATATATATATGTATGTATCTAGTGTTTCACTGGAGCGAATAGATATATGGAGCCAAGGCACGAAGGAAAATCAAAGCACCCACATGTGTACATGCTCAACATTCAACAACTAGAATAAATAAAAGGCAGATTAAAACCTAAATGATCTAAAAAAGGAATCAGTTAACGATTACCAAGCTCGGAATGACAGATCATGAGAGCATACTCCAGTTTTATAGTATCCGATGCTAGCAAAGCGTCACAATGAATGGCTATAGACAAACCACTTTACCGAAAGGGTCTGAAAAAAGAATAAAACTATTCAAAGCACGGGTTGGAGTCTGATATGGCAATCCTGACTTGGCTCAATTCAAAGCACATCATGTTTGTAATAAGACACACTCTGGGGGAGGGCAAGTGTTATCCGGCCTTTTGATCAAGAAGAATCTAAACCGACTTAAATAATAGAACTTGAAAGCTATTGAGGTAGAAGCTTGGAGAGATAGCCATAATGTTTAGAAACCAAATGCAACCGAGATAATAAGGCAAAACCAAATCCAACCCAAGAGTATAACAACCCGATCAACCAACTTGATGGATCGGTGTCGAACCATAGCTATGGATCAATACCGATCTATAGAATCTCCTCTAGAACATCCCATTTTTTTCATGCTATTTAAACTTGATGCCAAAAGCCTAGTCCTCGATCCATAGATAGTTCGCATGTTAATGGCTATCGAATGGTCTAAGCAGTGGAAGTCAACAAATTTGATCCTTCTCCAATCCATCCAATTGACATGAAAATAAGCTTATAGCTCTATAAACAAGTTTGGGAACATAAGGCTAACAAGATATCACTTCGATCCAAAGTGGATAGAAACATCCATAAGCCAATCTCATGGATCGGTACCAACCATAACCGATTGCCGACTTGGCCATGATTTCACTAATGCAACTGCTGGCACATCACGAAGATGTGATGGAGCATTTCCCGCTGACCTACATCTATAAATAGACATGGAGGGACATCATTTCGAGGATCTTTTAGCCTCTATCGATCTTCTACATATTTCTGGTAATTGGATACCGAGTGGTACCGAATCATAGGAACAACACTTGTAAAACAGTAATATCATCAATAAAAATACTCAAGTGGACATAGGCTAAGTTAGCCGAACCACTATAAACCTTGTGTGTATTGTTTATACTCATTTTCATTTAATTTTTCTTTGGTTTCATTCTCTACACAATCAATTAGGTGTTGGTGCCAATTTTGGTACCAACAAAAAGTGTTCGCATCAAAAACAAATCGGATTGCGCCAAAGGCTACATAATAGGACCGCATCGCTACCATTCAATAGGACTACACCACCAGTAGCAAATAGGATTGCGTTACTTCCATAAAAGAGACCGTGCCACCATCAACAAAAGAGATTGTGCTGCTGTCACGCCCCACCTCTATACTTACATAAGCCAAGGACACTATTGGGTAATGTCGTCGACTAGTACGAAGAATAAGGCCGTTGAGGAGCAACCATCTGTGCAATTGATTTGTGCGAGTACCAATATCCTAGATAAAATAGGAAATCCGACATCCCAATACAAACTCAAAGCTACTACACAGTGGCTATGTGGTCTTCGAAAACAAATATAAAATAAGCATAACACAAAATCAGTCATAGATATCGCTAAGGAAGAAACAGAAATGAATACAACACATAAAAATGTACATCAAAGTAGTGGTCATACAAGATCCACTACATCACAAAAGAATAGTTACAAGTGCTAAACAAAAGAATATGTATACATCAAGGAGTCTCTATCTCAAATGTATAAATGCAAAAACTACTATGCTAAAGTAGTTAGCCAAAAGTCAGAAGATAGTCCCTGCTAAGAAGTCAAGTAGAAGCACATGTAGCACCTCGATCTGATCTAGGTATTATTTAAGAAGAAAAATAATAAACGGATCATTCTAGCTATAAATATCATATAAAATGAGATAGAATAAGAGATATGACAAATATATGTGATGGTAACAAAAATCGTATAATCTCTCAAATTTTCTCATACAACAAAAAGAATGTCATATCCTTTATTTTATTTACCAAACCACAAATATTGATAAAGCTTATCAATATTAATCACAAAAATTGGTGAAACACAAATTCTAAAAATCATCATTAGAAATCCAGGAATCACAAAGGGGGGGCCTATCAAAAATGGGAGCATGAAAACTCATCAACACGTTTATCACATACGAGACGATGTCCTATGATCGCTAACCATAGAGTCAGTGCAACGACGTAGAACAACAGTACGTCCGAGGAACTCGAAACTCAAATAATTTGTAACAACGACGTAGTAAAACGGTATGTCCGATGAACCTAATAAGCCGGAACAACGGTGTAGTACCCCCGATGAACCGAACTCCATAAAAGAACATAGGTCATTAGCCCATAAAAAATGAGACGAAGCTCAATAAAATGAAGTACAGTCCCTCACGTGGACAAAGAGACATAACATATCGCTAGTCTAAACCATAAAATGATTATCATTGATCAATAAGAAGTGTGAATTACACTAAGCTAGTAAATAAATGAGTTTCGCTTCATGTCCCATAACCACTGGCTTAACTTAAATATCTACGAACAGATTGTAGATTTCCACTCGAAAATTGTCATAAGATTTCAATCGAAAAAGTCCATGAATTAACCGACAAAGAAAACACAAGCGTTTCATATCACTTGTTTTGCCAAGTCGTTTAATTAGATTTCTCATACGAATAAAGCAAAGGTTTGTATATACTAATAGATTGGAAAATGGTTTTGAAAATGAGCTTTGTATTAAAATAACATTGAAATCATTTTGGTGAAAGAGTTTGAATATTTACTACTAGTATAGAAACCTTTGTATTTTAAAGTGACAAATCACAGAAATGATTGTAAAAAAAATCAATCACCAAAAATTCATATTCGATGATGTGAATCACAACCTTGAAAACCGATATCAAATCCATTCAAATGGATACTCTAAAATCTAGAAAAGAAGTCATCAAAGTCGATAAAGGTGATAACAACTAATCGGATCAATCAAAAATCGATATTAATGGAAATCCACATAATACACGCAAATTAGCTGCATTTACAGCTCTTGACGTCTGGTGGTTATCTAAATGATTGAGATGAAAGACTGGAATTTTCTTCCAAATCGCCTAGACATCTGGGAAGTAAGCTCAGATGTTTGAGCTGTTCATCTGTAATTTTTATTTCGATGACCCAAACGTTTGAGTATTCCACCAGACGTCTGAGCTGAAGTCAGGCAAAAATCAGCCTAGGCCAATGATGGCCAAATCAATTTGGAGGCGATCGAATGAGCGACGATGGCTAGGGATTTATGCCAAGCGACAACCCAGCCTTATAGACTCATCAATACACTTCGAACAACATGTCCAAACATCCATATAAGGATTTTCACAGATTTTGACTTCAAAATGCCGAAAATTAGAAAATTCGCCAAACCAATTCAATTAAAAAGCAAATGGACATGGAATAGATGTTAGGAATTCATACCTAACAACTATCAAAGGTATAGACATGGATGTGAGTTCAAGAACTCGCCTTTAAACCAAAAACGACGAAATGAGAAGCTCGAAAACAAAGCAAGACCGATTGCTCTTCAACAAGACTTCAAGAATCTTCAATCTATTATCAAATGAAATGAATTTTCCTAAGTTAGGGTTTAGGAATTTCTGAGAATTGAAGAGAGATGAGATGGAGAAGATGAAGAGGATGCTTACCTAAGCTTCTCCTTGATTTTGGAACTTGAATTCGAATTTCCTAGTAAACTAGGGCATAGGAATTTTAATTTCCTATCTCTTTCCAAATTTTTCTTTTATCTTGAGTATGTTAGGAAATGAAAATGAATGAAGAGGAGAGTAGGGGAGTGGGATGTATATGGTAAGGGGTTTGGGTTCTCTTATTAGGTTAGTGGGCGTACAACCCAAAGCCCAAACAAAATACCAGAATCCTAATCAACTCCAAAAATATCAATTTTTATACTCAAAAAGGCCAGAAACGTCGTTTTGGACTTATTGGAAATGGTCTCGAGTCATAATTCGACTGTTTACAAAAAGTAGCATTTTGGACTCTAATCCGAAGAACGATGCTATACTTAAATAAAACATTTAAATATACAATCGTAAAATATGTGGGTTGTTACAGACTCCCCTCCTTAAAGAAATTGAGTCCTCCAATACTTAAAAAGAAAATAAAGAGCAACAACCACACAGAGGCATAACAACACAAAAGAAAAAATTGAAGCGAGAAGTTCACCTTAAAATGCACGAGAGAGTAAGTATGGATGTGTTCGCTCGATGAATTCTCTAGATTCCCAAGAACAATCCTTTGTATTTGTGGACTATTGAACTTTCACAAGCGGAACATCTTTATTTCGAAGGCTTTTAACCTCCAAAGCAATGATACAGATAGGATGTTGCTTATAAGTCAAATTAGATGAAACTTCAATTTCTTCAATAACACCAGGCTTAAGAATAGAATCGGTATCCCTAAGGCATTTCCGTAGTTAGGAGATGTGAAATACATCATGAATAGCAGAAAATCGAGCCGGTAATAAAAGGCGAAAAGCCATGGAACCAATAAGTTCGGTGATGGGAAATGGACCAATATATCGAGGTGTTAATTTCACGATCAATTGAAACGAATAACACCCCTCATAGATGAAACACAAATGAACACCAAATCTCCCACAGAAAATTCTAAATTCCTTCTTCGGTTATATATCCCCATAGGATTTTTGTCTACTTTGAGCTTCTTTCATCCTATGACGAATAAGGTCAATTTTTCTGTGGAATCATGAATAAAATCTAGACCTAAAACCAGCTTCTCACGGCCTCAAGCCAACAAGAAGGAGATCGGTATGGCTTTTCATAGATTGCCTTGAAAGGTGTCATACCAATACTAGATTGGAAGCTATTATTATAAGAAAACTCAACAAGGGAAATATAATCTTCCCAACTTCCACAAAAATAAAGAACACATGCACGAAGAAGATCTTTAAGAGTTTGATTCACACACTCGGTTTGTCCATCAGACTGAGGATGATAAGCGGTGCTAAAATTAAGCTTTGTTCCCAAAGATTTTTTAAGGCTCTTCTGAAATCCACTAGTAAATAATGGATCATGATCGTTGACAATAGAAGTAGGAACTCCATGCAATTTAACAATTTCTGTGATATAGAGTTTGGCCAAAAGATGTACGCTCCGATTAGACTGAACGAGAACAAAATGGGTGGATTTTGTTAGTCTATCTATGATCACCCATAAACTGTCATGACCTGAATGAGAACGGGGAAGACTGTCAAAAAGTCCATGGAAATTTTATCCCACTTCCAAACTGAAATGTCTAAAGGTTGCAATAACTCACCGGGCCTTTGATGCTCGGCCTTAACGAGTTGGCAAGTCATGCAATGCTTAATAAAGTTAGCAATATCAAATTTCATTTTATCCCAATAATAAAGTCGCTTCATGTTAGCACCAGAATTGGTCACTAATACCTGAAGAAGGATTTATGTAGAGAGATTAATAAAGAAGGTAAATTAAAACTAAAGAATAACGTAGTAGAACACAGTAATAATTATAAGAAACAAGAACACCAGATTTATAGTGGTTCGGCGTAACTGCCTACATCCACTTAGAGTTTAATCTTTATTGCTTTTACAAACAATTGATTACAGATACAATCCGTATACCAACTACTCGAATGCAAATGCTAAGGGAAAAAGAATTAGTTCTAAAAGCGGTAGAGTCTCCCCATTGTTCTTGAAAAAAGGTCCCTTGCACTATGCCCCTTCCCTTTTATTTATAGGCGAAGATAGGCTGGACTTTCCTCACGGGCTTAAGAACAAAGTACCTCGGACCACAGTAGGTGACTTCTACGCACCAGGCCAGGCATGCCGAATGGTAGTTTTCGAACCAGAGAATGCAGAGCGATTGAGTAATAATTCAAGAATGCCGAGCGACGAAGCAAGGCCGAATGGTACCTAAGCCGAATGGGATATCCCTGTTGAATAACATTCGAATGCCAAGCGAGGTTTTGTGCCGAACGAGGCTTTGAACGAGGCATTGTGTCGAACGAGGCATTATGCCGAACGGGGCTTTGTGCCGAACGAGGCCTTATGCCTAACGAGGCTTTATGCCGAACGAGGCTTTATGCCGAAAGAGGCATTGTGCCGAGCGGGGCTTTCTGCCGAATGAGGCATTGTGCCAAGCGAGACTTTGTGCCGAACGAGGTGTTGTGCCGAACGAGGCTTTATGCCAAAGGAGGCGTTGTGCCGAGCGACTCGTTACCGAGTCAAGCAACCGGGTAAAACTTGCCCCCCAAAGTGTATCGTGTGAGCCAACAAGATGCGCTTTGAACCATGAGCAATCCATCCTTTAAATCCTTGCCCTGACTTCTCATCAGTTGATTCACACGGTCTCCTCAATGCCGAACTACTCGTTCGGAAGTTCATTGTCGCTCGGTATGAATGCTCACCGATCCACAAAATACTTTGACCGGGTTCACCGTTCGATGCCTGTTCGCCTTCCCTTCTTCACATATAAAAAGCCAACATTTCTCTCCTTTTCCTCTTTACATTTACGTTAACTCTACAAGATTTTATAACTTACCTTTCCTCGAACTCTTGCTAACTCCCCAATGTTCCTCTTCTTTCCTAAATCCAGTACGTTTGCCTCCCAACTGCCCTCGATAACTAGCCTGGGTGAATTTCAATTCCAGATCGATCACTTCCCTAAGCTTTGGCCCATTCTTCTAGGTGTGAACTTCTCATTTGATCGACTTTCCCCAATTAAGGTTTTTGTATGAGATTCGAATTCACGACTTTCCTTTAACTTATGAATGATGGAAGTCATGTAGATGAGAAAGATGGATCTGAGGTCTAAACGTGCCTTAGGGTTAGATGGAGAGGAGGAAGGAAAACGATACCGAAAGTTGCTAAGACGTAGGCTCCTGTTGGGTCACTATGTGAGGGAGGAGGAAGTTGTAATGACTCGGTAAGTGTTGGAGAGTTCAATAGGTGTTGGTTGATCGAGGTCGTTTAGTAAACAAGGAGCGAGGGAGAAGTGATTGTGGACGGGCCGACATTTTCTTTTTGGGTAAAAGCTGACCAACTATGAAGTAGGTGGCTCGGTAGTCTCCATGTGAGAGTAATGTCAGGGAGGTAAAGGAATAGGGTGCCGTTCGGTATAAGGAGAGAGAGAGAGAGAGAGAGAGAGAGAGAGAGAGTCAAGTTTGATGATTTGAGGAAGTGAGACGGAGATGAGCGAGTGGGTCAGCATGTCTGGCTTAGGCGGTCAAGCCAGAGAATGCCGAGCAAAGGTTTCTAATCCTAGGATGCCGAGCGATTTTGGCCGAATCATTCATTCAAGTGTCGAGCGATAGGCTTGTGCCGAGCGGCATTCAGGCCAAGTGGTATTTAGGAAATGTGTTTTGTATCGCTCGGCCTTGAGCTTGAAGTAGACTACAATAGTCGAAATCATTCCAACTTTAACATAACTCACGCTGAACTCACTGACCTCGTATGCCTAATCATACGACATTTAAACAAGGACAAGGACTTAAGCAAACAAGCATATCGAACTAGTCCGGACTGACAACTCCCTAATTTCAACAGCTATAAACCTGAGTTTAACTTGATTAAGATAAATAATAGCTTTAAATACACAGTGCTAATGTTCGAGCCAAAACTAAAACCATCGTAGCCTGGACTCTCGAAGATGGTCAGCGATGATGATCTTCGAAGATGACAATTCAAAGCTTATCTTTACTTTATCCGCATTATGACTTTAATTCTTTTATATTCATACTCGAACGATTGCACTAGTTCACACATCACACGGAGGGAGTATTTCTGTTATTATGTCTAATGTTGATTGTTTTTCAAGTATACTTTAAATAAGTGTTTCATTAGATCCAACACTCATTAGAGATGTCTAGAAAATCCAGCTCTGTCACAGTCTCGGATAAACCCGAGCCAACTTCTTAACAGGAAATGGTTGGAATCTCAAATCCATCGACACCCCTGTACAAGATATTCTGAGTCCCACGATCACATCCGTCGACTTGGCTCCCGATGCCTTAGATGCAGCGATCTTTCTAGACAATCCGGTCGATTCTCAAGTTTCGATAATTAATGAAAGCGCTCTTCGTCGCATATGCTCAATACATGGAATTCCTTTTGACGATGTATTGGTTCCATCGGGACAAGATCGTCCTCACTTGCCCCTAGCCGGATTTATGGCCTACAACAAATTTATGTGCTGGGTTGGTAGCGTGCCACCATTCAACGCCTTCCTCTGTGACCTGTTACAGTATATTGAGATCGCTCCATCACAATTACATCCCAACAGTCACACATTCGTATACGGCACGTGCATTCTCTTCATGAGCATTCTATTCAGGCTCCCCACTCTTGGTGACATCCGTTATATTTATCGTTTCAAGAGGCGGTCCGATAGCCTATCTTTTGTATTCCTTAAGCCGCATAATAAGTGCAAAATCCTAAGTAGAGCATGGAGCAAATTTTATCAGTATATGTAGGAATGATTCTACATGCGCTGTCCCTCTAGCTTTGCAAGGAGATGGCTAGAAAGGAGTAAGTTTCTTTCATGGATCAATACTTGTATCCAACGGTAAGTGCACCTTTTCTAACCCTTTGTCTACTTTTACAGGTATCAACCCACGTCCCAAAGGCTCGGGTACTTTGAGGTCGTTGAAGCTATTCGAGCTGTTCCCGCGGAAGACTGGTATACAGATCTATCATTTCCAATGAATCGCTCTCCAAATTCGGGCTGCTGGCGGAAGGTCGCTGAATATGTCTTCCTCACGGCGTCACTATAACTGGGTCTGCCTTGGACAAAGGGAAAAGGCAAGGTGGGCCTTCAACACGTGATCCCCCTGACACACCAGAGAAAGGCGAGATTAGATAAGCTAAGATGTCAGACGCACCTGGTGAGAATGTAAGTCCTACTCAAGAATCTATGGTTGGGGAACACGACGCCGATGTAGCGCCTCCCCTTCGAAGGGAAAAAAGAAAATGGCATACAAACCGAGGAAGAAGACTGTTGGTGGAACCTCAAAGGTCCCAATCACTCCAGTGGAAAAAGTGTTGTCTCCTCAACACTTGGAGGGTTCATTGAAAGGCTTATCTGATCTCACCATTCCCAGCGGTCTACTCAATTATGGCTTCAACAAGCTGGAGGCCCTTATGTTCCATTCGCCCATGAGAGGCGATGAAGGCACTCAAGCCCATAACAAAGGAGAAAAAACTCCTATAAGTAGAGATAAAGAAACTGGTCCGTCGAGGGGAAACACTAGGACACACACGGACACGTGCACTTCACTTTGCACTTAAACTTTAGCCATCACTCTATTTTTTGCTAACTTGTTGTCATTCAATTTTTGCGCAGGTGATAAGGGGCATACTTATGGACTCGACTGTCTTCGTGGGTCATCTATTTTTTATCATTCTAGTCTGGATTCGAGCTTCGGCAAGCGCTGGGACAGAGATGACACTGACGATCACGATCGACACTATCTCCCCCGAGATTCATCTTATTGAAGAAAAACATACAACCAGTCTTCCTACTCTCGCGATCCTCTTTTTCAATCAGAGCAAGCCAAGGAGAAATCTGCGCATAAGGGGTCCCAGCCTACGAAATACCGAGACCAACATTCTGGTTCATCTAGTACCAAGTAATTTTGAGAACCTCACAAAACATCTGTAGTCTCTACGCAAACTCCTCCCGCTCCTATACATGATCTGTCGATAGCGAAAAAACTTACTGAGCTCAAGGCCACATTCCCGAAAATATATTTCGATGGTCTGAAATTTCTTCCAGCTATTCATCACATTCCAGGACACGTCAAATAGAATTGCATCGCTTGCAACAATGATGTCTATGTTCAGCATGATGCATTTTTTCATTTGGCAGAGAAAGCGTCAAAAGTCTCCATCGAACGCCAACATGAAATTGATCGTTTGAAGCTTGAAGCCATCCACGACAAAGACATCATTAAAGCCAAGGATGAAGAGCTTCTCTTATACAAGTCTCAGCTTAAAACCGCTCAGAAAAATGCCAAATATACAATTGAGGCAGTTAATCGTCTGGAGGCCATGCATAAGAAAGTAATCGACGAAGCGGTTCAACGCTGCGGTGCCTTGGCTTTAGAGAAAGACTCCATTCAGAAGGAGAGGGATGCATTCGCTCAGCAAGTCAAAGAGTTGGAAGAGCTACTTCTCAAAGAGAGAGAGAGAGAGGAAAAGACTGCTGCTCATGAGGAATCGCAACGATATTGTGATGATATTGTTGCTACACGACTCCTGAAGACAAAGCTCGACGACGAACTCTCTAAAGTTGAGATGTTGAAGGATGAAGCCCGTGAGGAGGCAGAAGAATAGCGTGTATGGTGATTGATTCTCACATGGAGGCGGCTACGGAGGCTGGAAGGGAGGAAATCAAGTGCATGTCTGATCAGCTTATAGCCGAGTATATGCTCGAATTCTCATGCATCGCGACTTAACATTCCTTAACGAGGGTTACCTCGAAATTCTAGCCGAAGAATGGGAGACTTTGATAAAGATTAAAAAGATTGAGTCAGGCAATGAAGAGGTAGACGAGGAAGCTTTAGTGAAGGAATTTCTCCGGGGGAATGTGCCTTCGGACTTGTCTATAGCGAAAGCTCTTTATAGCAGTGACTCTTCTTTATCAGAAAGAAAGAACGACATTGCCGGTCCATCCGGAACCGAGTCTCCGGCTCCTTCCCCCACTCAACCGACTGGTTGCCATGCACTTGATCCCTTCGAGCAACACGTTGGCTACGACCCGAAAGATCTTGGCCTTGATATTCATGTTCTATCTCCCATTCCAAAGGGCGAAACTCCTCGGATAGTTAAGAGTCAGCCAGAAACCGGTACATAACTTCCCTTTTCAAAGCTCAAAAGACCGTCATTTTCGATGAGTAGTTAATGTATTTTATCATTTGTCTCTTATGATCTCATTAGATCGTTCTTATTCTGAGCCAACTTCTAGGAGCAATGAAACCACGGAGAAGAAAGAGAAGACGAGGGAGGCCATTCAAGCAGGAGAGACCCCCGGTCCTGATGCTTAAGTGATTGAGGCGCTTGACAAGGACAAGTCAGAAACTTCATCTCCCATCGAAGAAAATTATGAAATTGAGATTATAGGTGCCTTCGGACATACTTCAAAAGTGAGCATGAAGGAGCAGCTTGCGGAGGAGAAGAAAGAGAAAGTTGAGATCAAAGTCAAGCCCCAGGTAGTGGAACTAGACGATCCATTGAGCAGGCCTTTGAAGGTCATTCTCCCAGGTGGGTCTAGGCCACTGGAAGTTCCTCTTCCTTCCTTGGATGTTACTTCCCCAACAAGCAAAGCATCCAAGCGAAAACACATGGGGGAGGAGTCATCTGAGAAAACGAGGAAGGAGAAGAAACCTAAGAAGTAGTTGTTACACTCGTTCGATGAGAGTTAGCCTAGTTTTATGTAATTATTTTTATTTATTTTCATGGCCAATGTAAATAGACTTTTGACTCCGAGTTTTGGAGGGATTGTTGTGGAACCTCATTTTGGGTTGATAAATAAATTTTAGTTTCTTTATCTTTCAAATGGCTTTTATTGTTTAGCTTACTGTCTAACTTGTTGCCATAACTTAAAATTCGACGAGTTATCCGAGCTCCAGTTCACCTCCATGTGACTAGGAATTTTTTTGAAAATCGTAAATCCTCTGTTTCATGCTTTGGGTACTTAGAATATTTTTAGTCTGCACTCAAGGGAATCAGAGTACTCCAGTCCGCACTCTGGGGACTTGAAGATTTCAAGTCTTTTATACTCTAGTCTGCACTCTAGGAACTCAGTGTACTCAGTCCGTACTCCGGAGACTTAGAGATATCAAGTTGTTTATACTCTAGTTCGCACTTTGGGAACTTAGAGTATTCCTGTCCGCACTCCGAGGACTTGGAGATTTTAAGTCATTTATATTCTAGTGCGCACTCTGGGGACTTAGAGTACTCCAGTCCACATTCCGGGGACTTGGAGATTTTAAGTCGTTTATACTCTAATCCACACTTTGAGGACTTAAGTACTCCAGTTCGCACTCCGGGGACTTGGATATTTTAAGTCGTTTATACTCTAGTCCGCACTATGGGGACTTAGAGTACTCCAGTCCGCACTTCGGGGACTTGGAGATTTTAAGTCGTTTATACTCTAGTCCGCACACTGGGGACTTAGAGTACTCTAGTCTGCACTCTGGAGACTTGGAGATTTTAAGTCGTTTATACTCTAGTCCACACTTTGGAGACTTAGAGTACTCTAGTCCGCACTCCGGGGACTTGGAGATTTTAAGTCGTTTATACTCTAGTCCGCACTCTAGGGACTTAGAGTACTCCGGTCCGCACTTCGGGGACTTGAAGATTTTAAGCCGTTCATACTCTAGTCCACACTCTAGGGACTTCGAGTACTCCAGTCTGCACTCGGGGACTTGGAGATTTTAAGCCATTCATACTCCAGTCCGTACTTTGCGGACTTAGAGTACTCCAGTCCGCACTACGGGGACTTGGAGATTTTAAGTCGTTCATACTCCAGTCCGCACTCTGGAGACTTAGAGTACTCCAGTCCACACTCCATGGACTTGGAGATTTTAAGTCGTTTATGCTCTAATCCACACTTTAAGGACTTAAGTACTCCAGTTCGCACTCCGGGGACTTGGATATTTTAAGTCATTTATACTCTAGTCCGCACTCTGGGGACTTAGAGTACTCTAGTCCGCACTTCGGGAACTTGGAGATTTTAAGTCGTTTATACTCTAGTCCGCACACCGGGGACTTAGAGTACTCTAGTCTGCACTATGGAGACTTGGAGATTTTAATTGTTTGTGCACGCTCATACATCAGACAGAATAATGTAACTCTAGCTTTTTGCCATAGAATTATCATACACGGAAACATCAATAATTCATGGAAAAGATGGCTTCAAGCCTTTATTAATGAAAACAAACTAAATTATCTTATTACATGCCACCGTTCAATGACGTGTGGACCTTCCCATGTGGGATTCATATGCGATGGTACCGGGAAAACCCGTTTCAAAATGAGATCGCCCGCATCAAAGGTTTTCGGTCTGACTTTTTCATTATAATATCGAGCTACTCGGTGTCTATATGCAGCCGCCCTTAAATCAGCTTCTTCACGTTTTTCATCAATGAAGTCCAATAATTCTAGTAAAAGATCCCGATTCATCTTAGGGTCATAATGAGTTACTGGATGTGAAGGAACTTCAAGTTACATAGGTATAACAGCTTTCGTGCCATATGCCAATGCAAATGGAGTGTGGCCATTCGCGGACATATGGGTGGTTCTATAAGATGCTGTTGGAAGTTCATTACCCACTTGCCTCTAGCCTTTTCCAAACGCTTTTTCAATATGGACTTGATTATTTTGTTCACGACTTCTACTTGTCCATTGGCTTTTGGATGAGCAATTGCTGCAAACCTTTTTACAATGCCATATTTTGACAAAATTATTTAAACTCCCTACTATTGAATTGAGTTAAGTTGTCTTTAATGATAGTTCGCGGGAGGCCAAAACGGCATATAATGTTTCGTACAACGAAATTAATGACCTTCTCGGTAGTGCTTGTGGCTAAGGGTTCTGCTTCTGCCCACTTGGTAAAGTAATCGACTGTAACTATTGCGTATTTTTCGCCATATTTGGGTATGGGTAAAGAACCGATTATATCGATCCTCCACATTATAAATGGCCAGGAACTAACCATTTGTTTGCATTCCGTCAGCGGAGCTCTTAGGATTTTAGCATACTTCAGGCATTTGTCACATCTCCTTACGTAGTCTGTAGCATCCCAATTTACAGTTGGCCAATAATATCCATAGCGGAGGATTTGCTTTGCTAATGTCTGCCCCCTAGTATACTCACCACATTCTCTTTCATGGACTTCCTTCAGGACTCGTTTTACCTCATTATGGGCAATGCACCGGAGTAAGGGGGTCGAGAATCCCTTTCGATGCATTATTCCGCCCTGCATTACATATCACGAAGCTTTATGAATGATTTGTCGTCTTTCACTCTTTCTTTCTGGCAAGACTCCGTGTAGCAAGTATTACTTGAATGAGGTCATCGATGATTTCTTATCGAATTCTGTTTCTAACACGAAATCTATCTCCATCACATTTATACTTGGAGCATGTAAGGTTTCGATGAGAATCAATCCCATTTGTTGTGCATCGCCAATACTTGCAAAATTGGCTAATGAATCGGCTTCTCTGTTTTGTTCATGCGGGACATGCGACATAGCATAATACTCTAGGTCTGCTAACAGCTCTTGAACCCGTGCAAGGTATGGGGCAAGTCTCTATCCTTTTGCTTGATAGTTCCCCCACACCTGGTACACCACCAATTGTGAGCCATAAAAATATTTCAACCAGTTTTACTCCCAGTTCCCTGATGAGTCCCAAGTCAACAATCAATGCTTCATATTTAGCTTTGTTATTTGTAGGTGGGAAATTGAGCTTCAAAGCATAACAAATTGATCGGCACTCAGTAGTTACAAGAACTATACCAGCCCTAGAGCAACGGTTGTTAGATGCCCCACCGGTGTACCGCTTCCATCAAACGGGGGGAATAACATTGTGGTTGTTTGGTTCATCTGACACGGTGAATTCAACGATGAAGTCTACTAGTGCTTGCCCTTGTATGGCCCTTCTTGGCAGGTAGGTAATATCGAACTGATTCAACTCGATATTCCATTTTAACATCCTTTCAGAAGTTTCTGGTCCTTTGAGTACCTGACGCAAGGGTTGATCGGTATAAACACTAATCGAGTGTGCTTGAAAGTACGGACGAAGCTTGCATGATGCAATCACTAAGGCCGTACTGATAGCATGCTGGGATACAGCCAAGTACACATACAATACTTTATGGTCTATAGGCTTCGACAGCACTGAGGGACTTTCCAAACGTCTCACCAAAGCGCGGAATGCATCCTCATAGTCGGGCGTTCATTCAAAATTTCTCTTTCCTTTCTTTATTACATCAAAGAAGGGAATACACTTACTTGTGGCTCTAGATATGAATCGACTCAACATGGCTATTTTTCCATTCAGAATTTGTACTTACTTTATTATTTTAGGCAATTGTATGTCCCGAATAGCTTGAATCTTTTCCGGGTTAGCTTCAATTCCCCACGCATTAACAATGAAACCCAAAACTTCCCTGACGCAGTGCCAAAGGAACAATTCAAAAGATTGATTTTCATTACATAATATCTTAGTATATCAAACATCTCCGCTAACTCTCGAATGTGGTCATTTGAACGCCGTTACTTCACGAGCATGTCATCCATATAGACTTCCATTGTTCAACCCATCTGGCCTTTAAACATTCAGTTCACCAAATGTTGATAAGTCGCTCCCGCATTTTTCAATCCGAAAGGCATCACTACATAGCAATATAGCCCGACGTCTGTGACGAAACTGGTGTGTTCTTGGTCTGGAATATGCATCGGGATTTGATTATATCCTGAATACACATCCACAAATGACAGTAATTCGTGCCCGGCTATTGAGTCGACCAACCGGTCAATATTGGACAAAAGAAAACTATCCTCAGGGCATGCTTTGTTCAGATCAGAGTAATCTATGTAGGTTCTCCATTTCCCATTTTCTTTTCTCACTAGCATGGGGTTTGACACCCATTTAGGGTAAAGGGCGTCATGGACGAACCCATTGGCTTTGAGTTTGTCCACCTTCTCTCTGAGAGAAACGGACCTCTCCGGGTCCATGCCTCTCCTTTTCTGCTTTGCTGGTATGTACCTCGAGTCTATGTTCAACATATGACTTGCAATAGTGGGAGAAATCCTGCACATATCAAAATGTGTCCAAGCGAAAACATCCAGATTCACTCGGAGGAAGTCAATGAGATCCTCGGTCATTGAGAGGCCGAGTTATGATCCGATATTAAGTGCTCGCAATGGGTCATCTAGGCTGACTGTCAATTGTCAGTTCAGCCGATGCTACTTTTGATTCCCTGGGATCCTCATCATCATCTCTTGGATCTATGTGTCCATTGATCCGATCATGTTGCCCAAGCCAGGGCTCGAGCGCTACTTGTCAATTTTCAGTAACTCCGATGCGGATGGAGCTGCCTGCAAACTTACCTTTCTCCCTCCGCTGGGCCTCTCTTATCTCAGCCATATAACATGCATGACCGATCGCCTGATTGCCATGAACCATACCAACTCCTTTGTCTGTCGGAAACTTCAAAGTTAAACACCAAGGGGCCAAAGTTGCCCTAAACTCTGCCAGGGCCGGTCGACCCAGAAAATCATTGTATGGAGAATCTACATCCAAAAAAATGAAAGGCAAGATTCGCACCCTCCTACGTTCATCTTGTCCCAGTTCAACTGGCAATTCAACATAACCCACTGCATCGGTTCCTACATCATTAACGCCATGGATGCGGACTTTAGATGGTTTTAAATCTTTCGTCTTCATCTTCATTTGGTCATATGATTTTTTGAAGATGATGTTAACAGAACTTCCACAATCATGTAAAATTCTTTTCACAAATGCTGGCCCGATTGTCGTGAAGGTGACCATTGGGTCAACGGTAGGAGCCTCCAACGGCTCAGCATCTCTGCTCTTGAAAACTATATCGTCCGTCAGCGTTCGCTGCTACTTAGGTGGAGACCCGTCCTCCATATTTGAACAACATTCAAAATCTGCATGCCTTAGCGAGTTAGTATACCGCTCCATTTTCTGCCAACTCTTATCCGTGGGGTGAGGTCCATCGACTATCGCGTTTATGACTAGTCTACCCACGGTTCGAGTAGGTTCCTCTGGATGGCATAGAACTTGGCCGCGTCCGGGGTTTGTGTCCTTGTCTACCCTCCTATGGGTTCTTGACGAACTGCTGCAACTTTTTCTTTCTAATCAGCTTTTCTGTATTGTGCCCGTAAGTCTCATGGAAGCGGCAATACTTCCCGATTCTCTTTTGTTCCTCCGTAGACTACTTTGGGCATGGTTTTCGGTATTGAAAAGTATAACAAGTTGACAGGTAAATATTTTCCAAAGATGTATTTATAGGAGTGTATTCGTTGTAAGTTGGAATCCTTGGTTTCCATTTCCTTGCTTAACTTTTCTTTTCGAGATTTCTTCCTTCGTACCCTTTAGATTGCCCAGGCTTGTTTTGGACATTGACCTGAACCTTCCTTGAGTTATCACCGGATTGTTTTGCATCGATGTTGCTTTTCACAACCTCCTTGCCAGGCCCTGGTGCATTATCTCGCCTCTTCCACCTGTCTTCCTCTCTCCTTATGAATTGATGAGCCTTTGAATAAAAACGCTCTAGTGTGGCCGAAGGCTTTCCTGCCAACCAATCTCCAAACTCCGAATCAGGATCCACTCCTCGCATCACATCCATCAGAATTGCACGGTCATTTGGGTTGCTAATTTCAGTAGCCGCAACATGTAACCTCTGTAAGTACTCCTTCAATGATTCCCCTGGAGCCTAAATCACATTGGACAAGGACATCACATCCTTGGGATGAGTGGCATGAATCTTGAATTGATCCACAAATTTTGTTTCTAATTCATTAAAACTGGATATTGATCGCGGAGGAAGTCGAGTAAACCACATGGTTGCAATTCCGGATAATGTTATCGGGAAGCATTTACACTTAGTTGCATTATTTGCTCTAGATGAATCCATCATCCATTCATATCTCATCACATGCTATGAGGGATCAGTCTTTCCTTCGTAGGCCGGGATGGTTGGCATGCTAAACTTTCTAGGGTACTCGGCCTGTAGAATAGCATCTGCGAATGGAGTATGACTCTTGGATATCCCCCAATTTTCGTAGGTCAAGCCTTGATTTTCTCTCACAAGCTTTCTGACCATAGCCGATATGTCCAGGGTTTGTATGGAAGATGGGAGGTTGGAATCTGTCCCGCGTGATCGTTCTAGTTGATGTCATCTCTGTTGGCGGTCTTCTAAACGTGTATTTAGGGGACCAGCTTCATTAGGACCTTGGTGGGCCGATCGTCTAGCTTCCACTCATACTCCAGATCCTAAGTTTCTTGCTTCAGCTTGGGTGTGGTTTCTAAGGTGTAAGTGATCTCTAGTTGATCGATCAGCAGCACCTGCTTGTGTTGTTTCAGTTGTGTGGCGCCTACGCCTGGGAGGTTCATCGGATGAAATCGAGCTATCAAATGAAGAGTAAGGAGAGGGGCTACCTCCAGCATTATGATGCTGTTGTTGAGTAAGAAGGGTCATAAGGTTAGCGTTAGCTTGGATCTGTTCGCTAAGTTGCCTCCTACTTTCTATGAGTTCTCTCATCAGGTCATGGAACTCCGCTCTGGTGAAAACTTCCATTTGGTTTTGGGCAGCGACAGTCCCTGTGCCCGGATTAACTTTTTGATTACTGGGTCATACTTGTTGGGTGCTAGCAGGCTCGTTGATGTTTGCGTTGTGCGAGGCTGATCTGGTACGAGGGCTTCCCATTGTAGAGTTATTGATAGAAACTTTGAGTAGAATTAATGGTCTTCCTGTGAATAACTTGGATCTCCTTTGGGGGATTTCTTCAATCCAATAGCTCCAAAGCAGATCCTAATAACCTGATAATGCGTTCTCAGTGGAAGCACCAAATGTTAGCACCAGAATTGGTCACTAACACCCAAAGAAGGATTTTTGTAAAGAGATCAATGAAGAAGGTAAATTAAAACTGAGGAATAACGTAGTGGAATGCAGTAATAATTACAAGAAACTTGAACACCAAATTTATAGTGGTTCGGTCTAACTACCTACGTCCATTTTGAGTTTAATCTTTATTACTTTTATAAACAAATGATTACAAATACAATCCATACACCAACTACTCGAATGCAAATACTAAGAGAAAAAGAATGAGTCTTGAAAGCGGTAGAGTCTCCCAGTGTTCTCGAAAAAAGGTCCCTTTCACTGTGCCCATGCCCTTCTATTTATAGGCGAAGACAGGCTGGACTTCCCTCATAGGCCTAGAAACAAAGTACCTCGGCCCACAGTAGGTGACTTCTGCGCACTGGGCCAGGCATGCCGAACGACAGTTGCCGAACCAGAGAATGCATAGCTATTGAGTAATAACTCAGGAATGCCGAGCGATGAAGCAAGGCCGAAGATACCAAGGTCGGATGAGATATCCCTGCTGAATAACATTTGAATGTCGAGCGAGGCTTTATGTCGAACGAGGATTTGTGCCGATCAAGGCTTTGTGTCGAGCGAGGCATTGTGTCGAGTGAGGCATTGTGACGAGCGAGGCTTTCTGCCGAACGAGGTTTTGTGTCGAACGAGGCTTTGTGCCGAACGAGGCTTTGTGTCGAAGGAGGCATTGTTCCAAGCAAGGCTTTGTGCCAAACGAGGCTTTGTGCCCAATGAGGCTTTGTGCCGAACAAGGCGTTGTACCGTGTGACGCTTTGTGCCGAATGAGGCATTATGCCGAAGGAGGCTTTGTGCCGAACGAGGCATTGTGTCGAGCGACTCATTAACAGGTCAAGCAACCGGGTAAAACTTCATTTCCACATACATTTTACTACTACCGGGATGAATGGTAAATTTAGAACGATAAGAATCTTCTAAAATGTCTTTACGAAGATTACTAATATTTGGCACGATAAGTCTGCCAAATTTTCGAATACCTCCACGAGCATCAATTTCAAAGTCTTTCAAACCATCAACATTTCTATCCCTATAACTTTGGCTAAGATGAGCCAATTCGGGATTAGGGTTTTGAGCTTCAAGAATGCGGTCTAAAAGAGAAGGATGAGCCTCAAGGCTACATAAAACAAGAGATGAACATGAATCGGATTCACGATCTCGAATCTCACAAGTGGATATAGTCTCGAGATCATTCCATTCGAATATCATCATTGAAACAACCGCTTGTTGCTAACGACTAAGGGCATCGGCAACACGATTTCCCTTTCCGGGAGTATAAAGAATTTCAAGATCATATGATGCAAGGAATTCGAGCCAACGTTGTTGACACAAATTAAGTTCCTTTTGAGCGAATAAATACTTCAAAGATTTATGATCGGTGTAGAGAACAAATTTCTCTCCCAAAAGATGACGACGACATATTCTAAGGGCGAAAACAACGGCCGCGAGCTCTATATCATGAGTGGCATATCTAGTCTCGATAGACTTTAATTGCCTAGAAGCATAAGCGATAACACGTTCCCTTTGCATGTGGACGACTCCCAAACCAACACGACTAGCATCGGTATAAACAATAAAGTCTTGGTTCCCTTCTGGAATCACAAGAATAGGAGCATCAGAAAGGAGTTTTTTTAATTTCTGAAAAGCAGCTTCACATTTTTCTGACCAAATGTACTTAACTCCCTTCTTTGTTAAACTAGTAAGAGGTATGAAAGTTTTAGAAAAGTCTTTTATGAACCGATGGTAGTAGCCCGCCAATCCAAGGAAGCTACGAATTTTCGTCACACTCTCCGGTCTCTTTCAATTTTAAATCGCTTCAATCTTTGAAGGATCCACGAAAATTCCGGACTCAGAAATAATATGTCCTAAAAATTTCACACGGGATTTCCAAAAGTGGCACTTAGAAAATATTTTCTTTCAATTGGTTGCTTCTAAGAGTTTCCAACACTATCCGAAGATGTTTTTCATGCTCTTCCTCGCTTTTAGAATAAACAAGAATACATCTATAAAGATGAGAACAAATCGATCGAGGAATTCTTTGAAAACTTGGTTCATAAGGTCAATGAAATAGGTTGGACCATTCGTTAAACCAAAAGGCATAACAAGCCATTTATAAGATCCATAACGAGTACAGAATGATGTCAAGGAATGTTATCCTCTGTAATACGAAGTTGATGAAATCCGGTTGCTAAGTCTAACTGTAAAAAGACTCTGGCCTTGCTAAGTTGATCAAACAGATCATCAGTCCGAGGTAAAGGATATTTATTCTTGATGGTGAGATCGTTAAGCTTGCGGTAGTCAACGCAAAGCCTAACTGTACCATCGGATTTCTTCGCAAAAATAGCTGAAGCTCCCCAAGGAGAGGAACTAGAACGAATAAATTGTTTCGCTTCCAATTCAGACAATTGCCTATGCATCTCCTCATTTTTCTTATTGGACATACTATAAGGAGGACGGGTAATAGGTTGAGCTCCAGGGATTAGATTAATTCTGAACTCAATTGCTCGGTTAGGTAGGAATCCTAAAACGTGCTCAAATATATCGAGAAATTCACGAACAACGTGAATGAGTGAAATGGCATCTTTCTCATCATCATTATCGCCATCATGTGGATTTAGAGAATATAAGGATGCTACCAAATTGGAATCCGAATCTTTAAAAACAATAGAAATCTGCTTAACAGATTGAGGATGTCAAAGATATATAGTCCTCATAGGACATAGGATATGGGCTTCATAACGGTTAATACAATCCATTCGCAAAATCATTCCGAAACCTAGGTAACGCATAACATGCAAATCGGCGCGGAAAGCATAATCACAAAAAATAATATCAACATCTTTACAAAATAAGCTGAGTGTTGCAGATCCACCAACCGGATTCGCAATTCTTAGTGAAGTCATCAAGCCCATAACATTTAAAGAAAAAGTATCAACGGGTTCATTTTTATATAAAAGAGTGAGATGCACCCGTGTCAAAAAGAACTCGAAATACGATGATCACAAAACATAATAACGCCATCAAGGGTAGAATGAGAAATACCTTAACCAAGAGAAGTGTTTCTAGGAGTTTGCACAACATTTAGTTTTCCCTCTTTCTTGCCTTGAAGATTGGGACATGAAGATAAAAGATGACCTGAACTTTTGCAATAACGAAAAAAGGGTTTCAGACACTTATTAGGATAATGGTCTTTAGAACCACAATTGTAGCACTCTCCACGATTAGGGATAGGAGTCTTTGCTACCGAAGTTGCTTGCTTCCCTATCTTGTTGGGATTAGGCTTGAACTTAATAGGCCTCTTCTTGTTGATGTTGAAGTTCTGTTTGGCACCCACAACTTCAACATTGCTTTCTTTATTGGCCTCTTCAAGTCGAAGAGCGATATCAACAAGCTGATCAAAAGAAACTTCTAGTTTCAGAAGTAAAGGCTTTTTGAGGTTCTTATTCAACCATAGACAAACCTCTGATTTTCCTTCAATGGGCTATTAATATACTTGACCCCATATTTAAAGAGAGACTCAAAAGATGCAACGTAATTCATCATAGAAGATTCAACTTGAATAATCCGAGCTAAAGTTACTTTTTCAGCTTTCGGCGTAAACTTCAACTCGAACCTTTCTCGGAATTGCTTCCAAGTAAGATCCGCTTCAAGGATTTTCAAAATCAAAAGCTCAACCAATCTAATTCTCTTTCTTGGAACATGCTATAAGCCACTTGGATTCAATGTAGATCTATAAGATTCATACGAGAAAAGATGGGATCGCATGTTCTTAGCCATGCCTGGACTTCTATAACGCTTTCGGAACCCTTGAATGGCCTTCCACCCGATTTAGTATAATCACTACACAAACGTTCAAACCTGGATTTAGGATGAATTGGCTCAGGAATAGGTCCAACAACTTGAGCATTCTTTACAAGATCTAAAAGTGGTTGGGAGGTCATGAATACACCATCCTGAGGAGTAGCACTGGACTGACCGATGCCGGGACGACCAGGTCTAACCATTTCTCTTCCTTAAGAAAGAAAGAAAGAAAGAAGAGGAAAAAGTTATTCTTAGAATAAATATCAAACAAACTCGATTGATAAAACAAGGCATCATAAAAGATATGAGGATAGAACGGGTCCTAAGACTAGGATCAATCCTAAGGCACAATCCCTAAAAAAGACATAGGACGATGATCCTTTGTGACGATCCTGACTCGACCTTCGAAAATCGGCACCCGTACTTCACTTGTACTCGAATGCCGTAGATTCAATCGCCGAATCTGGCTCGCCGGAGCTTATAACACATTAAGTGCAATAATACAGCGGAAGAAAAGGATGAATATCATATACAACATTCGAGACAACAATGATACAATATGAATTAATATCAGAGATATAAGATAACAATGCTACAGTGGAATAACAATATGATATAACCGCGGAACCAAAAAAACTCCAAACAGCAACAGCAACTCTAACTCCAAAGCACCAATCCAGAAATAGCTCGTACCACCATTAAGTTGCACCAAGATAAGCTAGGTCAGTCGTCTTGACCAAAAACTTCAATATCCAAAGTCTCCAAAGAATTTCAAAGAGAAAGCTGAAAGCTACTGAATCGATATTTACTATCTGAAAAACCCAACTCTAGACTACCCGTGTGGAAAATTGTGGGCACCTAGAGTTTAGGAAGGGAACAATAAACTCCAAGTCAGTCATGAGACTGGTATGAGCAAACAAAACAGTTTGTCTTTTAAACAACAATAAATGATTTTAAAATTGAAATCTCCAATGCTTTTTGGAAATGAAACCGCCATAAGGCCTCTCGCCACACACACAATGCAAGTGGATACTTGGAGGAGATTTCTCCTTATGACGGTCAAAAATGATTGATACGCAAAGACTATTTGATATTACTATTAGTACATAGTGCAGAAAACATTTTGAAAGTAAAATATCAATCTTAGCCAGCATACCACATTTCGTCGTATGCCTATGATGTGCACGTAAATGTGCACATTTTTATCATCATATTTATTCATTTTAAATTAAATAAATGATCATATTGGGTATTTTAACTTGTTTAAACCAAAATTCATATTATTTGAAATTGTCACATGTTCATCTTCATCCAAGGGCAAAATGGTCATTTTTGTGCGTATATTAATTTGAGAAAAATTAACTGAAATTTTTTATATTATTTTGTAGGAAATTGCACTCAATTACAAGTGGGTTCATGAAGGAATATGCATGCACAAAATGAATACAAAGGAATGAAGATGGAAATAATTCAAAGTGAAGAACATGGAGGACCCCACCTACCCACTACCTAATGTACAAATTAAAGGCTAGTTCACATGCTAAAAGACATTTAAAGCTTCATGTACATTTAAGTGGGGGATTATTAAAGCTAATGATAACTTGGCCACCACACTTCCTCCAAGGGCATTTTGGGTACTCCCCAAAAATATGCATTAGGGTTTCTAACTTGTATAAATACCCCTTATGTTTCATGTTGCCATCTTCCTCTTAGTTAGTTAGTTTTAGTTTAGAAAATAAATCAAATCTCTCTTTCTTTCCATTGCTACTTAGCCATTTCTTCTCTTATGTAATTCTTTTCTTTTATGCAATGTTAACTATTGTTTCTTTTTAATTACATGTTCATTTCCTTTTATGCAAGTAGTGTAGATTTTCCTTTATGCAATTAGAATAGTTTTCCATTTCACTTTGCTCTCTTTTCCTTTTCTTTTTCTCTCATGTTGCAAGCTACATTTGTTCATATGATAACAAATATGAGAGGCTAAACCCCTTCAATTTAGGGGTAATGAAGCTCTCTAATCATGTAGCTTCAACTTAATTTGATGTTTATGCTCTCTTTTTATGCTTAATGAGAATGATTGAAGTGGTTTAATGATGTTGTTTAACTTTGAATTTGATAGTCTATGTTGTTTATAATAAATAGGCTATGCTTAAACAAACAAAACACAAATTGCCTCTTCGTCTACATATGATTATGGCAAAGAAGTGATTGTTGAAATTAAAATTTGATGGCTTATATTTCTAATTAATAGTTAATAGGCCATGCTTAAAATAAATTTTGCTTTCAACTTTGTTGTCATATTTATGAGATTTAAAAGTGTATTAGTGGTTGTGTTATAGTTTGATGGTTTATATTGAGCTAATTAATAGCACAAACATACCATACTTATGATAAGCACATCAACTAATTCACTAATGACAAGAAAAGAGAGATCATAACTTCATTTTGTTGATTTATGTGATCTAGAGAGTGGAAATTGCCTCTAAACTACCTTAACACTATCATATTTTTATCTATTTTCTTTTGTCATTTTTCTTCTTCTTTTTTAGTTAATCACTCTTCCAACTTTGGTTAATTTGATTGAGTAGAATTTTAAAATCATCAATTCCCTACGGATCGACCCGTATTCGCCACGTGCTACATTCGTACACCGTGCGCTTGCGGTTATTTTTAAATTTAAATTCGTTCAACGGTTTTCTAAACCGATAGAATTTCGTCGACGAACAGCCTACTATAGCTACCATTTAAGAATGGAAGGTTATACAATTGAAATCGTAAAGGCGCGTATTGGATGATTGGATTTCCAACGAATGGTCAGGCTAAGGAACTTCCTAACCGAAATGGAACACCTCTGGAAGGACGCCCTCGAGAACCTAACCGGATCTTTGCTAGCACAAGGCCGACGCTACCTCACGCTTTAACCAAGCTGTAAATAGGTAACTAACACACGAACTATGCCATCCCACAAAGTAATAAATTTGCAGTAACCACATAGGTTAAATATCTAGGCTCCATACCACGATACCACCTCATATCCAGAAGGGAATGGAAATACCTTAGGGGCGCGACCCTTAAAAACCTTGCCGCAACATTCCTGTTTCGACCATTTCCGGGTTGTGAGGCTCGACGAAGTCTCGTCCACCAAGCTATGTTTTTTCACAAAGCCATGCTTCGATCAACAAATGATCAGAAGCACTTCGTATGCCACATTACCAAATTGTGAATGTATCACTATTAACCATCAACTACATAACCTCTGAGCTCGTACGTCTCAGAGAAGGGTGTTAAGCTAAGAGAATAAATCTCCGCCACCAAACAGAAATGTATTTGATAAAAATCAGTTATGCATCTCAAAGTGTAACGTCAGACACACATCCATACAAGTCTGTTCCGGGTTCAAACAGGACCGAAGGCACTTCCAAAGAAGCCCTTGCACATCCGGGTATCCCTAATACCGATCGGACTCCCTATCACATATGGAGATCTCTATACCGTAGCTACTCAGTACAGAGTCATTCGACCGGTTATCCCATCGTTCTCAAAAACACCCGGTCTTCACCACCGGTCTTCAAATGCTATCCATAACGTCATATCATTTATTCGGAATGGGTTATACGACACAAAGGTCCTCTCCCAGCTAAACCGAATAGTGAGCGCAATATTTAAAAATATATACCCAAAAACTTTTTATTCAAATGGTTAAAACAAATTACCATTTCCAATCTTTTAAACAAAAAGATTCATTTCACAAAGTTTACCAATCTTTCACAAAGATTCATTCATAGCCTTTCAAAAAAATTGGATTAATTCATCCAATCTTTAAATCAAGATAGCTTTCAAAATCATTTCCACAAAACAATTCCATTCTAGAACTTTTATATTAAAGATACACCATTTAGAAGCCTCTTCGATTTCAAATCAAGGTTTGACTATCTTTCACAAAGATTAGTTAACAGTTTTCAAAACTATTTCAATTTGATTTGAAATCTTTCAACACAAATTGGAAACCCTTTCCCTATATGAAAGCTATTATTAATTGAAAATAAATAGTTTTCGTCTCGGAAAAATCCGATTAGGTTAGCACAAGCTAAAACCTTTCAAGTATAAAACTTGGGTTGAATTCAAATTCTCAAAACAATACTTTTAAAATGTTTTAAAATCCATATAAACACATTTATAACTTTGTATAACATTTTTAAACCATAATTTCCAAGCACAGATTTCAATTTCAAATCTTGAATACAAATTTAAATCAAATTATTTAAATTTCAAAACTTTATCAAGTTATTCAAAATAACTTTTATCCTCAAAACCCTTTTTCAAAAGCTTTTCACATTTAACCAAATTCCATTTCCAAAATCATTTGAATTTAAAAATTGAATTTTTAAAACCATTTCATTAAATTCAAATATCTGTGACTTAGCCAATTTCCTCGTGAAATCCATATTTGTGTATGTATGGTGTAGTCCAGGGGTTTCACACAATAGTGCAACATCATTCAATCATCACAGATTCAAGCATATCAATATCAATAAGCGGTATAATCCATAACGCTTATCTTCATTCACAGATTCACAGATAAAGTAAATTTATCAATCACAAAGATTCACCATTACGATTTGATGTGGGGTTTCGAATAACCAACTGGAATCTGACTCCCTGTCGCATCGAAATTCGAATGCCGTTTTACGGGCCCAAAGGGTTTTCACATTCACACAGCAGTATATTCATCACAGATATCACAGCTCAGCACAAGGCAATTCATATTACGTAATCACATAACAGAGATATCAATCCAATACACAGCATTCAATAACAATCAAACATCTTCAATTAAGATGAATAAATCGTGTGGTTTAAATTAATTAACCACATAATTACTTTCATAAATTATCTTTAATCAACGATTAATTGTCATTGATTACAATTAATTAAATCTTAATCACCTTCATTAATTAATCATCCCTTAATTACTTTTCTTAATTATAATTAATTAGCCTTTAATTAATTATCATTTAATTAGTTATCCTTAATTAATTATATTAGGAGATTATCCTTAATCACTTTCATTAAATAATTTTTTAATTTATTAATTATCCTTTAATCAATTAATAAATCACACAATTTAATTATCCTTAATTAATTATAAGAAGTAATTACCCTTAATTACTTATATTAACAAATCATTAATTACTTAATTAAATTAAAAGGCAACCCTTTTTATCTTTTAATTAATTACCCAAATTAATTATCCTTTGATAAATTAATCACTTTGATTACATTCAATAATTATCCATTAATAAATCGCCTTAATTAATCACACAAAGTGATTAACCTTTAATTATTAAATGATTAAATAAATCACCTTGTTTAATTAACCACCTTGATAAATTATCCATTTAATTAACCATCCTTTAAAGCATTAAGTAATTAATTTTTCATTAAAATATATTTGATAATTGACTTAATACAAAATTATATAAGCCAAACAAGTTAAAACAATTTAACTTAAAAATTCAATCCTTGGAAGATTGCTTAATACTTTACTTTTTTGGGATCTTAGTTTATATTTCTTAAAATTTTGGTTCAAAATTTGTTTAAAATTTTGATTTAAAACTTGGTTTATTTTTTTGAAAAGCTTATTTATTTTAAATAAACTTTAAAACTTTTCTTAGATAAAAATTTATTTTGTAACTCTAAAAACCATTGTACTTTAAAAACCTGAAACAATGAAATCGAGCCCGATAGCTGAAATACTTGAGCCAAAACACTTCATCCCGAGAACGAACGCGGGTCCACACGCATTTTCCTCTAGCATCCACTCGAGCAAAATCTCAAACTTCCCGAGAATAATACTTCTTCCCCAACATCAAAACCACTGACACAAATCGAATGCTCGTGCATGTGTACGCCCAAACTCGTCACCTCCGAACATCGTTGATCTCCATAACAAACCACTGATGACACCCATGAGCCTCTTAAGCACTCAGATCACACGATTTCATCGTCGATCGAAATTGAATGACTCGATTCAAACTGGAACAAAGCCGACCGCCCTAAAAACGCCTCGCTACGGTCATCTCGACCAACTGACACCATGCTACCACAACTACAACCTCGTCTTGACCTCCAGCCTCTATCCCACCTGCACTGGTCTAACCCGATTCACCATCGACGCCGTGATTATCTCAGAAAACTCGCGATCGATATTGGGTATAAAACCCTAGTTCATCGATGCATTGCCGCTATGACCATCTATAAATACTTCTGCTATTTTTCCGAGTTTGAAATAAATCTGAATCTGATTTTTCTTTGATATCTTGCTTGATTATTTGATCCGAGATGATCGAATCTGATCTTAAAACTAAAAGAGATTTTTTTTCTTTATGTATGTTTTTTATAAAATTCTTTACTAAAAGAAAGTAGTTATATTGCCACTTGTTAATTTGCATGACTTCTCAAATTACAAATGTTTACACTTGTTAAAAATAACAAATTTATGTTTTAGACCTTCTCTTGAATTGATTTAAACTTTTCTTTTAAACCTTGTTTTATCTTTATTTATTCACATAAACATTTCCCATTATTTTATTTTATGCAACTTTTTAAATAGCTTTTGTAAATTTGTTTATATCAATTTCACAATATTACTTTTAAATCAAAATGCCTATTAAATGAGATTGGAAAACAAATCTTTATTAATTGAAAATAAAAATGATTTCAAATCCACTTTATTATTCGAAACATTTATTTTTATTTTCTTTAAAAAAATTCAAACTCAAAAATAATATATAATTAAATGTGTATTTATAAATGAATAAACAAATATCTATTAAATTTGGAAAATACCAGATTAATTCACAATTTAATTTCAAAAATTATTTTAATTATCAATTTGAATTTGACTCAAAATCGGGATCGTTGCAGATTCCCCCTTTAAGAAAATTTCGTCCTTGAAATTTGCAAGGGAGACAACAAAGAACAGATGAACACACAGAGGAATGGTTCACCAGATCGAACTGAATATTTATTCTGCATTTGGCTTACCAAATCAGAACATCAACAATAGATACAAGAACGAATCTATTTAACCCTTTACAAGATACTCGGTTCATCTAGATCTACGAAGTATGCAGTGGCACTGGTTAGTTCGAAGGGATAACTAACCGCTCGTAGAATATATCGAGACCCAAAGAATATACAGATATATGGATACAATCCCAAAACTTTTAGTTTAAACAACCAAAATATACCCATCAACCATAGCAACCAAAGAAATAATTCATCCAAACAAACAATTCTGACCCATCTGGAGTTTGCGTCCCATGCACATATATCAAAGCTTCTTCCTGGAGCTGCCAGGAACCATCAAAGAATTGAGTAGAGATGATGGACAAAAGAGATTGATAGGAAAAGATTGTATCCGTTGTTGTTACAGGGTAAGGACCATATGAAGTGATACTTCCCAGTCCCCTATCTCATCCTCTTCTTGCACTCATACTCACTATCAGTAGATAGTAAGAGAATTTACAGAGGCATATGAACGGATATCTTAGGGATATACTCATTCTAGGGTATACTTCACCCTGTCTCTAATGAATTACTTAATGTGTTATACTCCTGAGCTAAAGTTTCAACCTTCGGCTCTGATACCAAATGTGACGATCCTGACTCGGCCTTCGATAATCGACACATGTACTTCACTTGTACTCGAATGCCGCAGATTCAAACTCCGAATCTGGTTCGCCGGAGCTTATAACACATTAAATATAACAATACAGCGGAAGAAAAGGATGAATATCATATACAACAATGATACAATATGAATCAATATCAGAGATACAAGATAACAATGCTACAGTATAATAACAATATGATATAGCAACGGAACCAAAAAAAACTCCAAACAGCAACAGCAACTCTAACTCCAAAGCACCAACCAGAAATAGCTCAAACCACCATCAAGTTGCACCAAGCCAAGCAAGGTCAGTCGTCTTGACCAAAAACTTAAATATCCATAGTCTCCAAAGAATTTCAAAGAGAAAGTGGAAAGCTACTGAATCGATATCTACTATTTAAAAAACCCAACTCTAGACTGCTCGTGTGGAAAATTGTGGGCACCCAGAGTTTAGGAAGGGAACAATAAACTCCAGGTCAGTCATGGGACTGGTATGAGCAAACAAAACAGTTTGTCTTTTAAACAACAATAAAATATTTTAAAATTGTAATCCGCAATGCTTTTTGGAAATGAAACTGCCATAAGGCCTCCCGCCACACACACAATGCAAGCGCACACTTAGAGGAGATTTCTCCTTATGACGGTCAAAAATGCTTGATACGCAAAGACCATTTGATATTATTATTAGTGCATAGTGCAGAAAACATTTTGAAAGTATACTATCAATCTTAGCCAGCATACCACATTTCATCGTATGCCTACTATGGCTACCATTTAAGAATGGCAGGTTATACAATTAAAATTATAAAAGCCTGTATTGGATGATTGGATTTCAAAAAAATGGTCAGGCTAAGGAACTTCCTTACCGAAATGGAACGCCTCTAAAAGGACGCCCCCAAGAACCTAACCGGATCTCTGCTAACAGAAGGCCTACGCTACCTCACGCTTTAACCAAGCCGTAACTAGGTAACTAACACACGAGCTATGCCATCCCCGGTCGTTACCGACCTTTATTCCGAGATCCCGACAACCAACAACCACAAAGTAATAAATTTGCAGTAACCACATAGGTTAAATATCTGGGCTCCATACCATGATACCACCTCTTATCCAGAAGGAAATAGACTTACCCTAGGGGCGCGACCCCTAAAAACCTTGTCGCAACATTCCTGTTTCGACCATTTTCGGGTTGTGAGGCTCGACGAAGTCTCGTCCACAAAGCTATGCTTTTTCACAAAGCCATGCTTCGATCAACAAATGATCAGTAGCATTTCGTATGCCACATTATCAAATTGGAAATGTACCACTAGTAACCATCAACTACATAACCTCTGAGCTCGTACGTCTCAGAGAAGGGTGTTAAGCTAAGAGAATAAATCTCCGCCACCAAACAAAAATGTATTTGATAGAAATCAGCTTTACATCTCAAAGTGTAACGTCAGACACACATCCATACAAGTCTGTTCCGGGTTCGAATAGAACCGAAGGCACTTCCAAAGAAGCCCTTGCACATCCGGGTATCCCCAATCCTTATCGGACTCCCCATCACATATGGAGATCTCTATACGTAGCTACTCAGTGTAGAGTCATTTGACAGGTTATCCCATCATTCTCAAAAACACCTGGTCTTCACCAACGGTCTTCAAATGTTATTCATAACGTCGTATAATTTATTCGGAATGGTTATACGACACAAAGGTCCTCTCCCGGCTAAATCGAATAGTGAGCATAATATTTAAAAACATATGGATGGGATCTCAGATAAATCATAGCTTAAAGCCCAACACCTTTTTATTCAAATGGTTAAAACAAATTACCATTTCCAATCTTTTAAACAAAAAGATTCATTTCACAAAGTTCACCAATCTTTCACAAAGATTCATTCATAGGCTTTCAAAACAATTGGATTAATTCATCCAATCTTTAAATTAAGATAGCTTTCAAAATCATTTCCACAAAACAATTCCCTTCCAGAACTTTTATATAAAAGATGCACCATTTAGAATCCTCTTCGATTTCAAATCAAGGTATGACTATCTTTCACAAAGATTAGTTAACAGTTTTCAAAACTATTTCAATTCGATTTGAAATCTTTCAACATAAATTGGAAACCCTTTCCCTATATGAAAGCTATTATTAATTGAAAACAAATAGTTTTCATCTCGGAAAAATCCGATTAGATTTGCACAAGCTAAAACCTTTCAAGTATAAAACTTGGGTTGAATTCAAATTCTCAAAACAATACTTTTAAAATGGTTTAAAATCCATATAAGCACATTTATAACTTTGTATACCATTTTTAAACCATAATTTCCAAACACAGATTTCAATTTCAAATCTTGAATTCAAATTTAAATCAAATTATTTAAATTTCAAAACTTTATCAAGTTATTCAAAATAACTTTTATCCTTAAAACACCTTTTTCAAAAGCTTTTCACATTTAACCCAATTTCATTTTCAAAATCAATTGAATTTAAAAATTCAATTTTTAAAACCATTTCATTAAATTCAAATATCTATGACTTAACCGATATCCTCGTGAAATCCATATTTGTGTATGTATGGTGTAGTCCAGGGGTTTCACACAATAGTGCAACATCATTCAATCATCACAGATTCAAGCATATCAATATCGATAAGCGGTACAATCCATAACGCTTATCTTCATTCACTGATTCATAGATAAAGTAAATTTATCAATCACAAAGATTCACCATTACGACTCGATGTGGGTTTCGGATAACCAACTGGAATTTGAATCCCCGTCGCATCGAAATTCAAATGTCGTTTTACGGGCCCAAAGGGTTTTCACATTCACACAACAGTATATTCATCACAGATATCACAGCTCGGCACAAAGCAATTCATATTACGTAATCACATAACAGAGATATCAATCCAATACGCAACATTCAATAACAATCAAACATCTTCAATTAAGATGAATAAATCGTGTGGTTTAAATTAATTAACCACATAATTACTTTCATAAATTATCTTCAATCAACGATTAATAGTCATTAATTACAATTAATTAAATCTTAACCACCTTCAATAATTAATCATCCCTTAATTACTTTTCTTAATTAAAATTAATTAACCTTTAATTAATTATCATTTAATTAATTATCCTCAATTAATTATATTAGTGATTATCCCTAATCACTTTCATTAAATAATTTTTTTAGTTTATTAATTATCCTCAAATTAATTAATAAATCACAAAATTTAATTATCCTTAATTAATTATAAGAAGTAATTACCCTTAATTACTTATATTAACAAATCATTAATTACTTAATTAAATTAAAAGGTAACCCTTTTTATCTTTTAATTAATTACCCAAATTCGTTATCCTTTGATAAATTAATCACTTTGATTACATTCAATAATTATCTACTAATAAATCACCTTAATTAATCACACAAAGTGAATAACCTTTAATTATTAAATGATTAAATAAATCACCTTGTTTAATTAACCACCTTGATAAATTATCCATTTAATTAACCATCCTTTAATGCATTAAGTAATTAATTTTTCATTAAATTATATTTGATAATTGACTTAATAAAAAATTATATAAGCCAACAAGTTAAAACAATTTAACTTAAAAATTCAATCCTTGGAAGCTTGCTTAATACTTTACTTTTTTAGGAACTTAGTTTATATTTCTTAAAACTTTGGTTCAAAATTTGTTTAAAATTTTGATTTAAAACTTGGTTTATTTTTTTTGGAAACTTATTTATTTTAAATAAACTTTAAAACTTTGCTTAAATAAAAATTTATTCTGTAACTCTAAAAACTGTTGTACTTTAAAAACCTGAAACAATGAAATCGAGCCCGATAGCTGAAATGCTCGAGCCAAAACACTTCATCCCGAGAACGAACGCGAGTCCACACGCATTTTCCCCCAGCATTCACTCGAGAAAAATCTCAAACTTCCCTAGAATAATGCTTCTTCCCCAACATCAAAACCACTGACACAAATCGAATGCTCTGCATGTGTACGCCTAAACTCGTCACCTCTGATCATCGTTGATCTCCACAAGAAACCACTGATGACACCCATGAGCCTCCTAAGTACTCAGATCACACGATTTCATCGTCGATCGAAATTGAACGACTCGATTCAAACTGGAACAAAGCCGACCCCCCTAAAAACGCCTCGCTACGGTCATCTCGACCAACTGACACCACGCCACCACAACTACAACCTCGTCTTGACCTCCAGCCTCTATCGCACCTGCACTGGTCTAACTCGATTCACCATCGACGCCGTGATTATCTCAGAAAACTCGCGATCGATATTGGGTATAAAACTCTAGTTCATTGATGCATTGCCGCCACAACCATCTGTAAACACTTCTGCTATTTTTTCGAGTATGAAATAAATTTGAACCTGATTTTGCTTTGATATCTTGCTTGATTATTTGATCTGAGATGATCAGATCTGATCTTAAAACTAGAAGAGATTTTTTTTTCTTTATGTATGTTTTTTATAAAATTCTTTACTAAAAGAAAGTAGCTATATTGCCCCTTGATTTGCATGACTTCTCAAATTACAAATGTTTACACTTGTTAAAAATAACAAATTTATGTTTTAGACCTTCTCTTTAATTGATTTAAACTTTTGTTTTAAACCTTGTTTTATCTTTATTTATTCACATACACATTTCCCATTATTTTATTTTATACAACTTTTAAATAGTTTTTGTAAATTTGCTTATATCAATTTCACAATATAACTTTTAAATCAAAAGTCTATTAAATGAGATTGGAAAACAAATCTTTATTAATTGAAAACAAAAATGATTTCAAATCCACTTTATTATTCGAAACATTTATTTTTATTTTCTTTTAAAAAATTCAAACTCAAAAATTAATATACGATTCAATTTGTATTTATAAATGAATAAACAAATATCTATTTAATTTGGAAAATACCAAATTAATTCATAATTTAATTTCAAAAATTATTTTAATTATCAATTTGAATTTGACTCAAAATCGGGATCGTTGCATCCTTGCTATAATATTCTATATTGTTTCAAAGTTTGGCTCTGATACCAAGCTGTCACGCCCCACTCTATACTCACACAAGCCAAGGACACTATTGGGTAATGCCGTCGACTAATAAGAAGAATAAGGCTGTTGAGGAGCGGCCATCTGTGTAATTGCTTTGTGCGAGTACCGATATGCCAGATAAAATAAAAAATCTGACATACCAATACAAAATCAAAGCTACTACACAGTAGCTATGTGATCTTCGAAAACAAATATAAAATAAGCATAACACAAAATCAGTCATAGATATTCATACCACTAAGGCGGAAACAGATATGAATACAACACATAAAAGTGTACGTCAAAGTAGTGGTCATGTAAGGTCCACTACATTACAAAAGAATAGGTACAAGTGCTAGACAAAAGAATATGTATACATCAAGGAATCTCTATCTCGAATGTATAAAAGCTTAAACTACCATGCTAAAGTAGTTAGCCAAAAGTCAAAATATAGTCCCTGCTAAGAAGTCAAGTGGAAGCACATGTAGCACCTTTGTCTGACCCGAGTATTATTTTAGAAGAAAAATAATAAACGGATCAGTCTAGCTATAAATATCATATAAAATGAGATAGAATAAGAGATATGAATAATATATATGATAACAACAAAAATCATATAATATCTCAAATTTTCTCGTACATCGAAAATAATGTAATATTCTTTATTTTATTTACTAAACCACAAATATTGATAAAGCTTATCAATATAAATCACAAAAACTAGTGAAACACAAATTCTAGAAATCATCAATTAGAAATCCAAAAATCACAAAGGGGGAGGCCTATCAAAAACGGAAGCATGAAAACTCACCAACACGTGTATCACAAACGGGACGCTATCCCATGGTCGCAAACCATAGAGCCGGTGCAATAACGTAGTACAACGGTATGTCCGAGCAACCCGAAACATAAATAATTTGGAACGACGATGTAGTAAAACGATATGCTCTATGAACTTGATAAGTCGGAACAATGATGCAGTACAACGGTATGCCTGATGAACTAAACTCCATAAAAGAAGATGGGTCGCTAACCTATAAAAAAATGAGACAAAGCTCAATAAAACGAGGTACAATCCCCCACGTGGACAAAGAGATATCATATATCGCTAGTCTAAACCATAAAATGATCATCATTGATCAGTAAGAAGTGTGAAGTACACTAAGTTAGTGAATAAATGAGTTTATCTTCATGTCCCATAACCACTGGCTTAACTTAAATATTTACAAACAGATTGTAGATTTCCACTTGAAAATTGTCATAAGATTTCAATCGAAAAATCCAAGAATTAACTGACAAATAAAATGTGATCGTTTCATATCACTTGTTTTGCTAAGTCATTTAATTAGATTTCTCATACGAATGAGGTAAAGGTTAGTATATACTAATAGACTGAAAAACGGTTTTGAAAACGAGCTTTGCATTTTAATAATGTTGAAATCATTTTTGTGAAAGAGTTTTAATATTTACTACCAGTATAGAAACCTTTGTATTTTAAAATGACAAATCACATAAATGATTGTAAAAACAATCAATCATCAAAAATTCACATTCGATGACGTGAATCACAACCATGAAAACCGATATCAAATCCATCAAATGGACACTCCAATATCAAGAAAAGAAGTCATCAAAGTCGACAAAAGTGATAACAACTAACCGGATCAACCAAAAATCGATATAAATGGAAATGCACATAAAACACGCAAATTGGCTGCATTTAACAACTCAAAATGTCTGGTGGTTATCGCAGACGTCTGAGCTGAAAGGCTAGAATTTTCTTCCAGATCGCCTAGATGTCTAGGAAGTAAGCTCAGACGTCTGAGCTGTCGTCTGGAATTTTTATTCTGGTTACCCAAAAGTTTGAGCATTATACCGGACGTCTGAGCTGAAACTCAGGCAAAAATCAACCTAGGCCAATGATGGCCAAATCAAATTGGTGGCGATCGAACAAGCGACGTTGGCTAGGAATTTATGCCAAGCGACAGTCTGGCCCTATAGACTCATCAATACACTCTGAACAACATGTCCAAACATCCATATAAGGATTTTCATAGATCTTGACTTCAAAATGACAAAAATCGAAAAATTCGCCAAACCAATTCAATTCAAAAGCAAATGGACATGAAATAGATGCTAGGAATTCATACCTAACAACTATCAAAGGTATAGATGTAGATGTGAGTTCAAGAGCTCAGCTTTAAACCTAAAAACAATGAAATGAGAAGCTCTAAAACAAAGTAATACTGATTCATGTTCAACAAGACTTCAAGAATCTTCAATCTATTATCAAATGAAATGAATTTCCTAAGTCAGGGTTTAGGAATTTCGTAGAATTGAAGAGAGATTGAGATGGAGAAGATTAAGAGGATGCTTACCTAAGCTTCTCCATTATTTTGGAAATTGAATTTGAATTTCCTAGTAAACTAGGGCTTAGGAATTTTAATTTCCTATCTCTTTTCCAAATTTTATCTTAGCTTGAGAGTGTTAGCAAATGAAAATGAATGAAGAGGAGAGGAGTGGAGTGGAGTGGAGTGGGATGTATATGGTAAGGGTTTTGGGTTCACTTATTGGGTTAGTGGGCTTTTAACCCAAAGCCCAAACAAAATACCAAAATCATAATGAACTTCAAACATATCGATGTTTATACTCAAAAAGATCGCAAATTCCGTTTTGGACTTAATGGAAGTGGTCTAGAGTCCTAATTCAATTGTTTACAAAAAGTAGCATTTTGGACTCTAATCCGACCAACGATGCTATATTTAAATAAAATATTTAAATATACAATTGTAAAATATGCGGGTTGTTACAGACTCCTCTCCTTAAAGAAATTGCATCCTCGCAATACTTAAGAAGAAAATAAACAGTAACAATGGTAGCAGAGCATAACAATACTCCCCTTCATCAAGTACGGCCGCTCCGAAAAGAAATAAAAATGTCTCACCATAATTAGATGATAACAGGGCATAACACCAACACCAGCCACTGAGCACAATGCTAGCAGAGCATAAAACTGTATATAGTTCTAAAAATAAACTCCATACAACAAGTTCAAATCTCCCGCCTTAAACCAAATTCAAAGCCCCCCGACAGCCAAATTCAAAGTTCCTGCCTATGATAAATCTACCCACTTGTGCCCAAATCAGCAATCCATGCATAATAGGTTAAGCATATGGATAAACAACATATGGAATAATCTAAAGGCAAAGGAAGATTGTATGAAGATGTTGTTAGCAATCATTGCGGCATCATTTTCTTTACTATAAAAGAAGAAACACTATAGCAGAAAAGTGGATGGATTTTTGATAGTTTCTCTAAATTGCATACTGAAAATATCTATGCTTTGTACCATTAAAGCTTGTACAAAGAAGAATATAAGAGAAAAGCTTTTGACCTATGGCGTTGAATTCCTTAACATCCAAACTACATAAATTTTTATGTTGTCTATATTTTTGCATTTATTTACCTTGTTTTTAGTAATATATTTTGCTTGAATTTGATTGGATTGAAGTTAAGTTGAAATTGACATTTTAAAAAATAGTTAAAGTGCATGTACATAATCATATAACCTTAAGCGACATAATCATTTCATTTCAAGGCACATTTGATATCAATTAGTTTGTTCATCCCTAATTATGTATGCATTCAGCACCATAATTACTTTTAAATTATGTTAGTGTTGCTAGACAAAAAAATCTCATTAATATCTTAGCACAAAAAAGAGGGCGAGCCCCCAACAAAACCTTACCTAAGAAATTCCATGTCCTCAACAACCACAACCACTCTAACCCAAAATAAATGCAACATAAAAATTCCACTACCCATCCTCCAATAAAAGCTGACCACTTAACCACTAAAATTGATAAAAAAAATTCTTCGCCTATTCACCTAAGCCTATAGGCATGCACAAAAAATCACAGTGGGCCCCATACTTGAGGCCAACAACACATTTACAACCAGATTAATGATAGAATGACTAGGACTGAGAAGTTGGTATCAAAGTATCCAACATCCAGACCATCCAACTACTATAGCTCCGCATCTCACCACCAATGTTCTCTTGTGTGTAGAATGCACTAGTGGCAAACTAACACGGCGATCTCATCAATGTTAATGGCGAGACTAGTTTATTATGCTTGGGACTTAGAGCCAAAAAAATCCCAAATCAACTCCAACATAGGAACTAAGCTGTTCAATATTAATCGCTAGCAACATGAAAAGCACGGTAATCATGTTGCGCAAAACATAGATGAGGTACCTCAGTCTGCAAAGGTGACTCATCATGAGTCACCAAAGATGAGGAGATACAGAAGCTTAAAGCTCATATAGAGTGAGGAGAGTTATATTAGTGGAATAACAAAGAAGGGAGGAGAGAGGAAAGTTCCACTATGTTTAGCGAAGCTATCATTAAATCAGACTTTATTGATAGTTTCAAGCCATTTCAATTGAAAAGAGGATGTGTCATCTAACCCATATGACCATCAATGAAGGTTTGAATATCGTATGGATATATTTAAGGTAGGAATACTCCCTCGTAGCAAATTATTTCCAATGTACCTCGCATGAGTAGCCTTTAGATGGTTCAAGACATAACTGCTCGGAGAGATATATTATTGGGCACTGCTTTCAATAGATTTCCACAGATAGTTTAACATTCAAAGAGAAGTCTCCCTAGATCCCAACAATTTTTTACGTGTCCAGAAAAGGGAAAATGAAATTTTGTGTAGCCATATCAAGCACTTAAAGTTAGAGGTGATGGGAATATGAGTAACTACCAAGGAGGCATTGCTCATGATACCCCATTCTAGGGTGAAAAATAACATCGACATGTGGGGCAAGAATAGCACAAAAACCTACAAAAGCATAAAGACATTCTATGATAGGGCCGGTAAGTACCAATGAAGTAAGTGCGACCTAAGGAATATGCATAGAAAGAACTGCTCCAACTCAAAACAAAAGAAACCAGGGCTGACAACTCCATAAGCCGCCTGCCAAATGACAAAGAGAATTCAACTATATGACAAAAACCTGCCTGACACATACTCCATGTCTTATACGAAATGGCTCAAGCTGAGCTAGCTTATAATGTCCCAACAAAGGAAAGAAACCTGAGGAAAAAACGGTGGCGCTTACTATAAGTTCCATAGGTCAACGGCTACAATATTGACAACTACCATCACTTGAAGAACGAAATTGAAAGGCTAATCCAATAACGATAATTAGACACTTTTAAAAAAGAGAATAAAGTAACCTAATTGCAGAATTAGTCACCAAATCCTTATTTAAACTAGTAGGAAACCCAAATACCCTCATTACTTCAAGTCTACGTCTAACAAGATGGGGTTTCCAACCAAAGTCTAAAAGCCTAGCTCGAAACTAGTATACGGCTTCAAAAACATGGAAACTATTCCAATAGGCATGACCTGACTACTTATTATAGTAGAAATGACAATGCTACACATGTCCTTCTATATAAGTTTTCTAATCATAAGCTAGCAGTCTTCATACAATGCCATCTTGGGAATACTTATACCGATAATCCTTCGAGTAGTTATCTCTCAAAAATACTTACTTATGAAGTTTCAAGCCCCAACGGGAGTGAGGATCATAAGGAGGAAAAATTGTAGACGAGGGAGTTGTACAATGTAACTTTGAATCTCAGTAACAATATTGTTCACAATTATACTATTATCTCGACTAATTCAGGTATTAATGAAAGTGTAACTAAATAATCCACTTCAAAGAACCACATCAAAACTAAGTCCCAAGAAAGATATTGAAATATGTTAATCTTCGACCATAGTGTGCGAGGAAGGCAAAAAGAGACTAGCTGCACATGATTGGGATAGAAGATTACAATTTGATATTTGTATGGTACTTATCTGACACTGCTCAAGAAAAAGAAAGCATAACTTTATTAATGCTACATGAAATAGAGGATGAAATAGGGCCAGGACTAGGAATGAAGGAGAAAGACTAAAACCAGTGGACGATTTGGAAGATGTTTAAATAGACCCTTCAGACCCAATAAAAATAATAAAGATCGAAAGAAATCTAAGTAGTGAATTGCATGCAGAATTAATTGATTACCTGAAACGATCCTCTGATGTTTTTCCTTGGACCCATTCAGATATGGTTGGGATTAATCCAGCCATAATATAACATGCTCTCAAAATAGATCTAGATGCACATCTCATAAGACAAACATGGCGCACCTTGGATTGGGAAAGCTATGATGCTCTACACAAAGAAGTTAAAAAGTTGAAAGGAGGGTCGTCCGAGAAGTATATTATCCAAAGTGGATAGAAAATATAATCTAGGAAAAAAATTCTAATGGAAAGTGGATAATCTGCATAAGCTTGCCTAAAGGATAGTTCCCCTGCCCGAGATCATCAGTTAGTTGATGCAACTATGGACATGAACTGTTGACGTTTATGGATGCATATTCAGGTTAAAACCTAATAGCTATGTTTGAGCTAGATAAGGAGCACACGAGTTTTATTACTAACTACTGCTGCTACAAGGTGATTCCATTTACATTAAAGAATGTGGGGGTTATGCACCAAAGGCTTGTCAATTTGATGTTCGTGGCTCAAATTAGGAAGAATGTCAAAGTCTATGTTGGCGATATGCTTGTAAAGTCCAAAGAAGCTTCAAGCCATGTGAAAGACTTGGAAGAGACTTTCGCAATGTTAAGGCACTATAGAAAGAAAACGAACCCTTTAAAGTGTAATCTTGCAATTCAATCAGGTAAGATTTTAGATTACATCATGAGCGCAAGAGCAAGAGAAGACAACTATGAGATAACTGATGCTATCAAGAATATGATAATCATATAAAACTCTAAGGACGTTGTGAGTTTGAATGGGAAACTAGCTTCCCTAAGCATGTTTATTTCTAAAGACACTAATATATGTATTCCATTCTTCGAACAAATTAAGAAGGGTAGAAGCTTTGAATGGATAGAAGAATGAAAAGCAACGTTCGAAATATAAAAGAATCACTTAGCAAATCCACTTATACTTTTAAAACCAATCATAGGTAAAGATTTATTCGTATATTTAGCTGTAACCAATAAAGCTATGAGCGGAACTATAGTATGAGAAGACATGGGGGTGCAAAGACCAATATACTTCACTAGCAAATGTCTATCTAGGGTCAAGCTAAATTATTCTCTAATAGAGAAGCTAGCTTATAACTTACTACTCATGGCAAGGAAACTGCAGCCATATTTCTAAGTGCATCCCATGAAAGTGCTAGTGGACAAATAACTAAAACACATTACAAAAAAGCCAGAAACATCAGGTTGTCTACTAAAGTGGGCAATCAAGTTAAGTTATAATGACATCACCTACTGCCCGCATAACACAATCAAAAGTCAAGCCCAACCCGACTTCACAATTGTAACACCCCACGATTTTTACAGTAATTAATTAAAATGAAAATTGTTTGATAAATAATAACTATTGAAAAATAAAATTTTGCAAATGTTAGAATTTGGTTACGAAACTTGCACTATTGTGCTCGTGACAATTTTCTAATCAATTTTTATGTAGAATGATTTTCGATCGAAGTTCAAACAGAAAAGTTACTAACGTTTGAAGTTTAAGCATCAGAAATAATTATTTATGTAAATATGTTAATGAAACCAATTAAGATTAATTAGATGTTAATAAATCTTAACATTTAAACTAAAACCTCAAAGGACTTATAAAAAGAAATTAATGAAGAGATCAATTAACAGGGGAAATAAATAAACACAATTAGTTAAAAGAAGTGATGTAACGAGCGAAATAAACACACATTAAAAATGATCAAAAATGCACTATGTAGGTCAAACATGACCTCTCTTAGGTCGACCATGCACTTCAACCATAGGCCTAGAAGGTTGACCCGAATGGTTTTGTAAATGGCGGTGAATTATGGCCGTATGGTGCAGTTTGATCTAATTCCATCCGACTGTTAGCGCTGATTTAAACCTCTATAAATTAAGATCAAAGGCTTCACTTCCAACTTGTAATTTTCTAATGAGCATAGAAGCTCTATCATTTTCTTTTCTCCTTCGAAATTATAAATAAACAAATAGTTTTAGATTGCACGGATACATTTTAGAGAAAAAAGATATGAGATGACAAGTAATAGAAAATAGGTTCAAACACAAGACGTTTCATTGAAGGTACCCTTTAGATCTGAACTTAATTAATAAAATTAAATCTAATTATCTTTTCTCTGATCCAAATTCTAATGTATAAATGTTAATTGCAGAGCCAAAAAGGGAGTTAAAAATTATGAATATAGATAGCATGGCTTAGATCTAGATTAGATCTAGAGATTTGAGAGCACTAATAGAAGTAGAGTGGGAATATCATATGTTCTTACAATAATATATTATATCGTTGTAGATCTATTCCTATATGCATACGAATTGAATTTAAATTGCAAATGAATTCATGAATATGAAATTGTGAAGATGTTAAACTTGCCTATGAAATTTATATTGATAATTCAAAAGCGTAATGATTAGATTTAATTATGTAATTGCATAATAATTAGATTTAATTGTGTAATGGTTAGATTTAATTCGCTAATAGTGAAATAATTAGATTTAATTATATAATTGTGTAATGATTAAATTTAATTTTGTAAAATGCATAATGATTAGAATTGGCATTTTTAATGATAAATGAACTGAATGAAAAATCAATGAATGCGTAATGATTAGGAACTTGTTTTTATTTGATGACATAGAAAAATTGAAATAAGGAATTGTTTTAATCATTTGGGATTTTTGTGATATTTCAATGCATTGAAACTTGAAATGTTGCAAGTAGAATTTTGCATATTATCAAGTTTAAAATAAAGAAAAGTGTGATGTTTGGAATAACAAGGAATGCACAAATTAAAATAAAAAGAAAGAGAGGTACAAAACGAGGAAAAATTTCCATGTTTTGTACTGACTATTTCAAGAGAAATTAAAGAGGCAATTCCTTATAATTGCAAACACCACATAACATTTCCTCTTTAGATAAAATATGGAAATTTACTGTGTTAACATATGTTGAACAGAAGTTTAACTCCAATCTAATAAAATATAGTAAATCCTAAGAGTGGAACATTAAGATAGGAATGAAGTAAAAATACCAATAAGATGGTATGTAATGAAACTGATAATATGAAGTTACTGGCAAGAATTACAAGGATTAGAAAATGAAATGGAATAGAAATCAAAGTTGAAATTAACGAATGTAGTAGCAACAATATTGATAACTAAAAATAAGAAGTGACAAATGAATTTGATCGAGAAAAAGTTAAATGCATGATAAACTGAAGACCTAGGACCTAGGTTCGGATATAAAAGATGTAGACGTAATAAAGAAAGAGTAAACAAACGAACATACATGAATATTAAATATGTATATATCCAGCCTCAAATATGCGTTTATGATGGGTGTGGATAGCATAATTCAATATATAAAATTATAAAAAGTAAATGACATAAGGCCATTACAGTCAGATGGGATGTGAAAACATATCCAACCATAGGACTCACGGAGAGTATACGCTTGCGTATAGAGAAAGTGATGCTCTCAGGTAAGATTAGTTCTTGAAACAGAAGCTCCAAAACGTAGGCAATTGGGTGGTATATTAGGCGGATATCGTGGCTGGACAAGCATTATAGAGCAGTCTACTTCAAATTTTTTTAGAAGAGTGTATTGCCTTAATTACACTAAGCAATCTAAACGGACAATGGTTGGATCAAACACTATGCAACATGTGTGGTACCTGTTTTCTTAAGGGGTAGGGTTGCATAGGCCTTGGGTCCATCATCGTTCCTATGCGGCCAATGGGAAGGACAGGGTTACACCAAACTGATCTTCACCATCTACCATGGTTGCTCAGTTGGGTAATGCACTGCTATAGTTGTTTGCTAATTGGTTTGATAGGGCATGGAAAAACAACCCATAACGAGATTCCTCCAAAACATGGATAGGGTGATTAAAGGAGCCGAGTCCATATTATAGGAAGCAGACAAGTAGAAAATCTCCAAAGAAAACACAACCTAATGGAGGAAAGGTCGTCGGTATGCACTATAAGATTTCCTTAAGATATACGATTACAAGATCATGATATGGACAGTGGTTAAATGTTGACGAGGTTCTGAACGAGGGAAACTAGAGGAAAGTATCTAGTTCCACTAGGGAACTATGGAATATACATATACATATATATATATATATATATGCATGCACACACACACACATATATATACGTACATACATACATACATATATATGAGTCGTAGATGGGAACAATTTATGTGTAGGCATGAAGTCGAAATGACTAATGATATAATCAAACATAACATGTAATAGTGAATAATCGGCATAAGCTAGTGTTATGTATAAGATTTATAATTTATCGGTCACCATAACATTGTTCTGACCCCTTCTTCATTACAGCCTATATGATAGATTAAAGGACAGGTACTGATGTTTGGCATGTTCGGTGCTGACAAGGACACTTGATTCGAAGCGTCAAGCCTTGGTCAATACTTATGTAATCTATTATACTTTAAATTATTCTACTATAAGTTATTTCATTAAAGCTCTTATATGCATTCTTTTTTTTTTATTTTTAGGATACCAAAGCAATGATCTATACTTTGGTAGACTTGGGTTTTCGATTTAGCAAACATTCAGGCCCATTGGGGTGTGGATTGTTACAATAGTAGAATATACACCACCAACAACTCAAAAAAAAGTGAAGAAACAAAAGAGTCCTTGCAGCTGTGGCAGCTTTATGTTGATGGAGTATCGAATGTACAAAGGGTAGGTATTGGATACGTGTTTGTCACTTCAGATTGAAAGAAATTATATGGTGTAGTTGAACTTTAATTCAAAGCAACAAATAATGTTGTGGAGTAAGAAGCACTCGTTGTTGGGCTAAAAACGGAATGGGTAATGATACTATCACAGATTAAAGTTCATTCCGATTCACAAATTTTTGTAAATTAAGTGCAGGGTAGTGACGAAACCAAAGAACCAACTCTAGCCAAGTATATTGATCTGTCCAAAGAATTAGTAGCTCAGTTTGAGCAGTTTGATACAAAGTAGACTACGAGGGAAGAACATTTTTTAGCAGACTCTTTAACCAAGCTAATAAGTACCAAGGTCATACAAGAATGAAGACAGTTCCTATAGGATAGCCGAACCTAGTGTTTTAAAAACAAACCAAGTCTCAATACTAAAATGATCTCAACAAGCAAAAGATCAAAATGAAATGAATCAAAGCAAGCCATTTGTAACTTAAGTTAAATAAACCTTTTCCGTAATGTAATAAGAAGAAATGGAATTTTGGATGAACCCCTTCCAGCATTCTTGTTGGAAGGGACCTTACCTAAAGTAAGCTACGATAAGGAAATATAATACCAAGGCCCTACTTCACAATCTTTAATGGAATACTTTACAAGAGAAGGTATTTGACCCTTTACCTAAGATGCATCACTAAAGAGAAAGGAAATTGAGTTCGTGAGAGAAAATATGGGGATCACTCAAGAGGGACTGAACTATCTAAGAAAATACCAAGGCAAGGCTATTTTTAGCCAATTATGCTAAGTGATGCACTAGGGTTCGTTGGTAGATGTGATGTATGCCAAAGGTTTGACATTATCCCATGATTACCATCACCTAAGCTTACTCCTATAACCTATCCATGATTGTTTAACATATAGGGAATTGATTTGGTAAGACAATTTTTGATGTCTAAAGAAGAAGCATGGTCCGTAATCGTACGATAGATTAATTAACGAAATGGGCGGAAACTGAACCACTAACAACCATAACTTCAAAGAAAATAATTACCTTCGTGGTTAGAAATATCGCCTCCAAGTTTAAGATTACATGTAAAATAATTTCTATAAATGGCGCGTAGTTTGAAAGTAAGGAATTTCCCAATAATCATGAGAAAAATGGCATGTCAATAGTTTCTCTTCAGTAGCTCACCTATAGGAATATAGATAGGTCATAGCAATGAATAAAATGATAATAAATTACTCAAGAAGAGGCTCGTTAAAGCTAAAGAGAAATGGGTAGAAGAGTTGCTTCTAGTCATATTGGCATGCAGAATATTAGCCAGGTCACCTACATGACATACTCCATTCTCTCTAACATACGCTTTTGAAGTTATACTTCTAGTTAAAATAGATATTTCATCACATTGGCGCTTATCTTATGTAACTAAGCAGAATTTAAACCTTGAGGAAGCTGTATTAGATTTCATGCAAGAAAGGATAGATGAAGCAGTGATTAGGTCCACAGTTTATAGACAAAGGATGACAAAAGGTTATAATTCGAGAATAATAAAAGAAATTTTCACAAAGAGGGCTGTGTTCTATGGAAGGTGATGGTTAACACAAAAGAATCTGGCGATGGTGCATATGGACCAAATTGGGAGAGACTCTAGTAGATGTTGAAGCACTTTCGAATGGCGCATACTGTCTCCCCAAGCCAAATGAGAATCTTTTCCTTAGGACATGGAATTTGGAAAACCTTCGATCATGCTTTTTTGTTACATCTTTTGTAGTGAAACATAAAATGCAATGTTGTAATTATGAAAGATCAATAAGATAATAAACATAATATAGGGATAGTAAATGACCCAAACCAGAATAAAAATCTACTTTTCAATGTTACTTACTTATAAACCAAACTTGAGTTATAATTACATAACTTGGCTTTTAATCTGTAATAATCTGCCTTGAAACGGGCTTAATTTTCGACCCAAGAAAGTCCCATCGAACATTAGACCTAATCCAAAGCTAGCTATTGGTTGGTAAAATTGATACAATGAACAATCCATAGAACTATCCACTAATGCTATCAGAATCTCACATCGGAGAATAAAATATAGTATCACAAACAATATCCATCTTATAAAAAATTAAAGTTTCGTAACAAAACATAAAACCTAGTATCCATGATACAATATCTCAAAATAGAATAACATCATATTTGAAATGGGTAAAATAATATAAAAACATATGTAGATAGATAACCGCTACAAGACTGTCTTCGTCTTCATCTCTGAAATCAGCATCGTCTTTCCCTAATCTGTCTTGTAATGAGGAGGTAGTCTGAACAACAATGTCTGGTGAATAAAATCTTGAGTCTTTCTGTAGTAGTACTTAGCTAGTATAGTTTAGATAAGAATATGTCTTACGCATCCTTACTATATTTCTTAAAATTACCTCTAATTGTAAGCCTGAAGGCTTTCGCAATCCAATCCTATAGCTTACACTTTTCTAAACCAACTCTATGACTTACTTTCAACTATAGGCCCAAGGTCATTCCTAGTCCCACGCATCTATCGTCAATTATGTCCTAACATTGTAAACGAAATTATCCAGGCCACTTAATACCTTATTAATGGGAGTGAGGCAAATTCTGACGATTTGATACCTATATTTTAGGAAGGTCCCCGTCATTTATTACTTAACCTTATACGATCCCTTCTCTAGTACTATCTAGCTGACATCACATGGAATCTCATCGAGCTACTTAATACTTTTTTATAGAAGAGGAAGACTCTACAATAGCCAATTAATACCTCAAACCCAAAGCGGACCCTTCTCGAGATTTCCTACTACCATGCCTAAACGCTAACCCTGACCATTTAATACTTCCTAATTAGGGAAGAGGTGGACCCTACCATACCACTTACAACCCCAGATCCTCAAAGCAGGTGCTATGTATTATGACCGTAATCCAAACTGTGACGTCTCACATTAGTCCGACTATTTAGGGCAGCGGTAGCTAGATAAGCTGTATAGGCTTACCCTATAGAATTTGGGACTAACTTCACGTCCTCCGTGGGGACTTATTAGATGATGTCTTAAATCGGCCCCAAACTTACACTGTTGTTAGCCAGGTTTGCTTGACAGACTTTTGTGTACTTTCGATTGACCTCGCATCCCTACAGCTTAGTCATAATTTCCACTCTCCTAATACACTACCATATACCTTGCCACCTTCATATGCCACCTCCCCTACACTCGAGCGCTACGATGTAAGACAGTCGCTATTTGCATCATTTTTCCAATCGGTTATGGGTTCCTTCATCCTTTTTTATTTAGGGCCGATCTAATTTTTTTTTCTTTTGATCGATAGATTTTTTTCTTCTGCTTTATTTTCTTCGTTTAGATGGCAGATTCGAAAATGAGGGAAGGGTAATAGGAAAAAGTAAGAGGGTGGCCTTTGCACTATTGTTGATGTGGAAAAGAATATACAATATATTATATTTGAAAATATCCGACCAAATGCCAACGAAATTTCGAACTCCAAATAATGTGTGCCGCATGGCGTCTATTATATTTTATCCTATTCCGAACATAGTGGAACTAGTCCTAATGTCTAATTCGATCGTACGCGGAAGATAGCTTTTCAAAGTCGATTATTTTAATCAAATTCATAAGTGAATTTCTATGCATTTCAAGCTCGCATGGCCAAACGACAAGTTCGATTTCTACGAAACGTGAAACCATACAATAACTCACCATTACGGATCCAGTGAAACTGGTTTCGTCGAAATCCGAGACAGTGGCCGAAATGGCTATTTTAACTTGTTAATTAAAATATAAAATATCAAATTTTAAATTATTCACATTTAACTCCAATTTTAAATGTTAACTATCTTCATTCATATTTAAACACAATTTGAATTAATTTTATATACCATTTTAGTCATATTAAATCCATAATTCAATTATTCAAATAATCTCCTATACTAAATTTAAAAAATTTAAATTATCCAATAAATTAATATTAACGAATCATTATAATTTAACCATATCCATCCAAAAAAATTATTATATCTAATAACTTACAATAGTCAAAAGTACAGGTTGTTACATACTCCCCCACTCAAAACTTTTCGTCCTCGAAAACGCGTTAAGTACCGAATTTAACATACAATATGTTTTACTTAAAACAATCAACTTATAAACATCCAAATGATATTTACAAATCCATTACTACATTCTCGCCACACTACTTCGATAATGATTTTACGAAAAAGTATAACATATATATAAAACCAAGTCATAAAATTTTTTAAAACTTCAAAAATTTTCTAACTCCTTTGCTGTAGAGTCTTTTTTGCATGGCTCGATCGGAAAAACTTTACAATTCAATATATAACATAAATATAACCAATAAATATCAAATATACATCTCATCTCAATGATGAGGCATCCCGAAGGGCAAAAATATATAATCGCGATTTGTAATCCAAGATATGTACCTTTTATTAGCATTATAAGCAAGTTAGCTTATATTTAAGCGAGCAAAAGCAATATATGCGCAAGCGAGCTCCAAAAGCTAGCATAAACCCTCTCGTACCTACTAAACACTCAATAAAAGATGAGAATATGCATAAAACAAGAAATACCAATATATAAAACATAAACCAAATAATCCAACTCACTCTTTCCAAAACCATTGCTTGATTAAAATATTAATAATTGTTATTCACTAACTTTTAACATTCAAATGTTATTAAGAGAACCATTGACTTTCAAATGATATGTCAAAATATATACATAGAGAAAGTAAATTACTAAAACCGAAGAAGACATCAACAATGAGATAAAATTCATGCTCGTGGTCCTATAGGTGTTGAAGGCCTTCTAACAACAAAATGGGTTCTAGGAGGACATGGGCAGATTGAGGATGGTGATAAAGGTGTCATTTACACACATGAAAATATTCCACTGGATTAACCATCATTTTTTCCATTTATTACAGATCAATGGTTATAATCATGGTTATTCAAGAGCTTTTACTCAATTATTCAGCATGCATCATAGCTAAGTATTTTGAAGTAGGCAATTTTTTTAGAGGAGAAGATTGAGAGGAAAAGAAACTCACTGAAGTTTTGTTTTGAGTTTTCATTGGGTATCAAAAACCATAGCTTAGTTAAACATTACAATTTCATTTGTTCATTTTCAAAAAAAAATGGATTATGATTACATAACACATTAGGTTCCAACATCATAAAATTTTCTTTGGCCAGTTTTAGGCACAATGAAAAAGATAAATATTATATACTACTAGATAATATAGCAACATTTTTAAGCAATTTACAGTAAAATAAAACAGTCTGCTGAGGCTCATACCAAAACTTATTTCGTTTACAGATTCAATAGATTTGTACTAGCTTGTTTATAATGTACCTGAAATCAAATAATTTCAATTCTTTCAATTTTTCATTCTTTAAAATTTGCTACACTATTTTAACAACCTAGGGTGAATTATGTTTTAGTGTTCTACATCCTAGCTTCATCTCTGAACAATCCACGCTAAGAAAAACAACAAATCATATTTTGGTAATTGAAAATGCCATGCCAAAATTAAAAGTATGTGTCATAGAAACAAATGAACTTAATAATTATATGTATAAAATTTAATAATCATATATAAAATACAAATTAACAACTAAGTGGAATAAATTTATCAAGAAACTCACTCCGCTAGCATTTAATTTATTTATATCCGATTTAGATTAAATTCAATTAACCATATTAGTTTACTTACATTCATTATTGTATTCAATTTCTTACATATGTAAATTACATTTCATTTTAAAAATTCAAGTTTGTGTTCATTTTATTAATTCATTTTAGCTCAAGTTAAAATAATTCACTTTACTAATTTATTAATTTCATTTAATATCCAATTCAATTTATTTAATATTAAGTTGAACTTTTTTTTCATTTTTTAATCCATTACTCATTTTATTTAATCTTATATTCAAATTAAATTTTCTTATCATTCACATTCAATGAATGTAAATTTGTTTTTATCTTTAGCTTACTAATTCTTAAATCCATAAATATTATTAACTTCTTAAAATTTCATTTCATTATTTTATCTACTTCATTTCTAATGCAATTCATTTTTATTTAAGCTTTCATGAATTAACTATATTTTATTTACTTCATTTCGCTAACTCAATTTTATTTCATTTCTCAATTCAAATTTTTTTCTATTTACTTAACAAAAAATTTAACCCATTTAAATTTGGTTTTTATTTTCCTATTCAAATTTATAAGTTATAAACTATTTCTTTTTTATACTATTTAAAATTATAAAGTTATTCTTCAATACTATTTTCAATTGTAAGTTCAACACTATTTTCATGTATTTATTAAATCATACTTAGAACACATTTTTCACACTCAAAACCTGTTTTGATTGAATATAAATTTCTTTTGGCGGTAATTTCCACTCAGAAATTCGAAAATGAATATTAGAGATGCTACAGTCATCTTAGAATATTTCCCAATGACCAAGCAAGTTCAATGCTTTTATTTCTTTCAAAAATCTTTTCAAAATATTTTTCTAGCCAAAACTCTTTCAAATAATACTATTATTAATTTTTTTAAGGCTTTGAAAACAATTTTGTAAACAAAAAGGATTTTAAATTTAAAGTTCACAATTTTAAAAATCACTTCTATATATAAGCTATATTATAATATACTTATATAAATTTCCTTGACTTATTGACCAAAATATTTCAATAATTTACACTTAATCATTTTAACCGATTCTTATTGCAATTATAGTCCAATTTAATTTAATTTATCAGATGCTTTGTAAAATAAAATTCATTAAGTATTCGTTTTGTTTTAATTCAATCAATAATTGATGATAACTAAATACTATCATCTCCTAACAATTAACATTCATTAAAATTATCATTTGATGTATATAATATATATACTTAGGTAAGATTATTTCATTTACCCGATTTAAAAAATATTATGTCGACTTGTCACGTTTAAGTGTTTAGAAACCCCTAACGACGGTGTCCCGCGCATTGACCAGAATTCATAAACAACTCAACGGATAAGCAAACACAATATAAAATATTTTATAACACTAATAAGTACGCTCTCTCATATATACACTCAACAGACTCGTTCTAGGGTATTACTACCCTATCTCTAATGAGTCAAACCCCACAAAGCCAAGGTTATCGCTAAACATGACTCTGATACCAACTATGATGATCTACATTTCGGAAGGTTTAAATCCTATGGCGACCCACTTTTCAGAAGGTTTAAATCCTGTGATGATAACATGATATATCAAAATAATTAAACATTGATATATCAAAATAATTAAACATCTAATCATTCAAATATCAACCAATTTTCACCATCACAATCAGTTAACCAAACAGTCAATAATCACGACAATCAACCAATTATAGAAAATCAGAGATTTTACTAGCAGTTAAATTCTAGTCCAGTCTAACCATCAATTCGAATGCTATCAATAAATTCAAATGTCGATTTTAATTTATCCAATAACAATCAATAAATTTAAATTACTTCACGATATAAATATTTACTAACATAAAAATAAAACAGTCAAACGTGAGCTTATAAAACACTCACCTTCCTATTCGAAACTGGAAATTTTTCCAGCTTTAAATAAATTCCAAATCGATCCCAAATTGTAGACGACGCCGATACGATTTCACTCCACTTGGTTTCATCCGTAACGAACCTCATACGCATAAAATTACGTGCTAATTAACATCGATAAAATAAAAACTTAATTAACATACTAATAAAATTAAATTTTAATTGAAACCATCCTAGCCCATACCTTACAGCCGCCTAGTCCATACTCGTCCTCTTCTCAATGCAATTTTTTTTCTTTTTCATCGCGACCATCAGCGCCTCGCCCGCCGCCGCCGTGCTTTCCAACGCCGTCGACAGTCGCAATGCTTCCAACCACATGCGCACGACCGTAAATCACGCACCGAGTTCTACGCGAGCTGCTGAATCCTAAAGTTCGTCGCGTCCTCCTTCGCGCGTGTGTGGGCGTCCCATCCTCCACCTTCTAGAACGAGAAGCCCACTCTCGGTTCGATTCGTATTATTTTATTTTTTTCTCGATCGCGACATTTTGTCATATCGCCCTTTTTTTATACGGTGGTTTCTTTTTTTTCTTTACTTTTGAACGATTCAAAATTAAAAAGGATATTCGAAATAATAAGGGAAGGCTATGTACACGTTGGAAAATCGAAAAAATATATATATTATTGTTTAAGTTAGAAAATATCTAGCCTAAGTAGTCTGAAATTTCTCAAGCTCCAAAAGAAGCATCCCGCCTGGCGTTTATATTGTTTTACCCCCATTTCGAACACAATGGAACTAGTTCTAAGGTCTAATTCAATCGTGGTGGAAGGTAGCTTTTCAAATCGAATTATTTTAACTAAATTTTAAAATTAACTTCTATGTATTTCAAGCTAGCACGGCCAAACGACAAGTCCGATCGCTACGAAATTTGAAATCCTACAATAACTCATTATTGTGGACCAGATGAAATTGGTTTCGTCGAAATTCGACACAATGGCCAAAATATCTATTTTTAGTCGTCAATTAAAATATAAAATTTTATATTATTCACCTTTAAATCCAATTTTAAATGTTAACCATTTTCTTTCAAACTTTGAATAAAATTTAAACCAATTTCCGATATCATTTTCAATTGTCTTAAATCCAGAATTAAATTATTCAAATAATCTCCTATATTAAATTTAAACAATTTAAATTATCCAATAAACCAATATAAATAAATCATTAAATTTTATTTCTACTCATATTTATCCATTAATTTCATTAAATTAAATAATTTAGAATATTTGAAAATACGGGTCATTACATACTCCACCACTCAAAACTTTTCGTCCTCGAAAAGACGTTAAGTAAAGGATTTAACATACAATAGATTTTATTCAAATAATCACTTATAACTTTAAAATCTCATTTGGAAATCTTTATTGCGTCATTTCGTTCTCGATTTTATGGAAATATAATTTGTATATAAAATAAGTTACAAAAAATTTTAAAACTTCAAAAAAAATTTAACTCCCGGATTTACCAAAACGGCAGAGTCTCCTTTGCGCGGCTCGATCGGAAAAAATTTACAATTCAATATATAACATAAATATAACCAATATATATCAAATATACATCTCATCTCAATGATGAGGCATCCCTAAGGGCAAAATATTAATCGCGGTATGTAAACAGAGATACGTGTATTATTATTTATAATACGTGTGAGTTCGCTCGTATTAAGCAAGCAAAAGCATATAAATCCCCATATACACCCAAACAATCTTCATATGTACTTATCTAAACTCAATTCGGAATGTTAGTCACTTATAATGATACAGAAACATGTATAAGTCTAATACAAGCATTTAACATGGATTTTGAATCCAAACAACAAAAACAATCACAAATGCACAATATACAACAATCATATGCAATCAAAACGGTAATAACAGTGGTTTGCATCCAACTATCAATATCCGCCCAGTTAATTCAATTTAATTTATAACCTTGTGAATTAGTATTATCCAACATCAACTTTTAATTTATTCCATTCACTTCTTATTAAAATTAATTTCATTAACATTTTCCATTTATTCATATTTATTTATTTACTTTGAATCGACTTATATTCAATTTCATTTATTTCCATTTTTTCATTATATATTATGTAGTTCACATTCACTTATTTAAATTTATTTATTTTTACATTTATTTCTTTTCACTTCAATTATTTCATTTTAATGATTCGTATAATTAATTAATCCCATGCCACGTTCCATATATTTAATTTTATTCACATTCACTTATTAATATTCATTTCGTTAATCATTCAATGGATTTATATCCACTTCATTCATTTTTTGATTGATTTACATTCAACTAATTTGGTTTCAGTTCATTCTTTTCTTTCAATCAATATTTATTGCATTCACATTTGATTTATTTCAATTCAATATACTTACATTCAATCTATTCGTTCCAATTATTTACATTTGTTTCATCCACATTTAAAATTTAATTTATATTCCATTGATTTCTTTAAATTTATTAACATTCGTTGCAAATTCATTATTCAATTTTATTTAATTCAATTTGTGAAATTACAATTGTTTCACCTTTTTTTATTTAACCTATTTCATATAAATTCATTTATGAATCATTGATGTGCACGTAAATGTGCACATTTTTATCATCATATTTATTCTTTTTAAGTTAAATAAATGATCATATTGGGTATTTTAACTTGTTTAAACCAAAATTCATATTATTTGAAATTGTCACATATTCATCTTCATCCAAGGGCAAAATGGTCATTTTTGTGTGTATATTAATTTGAGAAAAATTAATTGAAAATTTTTATATTATTTTGTAGGAAATTACACTCAATTACAAGTGGGTTCATGAAGGAATATGCATGCACAAAATGAATACAAAGGAATGAAGATGGAAATAATTCAAAGTGAAAAACATGGAGGACCCCACCTACCCACTACCTAATGTACAAATTAAAGGCTAATGCACATGCTAAAAAACATTTAAAGCTTCATGTACATTTAAGTGGGGCATTATTAAAGCTAATGATAACTTGGCCACCACACTTCCTCCAAGGGCATTTTGGGTACTCCCCAAAAATATGCATTAGGGTTTTTAACTTGTATAAATACCCCTTATGTTTCATGTAGCCATCTTCCTCTTAGTTAGTTAGTTTTAGTTTAGAAAATAAATCAAATCTCTCTTTCTTTCCATGGATACTTAGCCATTTCTTCTCTTATGTAATTCTTTTCTTTTATGCAATGTTAATTATTGTTTCTTTTTAATTACATGTTCATTTCCTTTTATGCAAGTAGTGTAGATTTTCCTTTATGCAATTAGAATAGTTTTCCATTTCACTTTGCTCTCTTTTCCTTTTCTTTTTCTTTGAAATTTTTAAATCCTTTTCCTTTGAAATTTCAAAAATCCAGAAAAATTAGAAAAACAAAAATCCAAAAAAAAAAATTATAAAATCTTTTCAAAAGCCAAAAAAAATTGAAAATTCAAAAACAAAACAAAAATCAATTTTCCATTTTGAAAAATAAATTCTACTTGTAAATATTTTCTTTATAAAAAAAAGAAATCTTGAAAATGTCTGAGTTTCCTTTTTCTTACTCACTTGAATTTAACGGTGAAAATCAATATAATCCATATGAGTTTACTCCAAATTCGTATGGATATTTTAACAACAAATTTTGTGTAAATAATTCAAATTTCGAACAACAAAATTTTCAAAACGATGACCAACATTCGACTCTTGAAAATAGCATTGAAATGATTTCATCTTTACTCGAACTTTCTACACGAAAAAATCAAGAGATAAATGATTTATGTAATTCTTATTTGTGTAGTAACTCGAGTCAAGGATTTCAAAATCTGAATTCAATTCAAAATTCAAACGATTACGATTATAACCCATGCCAATTTAATTTCGAACTCCAAAATGAATTTCAAACTCAACATGAAAATGGGAACAACTTTTCAAACGAATTTGGCAATGGGAATAGTTTCAATTGCAATACGATTGAAAACTTTGGTTATCAACAAATTCAAAGTGAAAATTTTCAAATTAATAATCATGAATTTGATTTTGTTGACGAAATGGAAAAAGATAAAGGGGATTTATTACTTGAAAAATACAAAACTTATCGTGAAAATCATAATCAAATCTCAACCCACGAAGAATCAAATAATAATCTACCGTTTATCGAAATTGACAATTCTTGTTCTCAACAAGTCCAAATCGATAATTTACAAGTTAATAATTACAAATTTGACTTTGTTGAGCAAATGAATGAAATTACGATGATCACACGAATTTGTTGATTAAAACATTGGAAAATTTTCGTGAGAAACAAAATCAAGTTTCAATGTGTGACGAGCCAAACGATAATCCATCTTTTACCCAAATCGATGAATTTCCGTCGATGAACAATCATTAATAAAAATTATTCCACTTAAGCATGCTTAAGTTAAATCTATTTTATTTCTGCTTAGCATATCTTTTTTTATTATATACTAACATCATTTATAAACCATCTAAATTTATTATAAATAATTTATACAAAACAATCACGGTTATTATTATTACTTCATATCTTAAGTTATTATTAATTCATTGATTCACGTCACTTATTCAAATTCATATTATTAATTTACTAAATTAAATTTTATTTTATAACTAAATTCATATCAATAAATATATAATTTCTTCCACGATCAATTCGTTTAAACTCTCTTAAGTTAACTTCAATTTTTAATTTATTCCATTAACTTATTCCATATTATATTAGTTAACATTAAATCTTTATTTAAACTACACCACTTGCATTTTACTTATTTGTATCCAATTTAAGTTAAATTACAGTAACCGTATTAATTTTACTTACATTAAAATATTTTTATTCGCATTTTGTTTTATAATTTAAATTGTATCCATTCTATTAGTCCATTTATAGCCTAAGTGGAATTACCTCACTTTACTAATTTATCTTGTTTCACTTAATATCTAATTCAATTTATTTAACATTAAGTTAAACTTTATGTTTTTATCTTTTTTATCCATTACTCAATTTACTAAATTTTATTCAAATTAAATTTTCTTATCATTCTCATTCAACAAATTTAAATTCGTTTTTTAGCTTATTAATTCTCAAATCTATAAGTTATACAATTTATTCATTTAAAATTCAATTTATCTTATCCATTTCAATTTTTATTTAAGCTTCTTGAGTAAGATTTCATTTTATTTATTTAATTTCACTAAATCAATTAATGTAACATTTCTTAAGTTAATCAAATTATTTCATCTCTCGAATTTAATTTCTTTTATCTGCTTAATTAAAATGTTTAACCATTTTAAAAATTACTTTTACTTCCCTGTTCAAATCTATAAGTTATAAATTTTCTTTTTCCTATTCAAATTTATAAGTGACAAACTTATTTCTTATACACTGTTTTTAATTTTAAGATCAAAATTATTTTCATATATTATTAAATCACACTTAGAATAAATATATTTTTTTCTAGTCAAAACTTATTTTAATAGAAAATAAATTTCTTTTGGCAGCAACATTCACTCAGAAACTCGAAAATAAACACTGGTGATGCTACAGTCATCCCCAGAATTATTTCCCAGTGACCAAGCGAGTTTAATACTTTTATTTTCTCAAAAAAAATATTTCAAAATATTATTCTAGCCAAATATCTTTCAAATAATGCTATTATTAATTTTTAAGGCTTTGAAAAATAATTTTGAAAACAAAAGGATTTTAAATTCAAAATTCTTAATTTTTAAATTATTTCTATATATAAGCAATATTATAAATATACTTATACAAATTTTCTCATCTTATTACCAAAATATTTCATTAATTCACACTTAGTCATTTTATCCAATTCTTATTGCAATTATATTTCAATTCTATTTCATTATTGATGCTTCATAATTTTTATTTCAACTCATACTTGACGATAGTTAAATATTATCATCGCCTAACAATAATTTCATCAATAATTAACCTTGTGTATATATAGTATAACTTAGCCAAAATTATTTCACTTGCTCGATTTTCAAACAATATTAAGTCGACTTGCCTCGTTTAAGTGTTTAAAAACCCATATCGATAACACGACGTCCTGCACATCGACCAAAATTCATAAACAACTCAAAGGATAAGCAATCATAATATAAAACATTTTATAACACTAACAAGTACGCTCTCTCATATATGTACACTCAAACAGACTCATTCTAGGATGTTACTACCCTATTTCTGATGAGTCAAACCCAACAAGCCAAGGTTATCACGTCATTCCCTGACCCTGTACTCATTATTCTACCCTTTTTTTCGAATCGAGCCTTCATCATAGAAATGAAAGTGTAACGACCCAAAATTTTCGATCCCGAAAATTCTAGATAGTTGGGGAAAGAAGAAAGAGATAAAAGAAAAAGAAGAACAGAAACACCACATCTCACGTTCATAGCGGATAAAATATAATAACAAATAATATCAGTTATACAAAGAAAAACTGTATTTATCAGATTACAACTTAATACATCAGAGTTACACAAATACACAAACACTGGGCAAATACAGCATGTCCTAGATAACTACAATATATCTTTGCAGATAAACTCCATACGTTTCTGTCATCCAGCTCGCCTCTTGAGCACTAGAACGTCCTTACCTGAAAATCTGTAATACTCGGTCTGACCTGAGCATTACATCAAAGTAACACCCGGGTCGGGCTGGAAACCAGCGTGAGTAAACTCATCTAACATGAAATTCCAATGCATAGAACTTATTTAAAACCCAGGGTAACCCGATCATTACTACAAGTTCACTACTTGCTATAGTCAAAACTTAGATTCACAATCAATCTCTAAGTACCCATACTTAGTTTCAATGGTCCAGTTAACTTAAATTATTCCTTTCCAGCCTATTAATTACACATATCAAATCTACAAAGAATTATAGTAGATTTCAAATCGAAGGGTATTTACTGATACCCGACCCCGATCTCTTCGAATCTCAAATCATCTTAACCCAAATTATTCATATGTAATACAATTCAAACTTTAAATATAAGATGTCACTTTTTATCACAGCAATTCATCATTGATGGATAACCACATTTATTACTGTCCACTCAAACATATCGTATCACAAAACATTTCATATCAGAGATATCAACCAATTCAAGGCATTGAACATCATTCAATCATTCATAAGCAAGATTGATGACTCCCAAAATTAATTTAATTTATCTCTATTTAAATTAATTACTAATCTTAGTCACTTAGATTATCCTTACTTAACATTAATTAATTTCAAACCAATTAATTAATCAATCTCAAATTATTCACCTTGATTAATCTTCCTTGATTAATTATTCCTTAATTACATTTAGTAATTAGACTTTAATTAATTACAGAAATTAATTATCCTTAAACCCTTCACATTGATTAATCTTTAGTTAATTTCATTAATTATATCATAATTAATTACATTAGTTAATTATATTAATTAATCAGTTATTAATCACTTACCTTTAACTAATTAAACCTTAATTAATTAATTAATTAATTAATTAATTAATTACACTAAGTAATTACTCCTTAATTACTTCCATTTAATTAACCTCAAATTACGTTCATTAATTAATCACTAATTACTTTTATTAAGTAATTATCTTTTAATTAATGACCTTCATTAATTAACCATCAATTAATCACATTCATTAATTAATGTTAATCAGTCGCTTTCATTAATTAATCTATCCTTTAATTAATCACATTTATTAATTAATTTTAATTAATCACATTTATTAAATAATCTTAGTTTATCACATTCATTAATTAATCTTTAAATTACCTAACATTTTATTTTTAAAAACTATTTTAGTTTATAATTATAGATTTGAAACAAATCTGGTTATAACTTACTAAAACTTAAAGCCAGACAACCCTCAATCTACTCGAGCAATCCCTCCAAGAAACTCACTCTCCCTCTCCTTCGAGTCGAACACGAGAAGAACATCGAGCCTCACCCGATCTACAACCTATCTTCCTTAAATCCAGAAACTCAAACCCAAGACCTGACACTCGTGTGCACGTGCACCACTCCACGGTGACGACCACCGAGGCTGCCTTCGATAGGTCGACGATGACCTATACCCTCAATTCCGACCACCTAGGCATCCACCACAAACCCAAATCAAATTCGAGCACTCAAGGTCAAATTGGAAACAAATCATCATCGAAAAACTATTAATCACCAACGATCCTATCCATCAGGAACCACGTCGCCTCGATCAGAGCCTCGCCTTGACCTCCAACGTCGATTCCCTCTATCGCGATCATCTCCAATCCTCCCTAGCCTACGCCATTGCCTCGACAGCAACCACGACCAAAACACACCAAAAACCTTAGTTCAAACTTCCCTAGCCACTACGTTCACAAGAAAAATCCACCTCCATTTTTCCAGAGAACCTCACCACATTGGCCACCTTTAGACCAAGCGTCATCGAACTCGATCACGCCGATCACCGGAATTCTACAAATCCCAAATCTCGTCCATCTCGAGATAACTCACTGAACACTTACCTAAAAATTAAGTTTTAAATTCCTAAATTCAACATTTACTATCACAAATCTATTTATGGATTCAATTCATGAATTTAACACATTTGATTTTTCCCAATTTCAAAAGTTCACTGTCTTTTTTTATAAATTTTGAGATAATTGCTTAATACAAATTCCTGAATCTATTTTTAAAATTTATATTATAATACCATCATCATTTTTATTCAAAGATCAAGACTTAAATTTGAGTGTAATAGGATATTTGAATTTTTTTGTTTTGCGGTTTGGACAGAGATCATCACAGAATCCAAATATACATATATATGCCTAAATATTCATATTCACAGAGCCATTTAATCATATTTACAGTGCAAAGAACATTCATGCAAATATACTATAACAATCCATATAAATTTATCACAGGCATCGAGTAAAATTTTGATTTAAAACTGTTTTTAAATCTAAATGTTTACTCACCTTGCATTATTTGAACATAGGGTTTGGAAGATGCCTGATCTTTTTCTGTAGCTTGATTTAATTGGTGTTTGAGATAACTTGTTTGATTGCTTTCTTTAAACTGAGATGATGTTGCTTTTAAAATTTGAGATGGATTTCTTTGATCTGCTTAGATGTTCCGGGTAGACGATTGCTTGATTAAGCCTTTGTTTTTTATTTTTGTTTCAGCCATCTCTCTGGTTTGTAAAGAAGTGTGCAGGTTTTGTTCTTCCCCCTTTTTTTAGGTTTAAATGTTCGATTTGTCTAAATTTGCCTCAGATCTGATGGCTTGTTTCTTTGTTTTGAAAGTGGAAAGATAGAAAAAGGAATGAAGAGAAGAGTATATGTTTATATAAGTTTAAATTAGGTTTATGAAAAATAAAAGAAAATTTAAATAAGAATTTGACACTTGTCTCTTACCTTATCTATTTGATTAACACATATTATTAAGAGAGTTTAATAAGTCAACACTTGTAACTTACATGCATAAAAAAATTTAAAATGCTTTATAAAGATTTTATAATTAACTTTCTAATTTATAAATACATATTTTAATTTATATAAATAAATTTCATTAAAAAGAAAATAATGTAAAACAATTTATGTTCTAAATAAAATCAAATAAAAAAACATTTTAAAACCAAAGTATAATTTAATATATATATATATATATATCTTTTGAATTTCAAATTTAAATATCCAATTTCAATTTCAATTTCAAATCCAATTTGAAAATAAATTTGATATATACATACATTTAAACAAACACAAATTCAATTTGTATCTAATAATTCTATTTAAAATCTATATATATATATATATATATATATATATATATACTTATAAAGGAGATTATCACATTTAATTGTTCAATCTATAAATCAATATTTTCAATAGTTAAATCAGATAATTATCCAATTATCTGATCCCCGAAAATCCGGGTTATCACATTCCTCCCCCTTTGGAATCTTTTCGCCCTCGAAAAGGAACGAAGCCAGAATTTATTATAACGGTTATTATCAGAAAATTTATTCTTTGATAAATTTTTAAAACAATTTAAAATATTATAGAATAGTTTTATAAAGATACTTTTATAACTCGATGTCTCAACCAGTCCATCCTTGTTCCCAGAGAAATTCGGTCATACATTGATCAAGCGTAGGACTGAAAATCTATATGTCCTTAGCAGACCCGTTTTCAACGCCAAGTGAAAATACTTGGAAAATAATTTTATTGAAAATTTAGAAAACATTTTTGAAAGCGAGGAAATATCTTTGGTAAGAATGCTCTGGAAATCATCACTCCCATCCACGGGTGCAGTTAACCCGATGGTTACGTTGCCGTCCCGGCAAAATCCATAGATAACTTGTAACAACCCGCATATTTTACGATCATATATTTAAAAGTTTTATTGAAATATATTGTCGTTAATCAGATTTTTGGGTCCGAAATGTTACTTTGTGTAAACTGTCGAACTAGGACTAGAAACCACTTCTATTGAGCCTAAAATGGCGTTTGCGATCTTTTTCAGTGTAAACTTCGATAGGTTTGGAGTAAGTCAAATTTTGCTATTTGCTAAGTGGGCTTTTGGGTTTGGGTTTCATCCAACTCATCCTATACACCAACTCAGCCCCTCTCCTCCCCATTCACTCATTTTCATTCCTCAAACATAAGCTTTAACTGAAAATAGGGGAAAGGAAGAAGAATTAGAAACTTCAAGGCCTAGTTCATTTGCAAAATCCAAATTCTTGCTCCAAAATCTAAGAGAAGCTTTGGTAAGCCCTCTCTTCTCCTTCTCCAACCCTTTCTCTTTTCAATTTCAGAAATTCCTAAACCTAAATTTGGGAAATGTTTGTTTGATCTTAGATTGAAGCTTGTAGAGTTGAAGTGGAGAGTGGTTGATGTTTTCTTTGCATTTGAGCTTCTCATCCGTGTTTTTGAGTTAAAAGGTGAGATTTTTATCTCACATCTATGTCTACAACTATCTTGGATTGTTAGGAATGAATTCCTAACATATTTACATGTTCATTTGCTTTCGATTTGGATTGATTCGGTGAATTTGCCAATTTATGATTTTTGAAGCCAAATCTATGAAAATCCTTGTATGGGTGTTGGATATGTTGTTCGAGGCGTATCAAAGAGCCATTAAGACAGGGTTGTTGCTTGGCATAAATCCTTAATCGTCGTGCTCGTTCGATCGCTTCCGATAATAATTTGGCCATCATTGGTCGAGGTTCAGAAAAGTGTCTAAGCTTCAGAATCAGACGTCTGAATCCTTATTTCAGACGTCTGAATATTATACTTGGAATTTTTATTCCCCGATATTCAGACGTCTGAATCAAAAGTTCTAGACGTCTGAATGTGCTCGAGTGCAACCAGAAAGAAAATAGGCTAAATTAGCCATTTTCAGACGTCTGGGTTTTCTATTTCAGGTGTCTGAATTGGGTTCTGGAAAACAAATAAATTTCCAGATTCAGACGTCTGAATCGTCAACTTCAGACGTCTGAATATGCTGTTTTTGTCCAATTTGCCTTTGGGATTGAATTTCCAATTTTATCGGCTTTAGTTGATCCGATTTGTTGATTATCATTTACTATTGACTTTGATGACTTCTTTTTAGATTATGTACATAGGTTTTATAAATGAATTTGGAATAATTAATATATATATTATTTCAAGTATAAAAATTTCTATTGTTTTGACTTCAGTGGCCGTCAATTTAAAGTGAATTTTCAAGCGGCTATCCCGAAATGATGATTTGATATCCGTTTTTAGGTGTTTTGTGAAGCGTAATTTCCTTATCGAAATTGCTACAGATGTTGCTGTTTTAATCATGTGTTTTCAAATCATTTTAAAATAAAATTGTTTCCAAAAATTTCATAGTTTACGCTTTCAAAAGAATAAGGAATCAATTTAAACGTTTTAGCAAAATTAAGGACTATGAACCCTTACTTTTACCGATTCGATAAATTCTGGACTTGTCTGTTTGAGAACGTAAAATGTTATTTATATATAAAATACACGATTTTGCACTTTCAAGGAAACGATGAAGAGATTTAAATGATTTAGCAAAAGTGCGGAATATGGAACCACGCTTTTACTAATTTGGTTAATTCCGGACTCGTTAATTGAAATATTTGCCGAGGATTTTTTGTATGAAGATTCTAATGATTTTTTGGGCTTTCGAGCACTCTGCTGGACCTTCGGGTCATCTGATGGACCTTCGGGTCAATTACCAGTACTAGTGTGATAACCCGAATTCCTGAGCATCTGTTAATTGGAAATTAACAAAATTAAAATTGTTAAAATACTTATTTGTTAATCGAACAAATGAAATTATGATATATATAGATATCTGGATATATAAATAAAATTAATAATCAGTGTTATAAATTAAATTGATTTGATAATTTTTGATAATAAAATTTTGAATTGATTTAATAATCTTCTTTAATTAATTTTTAAATTAGTAGATTTTGTCTTTTTAAAGCTAATAAATTGTTTCTATTTATAATATATGTAATTGTATATATTGTAAATATATATAAGCTTTGGTTTGAAATTTAGTAAATAAAGCAATTTAATAAATAACTGTATGATTTACACTTAAGGTAAATCTTATTTGTTTAAATTATATTTAATTGGCTTGAATATGAATTTAAATTAGTTTAACATAAAAGCTTTATTTTTTTTAAATATTACTTGAAATTATATAAGAATTTAAAATACAATTTACAAATGATCTTAATTTATTGAGTAACAGAAGTAATTTATAATCTCTTTTATAAATCATTTAAATTTGTTAAATTTGTTATTTTCAAATAATAATTACAATACTTAGTTCTTATGAACATAAATGGGTTTTTATAGAAATAGGTTTTGTTATTTTTAAATTTTAATAAGAGTTATATATGCATATGTATAACTTGATTTTTAAATTGGAGTTTTAATTTAATTTAAATTTGGGTTCAATGTTTTGAAATTTAAAAGAATAAATACTTAAAATATTTGAATAGGCTTTTATGTATAATTTGTTTTGTTTTATTTTTCTATAAAAGAAAGGAAGAAATTTACATATATACAAAAGAAAGAAATAAAATAAGTTAAAACCTTTATAAACAATTTAAATTAAAAATCAAAATACTCTAAATACATGTGTAAGTCCCTTAAGACATCTAAATAACATGTGTAAGCCATTAAATAAACCAAGTGACAAATGTTAGATATAAAAAAAAATAGGGAAGCAACTCGAAGTTTTGGAATTAAAGTTCATTCAGGTTCAAACTTTTCAATAAGCATGGATGCTCTGCTCATAAAATTTCGATAAGTAAGCCCTTGTTTTAATAATTTAAATCTGATGATAAGTGTATATATATTCCTTGTTGTATGCAGCAGTGATATAGTGTATATATATAGTTTATATAAATATTTGGGTGAGAATGAATGATACATGTAGATGACCGGTCTGTGTATATAAAATCATTCAGGTAGACTCTGTTCTTAGGTTGCATGCTAAATTGTAGTTCCAAAAATCAATCTGCTTTGTTACAATGACATTCAATTCATGATCATTTAAGAAAACTGATTGTATTGATAAATGTTTTTTTAAAAAATAGTTATAAGTATAAGTGAAGGTAATTAACAAGTAAATAGAAATTTACAGTAGAAAAACGAATCTCAGTAAAATTTGTAATGAGGTATTTCCTAAATTTGCATTTCTACTTAGAATCCGTGATTTTTAGTATAAAAAATAGGATTTTTAATCCATGATTAATGGGGATTCTCGAGTTAAAAAATTTTTGGGAAAACATCAATTTTTGTCGATCGGGGAAGTTTCGATCATTAAGATTTGGTCTGAAGCAAGCCTAGACGTAGAAGCTCATGGGAAAAATGAAATTGGAATTTTCTAATCTCCGAGGAAGTCGAATTGCATCGATTTAGTGTTTTAGGCAGAAAGTTGGATGGGTTGTTTGCTGATTTTATTTCGCGGCGTCGTGATAGCATCGGGAAGGCCAGGAATTGGAGGAAGGGAATGACGAAGGTCAGGTGAAGGTTCGAGCATGGGGAAGGCATCTCTGGTAGTCGGAGTTGACGATGAGGGATGAAATTAGAAGATGGGTTCTGAAGCCTAGGGTGGTTCGTTCGTTCAAATTTTTATTTTCGTGATGATTAATCGATCTGTGTTGCGAGGCGACTCGGTGGAGAATAGGGGACGTGTCGATGATCGGAGCCGGGTTTGATGCCAGCCGTTCGTCGTGTGCAGGTGCACCATGTCATGCGTGCAGGTGATGGAAGCAACAGGTAGCAGCAGAAGAAATGGTTTCTGGAAGAGGTTTTTACCTCGAGTTTATGATAGGGGTTTCTTATGTTTTTCTCGAGTTTATGTTCGAGAAAGGGATGGTTTTACTTGGGGTTTCTATCCGGATGTTTGCAGGAGTATATTAGCATAGCAGTAAAATATAGAGGGAAGAAAGGTTGGAACTTAAGTTAGCTCGAGTATTCATGGGTTTCGTCTCGGGAGAAATAAATAGTAACTTCATGTTTTAAATTAACATAATGAAGTTTTAATATTTTACTTAATTATTCTATGATGTTAAAGTATTGTTTAAGTGTTTGATTAATTAAATAGAATTATTTGTTAATTCTTGAAGTTATTTAATTAATAAGGGTTAATCAAGAAAGATTAAGGGTTGATTTCTGTAGATAAATTTAATAATCAAGGATTAATTGTTAAGTAAGTAATTAATTAATTAATTATTAAAGATTTAATGATTAACAATTAATTCGTGTGGATTATTTGATGATTAATTATTCAATGTAAGAGATTATAGGATAATGAAATAGGGTAAGTGAAATTAAAGTGGATAGGTGAAGAATAATTAATTTGTATCATTAATTAAAGGCTAATTACCTAATGTACTTAAAGGTGATAATTAAAGATTGATTAATCAAGGTTAATTAATTTAGAAATAAGTAAGTAGGAAGTAATTAAGAGGTTGATTACTTAATTAAGGAAAATTATTATGAATAATTACTTATTGAAGTAATTAAAGGAATTAATTACTCGGTATGATTAATTAATTGGATATGGTTAATTTTGGTTAATTAATTCAGTTTAATTAATTAAGTTAATCATTTGATGTTGGGTTATGTGTAATTACTTATGATAATTAATGAGGTGAAATTCCCTGGTAAAGTAATTTATTACTGGATGTAATTTAATTTAAGGAAATTACTTGAGGGTAGTAATTAAAGGATAATTACTTGATGGAAGAAAATTAAGTAATGATTACTCAGTATAATTGAAGGATTAATTTATATAATAAATCAAGGAGTTGGTTTAATTGATAAAGTAATTAAGGAAAGTTAATTTCTGAATGTGATTTATCAAGATTGATTAATGAATGTAATTAAGTTAAAGGTTAATTATTATATGAAATTTAAGAATAATTAACTAATGAAAGTAATTTGAGGATCATTAATTAATATAATTAATGAAGTGATCAATCTTGCTTATAAATGATTGAATGGTGATGAGTGCTTGAGACTGGATGATATTCCTGATATGAATTGCTTTGTGGTATGATATGTTGGATGAATGGTGTTAATGTGATTATCTATCAATTATGAATTGATGTGTTAAAATGTAATTTGGGTTAAGAAGACATTGGATTCAAAGAGACCGGAGTCGGATATGAGTAAATACCCGAACCCACTTTGATTCGTTATAAACTGATTTGTGAAATCAATAAACTGATATGGAATGATTTAAGTGATTTGGATCATAAAATCTAAGTTCTGACACTTAGAAATTGATAAGTATAACAAGAGTTGTCTTTACCAAACCTGTGGATTTGTAAAATTGTTATGAGTTACCCCGGGTTAAAAATTGGTTATTGTTTTGGTGTATTTCATATTAGATGGGTTTACTCACGCTGGTTTCCAGCCTGACCTGGGTGTTACTTTGATGTAATGCTCGGGTCAGACCCAGTACAGATTTGTAGGTAAGGACGTTCTAGAGCTCAGGAGGAGAGCTGAAGGAAAGGAACGTATAGAATGTTTATCCGCTGTGTTATATATTGTTATTTATCTAGGACATGTTGTTTAAAATTGTCCAGTGTTGTGAAATTGTTGTAACTCTGATGTAAAAATGTAAATGTACTGATACAGTTCTTCTTTGTAAACTGTTATTTTATTTGCTATTATACTTTATCCGCTGCGAATGTGAGATTCTGAGTTTGAGTTTTCTGTTTCTTCTTCTTTCTCTTTCTTCTTTTCACTAACTATCTGGAAATTTCGGGATTGAAATTTCCGGGTCGTTACATTTGGTATCAGAGCCAGGTTAAGCGAGAATCTTGGCTCTGGTGGGAATTACTCATTAAGGATAGGGTAAGTGGTACCCTATGATGAGTTGAGTGTGTGTGTGTGTGTGTGTATATATATATATATATATGAGAGCGTACTTGTTATTTTCTTATATAAAGATTTTAAATGATTTTATATAAGAATATATTTTGATATATAAAGCAATATTTCTTTCTAATAAATATTAAGGGAATTGGTTGTTAAATTTTTGGAATTAAATTAAGAAGTAATATATAATACAGCCAAATTGAAATCTGGAATTGGGATTAAATTAAGTGGTATTAGAAATACAACCAAACTGAAATTAAATAAAGATAAGTTTGAAATAGATTCAAACTGAAATTGAAATCTTAAATTAGAGAATTGTTTCAGAATAAGATAATAATGAAATGTTTTAAGGAAGTAAACCATTTAGATAAGTATGGTAATATATTCCTTATTGGAATAAAAGGAAAATCACACTTTAATTTGAAATTAAGGATAAAATTGTTTTGAATTTTTATTTGAACTTTGGGAAAAGTTAAGTAAAGATAATTTAAAATGGAATTTTGAGAATTTGACTCAAAATTTAATTGTTTAAAGGTTAATTTGATTTGTGGTATAATATGTTAGGTCTGAAATGTGAATTAAATTGTTTAAAAAAAAACTTTAAAGGTAAATTGATTTAAAGGAATTAAATCAACATTTGAAGTATTAACTCGAATTTATATAATTCGAGATGGTTTAAACTTGGAATTTGAAATTTGAATTAGTTCAAATTGAATTTGATTTGAATAATTTGAAATTGTAATTAAAGTTGAATAGTATAAAATTCAAAGGATTTTGAATTGAATTTGGGAGGAAATCAAGAATAATTCAACTTGATTTGGAAATGGAGTTTGAAATTGGGACTGATACAAACTGCAGTTGGAATGAATTGAAAATTGGAATTAGTTCAATTGAAATTTATTTGAATTGGTAGAGTTTGAGATCAAGGTTGAATAAAACTAAATTTGGAAAGAAACTGAGGTTAATTCAACTTGAATTGGGGTTGAATTAATTTCAATGGAAATTGAAGTTATTTAAATTAGAATTGGGTCAATTTAAATGGAAGTGGAAATTTAAATTGAATTGATGAGAATGGAGATTGGGAAGTGAGCAGTTTTGACTCTGGGCTATTTTTAATATAAATTGTTTTAATATAAACCTATTTTTCCAAGCTATTCATTATATATACAACTTTTCTTTTAAAAGCCAAATTATCTTATGCTTGTTTTACAATTATTTTTGAATCTGTTTAACAATTTTCCAACTGTTTTATAAACTAATTACTATATTTCAACTATTTTACAAAACTAATTACTTTCTTACTATTATTTTGCAATTATCTAAAATTTCCATAATTATTTTATAACTATTTTACACCTATTTTACAAAATAGTAATTATTTTCCAACTACTTATCTATTTTTAAAATTTCAAGTTATTTTCTAAATAAACTGGTCGGAGTTCAAACAGTTAATGGTTAAATACCCAATCGAGATAAGAATAGAGGTGATAATCTGAATGGATTTAAGCAATTGTGAGTAAGTGAAAGAAAATCAAAGTGAATGTGAATAGAAATGGAATTGATTTGGCTAATAACAATAAAGATAAATACGTACGATATACGTATGTTATTCTATTCGCATAATGATTTGATCCAGATTCGATCACAGAATTTCGAGATAGTTATATCGATCCGAGTGGGATTTTTCACTCGATTTTCGACAGCGAACCTGGATATGGATTGTTGATTGGTTCGGATATTCTCTATCATAGTTAGGCTATGCAAGGAGAATTACAGTTTCTGATCAAGAAAACAGATCTGTGTCCGCACTAGGAAGTTGGGTGGACGATACTAGTTCGGAAGTGAAATTGTGTGATCGAGTGAGCGATCAGGTTGGTATAGCGTACGGATGATATGTGTACAACGTACGGATTTGAATGAAAATGATATTGAAAAGAGTAATCAAATTTGAATATTTGATTTTGGGTAAACAAAGTTAAATATATTTGTTTTATAAAATGGAACTCCCCTTGTTGAATCTATTGCCGGAAGAAAAGGATTTTGAAGGTGTTTTGAAGTATAAAAGGAGTTTTATACAAGTTTGAAATGATCCAAAGTTTTAAAAATGATATATATCTGTATATATATGTGTATAAAGGATCTTATGAGGATTTTGGAAATGGTTTTGGGAACCTTTGGATTTGCAAAGGCTTTTGATTTTTGGATAAAATCAGTATGAGAATTTGGAAAGCCTAGTTGAGAATTATTGATTTTGGAATAATCGATTTTGTGTAAAGGAGCCTTGTATGAGATCATACTAGGTGTATGATTTGAAGATACTATATGTGTATAGTATAAAATGTTTTGTTGATGGCTTTGGGGAAAAAGGCGCTCTCTTGAAATGAACTTCTCAGGAGTACCACCGGGTGGTGCTGCCTTGAGCCCCAAGGGGGGTTTCTAAAGTTGATCCTGTGAGGAGTCCGGACAAAACTAGTTCCTGGGGATTATGAGTAGAGTATACCATAGCGAAAGTCGTGTGTGTCACTGAGAGCCGACAGTCTGCGTTTGATTTTATATCGGTAAACTGCGACCTATGGTATAACACAGCGAATGTCGTGTGTGCCGCTGAGAGCCAACAGTCTGCGTTTGATTTTATATCGGTAGACTGCGACCTATGTAGGAGTGGAGAAATTTCATTTCGACAGCGAAAATCTGAGGCCGTTGAGAGCCTGCAGTTACATGGACTTTTGCTGCGATGGCAACGTAACCCTGGAGTGTAACTGCGATCTGTCGTGTGGGATCCATGGCGTAATTGAGAGACCGCGGAGAGCCTGCAGTTACATGGACTTTTGCTGTGACGGCAACGTAACCTTGGAATGTAACTGCGACCATGGATGGGGGTGATGATTTCCAGAGCATTCTCACCAAAGATATATCCTCTATTTTCAAAAACTGTTTTCTATATTTTCAATAAAATTATTTTTCAAGTATTTTCACTGGGTGTTGAAAATGGATCTTCTAGGTACTTATAGATTTTCAGTCCTACGCCTGATCAACGTATGACAGAATTTCTGTGAGAACGAAGATGGACTTATTGAAACATCGAGTTACAGAATGATATTTTTATAAAACTACTTTGATAATACTATATATAGAGTTTAAAGGTGGTTTAGAAATGATCAAAGGAAAATTTATCTAATTTTAAGCATTTTAATAAAATCTGGCTTCATTTCTTTTCGAGGATGAAAAGATTCATAGGGGGAAGGAATGTAATAACCCGAATTCCTGGGCATCTGTTAATTGGAAATTAACAGGATTAAAATTGTTAAAATACTTATTTGTTAATTGAACAAATGAAATTCTGATATATATAGATATCTGTATATATAAATAAAATTAATAATGTGTGTTATAAATTAAATTGATTTGATAATTTTTGATGATAAAATTTTGAATTGATTTAATAATCTTCTTTAATTAATTTTTAAATTAGTAGATTTTATCTTTTTAAAGCTAATAAATTGTTTCTATTTATAATAGATGTAATTGTATATATTGTAAATATATATAAGCTTTGGTTTGAAATTTAGTAAATAAAGCAATTTAATAAATAACTGTATGGTTTAAACTTAAGGTAAATCTTATTTGTTTAAATTATATTTAATTGGCTTGAATATGAATTTAAATTAGTTTAACATAAAAGATTTGTTTTATTTTCTTTTTAAAATATTACTTGAAATTATATAAGAATTTAAAATACAATTTACAAATGATCTTAATTTATTGAGTAACAGAAGTAATTTATAATCTCTTTTATAAATCATTTAAATTTGTTAAATTTGTTATTTTCAAATAATAATTACAATACTTAGTTCTTATGAACATAAATGGGTTTTTATAGAAATAGGTTTTGTTATTTTTAAATTTTAATAAGAGTTATATATGCATATGTATAACTTGATTTTTAAATTGGAGTTTTAATTTAATTTAAATTTGGGTTCAATGTTTTGAAATTTAAAAGAATAAATACTTAAAATATTTGAATAGGCTTTTATGTATAATTTGTTTTGTTTTATTTTTCTATAAAAGAAAGGAAGAAATTTACACATATACAAAAGAAAGAAATAAAATAAGTTAAAACCTTTATAAACAATTTAAATTAAAATTTAAAATACTCTAAATATATGTGTAAGTCTCTTAAGACATCTAAATAACATGTGTAAGCCATTAAATAAACCAAGCGACAAATGTTAGATATAAAAAAAAACAAGCGTCCTCTTAACTTTTCTCTTTCTTTTATTTTTAATTAAATCAAAAATGTGCTTATATAAACTTTGTCTCTTAACCTCGTTCTCCTTTTCCTATTCTTTTCATAACTTAAGTAATCTTCAACCAACACCTAAACCAAAAACTGAAATTAACATTCATACTAAAATTTAAATTCATTTGAAGATTTATTCAAAACCAGAAAATTTTCTCAAAACAAATCCTGCAAATTCCCCTCAAAAAAATGTGAAACCAATAATTTCCTCTAACCAAATCAAACTACAGCTATCTGAATCATCTTTAAAACTGAAGTGCAAATCAAAGTTTAAAACTGAAGCTCTCCTCAAATTCATCAACCTGAAAAGCAATTTGCAACTCAAACCTGCATGCTACTGCAAATCTTTCCTTTTTTGTTTTGAAAACAACTTCCAAAAGTCTGCATTTTTTTCCTTTTATCTGGAAGCATGTAGCTGTAAATCAGGAAAAGCATTTGCAGTAAAATCAAGATTGAAGTTTTTAAAAGAAGGGAAGCAACTCAAAGTTTTGGAATTAAAGTTCATTCAGGTTCAAGCTTTTCAATAAGCATGGATGCTCTGCTCATAAAATTTCGTTGAGTGAGCCCTTGTTTTAATAATTTAAATCTGATGATAAGTGTATATATATATGTAGGATCTAAATTAACCCTAGAGGGGGGGGGGGGTGAATAGGGTTATAGCAAATTTTCTTGACTTAAACACAAAAATAAACTGCAGAAATAAATATACTGAAAAGTAAATCACACACAAGATTTACCCAGCTTCGGCAACCCCTTCCTACTGCTGCATTCCCAGATTTCTATTAGAATTAAACAGTATCACGCTTACAAACACTCTAACAGACTTGCAAACCCTGCTACCGCCTATAGAGTTTTGCAAACTCGCAACCCCTGCTTACTGAACTAACTCTAAATAGACAATCAGACACAACCTAAAACCTAGGTGGTGATTTACCTAAACTATTTGATTCGTAAAATAAAAAACAATAATTAAGAACAATATAAAATAACCCTAAACTAATTAACAATATTAATAAAACCCTATAATTAAACAAAACCCCCTTTTGATTATTAAGACCGGCCCACTTCCTTATTTCACCCGATCCTCTTTATGTCTTCGTTCGTGAGAAATAATGGCGGCTTCGTTCTGATTAGGGCTTCGTTCCCTTTTGATCCAGTTAGGGCTTCGGCTCTTTGTTGCAATTAGGGCTTCGGTTTCTTCAATTTATCTGTGATTGGTTGCCCTAGCTTGCTGCTTCTCTGATGGTTGACCTTTGCTTGTTTGCAGTTGCTCGATCGAGTTTGATGCTTGTGAATTCGGTATGTACTGTCTCCTTTTGCTTTTCTAAATTGATACTTGAACTCAATCGAATTTAAATGCCGATGATGATTAGGGTTTTAATAGGATTTGATTTCCTATTTTTGCGTTCGACTGATTGCTGCAAAAATTCTTGTTTTGCCGTTCGATTACGCTTTGATGCTGAGGATTAATCTGACTTTGTCAATTTCGTATTTCTAGTAACTTGATTCACACGGCTTTGAATTGATTTCGTGATTTGAGATATTTGACTTTGTCAATTTCGTATATTTTCGATTGTTTACACATGAATTTCCTCGTTGCCACTGCAGAAACTACTGCTTCAACTTGTCACTGCATTTGGTCTACACTTATGAACTTTGTTGTGTCTTGTTCATTGGGCTGTGCAGTTGCTATGTCTTGTAGTTGAGCATTTGAGTCAGTGCTGTATCGATTTACTTGTGATGTTCTTGTAGTCAAGGCTTTGGTTGTTGCAGTATGTCGCAGTTTTTCTTGTTAAAAAACAAACTGCTGTGTCATTTTGGTTTTCACTTGTGCATTTTGCCTTGAGTACATGTATTCTTGGCACTGCTTCTTTTGTTGTATGTATTGCATCACCACTGCATCATGCTTGGCCTTGACTTGTAGAATTTCACTGTATCTTCACTTTTGCTTTGCATTGACCGTGGCTTCTTTGTATGAACTGCTGTGTATTTAGAGATTGAACCTGAGCATTACTTCGAGTTGTATTTACACCACTTTCTGTTGCACTGATTCTTGATATTTGTATCACTTGAGACTTGATGTTGACATGTGCATTTGGGTTTGTTGTTGATCTTCATGTGTTGGTTACTGATGCATACATGAGCTGTGTACACTCTTTGTTCTTGCATCTTCACCTGGTTGTTCCCTGTACTTGTGTTTCTGGTCTGTATCATGATTGAACATAGCATTCATATTGTTGTTGGATACTTAGAACTGTTGACAACAATTCGACTTCGACTTGGTCTTTGGGCATTGCATTACTTCATGTATGCTGAGCTCTGGTCATTTGCACTTGCACACTCCAGCATTCCATTTCACCTCTGACCTGTTGGTTCATTGTGATGTTCATTTTCATTGTTGCCTTGTTGACTGTGTTGTTGCATTGTATTCTGGTCAGTGGTGCTTTGAGTCAGTGCTTCACCATACTTGTTGTTGCAGTATTCTGGTCAGTGGTGCTTTGAGTCAGTGCTAAATTGTTGTTGCAGTATCATGTGGTTGTTGGTGGCAATCTTGTATGCTGCTGTTTGTATTTATAGTCTTGGCCAGTTGACTGTTGCTTTGAGTTGTTCATTGCTTGGTCTCTGTTGCCTTGAATTTCTGGTTGAAGCTGTGCACACGAGTTGGCGAGGCAGTGCACACATTTACGAATGTACACGTGTGTACTGCAGCCACTCATAGTTACCTGTCCCTGATAAAAAAATACTGATATGCACAGATATTGCACAGTCAAAAAATGATGACGAACAACCCAAATAACTGAGGCAAACAATGTTTTCAACATCATCGTTTCTTTCAAATTTTAAAAATATTTCTCTTTCAATTTTACTGCGTTTGAAAATATTTTTGCAGATTACTCAGATGCTGGATTCAAACCGGATTATAGTTGAAGACAAAAATATGAGTGTGAGTGATATGTAGTAAGGTTTTGATGTAAATGTGAAATGTCATGTATTGTAGTCAAAATTGTATATGTATAGTGAGAGCTTGAAATTATACTATCAAAGTTGTAATAAATATTTGTTTGAATAAAAATTTCTGTTTGAATTCAAAATCTGTTTAACTTGTTCTGTTTGAATTCAAATTCGAATTCTGTGTAATTTAATTTTATTCAACAAATATTTATTTATTCTAAAAAAATAAAATAGTACATTACCAAATACATTTAAATGAATGTATATATGTTTATTATCATCAAACAAAAATCATATAGCGCAAGGCGCATATTCAACAATCTCCCCCTTTTGATGATAACAAACATATATTTAAGATTTTGAATATATCAAATGTTATTTGATAATTTTAATTTGCTCCCCCTATTTGAATGCTCCCTCTCTACACAATACTCCCCCTACATATATGCATAGAAATATATAAATGAGCCTATATGCACAGTGAAAATTATTTGACCTTTGCTTGATTCTATTCGACAAAATCTTAACTTTTCTCTCCCCCTTTTGTTATCAGCAAAAGAATAATAGTGTTATAAAATAGGGATGAAGTGATAGACATGAATCAAACATTTAACTCAATTAAATATAAATATCAAATTTCAATAAAACTCAAACAAAAATCATAATTACCCTTGTCAAGCACATATTCCACTTTCAGAAGTGATGGGGATAAAAAAAATCATCAAAAATCATACAATTCTGTCTATTTGTGGTATATTTATTTCAGGAAATTTGAATCTCTACTAACCATGCATAACCGTTAGGACTTTTAAATGAGATTAGTAGTATTCACAATTTTTTTTTAAAAAAAACGAAATCAAGTATCTTCTAATCACGCATAACCGTGAGGACTTTTAAATGGGATTAGAATCAACTTGTCTATTTAATTAATTAATTTTGATATGCGTTCCATACATGCATAACCGTGAGGACTTTTAAATGAGCATGGAAGCACATAATCATAAATCCAAGTAATTCACCCATGCATAACCGTGAGGACTTTTAAATGAGAGTGAATACTTTGGATATTTATTTTTAATTGCTGAATATTATAAGTTGAAGCACAAATAATTTCCTTCACAGATTTAAAGATATTGAAGAACAAATGATTTCCTTTGTAAACTACCACAAATTTACATACTAAATATGATCTTGAAGAGTGATGGTCGATAGAAAGATGATAGAAATAGAAATGGTCATGGAATTATTACCCAACAAAAATTTTATAACTCTTGTTATGAAATTCTAAAGAAATTTTCTAATTATACTTTCTCGAGTTATAATATATGATAAATATCAACACTCATCACTTTTTTAATCACTATTCATCTTTTCGATAATCATTAGGGAGTTAGATTAGTTAAAAAAAATTGTCATTTAGAATCAAATTCAAAAATCAAAATTTAAAAAAAAATGATTAGTCAACCTCTATAATTCCCAAATCTAAACGTAATTTGGAAAATCTGTCTTCGGGGAGAGGTTTTGTGAAAATATCAGCAAGTTGAGTTTCTGTTGAAATATATTCAATGCAAATGTCTTCTTTAGCAATGTGATCTCGAAGAAAGTGGTGTCTCACATCAATGTGTTTTGTGCGAGAATGATGGACAGGATTATTTGACAAATCTATAGCACTCTTACTATCACATTTTAATGGAACTTGTTTATAGACTAAGCCAAAATCAGAAAGAGTTTGCATCATCCATAGAATTTGAGCACAACAACTTCCCAAAGCAATATATTCTGCTTCAGTGGTGGATAATGCAACACAATTCTGTTTCCGACTTGACCATGAGACTAATGAATGTCCTAGCATGAAACATGCCCCACTAGTGCTTTTTCTGTCAACTAATGAACCAGCATAATCAGCATCGGAATAACCTACTAAATCAAAATTTTCACAAGAAGGGTACCATAGTCCAAATTTGTGTGTGTGTGAAAGATATCTCAAAATTCGTTTAGTAGCTTTTAAATGAGATTCTTTGGGATTAGCTTGAAAACGTGCACACAAGCACACAGAAAACATAATATCAGGTCTAGAAGCAGTAAGATAGAGAAGTGAACCGATTATCCCTCGATATTTCTTTTGATCAATTGCAATTCCTTTCTCATCTTTGTCCAACTTTGTTGATGGGCTCATAGGAGTTCTCAATGGTTTGAAATTTTCGACTCCAAATTTCTTCAATAGCTCCAACACATATTTGGATTGTGAAATGAAGATACCATCACTGCTTTGCTTAATTTGAAATCCAAGAAAGTATTTCAATTCACCAACCAAACTCATCTCAAATTTAGCCTGCATGACTTGTTCAAAATTCTCACACAAAAGCTCATTAGTAGCACCATAGATAATATCATCCACATAAATCTGAACAATCAAAAAATCATGTTCTTTATGTAATAGAAACAGAGTCGTGTCAGCACTTCCCTTTTTAAAACCATTTTCCAAAAGATATGTACAGAGGCAGTCATACCAAGCTCTTGGTGCTTGCTTAAGACCATATAATGCTTTTTCTAGCTTATACACATGATTTGGAAATTCATGATTTTCCAAACCGGGTGGTTGTTCAACAAAAACTTCTTCTTTTAAATCACCATTCAAAAAGGCACTTTTTACATCCATTTGTTTAAGTTTGAAACCCTTGTAACATGCAAAACTTAGCAAGATTCTAATGGCTTCTAACCTAGCAACTGGAGCAAATGTTTCATCAAAGTCTATGCCTTCTATTTGGTTATAACCTTTTGCAACCAACCTAGCCTTGTTTCTAATTACATTTCCTGATTCATCAAATTTATTTTTAAACACCCATTTAGTTCCTACAATTGGATAGTCATTAGGCCTAGGAACTAAATTCCAAACTTTGTTTCTCTCAAATTGATTAAGTTCATTTTGCATTGCTAAAAACCAATTTTCATCATTAAGAGCCATTTCAACAGAATCAGATTCAATTTCAGAAATAAAACCACTATGACAACAAAACGCATACAAATTTTCATCAAATGAGGAACGAGTACGTATACCTTCCGTAGGATCACCAATAATTAATTCAGGAGGATGATTAGGTTTGAACCTTAATTTATCAGCATCAACAGTCCTTCTTTCAGTTTTCTCACTAAATGTCCCTTCTTCAATGCCTTCAGGATCTACTCCATCATCAACCATCCTTTCAGTCGTTTTTTCCAGATCAGATTCATCAAATTTCACATTGATTGACTCAACAATTGTCTTTGTTCGTTTGTTATATATCCTGTAAGCCTTACTCCTTGTTGAATAGCCCATGAAAATTCCATCATCAGCCTTTGATTCAAATTTTCCAAGTTGATCACCTGTGTTAAGAATGAAACAAGGACACCCAAATATACGAAAATAAGAAATGTTAGGTTTCCTTTCATGCCACAATTCATAAGACGTTTTGCCAAGTATTGGTCTAATCATTACTCTATTCATTACATAGCACGAAGTATTCACTGCCTCTGCCCAAAAGATTAGAGGTAGCTTATACTCACTTAACATGGATCTAGCCAATTCCTGTAATGTACGATTTTTCCTTTCAACCACCCCATTTTGTTGAGGTGTACGTGGAGCAGAAAATTCATGTTTTAAAACATTTTCTTCACAAAAATTTTCAAATTCAAAATTTTCAAATTCGCCTCCATGATCACTTCTCAAGGTTTTAATTGTAACTCCTTTTTCATTTTGAACAAGTTTTGCAAATTTTGAAAAATATTCGAAAGATTCGGACTTTTTGGCTAAAAAGTAAACCCATGTAAATCTAGAATAATCATCAACCAATACATAACAATAACGTTTTCCATTCAAGCTTGAAATTTCATTTGGTCCAAATAAATCCATGTGGACTAGTTCAAGGACCCTTGATGTGCTAACAATGTTTTTAGGACGAAATGATGACCGACTAAGCTTGCTCAAGGAACTTGCTATACACACTTTATTATTTTTAAATTTCTGATGTAGTAACCCTCTGACTAATTCTTTTGATGCGAGTTTTTCTAAGAGACTCATGCTAGCATGTCCAAGTCTCCTATGCCATAAATATGCCTCTTCGTCAGTGGCTACCAAACATCTAGAAAGATTTAGATTATCAAATGAAAGTGAGTAAACATTCCCTTTTCTTTTGCCCATAAAAACAATGTTATTAGAAGATTTATCAATGATTTTGCAAGTATCACTATCAAAAATTACGTTCATACCTTTGTCACATAGTTGGCTAATAGAAATGAGATTGTGATGCAGATTTTCAACGTATAAAACATTAGTCAAGGAAAAAATACCGTTACCAACTTCACCTTTGCCAATAATCTTACACTTGCTATTTGTCTCCCATGATCACATTTCCACCTTTAAAATTCTCTAAGCTAAGGAACTTTGATTTGTCACCTGTCATATGTCTAGAACAACCTGAATCTAGAAACCATTCTTGTTGTTCCTTAGCCCGCCAACAGACCTACATAAGAAGAGAGGAAGATGACCTAGAGAAACTCTTAGGTCCAATGTTATTAGTGATAGAAGCATTGTGAATAAACAATCCCTTTGGAATCCATACTTGTTTAGTCCTTTTATTTTTATTCCAATAAACATGAAATTTGTTTGTAGCATTCTTAGGAACCCAAACTTGTATAAATTTTGTAATCTTGTTCCTATGACTATAATTTTCAGCACGACATCTAAATATTTCACATCTATCAAAGACATTCTTATATTTTGCATTATCATCAACTTGTGTTTTCCCAAAACCTAGTCCTTTTCCGTTGTTAGCAAAAATTTGATTTCCCAATAGCATGTTGAAAGATTTTTCGCCTCTTGAAAAGTTATTCAAAGATTTCTCAAGATTTTGGACTTTGGTTTTTAATGTTGAGTTTTCAGTAACAAGTGAGGTGCATCGATTAATAAAATCCTTTCTCCTAGTGTCGATGGTTTCCTTAAGATTCAAGTTTTCATTTTCAAGACTTTCAAAGTTATTCCTCAGTTTTGATAATTCTGAATCTAAAATCTTACATTTTTTACATTCTAGGTTTTGAATATTTTCAATTTCAGTTTCTAACCTAGAATTTTCATGGACAAGTTCTCTCCTATCAGATTTTAGTTTTTCAATTTTAGATTCAAGAGTATCAATCATTTTAGTAAAATCACAACACATTGAAACAAGTTCTTTATAAGAATAGTTACTTACCTCACTAGATTCCTCTAAGCTTGCTTCTGAATCCGATTTTGACATAAGACACAAGTTAGCCTCCTCTGAGCTATTATTTGAAACTTCCTCTCCTTCTTCATCATCCCAAGTTGCTGCAAAGGCCTTCTTTTTCTTTTTCTTTCCTTTGTTGTTTTTGAGAAGTGGACATTTTTGTTTGAAGTGGCCAGGCTTCTTGCAGTTATAGCATGTCAATTCATTATCGGAATCGTCAGAATTCTTTGACTTATTACCACTTATTTTCTTCTTTCGTGACTTGATTCTTGACCATTTTTTAAGATTATTGACAGCCATTGCAAGCTCTTCAATTGGATCTTCTTCTTCTTCATCGCTTTCTTCTTTGCTCTTTAAGGCAATCGTCTTCTTCTTTGGTTCGGAGTTGTTGCGTTCTTCCTTTGCTTTTAGCTCAAGATCATATGTCATCAAGTTGCCAATCAACTCCTCCATGCTTAGTTTGCTAAGATCTTTCGATTCTTGGATTGCTGTGACTTTTGCCTCAAAGTTCATTGGTAAAACTCGTAGTATCTTCCGCACAAGCTCTACCTCGGTGAATACCTTCCCAAGCGCTCTAGCATTGTATACCAAGGTTGAAAAGCGTCCAAACATATCCTTTATGCTCTCGCCTTTGTCCATCACAAAGTTTTCGTATTCATTGCTGAATAGGGCTAGCCGAGACTCCTTGACTTGAGAAGTTCCTTCGTGTGTCACCTCCAAAGTATGCCATATTTCCTGTGCTGTTGTACAATGAGAAATTCTATTAAATTCATTTTTATCAAGAGCACATATCAAAGCATTCATGGCTTTAGCATTTGTTGTTTTCAATTTCTTATCATTAGCATCCCACCTATCCTTAGGTTTAGAAATCTCAGTATCACCAACGATTATAGTGGGGGGTTTATAGCCAGTTTCAATAATATCCCAAACTTCATAATCAACAGAACTGAGATAGATACCCATCCTAACTTTCCAATAAGCATAATCGTTCCCGTTAAACATGGGTGGCCTAGCAAGAGATTGCCCCTCAGAAAAAGCATTATTTTGTAGACTCATGACTCTAGAGTTAAAAAAATAAACCGGGCTCTGATACCACTTGTAGGATCTAAATTAACCCTAGAGGGGGGTGAATAGGGTTATAGCAAATTTTCTTGATTTAAACACAAAAATAAACTGCAGAAATAAATATACTGAAAAGTAAATCACACACAAGATTTACCCAGCTTCGGCAACCCCTGCCTACTGCTGCATTCCCAGATTTCTATTAGAATTAAACAGTATCACGCTTACAAACACTCTAACAGACTTGCAAACCCTGCTACCGCCTATAGAGTTTTGCAAACTCGCAACCCCTGCTTACTGAACTAACTCTAAATAGACAATCATACACAACCTAAAACCTAGGTGGTGATTTACCTAAACTATTTGATTCGTAAAATAAAAAACAATAATTAAGAACAATATAAAATAACCCTAAACTAATTAACAATATTAATAAAACCCTATAATTAAACAAAACCCCCTTTTGATTTTTAAGACTGGCCCACTTCCTTATTTCACCCGATCCTCTTTATGTCTTCGTTCGTGAGAAATAATGGCGGCTTCGTTCTGATTAGGGCTTCGTTCCCTTTTGATCCAGTTAGGGCTTCGGCTCTTTGTTGCAATTAGGGCTTCGGTTTCTTCAATTTATCTGTGATTGGTTGCCCTAGCTTGCTGCTTCTCTGATGGTTGACCTTTGCTTGTTTGCAGTTGCTCGATCGAGTTTGATGCTTGTGAATTCGGTATGTACTGTCTCCTTTTGCTTTTCTAAATTGATACTTGAACTCAATCGAATTTAAATTCCGATGATGATTAGGGTTTTAATAGGATTTGATTTCCTATTTTTGCGTTCGACTGATTGCTGCAAAAATTCTTGTTTTGCCGTTCGATTACGCTTTGATGCTGAGGATTAATCTGACTTTGTCAATTTCGTATTTCTAGTAACTTGATTCACACGGCTTTGAATTGATTTCGTGATTTGAGATATTTGACTTTGTCAATTTCGTATATTTTCGATTGTTTACACATGAATTTCCTCGTTGCCACTACAGAAACTACTGCTTCAACTTGTCACTGCATTTGGTCTGCACTTATGAACTTTGTTGTGTCTTGTTCATTGGGCTGTGCAGTTGCTATGTCTTGTAGTTGAGCATTTGAGTCAGTGCTATATCGATTTACTTGTGATGTTCTTGTAGTCAACGCTTTGGTTGTTGCAGTATGTCGCAGTTTTTCTTGTTAAAAAACAAACTGCTGTGTCATTTTGGTTTTCACTTGTGCATTTTGCCTTGAGTACATGTATTCTTGGCACTGCTTCTTTTGTTGTATGTATTGCATCACCACTGCATCATGCTTGGCCTTGACTTGTAGAATTTCACTGTATCTTCACTTTTGCTTTGCATTGACCATGGCTTCTTTGTATGAACTGCTGTGTATTTAGAGATTGAACCTGAGCATTACTTCGAGTTGTATTTACACCACTTTCTGTTGCACTGATTCTTGATATTTGTATCACTTGAGACTTGATGTTGACATGTGCATTTGGGTTTGTTGTTGATCTTCATGTGTTGGTTACTGATGCATACATGAGCTGTGTACACTCTTTGTTCTTGCATCTTCACCTGGTTGTTCCCTGTACTTGTGTTTCTGGTCTGTATCATGATTGAACATAGCATTCATATTGTTGTTGGATACTTAGAACTGTTGACAACAATTCGACTTCGACTTGGTCTTTGGGCATTGCATTACTTCATGTATGCTGAGCTCTGGTCATTTGCACTTGCACACTCCAGCATTCCATTTCACCTCTGACCTGTTGGTTCATTGTGATGTTCATTTTCATTGTTGCCTTGTTGACTGTGTTGTTGCATTGTATTCTGGTCAGTGGTGCTTTGAGTCAGTGCTTCACCATACTTGTTGTTGCAGTATTCTGGTCAGTGGTGCTTTGAGTCAGTGCTAAATTGTTGTTGCAGTATCATGTGGTTGTTGGTGGCAATCTTGTATGCTGCTGTTTGTATTTATAGTCTTGGCCAGTTGACTGTTGCTTTGAGTTGTTCATTGCTTGGTCTCTGTTGCCTTGAATTTCTGGTTGAAGCTGTGCACACGAGTTGGCGAGGCAGTGCACACGTATATGAATGTACACGTGTGTACTGCAGCCACTCATAGTTACCTGTCCCTGATAAAAAAATACTGATATGCACAGATATTGCAAAGTCAAAAAATGATGATGAACAACCCAAATAACTGAGGCAAACAATGTTTTCAAAATCATCGTTTCTTTCAAATTTTAAAAATATTTCTCTTTCAATTTTACTGCGTTTGAAAATATTTTTGCAGATTACTCAGATGCTGGATTCAAACTGAATTATAGTTGAAGACAAAAATATGAGTGTGAGTGATATGTAGTAAGGTTTTGATGTAAATGTGAAATGCCATGTATTGTAGGCAAAATTGTATATGTATAGTGAGAGCTTGAAATTGTACTATCAAAGTTGTAATAAATATTTGTTTGAATAAAAATTTCTGTTTGAATTCAAAATCTGTTTAACTTGTTCTGTTTGAATTCAAATTCGAATTCTGTGTAATTTAATTTTATTCAACAAATATTTATTTATTCTAAAAAAATAAAATAGTACATTACCAAATACATTTAAATGAATGTATATATGTTTATTATCATCAAACAAAAATCATATAGCGCAAGGCGCATATTCAACAATATATTCCTTGTTGTATGCAGCAGTGATATAGTATATATAGTTTGTATAAATATTTGGGTGAGAATGAATGACACATGTAGATGAGAGGTCTGTGTATATAAAATCATTCAGGTAGACTCTGTTCTTAGGTTGCATGCTAAATTTTAGTTCCAAAAATCAATCTGCTTTGTTACAATGACATTCAATTCATGATCGTTTAAGAAAACTGATTGTATTGATAAATGTTGTTTTTTTTAAAATAGTTACAAGTATAAGTGAAGGTAATTAACAAGTAAATAGAAATTTACAGTAGAAAAACGAATCTCAGTAAAATTTGGAATGAGGAATTTCCTATCTTTAACTGTAAATTTGGATTTGTACTTAGAATCCGTGATTTTTAGTATAAAAATTAGGATTTTTAAATCCGTGATTAATGGGGATTCTCGGGTTAATCAAAATTTGGGAAAACATCATTTTTTGTCGATCGGGGAAGTTTCGATCATCAAGGTTTGGTCTGAAGCAAGCCTGACGTAGAAGCTCAAGGGAAAAATGAAATTGGAATTTTCTAATATCCGAGGAAGTTGAATTGCATCGGTTTAGGGTTTTAGGCAGAAAGTTGGATAGGTTATTTGTTGATTTTTTTCGCGGCGTCGTGATAGCATCGGGAAGGTCAGGAATTGGGGGAAGGGAATGACGAAGGTTAGGTGAAGGTTCGAGCATGGGGAAGGCATCTCTGGTGGTCGGAGTTGACGATGAGGGATGAAATTAGAAGATGGGTTCTGAACCCTAGGGTGGTTCGTTCGTTCAAATTTTTATTTTCGTTATGACTAATCGATCTGTGTTGCGAGGCAACTCGGTGGAGAATAGGGGACGTGTCGATGATCGGAGCCGGGTTTGATGTCGGTCGTTTGTCGTGTGCAGGTGCACCGTGTCATGCGTGCAGGTGATGGAAGCAACAGGTAGCAGCAGAAGAAATGGTTTCTGGAAGAGGTTTTTACCTCGAGTTTATGATAGGGGAGTCTGATGTTTTTCTCGAGTTTATGTTCGAGAAAGGGATGGTTTTACTTGGGGTTTCTATCCGGATGTTTGCAGGAGTATATTAGCACAGCAGTAAAATATAGAGGGAAGAAAGGTTGGAACTTAAGTTAGCTCGAGTATTCATGGGTTTCATCTCAGGAGAAATAAATAGTAACTTCATGTTTTAAATTAACATAATGAAGTTTTAATATTTTACTTAATTATTCTGTGATGTTAAAGTATTGTTTAAGTGTTTGATTAATTAAATAGAATTATTTGTTAAGTCTTGAAGTTAATTAATAAGGGTTAATCAAGAAAGATTAAGGGTTGGTTTCTGTAGATAAATTTAATAATCAAGGATTAATTGTTAAGTAATTAATTAATTAATTAATTATTAATGATTTGATAATTAACAATTAATCCGTGTGGATTATTTGATGATTAATTATTCAATGTAAGAGATTATAGGATAATGAAATAGGGTGAGTGAAATTAAAGTGGATAGGTGAAGAATAATTAATTTGTATCATTAATTAAAGGTCGATTACCTAATGTACTTAAAGGTGATAATTAAAGATTGATTAATCAAGGTTAATTAATTTAGAAATAAGTAAGTAGGAAGTAATTAAGAGGTTAACTACTTAATGAAGAAAAATTATTATGAATAATTACTTAATGAAGTAATTAAAGGAATTAATTACTCAGTATGATTAATTAATTGGATATGGTTAATTTTGGTTAATTAATTCAGTTTAATTGATTAAGTTAATCATTTGATGTTGGGTTATGTATAATTACTTAAGGTAATTAATGAGGTGAAATTTCTTAGTAAAGTAATTTATTACTGGATGTTATTTAATTTAAGGAAATTACTTGATGGGTAGTAATTAAAGGATAATTACTTGATGGAAGAAAATTAAGTAATGATTACTCAGTATAATTGAAGGATTAATTTATATAATAAATCAAGGAGTTGGTTTAATTGATGAAGTAATTAAGGAAAGTTAATTTCTGATTGTGATTTATCAAGATTGATTAATTAATGTAGTTAAGTTAAAGGTTAATTATTATATGAAATTTAAGAATAATTAACTAATGAAAGTAATTTGAGGATCATTAATTAATATAATTAATGAAGTGATCAATCTTGCTTATAGATGATTGAATGGTGATGAGTGCTTGAGACTGGATGATATTCATGATATGAATTGCTTTGTGATATGATATGTTGGATGAATGGTGTTAATGTGATTATCTATCAATTATGAATTGATGTGTTAAAATGTAATTTGGCTTAAGAGGACATTGGATTCGAAGAGACCGGAGTCGGATATGAGTAAATACCCGAACCCACTTCGATTCTTTATAAACTGATTTGTGAAATCAATAAACTGATATGGAATGATTTCAGTGATTTGGATCATAAAATCTAAGTTCTGACACTTAGAAATTGATGAGTATAACAAGAGTTGTCTTTACCGAGCCTGTGGATTTGTAAAATTGTTATGAGTTACCCCGGGTTAAAAATTGGTTATTGTTTTGGTGTATTTCATATTAGATGGGTTTGCTCACGCTGGTTTCCAATCTGACCCGGGTGTTACTTTGATGTAATGCTCGGGTCAAACCCAGTATTACAGATTTGCAGGTAAGGACGTTCTGAAGCTCAGGAGGAGAGCTGAAGGACAGGAACGTATAGAATATTTATCCGCTGTGATATATATTGTTATTTATCTAGGACATGTTGTTTAAAACTGTCCAGTGTTGTGACATTGTTGTAGCTCTGATGTAAAAATGTAAATATACCGATACAGTTCTTCTTTGTAAACTGTTATTTTATTTGCTATTATACTTTATCCGATGCGAATGTGAGATTCTGAGTTTGAGTTTTCTGTTTCTTCTTCTTTCTCTTTCTTCTTTTCACTAACTATCTGGAAATTTCGGGATCGAAATTTCCGGGTCGTTGCAACTAGACCTTTGGGTCACTCTGCGGACCTTCGGGCCATCTAATGGGCACCAAAAATTTATAGTACTTGGTACGCTTCGGCCGTATGAGATGCACGTGCGGCGTAGCTTAGATTCACCGTCTACTAGGATCGATCCACTTTTATGTTGATTTTCTAGTTATCTTGCTTTGACTTCTAGATTTTGTGAATGCTGATTTTCTAGTTATCTTAACTGATTTCTAGATTTTTGTGTACTGCTGTTTCGAATTTAATTGTGAATTTGGAAGATGATTTTGATGGAGTTTAAATGAGTTTCTTCATTTAAAACTAGGTTGATTAATTATGCTGAATAGTCTCATTCGAGACTATGATTATTTTACCTTGATGTTGTTTATGATGCATTAAATTCTAAGTTTAGATTAGACTGATCCGTTTATTATTTTCTTTTAAATAATACTCGGGTCAGACTGATTTATTTCAGGATAATCGCTATCTCTGATTCAGTTGCAGCTTCATCTTTTGGGATTTCACTCCATCTTGTATGTATTGATGGATATGTATATGTACATTTGGTTCATGTGAACTATCGATTGTTGTAGCAGGTATCCAGACTTGTCTTCCACTATATCTGATATTTCTATTCTGATGTGATTATACTTATCTGTGTTATTGTTATTATGAGTTGTTCTAAATTTTTCTTAAGCTACCATAGTTTTGTTTTAGATTTGGATTGAATATATATCGTTGGGAGTAATTTACACATCTCCTATCGATGTAGTCAATACTCGTCTAAGGCATAACTTATGGATGGTCGCTCCTAACAAGCCTTATTCTTTGCAATAACAGACGTTATTCCTTATAATAACCTTTGTTATTGTGAGTACAGAGGTGGAGCATCACAGCTTGGTAGGTTCGGAACAAATTATAATAAACACAGAATAGAAGTAGAATGGAACATGTGTTACGACTATTCGAAGGTTTTATTTGTGCCTTTCTAATCTATTCCTTCATTGTTCTTAAACTTTTAGCCACTCTAACATGTTGGAATATGTCTAGGAATGAATCTTATATTTCCATAGTATTCCATTTGTTAAAATCCTTATCTTCTCTTGTTCTCTCAGCCTATGGCTGGAAGAGATAGAGGGAAGCGTTCTTCTACAGGTCTGTCTAGTGGTTCTCATCCGGACACAGTCTACATGTCAGTTGATCAGTTTATGGAGATATTTAAGAGTGCTCAGCCTTCTGTTGCTAATCCTGCGGCTCCTACTCAAAAGTCTGCCTTCACCCGCATGTGTAGTGACTATTCCCACCTTGGAGGCAAGCCTTTCAAGGGATCGGAAAGTGTATTGGAGGTTCAGACTTGGTTGCGCGCTTGTGAGCGCATATTTTCTCAGATGGATCTTTCGGATCACCATCGTGCTCTCGTAGCATCTAGTATGTTGCAAGAGCGTGCGCTTGGCTGGTATGAGCTTTTTATTGCGGAAGTTGATGAGACCTCTATCTCGTGGATTCAGCTTAAGGAACGATTCGAACTTAAGTTCGTTCCTGAATCAGAAAAGGCTAATCTTGCTCGTAGTTTCCTTGAATTGAAGCAAGGAAAGTCCTCTGTTTCTGATTATGTTGCATCATTTGAGGCCTTGTCCAAATATGGAGTTGAGTTCATTAACACTCCGCGTAAGAAGAATCTTCGATTTGTTAATGGTTTGAAGAAGCATTTGAAGAAAGTCCTTTTGCTTCAGCTTAAGCTATCTTTTGAGAAGCTTGTTGATTCGGCTCTTTGCCTTGAAGCTGTTGAAAAGGAACGTGATAGTGGTGATGAGGTTGAGGATTCTAAGAACCCCAATAAGAAGAGGTTTCCATTTCATAAGCCTAATTCTTCCAACCAGAAGAAGAAGAAGCAAGCTACCTTTAGCTCTCAGCCTAGTAGTGCGCCTTCTAATCCGAGGGCGTGCTATAATTATGGTTCTCTGGATCATCTTCACCGTAGTTGTCCTAAGCCTCACATTTGCCGCTATTGCAAGAAAGAGGGTCATTGGATTTTTGATTGTCCTACTGCTTCTAGGGGTCTCAAATCTGGGAAGCTTAATGTTGCTAAAGCTTCGGGTGATTCTTCTCAGTCCAAAGGTATTACTCCTTCTATTTTAGAAGGTTTTATTTTATTTCATGGCCGTTCTATTAGAGTTCTTTTTGATACGGGTGCATCACATTCATTCATGTCAAAAGAGCTTGTTGATGTTATTCCTTTGGTTGTTGTTAGTCTTTGCGACCCTTTGAGGATTGTGAATCCTATTGGTGGATCCGCTACTCTTTGTTTGTTGTGTGTTGATGTTGAGATCATTCTTTGTGGTTTCTCCTTTCATGCGAATTTGCATGTTATGGATCATCTTGGTTTTGATATGATTTTGGGTATGGATTGGATCGTCCATTATGAAGTTCAAATCCTATGTCCCGAAAGAACTTTATATCTAAAGCATCCCGATGCTATCGAGCAGTTATCTATTATATTTCGAAGCATGGATCGTACTTCGAATGCTCTCATTTCTTCCTTCGAATTGGAGGATGTCTTAGCTAATATTCCAGTTGTTTGTGATTTTTCTGATGTCTTCGAGCCTATTTTGTGTTTGCCGTCGAAGAGAGCAATTGAGTTCCGTATTGATCTTATCTCTGTTGCTCATCCTGTCAGTCGTCCTCCCACGAGAATATTTGCTAAGGAAAATGAGGAACTCAAGCAACAATTATCTGAATTGGAAGCCAAGCAATTTATTCGTTCTAGCTCATCTCCTTGGGGGGCCGTCGTTGTCTTCGTTAAGAAGCCAGATAGTACTCTTAGGCTTTGCATTGATTATCGCAAGCTTAATAAGCTCACTATAAAAAATAGGTATCCATTATCTAGGATCGACGACATGTTCGATCAGTTAAGTGGCGCTAAGCTTTTCTCCCAACTAGATCTTGCTATCGGGTTTCATTAGTTACGAGTTGCGAAAGATAGCATTCCTCTTACCGCATTCCGTACTCGTTATGGTTCTCACGAATGGCTTATTATGCCGTTCGGTTTGACAAACGCTCCGGCGTATTTTGTTGATCTTATGAATCGGATATTCCACGAATATCTCGATAAGTTCGTCTTGGTTTTCATTGATGATATTCTTATTTATTCCAAATCTGAAGTCGATCATATTCAGCATATGGAGATTGTTTTGAGCACTCTTCGTCAACATCAGCTTTATGCCAAATTCTCCAAGTGTCATTTCTAGGAGAATAAGGTGAAGTTTCTCGGTCATATTGTTTCTTCCGATGGTATCTCTGTCGGTCCTTCCAAGATCGAATCTATTCAGAATTGGAAGAGACCCGAGACTGTTACTGAGATCCGTAGTTTCCTTGGATTAGCGGGTTATTATCGCCGGTTCATTAAGGACTTTTCTCATATTGCAGACTTTACTGCTTACCACTCTTACGAGAGAAGCTATTCCTTTTGTTTGGTCGGATATGTGTGAGAATTCTTTCTTGAAGTTTAAAGATCTCCTTACTCATGCTCCTATCTTAGTGGTTCCCAAAGGGAATCATGATCTTGTTGTTTATATCGATGCCAGTGGTTATGGACTCGGTGCTGTTCTCATGCAAAAAGATAGAGTAGTTGCCTATGCTTCTAGACAACTAAAGCCTAACGAGATGCGTTACGCTACCCATGATTTGGAGTTAGCCGCTATAGTCTTTGCTCTAAAGATTTGGCGACATTATTTATTGGGAGAGCATTTTATTCTCTTCACTGATCACAAATCTCTGAAATATCTATTCACTCAGAAAGAACTTAATATGAGGCAACAGCGTTGGCTCGAATTTCTTGCTTCATATGATTTCGGTATTCAGTATACCCCAGGTAAGGGTAATCGAGTTGCTGATGCACTTAGTCGCAAGCAGCAAGTTGTTATTTCCATGATGCTAGTAGAGTGGAATATTTTGGAAGCTTTATCTCTTTGTGATATCAGAGACTGTCCTTCAGTTTCTGACTCTCCTGTGCTTTTATTTAGCATGGAAACTCGTCCTAGTTTGTTGGATCATGTTGCCGATGCCCAGAAGCAGGATCCAGATCTTTCTTATCTTATTCAGAGTTGTAAATCGGAATCCCGAAGTGATGATCTAAAGGATTTCATATTGATATTCATGGTTGTATTCGGAAGAAGGGAAGGTTAATCGTGCCTAATATTTCTAATCTTAGAAATGACATTCTTGAGGATTGTCACCATTCTAAGTATACTATTCATCCAGGTAGTAGCAAGATGTATGCTGATATGAAATGCTTATACTTTTGGGAAGGTATGAAGAGTGATGTTGTAAGTTATGTGAGTCGTTGCATGACTTGTCAACTTGTTAAAGCAGAATACCAGCGTCCTAGTGGTCTTTTGCAGCCTCTTGAGATTCCATTGTGGAAATAGGATTAGATTTCTACGGACTTCATTGATGGTCTACCTCGTTCGAGGTCGGGCCATACTACTATTTGGGTAATTGTTGACCGATTGACCAAATCAGCCCATTTTATCCCTATCAAGTCCAATCGGACTGCTCCTCTGTTAGCTAAGCTTTTTATTAAAGAAGTCGTTTGACTTCATGGTGTGCCTAGTTCTATTGTTAGTGACAAAGATCTGCTTTTTACTAGTGGTTTCTGGCACATTCTTAAGAAAGCTTTGGGCACTAAGCTCAATCTCTGTACAACTTATCATCCACAGTCTGACGGTCAGACTGAAAGGGTGAATCAAGTCTTGGAAGATCTCCTTCGAGCTTGCATTCTTGATTTTGATGGTAGTTGGGAAGACCACTTAACTCTTGTTGAATTTTCTTATACCAACAGTTTCCAATCCAGTATCGGTATGGCTCCTTTCGAAGCCTTTTATAGAAGGCCGTGTCGATCACCATCATGTTGGTTAGAATCCGGGGAAAAGTTAGTTCTCGGCCCCGATTATATTCGTGAATATTCTGAGAAGGTTGATGTCACGACCCGAAGTCCAGCGTTCAAAAGTCGACATCAAATACCTCACTTGTATTTGACTGTCAGAGATTCGAACGTTAAATTTCAGTTCGGATGGAGCTTATAACAACATTAGATGAATATAAACAGCGGAAACAAAATAAACTGCCAAACATCCATATCCCAGATACAACATCACAATATTTATTACAACAACATCACCAACATCAGAGTATCTTTATACATATAACACGACTTCAAAATTGACCATCACGACAGAACAACATGTGATTGCATTCCAAGAAAGTATTCAAAGAAATGAAATGATAGCGAACATCCAACTAAGAACCTTAAGATCCAAAAGTTTTCAAAATATCTCCAAGTTAAAAACCTTCAAAAACCAGTAGCCTCCAAACCATACAACTTCAAAATCCAGCTAGCACCAAAACACGAAAGACCTGCTACTAGGCTGTCCGTGTGGAAATTATGGGCACCCAGAGTTTAGAAAGGAAACAATAAACTCCGGGTCAATCATGGGATTGGTATGAGTAAACAAAACACTTGATTGAAATAAAAGAAGTTTATTTAAATCAAAAGCAACAAAAGAATTTGAAAGAAATTCGCAATGCTTTTTGAAAATGAAACTGCCATAAGGCCTCCCGCCACACACACAATGCAAACGCAGACTTGGAGGAGATTTCTCCTGATGACACTCAAAAATGCTTAATACGAGAAAACACTTTAAATATTATTATTAGTGCATAGTGTGAAAACATTTTCGAAAGTATAATATTAATCTTAGCCAGCATACGCACCATTATAGTATGCCTACTATAGCTACCATGTTAAATGGCAGGTTCTACAACTAAAACCGTACTGGGTTCGTATTGGTAATTGGATTTCCAACAAATGGTCAGGCTAAGGAACTTCCTGGCCAACATGTGTACGCCTCTGGAGGGACGCCCCGAGAACCTAACCGGATCTCTGCTAACACAAGGCCGGGTTACCTCTATAACTAGGTAACTACTACACGAATATGCCATCCCCCGGTTGTAACCAACCTTTATCCGGGGCCCCAACAACAATAATCACAAAAGAATATATATATATATATATATGTGTGTGTGTGTGTGTGTGTGTGTGTGTATATTTGCGATATTCACGTAAGTTAAGTATCTGGGCTCCATACCATGATACCACTTCTATCCAGAAGGAAACGCACATACCCTAAGGGGCGCTACCCCCAGTAACCTTGCTGCATCTTTCCTGTTTCGACCATTACCGGGTTGTGAGGTTCGACGAAGTCTCGTCCACAAAGCTACGCTTTTCACAAAAGTCATGCTTTGATCAACAAATGATCAGCAACACTCAGCATGCCACATTACCAAGTTGGGAATATATTACTGATAACCTTCAACTACATAACCTCTGAGCTCGTACGTCTCAGAGAAGGGTGTTAAGCTAAGAGAATAAATTCTCCGCCACCAACAGAAATGTATTTAAAAGAAATCTGCTTTATATCTCAAAATGTAATGTCAGACATACAATCCAAACAAGTCTGTTCCGGGTTCGAACAGAATCGAAGGCACTTTCGAAGAAGTTCTTGCAATCCGTGCATCCACAATCCCGATCGGAATCCCCATCACATATGGAGAACTCTATACCGGAGCAACTCAGTGCAGAGTCATTCGACAAGTCATCCTATCGTTCTTGAAGACGTCCGGTCTTCACCACCATCTTCAATTGCTATCCATTTCGTTGTATCACTATTCGGAATGGGTTATATGACACAAAGGTCCTCTTCCGCTAATCTGAATAGTGAGCGTCAATTTTTAAAAACATGTGGATATGTCATTCACAAAGATTCACTGGTTCGATGTAGGTTTCAAATAACCAACTGGAATCCGACTCCCTGTCGCATCAAAATTCAAGTGTCATTTTTACGGGCCAAAGGGGTTTCATATTCACATAGAAAATACAGGATCATAGCTCAGCATAAACAAGTCATATTGCATAGCATCACAATTACAATCAGAGATACCAATCAATATCCATCATATAATAGTTATCAATCATATACAACTACGATGAATAAATCGTGTGAATTAAACTAATTAATCACAAAATTAAATCATTAATCATTTTAACCAATGATTCGTTATCTTTAGTTAAAATTAATTAAATCTTTAATCATCTTATTAATTAATTATTTTCTTAGTTAATTATCTTAATAAATTAATCCTTAATTAATCATTTAATATTAAGTAGTTAATTTAAATAGTTATTTTAATTAAATCATTTATTACACAAGTAAATCATAAATTACCTATTAAATGCAAAAGATAACCTTCTTATTTTTATTAACCATTTTTTATTTTCCTTGCAAATCTAATTTAAATTCATTATGTGAATCGTCTTGAGAGATAAAAATTATTTTTGTAAAACATTTCATCTTAACGGCAATTTTTATTATATTTTATAACTGATTTTTTTATAAGCAATGTGACAAAAATTAAATCAAATTACTAAAAAAAATGTCTTACTTAACTTTAATTTGTTTTAAATCCAAATCAAAACCATCTTTTAAAAACCTGAGTTTTAAAATTTTAAAAGTTTTGAAATTTATTGTTTTTATTGACAAAACCACCATGCATGCGGACTTCCCCTAAAGCTCCTTCGAGTCTTCCCTGAGATTTCCTCCTACTTGCTTCGAGATTTTCAAATTTCGACCCGAGCTGTTACTTTTTTTTTCTTTCCAAAATTTCTCTAAGTACAACTCGAACAACCCCTAAACCACATCGTGTTCATGCTCGAGTTCAAAGCCCTATTACCCGATAGCTGCTTCGGGTTCTCCTTTTCTTCCGCAAATTTGTTTCCCCTGACACAACCCAACTGTGTGCACCTGCACAACTTCGCCGGCCACCTTTGGTCAAACTGTTGGTCGTCAGCACATCATCGATGATGTGCTCGAGCCTCTCAAACACTCAAAAGTTCGACCAAATCACGATTTTCGAGATTTCGTTCCCAAACCCAAAACTGGAATGAGCAGTGCCTCAAAACAAACACCTCGCACCGACGCCAAAGATCACCAGAACACTTGAGCCTCCAGCCACGACTCCATCATCCACCCAGCATCTCCTCCCAAAACCACGTGCAACTCGATGCACGCACGAAGCCCCAGTGACCAATTTTCCGACCATTGCCTATATTAGGGTTAAAAATTTAATCCCCTCGCCGTCATCACCACATTGAACTAGGACCCCTCAAAGCATTTTTCCCCGACTCACCGTAGGCCCTTCCACCTCCACGCAACGCCACGACCGCCATCATCATCTCGATGATCGAAAATTTGCAAAAACCCCAAATTCGTTTATCTCTGCTTATCCCAATAATTACTAACTTAAAAGTTTTGATTTTATTTTCAAAATTCATAATTTTTGATAAGCTTTCAGATGGCATAATTGAAATTAAAGTCAACATGACTTGAAGCTTAACTATATTTTCTTGTCCCAGGTTCTAAATCCTGAATATTATATTTTTAAATGTTTTAACTTTCAATCTTACATGAATTTAAACATTTTTTTGTTCTGATACTTAAGTCTAACACAACTGGAATTAAGGAACTTGGATTCTTGACGAGTTTTCATAAAAGAAAAAGAAACCTATAACTAGAACAAGATTATCAACATGCACATGCAATTGCATAATTCTTTTACAGATTTTGTTGCATGCAAACCATATTCAACTTTCATACATCATGTATTAAATTAATCAGATAAAAATCAAGCTTCTTGAAAAATTTACTCACATATGCACTCATACATATACATTCACATATATGAATCAAAATTTAGATTTAAATGATTTTAAAAACTTTAATATTTCCAAATTTTTAAACTCAAAAGAAATTTGAAATTTTTATTCATTTAATTTATCATTTATTATTTATTTATTTTGTAACTTTTTAAATTATATTATAAAAGTTCAACACTTACTAATTTAAATTGATAAATTTTGGTATGTTACAGATTTCCCCACTTAAGAAAATTTCGTCCTCGAAATTTGAGGGAGAGAGAAAAGCAAACAAAGAATATACGAATTAAAAAAAGAATAAAGAAATGGCTTACCAGTTTAAGCCGAGATATCCACCCTGCAATTGATATAAGACCTTTGCATACTGTCTTCTGTCTCCCAAGTATAGTCCTTTGGATCATTGCTCCACTGCACTTTAACCAGTTTCGCAATTTTGTTCCTTAATTGCTTTTCGTCCCGATCCACAATCTTAATTGGTTCTCTTTTAACTGTTAAATTTGATGTGATCTCCAGATCCTGCTGCGCTGCCTCTTCGATAATACTGTCTGGATCGGGCACGTACTTTCGAAGATGTGAAACGTGAAATACATCGTGTACGCCGGATAACCAGTTAGGTAGCTGCACTCGGTATGCTAGAGGACCAATCCTTTCCAAAATAGGAAAAAGACCAATGTATCGCGGTGCCAACTTACTAGTCTTCCCAAATCTTAACACACCCCGCATTGGAGATACTTTCAAGAAAACAGAATCACCAAGTTGAAATTCCAAAGCTCTTCTTTTGCGGTCGTTATAACTCTTCTGGCGACTTTGAGCAGTTATTAACTTCTTTCGAATAAAATCAACCTTTTCAGTGGCTTCCTTAATCATGTCTGGTCCAAGAACGAGTCTATCACCGGATTCAATCCAGCATGCCAGTGATCGACACGGACGACCATATAAAGCTTCAAAAGGAGCCATTTCGATACTGGCTTGATAACTGTTATTATATGAAAATTCGACCAAATGTAAATAGACTTCCCAAGAACCACCAAAGTCGAGAATACAAGCTCGCAAAAGATGCTCTAATATTCGATTTATCCTTTCAGTCTGCCCATCAGACTGTGGGTGATAAGCAGTGCTTAAATTTAGCTTTGTTTCCAACGTAGCCTGAAATGCCTCCCAAAATCTACTAGTGAAGATCGGGCCACGATCACTCACTATACTGGTCGGTATACCATGGAGACGGATAATCTCTTTGATATATAGCTCAGCTAAACTTGCTGCTGTCCGAGTGGATTTCACCGGAATGAAATGGGCTGTTTTGGTTAGACGGCCACTATAACCCAAATTGCTTCATTTCCCTTCTTAGTTCGTGGCAATCCGTCGATGAAATCCATCGATACCTGATCTCACTTCCACTTTGGTACCTCCAAAGGCTGGAGTAAACCCGCCATCTTCTTCTGGTCGCTTTTAATTTGCTGACAAGTAGCACAGCGACTCACATATATAGATATATCTTTTTTCATTGTCTTCCACCAGAAGGTTCTTTTAATATCTCTATACATCTTATTAAGTCCTGGATGGATACTGAGTTTTGACTTATGACATTCATCTAAAACTTCACGCTTTATTTCAGGGATATCTGGCACACATAACCTGCCTTTCAGCCTTATAACTCCACTATTGTCGACCCCAAAAATGGAATCTTCACATCGACGAATCCTTCCATAGATTCCCTGAAGAAATTTGTCTTCATTTTGCTTGCTAGCGATTTTCTCAAGGAGAGTAGGAGCGACAATAAGAAGAGTAAGAGTAACATGCTTTCTACTTGAAGCATCAGCAACTACATTGGCTTTACCGGGTATATACAGAATATCTAGGTTATACGACGCTAGAAATTCTAACCATCGTTGTTGCCGTAGATTTAAATCTTTCTGGGTGAAGAGATATTTCAAAGATTTATGGTCGGTGAATAATTAAAAAAATTCACCTAAACAAGGAGAGTTCATTAAGTATATTTATTTAGTTAAGTTAAATTTCTTATATCGTTAAGAAAGCTGAAAAAGTTATTACCCAGAAGATAGTGTCGCCATATTTTCAGAGCCAAAATAACAGTTAAAAGTTCGAAATTGTGTGTTGGGCAATTTTTCTCATGCGACCGTAATTGTCTACTCGCATAGGCAATTACTTTCCCATTTTGCATTAGTACCACACTCAAACCATCTCCACAAGCATCAGTATAGACAGATAACCCTTGGTTTCCATTAATGATAGCGAGAACGAGAGCGGTAGTTAATCTCCTTTTCAATTCCTGGAAAGCTTCATCACACTTTGGAGTCCAATCGAATTTAGCATTCGTCATTGTTAGCTTAGTCAGTGGACTGGCCAACTTAGAAAAATTCTGGACAAACTTTCTATAATATCCCGCTAAACCCAGAAAACTTCGAACTTCTCTAGGAGTAATGGGTCGCTTCCAGTCCAGAATTGCTGAAATCTTGCTTGGATCAACAGAAATCCCTTCTTCATTAACAATATGACTAAGAAATCTGACTTCTTTGACCCAAAAGTGACATTTAGAGAATTTAGCGAATAGGATATTCCTCCTCAATATCTCCAAAACAATTCTGAGATGTTCAGCATGCTCCTCTTCAGCTTTGGAGTAAACAAGATATCATCAATAAACACAAGGAAAAATTTGTTCAGTACTTCTCGAAACACTCGGGTCATTAAATCTACGAAATACGCGGGAGCGTTGGTTAGTCCGAAGGGCATGACTAACCATTCGTAAAACATGTTAGAACCCCTGAAGGAAGTTAAATGAACACAATCCTCGGCTATTCGTAGCTGATGGAATCCCAGAGCTAAATCCATCTTAGAAAAGAATCGAGTGCCATGAAGTTGATCGAAAAGATCGTCGATTCTAGGTAAAGGGAATTTGTTCTTGAGAGTTTGTTTATTGAGATCGCGGTAATCTACACACAATCTCAAAGATCTGTCTGATTTAGCCACAAACACGACAGCTGAACCCCATTCGGAAACACTAGGGAGAATCAATCCTTTCATTAGCAAATCTCGAGTTTGATTAACTAATTCAATTCTTTCCCTAGGTGCCATCCTGCGACTTGCATGGACGACAGGACGGGCATTGGGTACTAAGTCAATTCGGAATTCTATTTCTCTGTGTGGAGGTAAGGATTTCACTTCTTCAAATAAGTCGGAAAATTCCCGAACAGCAGGTATAAACTCCAGACTGGGTTCAGGGTATCCCAAAGTATACATCAATTTATCTCTCTTTGGACTCGGATCTTCATAAGAGATTTCAATAAAATTTCCAAAGTTGGTTTTGATCGAGATCGTTCGATTATTACAATCTAATTTGGCTTCGTATTTTGTTAGCCAATCCATTCCGAGTAAAATTTCGAATTCATTAAAATCAAGAACAAAGAGACTGATAGGGAATCGGTAACAAGAATACGAGATAGGGATGTCTCTACATCGTAGACAAAGGTTTGCAGGACCACCAATCGGGTTTTTCACACAAATGGACTCGTCGACAAAATTGGGTTTAAGTTTTAATTCATTTACTGTTTGTTGGAAGATAAAACTATGTGAATCTTCCGTGTCAAATAAAACTCTAACAACTTTATCATAAATAGTAAGGTTACCTTCCAGAACACCTTTTCCTTTATCTGCTTTCGAAGTTGAAGGGTCTTCCTTTATCGCATAAATAATTTCCACCTGTGCTTGCTTCATCACCGGGCAATTCTTAACAACATGTCCAGGCTTACGACAATTATAGCATTCTCTAACTCCTTGATCATTCTTCGCAGGTCGTTCCTTCTTAACTTGCTTCTTTGGGTTTTTACAGTTGTTTGAATAATGGCCCTTCTCTTGGCAATTGTAACAAGTTAGATTTCTACCCGAATTTCCTTGACTGCTCCTCTTATCCTTGCCTTGATGTGGCTTCTTGCCCCCAAACTTCCTTTTCTTCCAATTCTGATTACTTGAATTTTCTCTAAGAATCTCTTGCATATCCCGAGTGGCATGCCTATATCCCATATCAATAAGATCAGAAAAAGATTCTTTGACGTGTGCTGTCATCCTTTCGTGATACTTCTTGTTCATCCCATGAATGAACCTTTCATTTTTCTTTAGAGGTGTATTCACCAACTCTAGACCGAAACGGGATAATTCGTTGAACTTGTTTAAGTACTCCTCAAACGACAAGCCTCCTTGCTTTAAGTCCAGAAATTCTTGATACACTCGGGAAATTCCTGCTGACGGCATATAGCGCTTTTCAAACACCTCTTTAAATCGACTCCAAGTAAATTCTTCTTCTGGTTCATCTATTGTAACTGTTTCCCACCAGGCTGAAGCTTCATCTTGGAGTTGCCAAGAAGCAATTAGTCGCATTTGATCATCTTGCAGCTTAACCCCTTTAAAAATCTTTTCACATGATTTGATCCAAGCCTGGGCCTCAATAATCGACTCTTTGCCAGTGAACGGCCTACCACCAAGCCTTGAGAAGCTCTTATACAAATCAGCCAGATTCGGCTGATACCGAGTAGGCATAACTGCTTCTGCTGAAGGGGAAACTTGACTAGCTGTTGTAGCATTCCCTTGACCCCTAGCTCTACCTCTTCGCCCGCTCATTCTTACTATCTGCAATTAGTAAGAAACTTTATTTAGATATTCGGACGAGACATCTTAAGGAATATCAGCAGTTAAAGAAAATTGGAGGTTTCGGTCTCGGTTTATACTCATTTTAGGGTATACTCCACCCTATCTCTAATGAGCCATCTAATGTGTTATACTCCGTAGCTAAAGTTCTTACTCAACCTATAGCTCTGATACCACTTGTCACGACCCGAAGTCCAGCGTTCAAAAGTCGATATCAAATACTTCACTTGTATTTGACTGCCGGAGATTCGAACGTTAAATTTCAGTTTGGATGGAGCTTATAACAACATTAGATGAATATAAACAGTGGAAACAAAATAAACTGCCAAACATCCATATCCATATACAACATCACAATATTTATTACAACAACATCACCAACATTATAGTATCTTTATACATATAACACGACTTCAAAATAGACCATTACGACAGAACAACATGTGATTGCATTCCAAGAAAGTCTTCAAAGAAATGAAATGATAGCGAACATCCAACTAAGAACCTTGATATCCAAAAGTTTTCAAAATATCTCCAAGTTATAAACCTTCAAAAACCAGTAGCCTCCAAACCATACGACTTCAAAATCCAGCTAGCACAAAAACACGGAAGACCTGCTACTAAGCTGCCCGTGTGGAAATTATGGGCACCCAGAGTTTAGAAAGGAAACAATAAACTCCGGGTCAGTTATGGAACTAGTATGAGTAAACAAAACAGTTGATTGAAATAAAAGCAGTTTATTTAAATCAAAAGCAACAAAAGAATTTGAAAGAAATTCGCAATGCTTTTTGAAAATGAAACTACCATAAGGCCTCCTGCCACACAAACAATGCAAACGCAGACTTGGAGGAGATTTCTTCTTATGACAGTCAAAAGTGCTTAATACAAGAAAACACTTTAAATATTATTATTAGTGCATAGTGTGAAAACATTTTTGAAAGTATAATATTAATCTTAGCCAGCATACGTACCATTATACTATGCCTACTATAGCTACCATGTTAAATGACAGGTTCTACAACTAAAACTGTACTGGGTTCGTATTAGCAATTGGATTTCCAACAAATGGTCAGGCTAAGGAACTTCCTGGGCTATATGGGTACGCCTCTGGAGGGACGCCCCGAGAACCTAACCGGATCTCTGCCAACGCAAGGCCGGGTTACCTCTATAACGAGGTAACTACTACACGAGTACGCCATCCCCCGGTTGTAACCAACCGTTATCCTGGGCTCCAACAACAATAATCACAAAAGAATATATATATATATATATATATATATATATATGTGTGTATATATGTATGTATGTATATATATTTGATATTCACGTAAGTTAAGTATCTGGGCTCCATACCATGATACCACTTCTATCCAGAAGGAAATGCACATACCCTAAGGGGCGCTACCCCCAATAACCTTGCCGCATCTTTCCTGTTTCGACCATTACCGGGTTGTGAGGTTCGACGAAGTCTCGTTCACAAAGCTACGCTTTTCACAAAAGCCATGCTTTGATCAACAAATGATCAGCAACACTCAGCATGCCACATTACCAAGTTGGGAATATATTACTGATAACCTTCAACTACATAACCTCTAAGCTCGTATGTCTCAGAGAAGGGTGTTAAGCTAAGAGAATAAATCCTCCGCCACCAACAGAAATATATTTAAAAGAAATCTGCTTTATATCTCAAAATGTAATGTCAGACATACAATCCATACAAGTCTGTTCCGGGTTCGAACAGAACTGAAAGCACTTCCGAAGAAGTCCTTGCAATCCGGGCATCCACAATCCCGATCGGAATCCCCATCGGATATGGAGAACTCTATACCGGAGAAACCCAGTGCAGAGTCATTCGACAGGTCATCCTATCGTTCTTGAAGACGTCCGGTTTTCACCACCATCTTCAATTGCTATCCATTTCGTTGTATCACTATTCGGAATGGGTTGTATGACACAAAGGTCCTCTCCCGGCTAATCCGAATAGTGAGCGTCAATTTTTAAACACATGTGGATATGTCATTCACAAAGATTCACAGGTTCGATGTGGGTTTCGGATAACGAACTGGAATCCAACTCCCTGTCGCATCGAAATTCAAGTGTCGTTTTTGCGGTCCAAAGGGGTTTCATATTCACATAGAAAATATAGGATCATTGCTCAGCACAAACAATTCATATTGCATAGCATCACAATTACAATCAGAGATATCAATCAATATCCATCATACAATAGTTATCAATCATATACAACTAATTAATCACAAAATTAAATCATTAATCATTTAATCAATGATTCGTTATCCTTAATTAAAATTAATTAAATCTTTTATCATCTTATTAATTAATTATTTTCTTAGTTAATTATCTTAATAAATTAATCCTTAATTAATCATTTAATATTAAGTAGTTAATTTAAATAGTTATTTTAATTAAATCGTTTATTACACAAGTAAATCATAAATTACCTATTAAATTCAAAAGATAACCTTCTTATCTTTATTAACCAATTTTGATTTTCCTTGCAAATTTAATTTAAATTCATTATGTTATTCATCTTGAGAGATAAAAATTATTTTTGTAAAACATTTCATCTTAACGGCAATTTTAATTATATTTTATAACTGATTTTTTTATAAGAAATGTGACAAAAATTAAATCAAATTACTAAAATAATGTCTTACTTAACTTTAGTTTGTTTTAAATCCAAATCAAAACCTTCTTTTAAAAACATGAGTTTTAAAATTTTAATTGAAGTTTATTGTTTTTATTTGAGAAAACCACCATGCATGCTGACTTCCCCGAAGCTCCTTCGAGCCTTCCCCGAGGTTTCCTCCTGCTTGCTTCGAGATTTTCAAATTTCGACCCGAGCTGTTACTTTTTTCTTTCCAAAATTTTTCTAAGTACAACTCGAACAACCCCTAAACCACTTCGAGTTCATGCTTGAGTTCAAAGCCCTATTACCCGATAGCTGCTTCGGGTTCTCCTTTTCTTCCCCAAATTTGTTTCCCTGACACAACCCAACTGTGTGCACCTACACAACTTCGTCGGCCACCTCTGGTCAAACTGCTGGTCGTCAACACATCATCGATGATGTGCTCGAGCCTCTCAAACACTCAAAAGTTCGAACAAATCACGATTTCGAGATTTCGTTCCTAAACCCAAAACTGGAACGAGCAGTGCCTCAAAACAAACACCTCGCACCGACGCCAAAGGTCACCAGAACACTTGAGCCTCCAACCACGACTCCATCATCCACCCAGCCATTTCCTCCCAAAACCACGTTCAACTCGATGCACGCACGAAGCCCCAGTGACCAATTTTCCGACCATTGCCTATATTAGGGTTAAAAATTTAATCCCCTCGCCGTCGTCACCATAATGAACTAGGACCCCTCCAAGCATTTTTCCCCGACTCACCGTAGGCCCTTCCACCTCCACGCAACGCCACGACCGTCATCATCATCTCGATGATCGTAATTTTGCACAAACCCCAAATTCGATTATCTTGGCTTATCCCAATAATTACTAACTTAAAAGTTTTGATTTTAATTCAAAAATCATAATTTTTGATAAGCTTTCAGATGGCATAATTGAAATTAAAATCTACCAGATTTGAAATTGAACATGACTTGAATCTTAACTGTGTTTTCTCGTTCCAGGTTCTAAATCCTGAATATTATCTTTTTAAATGTTTTAACTTTCAATCTTACATGCATTTAAACATTTTTTTGTTCTGATACTTAAGTCTAACACAACTGGAATCAAGGAACTTGGATTCTTGACAGGTTTTCATATAAAAAAAGAAACCTGTAACTAGAACAGGATTATCAATATGCACAGGCAATTGCATAATTCATTTACAGATTTTGTTGCATGCAAACCATATTCAACTTTCATACATCATGTATTAAATTAACCAGATAAAAATCAAGCTTCTTGAAAAATTTACTCACATATGCACTCAAACATATATATTCACATATATGAATCAAAATTTAGATTTAAATGATTTTAAAAACTTTTAATATTTCCAAAATTATAAACTCAAAAGAAATTTGAAATTTTTATTCATTTAATTTATCACTTATTATTTATTTATTTTGTAACTTTTTAGATTATATTATAAAATTTCAACATTTACCAATTTAAATTGATAAATTTTGGTATGTTACAATTGATATCATTAGACAGAAAATGGAAGAGGCTCAGAATAGGCATAAATCTTATGTCGATCATTATAGGAAGTCTTTGGAATTTTCTGTTGGCGATTGCGTATTCATTCGTGTTTCTACGATGAAGGGTGTGGTGCATTTTAGTAGCTCCGAAAAATTGGCTCCTCGGTATATTGGACCATTTCCTATTACAGAACGCATTGGCCCTGTTGCTTATCGTGTACCGCTACCTGTTCAGTTTTCGAGAATTCATGACGTATTTCATGTATCCCAGCTTCATCGATGCCTTCAAGATTCGGATTCTATTATTGAGCCCCATGTGTTGCAAGAGCTAGAGGTCTCACCAGACTTATTATAACAACCCGGAATTTTCGAATCCGAAAATTCCAAATAGTTATGAAAAAGAATAAAGAGATAGAAGATAAGAATAATAGAAACATCTCACATTCGCAGCGGATAAAATATAATAATAAATAATAACATTTTACAAAAGAATATTATACCCGTCGATTACATTTTAATACATCAGAGTACACAGTAACTGAATATACACAATTATCATATCTCATATTTACAATAATATAACACAGCGGAAATACTCTATACGTTCCTGCCATCCGGCTCTCCTCCTAAACTCCAGAACGTCCTTACCTGAAAATCTGTAATACTCGGTCTGACCCGAGCATTACATCAAAGTAACACCCGGGTCAGGCTGGAAACCAGCGTGAGTAAACTCATTTAACAAGGAATACCAAAACACACAACTTATTTAAAACCAGGAGCAACTCATATATATATTTACAACTTCAAAAGTTGTTAGACTCCACTTGTTTCACACATCAATTTCTAAGTACCAAATCTTAGATTAAATGGTCCAATACACTTAAATCCTTCCATTACAGCTTATTGATTTCACCTATCAATTTATAAAGGATCGAAGTGGTTTTGGGTATTTACGAATACCCGACTCCGGTCTCTTCGAAACCAATATTATCTTATATCAAATTATTCAAGTGAAGAACAATTCAAGTTTAATTATAGGATGTCACAGTAATTCATCATCAATAGATAGCCATATCATCACAGTTTAAATCAAACATATCTTATCACAAAGCATCACGAACCACATATTAGGGATAACAATTAATCAAAGGCTTCCACTATCATTCTATTTATCCCTTAATTAGTTTCACAAATTAATTTATTCTTAACCAAATACAGTAATTAACCCTTAATTTCTTCATTCAAAAAAAAGTAATTACACTTAATTAATTATCTCAACTGATCCCCTGATTAATTACACAGGAATTTAATCCAAATTATTCCATCATCAACATCCTTAATTACATCCACTATTTACCATTAATTACTTTAACTACTCTTAATTACTCATTCCATAAATTAATTACTCTTAATTATTTATCTCCATTAATCTCTTGATTAATTTCATAGTACTTTAATCTAAATTACTTCCAAAAATAAACATCCTCAATTACATCCAGTAATTATCAATTAATTACTTCCCTAAGTAATCATAACTCCATTAATTACATAAAGTAAATATTCATCAAGTCACAAATGTTTAAATTAATTAAACTTAATTAGTTAATCTAAATAAATCACATTAACCCAATTAACTACATCAAGTAATTAATTCATTGATTACTTCCATTAAGTAATTAAACTTAACCAATTTCAAAAATTGATTCTTATTAATTAATTAATCTAATTAATTATAAAAATTGATCACATTAATTAATTTTTAAATAATCTTAATTAATGACCTTCATTAACCATTCTTAATTACTTCTCAAATACTAAGATTTACCATTGTTAATTTTACATTAATTAATATTTAATTACCAATTAATTAATCTCTAATTATTTTTATTAATTAAGTGTTAACTACAACTTAATTAATTCTTAATTACTTGATTAATCAATTCTTAATTATTAATTAGAATTTAATTAATAATCCCTAATTACAGATTAATTAACCCTAATTAATTAGTTTTAAATCTTAATTAATCAATTAAAAAAATTCCTTAATTACTTAATTAATCATTCATATTATAAGTTAATTAAATAATTAATTACCCATTTAAATTAACTTAATAATTTAAATGAATTCAAATTCTTAAATTCTAACTTAATTTAAGAAAACATTTCTTACTTATTTAAACATAAAAAAAAATTGTTTTTATATTTAATTCAAATTCCATTTTCAAACTTCATTTTAAAGTTAAGATTTTAAGAATGAAAACCAATTTATCTAAACAAGGTTTTAAACCTTTTTATCTTATATGTTATGAAACATTCCTTTTACAAAGAAGTTCTACAAGAATTTAAACCCAATTCCTCTTTAAATTCCAATTAATTTAGAAATACACTCTAAACATTCCAAGTTATAAAAACAATTCCAATTCAAACATTTTCTTAAATTTAAAACTGAAATACAGCTTTTAAACTTAAGTTTTAAAAACTTAATTACAATTTTCATCTTCATTTTAAAATTTAAATTATTTAACCATTTCTAACATATTTAAAACAATTTAAATTTAAAAAACTTATTTTATTTTAAAACTGAAATTCAAATCAATTCAGATTTAAATTCCTATTTTACAATCTTAAAATTTCAGCTCAAATTTAAAACCAATATACTTTTAAACTTAAAAGTTTTAAAACCAAATTTTAAATTTAAAAACTTATATTATTTCTATTCTGAGATTCAACTACTAGCATTCATATTCAAACTCAGTTTTAAACATAGTTTAAATTTCAATTTACATTTTATACTTTTCTTAAAAAAAAATATAAACAAAACAGATCAGGTATCTGTTTTATACTAAAACTTGAATTTACAAAATTCAAATTATTTTAAAAAACCAGATTCAAATTATTTGACTTCAGATTCAAATTTAGTTTAAACTTATTTTAAAAATTTTGTTTATACTTTAAAACTTTACTTTTAATTTTAAAACTGAATCAGGTTTTCTGTTGTTAAAAACTGTAAACAAATTTTAACCCGAGCCTTCTCAAAATTAACTTCGGGTCAAATCTTTAGCTGCTTCGAGTTACAACTCGAATTCCCCAAGAACTTACTCGAGTATGCCACAACCCCAACTCCAACAGCTACATCATCAGGTCAAAATTCACCGTGCACGTGTACAGTGCCTCCGGCTCCCCTGATCAACTTCGCAACCTCCCCTTGGTCGACGAACATCAACTCAGATTCATCCAAACAACAATTCCACCGATTCATAATTGAATACGGGTTCGAGAACCCTGAAGCAAACCTGGAACAATCAGCACTTCCCCAAACCAAAACCTGGAAAACTTCTCGTTTCCATACCTCCGACCACCAGAATATCAACGCCTCCGGCCATACGATCGCCAACCACCAAGCTATCATTTCCCAAGGCTACGTTGAACTCGATCACTTCTACAAACAGCGGTGATCGATTCTCTTCACCTAGTTAAAACTAGGGTTCCCACCTTCAAATCACAACCACGTCTTCTCTGATGAATTAAATCACCATCAACAATTTTTCTAGGCATCAACAATCACCCATCTACCATCTAGAAGAACTCAGTCCTCTCCGGTTACAAAGATCACCAGGAAATCAAGAATTTTCAATTCCAGTAAATATCAAAACTGCACCTTAATTCTATTCCTTAAAATCTTGATTCTTGATTTAAAAATTAAGTTTTAGTTAGTGTATTCAATCTACAATACTGAATTTATAATTTATACAGTATGAATTTTGATTTATATCAACATGCTTTGGTGTTTTATATGTTTCCAGAGACCATCAAGTTTATATTTCAACTTACTTAAATCCTTAAATATTAACCTCAGGTAAATCATTAACTTTGATTTATCAATTGCATTCTAGCAGAAACTAATAAAAAAAATAAGGATTTTAAATAAAACTTGTCCCAGGCAAACAAAACAGATCAAGGCAATTTAGACAGCATGCATACAAATACAATTTCACACCACACATTTAATTATAAATATATGCAATATATATTCATTTCCAGTATACTAGTATGCAACAAATATTTAACCTTTAAATTTTTTTTTAAAAAAAGTTACCCACCTTAATGTATGAAATCAGAGACCCTGATCTTGCTTTGAAATCTGAAGATGATGATGTTTTATTGCTTTTAAATCTGAAAGGATTGTTTGATACTTCTAGTTTGAGTTGCAATATCATACATGCTTCAGATTTGAACAGAGTTAAACTTGCATGTTTGAATTGTTCTCAGGTTTGAAAAGAAATGTACAAGCTTTTGATTGATATTGTCAACTTGGTTACAGGTTGATGATTTCTGGTTTGAGGAAAATGTAGACATTTAATTTGATTTGAGGATTTGTTTTAGAGTAATAAGTTTCAGCTGAAAGATTTTCTTGTTTTGGAATTGAAAATGAGAAAAGAAAAGAATGGAAGAAGACAGGTGTTTATATAACTTATTTATGATTTAATTAAAATCAAAGAAAAATAAAAATACAAATTTGACACTTGTTTTATGCATGGCATAAATTACTTACATTTGTTAGTACCATTTATAGTTAAACTACACATGTTAACAAAAAGCCTTAGATTTAAACACTTGTAATAATGCAATTTTATATTATTTTTAAATGACTTTGAAAGTTTTTGGAATAAATTTCCTAATTAAATAAATACCTTTCTAATTTTAACAATTGCTTTTCGAACTCTAAATAAATAAAACCCTTAAAAGATAATAAAATGGAAACCAATAAAATCTTATACATATATTTTAAATCCAAACTATTTTAAAATATCTATCCTTTTAATTTTTAATTTAAATATTCATATCAAATCAAATTTTAAATCAGTCTTATATATACATACATATGAATACTATTCCAACTTGTATATAAAATAATTCTATTTAAAATCTATGTATATATATACACAACACAATTACAATATAAATATTTCCTTGATTAGATTCATTTGTTCAATCTACAATTCAATATTTTACTAATTAACTCAAAATATTTTATCAATTACAGATGTCAAGAATTCTGGATATCACATTCCTCCCCCTTTAAATCTTTTCGTCCTCGAAAAGGAACGAAGCCAGAATTTATAAATATTTTAAAACCAGTTAAAATATTCTTTGATCATTTTAAAACACTTTTAAAATCTGTAATACTGCCAAAATAGTTTTATAAAAATACTTTTTTATAACTAGATGTTTCAACACGTCCATCTTCGTTCTCACAGAAATTCGGTCATACGTTGATCAGGCGTAAGACAGAAAATCTACAAGTGCTTGGCAGACCCGTTTTCAACATTCAGTGAAAATACTTTGAAAATAACTTTATTGTAAATACAGAAAATAGTTTTTTTATATAGAGGATATATCTTTGGTGAGAATGCTCTGGAAATCATCACCCCCGTCCATGGTCACAATTACATTCCAGGGTTACGTTGCCATCGCAGCAAAAGTCCATGTAACTGCAAGCTCTCCGCGGCCTCTCGATTACGCCATGGATCCCACAACAGATCGCAGTTACATTCCTGGGTTATGTTGCCATCGCAGCAAAAGTCCATGTAACTGCAGGCTCTCAGCGGCCTCTGATTTTCGCTGTCGAAATGAAACTTCTCCACTCCTACATAGGTCGCAGTCTACCGATATAAAATCAAACGCAGACTGTTGGCTCTCAGCGGCACACATGATTTTCGCTATGTTACTATAGGTCGCAGTCTACCAATATAAAATCAAACGCAGACTGTTGGCTCTCAGCAGCACACGCGACTTTCGCTATGGTATACACTACTCATAATCCCCAGGAACTAGTTTTGTCCGGACTCCTCACAGGATCAACTTTAGAACCCCTCCGGGGCTCAAGGCAGCACCACCCGGTGGTACTCCTGAGAAGTTCATTTTAAGAGAGCGCCTTTTTCCCCAGAGCCATCATCAAAACACTTTATACTATACATATATAGTATCTTTCAAATCATACACCTAGTATGATATCATACAAAGCTCCTTTACATAAAATCGATTATCCCAAAATCGATAATTCTCAAACTAGGCTTTCCAAATTTTAATATTGATTTCACCCAAAATCAAAAGCCTTTCCAAATCCAAAGGTTCCCAAAACCTTTTTCCAAAATCCTCATAAGATCCTTTATATATATATATATATATATATATTCAGATATATAAAAAATTTCAAACTTTGGATTGTTCAAACTTATATAAAATTCCTTTATACTGCAAACATCTTCAAAAATCCTTTTCTTCCAGCAGTAGATTCGACAAGGGGAGATTTATCTTATATATAACAAAGATATATAACTTTGTTTATTCAAAATCAAATATTCAAATTTGATTACTCTTTTCAATATCAATTTCATTCAAATCCGTACGATGTACACATATCATCTGTATGCTATACCAATCTGATCGCTCACTCGACCACACAATTTAACTTCCGAACTAGTATCGTCCACCCGACTTCCTAGTGTGGACTCGGATCTGGTTTCTTGATCAGAAACCGTCATTCTTCTTGCATAGTCATAACTATGATAGAGAATATCCCGAATCAATCAACAATCCATATCCAGGTTCGAAGTGGAAAATTGAGTGAAAAATCCCAACTCAGATCGATAAACTATCTCGAAATTCTGTGCTCGAATCTGGATCAAATCACTATGCGAATAGAATAATATACGTACATCCTACGTACTTATTTTCATTGATTATCAGCCAAATCAATTCCCTTTCTATTCACATTTCCATTAATTCCCTTTCACTTATTTACAATTGCCTTCAATTCCATTGAGTTATCACTTCAATTCTTGTCTCGGTTGCGTATTTAATTAATAACAGTTTGAACTCCGACCAGTTTATATTTAGAAAATAGCTTGAAAATTTTAAAAATAGATAAGTAGTTGAAAAATAATTATTAGTTTGCAAAATAGTTGTAAAATAGTTAAAAAATAGTTAAATAGTTATAGAAATCTTAGATAATGAAAAAATAGTTGTAAAATAGTAATTAATTTGTAAAATAGTTGAAAAATAGTAATTAGTTTAGAAAACAGTTGAAAAATGGTTAAATAGCTCCAAAAATAATTGTAAAACAAGTATAAAATAATTTGGCTTTAAGAAAGAATGGTTGTATATATTAAATAGCTTAGAAAATTAAGTTTATATTAAAACAATTTATATTGAAAATAGTCAAGAGTCAAACTGTTCACTTCCCCAACAATTCAATGTAAATTTACACTTCCATTTAAATTGATCCAATTCCAATTCAAATAACTCCAAATTCCATTGGACTTGATTTATTCCCAATTCAACTTCAATTCTAATTAATTCAAACTCAATTCATTTGGTACTAATGGAATCTAAGTTTCAACTTTAACCCATCTTGAATTATGTAAATTCGAGTTGAATTCTCAAAGGTTGGTTTAACTCTTTAAACCAAATTAACTTTTATTTAAAGTATTTGATCAACTTAAATTTCTGAGTCCAATTCTCAAAATTCCATTTTAAATTATCTTTACTTATGTATTTTAAGGTTCAAATCAGGGTTCAATACAATTTTATTTTAAAATTTAATTTATTACTAAATTTTATCTTCCTGTTGAAGCTAGTTCTTAGACAATTTTAAATTATAAACTCAATTATTCAAATTTTCAGTTTAAAGTGATTCCATATCCTTAATTTTAAATTAAGTTTAAATTTCCCTTTTGTCTCAATAATGGATATATTACCACACTTCATTTCTCATTCATTTAAACAAATCCAATTCGCAATTTAAGGATTTTTCATAACAATAGGATGATATTATCCAATTTATTTTAAAACGTCCATCCATTTCCAATTTCCAAATCTCAAATCCATTTAATTAATACTACAACCAATTCCCTTAATATAATAGATAATCTATTTCTTATATAAGACTCATTTACTTTTGAAATCATTTAAAAACCTTTATATAAGAAAATAACAAGTACGCTCTCTTATATATATACTAAACTCATCCTAGGGTACCACTTACCCTATCCTTAATGAGTAATCCCACCAGAGCCAAGGTTCTCGCTTAAGCTTCTGCTCTGATACCGAATATAACAACCCGGAATTTTCGAACCCGAAAATTCCAGATAGTTATGAAAAAGAAGAAAGAGATAGAAGAATAAGAAGAACAGAAACATCAACATCTCACATTTGCAGCGGATAAAATATAATAATAAATAATAACAGTTTAAAAAAGAATATTATACCTGTCGATTACATTTTAATACATCAGAGTACACAGTCACTGAATATATGCAATTATCATATCTCAGATTTACAATATTATAACACAGCGGAAATACTCTATACGTTCCTGCCATCCGGCTCTCCTCCTGAGCTCCAGAACGTCCTTACCTGAAAATTTGAAATGCTCGGTCTGACCCGAGCATACATCAAAGTAACACCCGGGTCAGGCTGGAAACCAGCGTGAGTAAACTCATTTAACAAGGAATACCAAAACATACAACTTATTTAAAACCCGGGGCAACTCATATATATATTTACAACTTCACAAGTTGTTAGACTCCACTTGTTTCACACATCAATTTCTAAGTACCAAATCTTAGATTAAATGGTCCAATACACTTAAATCCTTCCATTACAGCTTATTGATTTCACCTATCAATTTATAATGGATTGAAGTGGTTTTGGGTATTTACGAATACCCGACTCCGGTCTCTTTGAAACCAATATTATCTTATATTAAATTATTCAAGTGAAGAACAATTCAAGTTTAATTATAGGATGTCACAGTAATTCATCATCAATAGATAGTCATATCATCACAGTTTAAATCAAACATATCTTATCACAAAGCATCACGAACCACATATTAGGGATAACAATTAATCAAAGGCTTCCACTATCATTCTATTTATCCCTTGATTAGTTTCACAAATTAATTTATTCTTAACCAAATACAGTAATTAACCCTTAATTACTTCATTCAAAAAAAATTAATTACCCTTAATTAATTATCTCAACTGATTCCCTGATTAATTACATAGGAATTTAATCCAAATTACTTCCATCATCAACATCCTTGATTACATCCAGTATTTACCATTAATTACTTTAACTACTCTTAATTACTCATTCCATAAATTAATTACTCTTAATTATTTATCTCCATTAATCCCTTAATTAATTTCAAAGTAATTTAATATAAATTACTTCCAAAAATAAACATCTTCAATTACATCCAGTAATTATCAATTAATTTCTTCCCTAAGTAATCATAACTCCATTAATTACATAAAGTAAATATTCATCAAGTCACAATGTTTAAATTAATTAAACTTAATTAGTTAATCTAAATAAATCACATTAACCCAATTAACTACATCAAGTAATTAATTCATTGATTACTTCCATTAAGTAATTAAACTTAAACAATTTCAAAATTTGATTCTTATTAATTAATTAATCTAATTAATTATAAAAATTGATCACATTAATTAATTTTTAAATAATCTTAATTAATGACCTTCATTAACCATTCTTAATTACTTCTCAAGTACTTAGATTTACCATTGTTAATTTTAAATTAATTAATATTTAATTACCAATTAATTAATCTCTAATTATTTTTATTAATTAAGTGTTAACTACAACTTAATTAATTCTTAATTACTTGATTAATAAATTCTTAATTATTAATTAGAATTTAATTAATAATCCCTAATTACAGATTAATTAACCCTAATTAATTAGTTTTAAATCTTAATTAATCAATTAAAAAAATTCCTTAATTACTTAATTAATCATCATATTATAAGTTAATTAAATAATTAATTACCCATTTAAATTAACTTAATAATTTAAATGAATTCAAATTCTTAAATTCTAACTTAATTTAAGAAAACATTTCTTACTTATTTAAACATAAAAAAAATTGTTTTTATATTTAATTCAAATTCCATTTTCAAACTTCATTTTAAAGTTAAGATTTTAAGAATGAAAACCAATTTATCTAAACAAGGTTTTAAACCTTTTTATCTTATATGTTATGAAACATTCCTTTTACAAAGAAGTTCTACAAGAATTTAAACCCAATTCCTCTTTAAATTCCAATTAATTTAGAAATACACTCTAAACATTCCAAGTTATAAAAACAATTCCAATTCAAACATTTTCTTAAATTTAAAACTGAAATACAGCTTTTAAACTTAAGTTTTAAAAACTTAATTACAATTTTCATCTTCATTTTAAAATTTAAATTATTTAACCATTTCTAACATATTTAAAACAAATTAAATTTAAAAAACTTATTTCATTTTAAAACTGAAATTCAAATCAATTCAGATTTAAATTCCTATTTTACAATCTTAAACTTTCAGCTCAAATTTAAAACCAATATACTTTTAAACTTAAAAGTTTTAAAACCAAATTTTAAATTTAAAAACTTATATTATTTCTATTCTGAGACTCAAACTACTAGCATTCATATTAAACTCAGTTTTAAACACAGTTTAAATTTCAGTTTACATTTTATACTTTTTTTAAAAAAATATAAACAAAACAGATCAGGTATCTGTTTTATACTAAAACTTGAATTTACAAAATTCAAATTATTTTAAAAACCCAGATTCAAATTATTTGAATTCAGATTCAAATTCAGTTTAAACTTATTTTAAAAATTTTGTTTATACTTTAAAACTTTACTTTTAATTTTAAAATTGAATCAGGTTTTCTGTTGTTAAAACCTGTAAACAAATTTTAACCCGAGCCTTCTCAAAATTAACTTCAGCTCAAATCTTTAGTTGCTTCGAGTTAGAACTCGAATTCCCCGAGAACTTACTCGAGTATGCCACAACCCCAACTCCAACAGCTACATCATCAGGTCAAAATTCACCGTGCACGTGTGCAGTGCCTCCGGCTCCCCTGATCAACTTCGCAACCTCCCCTTGGTCGACGAACATCAACTCAGATTCATCCAAACAACAATTCCACTGATTTATAATTGAAAACGGGTTCGAGAACCCTGAAGCAAACCTGGAACAATCAACACTTCCCCAACCCAAAACCTGGAAAACTTCTCGTTTCCATACCTTCGACCACCAGAATATCAACGCCTCCGGCCACACGATCGCCAACCACCAAGCTATCATTTCCCAAAGCTACGTTGAACTCGATCACTTCTACAAACAGTGGTGATCGATTCTCTTCACCTAGTTAAAACTAGGGTTCCAACCTTCAAATCACAACCACAGCTTCTCTGATGAATTAAATCACCATCAACAATTTTTCTAGGCATCAACAATCACCCCTCTACCATCTAGAAGAACTCAGTCCTCTCCAGTTACAAAGATCACCAGGAAATCAAGAATTTCCACTTCCAGTAAATAGCCAAACTGCACCTTAATTCTATTCCTAAAAATCTTGATTCTTGATTTAGAAATCAAGTTTTAGTTAGTGTATTCAATCTACAATACTGAATTCATAATTTATACAGTATGAATTTTGATTTATATCAACATGCGTTGGTGTTTTATATGTTTCCAGAGACCATCAATTTTATATTTCACCTTACTTAAATCCTTAAATATTAACCTCAGGTAAATCATCAACTTTGATTTATCAATTGCATTCTAGCAGAAACTAATAAAAAATAAATAAGGATTTTAAATAAAAACTTGTACCAGGCAAACAAAACAGATCAAGGCAATTTAGACAGCATGCATACAAATACAATTTCACACCAGACATTTAATTATAAATATATGCAATATATATTCATTTCCAGTATACTAGTATGCAACAAATATTTAACCTTTAAAGTTTTTTTAAAAAAAAAAAGTTACTCACCTTAATTTATGAAATCAGAGACCCTGATCCTGCTTTTGAAATCTGAAGATGATGATGCTTTGATTGCTTTTAAATTTGAAAGGATTGTTTGATACTTCTAGTTTGAGTTGCAATATCATACAGGCTTCAGATTTGAACAGAGTTAAACTTGCATGTTTGAATTGTTCTCAGGTTTGAAAAGAAATGTACAAGCTTTTGATTGATATTGTCAACTTGGTTACAGGTTGATGATTTCTAGTTTGAGGAAAATGCAGACATTTAATTTGATTTGAGGATTTGTTTTAGAGTAATAAGTTTCAGCTGAAAGATTTTCTTGTTTTACAATTGAAAATGAGAAAAGAAAAGAATGGAAGAAGACAAGTGTTTATATAACTTATTTATGATTTAATTAAAATCAAAGAAAAATAAAAATACAAATTTGACACTTGTTTTATGCATGGCATAAATTACTTACATTTGTTAAGTACCATTTATAGTTAAACTACACATGTTAACAACAAGCCTTAGATTTAAACACTTGTAATAATGCAATTTTATTTTATTTTTAAATGACTTTGAAAGTTTTTGGAATAAATTTCCTAATTAAATAAATACCTTTCTAATTTTAACAATTGCTTTTCCAACTCTAAATAAATAAAACCCTTAAAAGATAATAAAATGGAAACCAATAAAATCTTATACATATATTTTAAATCCAAACTATTTTAAAATATCTATCCTTTGAGTTTTGAATTTAAATATTCAAATCAAATCAAATTTTAAATCAGACTTATATGTACATACATACAAATACAATTCCAACTTGTATATAAAATAATTCTATTTAAAATCTATGTGTATGTATATATATACACAACACAATTACAATATAAATATTTCCTTGATTATATTCATTTTTTCAACCTACAATTCAGTATTTTATTAATTAACTCAAATATTTTATCAATTACAGATGTCAAGAATTCAGGATATCACATTATCTATTGTACAGCAACCTATTCGCGTACTTGCCACGGAGGTTAAACACCTTCGAAACAAGGACGTGCCGCTCATTAAAGTCTAATGGTCCGCTAATCCCAATGACTATACTTGGAAAACCAGAGTGTTTATCGAGCGATCTTATCCGGGTTTTCTATCTTTGCCCAGAAACGGTGAGAATATCTCTTCATCTCAAGCTTATTCCTTTTCTTTTTGGGGGATGTAATTAGGTGTGTTACAAATATCGTCTCTAGGAATTGCGTGGACGCAATTTTGTTAGGAGGGGAGATCTGTAACAACCCACATATTTTACGATCATATATTTAAAGATTTATTTAAATGTATCGTCGTTAATCAAATTTTCGGGTCCGAAATGTTACTTTGTGAAAACTGACGAATTGGGACATGAAACCACTTCCATTGAGTCCCAAATAGAGTTTGCGATCTTTTTGAGTGTAAACTTCGATAGGTTTGGAGTAAGTCGAATTTTGCTATTTGCTAAGTGGGCTTTTGGGTTTGGGTTTCACCCAACTCATCCTATACACCAACACAACCCCTCTCCTTTCCATTCACTTATTTTCATTCCTCAAACTTAAGCTTTAATTGAAAATGGGGGAAAGGAAGAAGAATTAGAAACTCCAAGCCCTAGTTCATTTGCAAAATCCAAATTCTTGCTCCAAAATCTAAGGGAAGCTTTGGTAAGCCCTCTCTTCTCCTTCTCCAACTCTTTCTCTTTTCAATTTCAGAAATTCCTAAACCTAAATTTGGGAAATGTTTGTTTGATTTTAGATTGAAGCTTGTAGAGTTGTAGTGGAGAGTGGTTGATCTTTTCTTTGCATTTGAGCTTCTAATCCATGTTTTTGAGTTAAAAGTTTTATCTCACATCTATGTCTACAACTATCTTGGATTGTTAGGAACGAATTCCTAACATATTTACATGTTCATTTGCTTTGGATTTGGATAGATTCGGTGAATTTGCCAATTTATGATTTTTGAAGCCAAATCTATGAAAATCCTTGTATGGGTGTTGGATATGTTGTTTAGTGCGTATCAAAGAGCCATTAAGACTGGGTTGTCGCTTGGCATAAATCCTTAGTCGTCGTGCTCGTTCGATCGCTTCCGATAATAATTTGGCCGTCATTGGCCGAGGTTCAGAAAAGTGTCTGAGCTTCAGAATCTGACGTCTGAATCCTTATTTCAGACGTCTAAACATTATGCTGGGAATTTTTATTCCCCAGTATTCAGACGTCTGAATCAAAAGTTCCAGACGTCTGAATGTGCTCGAGTGCAACCAGAAAGAAAATAGGCTAAATTAGCCATTTTGAGACGTCTCGGTTTTCTATTTCAGACATCTGAATTGGGTTCTGGAAAACAAATAAATTTCCAGATTCAGACGTTTGAATCATCAACTTCAGACGTCTGAATCTGCTGTTTTTGTCCAATTTTCCTTTGGGATTGACTTTCCAATTTTATCGGCTTTAGTTGATCTGATTTGTTGATTATCATTCACTATTGACTTTGATGACTTCTTTTTAGATTATGTGCACGGGTTTTATAAATGAATTTGGAATAATTAATATATATATTATTTCAAGTATAAAAATATCTGTTGTTTTGACTTCAATAGCCGTCAATTTAAAGTGAATTTTCAAGCGGCTATCCCGAAAAGATGATTTGACATCCGTTTTTACGGTGTTTTGTGAAGCGTAATTTCGTTGTCGAAATTGCTACAGATGTTGTTGTTTTAATCACGTGTTTTCAATTATTTTAAAATAGAATTGTTTCCAAAAATTTCACAGTTACGCTTTCAAAAGAACGAGGAATCGATTTAAACGTTTCAGCAAAATTAAGGACTGCGAACCCTTACTTTTACCGAATCGGTTAATTCCGGACTTGTCCGTTTGAGAACGTAAAATGTTATTTATATATAAAATACACAATTTTGCACTTTTAAGGAAACGATGAAGAGATTTAAATGATTTAGAAAAAATGCGGAATATGGAACCAGACTTTTACTAATTTGGTTAATTTCGGACTCGTTAATTGAAATATTTGCTGAGGATTTGTTGTATGAAGATTCTGATGATTTTGTTGGGCTTTCGAGCCACTCTGTTGGACCTTCGGATCATCTGATGGACCTTCGGGTCAATTACCAGTACTAGACATTCGGGTCACTCTACAGACCTTTGGGTCATCTGATGGGCGCCAAAAATTTATAGTACTTGGTAGGCTTTGGCCATATGAGATGCACGTGCGACGTAGCTTAGACTCGCCATCTACTGGGATCGATCCACTTTTATGTTGATTTTCTAGTTATCTTACTTTGATTTCTAGATTTTGTGAATGCTGATTTTCTAGTTATCTTAACTGATTTCTAGATTTTTGTGTACTTCTGTTTCGAATTCAATTGTGAATTTGGAAGATGATTTTGATGGAGTTTAAATGAGATTTCCTCATTTAAAACTAGGTTGATTAATTATGCTAAACAGTCTCATTCGAGACTATGATTATTTTACCTTGATGTTGTTTATGATGCATTAAATTCTAAGTTTAGATTAGACTGATCCATTTATTATTTTCTTTTAAATAATACTCGGCTCAGACTGACTTATTTCAGGATAATCGCTATCTCTAATTCAGTTGCAGCTTCATCTTTTGGGATTTCACTCCATCTTTTGTCTAGACTTCGAGGAGTACTTTTTATGTATTGATTCTCATCTCATGTATGTACCGATGGATATGTATATGTACATATGGTTCATGTGAACTATCGAATGTTGTAGCAGGTATCTAGACTTGTCTTTCGCTATATCTGATATTTCTTTTCTGATGTGATTATACTTATCTGTGTTATTGTTATTATGAGTTGTTCTGAAATTTTCTTAAGCCACCATAGTTTTGTTTTAGATTTGAATTGAATATATATCATTGGGAGTAATTTACACATCTCCTATCGATGTAGTCAATACTCGTCTAAGGCATAACTTACGGATGGTCGCTCCTAACAAGCCTTATTCTTCGTAATAGCATACGTTATTCCTTATAATAACCTTTTTTTATTGCGAGTATAGAGGTGGGGCGTCACATAACTGTAGGCCTCCGCACCCCTCGATTACGCCATGGAACCCGCTACAGATCGCAGTTACATCCAGGGTTACATTGCCATCGCAGCAAAAGTCCATGTAACTGTAGGTCTCAACACCCTCGAATTTCGCTACCAAAAATAAAACTTCTCCACTCCCACATAGGTCGCAGTCTACCGATGTAAAATCGAACGCAGAATGTTGGCTCTTAGCAGCACACACGACTTCCGCTATGTTTCCATAGGTCGCAGTCTACCGATATAAAATCAAACGCAGACTGTTGGCTCTCAGCGGCACACACGACTTTTGCTATGGTCTGTACTAGATCGCAGTGACATCGAGTTACACTGTCGTCACAGCATAACCTAAATGCTTCTGGAGGCATCACCGCCCTCGATTTCCGCTACACACTACATGAAATCCTCGAGAACTAGTTTTTTCCTGACTCCTCACAGGATCAACTTTAGAAACCCCCCCCTTTAGGGTTTAAGGCAGTACCAACCTGTGGTACTCCTGAGAAGTTCATTTCAAGGGAGTGCCTTTTTCTCCAGAGCCATTTTCAAAACACTTTATACTATACATATATAGTATCTTCCAAATCATACACCTAGTATGAATCTCATATAAATCTCCTTTCTCAAAATCGATTATCCTAAAATCGATCATTCTCAAGCTAGGCTTTCCAAATCCAATATTGATTTTACCCAAAAATCAAAAGCCTTTCCAAATCCAAAGGATCCAAAAACCTTTCCTCCAAAATCATTCTCATAAGATCCTTTATATGTGTATATAAATTTGAAAAAAAAATCTTTGGATCATTTCAAACTTGTAAAAAACCCTTTTATACTTCAATATTTTCAAAATCCTTTTCTTCTGGCAAAAGATTCAACTAGGGAAGTTTTATCATATATATAACAAAGATACATAACTTTGTTTATTCCAAATCAAATATCGAAATTTGATTACTCTTTTATAAAGTCACTTACAAAATTTACTCACTTCCATAAAGTTAAATTTTACCATAGAAATATCCAATTTCAACTTTACTTCATCATATATTTCACAAAATATACCTTTCATTTCAAAAACAATTTCACATTTCTTATCCACAAATTTTCAGTATCAATTTCATTCAAATCCGTACGATGTACACATATCATCTGTACGCTACAATCTGATCGCTCACTCGATCACACAATTTCACTTCCGAACTAGTATCGTCCACCCGACTTTCTAGTGTGGACTCAAATCTGGTTTCGTGATCAGAAACCATCATTCTCCTTGCATATTCGCAACTAAGAGAATATCCAGAACCAATCAACAATCCATATCTAATCAATTCAATTTAAATTTCCACTTCCATTTAAATTGACTCATTTCCAATTTAGATAACTTCAATTTCCATTGAAATTAATTTAACTCCGATTCAAGTTGAATTAACCTCAATTTCTTTCCAAATTCAAATCAAATTCCAATTGAATTTAAACCTATTCAACTTTAATTACAATTCCAAATTATTTAAATCAATTTGGACTAATTTCAAATTTAAACCATCCTGAATTATATAAATTCGAGTTAAATTTTTAAATGTTGATTTAATCCTTTAAATCAAATCAACTTATATCTTTAAACCATTTAATTCTGAATCCAAATTCCATTTTTAACCTATTTCAAAGTTCAAATAATTCAAATCCCTTTTAAACAACTAAATCTTTGAAATTAAATTTACCACCAAATTTCAATTTTTAAACCAAACCTTTGACATTCTAAATTTCTATCACTTAAAAGTTCAAAAACTTATCACTTTAGGATCACATCACATCCTAAGGAAAATTCAAAACTCAACCTTAGAGTTTATTTCCAAATATACAAATTTATTTCCTTTACACACCAAGTTATCCTTAAATTATAAACCACCTTTGGTTTTTAAATTCAAAACGAATTCCTTTAAATTTTTAAACAACTTTTCCTTGAAACTAAACCCTTCATTCAAATACATTAAATAAAATTATTTATTATTCCTTTATCACTTTGAAACAATTTTCAAATTCTGGATCCAGATTTAAAATTTCAAAATTTAGATCATCTTCATTTCCAATTTATAATTCATGCTTAGCTAAATGTTTTACTTTCTGAAAACATTTCATTATTAAGTACAATAACCATTTATGATAATAACCAAGTTTATCATATCTGGAAACCAATTCATTATCATCTTATTTTGAAACTCTTTTCCAAATTCAAGATTTTAATTTCAGTTGAATTCATTTCAAACTTATCTTTACTTAATTTTAATTTGGTTGTATTTCTATTACCACTTAATTTAATTCCACTACTTAACAACCAATTACCTTAACATTTATTAGAAAGATATATTGCGTTATATATCAAAATAAATTCTTATATAAAATCATGTAAAAAATTTATATAAGAAAATAACAAGTACGCTCTCGTACACACACACACACACACACACTCAACTCATTCTAGGGTACCATTGACCCTATCCTTAATGAGAAATCCCACCAAAGCCAAGGTTCTCGTTTAACCTTCAGCTCTGATACCAAATGTAACGACCCGAAATTTTCGATCTCGAAAATTCCAGATAGTTAGGGAAAGAAGAAAGAGATAGAAGAAAAGGAAGATCAGAAACACCAACATCTCACATTCGCAGCGGATAAAATATATTAACAAATAATATCAGTTATACAAATAAAAACTGTACTTATCAGATTACAACTTAATACATCAGAGTTACACAATACAACATGTCCCAGATAACTACAATATACCTTAGTGGATACACTCCATACATTTCCGCCATCCAGCTCGCCTCCTGAGCTCCAGAACGTCCTTACTTGAAAATCTGTAATTCTCGGTCTGACCCGAGCATTACATCAAAGTAACACCCGAGTCAGGATGAAAACCAGCGTGAGTAAACTCATCTAACATGAAATTCCAATGCATAGAACTTATTTAAAACCCGGGGTAACCCGGTCGTTACTACAAATTCACTACTTGTTATAGTCAATACTTACATTCACAATCAATCTCTAAGTAGCCATACTTAGTTTCAATGGTCCGGTTAACTTAAATTATTCCTTTCCAGCCTATTAATTACACATATCAAATCTACAAAGAATTATAGTAGATTTCAAATCGAAGTGGTTTTGGGCATTTACTGATACCCGACCCCGGTCTCTTCGAATCTCAAATCATCTTAACCCAAATTATTCAAATGTAATACAATTCAAACTTTAAATATAAGATGTCACTTTTATCACAGCAATTCATCATTGATGGATAACCACATTTATTACTGTCCACTCAAACATATCGTATCACAAAACATTTCATATTAGAGATATCAACCAATTCAAGGCATTGAACATCATTCAATCATTAATAAGCAAGATTATTCACTCCCAAAATTAATTTAATTTATCTCTATTTAAATTAATTACTAATCTTAGTCACTTTGATTATCCTTACTTAACATTAATTAATTTCAAAATAATTAATTAATCAATCTCAAATTATTCACCTTGATTAATCTTCCTTGATTAATTATTCCTTAATTACATTTAGTAACTAGACTTTAATTAATTACAGAAATTAATTATCCTTAAACCCTTTACATTGATTAATCTTTAATTAATTTCATTATTTATATCATAATTAATTACATTATTTATATTAATTAATCAGTTATTAATCACTTACCTTTAACTAATTAAACCTTAATTAATTAATTAATTACACTAAGTAATTACTTCTTAATTACTTCCATTTAATTAACCTCAAATTACTTTCATTAATCAATCACTAATTACTTTTATTAAGTAATTTTCTTTTAATTAATGACCTTCATTAATTAACCATTAATTAATCACATTCATTAATTGATGTTAATCAGTCACTTTCATTAATTAATCAATCCTTTAATTAATCACATTTATTAATTAATCTTAATTAATCACATTTATTAAATAATCTTAATTTATCACATTCATTAATTAATCTTTAAACTACCTATCATTTTCTTTTTAAAAACTGTTTTAGTTTTTAATTATAGATTTAAAACAAATCTGGTTATAACTTCCTAAAACTTAAAAGCCAAACAATCCTCAAACTACTCGAGCAATCCCTCCATGTAACTCACGCTCCCTCTCCTTCAAGTCGAATACGAGAAGAACATTGAGCCTCACCTGATCCAGACCTATCTTCCTCAAATCCAGAAACTCAAACCCAAGACCTGGCACTCATGGGCATGTGCACCACTCCACGGTGATGCTCCGGCCAGCGAGACTGGCTCCGATAGGTCGACCAAGACCTATACCCTCAATTTCGACCACCTAGGCATCCACCACAAACCCAAATCAAATTCGAGCGCTCAAGGTCAAATTGGAACCAAAACATCATCGAAAAACTATTAATCACCGACGATCCTATCCACCAGGAACCACGCCGCCTCGACCAAAGCCTTGCCTTGACCTCCAGTGTCGATTCCCCCAATCGCGATCATCTCCAATCCTCCCTAGCCTACGCCGTTGCCTCGATAGTAACCACGACCAAAACACACCGAAAACCCTAGCTCAAACTCCCCCGGCCACTACGATCACTAGAAAAATCCACCTCCATTTTTCCAGAGAACCTCACCACATTGGCCACCTTTAGACCAAACGTCATCCAACTCGATCACGCCGATCACCGGAATTCTACAAATTCCCAAATCTCGTCCATCTCGAGATAACTCACTGAATACTTACCTAAAAATTATTTTTTAAATTCCTAAATTCAACATTTACTATCACAAATCTATTTATGGATTCAATTCAGGAATTTAACACCTTTGTTTTTCCCAATTTCAAAAGTTCACTGTCCTTTTTATAAATTTTGAGATAATTACTTAATACAAATTCCTGAATCTATTTTTAAAATTTATATTATACTACCATCATCATTTTTATTCAAAGATCAAGACTTAAATTTGAGTGTAATAGGATATTTGAAATTTTTGTTGTTGTCCTGTTTAGACAGAGATCATCACAGAATCCAAATATACACATACAAGCATAGATATTCATATTCACAGAGCCATTTAATCATATTTATAGAGCAAAGAACATTCATGCAAATATACTATAACATTCCATATAAATTTATCACAGGCATCGAGTAAAATTTTGATTTAAAACTGTTTTTAAATCTAAATGTTTACTCACCTTGCATTATTTGGACACTGGGGTTTGGAAGTTGCCTGATCTTTTTATGTAGCTTGATTTAATTGGTTTTTGAGATAACTTGTTTGATTGCTTGCTTTAAACTGAGATGATGTTGCTTTTAAAATTTGAGATGGATTTCTTTGATCTACTTAGATGTTCCAGGTAGATGATTGCTTGATTAAGCCTTTGTTTTTTATTTTTGTTTCAACCATCTCTCTGGTTTGTAAAGAAGTGTGCAGGTTTTGTTCTTCCCCCTTTTTTTAGGTTTAAATGTTCGATTTGTCAAAATTTGCCTCAGATCTGATGGCTTGTTTCTTTGTTTTGAAAGTGGGAAGATAGAAAAAGGAATGAAGAGAAGAGTATATGTTTATATAAGTTTAAATTAGGTTTATGAAAAATAAAAAATAAAAAAAATAAGAATTTGACACTTGTCTCTTACCTTATCTATTTGACTAACACATATCATTAAGATAGTTTAATAAGTCAACACTTGTAACTTACATGCATAAATAAATTTTAAATTTTTTTATAAAGATTTTATAATTAACTTTCTAATTTATAAATACATGTCTTAATTTATATAAATAAATTTCTTTAAAAAGAAAATAATATAAAATAATTTATGTTCTAAATAAAATCAAATACATTTTAAAACCAAAGTATAATTTAAAAAGAAAATATCTTTTGAATTTCAAATTTAAATATCCAAATTCAAATTCAAATTCAAATCTAATTTGAAAATCAATTTGATATATACATACGTTTAAACAAACACAAATTCAATTTGTATATAATAATTCTATTTAAAATCTATATATATACTTATAAAGGAGATTATCACATTTATTTGTTCAATCTATAAATCAATATTTTCAATAGTTAAATCAGATAATTATCTGATGCTTGAAAATCCGGGTTATCACAGAAAGAGAAAAAAAGAGCCACAATCAAAAATTAAAAAAAAAGAATCAACGCGAGCGAGGATCGAGCATCAAGGTGGAGGCTACGACGGCATCGTGCATGCGGCAGCAAAGGATTAGAGCTCGCATTCGTCCGTTAGGGTTAGGGTTAGGATTTGATCAGGCGAACATGGGTGAAGGGCGTGGTCGTGGCATCTAGAGAGCATGACGTGCTAAGGCGGTGAGAAGCTTCGGGTATTAGGTCTTCATCACGTGCGTGAGTTGATCGAAGGGTGCTAGAGGATGGCGTGGTGGCTGGGTAGGGTAGTGCGCGTTGAGGTTGTCACATGAATTTAGGTTTTTGCGTTTTGGGAGAAGCTCGAACGAGGGAGAAGGTGCAGTAGTTGTTTTTTCTTTCTTCTATTCTGTTAAATTCAATTTAATTTATATCAAACACTAAAAAAATATTAAAACTTTTATTCAAAGTCTGATTCAGGTGAGACAAATTTCTTTGGAACCGTAATCGATAAGCTCTACGCTATGGAGCTGATTTCGTATTGATTTGGCTAGTTTGAATTTTTATGATTCAATTACAGGTTAGTGTTTTACGCTCACAATTGATTAAAAATAATTTTTGTGTAGTTAAATTAATATCGTGAAGTGATAGAAATTTATTGTTGTTGTTTGATAAGTTTAATCGACATTTAAATTGAAATCTGAATTGACTGATAGAAATTTAATTGACAGTTAAAATGAATTAGAATTTAACTGCCCGTAAAACACTCGATACTGATAATTAGGAAATTGTTGTGAATTTTATTAACTATTTGGATGTTTGTTTATGAATGATGCTATTGGTTGATGTTTGAATGCTATTTAATTTTGATATATCATATTATTTTCCTGTATATTAGTTACAATGTGAAAATTATAAGTTGAATTATTTTGATTAAGTTAAGAAATAGGTTGAAGTGATAAATACCGATGATATTTATTTTGGATTGACATGATATATATCCATTCCTGAAATAAAATTGAAATAATTGATTCACTTGGCCATAGGATAGGGAATTATATACGAACACCGGATTGGTTAAATTAAATGATTTTTAAATTTTAATTTAAAATTATTTAAATGATTAGTTTTAGAATAAAAATCGGATTTATGGAAATTGAATTATTTTCAGATTTGAGCTTGAAATATTGAAATTCAAATTTGGTAAACGAAATTGTTTAAATAATTAAATTTGAAATCTTTAAGATATAATCGAAATGTAACATGAATTGCAGAAATTGAATTGTTTTAAAAGATTGAACTTTTATTCAAACTTTGACTTACTCCTACTTGTTCCTGCAGATGTAAAATAATCCGAAACGTAGATAATCAATAAGGTTAAATAAGAAAAATAGAATAATAAGAAGAGAAGAAGAAAACAAAATGCAGAATCACACAGCGGAAACGATAAAATATAATAATCAAATAAACAATTCATGAAGTTGTTTATTATACATTTGATTTTAATCTATACACATTTATCAGAGTTATAAATATACAGCAAGGAGAAATAATCAATACAGTAGAATAGCATGATACATGGTATAATAATAATAGTAATACACCAAAACTCCATATTCGTCCTTCAAAGAATAGTCTTCAATACACTGAAAAACTTAAGACTGACCCGAGTATAATGAAAAAGACAAAACACTCGAGTCAGGACTAAAATACTCTTATGTAAGTCAAAACAATATCACAAATATGAGTGTAATACTTTTAAGGATCTGTTAAACTATTTATATATTATAGTATACGCTATAATAGATAAAGCTTGTCGGTAAAATAAATATCAAAATAGCGTTAAGGCTTTACATTGATCCACCTTAACCCATTTTTACAGTTCTAAATCAATGTCGTAATGGGCTCGTATATGGATAAATATGACAAGGCACTTGAGGCAATGCCCAAGGTAGGATTCTACCAGTTTACCCTTTCTGGCTGGTCATAGCCCATCCGTGGCCGACCGCGATAATCAATCCAAACGAACATTAGGTGCACCCATCGAATATGAAATCACAATAGTAATACGAGGGATCAACATCGCTAGAGGTAGCTAGCCTCAATGGCCAAACATAGGCTCATGTTTTAGTCATTTTAATTATGACACAAGTATCAAGGCTATCCATCATCGTTCTCTTACTTCATTCCAGTAAATGTCACCAATTCAACCACTACATTCTGGATATCATCCACTGCATACATGGTTGTTAAATTGGTTTCAATATTGACAGAGAGTATGCAATAAGAGACCCCGGTCTCTTTAGCAACCAAACGTCATTTTACACACCAGTTGGTACTTTTACATTTCGAAAACAATGTACTTGATATCAAAATATCATATTCGCTTCAAAAATCAAAACCATTTCAAAATCATCATATTTACTTAAAAATCATATCAATTTCGAAATCATCGTATTTACTCAAAAAAATGTCAATTCAACTCAATATATCAATTTCACTTCAAAACTTGATTCGAACTACAGTTTTGGTTAGAATTCACTTTAACCCAATTCGCATCTAAATCCAAGATTTAAATATAAACATTCTACCTTTAACCAGTTTCGATTTTAGAAAATAGTTTTAAAATAGTTAAACAGTTTAATAGAAAATAGTTTGAGAAATAAAATAGTTTATATGGTAAAATAGTTGGGAAAATAAAAATAGTTTGAATATTTAAGGAAAATAGATTTGAAATAGTTTATACTAAAATAATTTATTTAAAATTAGTTTCCAAGCCAAACTGAATCAAATTCCAAAATTTTCAATCCAAATCAATTTCCATTTTGATTTACTCGATTCAATTTCGATTTCAAGTCGAATTTAAATTTCAATTGCAAATTAATTTCAACTCCAATCCCAAATTTTAAACCATTTCGATTTATATCAATTCCGAGTCCATTTCCAATTGTCAATTCAAAACACTTAAATCAAATTCTCTTCAATATCCAATCTAAAATCCAAATTTTTAAATATGATTTGAATCCGAGCTAAATTTCAAAATATCGTTTTATCAATTTTAATTAGCAATATTCAAAGTTCGAATAAAAATCCAATCTTTAAAACAATCGGCTTCTGAAATTCAAATCATATTTTGATTATAGCTTCGAATTCTCAAATTTGATTATTTAAATCATTTTATTTATCAAATTTAAACTTCATCATTTCGAGCTCTGATTCAAAATAATTCATTTTCCATAAATTTGATTTTTTTCCATAAAATCATTTCATTTAAATTATTTCAAAATAGCTTTAAAATCATTTAATTTAACCAACCTGATATCTGTATATAATTCTCTATCCTATGATCAAGTGAATAAATTATTTCAATTTAATTTCAAGAATGGATATATATCATTTCAATCCAAATAGATGTCATAGGTATATATCTTTTCAACCTATTTCCAAATTTATTCGAAATAATTCAGTTTACAGTTTTATATGCAATAAACAATATACAGGATGGTAGCATGATATATCAAAATAAATAAACAGCCAATATCGACCAATAGCGTCCATCACAACCAATCAACCATAAAGCCAATAACATTCACAAATTCCAATTTTTTACCATATTGGGTAATATGCTTCCAATTAAATTTAAATTTATTTAACGATCAATTTAAATTCTATCAATTAATTCATATGACAATTAAACCTACCAAATAACAGCCTATAAATTTCATATCACTTCAGAATACAAATATAACTAACAAAAAATTAGTTTAGTCAATTGTGAGCGTATAAACACTCACCTTCTATTTTACTCCAAGCCATAGACAACGACGGTACGAATCCCCTGAAACTCGTTGCACTTGAACGGATCTCGTATGCACAAATTACGAATTAATTAGCTTAAACAATATAATTAACATATAAACTAACTAATCAATAACAAATAAAAAAAGCAACCTGACCTATCTTCGCCCAATCGCGGTCTCGTTCATATTCTTTTTTTTACGAACGCCTCAGCCCTTCACAACATCGCCGAATTGTCACCCATCGACTGCCACTCTACAGTTGTCGTCGTCGGCCTGTGCCGCTCGTCCCTAGTCGTGCCCATCCGGCCTCCATTATCGTCGCCGCTGCCACGCTATTATGTCTCAATCGCGTTCGCGATAGTCAAATGCCAGAACCCTAAATAGATCTGCCTCGCCTAAACCCTAGGCGTCTTCCCATCACCGACACCTTCAGATGTCGCCTCCCCCACAATTGAGAGCTCCGATGTAAGATGGTCGCCATTTGCATCATTTCTTCAATCAGTTATGGGTTCCTTCGTCTTTTTTTATTTTTATTTGGAGTTGATCTGATTTTTTTCTTTTGATCGATATACTTTTTTTCTGCTTTTGTTTTCTTCATTTAGATGGCAAATTCGAAAATGAGGGAAGGGTAATTGGAAAACGTAAGAGGGCGGCCCGTGCACTATTGTTGACGTGGAAGAGAATATATAATATATTATATTTGAAAATATCCGACCAAATGCCAACGAAATTTCGAACACCAAATGACGAGTGCCGCCTGACATTTATAATGTTTTATCCTTATTTCGAACATAATAGAACTAGTCCCGAGGTCTAATTCAATCGTATAGGGAAGATAGCTTTTCAAAGTCGATTATTTTAATTAAATTCGTAAGTGAATTTCTACGCGTTTCAAGTTAGTAAGGCCAAACGACAAGTCTGATTGCTACGAAACTTGAAACCATATAATAACTCATCATTACGGATCCGATGAAACTGATTTCGTCGAAATCCGAGGCAATGGCCAAAATGACTATTTTAACTCGTTGATTAAAATATCTCCAATTTTAAATGTTAACTATCTTCATTCATATTTAAATAAAATTTGAATCGATTTTATATACCATTTTAGTTATGTTAATCTATAATTCAATTATTCAAATAATCTTCTATATTAAATTTAAACAATTTAAATTATCCAATAAATTAATATTAACGAATCATTATAATTTACCCATATCTATCCAAAAATTTCATTATATTTAATAACTTACAATAGTCAAAAGTACAGATCGTTACAAATTTAGGGTTCAGATTTGAAGTTGTTGTGAACAAAATTCCCCAAGGAATATATCAAATCCAACATATACTGTACATCTACTAAAATGAGAAAAACTAAGGTTTCCACTCACCGATAATTCTCAGCTTTCTCCTTTGGATTTGAGTAGGCATACTTCTCTTTTCCCTTTTCGGACCTTTTTTTTGTAAAATATATTATAGTTGGATTGTCTATGAATTAGATTCAGAATTTCAGGGATTAGAGGAGAATATTAGAAACTGAATATTAACATATTGAATCCCTTATCTGAAAGTCCCAAGAAATTTCTAATTCGTGTGGAAAAAAGAGAGTAATAGAGCTTCAGTTATGTTTCCAAAAAATTTGTAAATAAAAGTAAGAGTGCTGGACTTTTATTTGTAATGGTTCCAGGCCTAAATAACCCTAGCCCCGCAACTCCCACTAGTCGACCGCCCTTCCGCAAGCAGTCGACCGGTCCAAGGAAGGCAGTTGACCAGTAGTTGGTATTTGGCAACATATTTATTGTTATTTTAATGTTTTATTTAATTCCTTAGGTAATTTCAACATTAGTGTTTATTTTATTATTCTCCATAAACCCATTTCTGATCAACGTTAATTTTTAAATTTGAAATTCTTAACAATAGTTATAAATTTGAATTTGAATTCCATTTGAATTCGAAAACTTTAAATGTCAATAACTTTTCTGTTTGAGCTCTGATTATAAAAATTTATATATACAAATTGATCAGAAAATTACCACGAATGCAATGGCATAACTTCCATACCCAAATTTCTACTTTTAGCCTTATTATTAATTAATTATTTCTTATTAATTTTTATGGGATGTTATACAGCCAATACTACACTGAAGATATGGATATTGGGCTACCCAAAAAGTATCAAAAAATCATGCACGTTAATAAAAAACGAAAATGCAGGACCCGACTACCCCGTCAAAATGCAATAATCTGCACCACAAACGGAGCAAATTTTTCTAAGAGCATGATAAAGCGCAAACGCTAAAATAAAGTTAAAAACATGAAGTGAACTCAGAATTAGGAGATGTGAAAAAGTTAAGAAAAAGCAACGCATGATGTATATAAATAAAGAAATAGCTTAGGTATATACACAAAGCTCAAGAGATAAACACACAAATCTTTACACTCTACTGAACTCCCTCATAAGTCATTATGAAATACAAGATAAAAACATTTAAAAAAATTCTTAAAACCCATGAATTACTAAGACACACCCTAGTCAAACCCTAAGTCCTCCACTGATAGGAGCCTCTTTCTTCTATGGGAAGTTTGGGCAGTAGAGGTTGGGGAATCTCAGTAAGGACATTACTGATTGAAGAACACCAGGGTGCGCTAACAGATGGTGGCCTTGGATTATAATTGGCACCTACCCATGGATTCCATATATCTTGCGTCTTAAAAACATAATTGTCGTGGTTATATGAAAAAGCTCAAATGAATTTTAGCAAGATATGATTACAAAAGTCAAACACGTGTAACATAACTATGTTAGTCATAACACACCTAACCTTCTCCAGATGAAGTTTCTTAGCTAAGGTGGCTTGTATAGAATTGGAAATCATAGGAAAAGAGGACGAGGACGTGAAGTAGCCAAAGCTAAGGATGCACAATAGAAGTTGATCCATATACTTGGTTTTCAAGTTCGTTTATACCCTCAATAGCAATCGTCGCACCCAATCTAGATCATCAAACACTTTCGCTTTTGTCTTGTTAGAATTCTTTGAAAATGCACCAAATAACTTAAATGTAGGAGAGCGCCCTTCCACTTTTGTTTCTTTGTTATAAATTTTTGACTTTTTTATAAACAACCTTCAATTCGTCTACATTAGCTTGGTGGTAGGCTATCACCTCCTTTTTCTTTCATAAGCCACTTTGCTATTCAAACCTAGGGGAGGTACGAGAACTACTCCAGTGTAGATATCTTAGGAGAAGCAAAATCATTTTGGGGTTTCTTTTATTTGTTAAATTGTTTAGCAACTCGTTGGGACGGCTCCTCAAAGGTATTCTCATGTTTCTTGATCTGAACTTCATACAAGGCAGCATACATCCTTTCTGCTCCTTTCATCAATTTTTATAAATTAGCCACTTTCTCTTGTGAAGATTCCAACTTGGTTTCAAGCCCCTATAACTTTTTGTTCGTGACAGCCAAGCTGGGTTGATGATCGGTTAAGCAATTATATTAGCAAATTAAAGCTTTCTTTGCCTCTTGAATTTCATGCATTAAGTTCTTGATATTAACAAGCATCCTCTCTCTTTCAAAATCAAACCCATCAGGATCATAACCTGTAAGCTCTAACTTGTCGTCCACATTTTAATGCACCTCGGAAACACTAACTTAAGCTAGGCCATCCATTGGCGAATACCTAGTTGTGCATCACATGAGAGAATAAATAATTAAACAAGGATAAGTAAAAAAGGAATGCATGGATAAAATAATCTATTTATTTAAATATACAATGCCACACAAAACACATCACACATATTACTACAACTACCTACGGCTAAGTCTATTTTAAACCACAATAAATGATGATGCCTTAAGAAAGCAGTTCATCCCTTAAAGATGGACCCCATTTGCATAGTACAAAAATTGTAATATGTGTCTGTCTCATGGATAACTTGCTTAATTTTGAATAGAAACCGTTGAGATTCCTGCTTTAGTAGTGCAATAATCATTTCAAGTTCATTTTCCCTTCTGTATGTGAGGGTGGTTCTCTTTGATAATCTCTCCACAACTTGTTTTTCTAAAAGCTTGACATATTCTCTTAAATGTTGAGCTAAACCATCTTCTTTAAGTGGATTTAATAAATGGGATTTGGCAACACTTACAATTTCTACCTAAAAGGAAAGAGCATCCTAAAAGGAAAGAGCATGGATCTTATTTTACAAAAACAAACATTGTCGTGTTTCAATAAATGCATCAATAAATATTAATAATTATGATGATGATGTTCGGTAGAAAAACTAAGGCAAACATATAAAGCCCAACTCTAATGCAGTAATTATAGAAAAGTGTTCATAAAAAATAACCACCTTAACAACTAAAAATATAGCCATATGGAGAAGATAACATAAAATATATATAATTCACTCGTTATGCTTAACACATGAAAGGATAAAGTGTTGATCTAGTAGTAACTATTTATGGAAGCGCACGTAGTTTCTACTGAAACTAGATGCACCGTTCAAGTAGAGCCATAGGAGGCTTCCTTCCTCACGTAATGAAGGGCAGAAAGTAGAGCCCAAAGAAGCAAGGCTACCATGTAGGAGAGTTAATGAATCTCGGAAACGTAAGATAACTTTATCAACGCCTTTAAAGAGGAGATGGATGAATCTATTGTAAGATTATGATTCTCCCTGATGTTTGCCTAGACAATAAACATCGATTCGATGGAGCTAAGCTGACAAGAGACCCATAACTACCAACATATGAATACAAACCTTATAAAGCCTAGGATACAGATAAAAAAAGGAAAGAGCATTGACGAAGTTCAAAGGGCTACTTCATCCGGGGCCTTAGTGGTATGACCAAAAGTAGTGTTATGCGCAGTAGGAGAGGTATCCTCAAAGTTAGAGTCGTCAGATATCTCCTAAACAGATGCTAATGGATTGGTGAAGTGGTAGCAGGCCCGGTTTTAGGGCTAGGCAGTCTAGGTGGCCGCATAGGGAAACCCCCCTCAACAGGGCAACCAGTGTTGGTGATGTCAAAAGCAAATGTAGAAAATATGAAGGATAGTAAATAATTTATTTATATTGATCTTTAGCTCGTCTGATAGGACAACCACAGCATTGATATTAATGGCGCAGGTTCGAATCTGAGAATAATTGGTGTTAAAGTCAATTTTCTTTTCACATGTAAAGTCTTTTTTTTCCCACTGGTTGCCTAGGGCAACCAGAACTGCAGAGCCGGCTCTGAGCAGTAGCACCGCTGCGTTCCTTAACCCATGAAGTACGGGAGTGGTCTTGCGTATGTCGGACAAGCTCAGGGTTATTTAAAAAGTAAAAACTTCAAACTCACCTCTACATCGGTATCATCGAGAAGCTCTGCATAAAATTGTCGTTTAACTTGCATGCATATCTAATAAAGAATATTGAAAGCGGTAGACTCAACGTCCCTCTTCATCGTTGACAATTTTCTTTCCAGTTGTTCCAACCCTGCATTTTTATCCTCTATTTCAATAAGCATGTCCTCTGCCTTCGTAGCACACGACTCTATCTCTGTAAATTTTTCGTTGAGTTCCACTGACTACCTCTTATAATCTGCCTCTCTTCGGTCTCTAGCTTCATTGCCAAAAGTAGTAGCATTCAAATCCCACTTGAACTTTGGAACCTTAATCTGAGCACTAGCCAATGCAGGCTTGGAAGTTTCAACTCGATTATGCACCTCCATGTACAGCACGTATCCCTACAAAAATTAATGAAGTGGACATATAATTTTTTCCTAAATGTACATAATAATTAGTAATGCTACAAGCAAATCATCACTAAAATTTCAATAGCGTCACGTCAAATTATTACATGGGACAAGCTCTTTAAAGACATTGGAAAACTTCCACAGTAGGCAGCCCTAGAGCTTCACAAGTGAGAATCGAAATGTCATCAACCATGATACGTCTTATTTTCTCAACTAGGGCAGAAGTAGCACTACCTTCAGGAAGAGGTAAGAAATGGTTGGAAGTTGGAAGTATAGAGAGAGACTGCATGGATATGGCAGCAGCAGTGGAAGAGTATGCAGGTGGGGGAAGGTGAGGAAGTTTAAGTGTAGAGGATTTACTCCCACAATCTAGTATAGTAGGACCGTCCTTTTCGCCTCTCCTTTTCTTGTTTTTACCGCCATTTTTCTTTGTCGTAAAGCGTCATGTATCTTTGGCATTGTACCTACGTAATTTAAATAACAACACAACTAAGTAAATGTGAGCCCATGTGATGAGAAAGACTTAATAATTAAAAAATAAAAATCATTCAGATACACACGAATGCATGCCTAAATCACAATACAAGTGTAATAATATTTGCACGTAACCAAAAAGTAACTGTAAGGCAATGAACACCGAATGTGAAAAATAATGTTGTTGGTGTATGAAGCCGTGCTTACACAGTAATGATTCAGTAAAAACATTAAAAGTGTTGTGGATATCTTTGCCAAGCCCAAGTGCTTTTGCTCTAGGCACCAAAAATAATCCACGATCAATGCTGGAGAATTCAGGAAAATTAACTCAAGAAGTGCACACAAGTCAGCATAGGAAAGAGGATAATAGAAGTTGAGAGGAGAAGATAAAGATAATACCAGGGGTTTGAAAGGAAGGATAAAACCGTCTTATTTAGAAACATAGAAATACCGGTCAGCCCACCTTTGGGTCTTATGGAAAGAAATAGAGAACGGAAATTTCATGGCTTGAACGTAGCGAAATCCATCGCACCCTAAAGTAATACACTTGCAAATCGAGTATAAGAAGAGCATCTCTTGGCAAGTAGGTGTAGGTAAGGCTCAGCGTATAAATGTAGGCGTGTGTTAAAAGGAAATAGGAAACAGGAGCTATTTGGATAGGATATTAACCCATGGTGGCTAACCACTCTTTGAAGATTGGATGGGAAGAAGATAAAGTCCACATCTAGTGTGTTCAAAAGATAAAGAGATGTCCCCTCTAGAGATAGATTAATAAGCCTAGAAGGGGTGGGAATTCTAAATGCATAATTGATAATTCCAAAATGGCTTAAAATCCCACTAACTTGACTTTGTTCGTAGATAGTCAATTCAATAAGGGGATTAGATTCCGGTCGAAAGTGCTACAAAGTCATTAATAGCCATAGACAACTAAAAATGAGGGGAAGAGAAAAGGAAACAAACTGAAAAGATATTTCGAAAAATCAGTCACCAAGGATGAGGAAATCCAATATCAAATCCAAAAAAAAAAAAACCAATTCAATTCATAGTCATCCTATTAAACAATTGATCAAAAAGGCTTGTAGAAGTATTCCACTCTAACAACTTGAGGCATGTATATGTATCTGCATATATATCAAAAAGGCTTTTAGAAGTATTCCACTCTAACAACTTGAGGCATGTATATGTATCTGCATATATAACAAAAAAAATATAAGAATACATCTCACGGTTCAAAAGATTTGTGATTCGAAACAAGAAGATTGAATGAAAGAAAATGATGATTCTTGGAGTAAAAGTTCTTAAGTAAGTAAAAGGGAAAATGGGAAAGAAGAGGAATAACATATGTAGTTTCGTTAGAAGAATTTCAGCCCTAGAATCCAAATGGAATTAAAATATGTGACAGTTGGATATTAATGATGACAACAATATTTGCTAAAAACAAAGTGGGTTTCTCGGGATACGAAACGATTCACCTAAAAGCGTTCGAAAGAAAGAGGCCACTCACATTGAGACATGTGCAAGGAACATTAAATGCAAGAATGATTGATTAGAGGGTTCAAAAACCTGGGTACACAATTACAAGTCTACCCTAAGAAGTATTAGCGCAGATTTGAGGGTAGGTGTTATACCCATTTTTATCTCCTTTGTAAATATGTAATGTTGGTTCAGATATATATAGTTAGAGGAATGCACGACCCCATAAGAAAATAAGGAGAAAACTTAACTAGACAGGCTGTAAGATGTCGCATGGTGTCGATTTAACATAACAAAGACCGAATGGATCAGAGTACACATTGTTATCTTTGAACAAGAACATGTCGCTGATAATATATCATGGCTGCGTAGAGATAAAGATGCAGTACCCATAAACCATAGTCCTATAAAACAATGTAGCCATGGATTCTATGCACAATAGGTTGACATCTAACAAGCTCACAAATGGAGGATGATATGGTGCAACTAAAGCAAGCCTAATCGGAGTTGGGTAGTGCCAAAATCATCAAACGGGATTATGACGCCATCATCAAAAGTGATTGTGTCACAGACATATCGGACTGTGCTAAGACCACCAAATAGGACTGCACTACCACCGTCAAAAAGGATTGCACTACGTTCAATGAAAGAGACTGCACTGCCTTCTACAAGTATGACTGGTTAACAATAAATAAAAATATTTCGCCATAGTTAGGATGATAACATGTATGACACCAGCAAAAGTTATGAAGAACTACAAAAAATATCCAATAGAGCATAAAATCATACATAGTTCCAACAGATAACTTCACAACAAATTCAAATCTCCCGCCTAAAACCAAATTCAAAGTTCCCGCCTATAATAAATCTTCCCAAATGTGCCTGCTTTAGCAATCCATGCATGATTGGTTAAACACACAGATAAACAACATATGACAATATCTAATGGTAGAGGAGGATTGTAAGAAGATGCCATCAACAATCCTCTTGACACCATTTTCTTTACTATAAAGGTAAAAACACTATAGCGGAAAAGGGGATGGATTTTTGACTGTTTCTATGAATTATATACTAAAAATGTTTGTTCTCTCTACCATTAAAGCTTGTAGTAAGAATAATATAAGAGAAAAGGTATTAAACCACGAACATAGGATTCTTTAACATTTGAATCGTGTAAATCTGTGTCTTTTATATTTTTGCACTTATTCACCGTGTTTTCGGTACTGGATTTTTTTAATTTCGATTGAATTGATAGTTAAATTGAAATTGACATTTTTAATAAACATTTAAATTGCATCTACATAATTATTAAGTTTAAGTGACTTAATTATTTTATTTCAATGCAAATTTGATATCAATTAAGTTTTGATTCCTAATTATGGAAGCATTCGGCACCGTAATCTACTACTTAAAATAAAGAACAGGATTTCCAGATATGCTGATGTGGCCTCCTCATTTTTCTTCATTTCTCCCTTCTCCACTTCTCAACCCCAAAACCAGTATGTTGCTTCTATATTACAAATAGATAAATAAACTAACGCCATCCTAAATATTCCACGCCCAATGTCTAATAACTTCACAACGGTTGATTTTATACTGCCACTCATCTCTAATTTTGTTCAAATTCCTTTTTTGAACTACCTTCTCTAATATCGTTCAAAGCCACAATAGTCACATTTCACTCAAATTCATGGTAATTAAAATAACCATCCCTACACCATCATCAAATCATCTAGCGGTTGGATTTGAGTTTCATTTCTTCCTTCTGGTATATCGAGTTAAGTTCCTAATTGATGAACTTTTTGTGCTGGTAAATTTTTGCTCTCATTTGTTTTCAAATGGAAGAAATTTGACCTTTTACTTTCATTTGATTTGATAGTTAACCATGTTGCTTGCATTTATATGTTTTTAGTTCCAATTTTCTTATGACGATCCTACAATTTCATCTATGGTTCACTTACCTCTGCACGATTTTGTGCATATATGGTGTTTGTTATATTACCTAATTCATGTTCATTATTGCAATAAGTAGGATATATTTTCAAGTTTCATTGAATTCATGTTGATAGATTAGTTTGGAAAAGCAACATCTCCCATTGATTCTTCAAACCAGAATGGATATTATGGTAACATTAAAATCAAAAGAGGCACCACTTTTGATGTAGGCATTTTATCATTTCGTTTTTAAAAAATTGAGTTCTGCAAATTCTAATTTTATCAAAGTATATTCCCACTATAATGTTACATGAAAATCAAGAGAAGTAAAAATTTTGATGTAAAAATTTTACTTCTTGGAACATGTTGTACTTATTTGACTGGTGAAAAAACACCACCTTAAATTATCTATAGCAGATCAAGAATTTTTGTTGAATTAGTACATTTAAATGGATCTGTTTGAATTTTACTGGATGCCTCATTCTCAAATGATAGGTTATGGTCATTTCTTATGTCTGTCTGTATGTAACTGTAACAGCAAGGCAATAACCCTCTCATGCCTTACCTTATAACCCTTTCATGCCTTACCTTTAGCTTTCGGTGAACATTTTACCCGAACTATTACAATAATGCAGACTATATATTTTCAATTGCTAATACCTTTTCTAAGTTTTATAGGTTTCTCTTACAAGAAGCATTGAATTTGGTTTATAATAAAAAAGTTGCAGCACCTTAAATTTAAGATCTTCTTCAAATTGGTACTTGTATGGATTAAGCATGTTACACCATGTACAAAGATAACAATAGCTTTTGTTAATTATACAAAGATAATGATATATATTGTGTGAGTTGATATAAATATAGAGATGACTAAATTTGGATCTTCTTGAAAATTCTAAATCCTTTGAAGTCATAATTAAATATGAGTCATCGGGGTTAAGGTTCATGTTGGTGTAAAAAAAATAATTTTAGGTGTCTCATAAACAACTGGATCTTAGGTGTCCTTGAACTAAATATTATTGCTTGCCTATATTTGAGCTATATATAGCTCAACATTGTTACTAAATTGTGGTTCATCATGTACGGGCTGTGATTTCCACCTTTTTTATTCTACAAAAATCTTTTCCTTGGCGTATCGCATCAACCAAATTCATAAGCCGAGAACATATAAAACATAATAACTTAAAATTTCTCCTCTTTCCTTTCTATAAGAATAATTTGCGAGATACTACAGTACATAAACTTTATGGATCTAATATTTCTACAATTTAATAAGATAGTCTACATTGAACTAATTTAATTCCTTGTGTATTTCAAGTGTCCATAATAAACATACTAAGCTAGAGGACAACTTTCATCCATCATTGTGGAAATCAACATATATAAGACAAATAGTGGTAATGCATTTTTCTTTTTCACCTTATAAAGTACTATGTTGATATAAAAAATACTAAATTTGATTATAACGAAGAAATAATGTAGTTAGCAATCCATGATAAGAAGCAAGAGACAAAAAAGAATCTCTATGCATCTTATAATAGCTTAGAGGATCGCCTAAGATGAAATGAGAATAAAAAAAGAAAACCTGAATATCCTTCTAATATTTGCAGATGAAAAATTAAAACATAAAAAACATGACATGGTAAATAAGGAAAAAGTTAATACTAATGTTGAAGTATTTGAATCATTGCCCATTACATACCTGGAACAGTGATATTATTTTATTTTCTGTTTCAACTTAATGGTCTTTAATTAATGTCACTATAAACAACGTATTAGCATTAATAAGTTGGCTATGGTAAATTGATTTACTAATAAAAGTACTTAAAATTATCTATTTATTGTCAAAGACCACTAGCTCAAGTGGTAAGATCTTTAGATTTTCGTTCTAGATGCCTTGGGATCGATTCTACTTTACTTGAATTAAGTATCACTCTTAGTCTTCAAATAAATAAATAAACTCCTTATTTATTTTTAAATATTTTGAGTTCTTTCTTAAGTGGAAAGTTAGAGAAGCATCTTGATTATGCTAAAAAGGCATATCATTAGTTAATGTTTTAATTCCACAATTTTTCTTGCTTTAACATGAAATTACTTTGCGCATATTTAGTTGGTTGATAAATAATGGATATGATTTAATTAAATTATTGCTCATAAATAATTATTTTATGTTTCTTAGATATAACTTTCGTTTAATTAGAAAAAACAATGCCAATGATATACAATCAACTTATTATATTACCTTGGCTTTATGTATACATACAATCCCCCATTATGGCATGTAGGTTTACTGGCTATCTTATTCAAAAGCGTTATATTTTATTAGAAAATTTGAATGTGTCTTATGCAATGATGAATGCTAATGTATTTGTAGTTTTATGATTTGCTTCATGGTTATCAAACATAAAATATTGTTGTTTGAATAGGTAAATAAAGTATTTATATAGTTTAATTCTTTCCATTAATATTGTAGTTTGTGTGCTAGTGATATAACCAAGTAGGAGATGAAGAATTGGAAAATAGTTTACAAAATTTTATTACAAAATGATTTATTTTGAATTTTTCCTTATCCATCTTAGTATATAAATCAATAAACACAGTAAACATAGGTACGAAGAGCATGGGGTTAACCTTCTAGAAGCACAGTGGACAATGGGGAGAAGGGAAGATTGATTCTTGATAGGACAATAAAGAGCCATGTGTTGAAGATGGATAGGACGAACATTGATTTGGAGTTGGAGATCAATAAGTCGAGTAGGTATTTGAGTTCACGTTCAGGAATGCCTTCCAGTTCACATTTACTTGGGATGAGCTGTTCAAAGATCCTACGGAGATTGATTTCTAACGTATCCATGTAGGTCGCACCAATCCAGCGCGTGTGTGGTGGTTATGCATGTCTTCTCTCCCCTTAACAAAGCAAAAATTTGGAACCCCTAAGACCCCAACTCCTTCATAAGAGACTTATACTTAAACAAGTATGGTCACCAATGTACTAAGATGTGGGACTTTTTCTTTCCTTTCTTCCCTCTTCCCTTTCTTCTCTCTTCATTAAAACAAAACAATGGTTAAAACATGAAAATATCCAACATATTTTACTTGTGTTCTTTGATTTAAGATAATGTAGTAAGTAATGCCATTAGTATAAGCATGATAACATGTGAACTATATATTATTTACATTCCTTATTATACATCTCACATTTTTTTCCTTTGTTTGGGACTAAAATTTGTGTTTTTGAAATGTTAAGGCAAGAATTTAGTTTTGAAAAACATTAATTTTCCGTTTTGTTTGTAAAATATTAGTAAGTTTTTTGTAAGTTTAAGGTAAATATGGTATTTTGACAACAACTATCATTAGGACCACCTTCTTAATTGGTGACAAGATTTTATTGAATAGTATAGTTTTAGATGTTTTTCAACAAATCAACCATAGTATATATTCGTTAAGTAATAAAAGGACAGGTTTTTAGAATTGTAAATAGATGTAGTTATATCTTCAATAAGACTGAAATTAAAGTACACAATATGGTTTGTTTGATAGACAATGATTCAAAGTGTGTGTATCTGTGTAGACATTGTACATCATGTAAAGACTGATACATGAAAGAAGTGTATTTTTTAATCTTTGCCTAGTAATTGAACAAAAATTGTGGTGCATAATTATGGAATTTCCTTCTTTTAGTCCATTAGCATTTAACACCATACATTGTCTTTTTAAGGCTATCTAGTTTTGTCAAATGGACTACAACATCATTTAGTATATGCTATTATAAATGTTAAAATTTGAAAGTTTATAAACTATTTAGATCATATATTAGTAATGGAAATAATTTCCTATTTTCTTATCATACAAAACTAAGGCAACTACATGCAACAGTATGGCACGTATTACAGTGGCAAAGATGACAATAATTCTTATTATCTACATGAAAAATGATCAACATTAAATGGATAACGAGTTTTCATCTCTTTTAATTATATAGGAGTGGAAGTACCATTACCTTCATGTTAGGTTGGATGCAACATCCCAATTATTTTTTATACGTATTTATATTCGCTTCATATTTTACCTGCTTACTTTTTGTTCCTATTTATTAGAACATTAGCACATGGGACAAACAATATGTTATTCTGATGATTTATTTCTTCCAATATATTTATAATGTTCGGGTTATTTAATGTTATATGAAGCAGTAATGTGAGGAAAATAGAAGAATAAATAGGCTTATTGAAATAAATATTAAACTGAACAAACATTTCAAAATGTTCCCTACCTATATAAATTTACCTCGAGGTAAGGAGGCTTGTATCAGCGGATGGCTTTACTATACCATCCTCGAGCGTTTACGTGCCTACTGGATTCTCATGGGTTTGCAAAAAAACAAAAAAACATTTCAAAATGAAAACCATGATAATGATGACTATCAGTTTTGTTTGATGGATTTGAAAGAGAATCCAATAATTAGGTTCAACCTAACTTCCAATAATAATGAATAAATCAAACACAACAGTCTGAACTACATCGGTTTATTTTTCCATAGGTTCACCAGATAGGCAAATTGATGAGTTGCTTCCTATTCTCACCTTAAGGACGAAGATGAGGAAGAAGATAATGATTTAGCATGAGGTGCATGTAATCATTCTAACCTGAATCCTTTAAAGATGCAGTGTGGTGTAGTTTTCACATTTCCTCCACTATTCCATAGATGGACAACAGGGAAAAATGTTTTTAAAATCATAGCCATATCTAATAGTTTTTATTCCATTGTACTAATCTTCACAATGGATAGACTTTATATATGGAATGGAGTTAATATGAACTTACATCATTTACATTCCTAGATTTTAGTATAATAAGCTTGGTTGACAAATAAATTAGATATCATAGCTAATGTGGCTATTGACTTAAATGTTTTCCATTTCAATTTTTGTTTACATATATTCATACTTAAATAGTTTACTAGATCCAGAACTATGACTAAAAAGTGGGCCTATATGTTCCCAGGAGTTCACATGCACATGTCTCATATACTCCTAAACACCATCGAAACCAAACATAGTCCAAACAACTAAAACACTTTCTCCTCAACTGATCCACCATTTGTCCGTGTGTGTAGCACGAGTGTCAACCTGGTTAGTTCATACTTAAGTTGATGTTATGAGATGAAAAATCTCATTAACATTAGTAATAACAACAGCTATTGTTGACATTCCATGAAGAGCATAAACTCAACCACATCACGCAATTCTTTATATTCAAAATGGATTCCAAGTACTTTAGCAAGATACGATCTTAGTAATTATACTCGAAAGCATATGATTCATCAGCTACAAGTGAGTCCTCAAGAAGAAGCTCAATATTGTTATAATTGTATAAAGCAATGTTGAAAGGAAATGACTTCAACAAATTCAAATGTTAACATTAGTGGAGTAATTACGCTAATCAACATGCTTAAGTCCTTTCAGATTCTACTCGTAAGTTATCACATGATTTGACTTTGAGTTTTGGCATATTGATTTTGAAACTGAACTTCAAAATAGTGACTTAGAAGTGATTATTTGCGATAGTAACCAAAATGTATTGAAACTAGAGAGATAGATGGTTTATACATTTTTGGATATGATCCAAGAGCTGAATGGTATCCAACAAGCATCTAGAGGTCAAGTAAGTATTTTGGTACATTAGTCAAATATTTTGATTCCGATCAAAAAGCAAAGGAACCACCGCCTGTATAAAAGAAAATCAAAGGTACTAAATTATTTTAGAAGTAAACAACATAAAATGATTATTAACAATGTAATCGTATTAAAATTAGATTTTATTTTAGTTGTTTAATCATCGATGAAGGATTTGAAACAACATCTCTTATACTTGGTATAAGAGGATGTTGGGAATGACCCTATATATATATATATATATATATATATATATATATATATATATATATGCCATATTAAAATATTTAGTGTGTACTAGTTAAGCTAATATGAAATTTGAGGTAAAACCACTAAATGGTAGTAAAGAATATTTTTGAGTATCTGTGGAAAACTAAGGAATTATTTATGGAAACAATAAACTTCTTATGAAGGAGTGCTCGGAATGTACTTCATTAGTGACATTGAATATAGAAAGTCAAGCTTAAATTCATTTTCAACCTTAGTTAAGGGACATTAAGTTGAAAATGTTCCGAATTACAGGTTGTGCAGATTCAACTATAAAGGCTTAGTACATCATCTTGAATAATGCCAGAACAAAAGCAGCATATGTGCACAAATGTATAAGAAAGCCAATAGTGGTTCCTGCCATTGAAAATTAATGTATTATGATTGAAATAATGTAATATAGATTGCGATGGAACTTGATAAGAAGTCAAAATATGTTGTTCGTACTAAGCATGTGATAAAAGAATTTATCAGTAATGGGGAAGCATAATCAAAACGTAGATATAAGGAACTAATATCATAGATCCGTTCACTAAGGTCCGTTCTTACTCTAATTTAGGTAAAGTGGTTGAACTTATGAGCATGAGGCACCATGATCCATAATTGGCCCAAAAGTACAAGTGAGAGGTTGATAAAATTAAGGATATGCCCTAAGGTCAATTATTTAATTTATTATGTAATTTAATATTATAAAAGACTCTTGCTCGAAATGAACTAGGCTTTTGGTTTTATTTTCATTTTAAGTGTTGTTATATAGAGAAATAAATAATGTTAATAAACACATTAAACATATATTAGTAGAAAATTTTTAGGAGAAATATTTTATCGATTACAGTTATGAATGTGTTTGTATCAACATATAAATACATACATTTTAAATATTCTTAGTCAAGATATACCAAGAAGATGATATTGATACATCTATAGAGATTAGTGTTCATAACTCTCCCATACGGATGGTGAATCACTCATGACTATTTTGTTTGAAAAAAATCATTGAAAGACTCGGCAAGGGTCTTCTATAGGTTAATCCAAACAATGCAAAATAGAAGATCTCATGGTAACAATGTATAGTAGCCATCAGATTTGAGGGTACTAACAAACATAGGTGAATTTCAATTTCTTGCAACCATTTTGGATCTTATTGGGTCTATGAAGTCTAAATTGATTTAGATCTAATCCACATAAAATTTAAATTATTGTATTATTTAATGGATTAATAAAGGAGTTTTATAAGGTTATATATAGTATATAATGTGCACATGTGTATCATATACACATATACATGTATATGCATGTGTAACATATACAGTGTACATGGTTGAACATACATGTATCTAAGTGTTGGAATTTACACCACAATAGACATGTTAGCCCCTTTATATAGATATTTATTACCAATGATATAATATTAGTATAATATGAAACATATTTATAATATATATACACACATATACATATATTACTAGGAAATTAATTACACACACATATTCAAATGCATATAATTATTCATAGTTTAAATATAAAATAATTTTATCTTTCGAATGCACGTTTTAGATCGGCCTCTGCTGTCCTGTTCCACTATCTGATTGGATTCCACTTCCTCGTCCTCTTGTTAGGAATTGGGTCCCTAAGATTGCTCCACTGTGACGGCCCGCAAATCCATACCCTTTGAAACGACAATAAACCACATGTCCGACCCAAAAATCACAGACTAACGGAAAATCAGGAGAAAGAGAAGAAGAGAGAAGAAGAGAAGAGAAGAAAGAGAGAAGATAGAACCAAACAGAACAATGCAGAATCTCACATCGCAGCGGAAAATATATAATATCGTATCAATGATCATTACAAAACGGAAATTGTATATATATATATACATCAATCAGAGTTCAAAAATCAATCACTACTTATCAGCCTGCATAGTTATACTAACCTGTCCTTATAATTACCGATAATATACAACAACCAAGCAATGCAGCAGATAATCAATAATCAAAATAGATACGTGTATACGAAAATGAAGATCTCCAGCTCTCCTGCTGAAGCTCCAGTAGCACCAAATCTGAACCTGTAAAAGTACTCTGTCTGACCCGGGCATTGAAAGGAAAGAACGCCCGGATCAGTCTGGTAAACCAGCGTGAGAAACGCACTCAACTAAATTTATTAAATTACTAAATTTTTCCTTTATCAAAACAAAAGTATCTCGTAAGACATGTCCACACATAAACACAGACATGTTTTTATCTTACGATAACTAAAACATTTCATATCAAATCCTCTTATACTATAATAAAGTCTACTGCAAAAATAATATTAATCATAACCGAAATTGTTACATTGATTAAACTCTAGCATATAGTCGAAAATGGGTAATACAGTCAAAATGGCAGGTACGTAGTAGAGTTTGAATTTCCATACAAATGAATAGGTGAAAAGACTACCTTCCGGCAGTACATCTCTAGAAGATTGTACCGAGGACCATCATAAAGGATCCTCTACCAACACAAGACCGGCCCACATCTATAACTAGATGGTACCGAATATATCATCCTCTGGTCTTTATCGACCTTTACCGAGGGCCCTCATAGCATACAAACCACAATAATCAGATACACGATGTCATAACGTGTAAAGATATATCTAGAAGAGGATGACCGTACCCTACTTGGGAGTGACCCACTTAGCCTTGCCGCATCTAACCCTGTTTTGGACATTTTCGATTAATGAGGCCAGAGGTAACGATCACCTTACACATATCACTAAGCAACCTGCACAATTGTTGCATATACGTTGGTCCGAAGTGGTTTTCGGATAAATCGATCCTGGTCTTTTCACACCAACAACGCAAAAACATCAACCTCATACAGAAACTAAGTCTCATAGACTTATCATGTCTTCAACTTTCAACTTTCTATCCTTTGGGCCAAGAAGGAAGCTCGCTGGATTGGAGTAATACTCCGCACTACACGAATCAACATCCTCAACGCAGACGATAATCAAGCCTGCACAAAAGGCTACCTACTAAGTGTATGACTAAATAGTTCCCACATCGAGTCAAGGAACTAAAATGGCCAAATTTGATAGTCGGTTATTTAACTATCAAAATAAGCAGACAAATATTTAGCACAATAAGCAATCACTAGGCCATTTTAATTAATCTTTTATTAATTAAATCACTTGCCAAATATTCACTAAAATAATATATACTAAAAACCATTTCCATATACTTATTTAATAATAAGTAATTAACAAATCAGTTTATTTTCAACACTTAGAAAATATCCCATATACTTAAATCATGATTAAGTATACATTTTATTCTAATAAGGAAAACATTATTTTTAACATCTTTATTTTGGGTCAAAACGAATGTTGTGTAAAACATCCTAACGATAACCCAGAATCACTAGTATAGAGATTCGAAAATTAGGCAAATATATAAACCCCAATACTATACAAAACATTTCCTTTCGAAAATCATTTACTATAATAACAGTGTTACAGTCCATCGTTTCCTCATTTTTCGAAAACATGTATTTCAACAATGAATATTGAAATCTATGTACTTGATACTTAACAATTTTAAAAACATCTTCAAATATTTTAACTTCATTTATAAAATCACTTTTCCCAAACCATTCATTTAATTTCAAAACATTATTCACTGTCCAAAATCGTGAATATAGTTCATTTACCGAATCCAATATTTCTACATATTTATTAAAGATAATCCACTGTGCAAAATTGTGAATATACTTTATTTACCACATTCATTACTTCGACACATTTATTAAAGATAATCCACTGTCCAAAATCGTGAATATACTTCATTTACCACATTCATTACTACTGCACATTAAATTAAAGGATTATCCACTGTCCAAAATCGAGGATGAAATTCCTTTAATAAACTATAATGATTACCTTATCAAATTCAATTGGTTTCGGATTTATAAAACAATCACATTTATATTTTATAAAAACTTCTATTTCTAAATCTCCTTTATTAACCAATTCCATTTATATGCCAAAAATCCAAATTATAAGTTAATTACTTATAATTCTCTTAATTTCCAAAATCCATTCTTTTACAACTTCACAAATTATAAATCTTATTCACTTATAAGATTCATTTATACTTCATTTTAACACTTATAAAACTCATTTTATAATTCCAATATTTTAATTTATAAAATATCAATTTTATAAATCTTCTATATAAACCATTTATAATAAATCAAAAATCTAAATTTGAACTATTTACAAATAATCAACTTCATATTTCAAAAATCACATTCTGATTATATTTTACAGAAATCATAACTTTTATAACATAGAAATTATAACATTTATTTATTTAAAATAAATTAATTTTCTCAACAATTCAAAATTCAACAGAATATATATTTTCAAAAATCACTTTTTAAAACCCTTTTAATTTGAAAATCATCACTTTAACATTTTTAAAATTCCAAAATAGGCCCAATGTTGCAACGGTACCAAATACATCAATCACGACAACCAAATCATCATGCATCATATATGTCACAATATTTGTAAATAAATCAATACTGGTGAGAAATCCAGTTGGATCCCGCCAACCTGTCACCTACAACAAATGTACATATTAGAATATGTGTAAAATGTCCGCTTTATGGCAGATGTGCGTTCAAAGGGTCGTCCGCTCATACACGGGAACGTATAGGGTCTCATCTGCTCCAATAGGCAGGAATATATCCACAAACCAATCAATATATAGATATATATCATATATCATCCAAATAATCATAAATCATCATAAATAAAATTTATTCTCACTTATATAAAAATATCAATTAGTCAGAAAGAGTGAGTTGCACTCACATTTGTTCCAATAGTAGTTGTAGTGTTTTATTCCGAATAAAATTAGACAGCCGTTTAATTTTATCTAAAATTTACACTAGCTTCAATCAACTCCAGGCTAGCTCTAAAATGTAGTGCTCGTCAATACAGACCCAATGCAACTTGTTTCGTCAAAAACGGACCTAGTATGACAAAGTCATGATGTTTTAAAGTTTGCACAAATTATTACATAAATTAATTTTCAATTTTCATTTTATTTTTAAACCGTTGCTTCATCATGACCGTTGATTTTGAGATTTTAGATCATGGCCATGCATTCTATCTTTTCCCCTCTCTAGGTTTACACACACAAGAACAAGCCCACCAGCCGCTGCTACAAACCTTAATATTCACGACCATCTCGTTCACCCATACAACGTTCGGCCAATGACATTCGAACGTCCATCTCCGCCTCTGTCTACGGCTATGAGCACGTGAAGCTCGACCTTGAATCTTGCTTGAAAAATGCGATTGAATGCTGGAGTTTGAACAACATTTTCCGCCACATTGGTCAACTTCACATGGTCATCACCCTATGGATTTAAAGATCTCGATGAGCTCTATAATTTTGCAGTTGAGAGATTTGGTTAATTCTTCGGATTGAGAGAGATTGAGAGGAGAATAATAAAAATATCGGCCATTAATCACAAACGGCGGTTGACCCTAGCTAGGGTTTCTTTGATAAAAAGGTGAAATTATAACGTTAATTTATAGAAAATTTTATGACACTATTCACCTGAAATTTTTTTGAACTCCAAACGAAGCACGCCGTCTGACGTTTGTAATGTTTTACCCTTATTCCGAACACAATGCAATATATATAAAGCCAATTTGATCGTATTTGAAAGATAGGTTTTCGTATCGACTTATTTAAATTTAAAATTCACTTAAATGATTTTCTAAGCATTCTAGATTGCCATGACTAAACGGTAAATCCGATCGACATGAAAATTACTATAATATAACATTACGGATCCAATGAAATTGGTTTCGTCGAAATTGACTGTGTGAAAAATGGCTATTTTTACACGTTAATTAAATACTAAAATATTCAATTTCTGGAAATTAACTTTTAATTCAATTTTAAAAATTCTCTAACATTATTTAAATTCAAATAGAATTTAATTCAACTTTATAAATAATTTTTATTCACATAAAATTCAAATTTCAATTATTTCAACAATTTCAAATATTAAATTAATAATTTAATTATCCAATTAAATCCAGATATTCGAAATATAATTTATTCAGCTTATAAAATTAACTTGTGAATATTTAAAATCAATTAAATATACAAATTTCAAATGACAGAAATTCTAGGTCGTTACATCCACCTTCCCTTGTCCCTGTTGTTGTCGCTCCTAGTCTAGCTCATATTGTTGATGCTCCAGTCGCTCCTAGTGTAGCTTCTGTTGTTGATGCTCCTATTGGTGGGTCCTAGATTGAGTGTGCTTCTTCTGTGTTGTTCGTTTCTATTTCTTGGAATCCTGAGGAGCGGGCCTGGATAATGTTCCATTTGAGATGCGGTACTCGCCGAAGACTGACACTTATTATGCCTTTATTAGCGATATTGAGGGTGAGAGTCGATTTCTTATATATTATATTGAAGGTGAGCGTCTGTCCCTTACTAGGGTTGGTGAGATTGGTGAGGAGAATAAAAGGAAGTTTTATGACGTCGGTTGGGATAGGAAATTTATATACTTTCCTTCTTCTGAAGGTTATGATCCAAATCTAGCTGCTATTTTCTCTGGGTATATTCATGTTATAGGCCCGCCTACTATTGTTGGTAGTGGCATTTCCTCTTCGAAGGGCATGTAGACATAGTTTCTTTAGTAGCATAGGCACTTTTTGTCTGGCTCCCGTGTTGTATTTTTCTCTTTAGTTTGGGTTTCTTAAGCCTGTTTAGCTATTCTATACATGTGCAGAACACCTGTTTTCCATTATTTATACAGTGACACGGACCAATATAAAGCCACCAAGTTTTGCTTAAAAAAATTCAAATTTTAAATATTTCAAAATTCAAATTGAAAATTAATAGATTTAAATTTTATATTTTATAAATAAATTATCAAATCACATTTATATAAAGATATACGATTTTTTTAAAAATAAGCATATAAGTATATTTTAAGTTTTAAAATTTAAAATCATATATATGTATATTAATTGAGTTATAAATTTTATATATCTATATGTACATTTACATAAGTAAAAATATATATTTATATACATTAAAATCTATCTTCAATCATGAAGTTTTTTAAACATGAAACCTTGCAGATTTTATTAAGAATTTTTTTAAACTTAAAAAAATCTATGCAAAAAATTTTATTAAAAATATTCCATACGTACGACATGATTTATAAAATATATATACTTACGTTTAATTATATTTATATAAATATGGATACATATTAATAAATTTCAAGCTAATATTCCAAATTAATAAAATTAATTAATTCATTTCGAATTCAAATAAATAAATAAATATTTATTTATTTAAAAATGTTATTTTATGTAAATACAAAATGGTATGTACAAAATAATATTTTTAATAATTTATAAATATATGTATATGCACACACTATAGTTTAATGTTCAATTTTTATTTAAAAACCTCTATAATTAATTTTAATTCAATTTTTTTAATTATGGCCAAAAGCTGAATATTATGCATATACATATTTTTTTATCACGTATGTATGTATATATAATTCAACAACAAATACATACAAGAATTCGTGATATAAATTTAACCTATACAATCACAACATCATGATGATTAATATATAAATCATTGTAAAATAATATTACCTTAACCATAGCCTTATAGTAATACGTTGAATGTTGAATCAAACAATCTCCTAAAATTTGATTCCAACTCTTTTAGAAATTTCTAGTAACCGGAGAGATCTATGCACTATTATGTAATTTGATTTGAATTTGTGTTTGGTTTTAAAATAATGAAGGACGGAGGCTACAAAATTTTCGATCATAGGTATACTAGAGAGGAAAATAAAAGTAAAGTGTAAAACGTAAGCGGCGATGAGCTTAAAATGGAGAAAAGGAGGAGAGGAAAAATTGGACCTAGATCCATCGTTTTCTTCACCAATTCAAACCCCAGAAAATATCAGCATATACCCTCCCGTCCCTCTTGTATGGTTGGCCAAACCATGGGCCACGTGGGCTTCTTGACTAATTCAAACCATATCATATAATTTATAATTAAATCAATAAATGTACATCGATATCATATATCGATATGTATGTATATACGTACCATTTTCAATGTTTGTCAAAAAATCAAATAAAAATGAATAATTTATACTTTATAAATATTAGTCAATTTAATTAATTTATAACAATTATATATTAGGTCAATGATTAATGTCGAATAATTCGATTAATAATGTTCGCATATCACATTAGCTAGCGGTGTATAATGACCTGTATTTTGTGTATAAATTTTAGATTCATTTGAGGTCATATGACTCTGTAACTTTGAAAATGTATACTAGTAACATTTTCTAACCTTAGGATATTTATTGGACAATTTTGACCTTAATAATCTTGTAAGACCTATGAATTTTTATAGGAGCCAAATTAGGATCAGAAACCACAAGTGGATCAAAATGATGGTTTTTGATTCCATAGAGTGGTCATATTAAGAATTTGGACTTAACATTTAGGAGATATGACCATTTTAAGTTTAGACTACTACTGGCCAGATTGGTGGGTAATTTATTAAGCCTAACCTAAAGCCTACTAACACATTTTAGGATTTGTGCCTAGTTTGGGATAATTGGACAAATCTAAATCATTTTTCTACTTTCTAGAACCTATCTAAATCTTCATTTATTCGTTCTCCATCAAAAAGCTCCAGCTTTTCATACTTTAATTAATCTACATCACATTATTAGGAGGTAATTAGCAAGGTGAAACTCTAGATTGTAGTTTAGACTGCCTTGGAGTCTATGCCACTGCTGTTTATCAAGGATTTGCATCGTAAATTTGGTGCAAAGTGAGTGATATTACTTCCTTCGCTATAATATGTATGTAGATGTAGTCAAATTATGGGTTTTAAAGTGATTTTCAGAGTTAAAATGATTTCAAATTTAAATTTGATGTTAATAATACCCTAAAACTATATTTAAAAAGAAATATTCAGTTGGTAAGTTTTACACTATTTATCAACCGTAATTGATAATTTATAGAAAATTGAATTTAGAACAATTTATGCTTGTAAATTATGTTTGGACGATTTCTATATGTTGCTTTGATGTTAGTGGATGACATTTGATTTTTGCGTGAATTTTTTTGATGTGTTTGCTAGTTATTTTGTGTAGTTAGGATTATGGCATGTCGTTAGGTGGAAATGGTGTTATGATGAACGTATTTTTCTGCATTTTAAACCGTTTGTTTCATGTATTTTTGCTTTTTTTAAGCGGTATTATACGGGTATTTTGTTGTGGTTTTGCAGATTATAGATTCCGAAGTGCTATGTTGAAATTAATCGGTTGTGGCATTGGTCGGTCCTAAAAGACACGCAACAATGAGTGCAGCATTTTGGACATCGAATGATTCAAAAAGAAAACACGTATCAAGCATATCACTCAATTGGAAATATTCAAAGTGGTACACTCTAATATAAATACATACCAGCTCATGCAATTCAAGGATATCCATTTCAAAGCAATGCCATTTGTTAATCAAACCACATGGCCAATTCAAGTAGCATAATACATAGCCATGATATAAAGAAAAATGGGACACATTCAAAAGTAGCTTACGTGTGAATTTGGACCAATTCACATATAAAGTGTTTCAAGCAATGACTGGCAACTTTACTCTTCACCAATTCAAGAAATGGATCCAGTTAGTACAATTATCTTGGCAAATACTATGAATAGGACCGGTTCTATTGCTAAAAAGATGGACTGATTTTAGGGCTGAAAGCCTATATATACAACATTATACAGCACCTTCATATCATCTCTTACCCCATCACTCTTCTTCTAGTTAAGTTTTAGTTTCAATAGTGTTTTTATTTCGAACATAATACGTAGGATTGTTAATTAGATTTAGCAACTTATTTATTATTTTTCTTAGTTATCTTCTGCAGTCTTTTCAGTTAGTTAATAAATTCAGTTCATTTTATTTCAGTTGTTTGCTCTATTATTTTCTTTTAAGCACTTTTATTTTCTGCTCTGATTTTTACAATTTTACATTTTAATTGCAATTTGATTAGATTCGAAATCAATTTGGAGTATATTATTGTTTTTATTTCCTGTTTAAGATCCTCCATCGAATTTGTTTAGCACGCCTAAGATTTAAATAGGGATTTCAAATATTTTAAAACATAATTCCCTGTGTTCGACCTGCATACTACACGCCTATGCACTTGCAGAATTAATTAAAATTTGTGCTTTTCAAATCAATAGAAAAGTCACAACAAGTTTTAGGCACCGTTGCCGGGAATTGTTATTTTAAAATTTTCGATTTTTCTGTTTTTTTAAACTATTCATGTTAATTTCGAATTTCGTTCCCTGCATTCATTTTCACATTTTCGTTTATATAGTTTCTGTATTTTTTAATCATTTCCACGCACACAGCAAGTTTGGATTTCACGTTGCATTCATATTTAGTTTTGCATTCATTTTTATGTTTCTTAGATGCTGCATGCATCATTTTCACATATTTCCTTGCATCTTCATACATCACAATCTGCATAATTTCAAGTTTATATAAAAAATTTCCCTTTTTCAGTTCCTTTCACCAAAGTAGCATTTTACTTTTAAAAAAAGGAGCCGAACATCATTTTTTTCCATTCGTTCATTCACACGTTCATTTGCTCTCTGTTTCTTAACATACTCATAAGTTTGCTTTCATCTTCCATTCTTCTACAATCCTACATTCAGCCGAAAGCAACAAAACCCGCTTCAAACACTGAGTTTCTCCGCCTGAATCCACACCTTCATCACCAGCGAAGCCTTCACCAAATCCATAAACCGTCTAAATTCGCACTTCAAACTCTGAACAACAACCTGTCTAAACACACGCAACTGCGCTTTCAACCTAAACTTCATCTTCATTGCTGCCTCCTCTGCTGAACTGCAGTTCCACCACCCTCTGACTAACAACCCAGTTGCCTCACAATAACCAGTGCCATACCACTTCAGTTCTCTCCACAAACATACAAGCATCTCCCGTATCCACTGCAAACTCCACACAACACCCTTACATTTGCCACATATCCCCCTGTTGCACTAATAACCATCTCACTTAATCCTTCTGCTGCAAGTCTGCAACTATATCACAACCTTTATACCACAAACCGCAACCCAAAACCTCTGCTATCACCTTGACGAACCCCTGCCACACAAGCATCACTTCCCAGCCTTGCCCTGCCTTAACTAACCCATCGCCTAAACTGACCTTTACCACTGCAAATCCCAGACCTGAGACCCAATCATCAAACATCACCCCTAAATCACCATCACATTGCCTCCTCCATCAAATCCAAACCTGAGATCCAATAACAACCTACACCCACGATTACCCGGGTTCCTCCAGCCATCGAGGTCTACCTCGCTCAGATCCGACACCGCGACTTCCTGCATCTCATGATCTGAAGGAACATGAAAAAAAAGTAAGAAAAAGAAAAAGGAAGAAAGGGAGAGGTCTGGAAGTTAGAACAGTGAAAAGCTTGAAGATAATAAAAAAAGGTGCAACACATACATATTTCCAACGAAAAATAGATTCTAGAGCAAGCGACGATTGAAGTGGCTTATTGTGTAATAAGAAAAACAAGGCACCGCTTGGCTAATTTCAAAGAAACTGACTTGACAAATAAGAAAACAAGCATTTCAGGTCGAGCGATTGCAAACCACGATGGGCTGCTATACCCCTCTGTAAGTAATTTTCTACTCTACAGGTGCCCAATTAAAAACTGTTTAAATTTACTTTTGACTATTTCATCTTGATTTGTTTATGCGTGTTTAGGCAAGAAATAATTTTAACCGTTTAGAAAGCCAAAATATCTCATTAAACAAATCAACGAAAATTTCAAATCAAACAAATATAAGCAATACTGTTCACAACACAACCCACATCACAGTTCACCTAAATCATATGTTGGAAAATATGAATTTCATGAGAACCGACCATTATCCCTTAGAGACCGATGCTATCCAACTAGGACCGTTCAACCTTCAGTTATTTCATTTCCACCTGCCGAAGGAAATAATTTGGAGCTAAAACATTCTTTTATCCAAGGGGTACCAAAATTCACTGGGTCTGAAAATGCATATGAATTTCTTACTGAATTTGAGTTATATGCTTCTACAACTAAAATGCAACAACTTTCTAATGAATCCATCAAGCTAAGGCTTATTCCATTTGTGCTTCTAGAAAGTGCAAAAAGATGGCTCAATTCTCTTCCTAAAAATTCAATTAAAAGTTAGGACAATTTCGTTACTATATTTTTGAAAAAGTTTTTTCCTTTCCACAAAACTCTTAAAATTCAAACTAAAATCAACCAATTCTCTCAGAATGAAGGAGAAACTTTTTCAACATATTTTTAAAGGTTCAATCAATTGTTATATAGTTGCCCACATCATGCAATCCCTAAACACGTTTTGTGCCAAATCATTTATGAAGGGCTTAACTATCAAACAAGATCCCAACTCGAATCAATGTGCGGAGGTGAATTCATGGAAAAACAGATGAGGAAGCTTGGGAATTTTGAGAAGAGTATTCGAAAAAGGATATGCAATGGGAAACAATTCGTGTTTCAATTCATACTCCAAACAGAGGAGTACATGCCATTGACCCATCACATCTTCCTATGGATGCCTAAACTACTCAAGATGGAGGAGGACTACCCCATTACTACACACAAGATCAAATCAATGCTATAGCCCAAAATAGTCCTTATTCATCCACATACAATCCTAACTGGAAGCACCATCCCAATTTTTCATGGTTAAATCTAACAATGTGGCTAATCCATCACATATGTATCCGATGATACCAAATCCGAATTATCGAGCCCCAACCTCTGATGCTCAAAATTCTCAACCAACTCCTTAAACAAAACCTTTAAATCAACCATACAGGCATCCTAATTTCAATCCATCAACCCAACCTTCTTAGTCTTCATAATAAATTGCTCGATTGGAAAAACAACTCACTAAACAAAATGAACAAATCACTAACGAAGATGTGAGAATTGAGCATCACTAAACAAAATGAACAAATGTTGATAATGATGAAGGATATCATGAAAATAAATGAGAAAGGTAAATTGCCTAGTCAAACCGAAGTGAATCCAAAGTATAACTCTCGAGGAATAAATCTTTGTGAGGACGAAAATGTAAATCCAGTTAATGTTGTCACCACATTAAGGTCTGGAAAGAAGGTGGACAACCATGTCGGCAACCCCGACGTCTTTCTTAAGTCTTCCCTTGTTCAAAATTCTGAAACTCAGTCAACACCCACTGTTGTCAATCCAAACGACTCTAATTCTTCATCCAAGGTCGGCAATCCCGACCACTCTTCGCTTTCTGATGTTGGCAACCCCAACATTTCAGCGCCCTTATCTTCACCCTCTAATACCACACCTTCTTCTTCGAATGAAAAAACTACCAAACAAGTATATAAACCCATAGCTCCATTTCCTTGTAGACTCAACAAAAAGAAGTAGCCCGCTAATTTTGACCAAATTCTTGAAATCTTCATACAAGTTAGAGTCAATATTCCACTACTTGATACCATCGAGCAAATTCCTTAATACGCCAAATGTCTGAAAGAGCTATGTACTCAAAAACGTGCCACTAACATTCCGAAGACTGCATTTCTAACTGCAAACACTAGCTCTATTCTTTCAAATTCCTCCCCAATCAAGTATAAGGACCCCGACTGTCCTACAATCGGCTGTAAAATCGGTAACACTCACATTAGTCATGCCTTAGTCGATCTTGGAGCGAGTGTAAATCTTTTACCTTATGCCGTGTACTGTCAACTTGGACTAGGGGAATTAAAACCTACAAACATCACAATTAAACTAGCTGATCAATCTGTCAAAAAACCATTGGGCTCAGTTGAAGATGTTTTGATACAAATCGAGCAATTCTATTTCCCAGTCGACTTCATAGTCCTAGAGACTGCACCTGTCTCAAATCCTAACGGTCAGATTCCTTTGATATTAGGTCGTCCATTTTTAGCAACATCAAATGCTATCATAAATTGTAGGAATGATCAACCCCGACTTTCCTTTGGGCACCTAACCATTGAACTAAATATATTCAATCTTAACAGACAATAAGGGATCTTGAAATAGAAGAAGTTGACATAATCCAAACTATTGTAGAAAATGATTGTAGTGATATTACGGAGTCTCTTAACATGTGCCTAGATCATTTTAATTCCAATTTAAATGAAGATGAATATATTTATAAATTAAATGATATGCTCTGCTCTTCTCATAATTCACTAGAATTCAATCAGTTGATGTCTACTTTAGCCTCAAAAGAAGTACGCCCTAAATTAGACCTCAAACCTCTTCCAAACGATCTTAAGTACGCATACTTAGATTTTTCGGAGAATTTCCCTGTAATCTTGGCCTCCGATCTCATTAAGGACCAAGAAGAACAACTTTTGAAAATTTTAAGGGAAAATAAAGAGGCATTAGGTTGGGTAATCGCTGACATTAAGGGAATTAGTCCATCAATCATTGAACATTGAATACATTTAGTCGACGAGGCTAAACCCACTCGCGAAGCTCAAAGGCAATTAAGCCCTAATATGAGAGAAGTGGTAAAGGAAGAAGTTATCAAATGTTCAGACAATAACATTATCTACCCTATCTCTGACAGTACTTGGGTAAATCCGGTACAAGTTGTGCCCAAGAAGTCTGGAATCACTATGACCAAAAATGAGAATAGCAAACTTGTTCCGACAAAAGTCAAAACAAAATGGCGCGTTTGCATCGACTATCGAAAACTCAATGCAGCAACAAGGAATGATCATTTTCCCCTCCCTTTCATTGAACAAATGCTTGAACGCATAGCCGGTCATGAATACTATTGTTTTCTTGATAATTACTCTGGCTATAATCAAATTCCCATTAAGCTAGAGGACCAACACAAAACGACGTTCACCTTCCCCTTCGAAACTTTCGCTTATCGTTGCATGCCCTTCGGTCTTTGTAATGCTCCTGCAACCTTTCAGAGATGTATGATGAGTATATTTTTTGATATGGTGGAGGATTTCTTAGAAATATTCATGATTTTTCAATCTATGGGTCATCTTTTGATTAATGCCTCCTTCGTTTAGAACGTGTCTTAAAGCGATGTAAGGAGAAATCTCTTGTGCTTAATTGGAAAAAATGTCATTTATGGTTAAGCGAGGAATAGTCTTAGGTCATGTTGTCTCTAAAAGTGGCCTAGAAGTTGACAAATCTAAAGTTGATCTTATTGTTGACCTTCCTCCTCCAAGGTCCGTCAAGGACATTCACTCATTTCTCGGCCACGCAGGATTTTATAGGAGGTTCATTAAAGATTTTTCAAATTTTCAAAACCTCTTTCGAATCTTCTAGCTAAAGGCGCGAAATTTGAATTTTCCAGTGAATGTAAAACGTCTTTTGAAGCCCTTAAATCGATATTGACCACTACACCTATAATCCAACCTCCAAATTGGACTTTTCCTTTCGAATTAATGTGTGACGCTTCTGATTATGCCATTGGAGCCATCTTAGGTCAACGAATCGTTAAACTTCCTCGAGTCATCTATTATGCTAGCAAAACTCTTAACGAAGCTCAATTGAATTACTCAACTACAGAAAAAGAGTTTTTAACGGTTATCTTTGCCCTCGACAAGTTTAGATCATATCTCGTAGGTTCTAAGGTCATAGTTTACACCGACCATGCCGAATTGCGGTGTTTACTCACGAAAAAGGATGCCAAACCTCGCTTAATCCATTGGATTCTCCTTCTTCAAGAGTTTGACCTAGAAATACGGGATAAAAAGGGTTGTGAAAATGTCGTAGCTGGTCATCTTTCTTGTATTGTTCATGAAAACTTCAATAACTCTCAAATTAACAATCATTTTCTCGATGAACAAATTCTTTCCCTCTCCAGTGCACCATGGTACGTGGACATCGTAAATTATCTTGTCATAAATGAAGCACCTTCCCATTGGTCAAAACAAGATAAACAAAAATTTCTCTCCAATGTTCAAAACTTTTACTGGGACGATCCTTATCTCTTCAAATATTGCACCGATCAAATCATACGTAGATGTGTCCCCGAACATGAATTCCATAGCATCGTCTCTTTTTCACATAATCAAGCATGTGGAGGACATTTTGGAGCAAAGAAAACTACTGCCAAGGTGTTACAGAGTGGTTTTTATTGGCCTTCTCTTTTTTGTAATGCCCACGAATTTTGCTCCAAATGTGCTAGATGTCAACAAACAGATCGTATTTCCAAACGTAACATGATGCCCCTAAACCCAATCCTTGTCATCGAAATTTTTGATGTTTAGGGCATCGATTTCATGGGTCCTTTTACTAATTCTTTTGGAAATCTCTACATCCTACTTGTAGTAGATTACGTGTCTAAATGGGTTGAGGCCGTTCCCACCAGAACGAATGACAATAATGTTGTTGTCAAATTTTTGAAAGAAAACATATTTTTCCCGTTTTGGCACACCTTGAGCCATTATAAGTGATAACGGTTCTCATTTATTTATAAGTGATAACGGTTCTCATTTTTGTAATCGTGCTTTTGAATCTCTTTTTAAGAAATACTCTATCACTCATAAACTATCTACTCCATATCATCCACAGACTAACGGTCAAGTCGAGATTTCCAGTCGAGATTTCAAATAGACAAATTAAACAAATTCTTGAAAAGACAGTTAACTCCAATAGTAAAGATTGGTCATCTAAATTGATAGACGCCCTTTGGGCATTTCGCACAACTTATAAAACCAATATAGGAATGTCACCATACCGATTAATCTTTGGAAAAGCATGCCATTTACCCATTGAGCTCGAGCACCGCGCACTTTGGGCAATCAAATACCTTAATTTTTGACATAGAAAAAGCCGGATCGCATCGTAAATTACAATTGTCAGAATTATAAGAACTAAGAAATGAAGCGTATGAAAATGAAAAGATTTATAAAGAGAAAACTAAATTCTATCTTGATAAATCCGTACGTCGTAAGACATTTGAAGTAGGTCAGAAAGTTCTCTTATATAATTCCAGACTTCATTTATTTTCGGGCAAATTGAGATCTCGATGGACAGGTCCATATATTTTGAAAATAGTGTGCCCTTATGGTGCAGTTGAAATTGAAAATCCTAAGGACGGTTCCATTTCAAAGGTTAATGGACAACGCTTGAAGCCATTTCTAGAGTTTGAACAACATGAGGACGACGAGTTCGTGGATCTCCACGAACCTAGCTATTCGGCATGTGCCACTCACTATCTTGTACATATCAGGTTGTATTTTTTATTATTATTGTTTTTAGTTATTGCAATTGCATTCTGTTCGATAGTTGGGACACTGTCTCATTCTAGTGTGGGGGGACACATATCTCATACTGTTTGTTCATATTTCACATTATTTGTTTTCATATTACACATTATTTCATATAAAAAAATCATCTCATTGTTTCAAATTACTTTTCAATTTTTTTCAAGCTTCATCTCATTTTCCATTATTTTCAAGACTTTGATTTATTTTTGGTTAGTTAAGACAAAGTAAATAAACAGTTGAAGTCAATTGATGAAATTTTTTGTGAATCACTCATTTTAAATGTAAATATAATGAAAGGTTGAATTACAAGTGATAATAGTGAGGTTAGTATATAGGAGGATTCGTAGGTGATGGTTATGAAATCCTTTCTAAACTGTAGTCTTTGTTTAGAAAAAAAAGTAGCAGATTTAAAGTACATGCATTAACATTTCAAATCATTGAAGTTAAGTGGTGCTAAGTTGATTTGCATAACTCTCTTTAGTTAATTTCAAAAAAAATAGTAAATAAATATAATAATAATAATAAGAAGAAGAAACACCTAGATTTAATAGGTGTGCATGCATATGAAAGTGTGTGCACTCGCCACGCTCTATACTCTTCTCACATAAGCCCGCAAGGCAGTGCATGGATGGTATATTTGGCCTCAGCATTCTGAGTTAGGTGTATAAAGAATTAAATAAATAATCACTTAAGGATTACCGACCTTTTCTGACATAGTCAGCATCGGTTTGCACAATCCACCAAGCTCTGTCCCAACTCTCACGTAAGCCCGCGAGGCGGTGCATGGGTGGTATACCTTGGTCCAAAAGTTAGGTGTATACAAAAAAAAATTAGTAAAGAGAGACTAAACTTTGAAACCCAAACACTTCTTGACTTTATTGATTTGGCTTGTTATACAAATGGAAATGAAAAATACCATTTTGAAAAAAAAACTATAATTAACAGTGAAGAATTATTTCATGGCTGCACTATGTCATCGACCGAAACAACTGTCCAAACTAGAATCTAATGTATGAAAACTTGAGTTATATTGAAATTTATGTTTAGTGAGGAACCAAAAATTTCTAGAAATTGACTAGAACTGATATACATTATTTTATTGCAACTATTCTGAAATAAATCGAGTCTCCATTTGTTTAAAATTGTGCATTCATGTAGTACATTAGAATCATCACATACTGCATTTGGATTTTGTGGGTTGTATCCGCTGAAAACCCTCATGAGACACCACTCGTCTTACTAGGGACACCTAGAGGTTTAACGGCTTGTTGCATATGCTCAATGCAATCGTGTTTCCTACGAAAAAGGATTTAGTTAGTTTTATTTTCTTGCTTATTCGAGGACGAATAAAATTCTAGTATGGGGGTATTTGATGAACGTATTTTTCTGCATTTTAAACCGTTTGTTTCATATATTTTTACTTTTTTTAAGCGGTATTATACGGTTATTTTGTTGTGGTTTTGCAGATTATAGATTCCGAAGTGCTATGTTGAAATTAATCGGTTGTGGCATTGGTCGGTCCCAAAAGACACGCAATAATGAGTGCAACATTTTGGACACCGAATTATTCAAAAAGAAAACAAGTATCAAGCATATCACTCAATTGGAAATATTCAAAGTGGTACACTCTAATATAAATGCATACCAGCTCAAGCATTTCAAGGATATCCATTTCAAAGCAATGCCACTTGTTAATCAAACAATATGGCCAATTCAAGTAGCATAATACATAGCCATGATATAAAGCAAATGGGACACATTCAAAAGTAACTTACGTGTGAATTTGGACCAATTCACATATAAAGTGTTTCAAGCAATCACGTGGCAACTTTACTCTTCACCAATTCAAGAAATGGACCCAGTCAGTACAATTATCTTGGCAAATACTATGAATAGGACCGGTTCTATTGCTAAAAAGATGGACTGATTTTAGGGGCTGGAAGCCTGTATATACAGCATTATACAGCACCTTCATATCATCTCTTACCTCATCACTCTTCTTCAAGTTTAGTTTTAATTTCAACAATGTTTTTATTTCAAACAGAATACGTAGGATTGTTAATTAGATTTAGCAATTTATTTATTCTTTTTCTTAGTTATCTTCTGCAGTCTTTTCAGTTAGTTAATAAATTCAGTTCATTTTATTTTAGTTGTTTGCTCTATTATTTTCTTTTAAGCACTTTTATTTTCTACTCTGATTTCTACAATTTTATATTTTAATTGCAATTTGATTAGATTCGAAATCAATTTGAAGTATATTATTGTTTTTATTTCCTGTTTAAGATCCTCTATCGAATTTGTTTAACACGCCTAAGATTTAAATAGGGATTTCAAATATTTTAAAACATAATTCCCTGTGTTCGACCTGCATACTACACGCCTGTGCGCTTGCAGAATTATTTAAAATTTTTGCTTTTCTAATCAATAGAAAAGTCATAACATGTTAAAGTGCCAGAAACACGATGAAAATTAGATATGATGTTGTTTAATCCTAAGGACACCCCAAAACATGTTGCAAATGGTTTGAAGTTGATTTGGTGGCTCAAATTATAGTCATCATATATGGTTCGTGGTGGCGAAATCATGTTGGTTGTGACCAAGTATGGTCATGATTAGGATGCTTCGGGTCAATACAAGCTTAGCTTTAGGTTTTGGAAGAGAAGGTTTCGAGCTGCACCAAGGGAAATCATATAGGTAGTAAGATTAGGACTTGGGAAATCTCGTGGTTGGAAAATCAAGTTGGGTTGATGATGCCTCTGGTGAACGCAAGGTAAACTCCGAGTTTTTTAGTGGGTTGCTTCGAGTAAGGCATGGGGATGAAGTGGAGAAGATTATATGGACATAGCCAAATTTAGATAAGGGGAATATGGTCGATACCGACCATTACCACATGACTTTTCTCAGCATGCTTTGGGATTTGATGGGGGTGCTTTGAGTCTACATTGAAAAGGCAAGGGAAGAAGTACTTCGGTACTTGGCCAAGTTTGGCACTAACCAACATGGTCCGTACCCACCATGTCAAGTGTTGGCAAACTGGAGCATGGCCTTGGGGGACGTGCATGTGATGTTTTGGTGTTTATATGTGTGTGTTCTTTCGATCATTCGACGTTTGTTCCGATGGTTGTGACATAATGGAAATTGATGATAAAGAGCGAGACGAAGGAATGACACTCATGGTAGATTCAAGACTTCGATATGGTGATTATACAACCTATAAGGAATGTTTAGAGAAGTTACGATGATGATGACTCGACGATGGGAGTCGCGCTGATAAAGAAGGGTGAGTTCAAAGAGGAGAGCTCGTGAGTTGGATGATGATATATTCTACTATGGATAAGTGGAATATGATAGAACGATGATGGGTTCACAAACATGTGTAAAGGGATCGTTGACACTCGAAGGTTTTTAGGAGGTACTCATATAGCAGGGGTATGTGGGGATGCCCACCTAGATAATGATGGTTCTATATCCTTATGTGGATGGATTACCTTGGACCTTACGTGGATGGTATATCCTTAACCGTATAGAGTGGCGTGGATAGGGGTACTGAGAAATTGAGATTTTTCCATTGGTCGTTGGCTTGTGTGGATATCATTCGATCCATCTTATATCCAAAGCAAATTGAGAGATGGTGAGGATTGCCTGATGGATTCTACGCTTGCTATGTTATTTTGTTGCTCTAGGCATGTCGCATGAAATAGGTATCCATGAGATCGATAACTAGACACCCAATGGTGTATCAGGATGTTTATACTTTTTATGATGTTAGTAGATTAGCATATTATTATTATGTGCTAACTCCTTAGATGTAGGAACGAGCCAGTTATGATTCTTTACACAATTGTTTCTTACTATATCAACCTTATATAGCATTTTGAGTTTGTTTATCGCTCACACCAGACTATTGTCTAACTTGAGGTTGTATGCTTTGCTTCTTAATATCTCAGGTACTCTTAAATGAGTAGACATGATAGCATGTTTGGGTGGCATATGCTGTAATGGACAAGCAAGTGATGATGCTTTCATATACTTACATATGAGCTTATTATTGCTATTCAGCTATATAATACAGTGGAGCCTTGATAGTGTTGTCTATTTTGTTTAAAGATAATTATCTTTAAGTTTATTTTCAGCTATATAAACTCTGCTACTACTTTGTGTAACTTTTTGAATCTGTGTACTCCGATATTATGGTTCACTTATTTATTACTGTCTTGCTTGTTTTATATATGTGATGATTATTATATTTTATTCAATGTGTTGTAAGATATATAATGGGTTTATGGTTGTTTTACGTACTTTACAACCTTGGCTACCGTCTTACATCAGTCAGGCATTATAACGGTTCATTATATAAGTATATTAGGTGTCGAAGATGTAAGGCAGTCGTCACATTTGGTATCAAAGCTTATGTTGCATAGTTAACCTAAGGGATGACTCCAAGTGGGATCCAATATAAATGAGGTAAGCGAAATACCTTAGACTAGATCGAGAGTATATACATGAGGACGTACTTGTTATATATTTTTGTCTTCATAACTATTTATTGTATATAATATATATAAGTCGCATTGCACAAATGAGTACCACTGATGCAGTTTTCTTTATGAAAAACTGATCATTCTTGTTATAGATCAAGAATGAGATGGCATATAAGAAATAAAGTGAGAAACTCCATCTCTAGAGTCGAGGAGGAAGGATCAGGCTAAGAGGCTACTATCCTGACTTATAGGCAACGTTCAATGCCATGATGGTGAAAATGCTGCAAAATGCCAAAGTAAAGTAGTAGCTCTGAACAATGCTGCTGCCGGTGGTGCTTAAGTGTAAGCTCCTAAGGCCAATTTTGCAAAGCTGAATAAGGATTTTGACAGTCTTGGTGGTAAAGCATTGAAGGAATTGAATCAGCTGAAGTGTAGGATTGGTTAAACAATAACTTAGAATTGGATCATGCTATGAGAAGGAGGTTGGCTTCTTGACCGCTTTAAGGATGAGCTATGAACTCGTAGAATACTATAAATGTTGGTACTCCTGAGGACCATTTCACTTGAGATCGATTTAAGACTAAGTTCGAGAAGTTCATATGTGCGGCTCAAAAGTCAGTACTATTCGGGAAGTTTCCAAAGCATAAGTAAGGGAGCATATCTATCTTCGAATATGTAGTTTAGCTTGACGCTCTATCTAAGTATGGAACGTCTTTCATTAACATTTCATTAAAGAAGAATGTGAAATTAATTATGAATTTTATGATTACCTAGAAGAGAAGTTAGTGGTTATATTGATGAGCCTTTTGAGAACTCATCAAGAAGGATCTTCACCTCGAATGTTTGTTCCCTAAGTCCAAACAAGCTGTTGTCATTAAAGAAATGTCAAAGCCTTAGCAAGGCAGGGAAGGAAAGGAGAAATGGAATAATAAGAGGAGGCGGTTCCAGAATAAGGATCTCAGAAGAAGGAAAAGTGGACCCCGTTCTGCTATAACATTAGTGGTCATGGTCATTTAAGCGAGGACTGCAAATATGAAGGAAAAAGTGTCATAACTACGTAAGACAGGACATCTGCAGAAGAAATTCCCTAAACTAGTAAAGCGAAGACAAATGGTGAAGGCATACATGTTGTTTTGACTTCATTAAGTGCTCCTTCGGCAAAAGAGAAAGGGAATGGTGTCAGCATTCAAGGTATTCTTTCTATTCATGGTGTTCCCATACATGTTTTGTTCGATATTAGGGTTTCATATTCCTTTATGTCTAGTGACCTAGTAGATAGATTAGGATTGAGATCCAAAATAACCGACCCTTAGTATTGACAAACCTTGTTGGAGGCTCCATTACCATATGTATGGTTTATCATAGTTTGGTCCATCAAATCATGAATGCCCTTTTGATTGTAATTGCATTGTTTTGAGATTTTTTAGGTTTAATATTATAAAATGGGATGGAATAGATAAGGAAGTGTATGGTACTAGTGGATTGCGAGAAGTAGTTTGTGACAGTTGAGGCTAAGGATGGACAAATGATAGAGATTGGATTCCTAACACAAGAAGAGGTTATGATTAGCTTTCTATATTTGCTAGAAGTCCCAAAGAATGAGTTTTCATATGTTCCTATCGTTAGAGAGTATCTGGACGTATTCGAGGAGGTGATGGATAATCACCACACCGAGAGATTGTGTTTCGCATAGACCTATTAAAAGATGCCAAACCGATGGTTATGCCTTGAGGGTATGACAGCAAGGGCGGGGAAGGATTTAGAGGTGCAAGAGAATGACCTATTGTGGCGAGGGTTTATTCATAGAAGTATACATGAATGGGATGCACTCGTAGTATTTTCCACTAAGGCAAATGACTCTTTTAGGTCGTGTGTTAATTACCATGAGCTCAGTAAGACGATAAGGAAAAACAGGTATCCACTCCCATGTATTGATGATTTGTTCGATCAGCTCCATGGTGCGAAGATGTTCTTTTAGTTGGACCGTGCAAAGGGATTCCATCAGCTGAGAGTAGCAAAAAAGAGTGTTTCAGTCAAGGATTTTTCTATGCCATCGAGATTCTATGAGTGGTTGGTTATGCCATTCGAGCTGATAACGAACCACCATAATTTGTTGACCTTATGAACCGTGTTTTCAAGGATCTACCAAATAAGTTTGTGCTTGTATTCTTGGATGATATACTGGTCTTCTCTAGGATAAAGGAGGAATACAAAACATATTTAAGGATATGCTCAAAGTGTTGAGGAAGTACAGATTAAAAGCGTAGTTTTGGAAGTGTCACTTCCAATGATGGGAAGTGATATTCTTAGGTCATGTTATTTCAAAGTAGGGTATTGTGGTAGATCCTTCAAAGATGGAGTGATTCAAGATTGGAACCAACCCAAAAACACTACAGATGTGAAAAGTTTCCTTGGGATGGCGGGATATTATAGACGTTTTGTAACATCCCACCTTTTTCTATGTTTTAAATCGACAATCAACCACACACGTTAGACAAACCATACAAAAGGGCGGATTTCTATAAGGGTGAATAAGCAAAAGTAGAGAAAGAAAAAACAAAACAGAATCTTGCAGCAGAATGATAAAATATAATAATCAAATATACAGTTCATGAAACTGTTTTACAAAACATTTGATTATACTTATACAATACATATCAGAGTTACACAAACCAGAGAATAATAAATAATGCAGCGGAACAGTATGAATGTAGTGGAATAATAAAATAAATAACAGTAATGCAATCTTCGTCTTCGTCCTCCACAAATAAAGTCTTCAAATCCTGAAATGCTCAGACTGACCCGAGCGAATTGGAAAGACAAAACACTCGAGTCAAAACTAAAAGATCTTATGTACGTTAATATCAATGGTAAATAATACGGGTGGAACGGCGTCAGAGATGTTTACGGGATTTGAAATCTCCTATCCAGTGTCAAACGTGAGTGCAGTAACTTAAGAGATGCTCGGGATTCACACCTCCTAAGGATCCGTTAAACTATTTACTATGTAATAATATTTCGCTATTATAATAATGTCTATAGTAAAATAAACTTACTTTTAAATAGCGTTAAGGAGTTACCAATCTCCCCCTTAACACAATAATTGTCCTAGAAGTCCATCCAGTATCAGCGCATCACCAGATCGAGAGACTACCCTAAATACTCCACGGACTACGGGAGAAAGCTAAACTCGTAAAAGGCGCGCTAGGGTAGGTGACACGACACAACTAGGCAATGCCAGGGTAGGTATACCAATTACGCTTCCGGACCAGTGGTAACGCGTAGCAGCTACTACCGCCCACCTCGAGCCACACCCCCAAAATCAAAAGGGCCCTAATCAATCACGAAGTAATAGAATGGTATCGAAGGAGTGTGTCTGATAAAAGGTGCTACCTTCTTAGCCTGTCAATCTCTCATGTTTTAGCCACCTTATGCCAACTCATGGGAGTCGGGTCCACGTATTTACCTCAAAGGAAACGCCACCACCATCCTACTTCATTCTGGAATCTCCACCGCGTACACGGTTGTTAAAGTGGTTTTCGGAGTTGGCAGAGTGTATGACAACTTCCAATCCCGGTCTCTTCAATAACCAAACGTTATTATAACACCGTAGTCATTTCAAAATAATTATACTTCAAAACTAGAATATACTATCCATTTCAAAACCATATAAATATGATATCATTTCCTTTTCATAAACCAAATCAATATGATATCATTTTTATAAAAACCCAAATCGATATAATATGATTTTAATTCAAATATATCATTTTCCCAAAATCATAGAACTTTTAAAGTTATTGGACTTTGAAGTCAAACCACTTGAAATATAACACTTCCAAATTATAATACTTTGAAACTCAAAACTTTGGACCATAACTACACCACTTAAATGGCTTGATATTAAATTACTTTATATAATAAAATAGCTTTTTCAGTTTCACAAATCAATTCCAAATACAGATTTAAACCCCCAAATAAACCCTTTCAATTTCCATATATTTTCCCACCATTTCAAAACTAATTCTTTGATAATTCCATATATATCAAATTCAATTACTATTATTTAGATTTGAAATGTTTACTTAATAAATCCAATATCATTTAAATAAAACTTTGAACTCCAAATAATTGGATATTCTTCCAATTTATTTAACTTGATATACTCATTTATATCAACTTGATATTCATTTAAATCACTCCAAATGAAAATCAAGTTATAAAAATCATACCCTTTAAATTTTCAATTTTTATTTCAATTTCAAATCAAATTTATTTGACTGTAATTCTTAAATAATTTGATTCAAATCAATTTCGTATTTATCTTCCAACCTTACTTTTATTTCAAGTCATTATAAATTCTATACAATATAGTTTAAATAGCTACTTAACCGTATTATATAAAAACAGTCAAACTTTACTATTTGGCTTATTTAATATTTCAAAACAAATTTACACATAGCTAAAAATCAATAATAAAATGACATTTATATAACATCTGAAATCAATATTTATATAACCCATATATTTCTTTACAAAAACCATAGAAATCATTCCAAAATATTTTTAAATATAGACTGCGATGTCTGTATATAATTTTTTATCCTATGGTCAAGCGATACGGATATTTATCATTTCAATCTGTAATTTAAAACATAAATGCGGTTATATATCATTTCAAACCGCAATCCCAAATGAAATAAAATCCACAGCAACTTGCAGTTTCTAGCAATATAAAATACAACATCCATTCATCCAATATCAATCATCAAACGTTTATCACAATCATCATCCAATTCAATCAATAACATCAATATATAACAGATAATAAATAACAGGTACTTACTGGTATTTTACATTCAATAATAAATTTAATAACTATTTAACTGGTAGTTTATATGCAATAATAAATTAAATTACAATTTAATTCAATAATATTCAATTTAACTGAGATGATGATTAAAAATATGCCAAACAGTCATAAATAAATTTCTAATCACATCATAAATCAATGTAACAAACATAAGAAATTTTAGAAGTTGTGAGTGGGTTAAAACACTCACCTTTTGAATTTAAATTGAATTTAAATCCAATTTAAACCCAAATTTTGTACAGTCTCATAATCTGTCCAAAGCAGTGTCAAAATGTCCATAATTTTATTACGATCCCAGCGGAATGAACCGCGTATGAATCGGACCTCGTATGTGAAAGTTACGCGTTTAGAACATTTAAAATTATAAAATTTTAAACAGAAAAAAAAAACCAAAACAACTCACCATTACATATTACGGCCACGTCATCAACACTACCAGGCTATCACACGAGACCAGAAACCCTAACATGCGATTTCTCACGATCAGCTGCCATCGTGCGACGCTACCGCGCCTCCTCGGCCTCCGCCCCAAACCATCATCGGCCGATCGCCCCCGCCCATGCGCCCTCTCCGGTCAACAAACCACCCCCTCGTGATGCGTGAAACAAGCCTAGCCGCCACCTATTTTAAACACTAGTTGAATCCTAGTCGACGATCTGACAGTCCAACCAATGAACGAATCATGCCGATGACATCTCCTCAGTCCCCTCTACCCAATGGTACAAGCGATTTGACGATCCATCGACGTTCATCGAAACGTGATGAACGATTGATATTTGTACTTCAATTTCTGGCCAAATAGAAGTTCAAATTGAAAAACGAATTCTAGATCTGAGATGCGCTCGTCGAGAGCTTCGGATCGATATATAATTTGATATGTATTAAGGAATTTGAATTTTGAAGTAGAAATTTTTGATTTGCAATTGACTGTGAAATTTAGAGTTTATCTGCCATTAAGAAAGAGGAGCAATTGGTTGTATGTACGGAAAAATTAACACAAGAAATAGGCTAGGGTTTATAACGATGTACATATATGCGAAGTTGAAATTAGAACGGACCGGGTTGATTTGGATCAAAAGTTGAACGATAAATGGCCCGAAAAGCCCATTCCGACTCCGGAACGAAGCTGTGTCAACCTATATATCAAAATAGATGTTTTTGAGTATTTTAAAATCAATGGAACAGGTTTCAAGTCCAAATTCCATCGTATGAAGTAGTTATGCTAAAATAAAGTTATTTCAAATTGATTTCAATTAAATTGATTTCAAGGCGTTTCGAGCCCGTACGATCTAACGACAAGTCCAATCGCTACGAAACTTAAAATCCTACAATAATTCACCGTTATGGATCCGATGAAACCGGTTTCATTGAAATCCGAGTCAGTGGCCAAAATGCCTATTTCCCAGTTAATTAAATAAATTAATAATTAATAAGTTAAATCACTTTTTCAATTTCAATTCCATAATTAACAAATCTTATCATTTTTTATTTCTTAAACAATTATAGTAATTTAAATAAATTTAGATGTCAATTTAAAGTTGATTTATCTATCAATTGCAGTGTTTAATTTTGATTTCATTTAATTGCAATTTATCCAATTAAGTTTAAATTCCAATAAATTAATAAAATTTGATATCCGTTATTTTCATTCAACCAATTTTAATATTATGAATAGAATTAACATTATTTCCAATTATTTCCTTAATTTATACTAACATAACATTGAATTGAGATTCATTGCAATTGATTACAAATTTTGATTTAATGGACTAAATAAATGATTGACTTATAATAATCGTTGCCACTAACTCTTAATCATATTTATATAAGTTATCATTTCCAAACAATTACTTACAGACCGTTGATTTTATTTAGTTACTATTTATTATTATTAATTCATTAATTAATTCAATCTTTACGTTTGTTTTCTTATATTAAATTTATTACCAAATATACATTTACCTTATTTCAACTAGTTGGAATTCCATTCAAGTTGTAAATAATTATCTATAAATAACATTGTTGCTTTCCACTTTAGTTATTATTTCATTAAAAAATTACAAATTTTTTATATATTCCAATATTTATTCACAATTTCTTATTAAATTCACATCTTAATTATCGAAAATTTACGGGTTATTACACATTTTATCAAGGACTTCTCCAAAGCATCATCATTGTAGAACAATTTGACGAAGAAGAATCATACCATTGCTTGGGACGCAAAGTGCGAGCATGCATTCTTGAGTCTGAAATAGAGGTTGAAAAGTGCATAAGTGTCGATCATTCTAAGTGAGAATGACGCAATGACATGTAGATAGATGCTTCTGATATTGGATTGGGCACGGTACTAATGCAAGGAGGTAAGGTTGTCGCATATGCTAGCCGATAGCTGAAGCCGCATGAGAGGGAGTACCCAACCCATGATTTAGACTTGGCAGAGATAGTATTTACTCTAAAGATTTGGACGCATTATATACTTGGAGAAAAGTTCAAGTTATTCACGGTCCATAAATCCTTGAAATGCCTTTTCTCATAGAATGATCTCGATCTTTGTCAGCAATGATGGTTGAAACTTTTGGTCCCTTACGACTTTAGAATTTCTTATACACCCGGTAAGGGATGTGTAGTCACCGATGTTTAGAGTAGAAGACATGCCTGTCAAGAAGCGATGTTCGTAGAATGGACTCAGCTCAAGTGCAACATCCAGCCTTTTTGTACGCTTTAAATCAACAATAAACCACACACGTCAGACTTAAGCCATATAGAAGAGCAGATTGTTATTGGGGTGAATAAGAAAAGCAGAGAAAGAAATAAAATAAAATAAAATCTCACAGCGGAATGAAAAAATATAATAAATATAATAAATAATAGTAATACAATCTTCGTCTTCGTCCTCCAGAAATAAAGTCTTCGAATCCTGAAATGCTCAGGCTGACCCGAGCGAATTGAAAAGACAAAATACTCGAGTTAGAACTAAAAGGTCTTATGTAAGTTAAATCAATAATAAATAATATGAGTGGAACGGCATCAGAGATGTTAACGGGATTTGACATCTCATATCCATTGTCTAACATGAGTGCAGTAACTTAAGAGATGCTCGGGATTCACATCCCCTAAGGATCCGTTAAACTATTTGCTATGTAGTAATATTTCGCTAATATAATAATGTCTATAGTAAAATAAACTTACTTTTAAATAGCGTTAAGACTTTACATTTTCCACCTTAACACGTAATAGTCCCAGTAGTCCATCCAGTATCATAGTCCCTCCTGATCGGAAAGCCGCCAGAGGATACTCCATGGGATACAGGAGAAAACCAAACTCGTACAAGGCGCTAAGGTAGGTGACACGACACACAAAGCAATGCCAGGGTAGATATACCAATTACGCATCCGGGCTATTGGTAACACGTAGCAGCTACTACCGCCCACCTCAAGCCACACCCCCAAAATCAAAAATCAAAAGTGGCCACCAAAATAATCCAAAGTCAAAATATAATATCGAAGGAGTGTGTCCAATAAGAGGGGCTACCTCCTTGGCCCGAGAATCACTCCTATTTTAGGCTCCTTATGTCAACTCACGGGAGTTGGGTGCACGTATATACATCAAAGGAACGCCGCCACCAACCTACTTCATCTGAAATCTCCATCGCGCACACGGTTGTTAAATTGGTTTTCAAAATTGGCAGAGAGTATGACAACTTCCGATCGCGGTCTCTTTAACAACCAAACGTTATTATAGCATTGCGGTCATTTCAAAATAATTTATTCTCCAAAACCAGAATATACTATCCATTTCAAAAACCAAATCAATATAATATCATTTTTATTTCAATTATATCCTTTCCAACAATCATAGCACTTTCAAAGTTAGACACTTCGAAACCAAACACTTGAAATTGTACACTTTCAAATCATAATACTTTGAAAATCGAAATTTTGAAACGTAACTTCCATCACTTAAATGGTTTAAATAATAAAATACTTCATATAATAAAATAGCATTTTCAATTTCACTAATCGATCCAACACAACTCAAATTTCTACATCTTATATTTAACCAAATCCAAAATCATAAATTTCAATTCAATTCAGTTTCCAAATAAACTATTCCAAATTTATTGATTTCAAAACAGATTTGATCCACAGAATAAACCATTTCAAATCCAATATATTTCAAACTTAAGTATTCAACAATTTCAGAACTGAGTTTGGTAATTACGATTCAACAATTCACTTTTCTATTATTTAGTTTGAAATAATTTACATAATAAATCCATTATCATCTAAATAAAACTCAAATTACAAATAAATTTATTTATACTTGAAATATTCTATGATAACCCAGATTTTAGAATATTTGTAATTGATAAATTAACTGAATTTAATTAGTGGAAATACTGATTTATAAGTTAAACAAATAATTCTGGTAATGAATGTATATATCTGGGTAAGTATTGATTTGATAATCTTTCTATTATAATTATTTAAATTGGAAAATTTGATATTTTCAAATAATAATAATAATGTGTTGTTTATATATATAGGTATAAATAGATTTTAAATAGAATTATCATTTACAAATTGAATTGGTGTTTGTTTATTTGATTTTTTTCAGTTGAATTTTAAATTGAATATGAATTTGAATTAGGATATTGAAATTTAAAAGATACACATATATATCTTAAAAATGTTTTGGATTTGAAATTATATTATATATGACTTTATTTAGAATATAGTTTTTTTATATTATTTTCTTTTAAATGATTTTAATTTATATAAATTAAGATATGCATTTATTAATTAGGAAATTAACTACAAAAGCTTTATAACTATTTAAAATCATTATATACACATGCATAATTACAAGTGTTAATATATAAGTCTTTTTAATGACAAATGTTAGATAATTGAACATGTGTCAAATTATTACTTTTTCTTTTATTAAGAGAAAAATATTAGAAAGATCAAGCTAAATATATCTCTACCTTATTTTCCCTATTTTCTTTCCTGTTCTCATTTTCAAAACTCAAGCCTGTAATTCTCAAACCAGGAAAGCAATTTTAAAGATCAGAAGTCCGTTGAGACCTAAATTTGTTTCAAGAAAAAAAAAATCTGAAGTTATAACCTATCTAGAACCAGAATTTAAGAAAGTAGAGATCATTTCAAGAATATATTCAACTCAGTAAATCAAGTGTAGTTTCAACTTCAAACAACAGAGTTGCACATCAATACAATCAAGACCCAGTGGCAGATCAAAATTCAAACAAATTTCCAAGCTTATAAATCATCCCAGGCTTCTCTGATTCTTCAAGAAATGTGACTGAACTACAACTATTATTAATGCTTAAACCTGTTAACAATGATGCTTGTGATAAATCATTGAAATAACTTGTGGAAATTTGATTGCATGTTGAAGATATGTCAATATGTAGATAGATATGCAGTTATTGAACAAGTATGTCTGAACATATGTTTACTAACCTCTGTTCCTTGTTACAGGCTTATAAATTTAGTTTTTATAACTTAAATTCTCTTTATACAAACAATATTAAACAAGAATTTTAAAAAGGAAATTGATCTTGGCAATGTAATTTTATTTTTAAAAAAGAATTTCAGGAGGAAATATTAAGTAAAAGATGTGAAAACAAGAAATAACAGTTAAATTTATTTTTAGACGAAAAATCAAATATTGAAATTTAAAGTTCTGAATACATGAATGAACTCGGGGATCAAAATCATGATTTTTGGAATGAATTTCGTGATTTTCAGAGCTAGGGTATTGGGGAATTCCTAGTTGATTGGAGATAGGATTTTTGGCATTTGCCGGCGATCAAGGAGGAGTTGGGTGTCGTGGTCGGGGATGGAGGAGGTTTGTGAAGTGGGAATCATCAGAAAAATGGTCTGGTGTTTTATTTATCGTCGGAATGTTCCGGCGAAGGTGAATTTGGGCTTTGAGGCCGGGTTTGGTAGTCGGGGTTTCTGGTGATCGCATGTCGTCATTGGCTCTTCGGAGTTGATTGGTGTAGGTGGGATGGGTGCGTGAGCCTTTGGCGTAGGTTAGGACGGAGTGTTGGAACCTTCGGCGACTGGAGTCGAGGGCGAGGGATAGGATTTGGTGATCAGATAGTTTTTGGGAGCTCATGAATTTCTTGTTTTCGATTTCGAGCACCTTCGTGAAAAACTGGGTGGTGGTAAAATACTGGCGCGTCGACGTTGACCTGTCGGAGGTAGCAGTGTTGATCGAAGCGGCGGCGTGGGGCAGTGCATGTGTACAGGCATCGGTGTATCTGTGCGTCTAGTTTTGACGGAAGAAGATAAAGGTGGGGGAAGAACAGCTTTGTCTCGTGTATGGGATGAATGGTGCTCGGGTAGGAACTCAGGGAAATGGTGGGATTTGCTCGAGATTGTCTTAGTGATTTCGTGTGTACGTTAACAACCTTTAGCAGTTTAAAAATTAAACTAAGTTTTCTAAAAAAAAGAGTGAAGCTCGGGAAAAGAAGATGAAGGCACGGGTTTTGGTTCGGGTAAGTGCTGAATTGTCTTGGGTAAGATAATTATGTTTCAAATGTTAAAGATAACATGATTGAGCTTTTAATAATTCACTTAATCATTATTTTAAAATAGAGGTGTTTATTTAAATGTTGATTTAATTAAGTTTTATAATTTATTTTAACCTAGTAAGTTAATTCTTTAAGTTTATTTAAAACTTAATTAATAATGTGACTAAATGTGTTTAATCACTAATTAAACTTAAAGGTTAAGTTAATGATAAATTATATCCAAAAGTTATTAAATAAGATTTTAATGTTAATGTTGAAAATTAAATTAAAGATAATTGTAAATCTTTTAACTAAGAAAGGTCTTAAGTAATTTAGATTAATTAATTAATAAATTAATAAGTAATTAAAGATTAGATAATGAAGGTAATTAAAGATTAATTATTAATTAATTAATAATTAAAGAATAATTTATTAGGCTAATTAATCGAGGTAATTAATTAATTAAGATTAATTAATCAAGGTTAACTAATCAAGGATGATTGATTAAGATTGATGACTAAAGAATGATTAAGTAATTGGGTTATAATTAATTAATGTTAAGTGTAGGATTAAGATAATCCAATGAATAAAGTTGGTGATAAAAATTAATTGAAGATTATTTAAATTTATTTGATTTTATATCTAATAAAATCTTGTGTATGGATGGTTGAATGATTTTGGACGATTTGGATTGTTGTTGTCTCTGTTGAGCGATTGAGATGTGTTGTGATATGAATGAGTTGAACTGTGATAGTGTGGGATTATCTATCTGAGTTAAACTATGTGTGGTATGATATCTTGAATAAAAATTATGTTGTTTTAAACCTTAAAAATTTGGGTTAGGAATGATATTGGACTCGAAGAGACCGGGATTAGGTATTAGTAAATATCCGACACCACTTCGATTTGAAATCTTCTATAATTCTTTATAGATTTGATATGTGAAATAAATAGGTTGGAATTGAATAATATGAACCTTTGAAACTAAGTTGGGGTACTTAGGGTTTGATTTGTGAAACAAGTGTTGAGCATAATAAGTAATGAACTTGTAGTGAATACTAGTTACCCTGGGTTTTTCTTTATGGTTTGAACTTAGTATTTCATATTACATGGGTTTACTCATGCTGGTTTCCTACCTGACCCTGGTGTTACTTTGATGTAATGCTCTGGTTAGATTAAGTATTATAGATTCTCAGGTAAGGACGTTCTGGAGCTCAGGAGGCGAGCTGGATGGCAGGAACGTATGGAGTGTATTCCACTGTGATATATTGTTATGTATCTGGGACAAGTTATTTTAACTGTCCTGTGATTGTGAAATATTGTAACTCTGATGTATTAAAATGTAATTGACTGATACGACATTCTTTGTGTAAAGAATATTATATTTTATCCGCTGTGAATGTGAGATTCTGAGTTGGTTTTCTGTTTCTTCTTCTATCTCTTTCTTCTATTCCTAACTATCTGGAATTTTCGGGATCGAAAATTCTGAGTCGTTACATTTGGTATCAGAGTCGAAGGTTCAGCGAGAACCTTGGCTCTGGTGGTGGGTTTTCTCATTATGGATAGGGTCAGTGGTACCCTAGAATGAGTTGAGTGTGTGTCTGTGTGTGTGTACTTATGAGAGCATACTTGTTATTTTCTTATATAAGGGTTTTAAAAATGGTTTTAATGAATGATTGTTATAAAAGCTTATATTTTATATATAAAGCAATAATTGGTTGTTGGACACTGAAATTGAATAAAACGAACTATACAAATAAGATGGATTAAAATTGGTTTCAAACCAGAATATAAATGGTTATTGATGGGATTATTGTTTTCCAATAAACAATGATAAAGCTAAAAAAATGTTTTAAGGAAGTAACCTTTAGATGAGAATAACTTGTAAATTAGAAAGGATGTAAATTGAGAAGTTTTGAATCCTAAGTCTAGGAACATTTGAAATTGTTTTCAAGGTGTTAAAGGAAATAATAAATAAAATTATTCAGACTATTTTAATATATTCATATTTTAAAATAAGAAGTTGTTCGAAAACTTTAAAAGAATTTGTTTTAAATTAAAACCAAAGGTGGTTTAAATTTTAAAATTTGACTTAGTGGGCCAAGAAGTAAATATGTATATATTTGTGGAAATATATAATATCACAGATAATTTGAAATAAACTCTAAGGTGCTGAGTTTTAATTTTCCCTAAAGGTGATATAAAGCCCAAGGTGATATAAGTTTTGAACTTATAAGTGGGAAAGAATTTTGAAATTTGAAAGGGAGGATTCAAATTTGAGTAAGGTTAATGGGATTAAATTGAATTTAACTTGGAGGAAGTTAAATAAGTTTGAATGAACAACCTGATTTGGAAATTTTAAGATGAAATTGAGATTTAATTTGGGAAGTTAAATGGTTAATTTGAATTGGGAGTTTGTGTGATCTCAAAATGGGATTGAGATTTGGAAATTGAAATGGATGAATGTTTTAAAATAAATTGGATGATATCATCCTATTGTTATTGATACTCTTTAAACTGTGAATTTCATTTGTTTAAATGAATGAAGAAATGGATTGTGGTAATATATCTATTATTTAGATAAAAAGGGAAATAAAACTTTGATTTGAAAATAAGGATATGACATCACTTTGAACTTAAGATTTGAATGTTAAGAATTAAAATTGTTTAAGAATCGGTTTCAAAGTGGAAGATAAAATTGGGTAATAAATTGAATTTTTGAAAGATAAAATTTGTTTTGAACTCTTATTTGAACCTTGAAATAAGTTAAGTGGAGGTAATTTAAAATGGAATTTTGAAATTTTGACTCAGAATTAAATTGTTTAAAGACTTTAAATAAAGGTTAATTTGGTTTAATAGGTTAAACCAACATTTGAAAATTTAATTCGAATTTATATAATTCGAGATGATTTAAAGTGAAACTGAATTTGAAATTAGTTCAAATTGAAATTGTATAAATTAATTAGAATTGTGGTAGAAAATGGATAAGTTTAAAGTTCAAATGGAAAATTTGAATTGGATTAATTTTAAATGAAATTGAAGTTGAACGAGTTCAAATTCAAATGAGAATTGGATTAATTCAAACAAGAATTGAAATGATTTGAAATTGAAGTGGGTTCAATTTGAAATTAGTCCAAATTGATTTGAATAGTTTGGAATTGTGATTAAAGTTGAATAGTTTAAAATTCAAATTAAATTTGATTTGAATTTGGAAAGAAATTGAGGTTAATTCAACTTGAATTGGGGTTAAATAAAATTTCAAGGGAAATTGAATTTATTTAAATTGGAATTGAGTCAATTTAAATGGAAATTTAAATTGAATTGATGGAAATGGAGATTGGAAATTGAATAGTTTGGCTTTGGGCTATTTTCAAAATAAATTGTTTTAATATAAATCTTTTTCTCCAAGCTATTTACTATATATACAACCTTTCTTTTTAAACCTCAAACTATCTTATACTTATTTTACAATATTTTTGGAACTATTTAACTATTTTGCAACTATTTTATAAACTAATTACTATTTTCAACTACTTTATAACTAATTACTGTTTTACAACTATTTTGCAATTATTTAAAATTTCTACAGCTATTTGACTATTTTCCAACTATTTTACAATTACTTAACTATTTTACAGCTATTTTACAAACTAATAATTATTTTTCAACTGCTTATCTATTTTAAAAAATTTCAAGCTATTTTCTAAATTTAAGCTGGACAGAATTTAAATTGTTTATGATTATATTGAGATAAGGATTAAAGTGATAATCCAAATGGAATTGAAACAATTATGAATAAGTGGATAGAAGTTAAATTGAATGTGAATAGAAAGGAAGATTGATTTGGCAAATAATCAATAGAGATAAATACGTAGGGTGACGTATATCATTATATCTGCATAGTGATTTGATCCAGATTCGAACATAGAATATCAAGATAGTATATCGATCTGAGTTGGGATTTTTCACTCGATTTTCGACGGCGAACCTGGATATGGATTTTTGATTGGTTCTGGATATTCTCCATCATAGTTATGACCATGCAAGGAGAATGACGGTTTCTGATCAAGAAACCAGATCTAAGTCCGCACTAGGAAGTCGGGTGGACGATACTAGTTCGGAAGAGAAATTGTGTGATCGAGTGAGCGATCAGATAGATATGCGTACGGATGATATGTGTACATCGTACGGGATTGAATAAAATTGATACTGAAAATTTGTGGACAAGAACTGTAAATGATTTTTGAAATGGAGAGGAATATTTTGAAAAATAAATGATGAAGTAAAATGGAAATTGGATATTTCTACAATTAGAGCTCACTTTATAGAAAGGTAATATGGTTGATAACTTTATAAAGAGTAATCAGATTTGAATTATGATTTAGAATAAACATAGTTATGTATCTTTTTATATATATGATGAACTCCCCTTGTTGAATCTATTGCCGGAAGTAAAGGGGTTTTTGAAAGTATTTGAAGTATAAAAGGGGAATTTATACAAGTGTAAAGTGATCCAAAGGTTTTAAAAAAAAAAAGTTATATATCTATATATATATGAAGAATCTTATGAGAATGATTTTGAAGAAAGGTTTTTGGAACCTATGGTTTGGAAAGGCTTTTGATTTTTGGGGAAAATAAATTTAGGAAATTTGGAAAGCCTAGTTTGAGAATTATCGATTTTGGAATAATCGATAATGAGAAAGGAGATTTATATAAGATTCATACTAGGTGTATGATTTGGAAGATACTATATGTGTATAGTATAAAGTGTTTTGAAAATGGCTCTGGTGAAAAAGGCACTCCCTTGGAATGAAATTTTCAGGAGTACCATAGGTTGGTATTACCTTGAGCCTCAAAGGATGGGGGCTCTAAAGTGGATCCTGTGAGGAAGTCCAGACAAACTGAAGTTCCTGAGGATTATTGGGTAGCGAAAGTCGAGGGCATTGATGCCTGCAGGGGCACTTGGGTTATGTTGTAACGACAGTGTAACGCGATGTCGTTGCGATCTACTGTGGACTGTAGCGGAAATCGTGTGGAGGTGAGTGTCAACGGTCTACGCTTAATTTTGCCGGGAACGCAACGTAACATCGTTATACTATGATCTATGGTCGAGATGAGTGGAGAAGTTTCATTCTTTTGGCAATGAAATTCGAGGGTGCTAATGCCTACAGTTATATGGGATTTTCCTGTGATATCAACGTAACCCCGGTTGTAGCTGCAATCTGTAGCGGGTTCCATGGCGTAATCGAGGGTTGTGGGGTGCCTACAGTTATCTATGGATTTTGTCGGGATGGTAACGTAACCATCGGGTTAACTGCGACCGTGGATGGTGCTGATGATTTCCAGAGCATTCTCACCATAGATGTTTCCTCTATTTTCAAAAATGTTTTCTATATTTTCAACAAAATATTTTGCAAATATTTTCACTGGGTGTTGAAAATGGGTCTGCTAAGTACTTATAGATTTTCACTCTTACGCCTGATCAACGTATGACCGAATTTCTGTGAGAACGAAGATGGACTTGTTGAGACATCGAGTTATAAAAGTATTTTTATAAAACTATTTTGGCGCTATATATATATATATATATTTAAAAGGTGTTTTAAAATTTCTTAATAAAAAGAGTTTATAGTAAAATTTATTAAAGAGTAATTTTACTGATAATAATCATTTTAATGAATTCTGGCTTCGTTCCTTTTCGAGACGAAAATATTCAAAGGCGGGAGGAATGTGATTACCCGGATTTTAGAATATCTGTAATTGATAAATTAACTGAATTTAATTTGTGGAAATACTGATTTATAAGTTAAATAAATAATTCTGGTAATGAGGGTATATATCTAGATAAGTATTGGTTTGATAATGAAGGTATATATCCGGATAAGTATTGGTTTGATAATCTTTCTATTATAATTATTTAAATTAGCAAAATTGATATTTTCAAATAATAATAATAATAATGTGTTGTTTATATATATATATATAAATAGGTATAAATAGATTTTAAATAGAATTATCATTTACAAATTGAATTGGTGTTTGTTTATTTGATTTTTTTAATTGAATTTTAAATTGAATTTGAATTAGAATATTGAAATTCAAAAGATATATATATATATATATATATATATTAAAAATATTTTGGATTTGAAATTATATAATATAAGACTTTATTTAGAATATAGTTGTTTTATATGATTTTCTTTCAAAGGATTTTAATTTATATAAATTAAGATATGCATTTATTAATTAGGAAATTAATTACGAAAGCTTTATAACTATTTAAAATCATTATATACTCATTCATAATTACAAGTGTTGATATATATAAGTCTTTTTAATGACAAATGTTAGATAATTGAACAAGTGTCAAATTATTACTTTTTCTTTTATTTAGAGAAAAATATTACATAGATCAAGCTAAATATATCTCTACCTTATTTTCCCTATTTTCTTTCCTATTCTCATTTTCAAAACTCAAGCCTGTAATTCTCAAACCAGGAAAGCAATATTAAAGATCAATAGTCTGTTGAGACCTAAATTTATTTCAAGAAAAAATATATCTGAAGTTATAACCTATCTCAAACCAGAATTTAAGCAAGAAGAGATCATTTCAAGAATATATTCAACTCGGTAAATCAAGTGTGGTTTCAACTTCAAACAACAAAGTTGCAAATCAGTACAATCAAGACCCAGTGGCAGATCAAAATTCAAACAAATTTCCAAGCTTTTAAATCATCCTAGGCTTCTCTGATTCTTCCAGAAAGGTGAGTGAACTGCAACTATTATTAATAATTAAACCTGTTAACAATGATGCTTATGATAAATCATTGAAATAACTTGTGGAAATTTGATTGCATGTTGAAGATATGTCTATATATAGATAAATATGCAGTTATTGAACAAGTATGTCTAAACATATGTTTACTAACCTCTATTCCTTCATACAGGCTTATAAATTTAGTTTAAAACTAAATTTCTCTTTATACAGACAATATTAAACAAGAAATTTAAAAAGGAAATTGATCTTGGCAATGTAATTTTATTTTAAAAAAGAATTTCAGGAGGAAATATTAAGTAAAAGTTGTGAAAATAAGAAATAACAGTTAAATTTATTTTTAGACGAAAAATCAAATATTGAAATTTAAAGTTCTAAATTCATGAATGAATTCAAGCATCAAAATCATGATTTTTGGAATAAATTTCATGATTTTTTGAGCTAGGGGTGTTGTGGATTTCTAATTTATCGGAGATAGGATTTTTGGCATTTGTCGGTGATTAAGGAGGAGTTGGGTGTCGTTGTCGGGGCTGGAGGAGGTTTGCGAAGTGGGAATCATCAGAAAAATGGCCTGGTGTTTTATTTATCGCCGGAATGTTCTGGCGAAGGTGAATTAGGGCTATGAGGCCGGGTTTGGTAGTCGGTGTTTCTGGTGATCATATGTCATCATTGGCTCTTCGGAGTTGATAGGTGTAGGTGGGACGGGTGCCTGAGCCTTTGGCGTAGGTTAGGACGGAGTATTGGAACCTTCGACGACCGGAGTTGACGGCGAGGAATAGGATTTGGTGATCGGTTAATCTTTGGGAGCTCGTGAATTTCTTATTCTTTATTTCGAGCACCTTCATCAAAAACTGGGTGGTGGTAAAATACTGGCGTGTCGACGTTGACCTGCTAGAGGTAGCAGTGTTGATCGAAGCGGCGGTGTGGGGCTATGCATGTGCACAGGCATCGATGTATCTGCGTCTAGTTTTGACGGAAGAAGATAAAGGTGGGGGAAGAACAACTTTATCTCAGGTAAGTGATGAATGGTGCTCGGGTAAGAACTCAAGGGAATGGTGGGATTTCTCGAGATTGTCTTAGGGGTTTCATGTGAATGTAAACAACCTTTAACAGTTTAAAATTTAAACTAATTTTTTTTTTAAAAAGAGTGAAGCTCGGGAAAAGAAGATGAAGATTCGGGTTTTGGTTCGGGTAAGTGCTGAATTGTCTCAGGTAAGATAACTATGTTTCAAATGTTAAAGATAACATGATTGAGATTTTAATAATTCACTTAATCATTATTTTAAAATAGAGGTGTTTATTTAAATGTTGATTTAATTAAGTTGTATAATTTATTTTAACCTAGTCGGTTAATTCTTTAAGTTTATTTAAAACTTAATTAATAATGTGATTAAATGTGTTTAATCATTAATTAAACTTAAGGGTTAAGTTAATGATAAATTATTTCCAAAGTTAATAAATAAGATTTTAATGTTAATTTAGAAAATTAAATTAAAGATAATTGTAAATCTTTTAATTAAGAAAGGTCTTAAGTAATTTAGATTAATTAATTAATAAATTAATAAGTAATTAAAGACTAGATAATGAAGGTAATTAAAGATTAATTATTAATTAATTAATTACTAATTAAAGGTTAATTAGTTAATAACTAAAGGATAACTTATTAAGGCTAATTAATCGAGGTAATTAATTAATCAAGATTAATTAATCAAAGTAATTAATTAAGGTTAATTAATCAAGGATGATTAATTAAGATAGATGACTAAAGAATGATTAATTAATTGGGTTATAATTAATTAACGTTAAGTGCAGGATTAAGATAATCCAAGTGAATAAAGTTTGTGATAAAAATTCATTGAAGATTAATTAAATTTATTTGATTTTATATCTAATAAAATCTTATGTATGGATGGTTGAATGATTTTGGATGATTTGTATTGTTGTTGTCTCTGTTGTGCGATTGAGATGTTTTGTGATATGAATGTGTTGAACTGTGATAGTGTAGGATTATCTATCTGAGTTAAATTATTGTGTGGTATGATATCCTGAATAAGAATTATGTTGTTTTAAACCTTAATAATTTGGGTTAGGAACGATATTGGACTCGTAGAGACCGGGATCGGGTATTAGTAAATATCCGACACCACTTCGATTTGAAATCTTTTATAATTCTTTAAAGATTTGATATGTGAAATAAATAGGTTGGAATGGAATAATATGAACCTTTGAAACTAAGCAGGGGTACTTAGGGTTTGATTTGTGAAACAAGTGTTGAACATAATAAGTAATGAACTCGTAGTGAAATACGGATTACCTCGGGTTTTTCTATATGGTTTGAACTTAGTATTTCATATTACATGGGTTTACTCACGCTGGTTTCCAGCCTGACTCGGGTGTTATTTTGATGTAATGCTCGGGTCAGACCGAGTATTATAGATTTTCAGGTAAGGACGTTTTGGAGCTCAGGAGGCGAGGTGGATGTCAGGAATGTATGGAGTGTATTACGCTGAGATATATTGTTATTTTTCTGGGACAAGTTATTTTAACTGTCCTGTGCTTGTGAAATATTGTAACTCTGATGCACTAAAATGTAATTGACTAATACAACATTCTTTGTGTAAAGAATATTAGTTGATATTATATTTTATCCGCTACGAATGTGAGATTTTAAGTTGGTTTTCTTTTTCTTCTTCTATCTCTTCCTTCTTTTCCTAACTATCTGGAATTTTCAAGATCAAAAATTCCAGATCGTTACATAATCGTTTAATTCACCCTAAACTAAAATCAAGTTATAAAATCATACCTTTCAAAATTTGTGATTTAATAAATTTCACACCAAACTTATTTGAGTTTAATTCTTTAATAAATTCAATTTCAAATAAATCTCCAATTTGTCTTCTCACCTTAATTTGTTTAAGTCATTATAAACTCTATATTAAAATATAATTTAAATACATAACCATATTATCTTCAATAAAAATCAAACTTATTATTCTATATTAAAACAAATTATATATAGCTTAAAATGAAGGATAGAATAACATCTATATAATATCTAAAATCAATATTTATCCAAAACCTTATATTTCTTTACAAAACCATAGAAATCATTTCAAAATATTTTTATATATAGACCACGGTGTCTGTATATAACTTTCTATCCTATGGTCAAGTGATACGGATATTTGTCAATTCAATCTGAAATTTAAAATATAAATACGGTTATGTATCGTTTCAAACCGCAATCCCGAATGAGAATAAAAACCCATAACAACTTGTAGTTTATAACAATATACAATACAACATCCATTCATCCAATATCAAACAGCAAACATTTATCACAATCATCATCAAATTCAATCATAACATCAATATAGAACAGATAACAAATAACAGGTATTTACTGGCAGTTATATTCAATAAGGAATTAAATAAGAATTTAACCGGCAGTTTATATGCAATAATAAACTAAATAATAATTTAACTGGCAGTTTATATGCAATAATAAACCAAATAACAATTTAATTCAACAAATTTAATTTAACGGAGATGATGATTAAAAATATGTCAAATAGTCATAAATAAATTTCTAATCACGTCATAAATCAATGTAACAAACATAAGAAATTTTAGAAGTTGTAAGTGGGTTGAAACACTCATCTTTATAGGAATCTAAAAATAATAGACTTCTAGTCAATACTCCACTCTATGTTTCTTAGTCTCCTTCTTGATTGCTAGTTTTGTTTCGTAATTTTTCTTTTATTTTGATTTACTTTAGTTTTCCTCCTTATTATATTAATGTATATATGTATGTATGTATTTTTAAAAGGTTTGAAAAAAAAGATGTGACGACCCGCCCTTCTACTTACCGAAAGACGTATCATCATTAAGAAAAGAAAGGGATAGAAATAGAAAAGAATACAAAGAAAGAATGACAACATCAGAATCTCACAGCGGAACGGAAAAAAGAATAATACATCACATAACTATTACATAGTTTTACATATATCAGAGTTATACAATATCATACACATGATAGTCATATGTACATCTGTCAATACATACATCCCAAAATACAACTTACACTAACTAACACAGCGGAACTAGATATATAGATATATAGATACGTCTGGAACTCCTGCTCCAAGCTCCTCCAGAATTCAAAATCCAAAACCTATCACTTGGCTACTCATAAAAATTTGAGTACCCAAGAGTTTATGAAAACAAAATATAAACTCCGGGTCAGACATGGGTCTTGTATGAGAAAACGGTTTAAAGTTGTTTAACTTTGAAAACTTTTGAAATAAAGGTGTCACGTAAGACTCCCCACACATAAATACGGGTAAGTTTATACCTTGCGCTAACCAAAACATTTTATAGGAAATCCAGTGATATTATAATAGTGTCTAGGGTTTTCAAGTAAATAGAAAATAGTCGAAATTGTTACATCTATTAAATTCTAGCTACTAGGCACGAAAGTGGGTAATTCAAATCAAAACCGTAGGATCTTGTAGGGGAAATGGGTTTCCATTAATGGCAGGGCTATTGGGGTACCGCCTGTCACAGTATGGGGCCTATATCACCGTACCGAGGATCACTCCCGATCCTCTACAACACAAGGCCGGAACCATTCCTTACTGAACAGTCCCGAACAAGATAACCCGGTGGTTGTAGCTAGCAACCACCCACACAGCCGAAATAAAAAGGGACATCTAGACAGGGGTATATCTCCTCCTACTTAGGCATGACCCACCTAACCTTGCTGCACATCCCCTGTTTTAGCCATTCCTGGTTGATGAGGCTTGAGGCTGCGATTACCTTTATAGAACATATCTATTAGAATGCTCATCATCCGCTTGACGATGTGCTGAAAGCATTCAATCCATACAAGTTCGTTCCGGGTTCGAACGAAACTGAATGCATTATCACGTTACACTCATTTTGGAACCACCCTCAGAGTCAACGACAATAATCCTTGCATTCTGCAAACACCATCTCGATCTTCACTTGAGAATTTACGACCTAACGTTTAATTTGGATCGATGTGGTTTTCGGATAATCATAAATGACACCCGATCCCAGTCTCATCGAAATCCAAACGCCATTTTAAAGGCCAAGTTGTTTATTAGATTAAATAGTTTAATTCGACAATTGAATTCACATAGTATATCACAGATAAATCATACACAATCATCATAGATGTATCAAGCATATCATAGAACATCACAGAATATCACTAAAATATCACAAATCAGATATTCTATTTATACAATATCCATAAGCAATCATCTTTAATTCCTATTGTAATTAATTTAATTAAATTAATTACTAGAAAGTTGATCACTTAAATAAATTAATTATTTCATTTCAATCATTTAATTAATTACTTCTTAATCAATTTATTTAAATCTTAATTACTTAATTAATTACCCTTAATCATTATTTAATAAACTTAATTATTAATTAATAAAACTTATTTATTCATTTATTAACCACTAATTACTTGATTAATCAATTATTATTTAAACTACTTAATTAGTTAACTATTAATCATTCATTAATTAACTTAAGTGGTTATTACCATTTATTTATCACTTAATCATTAATCAATCTCTAATTACAATTATAAAGTAATTATTCTTAATTGCTTTCGAAAAATAATTAATATTAATTATTCAACTTAATTAACATTTTAAAAGTCTTCTTTTAAGTTTGAAAATCAATTATATTACTAACTACAAACATAATTGTTAATTAACTTTATACTTAACTAAAGTCATTAGTTAATTAAAATAATTAATTAAGAGTTAAAAACATCGTTAAGCATTAACTAAGATAATTAAAACCTGTATTAAGTTTTTAACTTAAAACTATTAAACACTTATTAAGTTTACAGTATTTAAAGCTTGATGAAAATCTTTTTACTTAGCTTTACTTTTATAATACAATACTGCAGTTAGGAAACAAACCCGAGAACTACTCCTAATTAACTCGAGCGTTACTTCGAGCCAAACACCCATATCACCTGAGACGTTCACCTGTAACATCTTCTTCTTCTTCTTTTTTATTTATTTTCCAGTAAGTATAAATTTAACTTAAGTATAAATAGCATCAGGTAACTATCTCATGCACTCGACATAAAACCCGAAGCTTCCACCATATTTACTCGAGCATGACTCGAGACGTAAGACCCAACGACACTGACACCAAATCCCACTGCCGTACACGTGCGCGGCGACGTGACCGAGCTCCGGCGGTCACCAACATCATCGGCAAGTCACAATTCACCCATAAACTCGAAATCCAAACTCAGATTGCCTGCAAAAATTTCGAAATCGAAAAAGGCCTTCTTGCTCGAACCTGAAGCCTACACCAATCAACATAACCGCTTCGCCTCCAACACTCCAACCGCCAGAGACGCCTAGAACTTATCCACACCACGACAACGTGCTCCTCTTCCACTCCCTCGAATCGCGTGAAGCTCGATCATGCATAGATGACGAACTCGTCATGTTTACTGACATGTTCAAAAGCTCGAGTCTAAACCCTAAAATGATCTTGTTTCTTAAATTTACTCAATGGAAAAATTATTGCACATTTTCCCCGAGATCACTGATGTCCATACTATCTTCATACCAAATTTCAACATTTTAAATTGATTATAGTGTCTGAAATTTGTAAAAATGCAATTTTTATTCAAATTCAAACTGCTCATAAAATACTAGTCTAAAAATCTTAATTTTTAAAAAAAAATCATGACTTGCAGTATGAATTCAAGATATAATCTTGAATTAATATTATACAACAATCGATTTTATCAAATTTCTACTTACTTACTTGTAAAACAAAGTTACAGTGCATATTTTACAAATAGGATTAAACAACTTTTAAAATCTAAATTTGAAGTTTAAACCTCCTATTTGATTGAAAACTGAAAGCTTTACAATGATTCAGTTGGAAACAATTTGAATTTGAATGAAAATCAACCCTGATCCATAACAGAGAAGAACAATATAGAGAGTGACCTATACATACACAGAATTATATTCAAACATAAATCATATACAAACTATATTGTTAATGAATCATGAACTATTTCAATTAACTTAAACTTTAAAAATCTTTGTTTACTCACCAGCAAGGTTATGTTGAATAGAGCGCAATTTCTGTATTATGAAAGCTGCAGTTTGAATCTGCCTGAATTCTTTTTTGTTTGTTTTTGTTTTGAATTTAATTTGAGTTTGCTTCTTCTTCTTTTTTTCTTATGAGTTACTGAACGAACTAAAAAGCAGATGCATACACATATAGAAGAAGAGGGCAGGATGTTTAAGGCTAGGTTGTAACTAGTTTAGTTGTTTTCTTCTTTTGTATGTTTTGATCAGATTTTATTTACTGAAGATGGAAAGATTTGAGATGACAAAAATTTGGCTGAGATGATAGCAATTAAATGCTTTGTTTCTTAATATGTTTACTCACTATAATTATGTTTGGCTGTGCATACAGATATTTTGTATGAAGACATACACTTAGCAGGTAGATATTTGGCTTGTGCATGAAGACATTTTTGTATAAAAATGTTTATTTTGTTATTTTCTAGCTTAAATAATTTATATACATATGTTTTTGTCAGGAATTGTTTTATAGATTTAGTTTTTGTGTATGAAGATATTCTTTTAAAGACATTTGTTTTATTATTTCTTAGTTTGTCACCATACACATTTTTGTGTCTGGTTGTATTTACACTTTGTTCTTGTTTTATTCTTTGTTCTTACAAATTTAAACTGATGTTGCAAGCATTAACTACTTAACCCTAGTTTTATTTTTATTTTTATTTGTATTTTAACTATCAAATATTTAAATTAGATTCATAAGTTTGACATACTTATATTTATATTTTATATTGATAGAATTAGATTCTATTTCAACATTATTATCTATATATATTTTTATACCAAATGTTAACAAGAGAAAGAATTCTAATTTAATTATATAAGATAAATTTTATTATAGATATTATCAAGAGATTTTATTTTAAATTTCCAAATCAATTTCCTTTCAAAAATGCAAATCCATACAAATAAATGGCAATTATTCCAAAAGTCATTTCATTTTAAAATGGTAAGTTTATTTTTATTTAATTGGATTAAATATTTATCAAAATAATATGGCTAAAATCTAGGGTCGTTACATTCGTCCCCCCTTAAATGAATTTCGTCCTCAAAATTTAAAACAAAGTAATTCAAAAGCTGTTATATCAACCAATCAAACATACATATCATTCATATATTAGCAAACAACCAAACAATTTATCCTAACAAACATCACTAGCTATCGGGACATAAATCCGGATAAGCTTCCCTAAAACTATCCAGAGTTTCCGAGGTGCAATCTCTGGATCCTCACTCCACTGCACTTTAACAAGCTTCACTACCTAACTCCTGAGTTGCCTCTAGTCTTGATCAACAATCTGAATTAGATTTCTGACCAAAGTCAAATTCGGCTCGACTTCCAAATCTTCCTAAACTACTGGTTCTGCAACTAATGATGAATCATGAACAAACTTCCTTAGATGGGATACATGGAATACATTATGAATTCCATACATCCGTTCTGGCAATTCAACTCTGGAAGCTACGACACCAATCCTTTCCAATACCCGAAATGGTACAATATATCTCGGGGCAAATTTTCTCGTCTTTCTGAATCTAATAGCTCCTTTAATCGGGGAAATTTTGACAAAAACGAAATCACCAATCTCAAATTCCAATTGTCTCCTTCTCGTATCTGTGTACTTCTTCTGACGGTCCTGAGCAGCTCTCATCCTTTTCTCGATAAGCTCAACTTTAGCAGAAAGTTCACGAATCAAATCCGGTCCAAGCACAAGACGATCTTTCGACTCTATCCAACAGGATGGGGATCTACACGGACTTCCATATAAAGAGCTTCATAAGGAGTCATCTTAATACTTGCTTGGTAACTGTTATTATAGGAGAATTCTACCCGATGAAGATGGTCTTCCCAAGACCCACCAAAATCCAATACACAAGCTCGCAGCATATCCTCAAGAATACAATTAAGCCACTCCGACTGTCCATCTGTCTGAGGATGATAGGCTGTACTTAATCTCAACTTGTTCCCATAGCTGATTGCAGAGCCTCCCAGAATTTGCTAGTGAAAATAGGATCCCGATCACTTACTATGCTAGCAGAAACACCATGCAATCTGACTATCCCCCTCAAGAAAATCTCTGCTAAAGAAGCTGCAGTACGAGTTGCCTTAACGGGTATAAAATGGGCACTTTTAGTTAAATGATCCACAATAAACCATATTCCATTATTTCCTTTCTTGGTTCTAGGCAAACGGTCGATAAAATCCATCAAAATCATCTCCCACTTCCATTCTGGGATTTCCAAAGGCTGCAACAAACCGGCTGACTTCTACCGATCTCTTTTAACTTGCTAACAGATAGCACAACTATTAACGAAAGAAGATACATCCCTCTTCATGCTCGGCCATCAGAAAATTCTTCTCATAACTTTATACATCTTAGAGATTCCTAGATGAATATTCAGTCTAGAGTGATGACACTCAGCTAAGACTTCTTGCCTTAAATTAAGATCCTTTTGAGAGAAAAGATATTTCAACGGTTTGTGATCCGTAAATAATTCGAATTTATCTCCCAAAAGATAATGTCTCCAAATCTTTTCAAAGCAAAAACAATGGCTAACACTCAAGATCGTGCGTAGCGTAGTTCCTTTCATATGGCTTTAATTGCCGACTCGCACACGCAATTACCCTTCGATTCTGCATCAGAACTGCTCCCAAAGCAACTATACAAGCATCGGTATAAACCTCAGATTTTCTTTTCCCATTCGGAATAGCAAGCACTGGTGCACTGGTTAGTCTCGTCTTCAACTCTTGAAAAGCTTCTTCACACTGGGGTGTCCATTTGAACTTAGCTCCTTACCTTGTCAACTTAGTCGGATATGAAGAAATCTTGGAATGGTCCTTGATAAACTTTTTGTAGTATCCAGCTAATCCTAGAAAACTATGAACTTCCTTTGGTGACTTCGATTGCTTCCATTCCAGAATAGTCTCGTCCTTTGCTGGATCTATAGAGACACTTTCACCAGAAACAACGTGCCCCCAAAAATTTGACTTTCGATTTCAGAAATGGCACTTGGAGAACTTCGCCTTCAAAACATGCTTCCTCAGTGTCTCCAACACTATTCTCTAATGCTGCTTGTGCTCTTCTTCTGACTTAGAATAGACTAGAATATCACCGATGAATAACAGAACAAACTTATTCAGTGCATCCCGAATGACTCGATTCATCAGATCAACACAGAACCTTAGCGATCCACCCGATTTAGTGACAAACACTGCAGCAGAACCCCAACAAGAAAAACTGGGCCTAATCAATCCCTTCTCCAAAAGATCCTGAGTCTGCTTAACCAACTCCTCTCTCTCTAGGAGTCATCCTCCTACTAGGCTGAATCACTGGCACTGCTCCTGGAGTCAAATCAATACGAACTCTATCTCTCGATGCGGAGGCAGGCACTTGACTTCCTCGAATACACCAGGGAAATCTTGGATTACATCAATATCTTCAACCTTCTCTTGAGAAGTCTCAACTCCATGTAAAAGACTACTCAAGTTGAATTCCAAAATTATCACACAACACTTTGGAAATTCTACCCAAATCAGTTTCTAAAGAAACTGTTCCCTCAACACAATTTAGAACATCCTTATACTTATCAAACTAATCCATCGAAGAAATGGATCCACTCTTCTACCTCTGAAATTACCTCAAGAAAAACTGCTTGGCCAGAAAATCTTCTCGACGGCACACAGAACACTTCGAGCTACACTGCTGACCCAGATGCTAAAGATTTCCTATTCAAAGCTCTACGAGAAACTCAGACCTCAAACCAAACAGAAACACCCTACTGAACTTAGCCACAACACCGAAGCAGACATACTTCCTTAACTTGTTCCAAAGAAACATCTTCAGAGACATCCATAATCACTGTCTCATCACACAGCTACTACATCCTGAGGTATCAAGATATCATGACTTGCTTCTGTCCAACCAACAGATCCAAATTCTAGCTCATCCAACTTACACTTCAAAGATGAACTCCAAACTATAACAGGTTTCCTTACACCACCCAAGCTCACTCGAGACGGTAATAGGTCTACAGTCTCGACAGATACACTTCCAACCTCAAATATTAAAATTCCAACCATTTGTAGTCGTGTTACACACACCACTACCCTATCTACCTTTATAACTTATATTGGAAAACCAAAACAGGTAACCCAACAAATAGGTAGAAATATATATATATATATATGTGTGTGTGTGTGTGTGTGTGTGTATCAAAATTACAAATACGCTCTCTCAAGAAAGAAATCACTCAAGAGCCTAGGTATTCGCTCAACCTAGCGCTTTGATACCACCTGTGACGATCCGCCCTTCTACTTACCGAAAGACGTATCATCATTAAGAATAGAAAGGGGTAGAAATAGAAAAGAATAGAAAGAAAAAACGACAACATCAGAATCTCATGGCGGAATGGAAAAAATATAATACATCACATAACTATCACATAGTTTTACATATATCAGAGTTATACAATATCATACACATGATAGTCATATATACATCTGTCAATACATACATCCCAAAATACAACTTACACTAACTAACACAGCGGAACTAGATAGATAGATATATAGATACGTCTGGAACTCCTGCTTCAAGCTCCTCCAGAAATCAAAATCCAAAACCTATCACTTAGCTACTCATAAAAATTTGAGTACCCAAGAGTTTATGAAAAACAAATATAAACTCCTGGTCAGACATGGGTCTGGTATGAGTAAACGGTTTAAAGTTGTTTAACTTTGAAAACTTTTGAAATAAAGGTATCACGTAAGACTCCCCATACATAAATACGGGTAAGCTTTTACCTTACGCTAACCAAAACATTTTATAGGAAATCCAGTGATATTATAATAGTGTCTAGGGTTTTCAAGTAAATAGAAAATAGCCGAAATTATTACATCTATTAAATTCCAGCTACTAGCCACGAAAGTGGGTAATACAAATCAAAATTGTAGGGTCTCGTAGGGAAAATGGGTTTCCATCAATGGAAGGGGTACTAGGGTACCGCCTGTCACAGTACGGGGCCTAGATCACCGTACCGAGGATCACTCCCGCCCCCCTACAACACAAGGCTGGAACCATTGCTTACTGAACAGTCTCGAACAAGATAACCCCGCGGCTGTAGCTAGCAACTGCCCACACAACCGAAATAAAAAGGGACATTTAGACAGGGGTATATCTCGTCCTACTTGGGCATCACCCACCTAACCTTGTTGCACATCCCCTGTTTTAGCCATTCCCGGTTGATGAGGCTTGAGGCTACGATTACCTTTATAAAACATATCTCTTAGAATGCTCATCGTCCGCCTGACGATGTGCTGAAAGCATTCAATCCATACAAGTTCGTTCCGAGTTCGAACGAAACCGAAGGCATTATCTCGTTACACTCATTTTGGAACCACACTCAGAGTCAACGACAATAATCCTTGCATTCTAAAAACACCATCTCGATCTTCACTTGAGAATTTACGACCTAACGTTTAATTTGGATCGATGTGGTTTTTAGATAATCATAAATGACACCCGATCCCGGTCTCATCGAAATCCAAACGCCATTCTAAAGGCCAAGTTGTTTATTAGTTTAAACAGTTTAATTCGACAATTAAATTCACATTGTATATCACATATAAATCATACACAATCATCATAGATATATCAAGCATATCATAGAACATCATAGAATATCACTAAATAAATATCCCAAATCAGATATTCTACTTATACAATATCCATAAGCAATCATCTTTAATTCTTATTGTAATTAATTCAATTAAATTAATTAATTGAAAATTGATCACTTAAATAAATTAATTATTTCATTTCAATCATTTAATTAATTACTCTTAATCAATTTATTTAAATCTTAATTACTTAATTAATTACCCTTAATCATTAATTAATAACCTTAATTATTAATTAATAAAACTTATTTATTCATTTATTAACCGCTAATTACTTGATTAATCAATTATTAATTAAACTACTTAATTAGTTAACTATTAAACATTCATTAATAAACTTAAGTAGTTAATTGCCATTTATTTATCACTTAATCATTAATCAGTCTCTAATTACAATTATAAAGTAATTATTCTTAATTGCTTTCCAAAAATAATTAATTAATATTAATTATTCAACTTAATTAACATTTTAAAAGTCTTCTTTTAAGTTTGAAAATCAATTATATTACTAACTACAAACTTAATTGTTAATTAACTTTATACTTAACTAAAGTCATTAGTTAATTAAAATAATTAATTAAGAGTTAAAAACATCGTTAAGCATTAACTAAGATAATTAAAACCTGTATTAAGTTTTTAACTTAAAACTATTAAACACTTATTAAGTTTACAGTATTTAAAGCTTGATGAAAACTTTTTACTTAGCTTTACTTTTATAATACAATACTGCAGTTAGGAAACAAACACGAGAACTACCCCTAATTAACTCGAGTGTTACTTCGAGCTAAACACCCATACCACCTGAGACGTTCACCTATAACATCTTCTTCTTCTTTCCTTTTTTTATTTTCCAGTAAGTATAAATTTAACTTAAGTATGAATAACATCAGGTAACTATCTCACGCACTCGACATAAAACCCGAAACTTCCACCATATTTACTCGAGCACGACTCGAGACGTAAGACCCCAACGACACTAACACCAAATCCCAATGTCGTACACGTGCACGGCTACGCGACCGAGCTCCGGCGGTCACCCACATCATCGACAAGTCACAATTCACCCATAAACTCGAAATCCAAACTCATATTGCCTGCAAAAATTTCGAAATCGAAAAAGGCCTTCTTGCTCGAACCTGAAGCCAACACCAATCAACATAACCGCCTTGCCTCCAACACTCCAACCGCCAGAGACTCCCAGAATTTATCAACACCACGACAACGCGCTCCTCTTCCACTCCCTTGAATCGCGTGAAGCTCGATCATGCATAGATGACGAACTCGTCAGTTTACTGACATGTTCAAAAGCTCGAGTCTAAACCCTAAAATGATCTTGTTTCTTAAATTTACTCAATGGAAAAATTATTGCACATTTTTCTCGAGATCATTGATGTCCATACTATCTTCATACCAAACTTCAACTTTTTAAATTGATTAAAGTGTCTGAAATTTGTAAAAATGCAATTTTTATTTAAATTCAAACTGCTCATAAAATACTAATCTAAAAATCTTAATTTTTGTTTTAATAATCATGACTTGCAGTATGAATTCAAGATATAATCTTGAATTAATATTTTACAACAATCGATTTTATAAAATTTCTACTTACTTACCTGTAAAACAAAGTTACCGTGCATATTTTACAAACAGGATTAAACAACTTTTAAAATATAAATTTAAAGTTTAAACCTCCCGTTTGACTGAAAACTGAAAGCTTTACAATGATTCAGTTGGAAACAATTTGAATTTGAATGAAAATCAACCCTGATCCATAACAGAGAAGAACAATATGCAGAGTGACCTATATATACACAGAATTATATTCAAAGACAAAGCATATACAAACTATATTGTTAATGAATCATGAACTATTTCAATTAACTTAAACTTTAAAAATCTTTGTTTACTCACCAGCAAGATTTTGTTGAACAGAGCACAATTTTTGTATTATGAAAGCTATAGTCTGAATCTGCCTGAATTCTTTTTTCTCTGTTTTTTTTTTAATTTCATTTGAGTTTGCTTCTTCTTCTTCTTTTTCTTATGAGTTACTGAACGAACTAAAAAGCAGATGCATACATGTATAAAAGAAGAGGGCAGGATGTTTAAGGGTTGGTTGTAACTAGTTTAGGTGTTTTCTTCTTTTGTTTGTTTTGATCAGATTTTATTTACTGAAGATGGAAAGATTTGAAATGACAAAAATTTGGCTGAGATGATAGCAATTAAATGCTTTGTTTCTTAATATGTTTACTCACTATAATTATGTTTGGCTGTGGATACAGATATTTTGTATGAAGACATACACTTAGCAGGTAGATATTTGGCTTGTGCATGAAGACATTTTTGTATAAAAATGTTTGTTTTGTTATTTTCTAGCTTAAATAATTTATATACATATGTTTGTGTCAGGAATTGTTTTATAGATTTAGTTTTTGTGTATGAAGATATTCTGTTCAAAGACATTTTTATTATTTCTTAGTTTGTCACCATACACATTTTTGTGTCTGGTTGTACTTACACTTTGTTCTTGTTTTATTCTTTGTTCTTACAAATTTAAACTAATGTTGCAAGCATTAACTACTTAATCCTTGTTTTTTTTTATTTTTATTTGTATTTTAACTATCAAATATTTAAATTAGATTCATAAGTTTGACTTACTTACATTTATATTTTATATTGATAGAATTAGATTCTATTTCAACGTTATTATCTATATATATTTTTATACCAAATGCTAACAAGAGAAAGCATTCTAATTTAATTATATAAGATAAATTTTATTATAAATATTATCAAGAGATTTTATTTTAAATTTCCAAATCAATTTCCTTTCAAAAATACAAATCCATACAAATAAATGGCAATTATTCCAAAAGTCATATTCAATTTAAAATGATAAGTTTATTTTTTATTTAATTGGATTAAATATTTATCAAAATAATATGGCGAAAATCCAGGGTCGTTACAAAAGATTTGAAAAAGAAGAGTCGAAAAAAAGGATTAAAATAAGAGGAACTGAAAATGTAAGAGAAGATCAAGATTTGAAAAGAAAGAACAAAGTTTGAAATAGAAGAAAATTTGTGAAGAAGAATATTTGAAGAGGAAGGAAAAATTAAAATGAGAGACAATAAGGAGATTTGAAGAAAAAAAAAGAGTAAGATTAGAATGGAGGCTGGGGTTTCATTTGCATCATATCTTATTTATAAGGTTAGAGTTAGGTTTAGGGCCAAAGAGATTTGAAAAGAGAGGCCGTTATTAATTAGGAGTAAATGAAATGATGTTTCAGAAATGAAGTTGGAAAATGAACGAAAGAAGAAGAAAAATGAAGTAAATATGAATAAACTTTGTATTGAAATATAGTAAAGATGAACAGCCTTTTTGAAAGTAGCAGGTATCAAAAATTGGTAAAAGAAAGAATTAAAAATATGAAAAGTAGTTCACGTTTGTAAAATAGAAAAGCTTCGGACAATGTAAACGGAATGGAATGATTGAACAAATGGTGAAATAATGAAAAGAATGCGGAAACTATTAATTAGAAAGGGAATGAATGGACCAACTCTATACTGTAAACAAACTTTTAGAATTCAAATTTCAAAAAAAATATTCACTTAATTAATTTTGTTAACCCTAATCACACCAAAATTAACATCCTTTAAAGATTTAATTAACAAACAATAAATGAAAATAAATTCTCTACACAAATTGTGTCATAAATTAAAAGAATATGCAGCATTAAGAAATTTTCATTTCTCCCTCTTTGTGATTAGATTGGGAGTTAAAAAAACATGTTAACATTTCGATTGAATGTTTTGCAAGGAATGCATTAACATACATTCAAAAATATGTTAGCACAAACAAGGTAACATAAATAGGTGTATAATATATATATATATATGTACATCTTTATGCAACTTATAGTTTACATTCATAAATAAAAGGTATGAAAATAATCCACATAAGGAGGCAGTGAATGTAAGAGTAAAGTAGGAAAGTGAAGATGGAAAGGTAAGTTATGTTGCAATTAAGATCTAATAAAGTCTAATTGAAAAGGAAATAGTCAAGCGTAAATCTATTTTATCCCCTTTATCATCCCCAATTAACATTTAATTTAATAACGTATGAGATTTCAAACCTAAATAATCCCTTTTTTAATGATCTAAATATAAGTTTAAATTTAAGTATAAACATATACGCAGTAAACTAGCATTAAATTTTGAAACATGAACTGAATTAATTGGAAATAAATCACCCAATTTAAATTTATTTCAATAAATGTTTACAATTAACGTCTTCCCACTTTTTAATTAAAAGATTCCAATCATATTAATTGTCATTGATTTCTAAGGTAAAAATAAATGAGACAATTCAATTCCTTTTTATAGTAATTTAACATATTTACGGAATTAGAATTATTGTATACAAACCAAAAGTTATTAATTTCTTATTTCTGTAATATATTTTTCCGCTACCAACATTTCAAATAAATGAACGTATGATTTTTTTATTTAGTAAAGAAACATATATTATTATTATTATTTTTAAATTTATTATTCCAATCAATTGGAATTTACATTCATACGGTCATTTATTTTCTTCTTTATTAAACTTTACAATTATTTCCAATTTAAGCTCTACAATTACATTCCTAATTAGCTTTACCATTACAATTGATTGAAAACCATTACAATTGATTGAAATAACATTAACAATTGTCAATTCCATTCAATCAACATCAACAATCACATTCACACTTTATTATCAACCAATAAATATTATAATTACTCACCTATCATTGATTTTATCAAATTATAGTTTATTATGTATTATTTCATCAATTAATATAACTTTGAATTTATTTCCTAATTTACTATTTAAAATCAATTGTAACCTTACAATTGTTTCAGTTAATTGGGATTGCACTAAATTAGTTATTTATTAACTTGCATTAACATTATTACCTTTCATCCCCGATATTAATTCATAATTTTTTTCTTTCATATTTAATTACCAAAATCTTATTAAATTAGCAAATTTAAACATCGAAAATTATGGGTCGTTACACTCTCCCCCACTCAAAACTTTTTGTCCCTGAAAAGGGAAAAGGAGGGAAAGAAGGAATCAATATATCTTATTCAAAAATATTGAATTTATTAACAATTAAATTTACACTGCAATTGTGTTATTCTTGTAAAATATCTTTTGTTTTTATAAGTTACATATTTCAACTTTTTGGAAATTTCATTTATAACCAAGCATTTAATCTCTTATTTTAATTAGAGCTTCCAATTATTGATTAGTTACATTCCATTTCACTACAATAATTGCACTATTAATTAACGGAAACTTAATAACTAAATAACAGGTTAAATTTCAAATCATTTTAAAATAATAGATAGATGTATACACTTACAATTTATATATCCAATTATATTTAAACAATTTGAAATTTTATATTTGTTTATCAAAATAAATCTGTAGTAAAACTACTACTATGGCCTTCCCACTTCGAAACTCGAAAATGAATGTCGACGATGCGTGCACTCATCACCGAAATTATTTTCCAACGACAGAGAGGGGAGTATAGAACTTATTTCTTCCAAAATCTCTTTAAAATAATTCTTTCAAATTATATTGAAATATTTATATCAGAAAATACTTCTAATTAATATTATTATTATATTCTAAAATCATTCAAAATAAATTTTCCAAAAATCCCGTAACTCAAGTTCTAAGTTTCCAATCTTTCATTTATTTTATTTCAAATCCTAATTTCAACTAATACCTTAAAATTTCACTACCCAACAACAATTAAATTACAACCAAAGTATATATCATTTATAAAATTTTATTTTATATACAGAAAATGAAATAGGAAAAAATATTTCATTCACCTATATTCAAAACAAATATTGTATCGGTCTGTCCTATTAAGTATTTAGAAATCCCTATTGATGTCATAGCGTTCCATGCACCAACCAGAACTTATAAATACAAAACCGAACAAATTAACACAATATTAAAACCTTTTTATAACACTAACAAATACGCTCTCTCATACACACACACACTCAACGACTCATCATAGGGTATTACTACCCTATTAATAAAGAGTCAGACCCTACAAAGCTAAGGTTTATCGCAAAACCAAAGCTGTGATACCACGTGTAACATCCAGCCTTTTTGTATGCTTTTAATCGACAATAAACCACACATGTCACACTTAAACCATACAAAAGGGCATATTATTATTGCGGTGAATAAGAAAAGCAAAGAAAGAAATAAAACAAAATAGAATCTCACAGCGGAATGACAAAATATAATAAATAATAGTAATAGAATCTTTGTCTTCGTCCTCCAAAAATAAAGTCTTCGAATCCTGAAATGCTCAGGCTAACCCGAGCGAATTGAAAAGACAAAACACTCGAGTCAGAACTAAAAGATCTTATGTAAGTTAAATCAACAATAAGAAATATGAGTGGAACGGCGTCACAGATGTTTGCGGGATTTGACATCTCCTATCCAGTGTTTAACATGAGTGCAGTAACTTAAGAGATGCACGGGATTCACATCCCCTAACGATCCGTTAAACTATTTACTATGTAGTAATATTTTGCTATTATAATAGTGTCTATAGTAAAATAAACATACTTTTAAATAGCATTAAGGCTTTACATTTTCCACCTTAACACGTAATGTCCCAGTAGTCCATCCAGTATCATAATCCCTCCTGATCGGGAAGCCACTAGAGGACAATCCACAGGCTACGGGAGAAAACCAAACTCGTTCAAGGCGCGCTAGGGTAGGTGACACGGCACATAAGGCAATGCTAGGGTAGATATACCAATTACGCATCCGGACTGGTGGTAACGTGTAGCAGCTACTACCGCCCACCTCGAGCCATACCCCCAAAATCAAAAATCAAAAGTGGCCACCAAAACAATCCAAAGTCAGAATATAATATCGAAGGAGTGTGTCCGATAAGAGGGGCTACATCCTTGTCCCGAGAATCGCTCTTGTTTTAGCCACCTTATGCCAACTCACGAGAGTTGGGTCCACGTATATACCTCAAAGGAACGCCGCCACCAACCTACTTCATTCTGGAATCTCCACCACGTACACGGTTGTTAAAGTGGTTTTTGGGGTTGGCAGAGAGTATGACAACTTCCAATCCCGGTCTCTTTAACAACCAAACGTTATTATAACACCGCGGCCATTTCAAAATAATTTATACTCCAAAACCAGAATATACTACCCATTTCAAAAACCAAATCAATATAATATCGTTTTTATTTCAAATATATCCTTTCCAACAATCATAGCACTTTCAAAATTAGACACTTCAAAACCAAACACTTGAAATTATACACTTTCAAATCATAATACTTTGAAACTCAAAATTTTGAAAGGTAACTTCCATCACTTAAATGGTTTAAATAATAAAATATTTTATAATAAAATAGCTTTTTCAATTTCACAAATCGATCCAACATAACTCAAATTTCTACAACTTATATTTAACCAAATCCCAAATCATAAATTTCAATTCAATTCAGTTTTCAAATAAATTATTCCAAATTTATCGATTTCAAAACAAATTTGATCCACAGAATAAACCATTTCAAATTCAATATAGTTCAAACTTAAGTATTCAACAGTTTCAAAACTGAGTTTGGTAATTACGATTCAACAATTCACTTTTCTATTATTTAGTTTGAAATAATTTGCATAATGAATCCATTATCATCTAAATAAAAGTCAAATTACAAATAAATTTATTTATACTTGAAATATTTGTTTAATTCACCCTAAACCAATATCAAGTAATAAAATCATACCTTTTAAAATTTTCGATTTAATAAATTTCACACCAAACTTATTTGAGTTTAATTCTTAAATAAATTCATCTTCAAATAAATCTCCAATCATCTAACCTTAGTTTCTTTAAGTCGTTATAAACTCTATATTAAAATATAATTTAAATACTTAACCAAATTATCTTCAATAAAAATCAAACTTATTATTCAATATTAAAACAAATTATACATAGCTTAAAATCAAGGATAAAATAACATTTACATAATATATAAAATCAATATTTATCCAAAACCATATATTTCTTTTCAAAACCATAGAAATCATTTCAAAATATTTTTATATATAGACCACGGTGTTTGTAAATAATTTTCTATCCTATGGTCAAGTGATACCGATATTTATCGTTTCAATCTGCAATTTAAAATATAAATACGATTATATATCATTTCAAACTGCAATCCCAAACGAAAGTAAAAATCCATAACAACTAGCAGTTTATAACAATATATAATACAACATCCATTCATCCAATATCAAATATCAAATATTTATCACAATCATCATCCAATTCAATTGATAACAACAATATGGAACAAATAACAAATAACAAGTATTTACTGGTAGTTATATTTAATAATAAATTAAATAACAATTTAACTGGCAGTTTATATGCAATAATAAATTAAATAACAAATTAACTAGCAGTTTATATGCAATATTAAACTAAATAACAATTTAATTCAACAAATTCAATTAAACCGAGACGATGATTAAAAATATGCACAACAGTCATAAATAAATTTTTAAACATATCATAAATCAATTCAAAAAACATAAGAAATTTTAGAAGTTGAGAGTGGGTTGAAACACTCACCTTTATAGGAATCTGAAAATAATAGACTTCTAATCAATAGCTCTGCTCTATGTTTCCTTAATCTCCTTCTTAATTGCTAGTTTTGTTCCGCAATTTTTCTTTTATTTTGATTTACTTTAATTTTCCTCCTTATTATATTAATGTATATATGTATGTATGTATGTATATTTAAAAGGTTTGAAAAAAAAGATTTGAGAAAGAAGAGTTGAAAAAGAAAAGGATTAAAATAAGAAGAATTGAAAATGGAAGAGAAGATCAAGATTTGAAAAGAAAGAAGAAAGTTTGAAATAGAAGAAAGTTTGAGAAGAAGAATATTTGAAGAGGAAGGAAAAATTAAAATGAGAGATAATAAGGAGATTTGAAGAAAAAAAATGAAGAAGATTAGAATGGAGGTTGGGGTTTCATTTGCATCATATCTTATTTATAAAGTTAGAGTTAGGTTTAGGGCCAAAGAGAATTGAAAAGAGAGGCCGCTATTATTTAGAAATAAATGAAATGATGTTTCAGATATGAAGTTGGAAAATGAATGATAGAAAAAAATAAAGTAAATATGAACAAACTTGGTATTGAAATATAGTAAATATGAACAGCCATTTTAAAAGTAGCAGGTATTAAAAATTGGTAAAAGAAAGAATTAAAAGTATGAAAAGTAATTCATGTTTGTAAACTAGAAAAACTTCAGACAATGTAAATGGAATGGAGTAATGGAACAAATGGATAAATAATGAAAAGAATGCGGCAATTATTAATTAGAAAGGGAATGAATGGACCAACTCTATACTGTTAACAAACTTTTAGAATTCAAATTTCAAAAACAATCGTTCACTTAATTAATTTTGTTAACCCTAAACATACCAAAATTAACATACTTTAAAGATTTAATTAACATTCAATAAATGAAAATAAATTCTCCACACAAATTTGCGTCATAAATTAAAAGAATATGCAGCATTAAGAAATTTTCATTTCTCCCTCTTTGTAATTAGATTGGGAATTAAACAAACATGTTAATATTTCGATTGAATGTTTTACAAGGAATGCATTAACATGCATTCAATAATATGATAGCATAAACAAGGTAATATTAATAGGAGTATAATATATATATGTACATCTTTATCGCCACTTATAGTTTACATTCATAAATAAAAGGTATGAAAATAATCCACATAAGGAGGCAGTGAATGTAAGAGTAAATTAGAAAAGTGAAGATGGAAAGGTAAGTTATGTTGCACTTAAGATCTAATAAAGTCTAATTCAAAAGGAAATAGTCAAGCGTAAATCTATTTTACCCCCTTTATCATCTCCTATTAACATTTAATTTAATAACGTATGAGATTTCAAACCTAAATAATCCCTTTTGTAATGATCTAATTGGATCTAAAAGATAAGTTTAAATTTAGGTATAAACATATATGCAGTAAACTAGCATTAAATTTTGAAACATGAATTGAATTAATTGGAAATAAATCACCCAATTTAAATTTATTTCAATAAATGTTTACAATTAACGTCTTCCTACTTTTTAATTAAAAGATTCCAATCACATAAATTGTCATTGATTTCTAAGGTAAAAATAAATGAGACAATCCAATTCCTTTTTATAGTAATTTAACGTATTTACGGAATTAGAATAAATGCATACAAACCAAAAGTTATTAATTTCTTATTTCTGTAATTTTTCAGCTACCAACATTTCAAATAAATGAACGTATGATTTTTTTATTTAGTAAAGAAACATATATTATTATTTTTTTAACATTTATTATTCCAATATTTACATTCATACGTTCATTTATTTTCTTCTTTATTACACTTTACAATTACTTCCAATTTAAGCTCTACAATTACATTCCTAATTAGCTTTACCATTACAATTGATTGAAAACCATTACAATTGATTGAAATAACATTAACAATTGTCAATTTCATTCAATCAACATCAACAATCACATTCATACTTTATTATCAACCAACAAATATTATAATTACTTACCTATCATTGATTTTATCAATTTATAGTTTATTACGTATTATTTCATCAATTAATATAACTTTGAATTTATTTCCTAATTTACTATTTACAATCAATTATAACCTTACAATTGTTTCAATTAATTGAGATTGCACTAAATTAGTTATTTATTAACTTGCATTAACATTATTACCTTTCATCCCCGATATTAATCGTAAAAAAAATTCTTTCAGATTTAATTACCAAAATCTTATTAAATTAAAAAATTTAAACATCGAAAATTACGGGTCGTTACATCAAGTATATTGTTTGTCATGACTTAGACCTTGTTGTGAGCTGGAGCCAGAGATGTTGGTGATTTTAACCATCAGATTGACTTTGATTCGAAGAACCGGCACCGGTCAGAAGCGAGAAGCTATACCAATGGAGATTATATCAAAGCAGGAAGAAGGAGTGGATTCCGATAAGATGAGGCAGTGTAGACTTAACCGATAAGATTGGCTCCATAAGGAAGGGATATTGCTTATTTTTGATGTTAATGGATTACGAGATGAGATTCCCTAAGAATGCCATCACTCGAGACCATGATACATTCTAGTGGTAATTAGATGTATTATGATATGAAGCAACATATTATAGGGAAAGGTTGAAGAAGGATGATGGTGAATTCATCTCAAAGTGTATGAACTTTCAATTGATAAAGGCATAGCAGAAGAAGCGAAGTGGATCGATGCAACCACCTGAAGTTCACGAGTGGAAAAGGAAATAGGTATCGATGAATTTCATCAATAGATTGTCAAGGATTGGAGAAGAATACGATCACATTTGGGCATAGTCGACAGATTGATGAAAAGTGCTCGATTCATACTCGTTATGTCTAATAGAACGACGTCCAAATTGGTCGAGTTGTATATGGAGTAGGTGGTGTGATTCCATGGAGTGCCGAAGAGCATTATGAATGACTGAGACCCCTTTATTCATTAGTGGATTTTGAAAGAGCTTACAAGAGGCATTGGAGACAGAGCCACATCTTAGTACAGCTTATCATCCACAAATGGATGAGCAAGCCAAGAAGGTGAATTTTATATTGGAGGATATCTTATCAGCTTATATACTCGATTTTAGAGGCTGATGGGATAATCAGTTGCATTTAATAGAGCTCGCATACAACAATAGTTATCAGTCTAGCGTCTGTGTGACAACATTCGAGGCATTTATGGCTAACTGTGTAATGCTTCTTCATATTGGTGAGAAGTGTACGAAAAATTGATACTTGGCCAGATATGATCAGAGAATATATGGAGAAGATCGAACTCATTTGGCAACAAACGAAGGTTGCTCAGAATAGGAAGAAGAGCTATGTTGATTAGAGATATAGAGATTTGTAACACTATGTCAATGGTATGGTGTTTATGAGGATTGCTCCACTAAAGAATGTTGTTTTATTTGGCAATAAAGAGAAGTTAACACTGAGTTTTATAGGTCCTTTTTTGATATTAGAGAGGATCGAAAACCTGGCATATAGTCCCCCAGAAGATGGCAAGCATGCATAATGTATTCCACATCTCTCATTTGGGGAAGTTTGTGCACGACTCAACTTAACATCGAATAAATTTGATAGTATCAAAATTGATGCAGATGATTCGAGACCTCGTAGATCGATTCTTTTCATCGAACATGTTATGAAGCAACTTAGGAGGAAGATGATGAAGTTAGTGAAGGTTCAATGGAGTGAAAGAGAAGGTGATTGCATATAGGAAACTGAGAGCTTGAGGACTGCATATCCAGAGCACCTTACGTGGTAAGCCTTTAGTCCATCGCATTTCTTTCACATTGATATCATGTATGATAGTTTTGTATCTTGCATGCTAAGATAGGCATGTTTATATCGTCAGTTGCATGGCTGCGTGTTTGATGTTTAGACGATTGCTTATTAGTGTTTGGCATGTTGGGTAACCATGGTTGACTTTTTCTTGATATGTTGAGGATTTGGAGGGTAAAATTTCTAAAAGGGGAGGGAAGTGTGTAACAACTAGTATTTTATGTATCGGAGGTTCGTAAAATATAATTTTTAAATTCATTTAAGGTCATACGAATCTATAACTTTAGCAGATGTCAACTAGTGGCATTTTCTATCCTTGGATTTTTGTCCAACAATTTTGACCTGAAAATCTCTTAAGGCTCATAACTTTTGATAGAAGTCGAATTAGTGCCTGAAACCGCTTTCATTAATTCGTTTTCCATAAATAAAGCTCGCTTTTCATTATCTAATTAGCTTAAATCGTAATATTAATTAGTAAATTGTAACAATCTGCCCTGAAATGGGCCTAAATTTTGACCTAGAAAAGGCCCATCGAAACTTAGAACCATGTAAAAGCTGGCTGTTGGTTCGTAAAAAGAACAATACAGGGCTATTTTTCTACACATTCATAATCTTATAGCAAAGGGATAAAATATAATAGTAACAACAATACCCATTTTATTCAAATTTTGAAATATCATTCAAAACCATAAAAAAATATCCATAATACCAAAACCTAATAATAACCGTAACATATATGTGATAAAATATTCCAAAATTACAACATTGGTTTTATTTCATGGATACGTCAAAAACTATTGTAAATAACAAGTAAATAAATAAACTACTACCACAAGTCTCATCAACGCCTCTGCCTTCAACATCGCCCTTCCTAACCAATATTGTTATGAGGAGGGAGTCAGAACATCATATGTCTGGTGAATAAAAATCTCGAGCCTTACTATATTAGTACTTAGGCAATATAATTTAAATAGGAATATATCTTACATTTTGTACCTACATCTTCAGTCTTTTCAAATATATGCCTAAGGGCTTTTCTCAAAGTAAAAGGCTTCCCAAATATAAGCCCATGACCAATTTGCAATCAACCCAATAATCCATATCTATCGTCCATAATTTTCTATCAATGTAAAAGATAGTACTCAAGTCACTTAATACCTTTTAATGGGAATTAGGAAAACTCCAACCATTTAATATCTTATTTAAGGCAGGTCCATATCATTTACTACCTATAATCCCAAGACAGACTCCTCACTAGTAACTATCTATCTGATATTGCATGAAATCTCTTTAACCACTTAATACTTCCTATTGAAGTGAGCCATTTTCCAAGATATCCTCTACGCCTAACCCGTAATTCTGACCAGTTACTACTCCCTACATAGAGAAGAGGCAGGCCCTCGCATAATCACTTATTACCTTCTATCTGTGAAGCTGGTCTTTCGTATTATGACTTCTACCCCATGATGACATCTCACATTAGCATGATTGTTAACAGGTACTGGTAGCTAGAATAGCTACGCAGATTTGCCCCTACAGAATTTCGGGCTAACCTCGTGTCATCGTAGTTACTTATTATAGGTAATGCCCTACATCAGTCCTAAAGTCACACTAATTGTAGCTAGATTAGCTAGGCGTACTTTTATGTGCTTTTGACAGACCTCACATCCCTATAACTTAGTCATAATCTATGTCACTCTTTACATATATTATCACACATCTCACCCTTTCCATAATCAAGGCCTTATAAGAGAACTTTTTTATTTCTCCTTAAACATTTATTACCTTCCTAAGGGGGATTTTAGTAAAACTAGTAACCAATTTAGCTACGCGATTATATTTTATAATTGTACGCTAGTTACGCTAATATATATAGATACGTGCCTAGTAATTTTTAAGCATGCAAAATATATGCCCTAAACTATCATTTAAATGCCGACTTTTTAAATAATTATACAAGTCTCATTTCATATTATGAACAATACACAAAACTCCAATATTCATGTTAAAAGTTCCAATCAATAAACTTATATATGATAAAATTTAAAACCAACTTATTACATCGAATAATGGAATATATTGATACTAGAAACTTACAGCTCCAACTCTTCGCGCTTTATTCAACTCCAATTTCACATAAAATAAATAAAGGAATTTCTATTTAATCCATGGGAATAAGCAGTGCAAACTACGAATAAAATTCATACCTTACTCACTGTTCCTTAATCAAAATCCTTTAAACAAATTCAAAGAAAAAGAATAAGAAGTGGAACAGAAGATAAAATTATGAAGATTGCAAATGCATGTGATTTCTTTTATTTTGACATAAACAACTGAGATTCGAGCATAGAATTAATAGTTCACATGGAAGGAGTTTTTGGGGTTTTATAATATGATGTTTTCACAAACCAAACTCCCCATAGAATATTTAAACCCAAACTATACTAATTAATTACTACAATAAAAAGGCTAAGATTTCCACTTGCAATATTTCATTAGCTTTGCCTCCTTTGGATTGGACATGCTTTTGACAATCTTTATCAGATCTCTTCTTTTATAAATATAGCATGGGATTTGTACCTATATATTAGATTCAAAAATTGAGGGATTGATGGAGAATATATTGAGAATATAAACAATAAACAAAACTAGATGTATAGGATTTCCTACTTGAAACCCTAATGGAGTTTTCTAAATCTATGAAGAGACAAACTGATAGAGCTTCATTAATGTTTTCAAAATATTTTATGAAAAAAGGTGATGGGTTTATGGTCTTAATTATAGTGGTTGGAATACACCTAAATCGTTGGATGACGGTTGGTTGGAAATTATAAATTCTGGAACGTTTAAATTAACAAACATTGGGCATTACATTCCCCTCTTTGTTTAATTAACTTATCTATTTTATTTATTTCTTATTAATTTTTACGAGGGGTTACATTATCCAACCTTAAAATGATTTCGTCCTCTAAATCTTTCCATGGGGCAAACAACGTAACGTGCAATAAACATGCATGTTAGACAATCAAGTTATCAAGGAACCATCTACTCGATCAATAATGCAATGTGATTATGTATGTAGACATATTGTAGGTGAGCTCAATCCTAGCATGAATGCAAGTTCCATGACATATGAGCATGTATGCAAGCATCCTAAACATGCAAAAGGTGTTCTATATGAGTGCAAAGCGATAGTAAAGTGTAGCAACCATCTACTATCATTCAATCTAGTAACCATGATGCAACCAAAATGTAACGACCTAAAATTTCAGTCATTTGAAATTAGAATATTTGATTTATTTTAAATATTGGAAAGTTAATTTTATAAGTTAAATAACTTGAATTTCAAATATAACGATTTATTTGACAATTAAATTGTTAAATTTACTGTTTAAAATTGTTTAAATAATTTAATCTTGTATTTAATACAAATGAAATAATTTCTAAAGTTGATTTAAATTCTCTTTGAATAAGAGGGAAGATTGTAAACTTTTAAATTTGAATTAAAAGTGATTAAGCTGATTTTGAGAATTATTCGTTTCAAATAACATGAAAAAATAGCCTTCCGTGGCGCAAACTCGGATTTCGATGAAACTAGTTTCATCGGATCTATAATAGTGAATTATTGTATGCTATCGAATTTCATGGCAATTGGACGTATTATTTGGACGGGCGACATCGACACGCATAGAAATTAATTTATGGAATTTATATAATAACTGGGTTTGAAAAGTTAATCTTCTACATATGATCGAATTAGGACTTGGGACTAGTTCCATTGCATTCGAAATGAGGGTATAACATATAAAACACCAGACGGCACGTCTTGTTTTGAGTTTAAAATTTTAGGACGTTTAAAGTTGAATATTCTAAAACTAAATTATATATATATATATATATATATATATATATGCTAACCTATGCTTAAGGCCATACCCCATTAACTCACACCATATCTATCCACGTTCTGACTATACCCTCCTTCCCTCTATAAATCATGACTCCAATACATTGAAAAGAATTTTCCCTCTGGTTCGAATAAGCCATCCAATGGCTTACATTCATTGGGGCTAATCCAAGCAATTTTGAGCAAGGGTGTCAACTGAAGTTTTATTTGTGGCGATGTGTTGAAGGAGATGGTCGGTTGGATTGGGATGGAATGGCTTGAGGTGGTGACAATTTGGCCACATTCTCGGGTAGTGGTTTGGGTTCCACGCGAATTCTACGATCGCATAGGCGGCAAGCGTGCGTGCTGGCACGACAAGGCGGCGGTGGGGAGAGCAGCAATGGTGGTCAAGTGGGTGGTAGTCGTGGTTATGCGACGTTCAATAGACTAAGGAAAAAAAATTCATGTATGGTTTGGAGTGAGCACAGATTAGAGGGAAGATGAGTAAGGTATTACTTTAAATTAAAATAATTATATTAATTAATTTTAATTATATTAAAAGTTGATTAATTCATATCGAACTCATATGAGGTCTAAATTGAACGAGACGGGTCGCATTCTAAGGCTACGTTATGGTGTTGGATTGGACAAATTCGAAGCTAGTTGGAACTTTGTGTTAAAATTGAACGCCTATTCAATTTTAATTCAAAATGGAACGTTTGGCAGCTGTTAAAAAATCAAAGTGAATTAATCTCACCTATTTGGTTAACCAGAAATAATTTAGTCAATAAGAATTATCTATTGGATGTTTGGATATTTATTATTGCTAATTATTGGTTGTTTGGATAATTTACTAATTATTATTAGTTGGACTGGATATATTCCCGCCCCTGGAGCGGATGAAACCCTATAGCATTCCTGTGTCAGAGCGGATGACTCTTTGTTCATGAATCCCACCTCGAAGTGGTTGATTTTTATATTATTTATTATATACTATATGTGATGCAGGAAGACAGGTTGGAGAGATCCAACAGAATTCCTCACACTGTTGATTTTATTTTCATATGTATAGTGATATATGAGTTGTTGAATGTCATATTAATAACATTGATATGATTTGCTTAATTGGTGCTTTAGTAGCACCAGCCTCATTTTTATATTTTTAAATACTATAAAATAGTGATTTGATTTAAAAAGGGATTTCAAACGATTTTGGAAATTATATATGTTTTAAATAATTAATCTTGAATTATTTGAAGGAGTGATTTACTTTAAAATCAAAGTTACGATTTTTGGATACTATAAGTTAATAGTTTCATAAAATACTATTAAATAGAGATTTTTGAACTGTAAATAAAGATTTTTGAAATCTCGAAAGAAGCCTATCTTTTATAATAAAGGGATATGTTTAAAGGAAAATAGAAATATTTTGACATTAATATTTATTAACCATTTTATACAAAGTAATATATGTATGTGTGTGTACATATCTGAAGGATTAATTACAAATGTGAGATTTTGTAAATGTGATAATTTATAAAAGTAATATTTTACAAATTAAGTGAAGAATCGTGTTTTGTTAATAAAAGTATGGAACAGATTAAAAAATCTATTCTCATTTAATAAATTGGCGAAATAAATCAAACAGCGGATTTATTATAAGATACAAAATGATATTTGAGAAACAGTTGACTCTATTTTGGAAATTGAAGGAGAGGATAAATTTGGAATGTTAAACGACATTTTATAAATAGAAAGGGATTTATAAAAAGGAATTTATCCATATAACAGTAACGTTAAAATAGATGGTGATTGACGTTTTAAATGAGATTTATGAATAAGTGAGATACATAATGAAAATAAAGTTATAAATGAAATTCCTAAATAGATGGGTTTTATGAAAGGAAGTTTTTATAAATATGGAAATGATTTGGGTTGAAGATTTAAGAATTGATTTTTACCAAAGAAATATGTATTGTTTTAAAGTTGGTTAATGTTGCTTAAAGTTGTTTATAAATATTTAAATAATTTTAAGAAGTTAATTATTTAAATTATTTATATGGTTTGAAATTAATAATAATGATTATTAATAATATTTGATAACTTATCATTACTATTTGTATGGTAAAGACTAACGACTATTTTATTCATAATATTTTGAATTATTAATAATTATTTTTAAGTGGTTAAAAGTTAATAATAATTATTTATTTATGATATTTAGAGATTCATGAACCAAATTTTGTAGATGGACTTAGATTTTTGTAAGAGGAACTTATAAAGTGGTTTAAGGATTTAAAAGGGAGATTATTTACAAGATAAAGTGGTTTATAAATAGATGGATATCTATAACGAATTTTAGAAATGGGCCTATAGATTTATAAAAAGAATTTATAAATAATTTATAAATGGTTTATAAATGGTTTTAGAAATTTATAATGGAGTTTACAAATGATTTTAGAATTGGGTAGAAAGGAGATCTTTCTCAATGTTTGGCAAATATACGCATACCGTTGAGATAAATATATGGATATCTTCTATTGAAAATAGAAGGGTTTGTAAATATATCTTTGTAAAAGTAGTTTGATACAAGCATTTACAAGATGTTTTTAATTCATGAAAAGATTAATTAAGGAGGCTTAGTGTTACTTGGTACTTAAATAAATGTCGGTATTTCTTAGGGAATTAAATCTTTGATTGAATGTTTGTTATTCGAAAGTAAAATAATCGACTACCAAAATTAGGACCCAAACGTAACTTTGGAAATATTTTGGAGAAACATGTGAGTTATCTGGCATAGTCTTCTCCGAGGATGATGTATTGTGCGTGTAAATCTCCTTTCATTCTTCTAGGACAATGATAAGGAAATCCATCCACTAATGGTTAGGAGGTGATCTTCGATCTTATCATTTGACTGTTTATTTCCTAAAGAACCGTGGTTGAGTTTATGAGGAATTATCAAATGTTGTTTTCAAAGAGACTGGGATCGGATATATTATTCGAAAACCACTTCGATCCAACTTAAGCATTTGAAGTGAATACATCTTGAAGATGGCGGAATTGGAGGCGGAGCTCTCAATCGTTTCATTCAGTCACGAAACGGACTCATATGGATGAATGTTGATATTGCATTATTGCTTAAATGGCAATGTTAGCATTCCAAGTGGGAAGTGCTATATAAATGGTAAGACCATGGCCTCTTCGAACCTCACACCCAGGATATGAATAAAGCAGGGACATACGGCAGGGCTAAGTGGGTCGCACCCAAGTAGGGTACGATCATCCCAAATCAAGAGTGATATTCAAGTATGCTTCGAGATCCCATTGTGTGGTTGTTGATTGCAACCAAGGGTGATCATATTCGGTGCTACTCAAGAAGGGGTTAACGCTGGTCCTAAGTAGCAAAGGTGCAACGTGTTCTAGCCTCCCGTACATTTTATTTAGAGGTATATGGATTCGGTGGGTAGACCCTTACCCTTCCATTGTAGGAATCTATTCTCCAATATGAACCTTCAGTTTTGGTTGTAGAACCTAGTATGTTGGAATTTTTTAATGTAACAATTTCAGCTATGATTAATAAGTAAATTTATATTAGAAACTATTACAACATCAAAGGATTTTATATGAATTGTTTTGGTTATTGTAAGGTAAAAAAAATCATCTGTGTTTATGTGCGGCATGGACTTATGAGATACTTTTGATTTTCGAAAAGTTTCTATAACTTTTAAAATCTAATTTGGTGTGTTTTCTCACATTGGTTTTCTAGACTGACTCGGATATTATTATATTATAATGCTTAGTTCAGATCGAGCATATGTACAGATTTCTTTGGATGCATTGGAGCTCAAGGGACGAGTTGGAGGTCTTCAAGGCGTATACACACATATGTTTATTTTCTGCCGCTTTGTTATTGAAATTATCAACAATTGTGAGGATGAGATGTTATAACCATCTAGGATGACAATTGTGATTATTGTTGTACTTCGATGGATGTATACATATAACAGTTTCTCTTTCGTAAAAATCATTGATATTATATTTTATATTGTTTGCTACGATGTGAGATTCTGTGTGGTTTTAATTTCTTTCTTCTTCTCTTCTTTTCTTCTTTCTTCTTTCTTTCCCTTAACTGTCCGATTTTACGTTTGATTTAGGTTGGACGTGTATGGCTTATTTTCAACTGGTATTGTATAGATTGGCGAATCGTTGCACAATACCTAATTTTGGAGAGAATTGTTTACTGGTAAAAATCTTAGAATGAGAAGTCCTTATGCTTTCCACCGGATTTTCTCCCCATTGTACTCAAACCAACCTAATTTTTTTCTTGCAGAGTTTCCTAGTTCCATGCTCCATACTGCTTGTGGTGGCATGGTATACTATTGGCTCCATCTTATTATCCCCAATTGATCAGGCTCTACCATAAAGCTATTCTATGAAGGCATTTCCTCAAGTGAAAAACGTAACGGGCTCCTGCTAATTTATCTAGTAGCTCCACGCGAAAAAAAGATTTCCTATTCTTTCTAAAACTAGGAAAGGCCCAACAAATTTTGATGCCAACTTTCCTGGCTTTTCAAATCTCATGACCTTTCAAAGAGGGAAATCTTTGATAAACACCATGTCCCCTACTTAAAATTCTAACTCTTTTCTTCACTTGTCTACATAGGATTTCCGGTGATCTTATGCAACCTTCATTCGCTACCCAATCAATTCTACCATTTCTTGTTTTAGTATGTCAAACACCTAGTTGCAAATTCTACCACCTTCTTCTTCTTCACTGTCCAATAGAAAATTCTCTTCATGTCCCTTTTTATCTTACCTCCTCCAAGGTGAATGGTCATCCTTAAATGGTGTCCAAGGTTAATGCATCTTTTATTCTTAGTCACTAACCTAAATTGTTCACCATCTACCAGTCCATCCTATAGTTTATCGCTAGTTAAGTGTCCATATGAACTTTTCTTATTTAAGCTACTTCTCCATATATATAAATATATTTATTTATTTATCTCGAGGTCTAATCACATCCATAAAACCAACCCAATGATAAAATAGGAACATATCTTACACAATATCGTATGCTATTCCAATAACTTGAGAGAGGAAACTAGCCATAGCAATCCCAAAAACTCTAAAAGAAAATTTTGCTTGAATTTGCCATTTATCATTAACTGGTGTTAAAGATCTTAGGGCCTTAATACTCCTTACTAAGTTAGATGAACATTCTTAGTAAGTCATTCCAATCAATTCTCCATCTTCCTTAATTATCCTTCTTGGTTTCTAATAAATGTGATCCATTCATTCTTTAGTTAATGTAACCTATAATTGATCATTTTTGTCAAAATTGGACCATCTCTAGTAAATCCTCATTCTATCTTTTTTATTTTTATCAGTTTCAAAATCCTCTATTATACTGATTCGGTTCCTCCGTAAATGTCATATTAAATTACCTAATCAATCACTATTTAATTCCATTCATTAATTACAAATTTAGTGCTAGTTAAATTTGTAATTAATGTCCATAAATCCTAATCCGTTAATTACCTAACTAATACATATACAGTCGTAAATTACACTACTTATATGAGTATATGCACTTCCAAGTGGACATGCATCTAATATGACATATGGTAAAGGACTGCCGACTCATGAGGAAGGTGCAGCTGCCCAAGATGTACGCCATTAAGAATAAACCATGTACTTCAACGAAGTAAAGGAAAAAGGTGTCCTTAAAAGTACCTTATTGATTAATGATATTTTTATTTGTGCATTATTTGATGTGATGCCTCTCATAGTTTTATTTCTTTAGAATCAGTAGATAAATTTCATCTTATTCCTAATATTGTAGAAAACCCTATGTGTATGTCTAACCCCATAGGCGACGTAACCCATTTAAATATGATTTGTGAGAATGTGCCAATTTCCTACCTTTCTCATCAATTTTCTCATGACCTGTATGTCTTAGACTTTAAATGATTTGGCATTATTCTTGGTATGGATTGATTATCAAAATATGAGTTGTTTTAGATTGTAATGAAAGAACATTATCACTAATAACTGATTTGGGAAGAGTTGCTAACGTATCATGTAAGGAACCTGGTATTTGAATGTGTAGTTTCTTGTATGCCACGAAAGCGTCCCAAGAAAATTTAGGCTCTATTGAAGTTATTAAGAATTTTCGCATTGTATTCGAAGAGTTTAAAAGTTTACCCTCTCACCGAAGATAGAATTCTGCATTGATTGGTCCCTGATGCATGGCATGTGATTAACATAAGCGAAGGATGGCACCGAGGGAGAGAGAGGAGTTTGTAAGTCAAACCCAGGCCTTATTAAGGAGACGATTGATTGGACCTGGTCGTTCAAGTTGGGGTATACTGTGGTGTTTGCGGTTAAGTTTGATGGGTCTTTAAGGTTGTGCATAGATTATAGAGAGTTAAATAAATTGACCATAAGGAACAAGTATCCCTTACCCTGCATCAGTGAATTTTTTGATCAACTTCATGGAGCAACGATTATAGGATCGATTTCACTCTAGAGGGGGGTTAGGTGAATAGGGTGATACTATTAACTACCAAAATTTAATGCGGAAATATAAAATAATTACAGCACTGATAATAGCAGAATAATAGCAGCACAGATAATAGCATAATATTAAAAACAAAAATAGAACAACACAGATTTACCCAGCTTTGGCAAAACCCAGCCTACGTGCTGCCCCAAGGTTTCTATTAGAAATTAAGTAGTCAGACACTTACACACGTAAACGCACGATACCCGCTATTGACTAACCTAACTTTATGATCAAAACACAGCCATAACTCAGCCGCAGAGTTGCAAATTCTCAAACTACGTCCCGTAGTTTGTCCCTAGTCACACGACTAGAAAAATTACAAAAGTTTAAAAGAAAGACTACAAATAAACTAAAAAACTATACACAAAACCCTATTTAAAACCCTTAAGCCCAAATTATAATTAACTATAATCGTCCTAACAAAAATATAAAGATATCTCCATTTATTTCCTTGGCCCGTATCCTTTTGTTTCTTCGTTCATTCCTCTTTCTGATTTAGGGCTTTGCGAATTGAAGTTGCCGCTTATTCTTTTGCTTCAATCGAGATATGGGTTTGCTTTGGATAGATTGCCACTTTGTTGAAATTCGGTTGCTTCAACTAGTTGAGATTGAATGATGCTTTGACTTGGTACTTTGTCCTCTTTTTGATTTATATATACTTGACTTGATTCGAGTTCTGGATTGATGCTTGCTCTCTGATTTTTTTCTTGAATCGAAAGATTTTTCCATGCCGATGATGATATGGGTTATATAGGGTTTAATTCCCCTAATTTTTGTTCGAATTGATTTAATTGAATTTGTCAATTAATTTAACTCGGCCATTCGATTATGCTTGAATGCTGGTGATATTTTTTAACTTCTTCAATTCATATATGTGGTTTCTTGCTCACCACGGCTTGTTTTCTGATTTGGTTCCGTTCCTTTTCTTTTGACTTCGGCCACTTTGATTCTACAAAAAATTGACTTTGTTATTATCTTGACTTGTTTGAAATTTGCCTTAGTCACCATGGCTTTGACATTGGTGATAATCTAGAAGTTTTGAATTTGGTTCCGTTCTTTACGTTGTTGATATCGGCCACTTATTTTCGTTTGGATGCTTGATTAACCCTTGGCTTATACTCTAACTTCATTCAATCACTTACATCTTCATGTGAATTTTACCGTTAAGGCTACTGGTCATTCCATTCATGTGTGTTCATGTAGTATGCACTATGCATTCACCCGTTTTCATGTGTCTGAAGGTGCTTATGTATTTCATGGTTCACCTGAACTTGATTCATGTGCATATATGTACATATGTATACAGTCTGACTGAATGTATATCCTTTGTCCTCTTTGAAAACTTGCATTTGAACTTGTGTCCCTTTTTGTGTGATTCTGCAATTGGTTTGGTTTTTGGGAGACTGGGACCTGACACGCGGCTTGATTCTTTGGCATTCCATGATTATTGACTTTCCTATGACATTTAATTTGCTCACTGTGTTACACTCTGACTTCTTCGGCTTGATTAATTTGAGAAATAAAATCTGCTCTGACTTATTTATCGCATTGCAATGTTTATTCATATTTGCATATCCTAATTTGCACTTATTTTCTTGTTCCACTCGAAGTGCGTCATCATATATGTACATACGCACATATGTATGTGTATATGTACGTGTTTGTTGAATTGCACTGCACTAGTATCAGTTGAGCTTACACTTGGTTTTATGCATTTGTGTCTTTATGTGTATGGACCTAATATACTAGCTCAAGTTGGTCTTCAAGTTACATTACAATTTTTACTCTTGTGCATGTTTTGATCTAGTTAAGTTTTGTACATGCAGTTTTTGCACTTGATTGTCTGGCCTGATTTGTTGTATTGAATCATATGCTTTGTTTGCATTGATTTGTTGAGCTTCTTGTCACTTTGAGCCAATTTGTTGTTTTTATTGGACTTGTAAATATGGCCATTTGAACCATTGACTCTTGTGGCTTAACTTGTATTCAGTTGCATTCATTACTTCACTGTATTTTGGAATATGATTTTGGAATTAAGTCTTGTATATGTTCTGGTCTGTTGTCACTTCAGCTCTGTTTATATGTATGGTTTGCACATCCATGTTATATTTGTATGCTAGTTTGGTTTATGCTTCATTGATCTGGTTGAAATTTGTGGCCTGATCAATTCCTCATTCATTGGTCCATTGTATTTGAAACTTCGAACTGCTTCCATTGTTGCTATAAAAAATAAGAGAGTTCCATATGAAGTCATTACTGTTTATGCCTCTTATGTTTAAAAAACAGTTTGTAGTTTGATATGTTAGCTCTGGTATTCGTTTTAACTCAAATGCTATTCATGTGTACAGTTATTTTTGAGTTCTCTTGTACATTGTTTTGTGATGATGTGCATTTGTCCGTGAAGTTGTAGCCTTGCTTGTATATTGAACTTTTGGTCAAGACTTGTTTTATGTTGGTTTTTGAATTCTTGTACTTGACACTTTTGTGATGTATTTGTACTGCACCTGAGTTGAACCTAGCTTTGGTTCGGGTTTTCCCTTGTGCTCATGTCGTGACTTTATTTTTATTGCACTTGAGTTGAACCTAGCTTTTGATTCGGGTTTGACCTTGTGCTTACCTGTCGCTGCAGTTTTATCAAGTGTATATTGGTGTGCATGGCCTTGTGACATGTACAGTGATACACTGTGCATGTCACAGGTTGTTCATGTAAGGTGCATTTATTAAATGATGACGAACAACCCAAATAATTGAGGCAAATAATATCTTCAAAATACATTTTATTTTACACTGCACAAATATATATATATATATATATATATATATCAATTTTACGGCGCAGTGTTTATTTTGCAGATAACTCGGATGTTGAATACAAATTGGAATACGGTTGAAGAACAATTATGAGTGAACGAGTGATATGTAGTGAGGTGCAAATGTATGTAAACATCGTATAGTAAAAAAATTATGATGTAATCGAAATTGTATTGTAATTGCGAATTGTATGTATATAGTGAGAGTTCAAAATTGTACTATTCAAAATTATAATAAATTATTTGTTTGAATAAACTATCTGTTTGAATGTAAATTCTATGTTATTTATTTTATTCAACAAATATTTATCCAATTATATGAAAATAAAATTGTACGATAACATATAAATGAAAAAATGTTTATGTTTATTATCATCAAACAAATATCATATACTAGCATATTCAACAATTTCCCCCTTTTGATGATAATAAACATATATTTAAGATTTTGGATTTATTAAATGTATTTGATCATTCAATTTGCTCCCCCTATTTGAACGCTCCCTCTCTATAACAAAGCTCCCCCTTCATATATGCATGAGAATAAATAAAAATATTCAAATGAACCTAGATGCAAATAGAAAATACAAAATAAAATATTTGACCCTTATTTGTCAAAATCTTAACTTTTCTCTCCCCTTTTTATTATCAGCAAAAGAGTAATGGTGTCCGAATAATAGAGATAAAGTGATAGATATTAACACAACATTATTACCCTATCGAGTATAAATATTAAATTTCAACAAAAAAATCAAAAAAAAAGTCTTAAATACTCTGTTAGGCACATATTCCACTTTAGAATGATGGGGATGATGTAAAACCATCTAGCTGTGTTTATTTGTGGTATATTTATATCACAAATTTGAATATCTACTAACCACGCATAACCGTTAGGACTTTTAAATAAGATTAGTAGTATTCTCAATTTAAATAAAAACGAATTCAAGTACCTTCTAACCACTCATAATTGTGAGGACTTTTAAATGGGATCAGAATCAACTTTTCTTTATAATCAATTTTGTAAGTGTTCCATACACGCATAGCCGTGAGGACGTTTAAATAAACATGAAAGCGCATAATCCAAAATTCCAAGTAATTCACCCATGCATAACCGTGGGGAATTTTAAATGAGAGCAAATACTTTGGATAACTTTATTGCTAAAAATATAACAAAATGAAAAACAAATAATTTCCAGTTTAAAATACCACATATTGACATACTATATTGGATTTTGATGAGTGATGGTCGTTAGAAATATGACAGAAATAAAGATGGTCATGGAATTTTTACCCATCAAAAAATTATTATAAATCTTGTTCAAATTTTAAAGAAATTTAATAAATATGTTGTCTCAAGTCATAATACATGATTAATATCGACAACCATCACTTTTTTAATCACTATTTATCTTTTTGATAATTATTAGGGAGTCAAAGTAGTTAATGCAGTCATTTAAGATCAAATCAAAAATAATTATAAAATTAAAATTTCTAAAATGACTAATCTAAAACAAGGTCAGCAAAAACGATTTTATAGAAGGGGTTTTATAAGAAAAATATGCAGATATTTTCTTTGAAAATGTGATGCAACTAATAAAAGACTCAACATAAATCACGTTCCACTAGTAATTTTTCTATCAACTAGATTACCAGTGTAATCTGCATCTGAATTTCCCTTTTGACTAAAGGTTATCATTAGTTAGATGTTATACACCAGACCATGAAGTTGCAACAATGACCTTAAAATCATTTTAAATAGCTTTTAAATGAAACTCTTTTGATTTTGAATTGAAACCGTGCAAAATTTACAAACAGTGAACATAGTGTGAGATCCAGAAGCAGTAAGATAATCAAATATTTCCACGTGTATCTAGAATAATCAATAAAACAACATCATTAATTCAAACAAATCAATATGAACTAGTCCAGATATTCTAGAGGTACTTATAGTGTTCTCGGCATAAAAAGATAGTTGGCCAACAATTTTGAATAAGTCAGAATCAAAATCAACATTCATTTCACACAACTGGCTGATTTAATTCAGATTATGGTGCAGATTATCGCATTTAATAAATCGTTCAAGATAAATATATCGTTGCCTATTTTACGTTTATGATAATTTTTCATTGTTTCCCATTGTGATTCTGCCACCTTCATACTATGTTAAGGAACTTCGATTTATCGCCCGTTGTGTGCCTGGAACAGCCAGAATCCAAGTAACAACTATTGTTGTTCCTTAGCCTGTCACCACTCCTACACAAGAAAAGATTTTTGTGACCTATTTGTTTTTATAGGTCCATGGTTATAAGTGGCAAATGATTTTGATAAATAAGTTTGTGGAGACCTAAGACTATTTATATTTGTTCCTTTTGGCACATATTTGTTTGACTTTAAGGGATTTTATATTTGTGCCTTTTGGAACGCAATTTGGAATGGTTTTCACGTGTTTGTGTATCACACTTTTCCTCCTAATAGTGTTATTAGTTGTTTGTTCATATTTTGACACTTTTGCAAATCCAAATGCATTCCTTTTATTCTCGAATAGTTGATTTTCTATATTAAATGATTTATCTCTAGTGAAAAATTTCCGAGTAACCAACTCAAGTTTATTAACTTTGGATTTTAAAAGTTTATTTTTATTTATTAGCTTTGAATAACAACTAATGGTACTATCTCTATTTTCAAAACTATTCGTTTTTAATTGCATATTTTCATTCTGAAGCTCTCTAATTTTATTCTCAATTTCTAACATCTCAGTTTCAAAAGGTTAGAGTTTTTTAAATTCAAAATTTTCAAAATCCCTGATTTTTCCAATCTCCTTTTCAAACTCGTGATTTAATCGAACAATTTTAGATTTGTTTAAAATCACATTTTCTTTTTCAAGGATTTTGAAATTTTCGTTGATCTCATTTAATTTCTTTTCAAAAATCATACATTTAGAAATTTCAAACTTCTTAAAGTTATCCAACTCTTTTTGCAAAATATTGTTTTTACAAGTCAATTCAGTTTTTTTCCTCCTATATTAAAATTTCATTTTCTAACTTTTGAAGTTTTCATGAAAATGGAAAATTCTTTTTCATGGTCCAAACAACTTTTGCAGTTAGAACTTTTATTTTTCTTAATATTTTTAAGCTCATTTTCCAAATTATTACTTTTCTGATAAAGTTTAGCTTGTTCCCTTTCCATCTTATTATTTTTCGACTTAAGAGCTTTATGATTTTTAATTAATTTTCGACACAAGAGAACTAAATCGTTGGATGGGAAATCACTTATCTCATCGGTTGTTAAATCTTCATCACTGCTGCCTTTTGCCAATCCTGTTAAGCACATTTCTTTAATGAGTCGATTCTGGAAGTTTTCTCATCGTTGTTGATTTTTGCACCATATATTGTATCAAATGTATTCCAGATTTCCTGTGCATTTTTACAATGAGAGATAAAGTTAAATTTATCTTAATTAATATGAGAATATATGCATAGCAAGAGCATTAATTGAAGTATTTTTTTCGTCTATTATATCACATCCATTTTCAATAATATCCCAACATTTAAAATTATAAGATTTTAAATAAAATTTCATTTTTAATTTCCAGTTTAAAAAAATTTGTTCCATCAAAAATAGTAGGAATAGTACTGTACCAAACCTCAGCAAAAGCATTATTAAAAGAAGCCATTTTAAAAATTCAATTTTGTAAAACAAAAATTGGTTTTTGAAAAATCAATTTTTTATAACAAAAATGGCTTTTGGTCCAAGCTCGGATACCACTTGTATGATCGATTTCACCCTAGAGGGGATGAATAGGGTGATACTATTAATTACCAAAATTTAATGTGGAAATATAGAATAATTGCAGCATTGATAATAGCAGAATAATAGCAGCACAAAAAATAGCAAAATATAAAAAACAGAAACAGAATAACACATATTTATCCAGGTTTAGCGAAACCCTGCCTACGTGTTGCCCCCAAAGTTTCTACTAGAAATTAAGTAGTCAAACATTAACATACGTAAAGTCATGAAAACCGCATCGACTAAATTAACTCTATGCTCAAAACCCTTCCACAACATAGCCACTGAGTTGCGAATTCTCAAACTATGCCCCATAGTTTGTCCCTAGTCACGACTAGAAAAATTACAAAAGTTTAAAAGAAAGATTGCAAAAAACTAAAAAAATATATACACAAAACCCTATATAAAACCCTTAAGCCCAAATTACAATTACTATAACTGGCCTAACAAAAATATAAAGATATCTCCCTTTATTTCCTTGGCCCGTATCCTTTTGTTTCTTCGTTCGTTCCTCTTTTTGATTTAGGGCTTTGCGAATTGAAGTCTTCGCTTGTTCTTTTGCTTCAATTGAGATATGGGTTTGATTTGGATTGATTGCTACTTTGTTCAACTTCGGCTGCTTCAACTTGTCGAGATTGAATGATGCTTTGAATTGGTACGTTTGTCCTCTTTTCGATTTATATTATGCTCGACTTGATTTGAATTCTGGATTGATCCTTGCTCTCTGATTTTTTTGCTTGAACTCAAATGATTTTTCCATGCCGATGATATAGGCTATATAGGGTCTAATTCCCTTAACTTCTATTTGAATTGATTCATTTGAATTTGTCAGTTAGTTTAACTCAGCCATTCGATTATGCTTGAATGTTGGTGATGTTTTCGGACTTCTTCAATTCGTATATGTGGGTGCTTGGTCACCAGGGCTTGTTTTATGATTTGGTTCCATTCTTTTTCTTTTGATTTCGGCCACATTGATTTTGTAAAAAAATTGGCTTCGTTATTATCTTGACTTGTTTGAACTTTGCCTTGGTCACCACAACTTTGACATTGGTGATAATCTAGAAGTTTTGTGTAACACCCCGCCTTTTTGTATGCTTTAAATCGACGATAAACCATGCACGTCGGACTCAAACCATACAAAAGGGCGGATTATTATTGGGGTGAATAAGGAAAAATAGAAAAAGAGAAAAAAAAAACAAAACAGATTCTTGCAGCGGAACGACAAAATATAATAATCAAATAACAGTTCATGAAGCTATTTTACAAAACATTTGATTATACTTATACAACCCATATCAGAGTTTCACATACCAAAGAATAATAAATAATGCAGCGGAACTGTTGAGTGCAGTGGAATAATATAATAAATAACAGTAATACAATCTTCATCTTCGTCCTCCAGAAATAAAGTCTTCGAATCCTGAAATGCTCAGACTGACCCGAGCGAATTGAAAAGACAAAATACTAGAGTCAGAACTAAAGGATCTTATGCAAGTTAAACCAATGTAAATAATATGAGTGGAACGATGTCAGAGATGTTTACGGGATATGACATCTCCTATCCAGTGTCAAACGTGAGTGCAGTAACTTAAGAGATGCTCGGGATTCACATCTCCTAAGAATCCGTTAAACTACTTACTATGTAGTAATATTTCACTATTATGATAATGTCTATAGTAAAATAATTACATTTAAATAGCGTTAAGGGGTTATCCAATCCCCCCTTAACACAATAATAGTCCCAGTAGTCCATCCACTATCAGCGTATCTCCAGATCAAAAACTACCCTAAATACTCCATGGGCGACGGGAGAAAGCCAAACTCATACAAGGCGCGCTAGGGTAGGTGACATGGCACAACTAGGAAATGCCAGGGTAGATATACCAATTACGCTTTCGGACCGGTGGTAACGCGTAGCAGCTACTACCGCCCACCTCGAGTCACACCCCCAAAAATCAAAAGGGCCCAAATCAATCGCAAAGTAATAGAATGGTATCGAAGGAGTGTGTCCGATAAAAGGTGCTACCTTCTTAGCCTGTCAATCGCTCCTATTTTAGCCACCTTATGCCAACTCACGAGAGTCGGGTCCACGTATTTACCTTAAAGGAAACGTCGCCACCATCCTATTTCATTCTGCAATCTCCACTGCGTACACGGTTGTTAAAGTGGTTTTCGGAGTTGGGAGAGAGTATGACAACTACCAATCCCGGTCTCTTTAACAACCCAACGTTATTATAACACCGCGATCTTTTCAAAATAGTTTATACTTCAAAACCAGAATATAATATCCATTTCAAACCATATAAATACGATATCGTTTCCGTTTAAAATCCAAATCAATATGATATCATTTTTATAAAGACCCAAATCAATATAATATCATTTTTATTTCAAATATCTCCTTTTTCCAAAATCATAGCACTTCCAAAGTTGTAACACTTTGAAATCAAAACACTTAAAATATAACACTTTCAAATCATAATACTTTGAAACTCATAACCTTGAAACATAACTACAACACCTAAATGGCTTATATATTAAATTACCTAATAAATAAAATAGCTTCTTCAATTTCACAAATCAATTCTAAATACAGATTTGAACCCTCAAATAAACCACTTTAATTTCCATATATTTCAAAGCTTTAAATGCTCCACCATTTCAAAACTAATTCTTTGATAATTCCATATATATCAAATTCAATTGTTATTATTTAGATTTGAAATGCTTACTCAATAAATCCAATATCACTTAAATAAAACTTTTAAACTTCAAATAACTGGATATTCTTCGGTTTATTTAACTTGATATATTCATTTAAACCAACTTGATATTCATTTAAATCACTCTAAACCAAAATCAAGTTATAAAAATCGTACCCTTTTAAAACCTCGATTTTATTTAAATTTCAAATCAATTTATTCGAGTATAATTCTTAAATAATCTAATTCAAATCAATTTCATATTTATCTTCCAACCTTAATTTTGTTTTAAGTCATTATAAACTCTATATACAATATAATTTAAACAGATAATTAACCATATTATATAAAAAATCAAACTTTATTATTTGGCTTATTTTATATTTCAAAACAAATTTACACATAGCTAAAAATCAACAATAAAATAACATTTATATAACATCTGAAATAAATATTTAAATAACCCATATATTTCTTTACAAAACCATAGAAATCATTTCGTAATATTTTTTTATATATAGACTGCGGTGTTTGTACATAATTTTCTATCCTATGGTCAAGTGATACGGATATTTATCATTTCAATCTGTAATTTAAAACATAAATACGGTTATATATCAATTCAAACCACAATCCCGAATGAAATAAAATCCATAACAACTTGCAGTTTATAATAATATAAAATACAACATCCATTCATCTAATATCAATCATTAAACATTTATCACAATCATCATCCAAGTCAATCAATAACATCCATATGGAAGAGATAATAAATAACAGGTATTTACAGGCAGTTTATATCTAAATAACAATTTAACTAGCAGTTCATATGCAATAACAAATTAAATGACAATTTAATTGAGATGATGATTAAAAATATGGCAAACGATCAGAAATAAATTTCTAATCACCTCATAAATCAAGTTAGCAAACATAAGAAATTTTAGAAGTTGTGAGTGGGTTAAAACACTCACCGTTTGAATTTAAATTGAATTCAAATCCAATTTAAACCTAAAAATTGAACAGTCTCAGAATCCATCCAAACTAGTACCAAAATGTTCGTAATTTTATTACGATCCCAGCGGAGAAAACTGTGCGTGAATTGGACCTCGTATGTAATAGTTATAGCTATTAGAACATGTTGAAGTCAAAATTAAATTAAACATAATAAATAAACTTACCCTCATTATTGCCACGTCATCGCCTCTAGAACGCGCATGCGAGCTACAACAACTCCTAGCCTGAAACCCTAGCACGGTCTTTGAACTATATCGTGTGCGAATGAATGGGCCACTGCCCCTACAACATGCGGACGTCGCGACAACGGCAACCCCACCGGAGGGGCCTCCTTCCCCTCCGCGACCTCCATATCATCGACGACCGAAGACAGGCCGATCGAACCCCCCCCCCCTAAATCACAACTGCCGCAAATATCTATAACCTAATAGAATTTTAATACGAGATCCAGCCGTCGATTCACCAAACAAACTGCATAGATGCACTCCACACGTCGATCTCTACGCCACGGTACCATTGATTTGACGATCTGACACAGTTGATCGTGGCACGATGAACAGCCGAGAATTGATCATTGATTTCCAGCCACATCGAAAATCAAATCGAAAAATGAATCATATACTTGACTTGTGCTCGTCGAGAGATTCAAATCCATAAATAATTCGATATAGTTTGTGGAGTTTGAATTTTTGGCTTTTGAATTTTATTTGAAATTGCAATTGGAATTTTGGTTTTGTCTTCCATTGGAATGAGGAGGAGCAACGGAATTGTACGTATAGAAAAATGAATACAAGAAATATGCTAGGCTTTATAACAGGATATATATATAGGTAGGGCTGAAAATAGAGGAACGGATACGATTGGTTTGGACCGTTGAACGATAAATGGCCCGTAAAGCCCGTTCTAACTCCAGAATGAAATTTGGTCAACCCATATATCAAAACAGATGTTTTTGAATATTTTAAAATCAATGGAAAAGGTTTCAAGTCCAAATTCCATCGTATGAATAAGTTATGCTAAAATCAAGTTATTTCAAATTGATTTCAATTAATTTCAATTAAATTGATTTTAGGCGTTTCAAGTCCGTGCGATTAAACGGCAAGTTCGATCGATACGAAACTTGAAAACCTATAATAATTCACTGTTATGGATCCGATGAAACTGGTTTCGTCGAAATCCGAGTCAGCGGCAAAAATGTCTATTTTTACATTAATTAAATAAATTAATAATTAATTAATTAAATCAAATTTTAAATTTCAGTTCTATAATTGACAATTTTTACCATTTCTAAATTTCTTAATCATTTACACTAATTTAAACAAATTTAGATATCAATTTAGAGTTGATTAATTTATCGATTTCAATGTTATTTTCCCATTTTAACTTAATTTCTATTTTCGTAATATTTAAATATTACATTTCATTTAATTTCAATTAATCCAATTATTAAATTTAAATTAATAAATCTTGATTCTCATTCCTTTTTATTCAATCAATTAATATTTTATAAACAAAGTCACATTAGTTCTACATTCTATTGCATTAGTATACCTTAAATTTTTATTTATTTTACATTCAGACTTTCAATTTATTATAATCCCATTCAATCTATCAATAATTAAGCTTAAATTGCCTTCTTACCATTCATTTTAGTTATTACATCCTCGTTAAATAACCGATTCCTATTTCTTTTAATACTGAATTCCCAAAATCCTATTAAATTAACAAATTTAATTGTTGAAAAATTTCGGGTCGTTACACTCTCCCCACTCAAAACTTTTCATCCCCAAAAAGGAAAAAAAAAGGGCAAAGGAAGAATTGAGTAAACAATACATCTTTTCAAAAAATTTACTTTATAAACAAATAAATTTATAAAATTAATCAATTTTAATAAAATATACCAATTTATAATCATTAAATCTTTTTATACTCGAATTAATAAAATTTGGGAAACATTTTCAAAAAATTTCTAAGTCCAAAATTTATGAAAATTTTTGGTAGAGTCTCTTTTGTACGGAGAAGCTCCGGAGAATTAATAATATCGAATATAACAATATATAACATATGTTTCAAAATAATATATCCCAACAACGGGAAAAATAATATAATAGCGCTATAAAAGCACAATCCGAAAACGTACCTATTTGTCAGGCAATTAACGCTTAATTATGAAACCAAAAGCAGTAGCGATTGCTTCCATCACCTGTATTTCACTTATATAATCCTAAAAGAGTTAATAATTATATAAAATGAAATGTTTAAAGTTGTTTCAACCATAAACAAACAAATTAATACAAACAACAATCACTTGCAACAAAGCATACAACCATCACATAAAATCAACATAAATCAATCATTCATTAATATCAAGCAAAACAAATAGTTGTTCGGGTTCAAACTTTAAATTGCACGGAATGGAAAATAAACTACTTAGTGCACTATTTACTCAACAGTCTTAGATGAAACTAAATAGATTATTCATTCATCCACATAATTTTAAGGTATCCTTGCCCAAACAACCATAACTAAACAAACAACAATTTCAAACAGCAGATCAATTTCATTCTTATTAATTTCATTTCATACATTTGTTGTTTGATTTTCTTTTCATTCAAGTAATACTTATCTTCATTTATTTCACTCATTACTTACTAACTTCATTTCATTTATTCACATCATGTCAATTCTCTTTTTATTGTATTATATTTATTCATTCGTTACTTGATTTCATTTATTTATATTCATTTATTAACAGTATTCATGTTCCATTAAATTTCTTAGGACTTCAATTCATTTACTTAAGTTTATAATCATTTATTTATAATACTTACCTTCTATTATATTTACTTGTAGTAACATTTCAATTATAACTTAAGTTTATAACAATATATACTCAATTCTTATTAATTAAAGGACTTCATTGAATACTTTCATTACTTTATGTTTTACTTGTATAATTTCCATTACATTTTCTTGTTAAACATTTCATCTTTCTTATAATATCATTTAGAGATTCCAATTATTAATTAGTTACATTCCATTTCACTACAACAATTGAAACTATTAATTAACAGAACTAAAGAACTAAATACCGGGTTAAATTTCAAATCTTCTTAAAATAATAGATAAATGCATATACTCACAATTCATATATCCAATTATACTTAAACAATTTAAAATTTATATTTGTTTATCAAAATAAATCTGCAGTAAAACAACTATAGTGGCCTTCCCACTTAGAAACTCGAAAATGAATGTCGATGATACGTGCACTCATCACCGAAATTATTTTCCAGCGACAGAGAGGGAGTACATAACTTATTCCTTTTCAAAATTCCTTTAAAACAATTCTTTTAAATTATATTGGGATATTTATATCAGAAAATACTTATAAACAATACTATTATATTCCAAAATCCTTTGAAAGCAAATTTCAAAATCCCGGAACTTAAGTTCTAAAATTTCAAATTTTCATTTATTTTATTTTCTTCAAATTTTGTTTCCAATCAATATTTATAAATTTCACTATCTGACAACCAAATATAACCTTTCTAAAATTTATTACTTTATATACAGAAAATATAATAGGCAAAATTATTTCACTTACCTATATTCAAAACAAATATTATGTCAATCTGTCCTATTAAGTGTTTAGAAATCCCTATTGATATCATAGCGTCCTATGTACCAACCAAAATTTATAAATACAAAACGGAACAAATTAACACAATATAAAAACCTTTTATAACACTAACAAATACGCTCTCTCATATATATACACTCAGCGACTCATCATAGAATATTACTAACCTATTAGTATGAGTCAGACCCCCACAAAGCTAAGGTTTATCGCTAAACCAAAGCTCTGATACCACGTGTAACATCCCGCCATTTTGTACGCTTTAAATCGACGATAAACCACACACATCAGGCTCAAACCATACAGAAGGGCGGATTGTTATTGGGGTGAATAAGAAAAAACAAAGAAAGAAAAAAAAACAAAACATAATCTTGCAGCGGAACGACAAAATATAATAATCAAATAACAGTTCATGAAGCTGTTTTACAAAACATTTGATTATACTCATACAACCCATATTAGTGTTTCACATACCAGAGAATAATAAATAATGCAGCGGAACTATTGAGTGTAGTGGAATAATATAATAAATAATAGTAATACAATCTTCATCTTCGTCCTCCAGATATAAAGTCTTCGAATCCTGAAATGCTCAGACTGACCTGAGCGAACTTAAAAGACAAAACACTCGAGTCAGAACTAAAGGATCTTATGTAAGTTAAATCAATGTAAATAATATGAGTGGAACGGCGTCAGAGATGTTTACGGGATTTGACATCTCCTATCCAAAGTCGAACGTGAGTGCAGTAACATAAGAAATACTCGGGTTTCACATCTCCTAAGGATCCGTTCAATTATTTTTTATGTAGTAATATTTCGATATTATAATTATGTCTATAGTAAAATAAACTTACTTTTAAAATCATTAAGGAGTTACCCAATCTCCCCCTCAACACAATAATAGTCTCGGTAGTCCGTCCAGTATCAGCGTATCTCCAGATCGGGAGACTACCCTAAATACTCCATGGGCTACGGGAGAAAATCAAACTTGTACAAAGCGCGTTAGGGTAGGTGACACGGCACAACTAGGCAATGTCGGGGTAGATATACCAATTACGCTTCTAGACCGGTGGTAACGCGTAGCAGCTATTACCGCCCACCTCGAGCCACACCCCAAAATCAAAAGGGCCCAAATCAATCACACATAATAGAATGGTATTGAAGGAGTGTGTCTGATAAAAGGTGCTACCTTCTTAGCATGTCAATCGTTCCTGTTTTAGCCACCTTGTGCCAACTCACGGGAGTCGGGTCCATATATTTACCTCAAAGGAAACGTCGCCCCATCCTACTTCATTCTGAAATCTCCACCGCCTACACCGTTGTTAAAGTGGTTTTCAGAGTCGAGTCCACATATTTACCTCAAAGGAAACACCGCGGCCTATTCAAAATAGTTTATACTTCAAAACCAGAATATAATATCCATTTCAAACCATATAAATACGATATCATTTTCCTTTAAAACCCAAATCAATATGATATCATTTTTATAAAGACCCAAATCAATATAATATCATTTTTATTTCAAATATATCTTTTTTTCCAAAATCATAACACTTTCAAAGTTATAACACTTCGAAATCAAACACTTGAATTATAACACTTTCAAATCATAATACTTTGAAACTCATAACCATGAAATATAACTACGCCGCCTAAATGGCTTACATATTAAATCACGTTATAAATAAAATAGCTTCTTCAATTTCACAAATCAATTCCAAATACAGATTTGAACTCCCAAATAAACCATTTCAATTTCCATATTTTTCAAAGCTTTAAATATTCCACCATTTCAAAACTAATTCTTTGATAATTCCATATATATCAAATTCAGTTACTATTATTTAGATTTGAAATGTTTACTCAATAAATCCATTATCATTTAAGTAAAACTTTTAAACTTCAAACAATTGGATATTCTTCAATTTATTTAACTTGATATATTCATTTAAATCAACTTGATATTCATTTAAATCACTCTAAACCAAAATCAAGTTATAAAAATCATACCCTTTTAAAACCTCGATTTTATTTAAATTTCAAATCAATTTATTCGAGTATAATTCTTAAATAATTTAATTAAAAACAATTTCATATTTATCTTCCAACCTTAATTTTGTTTAAGTCATTATAAACTCTATATACAATATAATTTAAACAGATACTTAACCATATTATATAAAACAATCAAACTTTATTATTTGGCTTATTTTATATTTTAAAACAAATTTACACATAGCTAAGAATCAATAATAAAATAACATTTTTATAACATCTGAAATAAATATTTATATAACCCATATATTTCTTTACAAAACCATAGAAATCATTTCGAAATATTTTTTTATATATAGACCATGGTGTCTGTATATAATTTTCTATCCTATGGTCAAGTGATATGGATATTTATCATTTAAATCCGTGATTTAAAACATAAATACGATTATATATCATTTCAAACCGCAATCCCGAATGAAATAAAATCCATAACAGCTTGTAGTTTATAACAATATAAAATAGAACATCCATTCATCCAATATCAATCATCAAACATTATCACAATCATCATCCAATTCAATCAATAATATCCATATGGAACAGATAATAAATAACAGGTATTTACTGGTAGTTTATATTTAAATAACAATTTAACTGGCACTTCATTTGCAATAATAATTAAATGACAATTTAACTGAGATGATGATTAAAAATATGCCAAATAGTCACAAATAAATTTCTAATCACCTCATAAATCAATTTAACAAACATAAGAAATTTTAGAAATTGTGAGTGAGTTAAAACACTCACCTTTTGAATTTAAATTGAATTCAAATCCAATTTAAACCCAAAATTGAATAGTCTCATAATCTATCCAAACCAGCACCAATTGTCCGGAATTTTATTACGATCCCGACGGAGAAAACCGCGCATGAATTGGACCTCGTATGTAATAGTTATAGCGATTAGAACATCTTGAAGTCAAAATTAAATTAAATAGAATAAATAAACTTACCCTCATTATTGCCACGTCATCGCCTCTAGAACCGCACACAAGCTATAGTAGCTCCTAGCCTGAAACCCTAGCACGATCTTTGAACTGCGTCGTGTGCGAACGAACGGGCCGCTACCCCTTCAACACGCGGACGTCGCGACAACGGTAACCCCACCGGAGGGGCCTCCTTCCGCTCCGCGATCTCCAGATCATCGACGATCGACGACAGGCCGATCGAAACCCCCCAAAATCACAGTCGCCGCAAATATCTATAAACCTAATCGAATTTTAATCCAGATCCAACCATCGATTCACCAAACAAACAGCATAGTGCACTCCACATGTCGATCTCTATGCCACGGTACCATTAATTTGTCGATCTGACACGGTTGATCATGGCACGATGAACGACTGAGAATTGATCAATGATTTTCAGCCACATCAAAATTCAAATTGAAAAATGAATCATATATCTGACTTGCGCTCGTCGAGAAATTCAAATCCATATATAATTCGATATAGTTTGTGGAGTTTGAATTTTTGGCTTTGAATTTTATTTGAAATTGCAATTGGAATTTTGATTTTGTCTGCCATTGGAATGAGAAGGAGCAAGTGGAATTGTACATATAGAAAAATGAATATAAGAAATAGGCTAGCGTTTATAACAGGATATATATAGGTAGGGCTGAAAATAGAGGAACAGATACCATTGGTTTGGACCGTTGAATGATAAATGGCCCGAAAAGCTCGTTCTAACTCCGAAACGAAATTTGCTATACCCACATATCAAATAGATGTTTTTGAATATTTTAAAATCAATGGAAAAGGTTTCAAGTCCAAATTCCATCGTACAAAGAAGTTATGCTAAAATCAGGTTATTTCAAATTGATTTCAACTAATTTCAATTAAATTAATTTCTAGGCGTTTCGAGTCTGTGCGATCAAACGGCAAGTCCGATCGATACGAAACTTGAAATCCTACAATAATTCACCGTTGCAGATCCGATGAAACTAGTTTCGTCGAAATCCAAGTCAGCGGCAAAAATGTCTATTTTTACATTAATTAAATAAATTAATAATTAATTAATTACATCAAATTTTAAATTTCAATTCTATAATTAACAGTTTTTACCATTTTTAAATTTCTTAATCATATACACTAATTTGAACAAATTTAGATGTCAATTTAGAGTTGATTAATTTATCAATTTCAATGTTATTTTCCCATTTCAACTTAATTTCTATTATCGTAATATTTAAATATTAAATTTCATTTAATTTCAATTAATCCAATTATTAAATTTGAATTAATAAATCTTGATTCTCATTCCTTTTTATTCAATCAATTAATATCTTATAAACAAAATCACATTAGTTCTACATTCTATTACATTAGTATACCTTATATTTTTATTTATTTTACATTCACACTTTCAATTTATTGTAATCTCATTAATCTATCAATAATTTAGCTTAAGTTACATTCTTACCATTCATTTTAGTTATTACATCCTCTTTAAATAACCAGTTTCTATTTCTTTTAATATTTAATTACCAAAATCCTATGAAATTAACAAATTTAATTGTTGAAAAATTTTGGGTCGTTACATTTTGATTTTGGTTCTATTCTTTATGTTATTGATATTGGCCACTTATTTTCGTTTGGATGCTTAATTAACACTTGGCTTTTACTCTGACTTCGTTCAATCATTTACTGGTTCATGTGAATTATAAGCACTTACATTATTTTTAATAATTTCCTTAGCCTATATATACCCTTTAACTTTCATGTTTTCATTTTTACAACCCTCCTTTCCATTTCAAAATTCCTAAAAGTTCAAGGAAACATATCCATGGCCTTTCTTCATATTCTCTAGTTTGAGAAAAAAATCACTTTTTCACTTAAAACACTTCCAATTCTTGCTAAACCACTTCTATATATACTACAACACCTCCTCTTCCAAGTTGCAAGCCATAATTCCCAAAATAACATGAGCATCGAGCCCAAACTTCCAATGGTCGAGCCCAACTAGCCTTGGGCGAGCCCATTTTGAGTGTTCGAGCAACTAAAAGTTTCAAATTTAGAAATATACTAAGTTGTTTTATGTTTTGGCAAAAGTTCACCTTGATTTAGTAAAGTTTCGGTCAGTAAAACTCTTGTTTTATTGGAAAAGAAATAACTTGATTTTGATAAACTATGTTGTTTGCACCAAATGTGGTCAGAAACACGCAGTTGTATGTGAAAGCACCGATTTCCAAAATTAATATCCAAGTAGAAAGATAAGAATATAGATCACAGAATAAATAGCAGTAAAAGTAAAGGAACACATGAGTTTTATAGTGGTTCGGCAAACTCCGGTCTACGTCCACCACAATAATATCTTATTTATACTGTAAGATTACAAGTATAGTTGTTTTGCCTTAGAAAATTAATGGAGAAGAGATAAGAAGTGCCAAAGGAGAGCCAGCCAAAAAAGTCCCTTGCAATGAACCAAGTCCGCTGTATTTATAAGTGAAAACGAGCATGGATCGGGCTGAAATTTTGGTAGAAGAACCTCCAGGTCCATTCGACTTGACCCACAAAATTTGGGATCGGTCGAATGTCAAAAATAATTAAACCGATTGTTCCATACTAACTCCTGTGGGGATACCAGCATTTTTATGGGTCCTCCATGTATCTAGTCCATGCTCCCAAAGTTTCGCGCCATTCCGACTTACCATTTATGAAGTATCGATCGAGCTTCGGTGCTTTGACTAGAAATTGGATCATGGGAGATCATTCCATGCTTTATCCTTTTAGTTGTGGTCAATCATGGGGGTACTTCATGATGTAAGATACTTGCACCCTAAATTTCGTGCAATTATGATGTACCGTTTGTGAGATATCGCGTTTTCTATAAAACTATGGATCGTTATGCTAATTTGTACGATCGTTCCAATAACGATCGGCATATTTTCCAAAATTTCATCCTTTTTAGCTACGATCGATCTTGGGGGTGCTTCATGATGTAAGATACTTTCTCTTTAAATTTTATGCAATTACGACGTATCTTTTTTAAGATATCACACGTAAAACTATGGATCGTTATGTTGAATTGTACGATCGTTCCAATAACGAATGGCTTATTTCTAAGATTTCATCCTTTTGAGCTATCATTTTGAGATATCACACGTAAAAGTATGGATCGTTATGTTGAATTGTACGATCGTTCCAATAATGAATGGCTTATTTCTAAGATTTCATCCTTTTCAGCTATGATCGATCATGGCAGTGCTTCATGATGTACGATACTTGCTCTCCAAATTTCGTGCAATTACGGCATACTATTTGTGAGATATCGCCGTTTTCTATAAAACTATGGATCACTAAGCTGATTTGTACAATCGTTTCTATAAAGATCGGCCTAGTTTCCAAGATATCATCTTTTTGACCTGCACTTGATCGCAAGGGTGCTCCATGATGTAAGATACTTGATCTCTAAATTTCATGAAATTCCGTCGTATCGTTTGTGAGATATTGCGTTTTCCGTAAAACTATGGATCGTTATGCTGATTTTGTAGGATCGATTTCACCCTAGAGGGGGGGTGAATAGGGTGATAGTGTTAATTATAAAAATTATTGCGGAAGTGTATATTAATTTTAACACAGATTACAGCAGAATAAACACAGCACAAAGAATAATAAAATGCAGAACAGAACAACACAGAATTTACCCAGCTTCGGCAAAACCCTGCCTATGTGCTGCCCCCAAGGTTTCTACTAGAAATTAGAAAGTCCCTTGCTTACACACGTAAACTCGCTATACCCGCTATTGACTATCCCAACTCTACGATCAAAACCCTGGCCACAACTCAACCACCGAGTTGCGAATTCCCAAACTACGACACGTAGTTTGTACCCTAGTCACACGACTAGAAAATTAAACGGTTTAAAAGAAAATACAAGATAAAAACAATTTAAAAAAATAAAACCCTATTTATAAATTTAAAAGCCCTTAATAAAATGTCGGCCCCTTTTTTATTTTAGCCCGTCTCTTTTATTTTCTTCGTTCGTTTATTTGGAGATGGCGGCCGTTCCTCTTTGAAGCTAAATTAGGGCTTTTCGTCCTTTCGATTCAAACTAGGGTTCTGGCAAATTGAAGCGCCGACCTTTGATACTGTTCGACTTCGATGCTCTTTGATTTGCTCACCGCGGCTGCTTCGTTGATCGAATTCCGGTATGTAATTATATCCTTTTGCTTTACTGATTTTGTGCTTTCTGGAATTCGATACATATGCCGATGATGATCTTAGGGTTTATATAGGATTCGAATTCCTATTTTTGCGTTCGTATAAAATTGTTTGAATTCGTCTTCGGCCGTTTGATTTCACTTTGATGATCGAGATGTTTTCTGACTTGTTTGTAATCGAATATTCTTCGTTACTTGATGGTCACGGCTTTGATTTTGAAATTGCGATATATTTGGTCAAAACGAAATTTTGATTTCTTTGTGATGACCACGGCTTTGACTTTATGTATGAACACGGCTTCTTGACTTCGATATTTTTGTGAATTGGCTTCGGCCACTGTCTGCATTCCTGTAGTAGCTTTGTTCAAGTTGTCTTGGGCATTGTTGTATCCATTGCAGTCTTATAATCTTCACTCTGTCCATACTGCATTGTTTCGATGCTATCTGCCCTGGTTATTCATATAAGCATTTGTATGTTGTCATTGTACCACTGTAATGTGTTCTCTGCATTCACTGTAGTGCATTCTTGGTTTCAGTTGATTTTCATGCATTTCATCACTTCAGTATTGTATTGTTTGCATTCACTTGTAGTCGGTACCATTTGTAGATGTTCTCTGGTTTGATGTTGCATTTCATGATTCATCTTGTAGTTGCATTTACTTGTGGTTTCTTCATTGTTGTTGATGTTGAAGCTTGTTGGTTCGATTCCAGTATGCTTTTTCACTGTCCTGTACATGTTGTTTCGTTATATTTGAACTTGCATCACTGCACTAGTTTTCTTCAATTCTCTGGCCTCTTGTGTTTTATTTGATATTTGGTTTGTATCGTCTTGAGCTCGAGTTGCTTGTATTTTCCATGTGTACAGACTTCATTGGTGCATTTGTATGCTGTGTGCCCTGGTTTGAACCGTGCTTTGTTTCACTGTCTATTAATTTCGTTGCCATATTCACTTGCATCTATATTGTCAATGTCTGCTTCATTCTAATTGGATACATGTTGATGATTGTGGTAGATGTACGGTTCACTATATATATATATATATATATATATGTTGCCTTCAGTTGCATTGAGCTCTGTTGTTTCATTGGTTCATTTGATATGTTGTCCACCTGAGTTTGAGCATTTGCACATTTGTTCTCCTGCACTTGTTACATTTGTTCACTTGTATCATGCTTGGCTTTGCGGTTCATCCTGTTGCACTTTGGTCTGCTGTCATGTTTGTTGTCCACTTCAGTTTGTGTTGCTCACCATGTTGCTCATACATGTTTTCATTCACTTGAGTCTTGTGATTTACATATATGTGCATATATACAGTTGCTCGGTCCTTGATTGTTTCAGTATTCATGTTGTTGTGCAGTAGCCGTGGTCTTTGTTGTTGTAGCATGCACTCGTTGTTGTTTCCAATTGCACTTGAATCTCTTGGCACTGCTGTAGCTTTGGTGTATGTAGCTTGGTTCATGTGTTACATTGCAGTTGATTCATTAGCATGCTACTGATTGGTCTGACCTGAACTTGGTTCACTTCATGTTGATTTTTGAAATTTCACTTTAGTTGAATCCAGTTTCAAAAACTCGGGTTTGACCTTGTGCTTGAGTCGTGATTTTGAATATATTGCACGTGAGTTGAACCCGGCTTTTCATTTGGGTTTGACCTGTGCTCACCTGTCCCTGTAGCATTATCAAGTGTATATATCGGTGTGCATGGCCTTGTGGCATATACAGTGATACACTGTGTATGTCACAAGTTGTTCGTGTATGATGAATTTAAATTTAAATGATGACGAGCAACCCAAATAACTGAGGCAAATATTATTTTCAAAATTCATCTTTTATTTTATATTGCAAAAATATTTTATTTTCAATTTTACTGCGTTAGTGAATATTTTTGCAGATTGCTCAGATGCTGGATTCAAACCGGAATGAAGTTAAAGATAAAAATACGAGTGTGAGTGATATGTAGTAAGGTTAAATATAAATGTAAAATAGTGATGTAATTGAATTTGTATCAAAGTTGTATAGTGAATAGTGAGAGCTTGAATTTGTACAATTCAAAATTGTAATAAATATTTATTTGAATAAAATATTCGTTTGAATTCAAATTCTGTGTTATTTATTTTATTCAGCAAATATTTATTTAATCTGTAAAAATAAATAGTATATTAACAAATACATTTAAACGAATGTATATATGTTTATTATCATCAAAGAAAAATCATATAAGCGCATATTCAACAGATTTGTACGATCGTTCCAATAATGATCAGCCTATTTCTCAAGATTTGATCCTTTCAAGCTACGATCAATCATGGAGGTGCTCTATGATGTATGATACTTTCTTTCCAAATTTCATGCAATTCCGACGTAATGTTTGTGAGATATCGCATTTTCCGTAAAACTATGGATCGTTATGGAGGATTTGTACGATCGTTCCAATAACTATCGACCACTTTTTCTAAGATTTGGGGGTTTTGTTATGTGATCATTTTTGTGGGCTCCATTCTTCCATGTAGTGATGCTCTGAAAGTTTCAAATGCATTGGCTTTGTAGAGTTTGAGATATTGATCGATCTTTGTCGATTTACGCTATTTTATGGATCGATCCATATAAATTCTTCCTTTGCCCATAACTTGAGCATACGAACTCCAATTTACTTAAAATTTGAAATGTGGCTTCATGGGGCCTTCCTTGTCACTTCATATTTATTCCACCTTGATTGGGACCTGGTCCAAATTCGCTCAACTATTGTCTATAGTTCCAAATATACTCGATATCCAAAATTGATAAACGTCTCTTTGGGATTCCTGCCTTGATGATTACAGAATCCATTTAGCCAACTATTATGATATACTGCCTGGTTAAAAGGCGGTATAACAGTTTCTCCCAAAAACATGTCTTGCGGTAGGAAGGTATGTTTTAAGTCCAATGTTCGAAACCCATTGATGACCTATGAACAAATCTGTTGTCTTGGCTGATTGTTAGTAACGGCCGTTTGGGACCATTTATCAAATTCGTAGCTATCCTAGGCCGATGATCATTATTGGAGATCGAGTGCCTGTTCGAGGCGTAATGTGATCGTTCAAGATCGAGTGCTTGTTCGAGGCGAAATGTGATTATTTGAGATCGAGTGCCTGTGCAAGGCGTAATGTGATCATTCGAGATCGAGTGTCATTCGAGATTGAGCATCGTTCGAGGCGAAATGTGATCCTTCAAGATCGAGTGCCTATTCGAAGCAAAATGTGATCATTTGAGATCGAGTGTTTGTTCGAGGTGTAATGTAATAGTTCGAGATTGAGTGACTGTTCGAGGCATAATGTGATCGTTCGAGATCGAGTGCCTATTCAAGGCGAAATGTGATCATTCTAGATTGAGGGTCGTTCGAGGCGAAATGTGATCGTACGAGATCGAGTGCATATTCAAGCGTAATGTGATCATTCGAGATCGAGTGCCTGTTCGAGGTGTAATGTTATCGTTTGACATCGAGTGCCTATTCCAGGCGTAATGTGATTGTTCAAGATCAAGTGTCCCTCGAGGCGAAATACATGTTTTTCACATTCAAGTGAGTTCCAGAATCATTTGTTATGACGGTTCATCACCATTTCAGAGCATTCCTAGGGATCGACCTCGATCTCGTGTATGTGTAAGTGACTTATCCATTTTAATATGGAGTTTCTTTTACTTCATGATATCCTGATCAAGAAATGATGACATCTACTCTTAAGCCGGGCTCGCTCCAATTTGTGGCGAATGATGGCTGCTTCTATTCCTTCACTCTTATCCATTTTTCTTACAAAGACATCAAAATCCATGCCTCCAGTTTCGTGGGGAGTAGTGTTGATCCATTCTCCTTAGCCGGGTTTGGTTACTCCAATCCATATCTAAGTCTGCTAGTTTGGGTTCCAAGTCCTGGATTCCAATTCCAGCTATTCCTGCTACTTCATTTCCTGGGTTTTGTGTTCCAACTTATCCCATCTATCCAAGAAGGTTCTGAATAATCTCCTTTTAAATCTTTAGCATCCTTTCCTGCAGAGCTTCCATCATTGTTTCCATCTCATCTCTAGTGGTGTAGATATATATCAAATTTTCTCCAACTCTAGAAGAAGCCTCATGTCTCCCTCCTTGGGGACTCCTATCGGTTAATGGTCTCCTTGTTGATTGCCTAGCCATTGCTTCTAAGATCTAAGTATCCAAGCTTCCAAATCCAAGATCCTTGCTTCCAAATCCATAGGTGCAAGCCCTTCTCAATGAAAGCACCAAAAATGTTTGTGCCAAAAATGGTCACAAAAATCTAGTTGTGTGTGAAAGCACCAATTTTCGAAAACAATATCCAAGTAGAAAGATAAGCATAGAGATCACAGAATAAATAGCTGAAAAAATAAAGGAATACATGAGTTTTATAGCGTTTTGACAAACATTAACCTACGTCCACTTCAATAATATTTTATTTATACTACAAGATTAAAAGTACAGTTCTTTTTGCCTTACAAAATTAATGGAGGAAGAGATAAGAAGTGATGAAGGAGAGCTAGCCGAAAAGTCCCTTGCAAAGAGCCAAGCCCGTTGTATTTATAGGTGTCAGACATAAAAAATAATTTATCCAATCATTCCACACTAATTTCAATAGGGCTACTGTAACAGCCCGCAAATCCATACCCCTTGAGTTAACACTATTCTACAATACTCAACTCAAGTTGTATAGAAATACGAACCATTTGGGTTAAAGAAAAAGAGGTAGAAGAAGAAAATAGAAAACAATATCAGAATCTAACCATCGCAGCGGACTAAAATATAATAGAAAATAAATGATCTTTACTCAAAATCAAATATATCTGTTTATATATTACATCATCAGAATACATCGATCAACGGCTCAACAACAACATACAAATGGATACACAGCAACTCATTCACAGCGGAATATATATATAACAAGTATGGATATACGTATCGTCCTCCAGCTCGACTCCTGAGCTCCACAGCATAACATCATGTATTCTATAATACTCGGTCTGACCCGAGCATTACAGTTAAATAACACCCGAGTCAGTCTGGAATACCAGCGCGAGAAAATCACATCCAATTGATTGTTAAAGTTTCAAAATCCTTTTAAAACAAAAGCATCTCGTAAGACCACGCCACAAATAAGCATGTCGGGTTTTTACCTTACGATAGCTAAAACAATTTTTATAGAAATCCTCTGATATTATAATAGGGTCTATATACAAATACTTATAAAATAGCCGAAATTGTTACATCTATTAAATTTCAGCTACTAGCCACAAAGTGGGTAATACAAACAAAACTCGTACAAGGCTCGTAGGGAGAATGGATTTCCAACTAATGACTAGGCACTGGGGTACCACCTGTCACAGTACGGGGCCTAGATCACCGTACCGAGGATTACTCCCTTCATCCCCTGCAACACAAGGCCGGAACCATTCCTTACTGAACAGTCCCGAACAAGATACCGTGGTTGGCGCGACCAACCACCCACTAAGCCGAAATAAAAAGAAAGGGACATCTAGACAGGAGAAATATCTTGTCCTGCTTGGGCATGACCCACCTAACCTTGCTGCATATCCCCTGATTTTCAGTCATTCTCGGTTGATGAGGCTTGAGGCTAAGCGTTACCTTTAGAACGTTTTCACTTAGAATGCCCATCGTCCACCTGATGATGTTTCGCAAGCATTCGTCCATACAAGTCCGTCCCGGGTTCGAACGGAACCGAAGGCACTATTCCTACTACATCCATTTTGGAAATATCCTCAGGATTAGTAGCGACTAGCCCTTGCACTTCACTGCTCCATCTTCGAATCCAAAATCGTTTACACGAAATGTACAAACCGGATCGAAGTGGTTTTCGAGAAATAAATCTCGATCCCGGTCTCTTCGAAACGATCAGCGCATTTGTCCAATATTGATAGTCGGTGATTTAACTATCAATTAATGTTCACAACATCCATCACACAATAAATAATTTTTCAAATTATTTATTAATCTCAAAAATATCTTCACAAGATATATTTTTATCTTCAATCCTTTGAAAACAGTTTCACAACCATCTTTCTTTTCAGAATAAACTTTCCCAATTACTTCTATCTCCTCTGAAATCACCAAGCACAAAACTAGATTTTAAAATAATTTAAAACACTTTATTTTGAAATATACTTTAAAACATTTAAGTTAAAATTACTTTAATAATTTGTTAAAAATCCATACTATTTGAAATAAGGTTATAAAACTAGATTTCTACTTTTAAAACAAAATACTAAGTCACTTCTTAATAATTACTGCTAGAATAGATTAAAGAAAATACTTAATTTAAACTTTAAATAATAGAAATAATAAATTTTTCAAAACTTGCTTTCTTTAAAAACAGCTTTAAAAGATTTAATTTATATTTACAATTTTACCTTTTAAAACATGTACTTGGCCATCTAGAGAAAGTTCCAACTCAATCACTTAAATCAATTTCCCCGAAATTGATTTCCAATTTATTTTATTTGAAGTAAGTTTCTTTAATTACTCAATTCATTTCAAAAATTCATTAGTCACGGACTTATTATTATTGTTGTTATTTTCCGTTTAATTTTAAAACTTTTTACTAAAATATACGAATGTCAGGCTTTTTCCCATTTCTTCTTTATTCCTTAAGTTAAATCTTAAATATTAAATAAATGTTTGTTTTTATTAAATAATATCATTGAAGTTTTCAAACTTCATTAACCTTCTTCTTATTCAAAAATTCCTTTCCATATACATAATTTTATTAATTAAAAAGTGATAAAATTGAAAGTTATCACATTCTTCCTGCAGTTTCCAAAACTTTAAAAATTATAGGATTTGGATAAGAAACGCAAAAGTTATGCACAAAATACTAGCTCAGGTTTGCATAAAACAACAGGACAACGAGTTTGCAAGCGGTTTTTCAACATTTTAATCAACTAATTTCAGAAAATGATACAAATAAAAGTTATAGGACTTTCCGTTAGCTTTTGCGGAATGACCAAGATCGTCGAATTTGGATCAACAGTTTAAAAGTTATGACCATTTTACAAAAAACATTAAACTTAGCCTGAACTTATGCATTTGCAGGACAGCGATCAACAATTTAAATTTTAGCATAGAAAACATCGAAATCAGGCAAAATGAATAAAGCAAAAGTTTTAGCTTAGTTCCGAAGCTTTCCGGAACATTAAAAATTTCCAAATTCCGATAAGAATTGTAAAAGTTATGGATAAAACAATTCTAAGATTTGAATTTCGCAACTTATGTCATTTTGTCTCAGGACAGCGATAAACAATTACAATTTTGGCCAAGATAACATCAAAATTTTGGAAAACTCAAAACATAAAAGTTTTAGAACAAAGTCTAAGCTTTCTGTAACATCTAAATTTATCGAAATCGGTTGAGGAACGAAGAAGTTATGGCCAATTTAGTTTCTGCTTTAAGCACAGAGCTAATATTGGTTTTGCTCTCGGGATTACAGTAGAAAGGTTCAAATTTGACATAGCTAACATCAAAATTACAGAAAACACAAAACATAAAAGTAATAGAACATGAAATAAACTTTCCATAACATCCAAGAAATTGAAATTTCATTTAGGATTGAGAAAGTTATGGTTAAATTACTAAGCCGCGTTTTTGATAGAACCGAGCCATTTTTACTTATAACTATCATCTCTTCAAGAATAACATGAATACTAGAAATTAAATAGTTTTTCTCACCTTAAACTTGTGTATTTGACTTGACTCTTTTTCCCTAGCTTTCTCCAAGCTTTTTCACTTTATCTTATTTTTGTTTTTGCTTTTTGAAAGTATCCAAAAATAAGTGAACATTTCCACCCTTTATATAGTAATTTTCAAGGCTAGTTTGGTGATTTTAGTTTTGGACACTTGTCTTCTTCTCTTTGCACAAGCTTTAGAATGTTGACACATGTCTACTAAGGTGTCTTAAGATGTTTCTACACATGGACACCTAATGGGGTTATGTGTCTACTTAGGTGTCTTAAGATGTTTCTACACATGGACACATGTCCTTCATTTTTTTATGCAAGCTTTATTTCATGACACATACCTTATTTAGTAATCATTTAAAGTGTTCTAGAAGTGTACACCTAAGTGATATATGTGTCATAATTCTATTTCATCTTAAGATAGGTGTATGGTCTATATTATGCCACTTGTCTTCACCATGTCATGCCACTTATCCTATACTTATACATACTTATACCTTTTGTATTATTATAAATATAAATACAATAGAGATGGTGTATACAAGAAGCTTGACTAACTAAATTATTATCAATTAAATTTTTAGCCTGTTTATATATCGTACACTCACACACTAACTCTGATCACAATGAAATTTGAAATCCGATAATAATTCAATATTACGGACCCAATGGAACTGGTTTCGTCGAATTCCGAGACTGTGCCTCGGAAGGTTATTTTTAAATTCAATTTAAACGATTAAATTTCAAAACTGACCAATTCAATGTTAGATTCCATTTTAACACTTTTATTATATTCAGTGTTATCAATATAAATTTAAAAGCTTTCAAATTATATTTTTAACAGGCTTAAAATCTCAGGTTTCATATTTTATCCAATTCAAATTATTTAATTCAACAATCTAATTGTCAAATAAATTATGATATTCGTAATTTAAGTTGAGAATTAACCTTTAAATACTTAAAATCAATTAAATATTCCGATTTTAAATGCTCGAAAATTCCGGATCGTCACATTCCTCCCCGCTTAAAAGAATTTCGTCCCCGAAATTGCTAACTAGGAAGAATGGCTCAAAGCCCGTTACTTTTCCAAAACCAAACAGTTTCTAACAACTCAACAACTTACCAACTATCTCTTATAAAAGATCCATTATCTTCCTTATTAACTTCTCAACTTTCCCATAGTTTCAAACTATACTACTTGTTTAACCACTCAAGTTCAATTTAAAACCAAATTTTGAATTATCAAAATTTTCTCAAAATTTTTCTAACTCCCTAAATTTCCGAAATTTTTTTGCCAGCGTCTCCTTTGCGCGGCTAACTCGGTACTACCACAAAAATGGCTCTACGGCCCCCCCAAATCCAAAAAAAAGAAATCAAAAAGCCAAGTGGTTCATTCCAAATCCCAATCAAATTTCATACCAAATTTAAAATACATACCTTTTTGTCGAGTATTTCAAATTTATCTTCTTGAAATCAAAAACCAATTCTCTTTTCCATTTAGATTACCTGCATATCCTACTTAGCACTAATATCCAATCACAATATTCCCAAAACATTTTATCGGCTCTCACAAAATGTCAATATCTATTCATTCAAATATTGACTTAAATTATATTAGTAGTATCAATTTTCATTTTAGAATTCAATATTCCCTCTTAAGTTAGTATAAGTATGAAATATGTTCCTTATACTTATTTCCATCTTACCACTTCAGTTTATATTTATTCCCATTCAAATCAATTCTTTTTTTTTAATATGAATCCAATTTATCTTTACCTATAAATGTTGAATTTTATTTTCCATTTATAACTAATTCATGTTACTATTTAGTTAGTTTCATTCACTAATTAATTTTAGTTGCCAATTTAAATTCGTTTTGTCAATTAACAAAATTTCTCCAACAATTTTCAAAAATTTTCTAACTCCCAAAATTTTCAAAATTTTTTGGCAGAGTCCCCTTTGTACGGAGGAGCTTTTGCGATCTGACAAAAGAGATAAATATACATTGACCCACACGGTCGGAAAAACCAAAAACAATTCATATTTAATATTTTTATTGCGTAGGCATACCTTATTTCGTATTTTAAGCAAGCAGCTTATTATTTTTAGCAAATAGCAAAACCAAATCCAGCCACACGGCTCCCAGGTACCTGTACTTACTCAATTTAAACATGTAAGTACCAAATATATGCAGTTTAACTATATTTCACCTAGTTGCAATGGTTAAAACATATGAATTCTAAAATAAATTCACACCAAACATTTTCTCGTAAGCAACTTATATAGTTTCCATGCTAATTCAACTGTTTCAATTAATTTATAAACCATTCTCATCCTATGTGAATGTTTTTCAATCCATTCGTATGAAACTTCATTAATTTGAGTGGTTTAAAACTCAATTGCTTACATTTAGTTTAGTATTAAGCAAACTGAACTCATATTTAATTCAGTTGCTTTCAAACCAATTTATTTTACTCCTATCCATCCAAGGCATTTTAATAACTTTTATTTACATTCAATAACAATGTATTCCTTGCAATTTGACGAGATTTATTTGGATAAATAAGCACTTGAGTTTTATAATCAATTTAAATTGACCCCAACTCAACTTACGCTTAATTCTATTCCATTTCGGATTTATTCATAATCCATGTATTCTTATTTCATTGCATTTCAATTTCATTAACCAAACTAGTCCATTCAAAACCATTAACAACTTAGGTTCCATCTCCATTACCAATTAAATTTCCTTTTTATTTTAATTCATCCACAGTCATTTATTTAGCTCGACACATTCCATTTAAATTTCATTTACAATCCATTTATTTACATTTCATTCCATGTTAGTTTATTCCAAACTATTTTATTTGGCTCGGAAACAATCCAAGCTATTTCATTCCATAACCATTTCTCAACCTATTTAAACCACATTTCATTTGATACTTATTTATTCCATCATTTATTTATTCAATATAATTAGTTATTATAAAATTTAATTTTCCAAATTTAACTCATTCAATTTATTTCCTGGCTATTTTCAAGTTATCTTCACTTATGGATTTTATTTGCACGGTCAAATCATTGCTATTTTAATCCATTTATATTTCTATCCGATACACTTCAATTATATTTAATTTGTTAACACTTCAAGCTAAATTTTCCATTTAATAACTCAAGTTCTGATTCTATTATTTACTTGTAAATTACCATCCAATTTTATTAACTTACATTGCAATTTCATTCACGAATCAATTAATTAATTTCAAGGCCACTTTTAATTATATTTCCTTCACTAATGATTCATGTCGAATTCAATTTATAACTTGAGTTTTATTTCCAATCTTCATTATTAGCTTATAATTCAACTTCTATTTAACTACATTGAACTCCATTCACACATTTCATTAACTAATTTATTATCAATTAGTTCTTCCCTTATTTATAATCCAACTCTTAAATTTTAATCCCAAATATCACTACATTTAATTTTCTTAGTTCAATTTAGTTTATAATTCAAGTTTTGATTTTTATTTTATTCTCCAATTCATTAAAAATATTTATTTTGGAGTTTTGTATCTCACTTTTCAAATTTAATAAGTCACAACTTATTATTTACACAATCCCATTCATTATAGGCTTGAATATATTCTTCATTTTTTTTTCTTCAACTCAAGCCTTATGCTTCTTTATAACCCAAGCATATTTTATTCATGCATTTTAATTCTTTTATAAGTTATTCTGGTTTATCTATTTCAATTCAATCCTTACCCAACTTATTTAATTTAAATCTCATATTGCTCATTTCAATCCATCTACATCTTATAATCACAATTTCAGAATTTACATATATGTGCATCACTGAATTCTTAAGGATATAAATTTTCCTTTACCTTAATCCTTTGCAAAAATTCAAATCCTCAATTCCAGATTATAAGTATAACACTTAATAGCTTATAGGTACAATCCATTACACAATGACCCACAATTTCAAGTCATCTTACATTTCAATTTAACCCAAGCCAAATTTAATTCTAAACCCAATTTATTTAACTTATCCAAGTTAAATTCAACTTTCCATTCATTTCAATAATTTCATTTACTTCCATTCACTTACGTTAAATTTAATTTCAAGATTAAATTTTTCATTCTTTCCTTCTTATTATTATCAACTTCACTTAATTAATTCAATAGTTAATTTATTTTAATTTTACACATTATTTAAATATAATTTTCCAGAATTTAAATTTACCCGGTTTTATTTCAAAACCATTTTGAAATATATCAAATATATACCTATATGGTATATCAAATCAAAACTCAAGATTTTCCAAAACAACTTGTTTATACCAAAAACAAATTTCTCATTTTGACATCTCCAAAACAACTGTTATACCCAACAAGTCTAAACAATATCATAACCAAGTACTAGGGAAGCAATTCATCACTTAAGAAACTCGAAAATGAATTCTAATGATGTGGCCAACATCATCAGGATTATTTTCCAGCGACTGAAGTGAGTTCAATGCTTCTTACTTTCCCAAATTTATTTCAAAACAGTTGCCATTCGAAAATACTTCCCAAATCAACATTTCATTATCGCCTTCAACCACATGGGAAAAATATTACCAAACATTTCCAAGATTTTAAATTTCCCACCCTTATTCTTAATGCATTTAAAAACCTTTCTAAAACTCCCAGGTTTAAATTCTGGTTTAATTTAAATTTAGTTATTCTCTTTTGTATAATTTATACTTACAGAATTTATTTGGTTATAACCATTTCAAATTTAAGATTAACTTTAGATTCTTATTTGATTTTTATTATTAGCAACCAAACATCCAAATATATATAATGTCAAAAAATTATTCCTTTTATATCAAAATATAATGTTGGGTAAAATTATTTCATTTGCCCACTTTAAAAACAATACTATGTCAGTTTATCTTGTTCAAGAGTTTAGCAACCCCTATCGATACGGTTGTACTTCCCGTACCGACCAGAATTCATAAACACTCAACCGATAAGTCAACACAGTATAAAAACAATTTTATATTCACTAACAAGTACGCTCTCATATCTATTAATACGCTCAACTCATTATAGAGTACTATCGACTCTGCTTAATGAGTAATTTCCCCACTAAAGCCTAGGTTGTCGCCAACCTAAGCTCTGATACCAACTGTAACAGCCCGCAAATACATACCCCTTGAGTTAACACTATTCTACAATACTCAACTCAAGTTGTATAGAAATACGAACCATTTGGGTTAAAGAAAAAGAGGTAGAAGAAGAAAATAGAAAACAATATCAGAATCTAACCATCGCAGCGGACTAAAATATAATAGAAAACAAATGATCTTTACTCAAAATCAAATATATCTGTTTATATATTACATCATCAGAATACATCGATCAACGGCTCAACAACAACATACAAATGGATACACAGCAACTCATTCACAGCGGAATATATATATATAACAAGTATGGATATACGTATCGTCCTCCAACTCGACTCCTGAGCTCCACAGCATCACATCCTGTATTCTATAATACTCGGTCTGACCCGACCATTACAGTTAAATAACACCCGAGTCAGTCTGGAATACCAGCGCGAGAAAATCACAACCAATTGATTGTTAAAGTTTCAAAATCCTTTGAAAACAAAAGCATCTCGTAAGACCACGCCGCAAATAAACATGTCGGGTTTTTACCTTACGATAGCTAAAACAATTTTTATAGAAATCCTCTGATATTATAATAGGGTCTATATACAAATACTTATAAAATAGCCGAAATTGTTACATCTATTAAATTTCAGCTACTAGCCACAAAGTGGGTAATACAAACAAGACTCGTACAAGGCTCGTAGGGAGAATGGATTTCCAACTAATGACTAGGCACTAGGGTACCACCTGTCACAATACGGGGCCTACATCACCGTACCGAGGATTACTCCCTTCATTCCCTGCAACACAAGGCCGGAACCATTCCTTACTGAACAGTCCCGAACAAGGTAAACCCCGTGGTTGGCGCGACCAACCACCCACTAAGCCGAAATAAAAAGAAAGGGACATCTAGACAGGAGAAATATCTTGTCCTGCTTGGGCATGACCCACCTAACCTTGCTGCATATCCCCCGATTTTCAGTCATTCTCGGTTGATGAGGCTTGAGGCTAAGCGTTACCTTTAGAACGTTTTCACTTAGAATGCCCATCGTCCACCTGATGATGTTTCGCAAGCATTCGTCCACACAAGTCCGTCCCTGGTTCGAACGGAACCAAAGGCACTATTCCTACTACAGCGCTTGCACTTCACTGCTCCATCTTCGAATCCAAAATCGTTTACACGAAATGTACAAACCGGATCGAAGTGGTTTTCGAGAAATAAATCTCGATCCCGGTCTCTTCGAAACGATCAACGCATTTGTCCAATATTGATAGTCGGTGATTTAACTATCAATTAATGTTCACAACATCCATCACACAATAAATAATTTTTCAAATTATTTATTAATCTCAAAAATATCTTCACAAGATATACTTTTATCTTCAATCCTTTGAAAACAGTTTCACAACCATCTTTCTTTTCAGAATAAACTTTCCCAATTACTTCTATCTCCTCTGAAATCACCAAGCACAAAACTAGATTTTAAAATAATTTAAAACACTTTATTTTGAAATATACTTTAAAACATTTAAGTTAAAATTACTTTAATAATTTGTTAAAAATCCATACTATATGGATATTTGAAATAAGGTTATAAAACTAGATTTCTACTTTTAAAACAAAATACTAAGTCACTTCTTAATAATTACTGCTAGAATAGATTAAAGAAAATACTTACTTTAAACTTTAAATAATAGAAATAATAAATTTTTCAAAACTTGCTTTCTTTAAAAACAGCTTTAAAACATTTAATTTATATTTACAATTTTACCTTTTAAAACATGTACTTAGCCATCCAGAGAAAGTTCCAACTCAATCACTTAAATCAATTTCCCCGAAATTGATTTCCAATTTATTTTATTTGAAGTAAGTTTCTTTAATTACTCAATTCATTTCAAAAATTCATTAGTTACGGACTTATTATTATTGTTGTTATTTTCCTTTTGATTTTAAAACTTTTAACTAAAATATACGAATGTCAGGCTTTTTCCCATTTCTTCTTTATTCCTTAAGTTAAATCTTAAATATTAAATAAATGTTTGTTTTTATTAAATAATATCATTGAAGTTTTCAAACTTCATTAACCTTCTGCTTATTCAAAATTTCCTTTCCACATACATAATTTTATTAATTAAAAAGTGATACAAATGAAAGTTATCACATTCTTTCTGCAGTTTCCAAAACTTTAAAAATTATAGGATTTGGATAAGAAACGCAAAAGTTATGCACAAAATACTAGCTCAGGTTTGCATAAAACAACAGGACAGCGAGTTTGCAAGAGGTTTTTCAACATTTTAATCAACTAATTTCAGAAAATGATACAAATAAAAGTTATAGGAATTTCCGTTAGCTTTCCGTAATGACCAAGATCGTCGAATTTGGTTCAACAGTTCAAAAGTTATGACCATTTTACTAAAAACAATAAACTTAGCCTGAACTTATGCATTTGCAGGACAGCGACCAACAATTTAAATTTTAGCATAGAAAACATCGAAATTAGACAAAATGAATAATGCAAAAGTTTTATCTTAGTTCCTAAGCTTTCCGGAACATTAAAAATTTCCAAATTCCGACAAGAATTGTAAAAGTTATGGATAAAACAATTCTAAGATTTGAATTTCGCAACTTATGTCATTCTGTCTCGGGACAGCGATAAACAATTACAATTTTGGCCAAGATAACATCGAAATTTTGGAAAAATCAAAACACAAAAGTTTTAGAACAAAGTCTATGCTTTCTGGAACATCTAAATTTATCGAAATCGGTTGAGGAACGAAGAAGTTATGGCCAATTTAGTTTCAGCTTTAAGCACAGAGCTAATATTGGTTTTGCTCTCAGGATTACAGTAGAAAGGTTCAAATTTGACATAGCTAACATCCAAATTACAAAAAACACAAAACATAAAAGTTATAGCACATGAAACAAAATTTCCAGAACATCCAAGAAATCGAAATTTCATTAAGGATTGAGAAAGTTATGGTTAAATTACTAAGCCGCGTTTTTGATAGAACCGAGCCATTTTTACTTATAACTATCATCTCTTCAAGAATAACATAAATACTAGAAATTAAATAGTTTTTCTCACCTTAAACTTGTGTATTTGACTTGACACTTTTTCCCTAGCTTTCTCCAAGCTTTTTCACTTTATCTTATTTTTGTTTTTGCTTTTTGAAAGTATCCAAAAATAAGTGAACATTTCCACCCTTTATATAGTAATTTTCAAGGCTAGTTTGGTGATTTTAGTTTTGAACACTTGTCTTCTTCTCTTTGCACAAGCTTTAGAATGTTGACATTTGTCTTCTTCTCTTTGCACAAGCTTTAGAATGTTGACACATGTCTACTTAGGTGTCTTAAGATGTTTCTACACATGGACACCTAATGGGGTTATGTGTCTACTTAGGTGTCTTAAGATGTTTCTACACATGGACACATGTCCTTCATTTTTTTATGCAAGCTTTATTTCATGACACATACCTTATTTAGTAATCATTTAAAGTGTTCTAGAAGTGTACACCTAAGTGATATATGTGTCATAATTGTATTTCATCTTAAGATAGGTGTATGGTCTATATTATGCCACTTGTCTTCACCATGTCATGCCACTTATCCTATACTTATACATACTTATACCTTTTGTATTATTATAAATATAAATACAATAGAGATGGTGTATACAAGAAGCTTGACTAATTAAATTATTATCAATTAAATTTTTAGCGTGTTTATATATCGTACTCTCACACACTAACTCTGATCACAACAAAATTTGAAATCCGATAATAATTCAATATTACGGACCCAATGGAACTGGTTTCGTCGAATTCCGAGACTGTGCCTTGGAAGGTTATTTTTAAATTCAATTTAAACGATTAAATTTCAAAACTGACCAATTCAATGTTAGATTCCATTTTAACACTTTTATTATATTCAATGTTATCAATATAAATTTATAAGCTTTCAAATTATATTTTTAACAGGCTTAAAATCTCAGGTTTCATATTTTATCCAATTCAAATTATTTGATTCAACAATATAATTGTCAAATAAATTATGATATTCGTAATTTAAGTTGAGAATTAACCTTTAAATACTTAAAATCAATTAAATATTCCGATTTTAAATGCTCGAAAATTCCGGGTCGTCACAGCTACGATCATTTTTATGGGGTCCACCATGCGTCTAGTCCATGTTTCTAAAGTTTCGCGCCATTCCTACTTACCGTTTGTAAGATATCGATCGATCTTCACTGTTTTGACTAGAAATTGGATCACAGGAGATCATTCAATGCTTCATCCTTTTTACTTTGATTGATCTTGTCGGTTCCTCATGATGTTAGCTACTTGCACTGCAAATTTCATGCAATTCCGATGTACCGTTTGTGAGATATCGCGTTTTCCATAAAACTATGGATCGTTATGCTGATTTGTACGATCGCTCCAATAACAATCGGGCTATTTTCCAAGATTTCATACTTTTAAGCTGCGATCGTTCATGGGGATGATTCATGATGTAAGATACTTGCTCTCTAACTTTTATGCAATTTCGACGTAACATTTGTGAGATATCGCATTTTCCATAAACTTTGGATCGTTCTTGATTTGTACGATTATTCCAATAAAGATCGGCCTATTTTCAAAGATTTCACCTTTTTGAGCTGTAATCAGTCATGTGGGTGTTCCATGATGTAAGATACTTGCTTGCCAAATTTCGTGCAATTCTGACGTACCTTTTGTGAGATACTGCGTTCTTCGTAAAACTATGGATCGTTATGCTGATCTGTACGATCGTTCTAATAACGATCGGCCTATTATCCAATATTTCATTTTTTAAGCTACGATCAACAATGGATGTGCTCCATGATATAAGATACTTGTTCTCCAAATTTTGTGCAATTCTAACATACTGTTTGTTAGATATCAAATTTTCCGTAAAACTATGGATCGTTATGGCTTATTTGTACGATCATTCTAATAACGATCATCCTTTTTTCCAAGATTTGGAAGTTTTCTTATGCGGTCATTTTTATGGGCTCCACTCTTCAATATAGTAATTCTATCAAAGTTTTAAATGCATTGCCTTTGTAGATTTTGTGATATTGATCGATCTTCGTCGATTTACGTTGTCTTATGGATAGTTCCTGATAGATCCATATAAATTGTTCCTTTGCCCATAACTAGAGCATACGAACTCCGATTGACTTGAAAATTAAAATATGGCCTCATGGGCATTCCTTGTCACTTCATATTGATTGCATCTTGATTAGGACTCGGTCTGAATCCATCCAACTTTTGTCCATAGTTCCAAATATAATCAATTTTCGAGCCTGATAACCATCTCCCACGGCTCTCTGCCTTGATGATCATAGAAGCCATTTAGCCAACTTTTATGATATACTGCCTAGTCAAAAGGCGGTATAAAAATGTGCTGTGAAATTATAGTGTTGATTGTGTAAAAATATCATGTTGTTATGATGGCATATGATCATAAGTGGTATTTGAACATGGATTTTGTGATTTGGATGTTAAATGATATGTTGGATATGGATAAATGAATGGTTAGTTATGATATGATGGTAGTATGTTTATGAAACAAAACAAAAGTGTATGTGATGTAAATGTTGTGAACTTAGCACCTTGAAAAGTCGCAAAGGACTTGAGATCCGATTTGAAAACAAAAGCTCTTTTTCTAGCTTTGGATTTTTGAACTGCTTTTCCATATTTTCACCTTATGTTAAGTTTTCTAAACTCTTACAATTGGGTTTTCAAACCTAAAGTAGCTAGAGTTATGTGGATTTTTCACCTAGAAATCAATACTAATGAATTGCACTTATAGCGATAGTCGTTATGCATGCAGTTCTGAAAATTTCACGATTTCAAATTTTAAGTGTTTTCCTTTAGATTTTTTTAAAAAACTCATTGAATAATTAAGTAAGTCAAAAGTTTAAGTTTTAAATATCTAATAATCAATTTATTTAATTTATTAATTATGGTAATTATTAATTAGTTAAGTAAGTAATTAGTTTAAATAATTAGAGTTTAAGAAAAATTACTAACTAAGTTAAATATTTTTAATTAAGAAAGTTCGAAATAATGATTAGTTAAGATAAAATAAAATAAATTTTAATTTAATAAAGTTTATTTACCATAATTAATTATTTAATTGGAGTTAATTAATTAATTAATTATCATTTAATTAAAGGTTAATTATCCACTTAAATTTGGTTTTATTCTTTAATGAATATTATTTAATTAAAGTTAATTATAAATAAATTCTTAATTATCTAAGGTGTAAAGTATGATTTTTGTAACGTTTGCGATTTTTTCGTCCACGAACGCCGACATCAATACGTCCACTGTATCAACTGTCGAGCAATCGAAGGCCGGAAAACCGTACCGTTAGGATTAAAGAAGAAGAAAGAGAGAAAAAGATAGAACAGAACAGAAAGAAATAATAGAACAACATCAGGATCTCACAATTCGCAGCGAAACAACATATAATAAATAAATGAATAATCTTTAAACAAAGAACTATATCAGTTATTACATTACATCACATTACATTACATCATCAGAGTGTACAACAACAACAACAAACAGCGGAAAAGGAATACTCTATACTAGTAATACGCCATGCCATCCAGCTTGCCTCCAGCAACTCCTGAATTCCAGAATTATCCTGATAAACCTTACTCTTGACTGTCCGTGTGGAAATTGGTGGGTACCCAGAGTTTAGGAAGGAAAACAATAAACTCCGAGTCAGACATGTGACTGGTGTGAGAACTAAAATAGTTTATCTTTAAAACAAAATAAAAGATAATTTTCAAATAGATTCGCAATGCTTTTTAGAAAATGAGACTACCATAAGGCCTCCCGCACACACACACAATGCAAACGCAGAATCGGAGGAGATTTCTCCTTATGATAGTCAAAGATGCTTGATACGCATTAAAAAGAGACATTTGATATTATTACTAGTGCATAGTGTAGGAAAAATCATTTCGAAAATAAAGATATAAATCTTAGCCAGCATAGGCATTTCGCACTTATGCCTACTATGGCTACCATGTTCAATAGCAGGTTACCGCCACATTCCATGGCAGGTTCTATAACTAAAACCGTACAAGTCTCGTATTGTTTCTTTGGATTTCCAACAAATGGTCAGGCCAAGGAACTTCCCATTGCCACATGGAAACGCCTCTGGAAAGACGCCCCGAGAACCTAACCGGATCTCTGCCAACACAAGGCCGGGTTACCTTTCAAACTAGGTAACTACTGACACGAATATGTCATCCCCCGATCGTAACCGATCTATCCGAGGATCCTCGATTTCCAACAACCACAAAATTTGCAGTAACAACATAGGTTAAGTATCTGGACTCCATACCATGATACCACCTCTGTGAAGAAGGAATGACATACACAAAAGGGGCGCTACCCCCTAATAACCTTGTTGCATCCTTCCTGTTTTGACCATTTCCGGGGTGTGAGGTCCGACGAAGTCTCGTCCACAAAGCCACGTTTATACAAAAGCTGTGCTTTGGGTCAACAAATGATCAAAGTAATGATCACCAAGATAAATGATCAAACAAATGATCATATCACAAATGATCAAACAATGATCATTTCACAGCAACACTCAGCATGCCACACTACCAAATTGAGAGTATATCACTAATAACCTTCAACTATATAACCTCTGAGCTCGTATGTCTCAGAGATGGGTGTTAAGCTAAGAGAATAAATTCTCCGCCACCAACAGAAATATATTTGAAAGAAATCAGCTTTATATCTCAATTTGTAATGTCAGACATACAATCCATACAAGTCTGTTCCGGGCTCGAACAGAACTGAAGGCACTTACAAAGAAGTCCTTGCAATCCGGATATTCACTAATCACGACCGGACTTCCCGTCACTAAGGGAGATAAAACCTCTATATCGGAGATCAGCCGATGTAGAGTAATTCGACGGTAATCCTTCCGTTTTCACAAATATCCGGTCTTCAACACCGGTCATCAAATGCAATCCATAACGACGTATCATATATTCGGAATGGGTTATACGACCCTAAGGTCCTTTCCCGGCTAACCCGAATAGTGAGCGCTTATCCAAAAATAAGTGTTTCATTCAAATTCAAGCAAATCACAAAAAATACCTATTTAAAGGTAAATATTAATAGTCGGATTATTTAACTATCAATAGGCGTGCTCAACATCACCAAATTCCAAATAATTTCCCAAATTATTTACTTTCCAAAATATCTTTACTGGATATATAATTTCCACACTTCAACCATTTGAAAACAAATTTTCAAATCACTTTTCACCTTTATCACTTTTGAAAAACAAATTTCAATCCTTTTCCTTACGCGGAAATACTTTCATTTCATAATGGTTTATTTAAACCAATTAAATAAATCCTTACCGATTTACTTTATATTTACGTTCCAAATCCGTAAATTTATTCCCACAGTTCAAAAATAAATCAATGTTTATTTTTAAACAAATTCCCCTTTCTTTTATAAATTCCCTAGTGAATTTACAATTCCAAAATATCTATGAATATACAATTTCCCAATCGATTTCTAATATTCATTTTCAATTTATCTTTAAAACATAAAGTCCTAAAATATTCAGTTCATATTGGAAAACATTTCCATACTTATTAAATAATAAGTAATTTACAAATCTATTCATTTTCAACACTTGGAAAATATTCAATATACTTAAATCGGAATTAAGTATATATTTCATTCCTTAAGGAAAACGTGCGCTTAAACACATTTATTTGAGTCAAAACGAATGTTGCGTAAAACATCGTTACGACGACCCAAAATCACTAGTATAGGGATTCGAAATTTAGATAGATATATAAATCCCAATACTATACAAAAACATTTCCTTTCGGAAATCATTTACTATAACAACTGTGTTATAGTCCACCATTTCGTTATTTCTCAAAAACGTCTATTTCAACAATGAATGTTGAAATCTATGTTTTCGATATTTAATCCATTTTAAAACATCGTTAAAACGATCAACTTCCTTTTAAAATATTCATTTTCCCAGGCATATCCATTTTATTTATAATAATATATTCACTGTCCAAAATCATGAATATACTTCCTTAGCCAATTTCAACATTCAATTTATCAAACTCCATTGATTTCGAATTTATAAACAATGTCTATAAATTCCATTTCTCTTTATAAGCTTCGATTCATAAATATCCATTATTAATCCAATTCAATTTATATAACTCAATTATATACCAAAAGTCCATATTATAAGTTGATTACTTATAATTCATTTATTTACAAAATCGTTCTTTCAAAACTTCACAAATCATAAATCTAATTACTTATAAGATTCCTTTATATTTTATAACAACTTCAACTTATAAAATCTCCTTTATTAACAATTTCCATAAATATCCCATTTATATGCTTAAAACCCAGTTTATAAGTTAATTACTTATAATTCATTTATTTTATAACATCTATTCATTTTATATCTTCACAATTTATAAATCTATAATTTTCAATGAAATCCATTTTATTCTTCATTTTAACACTTAATAAACTCGTTTTATAATTCCAATATTTTTAATTCATAAATATCAATTTTATAAATCTTTTATAAAAATTGTTTGTAATAGTTCAAAAATTCCAATTTAAACTATTTCATGAATTTATTAACTATTTATATCAAAAATCACTTTTTCGCTTCCATTTCATAAAAATCATACTTTTATAACATTAAAATTTTTAACGTTTATTTATTTTTAATAATTCAAAATTTAATAGAACGTATACTCTCGAAAATCACTTTAAAATTCCTTTTAAAACCAAAATCATTATTTTTAAAACTTCAGAAATGGATCCGATGATGCAGCAGCACCAAATAGTCAATCACGACATCCAAATATCATATATCGATATGATAATCAACAAATATCACAATATCTGTAAATAAATCAATACAGTTGAGGAATCCAGTTGGATCCCTCCAACTTGTTTCCCTGCATCCACAAACATTAGCACAATACCAATTCCGCTCCAGTACGGAATTATCGCAGTATATGGGATTTATAAAATATTATCCGCTTAATAGACGGCGCAATAGGGTCTCATCCGCTATATAGTGCGGGAAATCAACTCCAAGTACATATATAATACCAATTTCACTATACTGTGAAATATTCGCGGTATATGTTTTCAATAAATAACCTCCGCTTACTAACGGCGCATAATGTCTATTTTAACAATTAATAGATAACAATCATCATTCAAACATACATTCAAGAATTTTAAATCTAACTATTTAAAATTAAAATCGAAACCAATTCGATTGAGTGAGAAGTTCTCACCTTGGTTTTAATTTCGTTTCCGCGTTTTATTTCGAATAAAGTTAAACGGACGTTTAATTTTACCCGAAATTTTCGCTAGCTCCAAACGACTCCAATCCAATTCCATAGCGTAGTGCTCATCCATACGAACCCAACGCAACTGGTTTCGTCAGATCCCGACCTCGCATGAATAAGTTATCACATTTCAAAGATTTTACAAATTTTAATATAAATTATTATATAATTTCTTTTACATTTCAATCACTGAAATCTGGGCCATTCGATTTCACCCAGGCCCAAGCCCGTTTTTGTGCGTTCCACTCCCCTATCTTCCTTCACGCGTGAAGTACTTCCAGATTGTTCACGCCAAAATCGAACCCATTATCACCGTTCGAAACCCCACAGACGCGACCACCAACGACGACCAGAATACGATCGGGGACCCCCACTGTGTGCGCCCACGCGAGAGCCACCCACGGTTAGAGCCACGGCGGGCTCGGCCCCACCGTACGTTCGAAAAACGCATGCAACTTCCAGCTGAACGCGAGCTCTTTTCGACCTCTACGTTCCACCATATCCCATCAACTCCATATAGATTTGAAAATCACGCCGCCCTCTACAACTTTCGTGTTGAAAGTTTCTTGAAATATTGCGTAGATTGGAAGATTATAAAGGAAGAAGGAGAACAAATTTCAGCCTTTAAAAAATGTTGGTGGGGGCTGACCTAGTTTATATTAGGGTTTTGCAAATGAAAGGGGATGGGTTGCTTATATAGAAGTTCAACGAAACACTATTCATCCCGGTTTTCCGAACTCCGATTTACGCGCGGTGACTGACGTTCCTAGGGTTTATCCCACATTCCGAACGCAATGGAATAGGTTTCGAAAGCTAATTCGGACATCTGTGCGAGTTACGGCAATAAACGATCGATTTAAAATTAAACCAATTAATCAATTTTGTAGGCGTTTTAGCTTGCCCCGGACAAACGATAAATCTAATTGACTTGAAATTTGAAACCATACAATAATATCATATTATGGATCCGATCAAATAGGTTTCGTCAAAATCCGAGACTGTTTGGGAAATGGCTATTTTAACTCGCCAAATTAATATTAAAACAATTTCGATGCGTTTCGAGCTGCCACGGTCAAACGAAAACTCCGATTGTTACGAAAATTGAAATCCGGTAATAACAAACTATTACGGATCCAATGGAACTAGTTTCATCCAATTCTGAGACTGTTCGAAAAATGGCTAATTTCACTAGTCGATTAAATATTAAAATATTCAATTTTCACAAATTAACTCTTAATTCAATTTTAAAAGTTCTAAAATATCGTTCTAACTCCAATATGATAAAATAAAATTTTACAAATCATTTTCAAATCATATTTAACCCAATTTTCAATTATTTCTGTAATTTAACATATTAAATTATCGATTTAATTATCCAATTAAATCCAATTATTCAAAATAAAATTTATTCGACTTATAAATTTCACTTATTAATATTAAAATTCAATTAAATATATAATTTTTAATTGACAGAAATTCTGGGTCGTTACATACTTCCCCCCTTAAAAGAATTTCGTCCTCGAAATTATCAAGTAAGAAAAGTTATAGAATCCATTAACTATCCAAAACAAACCATTCAATTTAGATTTTTCAAATCTCTTAAGTGTTTAACTTTCTAAAAATTCACAGTTAAACTTCTTACAATATCTTTACTAAGTTTCCAAATCCAAACTTTAGTTTTCAAAAAAATTTCAATTTTCTCAAAAATATTCTAACGCCTTAAATTTTCGGAAAAATTCGCCATAACCTCCTTTGCGCGGCTCGATCCAAAAAAAATGACAGTATTTATATCACAAATATACATCTCATCAAGTGATGAGGCATCCCGTAGGGAAAAAAGTGTAAAAGTACGGTATGTAATCCGAGATATGTACCTTATTTATATTATTAGCGAGCATATACGGCTAATATAGCGCGAAAGCGAGCTCCCAATGCCAAGCAAGCGCAATCCGCACCTACTAAACACTCAACAAAAATGAGAAACATGTATATAAGAAAATAATACCAATATACATCATATAGCAACATAACAACTACATGTGCCAATATAGCAAATGCAACAAAACAACAAATGCAAACATCAACCAACTATCATCCATAACCAAATCAATATAATTTTACTTCTCATTAATATTCATTGAATTGGTTTTCCAATTGATTCATTAACATTGGAATTTACTAACATTCATTCATATTCAATTTAAATTAGTTTGCATTCACTAATTTTCATTCAAGTTGGTTCACTTCTAAATCAAATTAAATTCTATTCAAGTTCATTTTCTTCCAAGTTGGATTCAATTACTTTAGCTTCTAATTTTGCTAATTCAATTTCATAACACTTACACTTAATGAATTTATATACAATCAATTAACAATCAAATAACAACCAATGTTTATTCAATACAACCAAATTTATTCACTTTACATTTAATTTGGTTCAACACATTTAATTCCAATTGGATCATATTAAATTGACTTCCATTCAATTTATTCAACTTCCAATAACATTAGCTTTTAATGAATTTACACTTACATCCATTATTTCATATCCATTATTTACATTTAATTGATTAACATGCAATCCCTTTATCAATTCAATTGCTAATTCCTTCAACAATAAAATGTTGAATTTCATTTATATAACTCAAGTTCAAATTCTTAATGACTTCACTTCATTAATTCACTTATTAATTTACTTCGATACCAAAATTAACTTCATTAAACTTCGCTTAAGTTATATTTCGTTTCAAGCATCTTATCAAATCCAAATCAATTTATTTAACTTTCCTTTTGTTAAATTTCAAATTACATGTCTTTGATGACAACTCAAATTTATTTCAACTTGGATTTTATTGATTTACTTATACTTCCTTTAATTTAACTTCATCCTTTAAGTTAAATTTATTCTATCAAAATTCAATCTGTATAAGTTATCAACTCATTTATCATTCCCATAAATATCTTAAATAGGATTCCAGAGTCCTTTCAAATCTTTGAAAACCATTTTTAAAATCAATTCAATTATCCTTTGAATTTCAAAACCCAAACTCAAAATTTTCCAAACAACTTTTATTTAAAACAATTTGGCAGCAATCCCTCTTTTGGAAACCCGAAAATGAACACCAATGATGTTGCAATCATCATCGGAATTATTTTCTAGTGACCGAAAAGAGTTTAGAGCTTTAATTTCTCCAAAAAAATTTTTTTTTCCAAAATATCAAATCCTTTCAAAACACTTCCCTGGAATTTTATTTTCAGATTATAAATCTTTTACTTATATAATTTTACTTCTTATATATAAGATTGTTCCACCATTGTAAATCATATTAATTATAACTCATACTTATAATTCATTTGCTTATACAAAATTTCTTTTAAAATTGTTGTTTTAATTTAACTTATTCAACAACCAAACAATCAATTCATATATACTTTAAATAATTCTGAAAAATTATTCCTTTATATATAAAATATAATCGAGGTAAAATTATTTCATTTACCCAATTTCAAAACGATACTATGTCGACTTATCTCATTTAAGAGTTTAGAAACCCCTATCGATTACGGTTGTACACCCCGCACCGACCAGAATTCATAAACAGCTCAACGGATAAGCAAACACATATAAAACAATTTATATTCACTAACAAATACGCGCTCATATTTATTATTACACTCATACACATTCTAGAATACTACTGACTCTATCTCTAATGAGAAACACCCAACAGAGCCATGGTTGTCGCTTAACCGTAAGCTCTGATACCAAATGTAACGTTTGCGATTTTTTCGACCACGAACACCGACATCAATACGTCCACTGTATCAACTGTCGAGCAATCGAAGGCCGGAAAACCATACCGTTAGGGTTAAAGAAGAAGAAAAGGAGAAAAAGATAGAACAGAACAGAAAGAAATAATAGAACAACAACAGAATCTCACAATTCGCAGCGGAACAACATATAATAAATAAATGAATAATCTTTAAACAAAGAACTATATCAGTTATTACATTACATTACATTACATTACATTACATTACATTACATTACATCATCAGAGTGTACAACAACAACAACAACAACAAACAGCGGAAAAGGAATACTATATACTAGTAATACGCCATGCCATCCAGCTTGCCTCCAGCAACTCCTGAATTCCAGAATTATCCTGATAAATCTTACTCTTGACTGCCTGTGTGAAAATTGGTGGGAACCCAGAGTTAAGGAAGGAAAACAATAAACTTCGAGTCAGTCATGTGACTGGTGTGAGAACTAAAACAGTTTATCTTTAAAACAAAATAAAGGATAATTTTAAAATAGATTCGCAATGCTTTTTAGAAAATGAGACTACCATAAGGCCTCCCGCACACACACACAATGCAAACGCAGAATCGGAGGAGATTTCTCCTTATGATCGTCAAAGATGCTTGATACGCATTAAAAAGAGACATTTGATATTATTACTAGTGCATAGTGTAGGAAAAATCATTTCGAAAATAAAGATATAAATCTTAGCCAGCATAGGCATTTCGCACTTATGCCTACTATAGCTACCATGTTCAATAGCAGGTTACCGCCACATTCCATGGCAGGTTCTACAACTAAAACCGTACAAGTCTCGTATTGTTTCTTTGGATTTCCAACAAATGGTCAGGCCAAGGAACTTCCCATTGCCACATGGAAACGCCTCTGGAAAGACGCCCCGAGAACCTAATCGGATCTCTGCCAACACAAGGCCGGGTTACCTTTCAAACTAGGTAACTACTGACACGAATATGTCATCCCCCGATCGTAACCGATCTATCCGAGGATCCTTGATTTCCAATAACCACAAAATTTGCAGTAACAACATAGGTTAAGTATCTGGGCTCCATACCATGATACCACCTCTATCCAGAAGGAATGACATACACTAAAGGGGCGCTACCCCCTAATAACCTTGCTGCATCCTTCCTGTTTTGACCATTTCAGGGGTGTGAGGTCCGACGAAGTCTCGTCCACAAAGCCATGCTTTATACAAAAGCTGTGCTTTGGGTCAACAATTGATCAAAGTAATGATCACCAAGATAAATGATCAAACAAATGATCATATCACAAATGATCAAAGAATGATCATTTCACAGCAACACTCAACATGCCACACTACCAAATTGGGAGTATATCACTAATAACCTTCAACTATATAACCTCTGAGCTCGTATGTCTCAGAGATGGGTGTTAAGCCAAGAGAATAAATTCTCCGCCACCAACAGAAATATATTTGAAAGAAATCAGCTTTATATCTCAATTTGTAATGTCAGACATACAATCCATACAAGTCTGTTCCGGGCTCGAACAGAACCGAAGGCACTTACAAAGAAGTCCTTGTAATCCGGATATTCACTAATCACGACCGGACTTCCCGTCACTAAGGGTGATAAAACCTCTATATAGGAGATCAGCCGATGTAGAGTAACTCGACGGTAATCCTTCCGTTTTCACAAATATCCGGTCTTCAATACCGGTCATCAAATGCAATCCATAATGACGTATCACATATTCAGAATGGGTTATACGACCCCAAGGTCCTTTCCCGGCTAACCCGAATAGTGAGCGCTTATTCAAAAATAAGTGTTTCATTCAAATTCAAGCAAATCACAACAAATACCTATTTAAAGGTAAATATTAATAGTCGGATTATTTAACTATCAATAGGCGTGCTCAACATCACCAAATTCCAAATAATTTCCCAAATTATTTACTTTCCAAAATATCTTTACTAGATATATAATTTCCACACTTCAACCATTTGAAAACAAATTTTCAAATCACTTTTCACCTTTATCGCTTTTGAAAAACAAATTTCAATCCTTTTCCTTACGCGGAAATACTTTCATTTCAAAATGGTTTATTTAAACCAATTAAATAAATCCTTACCGATTTACTTTATATTTACGTTCCAAATCCGTAAATTTATTCCCACAGTTCAAAAATAAATCAACGTTTATTTTTAAACAAATTCCCCGTTCTTTTATAAATTCCCTAGTGAATTTACAATTCCAAAATATCTATGAATATACAATTTCCCAATCGATTTCTAATATTCATTTTCAATTTATCTTTAAAAGATAAAGTCCCAAAATATTCAGTTCATATTGGAAAACATTTCCATACTTATTAAATAATAAGTAATTTACAAATCCATTCATTTTCAACACTTGGAAAATATTCAATATACTTAAATCGAAATTAAGTATATATTTCATTCCTTAAGGAAAACGTGCGCTTAAACACATTTATTTGAGTCAAAACGAATGTTGCGTAAAACATTGTTACGACGACCCAAAATCACTAGTATAGGGATTCGAAATTTAGATAGATATATAAATCCCAATACTATACAAAAACATTTCCTTTCGGAAATCATTTACTATAACAACTGTGTTATAGTCCACCATTTCCTTATTTCTCAAAAACGTCTATTTCAACAATGAATGTTGAAATCTATGTTTTCGATATTTAATCCATTTTAAAACATCGTTAAAACGATTAACTTCCTTTTAAAATATTCATTTTCCCAGGCATATCCATTTTATTTATAATAATATATTCACTATCCAAAATCGTGAATATACTTCCTTAACCAGTTTCAACATTCAATTTATCAAACTCCATTGATTTCGAATTTATAAACAATGTCTATAAATTCCATTTCTATTTATAAGCTTCGATTCATAAATATCCTTTATTAATCCAATTCAATTTATATAACTCAATTATATACCAAAAGTCCATATTATAAGTTGATTACTTATAATTCATTTATTTACAAAATCTTTCTTTCAAAACTTCACAAATCATAAATCTAATTACTTATAAGATTCCTTTATATTTTATAACAACTTCAACTTATAAAATCTCCTTTATTAACAATTTCCATAAATATCCCATTTATATGCTTAAAACCCAGTTTATAAGTTAATTACTTATAATTCATTTATTTTACAACATCTATTCATTTTATATCTTCACAATTTATAAATCTATAATTTTCAATGAAATCCATTTTATTCTTCATTTTAACACTTAATAAACTCGTTTTATAATTCCAATATTTTTAATTCATAAATATCAATTTTATAAATCTTTTATAAAAATTGTTTGTAATAGTTCAAAAATTCCAATTTAAACTATTTCATAAATTTATTAACTATTTATTTCAAAAATCACTTTTCTCTTCCATTTCATAAAAATCATACTTTTATAACATTAAAAATTTTAACGTTTATTTATTTTTAATAATTCAAAATTTAATAAAACGTATACCCTCGAAAATCACTTTAAAATTCCTTTTAAAACCAAAATCATTATTTTTAAAACTTCAGAAATGGATCCGATGATGCAGCAGCACCAAATAGTCAATCACGACATCCAAATATCATATATCGATATGATAATCAACAAATATCACAATATCTATAAATAAATTAATACAGTTGAGGAATCCAGTTGGATCCCTCCAACCTGTTTCCCTGCATCCACAAACATTAGCACAATACCAATTCCGCTCCAGTACGGAATTATCGCGGTATATGGGATTTATAAAATATTATCCGCTTAATAGACTGCGCAATAGAGTCTCATCCGCTATATAATGCGGGAAATCAACTCCAAGTACATATATAATACCAATTTCACTATACTGTGAAATATTCGTGGTATATGTTTTTAATAAATAACCTCCGCTTACTAACGGCGCATAATGTCTATTTTAACAATTAATAGATAACAATCATCATTCAAACATACATTCAAGAATTTTAAATCTAACTATTTAAAATTAAAATCGAAACCGATTCGATTGAGAAGTTCTCACCTTGGTTTCAATTTCGTTTCCGCGTTTTATTTCGAATAAAGTTAAACGGACGTTTAATTTTATCCGAAATTTTCGCTACCTCCAAACGAATCCAATCCAATTCTATAGCGTAGTGCTCGTCCATACGAACCCAACGCAACTGGTTTCGTCAGATTCCGACCTCGCATGAATAAGTTATCACATTTCAAAGATTTTACAAATTTTAATATAAATTATTATATAATTTCTTTTACATTTCAATCACTGTAAATCTGGGCCGTTCGATTTCACCCAAGCCCGTGCGTGCGTTCCCCTCCCCTATCTTCCTTCACGCGTGAAGCACTTCCAGATTGTTCGCACCAAAATCGAACCCATTATCACCGTTCGAAACCCCACAGACGCGACCACCAACGACGACCGGAATACGATCGGGGACCCCCACCGTGTGCGCCCACGTGAGAGCCACCCACGGCCAGAGCCACGGCCGGCTCGGCCCCACCGTGCGTTCGAAAAACGCGTGCAACTTCCAGCTGAACGCGAGCTCTTTTCGACCTCTACGTTCCACCATATCCCATCAACTCCATATAGATTTGAAGATCGCGCCGCCCTCTACAACTTTCGTGTCGAAAGTTTCTTGAAATATTGCGTAGATTGGAAGATTATAAGGAAAGAAGGAGAACAAATTTCAGCCTTTAAAAAATGTTGGTGGCGGCTGACCTAGTTTATATTAGGGTTTTGCAAATGAAAGGGGATGGGTTGCTTATATAGAAGTTCAACGAAACACTATTCATCCCGGTTTTCTGAACTCCGATTTACGCATGGTGACTGACGTTCGTGGGGTTTATCCCGCGTTCCGAACGAAATGGAATAGGTTTCAAAAGCTAATTCGGACATCTGTGCGAGTTACGGTAATAAATGATCGATTTAAAATTATACCGATTAATCAATTTTCTAGGCGTTTTAGCTTGCCCCGGACAAACGATAAATCCAATTGACTTGAAATTTGAAACCACATAATAATATCACATTATGGATCCGATGAAACTAGTTTCGTCGAAATCCAAGACTGTTTGAAAAATGGCTATTTTAACTCGCCAAATTAATATTAAAACAATTTCGATGCGTTTTGAGCTGCCATGGTCAAACGAAAACTCCGATTGTTACGAAAATTGGAATCCGGTAATAACAAACTATTACGGATCTAATGGAACTAGTTTCGTCCAATTCTGAGACTGTTTGAAAAATGGCTAATTTCACTAGTCGATTAAATATTAAAATATTCAATTTTCACAAATTAACTCTTAATTCAATTTTAAAAGTTCTAAAATATCGTTCTAACTCCAATATGATAAAATAAAATTTTACAAATCATTTTCAATCATATTTAATCCAATTTTCAATTATTTATGTAATTTAACATATTAAATTATCGATTTAATTATCCAATTAAATCCAATTATTCGAAATGAAATTTATTCGACTTATAAATTTCACTTATTAATATTAAAATTCAATTAAATATATAATTTTTAATTGACAGAAATTCTGGGTCGTTACAATTTTTGATATAATTAAGATTAATTAAAGTTTAATTTAAATATTAAACGTATGATTTAATTAAAATTTATTTATTTTAAAGTTCCTTTTTAAACTCTATCAGTATTTATTTCAACCAACTTTCTTGTTTAACTAAATTTTTTAGCCAAATAAATTAAAGTAGTTGTAATAAAACGTTGACATGTTATATTGAAAATAAGTCGACTTGTGCATATCACAAATACCACGTTTCGAGAACATGATGAATATAAGGAAGTTAATTTCGATGAGCGAGTCATGATAATCTAAGCATATGGACCATATTTTCATATGTAAAATATTACACCTTTATAGTGGAATGGTCCACTATAAAACAACTTGACCCTTTAAAATTATCGAAAGTTGGTTTGAGGAGACCAAGATCGGATAGGAGTTATTTCTCAAAACTACTTCGAACCAACGTAAACATTCGAATTGTAAATAGTAAAGGCAAGATCCAAGATAAAGACTTTGAAGTGCAAGGTCTATTTCTTATTAACCCTGAGGGTCATTCCAAAATGGATGTAGTGGAGACAGTACCTTTAGTTCGTTCATCTCCTGACTGACTTGTACGGATGAATGCTGATATTATGTCTACATCTGGTAGGCAATGTTAGCATTCAAGTGACAATGCTATAGAAAAGGTAAAGACTTTGCATCAAGCCTCATCAATTGAGAATGACTAAAATTAAAGAGATGCAGCAAGGTCAAGTGGGTCGCTTCCATTAGGGTAAGGTCATCCCTATCTAGATTCCCTATTATCAACTCATGTAAGCTTCAGTATGGTTGTTGATCCCAATCTAGGAGTGACTTATTCGGTACTATCTTGCAATGCGTAGATTGGTCTTCTATTGACAAGGACTCCCAATGAGGTCCTCGGTTTTATTTTATATAGAGACGCACCATGATGGGCGGTACCCCAGTAGCCCGGTCATTGTATGGAATCCTTTCTCCAATAAGTGCCGTAGGGATTTAGTTGTACCCAAATATGCTGAAATGTGAGATGCAAGCATTTCGGCTATGTTCTATTTTCCTTAAAAACCCTAGACATTATCATGGTATCACCAGATTTCTATATAAAGTGTTTGATGATTGTAAGGTAAAAAAGGTGTCCGTGTTTATGTGTGGGGTGGCCTTACAAGATACCTTTGATTTTCAAAGCGTTTTATAAAGGTAAATTTAAGTCATTTTGAGTTTACTCATAGTAGACCCATTGTCATGACCCGATTTTTCGACGCCCGAAAATCGACATCAATACGTCCACTGTATCAAATGCCAAACAATCGAATGCTGGAAAACTAGACCATAAGGAAAAAAAGAAGGAGGTAGAAGAAGAAATATAGAAAACAACACCAGAATCTCACACTTGCAGCGGAATAATATATAATAGATAACAACAGATTTTTATACAAAAGAATCTGTAACTAAATAATACATTACATCATCAGAATACATATAAATAAGAACCAAATACTGGACAGTTGTAACAAGTTGTCCTCACCCAAAAGAAGACTGCAGCATTTCATACACAGTGGAAATAAGTCAGATACGTGTGATACGTCTCGCCATCCAGCTCGTCTCCTACTCCACATAGCATCATATCCTGTATCCTATAATACTCGGCCTGATCTGAGCATTATAGTAAAATAACACCAGAGTCAGTTTGGAAAACAAGCGTGAGAAAAAACACTCAATTTGATTATTAAAGTTTTCAAAATCCTTTGAAAATCAAAGGTATCTTGTAAAAACACGCCACAAATAAACATGTCGGGTTTTTACTTTACGATAACCAAAATATTTCTTATCAAATCCTTTGATATTATTGCAGTGTCTATATACAAATACTTATTCAAATAGCCGAAATTATTACATTCTTTAAATTCTAATATAATAGGTATACAAACAAGTCCGAAGGCACTTATTGGAGATTGGGTTTCCATCAATGGGAGGGCTACTGGGGTACCGCTCATCACAGTACCTGGTCAAGATCAGAGTATCGAGGATCCACCCTGATCCCCTAAAACACAAGACCGGAGCTACCCCTTACTAGATAGTCCGAATAAGATCACCCCACAGTTGGGATCAGCAACCGTCCACGCAGCCGAATAAAAAGGACATCTAGACAGGGATGAACTTACCCTAATTGGTTGCTAGCCCCTTAGCCTTACTGCACCTCCCTTATTTTAGACATTCCAGGTTGATGAGGCTCGAGGCTATGCGTTACCTTTTTAGCACACATTTACTTAGAATGCTCATCGTCCTCCTTACGTTGTTCTGATAACATTCATCCATACAATTCCGTTTCGGGTCCGAACGGAACTGAAGGCACTACTCCTACTACATCCATTTTGGAATCACTCTTAGGATTAGAAGTGATTAGCCCTTGCACTTCACTACTACATCTTCGACTCCAAGCTCTTGTCTTCCTCGCGAAGACGTTCAAACCGGATTGAAGTGGTTTTCGGAAAATTAATCCTGATTCCGGTCTCTTCGAAACGATCAGCGCATTGGCCAATATTGATAGTCGGTTATTTAACTATCAAATAACATCTACAAATAACCATCAGGCTTTAATAATTTCCCAAATTATTTATTCCAAAATATTTTCGCAAGATATTTTTCTACACTTCAATCCTTTGAAAATAGTTTTCAGATCACCTTTTCTCTTACTGAATAAACTTCCACCCAATTTTTGTATTTCCACTAAAAAGCACCAAGTCCTTTATAATTAGATTTTTAAAGAAGCTAAACTACTTTGTCGAAAAAGAAAAAAAAATTGAAAATGGGTAAAACTTTATTGCTAAGAACCAAATCGAGGTCGGCCTGACCCATACAAGAAATATAAGAATGAGATTATACATTTCATTTCAGGCATAAAATAATAAGTAAAATAGAAACTGCTTCATCTTCCTGCTAACTCACGAAGGAATCCATGGCTGCGTCGTCTGATTCTCATTACTATGTGCTTCTAGTCCCATCTTCTTCAATGCATTTATTTCAGCAATTGATAGATCTATAAGTTTCCCCACTCTTTTTATGATGATTCGAACATCTCTTTTTATCTTCTCACTAACTGATTGTTCATTCTTGCAATTGTTTTGGAAAATGCGTCTATTTCTTTCTCTCCATACATGCCATACAGCAGTAGTCAACATAATGGAAGCCATTTTCCCTATCAAGCTTTTGGATTTTCAACTTCGTGTCAGGTGTAACGCTATGTCACTTAATTGATAGTCCTATAAATTGCAGCTTATAAGTTGTTTGTGACATTTTTGGAGCGCTTGCTCTATTCCAAACAATTTGCACCCATTCAAATTCTGTGCTTCTTTCCCTTAGATGTTCCCAGGCAGTTTTCAGAGTGAACTCTTAATTATTTGGTTGCCATATCCAAATGTCTGATGTATTATCACTTAATGGTATGTTCATTATTTCACGTTAGATTTGGTTAGCTGGGGAATCAGATGGAAAACACCATGATCTTCCTTGTATGATTTTCCTTAACATAAAATCTCTCCCTCCATATGCATTGAAATTGTCCCATCCTAGCTTATTTGTAGCATATTCATTGTTCAGCCAGGGATCAAACCAGAAGCTCATGCTTTCACCATTAGCAATTTTCCTGCTTACTAAGTTTTTGAGATCACATCTAGCTCTAAGAATTGTTTTCCATGTGCCTGAAGCGTTTGTGTCCTCTTTTTGAATCCATAAATTTTCTTTTAAGTATCTACTTCTCATCCAAGTAGCCCAGAGACCTTTTCTGTCTAAAATTTTCCATACCAGTTTTGTAGCATATGCTTTTTTTAAGTCCCTGAGATTTTTGAGACCTACTCCTCCTTCCTTTTTGGGTTTGCATAGTGTTTGATATGATATTTTATGAACCCCCCCTCTCCAAATGAAGTTTGCACAAACACTTTCAATTTTAGCAATGGAAGCACTAGGAATCTGAAATGTCTGTATCCAAAACCTGACCATAGATGCTATTACAGTGTGCACCAGTTATATCCTAACAGCAAAGGATAGTAATTTAGAGCTCCAACTTTGTAGCTTATTTCTTATTTTTGTTACAAGTACTCCACACTCTCTATCTGTGATCACATTTGTAGATAGTGGTACACCAAGGTATTTGACAGGCAGGTAGCTCTCTTCATAGTTAAGGAGGGAACAGAATTGTTCTTTGTTTGTGTGATGCTCATTAAAATAGTATTTTGTCTTTTGTTCATTTACTTTCAAGCCTGCAAATCTCTCCAGTTTTTGGAATATTTCTTTCATTCCCCTGATTGCATCATTTGAAACTTTATAGCATATAATCAGGTCATCTACATATAGGAGATGAGCTAAAGGTGGCTGGATTTTATAAACTGGCTGAATAATATTATTATGAGTGTATATTTCCATTAGTAAAGAAAAATACTCCATGGCCACTACAAATAAGTATGAGGATAGGAGGTCTCCTTGCCTCAATCCTGTATTGCTTTTAATAAAACCTTTTGGAACCCTATTAATTAAGATAGAATAAGTTGGAGAGCATATACATTCTTCAATGAGTTTCAGAATTTTTCTAGGAAATCCCATATTTCTTAGCATGTGAATGATGAAGCCTCTATTTATTTTATCATAAGCTTTCTGCAGATCCACATTTAAGCAAAATTTTCCAGCTCCCTTCTTTTTAAAATTTCTTACTAACTCATGAGCTAGTAGAGAATTCTCAGATATGCTTCTTCCTTTAATAAAGGCACTTTGACATTCACTTATGCATTCATTTAAAATTGGTTTGATCCTATTGCAAATGATTTTGCTCAAGATTTTGTAAGAGACATTGTAACACAAAATCGGTCTATAATCTTGTATCTGAAATGTTTTTTCTTTTTTTGGTATTAGACATATAAAAGTATGGTTCATTTCTTTTATGATTTTCCCAGAATCTAGTGCTTCCTGATATGCTAACCTCATTTTTCCTTACAGATCCTCCCAGTGGGTTACATAGAAATGTGAACCCAGCCCATCTGGCTCTGGGCTGGCATCATGATGAATGGATTTCATAGCTTTCTCAATTTCCTCGGTTTTAATATCTCTGGACATCATATGCCTCCCACTTTCAGTAACCAGGCATCTGGTTTTAATGTCAGGTAAATTTTGAGGGTAATTGCCATTAAAAAGATCAGTAAAGTAATCTATAGCATCTTTTTCAAGACTCCTCAGATTGGATACCAGTTCACCTTTGTCACCAACTACATTATGCAAATTGTTATAATTCTGTCTGATGGACATTTTGGTGTAAAAAAATTTTGGGCTTTCATCACCTTCTGTTAACCATTTTTCTTTGTCTTTCTGTTTTAGCTCCATAGCATGAATTTGCAAAGCATTTTTGACTTCATGTTGCAGTTCAAAAAAGTCCCCCTTTAATTCATCATTACATGGGTCTATATCCAATTTAGATTGGATATTAGCTAGGGTTTCCTGAAGTTGAGCAACCACATTATTTTGCTTTATTATATATTTGTTCCATTCTTTTAGTCTCAACTTAATATGTTTAAGAATCATAATGAGAAAAAAGAATTATTACCTTCAAAAATATCAAGTTTTGAAAAATCTGCAGCTTTAAAGTAGTCTTAGCATTGAGGCCAATAATTTGCATATCTAAAAGGCTTACCTTTCTCAATATTAAGTTGAATAAGTTCAACTAGGAGGGGGAGTGGTCACTTGTGGAGCAAGGCAGAATATTGACTTTCATTGAGGGAAACATGTTAATTGCATCTGAATTTGCTAATACTCTATCTAGTTTGCAGGCTATCTTTCTAACTTCACCACTTCTCCATGTATATTTCAGTCCAGTGTGGGCTACTTCAGTCAATCCAGCATCAAGAACACAGTCATTGAATTCCTTCAAGCTGGGATGCTTTTAATGTGAGACCACCAACTTTATCTTATGCATTCAACATTGCATTGTAGTCTCCCATAGTTAACCATGGTCCATCTATTTGATTTGATAGTTTTTTAATTTGATTCCAGAGACATAAACATTTTGTTGCAAGGTTATTGGCATATATGAAAGTAATTTTAATTTTTAAACCTCCCATATTTGTAGCTTTAATGGTAATTTGCTAGTCATCTTTTCTTATCTCACTACATGACCAGAAATCGTTACACCAGGTAACTAATATTCTACCTTTACAAGTATTAGAATTATTATGATATAAACTCCAACTTGCACCTAAAATAGAATGGAAATTACCTATACTTTCATTATTCATTTTATTTTCAAGCAAACCAAGTAATGATGGCTTGTGTTTATTTCTTAAATTAAAGAGGTATAATTGTCTCTCGTCACTATTAAGACCTCTAACATTCCAGTAAATTATTGTCATTGGGAGGATGGTGCTTTATTACTCCTCAAGTTCCTAGGAGTAATGTTCTTTGGACCATGCTTACTTGCTTTCTTATTGAACTGTTCTATGTATTCCTGGTTTGGTTTAGTGTAAATGCTTGTTTTTGAATCATCATTTATCTCCTCATCACTAGAATCCAAATTTATGTTCATTTTTTTAATGTCTTCTATTGTTTTAGGTTCATTTTCAATCTGTAATAAATCTTCAATCTCCTGTTCCTGTTCATTCTCCTGTGCCAGGTTATTCACATGCACCGATTGCTTCTCAGGGATTTCCTTTGCAGAACTTAAATAGCCAGGGGTTGTTTGATTATCAATAATATTATGATGTATTGAATCAGTGACCGTACTGACACTGCTTTGTATATTTTGGGCTGATGTTGCATTGTTAATATTCTCATCTGATGGTTTTGGTAGTACTGGTTCAGGCAACTTCTCATTTTGATTATGATGTAAATTATTAATCCATATTTCTTGTCTGCTCTCTTGATCATTAATTTCTGGTTGTTCAGCTATTTTCTCTTTGATCCTCCATTCTTGAATACTATTTCTAGTGCATTGCATTTGTGTATGTCCAAAGCATAAACACTGTGAACACTTTGAGGAAACAAATTCATATTCCACATCTTGAACATACGCCTTTCCAGAACTGTCTTTAGCTCTTATTTTATTTTGTAATTTTGACTCTGCTGATATCTCTACCATAACTCTTGCAAATTTAAGCTTTCTCGGATGTTTAGAGTCTTCATCCATCTTAATTGGCTTCCCTATGAGACAGGCCAGTTTGCTGATCCCTCTGCTATTCCATAGAACAAGATTCAGATTCATTAATCTGATCCATATAGGATGTGAATCTAGCATATCTCTCTCTAATCTTAGATTGGCCTCCTTGATAAATAATAATTTGCTATCCATAAACCATGGTCCATTATCTATGACTTTTTGACAGTCAGATTCCAAATCAAATTTAATCAGATAATATCCATTCTCTCTCGCAAAAATACTCCATCCTCCTTGCGGTTTCCACTCTCTTTTTATGTATGCATTGAAGTGAACATGATAGGGTCTCATTCCTGCTATGTATGTGTAGATCGAATTCTTCCACATACTTTTAGCTTCAGCAAAATCCTCTTCATCAATTTCTGTAAATATTCCTTTATCATCCTCCGTTTTCTCATAGAATCGCACGTTGCTTTCTATACTCTCTTTGCATCTTGTGGCTTTCATCCAGCTTTTATTACTTTCGTTCGCAAAAACCTGAGATTTGAGCGCATCAGCATACGTCGATCGAACTTGATTAACGCTAGGGGTTGCCGCCACCTTCTGCTTTCCTTTTCTCCTGACCTCTTGCCAATTTTTATCGTCTTCTCCTTCTTGATCCGAAGACAGAGTCGGATTTGATGAACTAGGGTTGGAGGACGAAGATGCAGCCGCCATGATTAGGGATTCCCCTACAATATATTACAATAATAAGTAATTACTTTATCCAAAATATACAATTAAAAACATTTAAAAAATAAAACTACTTAAAACACTTTATTTAAAACGCCAATTATGAAATTATAAAATAATTTCCCATGCAAAACTTAAGCCAAAACAAATTTAAAAATAAAAGTCATTCTATAAGGTTTAAATATTACTTTTTAAATCATAATACTAGTCAAACCTTTAAAATAATTTACTTATATTTACTTTTTAAATTTTTAAAACCACTAAATAATAATTTCTTCCAAAATCATTCTTTTAAAACCACTTTAAACCTTTAACTTATACTTGGCAATCTTTCTTTGAAAATATACTTGGCCTTTCAGCGAAATAGACTTCCCATTTCAGTATAATCCTTTCAATCAGTTAATAAATCATTCTCAGTTTATCCCAATTTAATTTACGTCCCAAACCCATAAATTTCTTTCAACACTTTTAAGAATAAAACCACTTTTATTTTTAAAACACTTTTCCATCTCTTTATAATCACTTCCAAATATATATACTTAAATTATTTACATTAAGGCTACTAAAATTACTTAAATAAAAGTAATACTTAAGAAATTCTATAAGAGTTTCTGAGTAAAACTTAAACCAAAATTTCCTTTTAAAATAAAGTTATTATATCAGATATTTATGTTTAAAATTCCCTTAAAAATCAGAATACTAATTTAACTTTTAAAAATAATTAATTACCATAATTAACTCAAATAAATATTTACTTTTCACTTAAAAATAATTAAAATAATAAATTTTCTAAATATTCTAAAAAACATTTTAAAACTTCTAGTTTATAATTTGGAATCTTTGTTAGTCCGTGAGATGATGGTTTTGATGACAACAACCTTATAATAGATTATAAATTATAACTACTAACATTATAAGTTTAGATATATATGTATATGCAGGATTTAACCATGCAGATACCAAGAATGAAGACTGTATAGTATAGAGATTCAAGATATCAAGATTGAAGACTCATGAGTATCAAGATTATCAAGACTTCAATAATTCAAGTAATTTATTCTTTAATTAGAAAATTTTGTTAACTCCTAGAAAAGCACTGGCATCTTAAAATCCAATTTATTCGTGGAATGGAATCTACTTCGAGCCTGTTAAAGGGATGGAACCCTAAGTACGATGGAACCTACAAAAAATCTAGTGGAACATTGATTTGTATCCGCTAACCTTTTATTCAAAATGATTTTTCAAATTTATATCTTGTTTTCCAAATGATTTCAAAACCTTCCTTTTAAAAGCATCAAAAACATCTATCCTGATTTTAAATAATTTTAGCCTCAAAATCATCTTTAATTTCAAAGTCAAATTACTCCTGATTTTTAACTATCTTTTAATATAATATGTTTAACTTTTAAATATTTATACTTAGATTTAAATATAGAATTTAGTTAATATATATATATATATATATATATATATATTATTCTCTATATTTACTTATGAATTTAAGTATAGTCAAGTATATTTTTAAAGTTTAAAATAGTTTTAATATAAGATAAAGGTTATTTTCAAAGAAAATTAAATCATCAAAAATGCTTTGGGACGTTGACATTCCCATGGTGACCATGTCGACATAGTGTCAGTTAAGTTCAAAATTCAAATTTCAAAAGAAGTGTCTATTCTCCATAACTCTTCACTAATGGACATGGCTGTTGTTCTTCTATAAATAGGGGTTAGTTTCAACGAATTTATCATCAGATTTTCTAGTTTTTCACTCCTCTTCTTCTTCCACTTTTCTAAATAAAAATTCTTATCATTACTCTGCCGAAATCTACAATGAATTGAACTCGATCATTCGTAGTTTGATTCTCTATCACTATCTCAACAAGATCCTTAGTGCTATTCAGAGTTATAGGCTTTTTGTAATCAACTTAGCGAGAAAAGGTACGATTGCAGCCTTGAAAATCAATTAAGCGTGATAAGGTGTGATTGTAGCCTTGGGAAATCAATTGGGTGAGCTTGTTGCCCGTAAAATCAAGTGGGTGAACTTGTAGCCCAGAAAATCAAATATCTCTACCCAGAGGATTGTGATTCTGGAGGGTGTAACTCGTAGCCTTGAAATCGAGGGTGTAATCATAAAGATTGCTTTTGAAAGGAAATCCATACTTGTGTTGCGGGACTGGATGTTGGGTAACTCCAAACTAGTATAAAATCCGGTGTGTTATTTCTTTTACTGCTTTTTATTTTATTTCTGCATCTATGTTTGTTTCTGTGGTCATATCTGTGTCTGTATATTGCACACATCTGTGTTCAAATTAACATAAACTCAAATAGATTTAGTAATTCTTTATAAACACTATTCACACACCCCCCCCCCTCTAATGTTAATCCTGGCCTTAAGATCCGTAATCCGCATTTCTCACAATCTTTTCTTTGAAAATATACTTAGTTTCCCAAGAAAAATATACTTTCCAATTTCTAAAATTAAAATCACCTTTTATCTTAAAATGAATTGTACCTTTTCTTATAAATTCCACCGGAATCTATACTTTCAAACTATCCACTGATAAATATTCCACTTCAAACCAGTTTACAAATTCCATTTCTCATTTTCGTTTGAATCACAGTTTCCAAAACACTAAATCGATCTCAAACCGATCTCCTGGATTTAAATTCCCTTTAAAATTTATTACTTGATTTATCCAATTCCCAATAATTATTTACTTAAGAATTTTCTTTTCATTTCCTTTAAAAATCCAAACTTTATATATATATGTATGTATGTATGTATGTATGTATGTATGTATGTATGTATGTATGTATGTATGTATATTCTTTTCTCAAAATACCAATATATATTTAGCCAAGCCATAACTACAATAATTTCAATCCCAATATAATCAATATAGCCTATCATAGATCATCAAATAAATCACATTGCTTGAATATAAAATAAATTCAACGTTTTGAGGAATCCAGTTGGATCCCTCCAACTAGTTTCCCTGCATCCACAGATGTCAGCACAATATAAAATATCAATCCCACTTCAAAGGGGATATCGCGGTATAAAAGGGTCATCCGCTATTATGTGGAGGGCATGGGGTTTCATCCGCTGTATAATGCGGGAAATCAATCACTCCAACATACATATATATAACCCAAACTGATAATAATCATCAAACTCAATCCATCAACCAATAATTAATTTTACTACTTAAAATTAATTACAGAAATTCCAAGTTGACTGAGATTAACTCACCTTTGACTTTGTTTTGCAGTCTACTCCAACGTGCTTGCCTCTCCACTAATTTTGACCTTGTATAAACATTAGATGATTTTTATTAACATTTGAATAAATCGAACAATTTAAATTCCCATTTGATAAATTTAATTAACCAATGATTTTATTTTAAATTAATAATTTATTTTTTGAACTAATTTTTTTAACAAAATATTTTTAGCAACTAAAATAATTAAATAAGTTTATTAAACAATTCTATCTCTATCATACATTATTTAAAAATAAATTAGTAAATGAAATTAGGTATATATGTATATTTATTCTTCTTTGAACTACATGTATAAAAATAAATAATTTATGGATTTCAAAAATCTAATTTTATATAAAATTTCACATTTTCAAATTTAATATCTCCAAAATCTTTTATACACACACACACACACACATATATTTACTGTCCTATATATATATATAAATATGTGTGTGAATATATATATATACACACTTAAGAATACAGGGTCCCGCCCTTTTCTTCTTTTCTTCAAAAATGGGGTCCCCGCCCTCTTCTTCTTTTCTTCCCGCTAATCAGTCCCATCCCTCATCTTCTCTTCAACCTTGTCCTTCTTCCCCAATGCTTGTACCTCCCTCTGCTTCACCCCATCTCCCTGTGTCAGTCCCCTCTCCATCTTTCATCGGTAATCCTGTAGTTCCTGCATCTCTTGCAGATGCTACTCCTAAGGTGGCAGAGCCAAATCTCTCCTCTTCTCCTCCATTGCTTCCACAACCTTCATCTATTCCTCCTCGTTCATGGAACTCCCTTTTAAAGCTAAACCCAGTAATGCTGGAAAATATGTGCCTCGTGATTTCCAACTTGACTATATTGGTAATTCTATTGTGCCTTCAGATGATGTAGTTCAAGCTGGAAACTCTATGTGGAAAGAATATCTCGTTGGTTTTTTTCTTGATAACCCGCTCCCATATGCTACTGTTCTGTACTATCTCAAAAAAGTGTGGAAACTTAGTGGATCTATTTCTGTCAAATCTGATGGTTTTTTGTTTTTGTTCAAGTTTACTAATGAAGAGGATAGGTCAAGAATATCTGAATCTGACCCTGTGGTGATGAGGAATAAGCTTTTTATAGTGAAGCCATGGGATGAGAATATTGGCAACAGTTGTAGTAGTATTAAATCTGTTCCAATATGGATAAAACTATCTAATATCCCACTTTATGCGTGGTCTCCTTTGGGTATTAACTGGTTAGCTTCAAGAGTTGGGAAGCTTCTTTGTTTGGATGCATCAACTAAAAAATTTGAACGTATTTCTTTTGCGAAATGTCTAGTTGAAGTAAATCCAAATCAAGAATTGCCTGACATTTTTCAGTTAGAATGTTAGATGGTACAGAGCAGATTATTAAAGTTGCTTACATGTGGAAACCAGAGATATGTACTATATGTAAAGAGTTTGGTCATTTAGTGAGCAATTGCAAGAAAGTTGATTGTGAAGGCAATGCAGAACAATGTGTAGCTAATGAGCAGCAGATAACTGGTGATGTGGGAAGGAGCAAGATGAAGTGGGGGCAAAACATAGTTAAACAAGACAAGGTGAAACAGATTTGGCAAAAAGTTATTAAGAATAAAGGAAAAAAAGTGATTAATTGTGAAGAGCAAGAAGAAATTGCCCTGAAGAAAATAGGTGCTAATGGAGTAACACTTCATGATGTTTCTGAAAAAAACATAAAGGATAAGGATAATGATAGTAAAACTCACAGTGATGAACAGGTTTGTGCTGTAAGCCCACAAAATAAGTACAGCTTGCTCCAAAATGCAGACAATGAATGCTTTACATTGGAAAGGTATGATGAGGAGGAAGGAGAGATAACAGTTGAGGTTAATTGTATAGAGCAACACAATGTGTCAACCAAGAATATTGTTACAATTGTTGACCACAATGAAACAGATATACAAGTTTTGTCAACCAAACCTGGTGTGCTGGAAGTTATTAATAAGGATACTACCCCAATTATGAGTAACAAGGTAGTTGGAAAGGATACACTTGAAGTAAATGCACACACTAATTCTCCTACTTCTGATTTTGAATTAAGTCGGTGTAAAACTTTTGAAACACAAATCACTCAATTAATAACCACAATGCATGTATCTGTTGAACACATTCAACCTGCTGCTCCTCCTTATTATAACTTCTCAATTCAGCTACCAGGATGGCCTTCTACCATTCCTATCTCCCAATCTCAATCAGCTTTACCTCATGTCCCATCCTCATCCTATACTAATTCACAACCTTCCACATCCCATACTAATTCACAACCTTCCTCCCCCCCCCCACCTTGCCAAGAAGGAAAATTGAAACAAGATCTCTGTCAGCTCAGAGAAGGAATAACACCTCCCAATCTCAATAATTTTTAATGATTAAAAAAATTTCATCTTGGAATATAAGAGAAGCCCATAATAATTTGAAAATTGATCAAGTCAAAAGTTACATCTCAGAGCATAATATTTGTATTTTTGGCCTTCTAGAAACTAAGCTTAATCTTTCCTTTTCCCACAAAGCTGCTTCCTACATTAACCCAAAATGGTCTTTCCAACATAATCTTGACTCTGCGGCATATGGTAGAATTCTTGTCATCTATGACCCTGCTGTTTTGACTCTTTCTCCCATACTGTCATCTAGGCAGTTTATTCATTTTCATGTTCTTGTTTCCCAAAATCAATCATTCTTCTATTTAACTTTTGTTTATGCTGATAATTCTGTCAACTTTAGAAATGCTTTCTTCAACTCTTTGCCTCCATTAAGACAATCTTCTCACCCCTGGCTTGTCTTGGGTGACTTCAACTCATGTTATGGCTATGATGACAAATTTGGGGGATCTCCTCTTCTTCCTAGAGATCTTGATTCAATCAATCATGCTGTTTATGATTCTGAGTTGATCTTGGTTAATAAGTCAGGAGCCAAATATTCATGGAATAATAGAAGTAGAAGTGGTGTTCGTACTTTCACAACAATTGATCATTCCTTTTGTAACTTTCAAGCTCTCAATCAATGGCCTTCTCTCTCAGTCTTCCTTCCTCAACCAATAATGTTTGATCACTCCCCTCTAATTTTATCTTTTGGGAACCATTTTAGAAGGGAAAAGAGGAGTTTTAAATTTTTTAATGCATGGGCTAAGCATGAGAAATTTCTGAACATTGTCACACAAGTTAATTCTGTATTTACATGTTATGGTAACCCTATGTATAAGTTTTGCAGGAAATTAAAAAATATCAAGCTAGCAATCAAACTATGGGTTTCTACAACTTTTGGTACTGGTAGCCTTCTGTCTACTACTCTAAAAGAACAATTGAAGATAAAGCAAGACTATATGATGGAGCATCCACTTGATATTCAAGCTTCTGCTGAAGAGGGGAAATTATACAAGGAGGTTAACAATGCCCTAACCCTGGAAGCTAGCATGAAGAGGCAGCAACTGCACAAAAGATGAATGGATGATGGGGATAAAAACACAAAATTTTATCATGAATCTCTTAAGGTTAAGCAGGCAAGAGAAAATATTTTTAGTATTACTAATGAACATGGTTCTCTTTATACTACTGCTGATACTGTTGATCATGCTTTTATTCAATACTTCACCAATTTGCTTGGCAATACTAATGGCTTCTTTCCTGATTTGGACCTTATTTCTACTCTTGCTCTTCCTTGCATTTCTTCCCTGGAAGCTTCCTCTCTTATTATGCCTGTTACTGATGAAGAAATCAAGGCCACCCTGTTCTCCATGAACAAGCAATCATATAGAGGCCCAGATGGGCTAAATGTCACATTTTTTATCTCAACCTGGAGTGTTCAAGGTGGTGAGTTTTGTAAAGCAATACACAATTTTTTCAATAAATGTCAGTTGCTTGGGGAAGTCAACAGCACCAACATTGCTCTTATCCCTAAAATCACTCCACCTACTAGTGTAACTTCTTTTAGGCCTATATCATGCTGTAATGTTGTCTACAAGTGTATCTCTAAAATTCTAGCAACACGTTTAGTCAGAGTACTACCTACTGTTGTATCAAAAAATCAGTCTGCCTTTATTCCTTCAAGGGACATAATTGATAATGTTCTTCTTGCTCAGGAATTACTTAAGGGATATGGCAGAAGTAATGTGCCCCCTGCAGCTGCTCTTAAATTGGATATTTCCAAGGCTTATGACACTATTCAATGGGTCTCAATTGTTAGGATAATTGCAGTGACGGGATTCCCCAAAACTTTTGTGTATTGGATATATGTTTGTATTTCCACCCCTTCATACTCTATAGTATTAAATGGCAGACCTGTGGGATTTTTTAGAGGTAGTAAAGGTATACGACAGGGAGACCCTATATCATCTTACATTTTTTTGATGGTTATGGAAGTTTTAACAGTTATTCTCAGAACTAGTTACAATCATAAGATAATTAAGTATCACCCAAAGTGCTCACATCTTCATATAACATCTATTATGTTCGTTGATGATGTCATGTTGTTTACCAAACCTGAGTTACCTTCTTTGAATGGTATATTGGAAGCATTGCAGGCTTTTCACAGTATGACTGGTCTTTCCATAAATCAAGCCAAATCTTCTTTACTAGTTAATGGAGTCAATGAATTGCAGGCTGCTGCTCTACATCAACAAACTAGTTTCTCTAGCATGAATAATGATATGAAGTATCTTGGTCTCCCTTTAATATCAAAAAGAATAACTAAGGCTGACTGCTTACCTCTTTTCAATAAAATCACCTCTGTTATGACTGCTTGGGACAATAGGAACTTGACTCAGAGTGGTAGGCTAGTTATTACTAAATCTGTTGTCTTTTCCTCTATTGTTTACTGGGCTCGTACTCTCATCCTTCCTATGAAACTGTTGCAACTTATTAGGTCTGCCATGATTAGATTTTTTTGGTCTGGTAGTATTCACAATAGGAAGATAGTGCCATGTTCATTTTCTAAAATTGAGACACCTTTGAGAATGGGAGGTCTAGGAGTTATTGATGTAAGGATGTGGAATATTGCTGCAATAAGTAAACATTTTGATGTCCTCATTAACAAAAAAGGTAGTTTATGGGTTAGCTAGACATGGAAATACAGTATTAAGAACAAACACTTCTGGACCATGGATACTCCACAGAATTGCAGTTGGATTTGCTGTTAGCTTTTGGCATGATCCATGAGTCAGTAATGGTCATATCCTATCTAAAATATGTGATTATTCTCAGATTTTGCAGTCTGGAATACACTTTGATTCTAAAGCAAATGATTTTTTACATAATGGTAAAATCCTGTTACCTTTCAACAGCAACCAGGTGATTAGGAAATTGTGGGGTGATATACAACAAAAAAAATTCAGTGCTCATCAAGATGCCTATGTTTCTTGGCAAATGAAAACTCATACTGTTAAAGCTGTTTACAATTCTGTTACTGCCAGTGTCCCTCTGCCTGCTACAAAATGGTTCACTGTCATTTGGACTTCTGATTCTGTTCCAAAAGACAACTTAATGATGTGGAAAGTTATCAATCAGGCATTACTTACCAGAAGTTTAATTAACAAGTATGGCTTAGCTTGTTCATCTCAGTGTTTGTTCTGTCATCTCCATGATGAAACTTCTGAGCATCTATTTTTTGACTGTCCTTCCCTACACTTCTTATTAGTCAGGATTAGTTATATCACTGGTGCTAACTTATCTTGTTCTACTTCTAGCATTCTCTGGAGTATAATTTTTAAAGCTACTAGGTGGGGAAAGGATCAAGGAAGGGTGTTAGCTGTTTGCTTGAAAATATGTATGACTGTGATATGGACAGAGAGGAATGCCATAGTCTTTGATAATGTTAGAAGAAATGATGAATTGATTTGGAATGAGGTCAAGACCCGAACTTATAGACAACTGAAGTACTGTGCTAGTGTTTTCCCCCAAACACTAGTTGATGCTTGGGTCTGAGTTTGTTGTTTTTCTTGCATTTTCCTTGTTTTTTCCTTCTCCTTTTGATGTACCCTTTTTATTATTTGCAATAAAACTGGTAGGGGCCCAGTTAACCCCGCTGGCTTTGCCAAAAAAAATATTTGTTTTCTGTTTCTGTAAATAACAACAGCAGTACTACCCTACTTTATATATACATGCATAAATAAATCTATAAATTTAAGAAAATAAATTATTTTATAGCTTAATGTAAATTAAAAATTATATATGTTTGTATTTTTTTCCAAATCTACATATACTGGTTAAATAAAACAAAATGACAAAACTTCCTTACCTCCCTGATTCCACTACCAAGCCGAACACAGCGGAAAAAAAACCCCAATTCGAATGCACTACTACCCAATCGCAGTCGCGGCCACCACCCCGACCTCACAACCGATCGCAATCCCAACCAGACAAACCCAATGGCCATGTAACCTAGCTCGATGCACGAATTCACGATGCCGTAAGATGCGGCCATACCCAACTTCCAATCAAACTGGGTCGAATTAGAATCGAGAAACTCGATTCCCTTTTTTTAAGAAAGGCGATTTGAACATGTAGAGAAGAGGAATGAGTTTGTTCGAAAATCTGGATTTTGAGATGAGGCAATTTGAATTTTTTTTTAACGAAGAGATATTTTATAATTTTCTTTTTCTTTCTAAAAGAAACAAATGAGGAAACACCTGTACACAATTTAAAAAGCAAGGGAACACGTATTATAAGGGAGGAAACGTGTTTAATCGTGAAAATATTATTCTGAATATAAAATATTATCAAATTTAAATTCAAATTTTAAATCGTCTCGATATAGATTTCAACATGTTTATTTACCATACGACCAATCGACAACTCCAAACACTCCGAAATTTGAAACCCGATAATAATGCAATATTATGGATCCAATGAAACTTGTTTCATCGAACTCCGTGACTGTTCCCCAGAAGGCTATTTTTAAATGTCAATTTAAACGATATATTTTTAGAACTGAACAAAACACTTTCAAACTCAAATTTAAAACTTCTATTACGTCCAGTATTATAAATATAAATTTCCCAAGCCTTTGAAATATATTTTTAACCAGCTTAAACTAAAGATTCAATATTTTACCCAACTTCCAATAATTAAATTAAATAATTTAATTGTCAAATAAATAGTGATATTTGAAATGCAAGTAAAACTAACTTTCAAATATTTAAAATCAATTAAATATTTTGATTTCGAATATCCAAAAATTATGGGTCCTCCCCCTTAAAAGAATTTTGTTCCCGAAATTACTAGTCAAGGGGATGGTCCATAACCCATTAACTATTTCCCAATCCAAATAGTTCAACAACTTACAAACCATCTTTTTATAAAAGACCCATTATAATTCTTATTAACTTCCCAAACTCTTCCATTGTTTTCAAACAACATTACTTACTTAACCATTTCAAATTTTAATATAAAACCAAATATAAATTATCAAAATTTTCTCAAAAATTTTCTAACTTTCTAAATTTTCGAAAAATTTCACCAGCGTCTCCTTTGCGCAGCTAGATCGGTACGACTACAAAATGCCTTTACAGGCCCCCAAATTCAAAAGAAAACAAAACGCCAAGTGGTTAGACCAGAAAACCATCAAATTTCATATGACAATTAAATACATACCTTTTAGTCGGGCAATTCATATTTATCTTCTGAAATCAAAGACATCAATTTATCCTTTGGCGTTAAATACCTGTACACTACTTAGTAATAATATCCAATCACAGCATTCAAAATCATTTTATACATTTCTTTACAACCGTTTCAATATCTATTTCATTCAAGCCCATACGACGCACACATATCATCCACACGCAACATCAAATCCGATCGCTCACTCAATCACACAATTTCACTTCCAAACTAGTATCGTCGACCTGACTTTCTAGTGCGGACTCAAATCTGTTTTCTTGATCATAAACGGTCATTCTCCTTGCATAACCGTAAACTATGATAGAGAATTTTCAGAATTAATCAAAAATCTATATTCAGGGTTCACCGTCGAAAATCGAGTGAAAAATCTCAATTCAGATCGTTATAACTATCTCGAAATTCTGTGCTCGAATCTAGATCAAATTGTTATGCGAATAAAACAATATACTTACATCCTACGTATTTGTCTTAATTGATTATTAGCTATATCAATTTTCTTTTATTCACATTTATTTTTGTTTTCCATTCACTTATTCACAAGTATCCTTCTCGCCACTTTACTTAATCTTCATACAAATATTGCTTAAATATTTTCCAAATACTAAATTTTTACTTAAGAATTTCACCATTTCTTCTTAAGTTCAATGTAAATATTTCATACAACTTCCTTATATTAATTGTCACTTCACCTCTTAAGCTTTTACATCTATTTCCATTTAATTTAAATTTTCAACTCCATTTGGATTCAAATTACCTTTCATTTTTAGATATTGAATTCTATTCACCTTATCCCAAACCATAGTTAATTAACCATTTCTTTAATTAGTTCTATGGAATCCTTTATTTATATCTCAATAAATTTTATTTCCAAATCTTTACTATTCTTAGTCCACTTCGAAATAATTCTACAACTTCACTTTACATACACAATTTAAATTGATTCCAATATTCAATTTCAATTTCATTTATTTACCAATTAAATTAGTTTGTTTATTCCCACATTTTTTTAACCTAATAAATTTATTTCAATGGTTATTCCATTTAATCAACTTAGACTCTTTCCTCAAATTCATTTTTATTTAACTTACTTTTGTTATTCTTCATTTCAATTTAAATTCCAAGCTTTTAAAAGTTCTCCAACTTATTTTCATTTTATTCACTAACCCTTTTAATTTTTCAACAACTTGGTTGGCTTACCTTTCTAACTTATTTCGTTTTCACCTCCTACTTTGATTTAACTCTTCTACAAATTAGATTTTATTCTAACACATTTCAATTTCTTATAAGAATTTCAGTCTTACCTATATTCCATAAACATTTTAAATAAAATTCCAGAGTTTAAGCAATTTGTTAATAATTAAAAATCATTTTTGAAAAAAAAATGATATCCAATTCATTTGCAAATCAAATTATCCTTTGAAATTTAAAACCAAACCTAGTTTTGCAAAAAATTCCAATTCAGCAATTCCTCTCCTGGAAACTCGTAAATGAACACCGATGATGTTGCGATCATCATCGGAGTTATTTTCCAGCAATTGAAAGATTTTAGTGCTTTTATCCCTTAAAAACATTTTTCCAAATATTTTTAAATTCCAAATCTCACCAGATTTCATATCCAATTCAAAAATATTTCCCAAATAATATCACCATTATTTCTCCAAAACCTTTGAAAATCATTTTCAAATCAAAGGAATTAAATTTCTACAATTTCAATTCCAAATCCTTTTAACCCCTATCCCAAAAATTACTGTGCATCTTATTTCAACTTATAAATCACACTTATAATTCACATTTCAAATTCCATTTTGTTATCTAAATTTATTTCCTTAACCTTTGGTTATGATTTCAATTCCTATTTTAAATTTCTGCATAACAATGATAATAGTTTAATATTATCATTCCCTAACAACCAAGCAACCATATACTATAATAATTTGCAAAAATTATCCCTTTTATATATAAAAAATAATTTGGGCAAAACTATATCATTTACCCTATTTTGAAACAATACCGTGTTGTTCTGTACAAGTGTTTAGAGATCCCTATCAATAACGTTAATTACTCGTATTAACCAGAATCCATAAACCACTCAACAAACCAATCAACATAATATAAAACAAATTTTTATATTCACTAAAAAATACGCGCTTATATCTATTAATACACTCAAACTCATTCTGGAGTATTAAGGATTCTATTTCTAATGAGTAATCCCCTACTAGAGCCAAGGTTCTCGCTTAACCTTCAGCTCTAATACCAAATGTCACGGGCCAAGCCAGTACCGACCGGTAGGCTTTTCAACCATTCCAGACCCATCATGGCATACATTTGTACCTCGAATTTGCTTTTACGACCAGCCTCTCGACTCGCAACCAACCCTCACAGGGACATGTAGGGGTAAGAGTCTCCTACTCGCCACCAAACACGAAGCGAGAACCCCCTATCATGTTGTAATGAAGTAAATCTGATCCCGGTCTCTTTGAAACGATCTGCGCATTGGTCAATATTGATAATTGGTTATTTAACTATCAAATAACATCCATAAACAACCATCATGCCTTAATAATTTACCAAAATATTTATTCCAAAATATTTTCGCATGATATTTTTCTACACTTCAATCCTTTGAAAATAGTTTTCAAATCACTTTTTCTCTCATGGAATAAATTTCCACCCAGTTGTTTTATTTCCACTGAAAAGCACCAAGTCCTTTAAAATTAGATTTTTAAAGAATCTAAACTACTTTATCCAAAATATACACTTAAAAACATTTAAAATATAAAACTACTTAAAACACTTCATTTAAAATACCAATTATGAAATTCTAAAATAATTTCTCATGCAAAACTTAAGCCAAAACAAATTTAAAAATAAAAGTTATCCTATAAGATATAACTATTATTTTTTAAATCATAATTCTAGTTAAACCTTTAAAATAATTTACTTATATAATTAACTTATTAAATATTTACTATTTAAAAAATTTAAAACCACTAAATAATAATTTCTTCCAAAATCATTCTTTTAAAACCACTTTAAACCTTTAACTTATACTTGGAAATATTTCTTTGAAAATATACCTGGCCTTTCAGGGAAATACACTTCCCATTTCAGCATGATCCTTTCAATCAGTTAATAAATCATTCTCGGTTTATCCTAATTTAATTTACGTCCCAAACCCGTAAATTTCTTTCAACACTTTTAAGAATAAAACCACTTTTATTTTTAAAATACCTTTCCATCTCTTTATAATAACTTCCAAAAATATATACTTAAATTATTTACATTAAGGCTACTAAAATTACTTAAATAAAAGTAATACTTAAGAAATTCTATAAGAGTTTCTGAGTAAAACTTAAACCAAAAATTTCCTTTTAAAATAAGGTTATTGTATCAAATATTTATGTTTAAAATTCCCTTTTAAAAATCATAATACAAATTTACCTTTTAAAAATAATTAACTACCATAATTACCTTAAATATATATTTACTTTTCACTTAAAAATAATTGAAATAATAAATTTTCTAAATATTCTAAAAAACATTATAAAACTTCTAGTTTATACTTTGAAATCTTTTCTTTGAAAATATACTTAATTTTCTAGGAAAAATTTAGTTTCCAACTTTTAAAAATAAAATCACCTTTTATCTTAAAATGAATTGCACCTTTTCTTACAAATTCCACCTGAATCTATACTTTTAAATTTGTCCACTGATAAATATTCCCCTTCATTTATAAACCTCTTTACAAATTCCATATCTCATTTTCCTTTACATCGAGTTTCCTAAGCACTAAATCGATCTCAAACCAATTTCCTAGTTTTAAATTCCCTTTAAAATTTATTACTCGATTTATCCAATTCCCAATAATTATTTACTTAAGAATTTTCTTTTCGTTTCCTTTAAAAATCCAAACTTTATATAGATATATTTTTCCATTCTCAAAATAGCAGTATATATTCAGCCAAGCCATAACATTCAATAATTTCAATCCCCAATATAATCGGTATAATCTATCATGGATCCTCAAATAATCACATCGCTTGAATATAAAATAAATTCAACGTTTTGAGAAATCTAGTTGGATCCCTTCAACCTGTTACCTTGCATCCACAGATGTTAGCACAATATAAAATACCAATCCCACTTCGAGGGGGATACCGCGATATAAAAGGGTCATCCGCTATTATGCAGGGTGCATAGGGTCTCATCGACTATATAATGCGAGAAATCAATCACTTCAATATATATATATATTATTGTATATATATAATATCACCCAGATTGATAATAATCATCAAACTCAATCCTTCAACCAATAATTAATTTTACTACTTAAAATTAATTGCAGAAATTCCAAGTTGAGTGAGATTAGCTCACTTTTGACTTTGTTTTGCAATCCACTCCAACCTCCTCGCCTCTCCACTATTTTTGGCCTTGTATAACATTAGATGATTTTTATTAATATTCGAATAAATCGAACAATTTAAATTCCCATTTGATAAATTCAATTAACCAATGATTTTATTTTAAACTAATAATTTAATTTTTGAACTAAATTTCTTTTTAATAAAATATTTTTAGCAACTAAAATAATTAAATAAGTTTATTAAACAAATCTATCTCTACCATATATTATTTAAAAATAAACTGGTAAATGAAATTAGGTGTATATATATATTCTTCTTTGAACTACATGTATAAAAATTAATAATTTATGGATTTCAAAAATCTAATTTTATATAAAATTTCACATTTTAAAATTTTATATTTCCAAAATCTTACATATATACTCATTTACTGTTGTCCTATACATATAAAAATATGTGTGTGAATATATATATATATATATATATATATACTTAAAAATATTGTTTTATGTTTCTGTAAATAACAATAGCTGTTCTACCCTACTTTATATATACATGCATAAATAAGTCAATAAATTTAAGAAAATAAATTGTTTTATAGCTTACTGTAAATTAAAAATTATATCTATCTGCATTATTATTTTTTTAGATCTGTATATATTGGTTAAATAAAACAAAACAACAATACTGCCTTACCTCCTTGCTTCAACTACCAGAGCTGAACATAGCCAAAAAAACCCTCAATTCGAACGCATCACCACCCAATCGCAGTCGCGGCCCCCACCCCGACCTCAAAACCGATCGCAATCCCAACCAGACAAACCCAACGGCCACGCGACCTAGCTCGATGCACGAACTCGCCATGGCGTAAGATGCGGCCATTCCCTACTTCCAATCGAACTGGATCGAATTAGAATTGAGAAACTCAATTTCTTTTTTTTTAAGAAAGGCGATTTGAACATATAGAGAAGAGGGATGAGTTGGTTCAAAAATCTGGATTTTGAGAGGAGGAAATTTGATTTTTTTTTTCAACGAAGACAGATTTATATTTTCTTTTTCTTTTTAGAAGAAACGAAGGGAAACACCTGTATGCGATTTAAAAAGGCAACGGAACATGTGTTATAAGGGAGGAAACATGTTTAACCGTGAAAACATTATTCTGAATATAAAATATATGTCAAATTTAAATTTAAATTTTAAATCGTCTTGATATAGATTTCAACGCGTTTATTTACCGTACGACCAATCGACAATTCCAAACAGTTCGAAATTTGGAACCCAATAATAATGCAATATTACGGATCCAATGGACAAATTCCATGACTGTGCCCCGGAAGGCTATTTTTAAATGTTAATTTAAACAATATATTTTTAGAGCTTAACAAAACACTTTCAAACTCAAATTTAAAACTTCTATTATCTCCAGTATTATAAATATAAATTTTCCAAGCCTTCGAAATATATTTTTAACCAGCTTAAACTAAAGACCCAATATTTTATCCAATTTCCAATAATTAAATTCAATAATTTAATTGCCAAATAAATAGTAATATTTGAAATTCAAGTTAAACCAACTTTCAAATATATAAAATCAATTAAACATCCAAAAATTCTGGGTCGTCACACCCATGTCTGACCAGGAGTTTTATGTTCATTCCTTAAAACTCTTGGGTACTCAAATTTGTATGAGTAGCCAAGTGATCCAGGTTTCTTACGAAAACATTTTGAAGGAGTTGGAGCAAATGGTTTCACCGATAGCTAGTTATTACCTTTTACCGCTGTGTTTATGTATGATCTATTTATTTTTGAATGGGTATGCAACAACTTGCATATTTTACGATTGAATATTTAAATATTTTATTTAAATATTTCATCTGTAACGACCCGGAATTTTGGGCAATAACAATTTAATAATCTGTGTAAATAGTTTAACTGGTTTGATAATTTTCTTTATAATTTTAATTTAAAATTGGTAAATGTAATCTTTTAAAGGTTAATGAATTTATAATCTGACAATATTGATAAGATTTGTTTTCCAAAGCTAATTAAATATTATTCTGTTTATAATATATATATAATTGATATATATTGTGAATAGAATATCTTTTGTTTTAAATTAAAGATGAATTTTCAAATTGTAATATATATGTATGTATATGTTATAATTTGATATTGTTTTGAAATTTAATTTAATCAATTGATAATTTATAATGTATAAATATTGTGGATTGAAGCTTTGTTTTAGAATCAATGTTTTCAAAAGTTAATTTAAATATTAATTCAATTGTTTTAAAGATATAAAGATTAATTTATTTGTTTTCAAAATATAAGATAGTTGTTTATTTTAAATATGATAGTTTAAAAGATTTAAACATTTTGTTTTGCTTTCTTTTTAAAGTGCTTAAATTTAAATGATTATAAATGTATATATGAATGTTTTAAATTTTAAATAACATGTATGAGATTTATATTATAATTAGCTTTAGAACATTTTCTTATAAAGGTAAATTTATATTCACATATGTAAGTATTAATTAATAAAGTAAAATAAATATGTAAGTTTATGTTTACATCTTAAATTAAATAAAATTTTATAAATAAATTCCTAAGTACAAATGTAACATATTAACACCCTTAAAAACACTTGTTACTCAATCAAGCTTCTTAGTGAAAAATGTAAAGTTTGGGAACAAGTGTCTTTATTTTAGAAATTATACTTTCTTTAATTTTACTAAAAACATAACACTATCACTTACTTTGTTTCAACTTAATTCAAAACAGAAATGTATTCTCAAAATCTGAAATTAAATCCAAAAGCAAATGCTGAATCAAAATCTGAATTTAAACCATAAAGCAAAAATCAAAAGCAAATCAATCTAAAATGAATTTACAACATGCAAATTCAAGTAATGAGATCAAATCTGCAAACTGGAAGTTCATGAAAATCTGCAGTTCAACTGCAATTTCAAATCTGCAACCTGAGATGTTGAGAGTTAAAGGAGAGTTCAACTTCAATTCATCAGTTCAACAATTCAAATCAACCTGCAAATAAAATCTTCGACCTACAACCTGCAATTCTGTAAGAATCAACCTGTAACTTAAAAAGGGGAGTTCAGCAACAGTAATTTCAACACTTTTAAACAAAAATTTGTATGCATGCAAAGGTTTTCATCAGCTAGCAAGATCAAAGCATCAAAGTTTTTTGGAGTAATATTCAAAGCCTGGAATAAGAATTCAAATACCATAAGCCTACTCTGCTCTGAAATAATACAGGTGAGTAAATAATTTTAAAAACAGTTTGCTATGTTTTCATTTCTATGCATGTGAAGATATTTACTTGCATCAAAGTTCTTTTGCTTGAATTTAAGTAAGTTGGTATGATTCTGTTATGAACTTGTCTGCTTACCTTCAAGCTGTGCCCTGTTAGTTTACAGTAAATGATTTTGCTTGAAGAAAATTTATATCTATAAATCTAATTCCATATAGGCTTAAGTATGTGAATGAAATTGTCTGTAGTTATATGATGGAGGTTACAAAATGGTTTTAGAATTTTTAAACACCTCAAATCATGTTTAAAGTAGAATTTACAGTGAAACTTAAAATTTGGGTTAGAAATTAATTATCTTTAATTCAAAATTTAACTTCATGCATGTAATCTGGATCTAAAATCATGAATTTAGAGACGAAGTTTGTAATTTATAGTTTAGTAATTCATTCGAATTTTGAGTTTGAATATTTTTGGGTTTGTGGTGAATTGCCGAAATTTCACTTGTTGATTCGAGCAAAATTTTCGAACAAAGCTTGCTTGTATGTTATAGATTCAGGGAAAAATGCATAAGAATTTTTCTAATGATCATATTAATCGAATTTGAGCAAACTAGGGTTTATTTTGGTTTCTGGTTTCGGTTATTTATCATAGCTTTTGCGTCGTGTAAGGAGGACCGGAGGTGTTCGCTTTTGGGGAGAAGGTAGTTTGTGACATGGCGTTTCTGAGGTGGGGACGGCGAGGGTCGAATGGCGTCGTGGCGTCGGCGTTTGGTGGTTTTGGAGGTCGTGTTATGCTGCAGTTGTTCGAGTTTTGGGTACGATTGTTCGAATTTCGATTCGCGTTTATTTTGTTGGATCTGGGGTTAGATTGGAGTTCGCGTGCATAGATGCGACAGTCACCGATGGTCGCGACGACCAAAGATCGCCGGAGGACGATGGACACGTGCACCGTGTCTTTCGTGCACGGTTTTGGTTCTGGGAGTTTTGAATGGGGAAGACGAGTTAATCTCGAATAGAAACTCGGGGTAAGTTCGCGTGCGACTCGGGGAAGACTCGAAGTAGGAAGTTTGGGTTTGGGTACAGAGGAGATTTGCTTTGGAAAAGAAGGAGTTACTCGGAGTGTTCTCGCGTTATTCTCACGTTCGACTCGGAGTTGTTTGTATTGGGGTTTGCTTGAGGCAAGCACGGGGTTGTGGGTGGTTGTCTCGGGTTTTACCTGTTGCATGTTTTCCTATCGCGACTGTTTGATGTTAAGTACTGTAATTAACTAAGCTTGCAAATTTAAAAGTTTTTGTTGAAAAGGGAAATCAAGCGTTAGGTTATTAAACAAGTTTATTGAGAAACCAAATTTAATCTTGTTATTTGGAGTTTTAATATAAGGAAGTGTTTTCAATTTTGATTCAAAAGGAATGTTTTCATTTTAAAATATTTAATCAAGTTTTAACTAATTGTTAAGTAATGTTTAATAACAAAGTTTTCAAACTATTTTGGAAATGAATAAGTTTTTTCTAAAATTTGATAATTTAAGTGTTTTAAACTTTTAAAGATGATTTCTAAATGTTTATTTTCAAATAAGATTATCATTATGATTTTGAAAACCAAATAGGATAATTTGTTTAAGATGTTAAAATTTGATCTAATTCATTACAAGATAAATAAGGTTAATTATCTTTGATTTGAATATTAAATTTGATTGTTAATAAGTAAAGTTTAATTAAGAATTTTGAAATATTAGAGTTAATTAATTAATTGTTTAATTTATTTCAAATAATTAGTTAATTAATTATTTAATTTTAAATAATCACTTAATTATAAATTAATTAAGTGTAATTACTCAATGAAGTAATTAATGGTTAATAATTGAATGTAATTGGGAAGATAATCACTTATGGAAGTAATTAAAGTGGAAGTGATTAATGGATAATCACATAATGTTATTAATTTAGGATTAATTAATATAATTGTTTTAAAGTTAATTAATCATGGAGTAATTAATTAATTAAAGGATTAAGAATTATTTAATGATGGAATTAATTATTTGTTAAGTGATTAATTAAGAAAGTAATTAAGATTAATTAATGAAGTAATTAGAGATAATTACTTAATTTATTTTAGTTAATTAATTAATAAATAAGGAATGTGATTAATTAAAGATTAGTTACTAAGAGTAATTAATTAAATTATAATTAATTAATAAAGTAATTAATTAAGGATTATTTATTAATTTAATTGATTAATAATTACTTAATAAAGTAATTAACAGTTAATTAATAAGATTAATTAATGAAAGATTAATATAATTAATTAAGAAGTTAATTAATTAAAATAAGTAATTACAAATTGTTAATTACTGTTATGTTAAATGAGATGATAAATTATAAGTTAATTATTTAATAAATTTTTAAAAAAAGGTTAATTAATTAATAAGGATTAGTTAATTAATGAAATTAATCAAGGTTGATTAATAAAATAATTAATTTAAATATGATTAATTAATTTTAATTAATTAGGAATTAATGTAATTAATTATAGTTAATTAATTAATGAATGATCATTAATTATTGTAATTAATGATAGTAATTAAGATTTAATTACTGAATATGGATAGGATAATTACTTGAATGTAATTAATATAATTAATCAAGGAAGATTAATTAGGATAATCATTAGAGATGATTAATTTATTCTATTTGGAATATTAATTAATGTAGAAGGATTATGGTAATCCAATTGATTAAGTGATAATCAATTCTGTTTTGGATGGTTGATTAATATGGATTGTTTGATTAATATTGGTTAACTGATTGATATTGGATGATCAATATTTGGAAATTGGTATTGGATGATTGGTTGATAGTGGATGTTTGATATTGGTTTGATACTGGATGATTTGGATATATATGTTAAGTGATATGTTGTTTGAGAAGATGAATATTGTTATGAATTATCTCTTGTGATAATATGATTCATCTATTTGTTTATTTCATCCTGTATATATAAGTTAAATTGTTTAAACCCTTAAGTACAACTTGGACATTAAAATGGCGTTTGGTTTCGATGAGACCAGGATCGGGTTTCCATATTTGAATATCCGAAAACCACATCGATTCCAATTAAACGTTAGGTCGTTAATCCAAGTGGAGCAAGTGAAGACTCGAGGTGTAAGGGTTATACGTCAGTATAACTCTGTGGGTGATTCCGTAATGAGTTTGACGGAATAGTGCTTATTGATTCGAGATGGTGAATCAGAGTGCAAGGGCTATGGTCGTTGACTCTGAGGGTGATTCCAATAATGAGTGCAACGAGATAGTGCCTTCGGTTTCGTTCGAACCCGGAATGAACTTGTATGGATTGAATGCTTTCAGCACATCGTCAGGCGGACGATGAGCATTCTAAGATTTGATGTTCTATAAAAGGTAATCGTGACCTCAAGCCTCATCAACCGGGAATGGGTAAAACAGGGGAGGTGCAGCAAGGCTTCGTGGGTAGCTCCCACTGGAGAGCAAGATACATCCCTGTCTAGAGGTCCCTTTCTATATCGGCTTAGTGTGTGGTTGGTCGCGCCAACTACGGGGTGGTCTTGTTCGGGACTGTCCAGTAAGGGATGGTTCCGGCCTTGTGTTGCAGGGGAGTTAAGGTGGCTCCTCGGTACGGTGATCTAGGCCACGTACTGTGACGGGCGGTACCCCAATAGCCCTGCCATTGATGGAAACCATTTTCCCTATGAGACCCTACGGTTTTGATTGTATTACCCACTTTCGTGGCTAGTAGCTGGAATTTAATCATGTAACAATTTCGGCTATTTCTTATTTACTTGAAAACCCTAGACACAATTATAATATCACTGGATTTCCTATCAAATGTTTTGGTTAGCGTAAGGTAAAAACTTTTCCATCTTTATGTGTGGGAAGTCTTACGTGATACCTTTTCTTTTCAAAGGTTTTCTAAAGTTAAGCAATTTTAACCCGTTTACTCACACCAGACCCCTGTCTGACCCGAGTGTTTATTTTCTGTTTTATTGAACTCTTGGGTACTCATATTATGTATGAGTAGTCAAGTGATCAGGTTAGCTTGACGAATTCTGGAGGAGTTATGGAGCAGGAGGCTTCGATGAGTAGTTATATATATTTATTCCACTGTGTATGTTGTGTCTGTATCTTGTATACTTGAGTTGTATAATTAGACAGATGTTTATAACTGTCTAATATCTGTTGTTTAAGTTGTGTACTCTGATATAATGAGATACTATGTAATATTTTATGAGATATATTGTATTTTATTCGTTCCGCTGTGAGTTTTCTGATGTTGTTTGTGTTCTTCTTTGTCTTTCTTTTCTTCTTCTATCCCTTTCTTTCTTCATGATGACGCGACTTTCTGGGAGTAGAAAGTTGGGTCGTCAAATCATCGTTAGTCGGATTATAGTCTGAAATGCTACTTTTTGCAAATGGTCGAATTTGGACTCGAGACCACCTCCATCGAGCTCAAAATGATGTTTGCGACCTTTTGAGTATAAACTTCGATATGTTCGGAGTTAGAGGAATTTTGCTACTTTTTCACTTAGGATTTTGGTTTGGTTTTAGCCTATTAGACCCAACCTTTACCTCCTCTTCTCTTCATTCCTTCATAATTTTCCTAATACTCAAGCTTTAGCAACAATGGAGAGGGGAATGGGAAATTAAAACTTCAATCCCTAATTATCTTTGCAAAATCCAGGCTTTAACTCCAAATTCATAGAAGAAGCTTTGGTAAGCCCTCTCTTCTTCTTCTCCAACTCATTCTCCTTTCAATTTCAGAAATTCCTAAACCTAACTTAGGAAATGTTTCTCTTTTAAGCTTAGATTCAAGCTTGTTGGGTTGGAATTGAAGAGAGTGATTGTTCTTGCAATTGCTCTATAGCTTCTTCGTTTGTTTTGGGTTTAAAGGTGAGATTTTTATCTCACATCTATGTCTATATTTATCCTTGTTGTTAGGTATGAATTCCTAACACTTATTCATGTGTAATTGCTTTTGATTTGGATTGCTTTGGTGCATATTCCAATTTTTAGTGTTTTGAAGTCAAATCTTTAAAAATCGTAACTTTGATGTTTGATCATGCTTTTGGTGATGCATCGAGGAGCCTATAGGGCTGGGTTGTCGATTAGCATAAACCTTAGCGCCCGTTACTCATCCGATTGCAAATTGAGAGAGTTTGCACTTCAATTAAAATAGGTTAGGAATGGAGGAAAACAGTGTTCATTCGACTGAACCCTCTGAGTCAGTCGATTGAGCTGAAACCCGAGAATTTTCAGGGTCCGTGATCAGTCGACTGAACCCTCTGAGTCAGTCGACTGACCTGCTCCTAATTTTCTTGTTATGCCTATTTATGCCTATTTTGCTTAGTTTCCACTTTTTAATCGATTCGTCTTTCTCCGACTAGTTGTTATCACCTTGTTGGCTTTGATAACATCTTCTTTGGAATTTTTGGGAATATCCATTTTGATGGATTCGGTTTCGATTTCCTTGGATTTAATTCACGTCTTCGTATGTGAATTTTGATGATTGATTGTTTCTACAATCATTTCTTTGATTTGTCACTTTAAAAATATAAAGGTTTCAATACTAGTAGTAAATATCAAAACTCTTTCATCGAAACGATTTCAACATTATTTTATTTCAAAGCTCATTTCTTAAACCTTTTTCCAATCTACTAGCATATACAAACCTTTACCTCACTCGTATTAGAAATCTAATTAAACAGCTTAGTAAATCAAGTGGTATGAAATGCTTGCGTTTACTTCGTCAGTTAATTCTTGGACTTGTTCGATTAAATCTCTTGTGACAATTTTCGAGTAGAGATCTACAATTTGTTCGTAAATATTTAGGTTAAGCTAGTGGTTATGGGACATGAAGCTAAGCTCATATATTTACTAGCTTAGTGTAATTGACACTTCTTGAAAATCGATGATGATCATTTTTGTGATTTAGACTAGCAATGTGCGATGTCTCTTTGTCTGCGAGGGAGACTAAACCCCGTTTCTGTGGAGCTTCGGCTCAATTTGGTGGGGTAGCGACCCATGGCCTTAGGGCCGTTTTGTGGAGCTTCGGCTCAAAACTAATGGTTAGCAACCATGGAATAGCGTTTCGTTTTGTGATACACGTGTTGGTGAGTTTTCATGCTTCCGTTTTGTGATAGGCCTCCCCCTTTTCGTGATTTCTGGATTTCCATTGATGATTTCTAGAATTTGTGTTTTCACCAATTTTCATGATTTACATTGATAAGTTTTATCAATATTTATGTATTGGTGAATTTGTATGTCATTAACTGTTGTGATTGGCATTGATATAATGTCAATATTTATGGTTTGGTGAATAAAAAAATAAAGAGTATGACATTCTTTTGATTTTTGAGAAGATGCTTGTGATATTGATTAATCTCTGGTTGATTTTCAATTACATACTTATTTCAGTATGGCATTATGGTTATCATACGTTTTTGTCATATCTCTTATTTTATATCATTTTATCTGATATATATAGCTTGACTGATCCATTTATTATTTTCTTATTAAATAATACTCGGGTCAGACCGAGATGTTTCAGGTGCTTCTGCTTGACTCCTCATCTGGGATTATTATCCTGACTTTTGGCTAACTACTTAGATTAGTAGTTTTTGGTTGTATACATTTGAGATATAGACTCATTGATGTATACTTATTCTTTTGTGTAGCACTTGTAACTATTCTTTTGTGATATTGTGGATCTTGTTTGACCACTACTCTGATGTACACTATTATGTGTAATATTCATATATGTTTCTGCCTTTGAGATATGAACTTTTGTGAATGATTTGTGTTATGCTTATTTCTATATATTTTTTCGAAGATATTATAGCCACTGTGTAGTAGCTTTGAGTTTTCATCGATATGTCGGATTTCCTCTTGAGATGAAAAGTTATATTTTTATCTGGCATATATCTGGCATATCGGTATTCGCAAAAAGCAATTATACAGATGGCCGCTCCTCTACAGCCTTATTCTCCACGCTAGTTGACGATATTACTCCGTAGTGTTCTTGGCTAGCATGGGTACAGAGGTGGGGCACCATAGGTTGGTATCAGAGCCAAACTTCGGAACAATGTAGAATAATTTAACAAGGATCATCGTCCTAAGTCCATCTTGGGGGTCGTGCCTTAGGATTTTATTCGGGTCTTCGAACCGTTCTATCCTATTTTCTTTGTGACGCCTTGTTTTATCAATCATGATTGTTTGATAATTATTTTGTAAATAACATTTTTCTTCTTTCTTTCTTTCTTAAAGAAGAGAAATGGTTAGACCTGGCCGTTCCAGCGCCGGTCAATCTAGTGCTACTCCCCAGGATGGAGTATTTATGTCTGCACAACAGCTTCTTGATCTAGTAAAGAATGCTCAGGCAGCCGGACCTAATCCAAAGCCTACTCACCCTAAGTCTAGATTTGCATGTTTGTGCAACGATTATACCAACTTGGGCGGGAAGCCATTTATGCGTTCCGAAAGCGTCATTCAAGTCCAAGCTTTGCTCAGAACATGCGATTGCATCTTTTCTCGCATGAATCTTATTAATCTTCATCGAGTCCATGTGGCTTCTAGTATGCTCCAAGAAAGAGCATTAGACTGGTACGAGCTTCTGATTTCTGAAATAAATGAAGCGGATCTTACTTGGGAGAAATTCCGGGAATGATTCGAATTAAAGTTTGTGCCAGAAGCTAAAAAGGTGACATTGGCTCGTCGTTTCATTGACCTTGTTCAAGGTGAATCCTCCGTGGTAGATTATGCCGCATCCTTCGAGTCACTTTCTAAATACGGGGTTGAATACATAAACAACCCATTGAAGAGGAACCAAAGATTTGTCTATGGCTTGAACAAAAATCTCAAGAAGCCATTACTTCTAAAATTAGAAGTTCCTTTTGATCAACTCATTGACATCGCTCTTTGTCTTGAAGAGGCGGATAGGGAGAGTGATGTTGAGGTTGTGGGTGCCAAACCAAACTTCAACAACAACAAGAAAAGGCCTAATAAATTCAAGGTCCTTATCCCAATAAAAAGGGGAAACAGACATCTCTGGCAGCGAAGACTCCTGCCTTTAGTGGTGGGCAATGCTACAACTGTGGTTCTAAGAACCATTATGCGAATAAGTGTTCAAAGCCCCGCGCTTGTTGCTATTGCAAAAGCCCAAATCATTGTTTATCTACATGCCCCAAACTCCAAAACAAGAAGGAGGGAAAGCTTAATGTGGTGCAAGCCCCATGCAACACTTCTCGTGGTCAAGGTATTTCTCATTCTATCATTGATGGCATTATTATGTTTCGTGATCAACCTATTCGAGTTCTTTTTGATACGGGTGCATCCCATTCTTTTATATCAAAAGGACTTGTTGATACTTTTTCTTTAAGTGTTGTTGATTTAATGACTTCTTTGAGAATCATGAATCCGGTTGGTGGATCCGCAACAACTAGTTTGCTTCGTAAAGATGTCGAGATTATTTTGTGTTATTTTACTTTCCGAGCCGATTTGCATGTTATGCGCTACTTAGGCTTTGGAATGATTTTGGGAATGGATTGGCTTAACTGCTATGAAGCTCAAATCCTATGTCCTGAGCGGACTATTCATCTTCGACATCCTCAATCTGTTAAGCGGATTTCTATTGATCTTAAAGATTCGGATTCCAACTTGGCTACATCTTTATATTCTTTAAATCCTCATGATGACGATAATGATGATGAGGAAGATGTCATTTCTCTTATTCACGTTGTTCGTGAATTTTCCGACATATTTGAGCCCATTTTAGGATTACCACCTAAGCGAGAAATTGAATTCAGAATTAATCTAATTCCTGGAGCTTTACCTATTACTCGTCCTCCTTATCGTATGTCCAATAAAGAAAATGAGGAGATGCGTAAACAATTATCCGAATTGGAGACGAAGCAATTTATTCGTTTCAGTTCCTCTCCTTGGGGAGCTTCGGCTATTTTTGTAAAGAAATCTGATGGTACACTTAGGCTTTACGCTGACTACCGCAAGCATAATGATCTTACTATCAAGAATAAATATCCTTTACCTCGGATTGATGATTTATTTGACCAACTTAGTGGTGCTAGAGTCCTTTTCACAATTGGACTTAGATACCGGTTTTCATCTGCTTCGTATTGCAGAGGATAACATTCCTTTAATATCGTTCCGTACTCGCTATGGATCTTATGAATGGCTTATTATGCGATTTGGTTTAACGAATGCTCCAGCTTATTTCGTTGACCTTATGAATAGAGTTTTCAAAGACTTCCTCGATCGATTTGTTCTCATCTTTATTGATGATATTCTTATGTATTCTAAAACCGAGGAGGAACATGAAAAGCATCTTCAGATTGTGTTGGAAACTCTTAGGAGCAATCAATTGAAAGCAAAATTTTCTAAATGCCACTTTTGGCAATCTCGAGTGAAGTTTCTCGATAATATCATTTTCGAATCCGGAATTTTCGTAGATCCTTCAAAGATTGAAGCGATTCAAAATTGGAAGAGACCGAAGAGAGTGACGGAGATCCGTAGTTTTCTTGGATTGGCAGGTTATTACCGCTGTTTCATACAAGAATTTTATAAAATTTCCATGCCTCTTACTAGTTTGACAAAGAAGGGAGTTAATTATATTTGGTCGGACAAATGTGAAGCTTCTTTCCAGAAATTAAAAGAACTCCTTTCTGATGCTCCTATTCTTGTTATTCCCAAGGGGAATCAAGATTTTATTGTTTATACCGATGCTAGTCATGTTGGTTTGGGAGTCGTTCTTATGAAAAGAAAACGTGTTATTGCTTATGCTTCTAGACAATTGAAGCCAGCCGAGACTAGATATGCCACTAATGATTTAGAGCTCGCGGCTATTGTTTTCACTATTAAAATTTAGCGTCATTATCTTTTGGGAGAGAAATTTGTTCTCTATACCGATCATAAATCTTTGAAGTACATATTTTCTCAAAAGGAACTTAATTTGCGTCAACAACGTTGGCTTGATTTCCTTACATCTTATGATCTTGACATTCTTTATACTCCCGAAAAGGGAAATCGTATTGTCGACGCTCTTAGCCGAAAGCTACAAGCGGTTGTTTCCATGATGATATCTAAATGGAATGATTTCGGAATTTTATCCACTTGTGAGATTCGAGATCGTTAGTCTGATTTATGTTCATCTTTGGCTTTGTGTAGCCTTGTGCCTCATCCTTCTCTTTTAGACCGCATTCTTGAAGCTCAAAAGGTAGATCCCGAATTGGCTCTTCTTAGCCAAAGTTGTAGGGATAAAATTGATATTGAAATTTTGAAAGACTTTGATATTGATTCTCGTGGCGGTATTCGAAAATTTGGTAGACTTATCGTGCTAAATATTAGTGATCTTCGTAAAGATATTTTAGAAGATTCTCATCGTTCTACAGTAATAGTAAAATGTATGTGGATATGAAGCGACTTTATTATTGGGATGGAATGAAATCTGATATTGCTAACTTTGTTAAGCGTTGCATGACTTGCCAACTTGTCAATGCCGAGCATCAAAGGCCTGATGGGTTATTGCAACCTTTAGAAATTCTGATTTGGAAGTGGGATCAAATTTCCATGGACTTTATTGACGGCCTTCCCCATTCTCGTTTGGGTCATGATAGCCTATGGCTGATAGTTGACAGACTTACTAAATCCACCCATTTTATTCCCGTTCGGTCCAATAGGACCGTTCCTCTTTTGGCCAAGCTCTTTACTAAAGAAATTGTTAAATTACATGAAGTTCGTACTCTATCGTTAGTGATCGTGATCCATTGTTTACTAGTGGATTTTGGAAGAGTCTTCAAAAAGCTTTGGGAACGAAGCTTAATTTTAGCACCGCTTATCACCCCCAGTCCGATGGACAAACCGAGCGTGTGAATCAAACTCTTGAAGATCTTCTTCGTGCGTGTGTTCTTGATTTTGGTGGAAGTTGGGAAGATCATATTTCTCTTGTTAATTTTTCCTATAATAATAGCTTCCAATCTAGTATTGGTATGGCACCTTTCGAGGCACTCTATGGAAGGCCATGCCGTCTCCTTCTTGTTGGCTTGAGGCCGGTGAGAAGCTGGTTTTAGGTCCAGATTTTATTCATGATTCTATGGAAAAGATTGACCTTATTCGTCATAGGATGAAAGAAGCCCAAAGTAGACAAAAATCCTATGCCGATAACCGAAGAAGGAAATTGGAATTTTCTTGGGGAGATTTTGTGTTTATTCATGTTTCACCTATGAAGGGTGTTGTGCATTTCAGTCGATCGGGAAAGTTAGCAACTCGATATATTGGTCCATTTCCCATCACCGAACGTATTGGTTCCGTGTCTTATCGCCTCTTATTACCAGCTCAGTTTTCTGCTATTCATGACGTGTTTCACGTTTCTCAACTACGGAAATGCCTTCGAGATTCCGATTCTATTCTTGAGCCCAGTATTGTGGAAGAATTGAAGTTTCACCTAATTTGACTTATGAGCAACATCATATTCATATTATTGCTTCGGAGGTAAAACGCCTTCGAAATAAAGATTATCCTCTTGTGAAAGTTCAATGGTCCTCAAATCCTAAGGATTGCTCTTGGGAATCTAGAGAATTATCGAGCGAACACACCCGGTCTTACTTTCTTGTACTCTTTGAGGTGAACTTCTTATTCCAAATTTGTTCTTTTGTGTTGATATGCTTTTATGGTTGTAACTTTTTGTGCATTTATTTCTTAAGCTTGCGAGGACGCAATTTCTTTAAGGAGGAGAGTCTGTAACAACCCGCATATTTTACGATTGAATATTTAAATATTTTATTTAAATATTCATCGTTAGTCGGATTACAGTCCGAAATGATACCTTTTGCAAACGGTCGAATTTGGACTCGAGACCGCCTCCATTGAGCTCAAAATGACGTCTGCGACCTTTTTGAGTATAAACTTCAATATGTTTGGAGTTAGAGGAATTTTGCTACTTTTTCACTTAGGACTTTGGTTTGGTTTCAGCCCATTAAACCCAAGCTTCAACCCCTCTTCTCTTCATTCCTTCATAATTTTCCTAATACTCAAGCTTTAGCAACAATAGAGAGGGGAATGGGAAATTAAACTCCAAGCCCTAATTATCTTTGCAAAATCCAAGCTTTAACTCCAAATTCATAGAAGAAGCTTTGGTAAGCCCTCTCTTCTTCTTCTCCAACTCATTCTCCTTTCAATTTCAGAAATTCCTAAACCTAACTTAGGAAATGTTTCTCTTTTAAGCTTAGATTCAAGCTTGTTGGGTTGGAATTGAAGAGAGTGACTGTTCTTGCAATTGCTCTATAGCTTCTTCTTCGTTTGTTTTGGGTTTAAAGGTGAGATTTTTATCTCACATCTATGTCTATATTTATCCTTGTTGTTAGGTATGAATTCCTAACACTTATTCATGTGCAATTGCTTTTGATTTGGATTGCTTTGGTGTATATTCCAATTTTTAGTGTTTGAAGTCAAATCTTTAAAAATCATAACTTTGATGTTTGATCATGCTTTTGGTGATGCATCGAGGAGCCTATAGGGCTGGATTGTCGATTGGCGTAAACCCTTAGCGCCCGTTACTCATCCGATTGCAAATTGAGAGAGTTTGCACTTCAATTAAAATAGGTTAGGAATGGAGGAAAACAGTGTTCAGGCGACTGAACCCTCTGATTCAGTCGATTGAGCTGAAATCCGAGAATTTTCAGGGTCTGTGATCAATCAATTGAACCCTCTGAGTCAGTCGACTGACCTGCTCCTATTTTTCCTGTTATGCCTATTTATGCCTATTTTGCTTAGTTTCCACTTTTTAATCGATTTTTCTTTCTCCGACTAGTTGTTATCACCTTGTTGGCTTTGATAACATCTTCTTTGGAATTTTTGGGAATATCCATTTTGATGGATTCAGTATCGATTTCCTTGGATTTAATTCACGTCTTCTTATGTGAATTTTGATGATTGATTATTTCTACAATCATTTCTTTGATTTGTCACTTTAAAAATATAAAGGTTTCAATACTAGTAGTAAATATCAAAACTCTTTCATCAAAACGATTTCAACACTATTTTATTTCAACGCTCATTTCTTAAACCCTTTTCCCAATCTACTAGCATATACAAACCTTTACCTCACCCGTATTAGAAATCTAATTAAACAGCTTAGTAAAACAAGTGGCATGAAACGCTTACGTTTACTTCGTCGGTTAATTCTTGGACTTCTTGTGACAATTTTCGAGTGGAGATCTACAATTTGTTCGTAAATATTTAAGTTAAGCTAGTGGTTATGGGACATGAAGCTAAGCTCATATATTTACTAGCTTAGTGTAATTGACACTTCTTGATGATCGATGATGATCATTTTTGTGATTTAGACTAGCAATGTGCGATGTCTCTTTGTCTGCGAGAGAGACTAAACCCCGTTTCTGTGGAGCTTTGGCTCAATTTGGTGGGGTAGCGACCCATGGTCTTCGGGGCGTTTTGTGGAGCTTCGGCTCAAAACTAATGGTTAGCAACCATGGAATAGCGTTTCGTTTCGTGATACACGTGTTGGTGAGTTTTCATGCTCCCGTTTTGTGATAGGCCTCCCCCTTTTCGTGATTTCTGGATTTCCATTGATGATTTCTAGAATTTGTGTTTTTCGTGATTTACATTGATAAGTTTTATCAATATTTTTGCATTGGTGAATTTGTGTGTCATTAACTGTTGTGATTGGCATTGATATAATTGTCAATATTTATGGTTTGGTGAATAAAAAAATAAAGAGTATGACATTCTTTTGATCTTTGAGAAGATTCTTGCGATATTGATTAATTCTCTGGTTGATTTTCAATTACATACATATTTCAGTACGGCTTTATGGTTATCATACGTTTTTGTCATATCTCTTATTTTATGTCATTTTATCTGATATTTATAACTTGACTGATCCATTTATTATTTTATTATTAAATAATACTCGGGTCAGACTGAGATGTTTCAGGTTCTTCTGCTTGACTCCTCATCTGGGATTATTATCCTGATTTTTGGCTAACTACTTAGATTAGTAGTTTTTAGTTGTATACATTTGAGATATAGACTCATTGATGTATACTTATTCTTTTGTGTAGCACTTGTAACTATTCTTTTGTGATATTGTGGATCATATTTGACCACTACTCTGATGTACACTATTATGTGTAATATTCATATCTGTTTTCGCCTTTGAGATATGAACTTCTATGACTGATTTGTGTTATGCTTATTTCTATATTTGTTTCCGAAGATATTATAGCCACTGTGTAATAGCTTTGAGTTTGCATCGGTATGTCGGATTTCCTCTTGAGATGAAAAGTTATATTTTTATCTGGCATATCGGTATTCGCATAAAGCAATTACACAGATGGTCGCTCCTCAGCAGCCTTATTCTCCACGCTAGTTGACGACATTACTCCATAGTGTTCTTGGCTAGCATGGGTATAGAGGTGGGGCACCACAAGGTAGGTAGTTATAACTGTCCAATTGAATGTTGTAATGTATTGACTCTGATGTATTCTTATCATAGAAATGACAGTGTAATATCCTACGTTACCTATTATATGTTGTTCTGATTCGTGGTGAGATTCTATAATTGTGTGGTTTCTTCTTATATTTCATTTTCTTCTACCCTTAACATCTCATCTTTCAATGCAAGAAAAATGGTCATTGTCATTAAGGGTATAAGGGTTGCGTTTTACAAAATATTTGGAAAAGAACGGCTGCTTTTAAAACTATATTTCAATAGTTATTGAAAAGTGCTACAGAAATGTGCTATGGAAAGTGCTTTTTAAGCTATATTGACTGAAACGACTTTTTATCATCTGGAAATTTATTTTATAATTTAAATCACTTTTGTAACATTTTAAATGATTTTTAGAATTTATTTCATATTTTTAAACAATTTTGAAATATCATTTTCAGAGAAATCCTTTTAGGGATTTCGAATTACAAAACCGCAATTTTTTCCAAAAACTTATTTTACTCATATTTCAAAATATACTTATGGAAATCTCATTTTCATTCTTTGTTTGAAAATTATGGATATCATAGTTTGTAAAATTCTTATCTGTAAGAATTCCAAGCTATATTCCATTCTATATACTCATTTGACTTTTATGATGCGAAATTGCGAATTACCATTACATGACGCGTCCAATTTTGACTAAATTTTCAATTACCTTTCAAACTATACCAAAACGCTTTCATATGTTTATAGAACATTTCAAACTTCTTTTTAAACCTTTTAAAGAGGTTTAACACTCCATATACACCAATTCATTAAATAAAGGAAAGTGATATCTTTTTTGCTTATCGTTGTGTATTTCTATGACTTGCATATATATTTAATATTCATATTAAACAATCATCAGCAACAATCATAATCAAACATATATAACATCCATTATCATATAATACTATAGTTTAGGAGTTTCTCACTTTTATTTTTCCCACGGGCTAGTCTAAAATCGACTGAAGCTCTGCTACGATTGAATCAAAGTTAACGAAATCGAGCTTGAGACCCTTAGGAGGGCTCGGCCTAGCCTTATAGATGGTGGAGCTCACGACCTTGGTGAATGGAGGAGATGGCCGTGTGTTTAGGAAGTGGAATAGAGTAGTTTTGAACTTGTTTAGAAGTGGATCGATAACTTATATGTATTATACGATTTTAATTTTCTTTTGCTAAATTTTTTGCCATTATTTTGTTAAGCATAGAAGCCATGAAAAGAAATTTGAAGTGGAGAAGAAGATGATAAGAATATGGTGAAAAAATATGAGAACTGGATGGGTATTTATAGGAGAAAATTTGAAAAAAAAAAATCTAACGGTACAATTACCATTTTGCCCTCAACCCACACCCCTCCTATTCCCCCCTCTACATGCACAACAGCCCCTTCCCCTAAGTGATGACGAGGTTGAGGTGATGGTAGTGATGATGGTTTTTAAGGTGAGTTGATGTTTGCTTTTTGGTTGCTTAAGTATTAAGTTCTAGGAAATTGTTTTAATATTTTGTAATATGTATATTTTTAAGTATATGTACACATTTATATGTTATCAAGTGCATGTGACATGTTTATACATGTACATGTACATGCATAAGAGGATAATAACATTTCAAATGACTTCGAACAACTTTTGTTCGTTAAATCGTTGAAAATCAGAAAACCGATTACCGGTAACATTTTCACTTATTAATTTATATACATATATTTGTAAACAAAAGTTGAAAATAAAGTACTTATCATTATTAATAAATTAGAATGATCACACTTGATCTATAAAACCATATAAATTAATATTGACAAATATTTACAGTAATTGCTATTATACCTATAAAGCGATGTCGATTTTTTCTAATATTTTCAAATCAATTATTTGTCTTCATAAAATTATTACAAATGATTTATTAAAACTTTATAACCTTTAAAATGAATTAGTACCATTTAAAAATAATTATTTGAATAATTTTAAAAATTATTAAATCATTAAATCTCAATTAAATTTACCAAATCAATTATTATATTTAAGGGAATTACTAGCAATGTCATAAATGCGTTTAAATTTCAAAAAATATAATAAATTATTTTATTTCATATTCTTGTTCAATTATAAAAATAAGTGTACGTATCCATCTCTTCATATGCCATTTTACGATTACAGATCAGTTTATCGATAAAATGGATTTCGACCGTTTTATTGATTTAGATTTCAAGGAAAATATTTGTTCTTGTAAATATTATTCAAAATAAGATTATTATTATTTATTATCGCTTAAAACAATATTATTTGTATTATCAACCTTTTAGTTGAATAATTTTAAAAATAAATACATTTTATCAAAGTGATAACTTTGTGGGTCGTTACAGATTTTTCCCCTTAAAAGAATTTCATCCCTGAAATTACCCAAAGCAGAACCCAAAGGTTTACCCAAAATAATTATTTTTGAACTTACATCCTTACAATGTATATAGATCGTCCGTACACAATATTTAGTTCGATATTCTATTCGAATTCACAACTTTACTTCCAAACTAGCTTTGATCCTTTGATCCTTTAATGCAGACTCTGACTAGGTTTTTCGATTAGAATTTTAGTTTACCTTGCATAGTTCTTAACTATAATAGAAAACTTAAGTATCTAACCACAAAATCTCATCAATGTTCGACTTCGAGAACCAAGTGATAAATTCTTTTTTGGACTGGTGTAAAATAACTTAATGTTCTGCACTCGAATCTTAGATTATATCGTGTGAAAAAATAATCCGTGTACTTCATATGAATTTATTAATCTTTCCAAAATTCTTATGAAATACTTCATAAAACTTTCATCTTTTATTTAAAATTTTATAAAGATACTTCTTAACATATAACCGTTTTATATTTTTATTTCCCAATATTCTACTAAAAAAGCATTTCTTTTCAAAAGATAAGTATCCTTTCATTATAGCACATCTTTAAGCATATCTTAATGGTTTTTGAAAATAACTCATTAAAATACTATAAACTTCCTTTATTAGACAGAACTTAATATTTCTTTATCACACATTCTTTTATATTTAGATTTAAAGATTACTTTATAATATTATTTATTTTTATAAATAAAAAAATCCTTTGTTTAAATTTTCCTTGCTTCTTTCTAAGAAATCACATTTAAAAGATTCATACAAATTCGAAGTTAGAACAAACATCATATTATAGATTTTCATACGTTTGCATCATTTCAATTGAACTTGGGTTAAAAGGAAAACCCCATCCCTAACACAGATGTGATACAAAATACTGATCAAAATGACATTCCAACCGAACTACTATATAATAATAAAACTACCCTTAACTTCCCTACTCCTTATCTCTTTTACTCCTCTGAGTTTGAAGTCGTTGGTGGATTCCAATTCCAAAGGTCTATCATAACTTCTCCCTCTCCTTCTTCATCATTATCCATCTCATCGTCAGCTTCTTTGTTGTCCACTTCTTGTTGCATTTCTCCCTCAACCTAGGGTAGCAATGGTTGGTTCCATGGGACATATACCATGCCATCTGGTATTCCTGGAATAACCCCACCCTCTTTTAGTCCTTCAAGGCTTGCACATCCTCTTCCCAAGGATTTTCGAACTATTCGACTCCTTCTTCTTCTTCTGCTATATCTTCATCATTACTCTCCACTTCGTTCCAGTTTATATATGAACTGAATGATCTCTCCTACCACACAACATGCTCTCCGTCTAGATCCCATGTCACGTTACTATGCTCGCTAGATATAATGGCATTTGGGTCTTCCATTGGTTATGATTCGGTTTCCATAAGTTCAACCTCTTCTTCCATGGTTCCCGACTCTTCTTCCATGGGTTCACTACTTCTATAGGTTCCAATACGGAGCTAGCGAGATCTGTTATCCAATTTCTTTCCGAGGCCTGCTCGGCTTCATCATCAATATAAATTGTAATTATTTCTAGAGCCATGGGTGATATAAGCATAATGGCCATTGGATATCCATCTTCACCCCTTCTGATGTATATGGCATGCTTCTCCTCAATCAGGAACCAACCATTTCTAGGTGGATACTTCGGTTGCTCCTCTTTGTTACTGGAGAGAATAATGAGGCTGTCCTTCTCATCCCAATTTACTCTGGAAGACTTCCCTTTAGAGTAATTTCCTTCATACGATTTCTACAAGGTAAACAACGTTTCCTTAGATATGAGTGGTAGGTAATTTTGTTAATTTAACGTATCCTTAGTTAGAGAGGTTTACTAGTTTCTACGTATTATTTCTCTCAAACCAAAGTTTGGTCATTACTCGAAAAATGACTCGAAATCTATTTCTAAAGAAAGCTTTTAAATTTCTTTTGTATGACAAAAATGTTTTATCCTTCCAAAAATTCTTTGAAAATTTTACCAAATTTATGTTTTTATTGCTTATAAATATTTCAAATTTGTTCTCAAAAGTATAGTTTTAGGTAAAATAATTTCATTTACAAATTTTCAAAACTAAAATCGTTTGTATATAATATTATCAAATACGTACTCATATATATTCAAACTTCTTCTAGGGTGTTAATAACCCTATCACTAATGAGTTACCTATCCTAGGGCATTACTAACCTTATTTCTGATGGGACTTTACCTCACCAAAGCCAAGGTTCACGCTAAATCTTCGGCCCTTGGTAGTGGGTACAACCATCGTGACTCACACTTGTACCACGCCATTTGCTTTTATATCCAGCCTCTTAACTGCACTAACCCTTTAATATGTAGGGACATGTAGGGGTAAGAGTCATTCGCTCGGCACCAAACATGGAGCGAGAACCCCCTATCATACCACACAAAGCGAGCAAATCTGATTCCGGTTCCTTCGAACCAATCACAGACAAAAAGATGTTCTATGAATATAGGATCATTCTTTAATTGCTTAATTTCTTTTTATCAAAATATCTTCTGGAGATATATATATATATATATATATATATATATATATATATCTTAAACATTCTTTCCGGTATATATGGAATCATTAAACACCTCTTTTCAAATCCTTTAATTACTTTAAACCTTTTTAAACTGGGAATAATTCGAAATCATTTCATTTTTCACTTAGGAAAATATTTCCAAATTATTTCTTTTAAATCTTAACATAACTTCTTAATACAAAACTCAAAATTTTGATTGAGTTAAAACAATGTTATCTAAGATGTTAATAAAAAACCAATAAATATTAAGTGAGCAGAATATACAGAAATCATCTAATTCTACTTAATATCAATTTCCATATTCAACAAGTACCATGGGAAGAATAACGGCGAAATAACCTTTTAAATTCCATGAATAGTACAAATTCCTTGTTCGGGCTTTAACACTGAGTATAAGAAGATTACCTCCATAAGATCCAAGTTATTTATACTTGGGAAAAAATCATATCATTTCTACTTTGGAAAATTTTGATCCAAGTAAATCAAATTTACTATCCCCTCTGTCGGGCCAGTATGGATAGCCAGGGAGAGTAGGAAATTGGTTTTCCAAACCTAAGCCTAGACACTACCGCTTTGACACCTACAAGGCGGTCAAGTTATTATCGACTCTAAATCATTTAATATATAATTATTCCATAAATCCTTCAAATTGCCTTTAAAATACTTTATTAATCATTTTAAAACATGTACAAAAGATTTGGAAAAGAACGGTTGCATTTAAAACTATGTTTCAAAAGTTATAGAAAAGTGTTATACAAAAGTGCTACGGAAAGTGCTTTTTAAGCTATATTGACCAAAACGACTTTTTATAATTTATAAATTCTTTGTTATAACTCAAATAAATTTTAAAATATTTTATAATATATTTAGAATTTATTTCGCATTTTAAACAGTTTTAAAAAAAACATTTTCAAAGAAATTCTTTTATGAATTCTGAACTACAAAACTGCGAACTTTTCTGAAAACTTTTTTTACTCATATTTCAAAATCCACTAATCAAAATCTCTATTTCCTTTATATATTTTTTGAAAAATATGGATATTATAGTTTGGAAATTCTTATCTTTAAGAATTCCAAGCTTATTTCATTCTATAACTTGTTTGACTTTTATGGCACGAAATCGCGAACTGCCGGTACGCGATGCGCCTATTTTTGACTAAATTTTCTTTTACCTTTCAAACTTCACTAAAACACATTCATATGTTTATAAAACATTTCAAACTCATTTTTAAACCTTTTTTAAAAGGTTTAACATTCTATATACACCAATTCATTAAATAAAGAAAAGGGATTTTCTTTGTGCTTATCGACGTGTATTTCTATGACTTGCATATATATTCGACATTCATAATAAAAAATCATCATCAAAAATCATAATCAAACATATATAACATCCAGTATCATATAATACTATAGTTTAGGAATTTCTTACCTTCATTTTTCCACAGGCTAGTCTGAAATAGGCTATAGCTCCACTATGAATGAATCAAGTTAATGAAATTGACCTTGAGACCTTTAGTAGGGCTTGGCCTAGCCTTGTAGATGGTGAAGCTCATGGCCTTGGTGAATGGAGGAGATGGCCATGTGTTTAGGAAGAGAAGTAGAGGAGTTCTGAGCTTGTCTTGAAGTGGATCGATAACTGATATACATTATACGATTTTAATTTTTTTTTTTCCAAATATCTTTCCATTATTTTGTTAATCATAGAAGCCATGAAAAGAAGCTTGAACTGGAGAAGAAGATGATAAGAATATGTTAGAAAAATATGAGAAAGTGGATGGTTATTTGTAAGAGAAAATTTGGAAAAAATATCTAATGGTACAATTACCATTTTTCCTCGACCCGCACCCCCTTAGCCTCCCTCCACATGCACGCAACCCCTTTCCCTAGGTGATGGCGATTTTGAGGTAACAGTGGTGATGATGGTTTGTAAGGTGAGATGATGTTTGCTTTTTGGTTGCTTAAGTACTAAGTCTTAAGAAATTATTTTAATATTTTATAATATGTATATACCTAAGTGTAATGTACACATTTATATGTTATGGTGTGCATGCGACATATGTATACATGTACATGTATGTGCACAAGAGGATAACAAAATTTTAAATGACTTCGAACAACTGTTCTTAAACCGTTGCAAACTGGTAAACCAATTATCGGTCACATTCTCACTTATTAATTTATATACATATATTTGTAAAAAAAATTGAAAATAAGTTTCTTATCATTATTAATAAATTATAATGATCGCACTTGAATTATAAAACCATATAAATTAATATTAAAAAATATTTACAGTAGTTGCTATTATACCGATAAAACGATATCGATTTTTTCTAATATTTTCAAATCAATTATACGTCTTTATAAAATTATTATAAATTATTTAGTAATGCTTTATAACCATTTAAAATGAATTACTATCATTTAAAATAATTATTTGAATAATTGTAATAGCTATTAAATCATTAAGTCTCAATTAAATTTAATAAACCAATTATTATATTTAAGGGCATTACTAACAATGTCATAAATACATTTAAATTTCAAAAAATACAATAAATTATTTTATTTCGTATTCTTGTTCAATTATAAAAATACGTGTATATCTCTAGCTATATATGGGACGTTTTATGATTATAGAGTTGTTTATCGATAAAATGGTTTTCGGCCATTTTATCAATTTAGATTTCGAGAAAAATATTTTTTTTCTTGTAAATAATTATTCAAAATAGGATTATTACTATTTATTATCATGTAAAACAATATTATTTATATTATCAAACTTTAATTTGAATAATTTTAATAATAAATAAAATTTATCAAAGTGATAAATTTATGGGTCGTTATAGACTTCCCCGCTTAAAAGAATTTCGTCCCCGAAGTTACCCTAAGCAGAAACCCAAAGTTTTGCCCAAAATATTTATTTTTAAGCTTACATCCATATAATGTATATAGATCATCCGTATAAAATATCTAATTCGATCTTCTATTCGAATTCACAATTTTACTTCCAAACTAAAATTGACCTCTCAATCCTTTAATGTGGACTCTAACTAGATTTTTCGATCAGAATTTTAGTTTTCCTTGCATTGTTCATAACTATGATAGAAAACATAAGTATCTAACCATAAACTCTCATCAATATTCGTCATCAAGGATTGAGTGATAAATTATTTTTCAGACCAGTGTAAAACACCTCAAAGTTCTGCACTCAAATCTTAGATTATATCGTGCGATGAAATAATCCATATACTTCATATTAATTTATTAACCTTTCCAAAATTCTTATGAAAATACTTCATAAAACTTTCATCTTTTGTTCAAACTTTTATAAAGATACTACTTTATACATAACCATTTTATATTTTTATTTCTAAATATTTCTACAAAAAAACATTTCTTCAAAAGATAAGTATCTTTTCATTATAACACATCTCTAAACATATCTTACTGGTTTCTAAAAATAATTCATTAAATTACTATAAACCTTCTTTATTAGCCAGAACTTAATGTTTCTTTATCATATTTTCTCTTATTTTTAAATTTAAAGATTACTTTATAATATTATTTATTTTTTATAAAAGAAAAATCCTTTATTTAAATTTCCCTTACTTCTTCCCAAGAATTCTAATTTAAAAAGTCACCAAATGCGAAGTTAGAACAAACATCATATTATGGATTTTCATACGTTTACATCATTACAATTAAACTTGGGTTAAAAGGAAAACCCCCTCTCTGACACCGATGCGATACAAAATACTAATCAAAATGACATCCCATCTGAACTACTATATAATAATAAAACTACCCTTAACTTCCCTACTCCTTGTCTCTTTTACTCCTCTAAGTCCGAAGTCGATGGTGGATTCCAATTCCCAAGGTCTATTATAACTTCTCCCTCTGCTTCTTCATCACTATCCAGCTCATCGTCGGCCTCATTGTCATCCTCTTCTAGTTGCCTTTCTCCTTCAACCTGGGGTAGCCAAGGTTGGTTCCATAGGACAAGTTGTAACATCCCATATTTTTATAACATTATTTAGAATAATTAATTGGGTAAATTAAGTAAAATAATGTGAAGATTAAGTGTTGAGATTTGATCAACAAATGGTAGTTGTGTCATGTGAGTGTGTTAATTAAAATGAAATAACCTAAGTCAATGTGTTAGGATATGAGAATGGCAATATGGAAAATAGGTGGAGCTTATACGCTGAACCCTTTGGAATGTAACTCACGTTCATTTTAATTTTACCCAAACTAAATTTCATAAGGCCGGCCACCATTTATTTAATGGCGGAAATTCTATGGAATTAGAAAACCGTCGAAAAATTTAGAAATAAAAATAACCGCAAGCGCACGGTGTACGAATGTAGCACGTGACGAATACGGGTCGATCCACAGGGAATTGATGATTTTAAAAATCTATTCAATTAAATTAAACCAAGGTTGAAGAGAATGTTAAACAAGAAAAGAAGAAAACAAGAAAAAGAAAATTAAAAATATGAGTGTTAAGACAATTTAGAGGCAATTTCCACTCTCTAGATCACATAAATCAACAAAATGAAGTTATGATCTCTCTTTTCTTGTCATTAGTGAATTAGTTGATGTGCTTATCATAACTATGGTATATTTGTGCTATTAATTAGCTCAATATAAACCATCAAACTATAACACAACCACTAATACACTTTTAAATCTCCTAAAATATGACAACAAAGTTGAAAGCAAAATTATTTTAAGCATGGCCTATTAACTATTAATTAGAAATATAAGCCATTAAAATTTAATTTCAACAATCACTTCTTTGCCATAATCATATGTAGATGAAGAGGAAATTTGTGTTTTGTTTGTTTAAGCATAGCCTATTTGTTATGAACAACACAGACTATCAAATTCAAAGCTAAACAACATCATTAAACCACTTCAATCATTCTCATTAAGCACAAAAAGAGAGCATAATCATCAAATTAAGTTGAAGCTACATGATTAGGGAGCTTCATTACCCCTAAATTGAAGGGGTTTAGCCTCTCATATTTGTTATCATATGAACAAATGTAGCTAGCAACATGAAAGCAAAAAGAAAGAAAAATGAAAGCAAATGAAAAGAAAACTATTCTACTTGCATAAAAGTAAATCTACACTACTAGCATGAAAGGAAATGAACATGTAAGTAAAAGGAAACACTAATTAACATTGCATAAAAAGAAAAGAAAATTACATAAAATAAAAATGGCTAAGTAGCCATGAAAAGAGAAAGAGAGCTTTCTTTTATTTTGAGCCTAAACTAATGAGAAGAGAGACTAAGAGAAGAGGTAAAGGGGCTTACATGGAACATAAGGGGTATATATACAAGTTTTAAAACCCTAATTTACTTTTTGGGGAATGCCCAAAATGCCCCTTAGGAAGTGTGGAGGCCAAGTAATCATTAACATATCTTAATCCCTCATTAAGTGTACATGAAACCATTAACTCCATAAGCATGTGCATTAGCCTTTAATTTGTACATTAAGGTAGGTGGGTAGGTGGGGTCCTCCATGATCTTCACTTTGAATTATTTCCATCTTCATTCCTTTATATCCATTTTGTGCATGCATGTTTCTTAATGAACCCACTAATATGAGAAGCTAAATTCCTACAAAATATTATAGAAATTTCCAATTAAATTCTCTCAAATTAATATACGCGCACAAATGGCCATTTTTCCCTTATATGAAGATGAATATGTGAAAATTTGGAATTAATATGAATTTTGGTTAAAACAAGTTAAAATACCCAATATGATCATTTATTTAATTTAAATAGAATAAATATGGTGGTAAAAATATGCACATTTACGTGCACATCAAATACCCCCACACTTGTCTTTTTATTCGTCCTCGAATAAAGGGAAACTAAGGTAAATCCGTTTTCGTAGGAAGCACGATTGCATTGAGCATATGCAACAAGCCGTTAAACCTCTGCGTGTCCCCAGTAGGACGAGTGTTGTCTCGTGAGGGTTTTCAGCGGATACTACCCACAAAATCCAAATGCAGGATGAAAATATTTACAAAATGCCAGAATTATTTACAAAGAGATGAATGCAAGGTTTTGAAAATATTTACAAATGAAGGATTTATTTTTAAATTGACACCAATAAGTTAAATATAGGTTTTGGTCATTATCTTGGAATTTAAATTATTTACTTGTCAATATTTCCAATAAAAACGAAGTTGTCATAACAAATAGACTATAGTTTAACTCGTTGTTTTGGTTAATAACACATTATAACTATGAAATGGATCCTTAATGATTATCAAAATTTATCAAAGTGGTATTTTCATTTCTTTTCAATAACAAATCAAATCAACTAAGTAAAAGTAATGCTAGGATTTCAATTGCTTGCTCTCTCATTATTTTCAAGAAAAATTACACACCTAGCTCAGGTAAACTGAGGCCAGATATACCACTCATGCACTGCCTTTCGGGCTTATGTGAGGGGAGTACAGAGCATGGAGAGTGCACACACTTCCGTGTATACACCTATCGACCGTATGTGGTTTTTATTGTGTTTGTTTTTTTACATGTGTTCCATACATGCATAACCGTGAGGACTTTTAAATGAGTATGAAAGCACATAATCAAAGATTTCAAGTAATTCACCCATGCATAACCGTGAGGACTTTTAAATGAGAGTGAATACTTGGATATTATTATTTTATATTTTTATATTTTTTTTAAAAGAGAGAGCGAGAGAAAGATTTTTGCAAAATCATCTTAGCACCATTTAACTTAGAAGGCAAAAAAAATGTTATATCATTTACTTTAAATCAACCATTTTCTAAAACAAAGATTTTCAATTAGGATGTACTTCATAATTAACACGTATGAATCTTCCTATATACTAGTTAAACCATTATTATTTGTAATCAAACTTCATTTTTATTTTGTTAAGACAAATAAATTTTCTTCAATTTCAATTTAATAAACCAAAACCATATATTTATCTTAGTGTTTCTTTTAAAAATAAGTCAAAATAAAATTTGTTTTTATGATTTTTTTTTAATTTTAAAGCAAAAATAAACCATGAAAAGTAAAAAAAATTGAAGATGAGTCTCCCCCCACACTTGATTTTGACTGTGTCCCCACAGTCAACCCAAGTGGACGGAGAAAAATAAAATAAAAATCCAATATTTACATGAAAGATTATTATTTACAAGAGATGAGAAAGTATACAGTCAAAAAGTAAATGAAACGGTCTTCTAAAGACCGATTCATTTGTCTCGTCAAATGTGTGAGACATAGCTTAAGCACGAAAAACCAAACCGTAAAAGATTTCGAAGTTGAATGTTGATTTGGAAAAACGAATGTCGTTTTATTGAAAATTGAGTGACTTGTTTTGTTTTCGATGATTTTTAGGGTTGATAAAATAATTGATTGAAATTCAATTTTATTTTCACCAAATTGAAGTTCAAACTTATCATCGAAAACTTCTTCAAAATTATCGATTTCAAAATCAAAATGGTGATTGAAATTTTCCCTTTCAGAATTTAACAACTCGTTTTCAAAAAGTCCATAAAACTCATGTTCGTTAAATTCGACTTACTTTGTTGGATTATCAACAACTTCATCGTGTAAATGGAGTTTAAAATTCAAAGTTGTCGTATTCAAGTTTTCAGAAAAAGGAAGATCGAAGTTTAAATCGAATTTCGCACCCTCAAAAGAATTGAAATCCAACTTAATTACCGTATTTTCAACAACTTGATTAAGATCGTCATTATCAATTTCAAAAGTTGTTATTTGAAAATCATCGATTTGGGTAAAAGATGGATTATCGTTTGACTCGTCATACATTGAAATTTGATTTTGTTTCTCACGAAAATTTTCCAATGTTTTAATCAACAAATTCGTGTGATCATCATAAATTTCATTCATTTGCTCAACAAAGTCAAATTGTAATTATTAATTTGAAAATTTTTGATTTGGACTTGTTGAGAACAAGAATTGTCAATTTCGATAAACGGTAGATTATTATTTGATTCTTCATGGGTTGAGATTTGATTATGATTTTCACGAAAACTTTTGCATTTTTCAAGTAATAAATCCCCGTAATCTTTTTCCATTTGGTCAAAAAAATCAAATTCATGATTATTAATTTGAAAATTTTCATTTTGAATTTGAATTTGTTGATATCCAAAGTTTTCAGTCATACCGTTATTGAAACTATTCCCATTGCCAAAATTATTTGAAAATTGGTTCACATTTTCGTCTTGATTTTGAAATTCATTTTGAAACTCGAAATTGAATTGGCATGGGTTACACTCGAAATCATTAGATTTTTGAAGTGAATTCAAATTTTGATTATTTTGAAAACTTTGATTCGAGTTATAGCACAAATATGAATTGCACAACTTATTTATCTCTTGATTTTGTTGCGTAGAGAGTTCAAGTAACGAGGAAATGCTATTTTCATGAGTTGAGGATTGACCATTATTTTGGAAATTTTGCGGTTCGAAATTCGAATTGTCTAAACAAAAGTTGTTGTTAAAATATCCATACGAATTTGAAGTGAACTCATATGGATTATATTGATTTTCACAACTAAATTCAAGTGAGTAAGAAAAAGGAAACTCGGACATTTTCAAGATTTTTTTTTGGATTTTTTAATAAAGAAATATATTTACAAATAGAATTTATTTTTCAAAATGGAAAATTGATTTTTGTTTAGTTTTTGGATTTTCAATTTTTTTTGGCTTTTGAAAAGATTTTATATATATTTTTTTTGGATTTTTGAAATTTCAAAGTAAAAGGATTTAAAACATTCAAAGAAAAATAAAAGGAATATTTACAATTTTTTTAGTTTTGGATTTTCGAATTTTTTTTTAAAAAAAAATATGCATGAACTAATGCAACTAAATGAATTCAAGGTTAATTTCAAATTATTTATCCTAAGTTAACCCAAAATTGTATAATCACACTTTTTCTTAATTCAACAAGATAGTTCTCAGCCAGGTAACGGGCAGGGGTTATCGGTGCACCACGAATCACCGTAGCAATGCAGCCGAAGGTTTAAGTACCTTCAGAGGAACAATTCAGTATAATATTTACGACTCACCGTAATATTTATAACTGATTATTGCTCTGCCGTAGCCTAGACACCAAGAAATTAAATTGTTCAAAGAAGACAAATTGTCAATTTACAATTTAGTGTTATTGTTATTATCAATCAAAATTCTAAGATGAAATGCAAAACAGAAATTAAACGTGTATTAACAATGCAATTACGAATGGATTTTTTTTTTTTTTTGAAATTTTTTTTTTCAAATGAAATGTAAATTCAAGCTACCAATAATGCAAACTGAATAAAACAATATGAAAGGGTGCACATTTTTTATAAGCAAGCAAATTTTTTTTTTTTTTTTATTTCTTCCTCATTTACATATTTCATTTGTTTGTAATTTTTCTCCTCTCTGTGTTTTTGTTCCTGTTCTTGTGTATTTCTCCTCTCTGTTCCTCTGTTGTGCACATCTGTGCACATACCAGTGCAGACAGTAGCTACCCCATACATTCAACATTCTGCTCCTCAACAACCACAAAACCAAGCATTCAACCACTTCCGCTACTTCGTATTTCATTCAACAGTTCTTCTGCACAGTTATTCACTTTGATCACTGCCCCCGAAACATAATCTACTGTCAACAGCTCCACGATCATCTCACCATCTCACTTCAAAGCAAACAATACCCAGCAAACTGCTGCCCCTTGCCATCAACCATTGCCTGCTTCTCCCACACAAAACAGTCCAGACATCACAATCCTGCCTCTTCAAACATCAACTTACTACACTCCAACCTCCTACTTCGACAATACAATAGCAGCATACATCCTTCATATCACAACCTTGACTGTTAAACCCATAGCCACAACTACAAATATCCCTGACATAACTCCACTATAACTCCACTGTCAACATTCACTACTACGATTCTCACCCACCAACCATTAATCACAAACCACAGTTCAAACAGTTGTTGTCCATCCACCAACTTCTTGCTATTGTACACTGTCAACTCCTCAAACATTTCCAACTCAAAACCAAGCTATTTCAAACTCTACCAGACCATCACTTTCCCTTGCCTGCATATTTCACCACCCTGTTCGTCCACATTACATTCTTATCACCATACCACTCCTCCCATTTAAACAACAACAGCTCCACTGCCAGTTTCGACCACTTCTCCGCCTTGCCAATTTACACTACTTCACCATAATTCATCACTGCCCACTTCAAAAATACCTATACACACTTCATTTCTTGCTAGCATCACTGTGTATTACACCTCAAAAAAAAGCTACATCATCACTGCCACACCTCATGTTCAACTGCATGGCAGCAGCTTCAAGTTCAACTCCTTCCTCCACCTCACCTGCTCAAACATCCCCAAATCCAACCTATGCATTCGCAAAGCCAAAAATTACCACAACTTCACCTACAGCAATTCCTGACCAACGACCTATCTCCGACAATCAATTCCCATCGAACTCCCCGAAAACGGCGCCCAAAACTTGTTTAACGGCGGAAATTCTATGGAATTAGAAAACCGTCGAAAAATTTAGAAATAAAAATAACCGCAAGCGCACGGTGTACGAATGTAGCACGTGACGAATACGGGTCGATCCGCAGGGAATTGATGATTTTAAAAATCTGTTCCATCAAATTAAACCAAGGTTGAAGAGAATGTTAAACTAGAAAAGAAGAAAACAAGCAAAAGAAAATTAAAAATATGAGTGTTAAGACAATTTAGAGGCAATTTTCACTCTCTAGATCACATAAATCAACAAAATGAAGTTATGATCTCTCTTTTCTTGTCATTAGTGAATTAGTTGATGTGATTATCATAAGTATGGTATATTTGTGCTATTAATTAGCTTAATATAAACCATCAAACTATAACACAACCACTAATACACTTTTAAATCTCCTAAAATATGACAACAAAGTTGAAAGCAAAATCTATTTTAAGCATGGCCTATTAACTGTTAATTAGAAATATAAGCCATCAAATTTTAACTTCAACAATCACTTCTTTGCCATAATCATATGTAGATGAAGAGGCAATTTGTGTTTTGTTTGTTTAAGCATAGCCTATTTGTTATGAACAACATAGACTATCAAATTCAAAGCTAAACAACATCATTAAACCACTCCAATCATTCTCATTAAGCACAAGAAGAGAGCATAATAATCAAATTAAGTTGAAGCTACATGATTAGAGAGCTTCAATACCCTTAAATTGAAGGGGTTTAGCCTCTCATATTTGTTATCATATGAACAAATGTAGCTAGCAACATGAAAGCAAAAAGAAAGAAAAATGGAAGCGAATGAAAAGAAAACTATTCTACTTGCATAAAAGTAAATCTACACTACTAGCATGAAAGGAAATGAACATGTAAGTAAAAGGAAACACTAATTAACATTGCATAAAAAGAAAAGAAAATTACATAAAATAAAAATGGCTAAGTAGCCATGAAAAGAGAAAGAGAGCTTTCTTTTATTTTGAGCCTAAACTAATGAGAAGAGAGACTAAGAGAAGAGGTGGAGGGGCTTACATGAAACATAAGTGGTATATATACAAGTTTTAAAACCCTAATTCACTTTTTGGGGAATGCCCAAAATGCCGCTTAGGAAGTGTGGAGGCCAAGTAATCATTAACATGTCTTAATCCTCCATTAAGTGTATATGAAACCATTAACTCCATAAGCATGTGCATTAGCCTTTAATTTGTACATTAAGGTAGGTGGATAGGTGGGGTCCTCCATGATCTTCACTTTGAATTATTTCCATCTTCATTCCTTTATATCCATTTTTTGCATGCATGTTTCTTCATGAACCCACTAATATGAGAAGCTAAATTCCTACAAAATATTATAGAAATTTCCAATTAAATTCTCTCAAATTAATATACGCGCAAAAATGGCCATTTTGCCCTTATATGAAGATGAATATGTGAAAATTTGGAATTAATATGAATTTTGGTTAAAACAAGTTAAAATACCCAATATGATCATTTATTTAATTTAAATAGAATAAATATGGTGGTAAAAAAATGCACATTTACGTGCACATCGCCATTATTATTCTCAGGAACAAGATTAAAGCTAGGATTCCAAAGAAGGAAGAAAATCAAATAAATCAACATCAAATTTCATATTTATAATCTCAAAGCTAAGGTGAATAATTACTATATCAGAATTCTTTTAGTTTTCGGTTTTAAGATTAGACCCGAAATGATTTTGCAAGTATATGCCATGTTTTGATGGTTAAAATTATTTATATATATATATATATATATATATATATATATATATATATATATATTGTTGATGGATTATATATGTTCATGTTAGTTTTATGATATGTCTGACATGAAAACCCTATTTAATGACGTCCAAATACCTTGAAAATTGAAATATATGTCAGAAATGATATTTTAGAGATGGATTTTGCTTTTCATAATTTTTTGAATCAATAAGGATTTTATATTAATTTTCTAGTGTAGGAAATTATTTATTGGGTTATAAATTATTTACGGCTAAAATAATGATTATTTGGGTTTGAAAATTTTTATTTCTAGGAAAACATATTAACATAGATTTTTTGAAATTTTTCCAGACTTTTCCTTAGTGTTTGGATGAATATATATATTATTTAGGAAATGAAACTTAAATGTTTTATGTAATTAATTAAGAAGAAAGGGGAATTTTGTAAAATAAAATGATTATTTAATTTTAAAAATAGTGGCAGTACATTTTTGAAAAGTAATTATTAACCAATGAGAATTTGACAAGCAAAGGCGGGATAGTTGAAAAGATTTCCTTTTTAAGTTAAAAACAAAGAAATCGCATTTTTTCATGTTTCAACCTTTACGGCAGTAAACCTTCCGACCGAGACCTTCCAACAAGGTCGAGAGGTTCAAAGCTTTCGACGAGGTCAAACCAATGCATATGGTATCGCGCTGCTTGGTACATAATGAATTGGACAGAGTCGAAGGGTTCTAAGTCGAAGGGTCGACGGCCAAAGAGGTTAGGGTAAATTTGTTTTATAAACCAAAAGCTTTCACCTGCTTTGCTTTCGAAGAAGAGCTTTCAACTTGGCTATTTCAACCAGGTCAAATGTTTAAAGTAAGGGTTTTAAACCTTTCGGCACAATCGGAAGGTTACTATTGTTTTAACACTATTCTGTTTTGAAACCTTTTGATATAGTCGAAGGGTTACTGCCGCTTTATAAATGTTTTGCTTTGAACCTTTCGACAAAGAAAAAAGGTATACTTATTTTAAAAACTAGCCGCTTCTCCATGCTTTTGAAGGAAAGCTTTCGACTTAGGTGATTCACCCATGTTTTATAAATTGAAGTAAAAACTAAACTTTTGAAAGAGTTATTTTAAAGGATATGTCTAAAGCTTTCGAAGTAAAACTTTCGACAAAGTCAAAAGGTTGCTTCCAATGATTTCGAAAGGTTTTAGTTGAATGATATTGAAAGATTTAGTTTAATGGTTTCTAAAGGTTTTAGTTGAATTGTTTCGAAAGGTTTATTAGATGGTTTCAAATGGTTTTAGTTGAATAATTTCAAAAGGTTTTATTCAATGGATTAGAAAGGTTTAAATGGAAGGTTTTCCAAGGTTTTCTAAGGCAATGTTTTAGAGTGGTTTTAAAGAAGGATGTCCAAAGTTTTATAGCTTTCGAAAGGTTTGCTTTTCAATGGGTTTGAAAGGTTTGGAGAATGGTTTCAAAAGGTTTGATGTATGATTTCAAAAGGTTTGAAGAATGGTTTTGGAATGTTTGATATTGGTTTTGAAAGAGATGATTTCAAAGGTTTAGAAAGAGGTTATTTCAAATGGTTAAATGTTTTCATCAACTAAATTTTGAGTAGAGATTATATACATATGACATGGTTATATGATTTTGAGTAAAGGATAAAGATTAAATACTTTTCCTTGTTTAAGTTTGATTTAAAGGTTTTAGATCATTTAAATGTTTTCAAGGAAAATTATGGGAGGGGATCCTTGAGTGAAAATGACTCGGATATTAGAAAACTAGATGAGACTAGTATGGGGTCGCGCTCTATACATTTGCTATTAGCTCCAGCTAATTGTTGTCTAAAATTCTAGTGTGTCGGACTTTATCACAGGTAGACTTAAATTATGGTTACACACCAAAAGAAATATATGTTTGTATACATATAGGTTATTGGTGAGCTCGAAAAACCATTAGGATCGGGAAGTCCTGGGAGATGATTAAGTTAGGGACTGACCGTCCAAAAGTGAAGTATTTAATAGATTGTTAAGGACAGACCGTCCAAATGAGAAATGTTTAACAGATAGTTAAGGCTAGATAATGTAGAAGAAGAAAATCTAACGGGTGTTAGATTAATTTTGATTATATTGTCGATAGGCCTGAGTCAGTCAAAGGTTAAAAGTTATCCAAACAAAACTTGTGTGTTTGAAGAGATAGTTCATTATTACCTAATATTTATGTATGTTTACATAATGATTGCTTTACAGTATTTTGCCATTATGGGTGCAAGAGCATGGTATATGGTTTTATAAAAGGTTTTGCAAAGATATGTTTTAAAAGGATGTTTGTGAGGGAAAACCCATTCAGCTAAGCGGCGTGGTCTCACTTAACATAATTATTCTGGGATGTATAATATTATACAGCCCATGCTTTATGTCTGACTCGAAGTTTATGTTTTCCCCTTAAATTCTTGGATGATCAAAATTAATTTGAGTATTCTAAGGGGTTAAGGACTTTTCAGGTTTTGTAGGATGACGAATAAAGCTACCGAAGGCATGCAGGAGGAAAACTGATAGCTATTCAGGAGTTGCAGCTTTATGTTTTGTTGTATTTATGTTGTGTTTATATTAAGTCTACTATGACTCTATAGCTCTGATCATTCAAGGGGGTATCTTCATATATCACTCTTAGCGTATTTTGTATTAAGTATATTTTATCTGTGCTTGGGAACGTGTTGGGTAAGTACTAAGAATATGGAACATATGTTTTAAATACAATGAAGAAAAGTTGTTTTGAAATCTATGTTTTGTTTCATATTCAAGTGCTTCTGATATAATAGATACCATTTACCTAGTCATATTTAGTAGTCGAAAGCTAATACTATAGATGACTGCATCATTTGTAGCGCTTAGTTTTGGCCTCTAGATAGGGATGTTATAGCTTGGTATCAGAGCATAGTTTATGAAATACTTCAACTAAAAATGGCGTTTGAAAACATAATCCTTAGAAATTAGAGTTAAGATTGGGGTATGAGATAACGTTATAATAATATACATGTATTTACTATATATATAAGTATACGCTATCTCTCTAGACTCCTATCATAATTAGGCTATTCATCTATATCTCACGAGGTTTAAATATAGTTATGGAGGGAGGAAGAAGTATAGTAAATCTTGAAGGAGATAGCAAATCTTGAAGGAGATAGCACCGCCACTAATGAAATGCTCGACCAAATATTAGGAGAGGTCTTAGTCAGGCACAAGCTGAAACTGTTGGTGCAGGAGTTCCCCAGATGGACATGGGATCAATGTATCAGTTCTTTGTAAACATGATGCAAGCCGGAGTAGCAGCCGAGGTTGTCAAAGGTAATGATGCAAGCCGGAATAGCAGTCGGGGTTGTCGAAGGTAATGCTGCGGGAGGTGGAGCTCAGGAAGTTTCGATGGTCAATTAGTATGCTAATTTGAGTACGGATTACATCAGGCTTGAAGGGAAGCTGTTTATTGGTACTGAAAGTGCAATTGAGGTGGAAAATTAGCTAATGCATTGCAAGAGAATTTTTGCTGAATTAGGATTGAATGATGCATAGAAGAGCAGATTGGCTTTGAGGCAGCTGTAGGGAGCTGCTCTATTCTGGTGGAATACTGTTGCAGCTAGAGTTGATGAGAAAATCATAACTTGGAAGGAGTTTAGGAGAAGGTTTTTAGAAAGATTTATGTCTGTAATGGCGCAGTCAGCGTTGGTGAGGAAGTTTGCAGAGTTGGAACAAGCAGATATGTCCATCTTGGAGTATGCGAGGAAGTTTTGAGGAGTTAGCCCGATACACGTATGATTTGGTAGACACCGTGATCAGGAGAAATGATAAGTTTATAAGAGGCATAAGGTCAGAGTTGATAGGTGCCACTTTGCCGCGTTTGAGATATTCTAGTGATGTAGTGGTTGAAATGGCATTAAGGTAAGAAGAGGTGTATGCTTGCTTGAGGAAGAAGATGAAGGAGTCCCAGATGGGACAGGGCCAGAAAAGGAAGTTTTTCCAGAAAAAGAATGCTCAAAAAGTGGGAGCATAGAAGAAAGGAAAGGCTAAAGTGATTTTCTAAAAATAAGACAAGAAGGGACATTATGCTAAAGAGTGTCGAAGCGGTAAAGGACGAGGAAAAGAAACTGTTGGAAAGAAGAATGTTATATGTTTTAATTATGATCAGATCGGTCATTATAAGAACAAATGCTCTGAGCCTGCTAGAGAAGGAAAAGGACAGATGTATTCATTAGAGCCTGCAATTCCAAGGTAGATTGGGTAGGAAAAAGGGAAGGCTATTTTGGAAGGTTTGCTGTAGATTCCCGGTATGTCTGCTCGCATTCTATTTGATACTAGAGCATCTCATTCTTTTATTTCTCGACGTTTGGTAAATAGGCTTAACTTAGAACCCTCATACTTAGTTACTTCCTTAGGGGGTTGCAAATCCGGTTGGAGGGTATGCAACACAAGGGATGAGATGTGACCATTTAGAGTTTGATTTGCTAGGCCATACTTCTGATTGTTGTTTGCATGTGTTTGAATTTGTGTGATTTAGGATTATCCTTGGGATGGATTTGTTAAGTAAATTGATACTAGGATATTTTGTCTTGATAGGAAAATATCACTTAATCACCTGGATTGTAGTGATCGATTAGTTTATACCATAGAGAACCCTAGTTGTGAAGTGAATGCTTTATTAGGTATCATGGAGTTGGAGGATGAGTTTCATCGAGTGTTTATAGTTAGAGAATTTGCTGATGTATTTGAGCCGGTAGTTGGACTGCCACTGAAACAAGCCATAGAGTTTTGGATTAATTTGGTGCCTGGAGCAGAGTCGGAAAGTAGGCCGCCGAGCAGGATGACACCCATTGAGATGAGAGAGTTGAAGGTGTAGTTGGTGGATTTGGAAGGCAAGATTTTTATCCAACAAAGCAGTTCACCATGGGGGGATGCCGAAAGTCGGACGGATCGTTGAGGCTATGTATAGATTATCGTAAGTTAAATGAGAAGACAATAAATAATCGATATCCATAGCCGAGATTTGATGATTTGTTCGATCAGTTAAGTGGACCGAAGGTATTCTCTAAGCTGGATTTGGCGATGGGATTTCACCAGCTTAGAGTGGCAGAGGATAGAATTCCTTTGACGACCTTTAGGATAAGGTATGGATCATACGAATGGTTAGTTATGCCGTTCGGACTAACTAATGCGCCGACATTCTTTGTGGATCTAATGAATAGAATTTTCCAAGAGCACTTGGATAGATTTATGTTGGTCTTCAGAGATGACATTTTAATATATTATAAGGATGAGAAGGAGCATGAGGTTCATCTTAGAGTTGTGCTTGAAACGTTGAGGGAGCATTAGTTGAAGGCTAAGTTTTCAAAGTTCCATTTTCGGAAGAAGGAATTGAAGTTCCTTGGTCATGTCATATCGGTGAAAGGATTGTCTATAGATCCGACTAATATTGAGGTAGTGAATAATTGGAAAGGCCCAAGACGGTGACTGAGATTAAGAGCTTTCTTCAATTGGCTGTGTATTATCCAAGGTTTATAAAAGATTTTTCAAGGATAGCTGCACCAATGACTAAGCTTACACGAAAAGATGTGAAGTTCGTATGGACTGATAAGTGTGAGGAAGAATTCCAGAGCTTGAAAACTTATTGACCCATGCACCAATGCTAGTGGTTTCGAAGGGGAATCTAGATTTGGTTGTTTATATTAATGCGTGTGGAACTGAATTGGGTGCTATATTGATGCAAAGAGGTAAAGTGATTTCTTATGCTTCTAGACATCTCACACCACGTGAAGTTATGTATCCTTTGCATGATTTAGAATTAGCTGCCATTATATTTTCTTGAAGGTGTGGAGATCACATTATCTTTTAGGAGAGTAATTAATGCTTTATACTGATCATAAGTCGTTGAAGTACTAGTTCTCTCAGAAGGAGCTAAACATGAGAAATCAGAGATGGTTGGAGTTTCCTGCTTATGATTTTGGAATTAAGTACATGTCTGAAGAAGGAAACAAGGTGGCGGATGCACTCAGCTAGAAACATCAGAACGCGGTATTGGCCATGATTGCTGAGTGGAAAGATTTAGAAGAATTTAGAAGCATTATCATCTTGTAGTGTACAGTTTAGATTCGAGGCAGGTTTAAGTGCAGGAAGTGCTATGTTGTCTTGTTTATAAGTTTGACTGGTAATGATTGAGAAGATAGATTCTAAACAGGAGGAGAATCCAGTTTTGGCTGAACGGGTCAGAAGGTTGAGGGAAGGAATGGAGAGCGATGAACTAAAGGATTTCTGTCTTGATCAAAATGGGTGGCTGAGGAAGAAAGGAAGGTTGTGTGTTCTTAATGTAGGAGACATGAGGAAGGAAGTTTTGGATGAGTGTCATCGTTCGAAGTTCACTATCCATCCAAGAGGAACAAAGATGTATCAGGATATGAAGAGAAGTTTCTTCTGGGAAGGTATGAAATGTGACATTGGTTTGTGTGTTAAGCAGTGCTTGAATTGCAAACAGGCAAAGGCTGAACACCAGAAGCTTAGTGGATTGCTTTAACCGTTAGAAGTTCCGTTGTGGGAATGGGATTCCATCTCTATTGATTTTCTTGATGGGTTTTCAAGGTCTAGTAGAGGAAATGAAAGCATATAGGTCATAGTAGATAGATTGACTAAGAGTGCCCATTTCATTTTGATAAAGGCAACTAGGATGACACCTATATTGGTGAGGTTATTTATGTAGACTGCACAGGATTCCTAGTAGTATAATCAGTGACAGAAATTCTTTGTTTACTAGTGAGTTCTGAAAAAGTCTACATGAAGCATTAGGTACCAAGCTCAACATTAGTACCACTTACCATGCACAGACTGATGGACAAACGGAAAGAGTTAACAAAGACTTGGAGGATTTGTTAAGAGCTTATGTATTGGATTTCAAGGGATCATGGGAGTACCATTTTCATCTAGTCAAGTTCTCGTATAACAATAGTCATTAGACTAGTACTGGGATGGCACTATTTGAAGCTTTGTATGGAAGACCATGCAACTCTCTCGTATGTTAGTTAGAGACTGGGGATAGATTGGTTCTTGGTTTGGATTTGGTGAAGGAAGCTGTAGAGAAGATTGAGTTGATTCGAACTAGAATGAAGGAAGCTCGGTCTAGGCAGAATAGTTACGCTGATAGAAGTAAGGACTTCAAATTTTACGACGGAGACTATGTGTTTACTAAGGTTTCACCGATGAAGAGTGTGATTAGATTTGAAAAGTCAGGGAAGTTCGCACCTAGATTCGTTGGACCTCTCCGTATTGTTGAAAGAATCAAGAAACTCGCTTATAGGGTAGAGTTACCAAGTAATTTAGCTGGAATCCATAATGTTTTCCATGTTTCTCATCTTAGAAAATATGTTAGAGACCTGGAGACTACCATAGCACCTATAGTGTTAGAGGAATTAGTAGTAGGACCGGATTTTACATAGTTAGAAAGCCTATTTAGATTGTGGCTAGAGATGATTAAAAGTTGAGGAACAAGACAGTCAAGTTAGTAAAGGTTCAGTGGAGTGACGATGCTAGAGACTTTACTTGGAAGACTGAGAGCAGATTTAGGGATGTTTATCCTGATTTGTTTGATGGTATGTTTTACCTTTTATTGTTTTGTTGCGTACCTTATCGTAATTTCGAGGACAAAATTCTTTAAGGTGGGGAGTCACCCCGTATTTTTATAACATTATTTGGATTAATTAATTAGGTAAACTAAATAAAAGAATGTGAAGATTAAAAGGTTAAGGTTTGATCAACAAAGGGTAGTCGTGCCATGTTAATGTGTTAATTAAAATGAAATAACCTAAGTTAATGTGTTAGGATATGAGATGGGCAATATGGTAAATAGGTGTAGCTCCTAAACCCTTAGGAATGTAACACACGTTCATTTTCATTTTACCCAAACTAAAATTTCCTAAGGTCGGCCACCATTATTATTCTCAAGAAGAAGATTAAAGCTAGGATTCAAAAGAAGGAAGAAAATCAACTAAATCAATATCAAATCTCATATCTATAATCTCAAAGCTAAGGTGAATAATTACTACATCACAATTGCCTTTAGTTTTCGGTTTAAGACTAGACCTGAAATGATTTTGCAAGTATATGCCATGCTTTGATGGTTAAAATTATACACACATATATTGTTGATGGATTATATATGTTCATGTCAGTTTTATGATATGTTTGACATGGAAACCCTATTTAATGACATCCAAATGTCTTGAAATTTTAAATATAAGTCAGAATGATATTCTAGAGATGAGTTTCTATTTTCATAATTTTCTGAATTAACATGGATTTTATATTAATTTTCTAGTAAAGGAAATTATTTATTGGATTATAAATTATTTACGGCTAAAATAATTATTATTTGGATTTGAAATTTTTATATGTTGGAAAACATATTAAAATAGATTTTTTGGAATTTTTCCAGATTTATCCTAAGTGTCTTGATGGTATATAAAATTATTTAAAGTATGAGACTTAAATGTTTTATATATTTAATTAAGGACAAAGGGGCATTTTGTAAAATAAAATGATTATTTAATTTTGAAAATAGTGGAATCACGTTTCTGGAAAGTAATTATTAACCAATGAGAATTTGACAAACAAATTCAGGTTAATTGAAAAGATTTCCTTTTTAAGTTAAAAACAAAGAAGTCATATATATTTTTAATGTTTCTGCCTTTACAGCAGTAAACCTTCCGACCCTGACCTTCCGACATGGTCGAGAGGTTCGAAGTATTTGACAAGGTCAAACCAATGTATATGGTATCAAGCTACTTGGTACGTAATGAATCGGACATAGTCGAAGGGTTCTAAGTCGAAGGGTTGACGGCCAAAGAGATTGGGGTAAGTTTGTTTTATAAACCAAAAGCTTTCACCTGCTTTGCTTTCGAATAAGAGCTTTCAACTTGGTTGCTTTCGACCAGGTCAAATATTTAAAGTAAGGGTTTTAAACCTTTCGACACAGTTGAAAGGTTACTGTTGTTTTAACACTATTCTATTTTGAAACCTTTCGACATAGTTGAAGGGTTACTGCCGCTTTATAAATGTTTTGTTTTGAACCTTTTGACAAAGACGAAAGGTTCACTTGTTTTAAAAACTAGCCACTTCTCTATGCTTTCGAAAGGAAGCTTTCGACTTAGGTGATTCACCCATGTTTTATAAATTGAAGTGAAACTCAAAGCTTTTGAAAGAATTGTTTTAAAGGATATGTTAAAAGCTTCCGAAGCAGAACTTTTGACAAAGTCGAAAGCTTACTTCCAATGATTTCGAAAGGTTTCAGTTGAATGATTTCGAAGGTTTTAGTTGAATGGTTTCGAAAGTTTATTGAATGGTTTCGAAAGGTTTTAGTTGAATGGTTTTGAAATTTTTTAATTGAATGGTTTTGAAAGGTTTATTGAATGGTTTCGGAAGGTTTTAGTTGAATAGTTTCGAAAGGTTTTAGTTGAATGCTTTCGAAAGGTTTAATTCAATGGATTCAAAAGGTTTAAATGGAAGGTTTCCCAAGGTTTTCTAAGGCAATGATTTAAAGTGGGTTTAAAGAAGGATGTCCAAAGTTTTATAGCTTTCGAAAGGTTCGCTTTTCAATGGGTTCGAAAGGTTTGGAGAATGGTTTCGAAAGGTTTGATGTATGATTTCGAAAGGTTTGAGGATTGATTTCAGAAGGTTTGATATTGGTTCTGAAAGAAATGATTTCAAAAGTTTAGAAAGAGGTTCTTTCAAATGGTTAAATGTTTTCATCAACTATATTTTGAGTAAAGAATACATACATACATATATATATATATATGACATGGTGATATGATTTTAAGTAAAATATAAATATTATATATTTTTCCTTGTTTAAGTTTGATTTAAAGGTTTTAAATCATTTTGAAAATATTTTCAAGCAAAATTATGGGAGAGGATCCTTAAGTGAAAATGACTCAGATATTAGAAAACCAGGTGGGACTAGTATGGGGTCATGCCTTATACATTAGCTAATAGCCCCAGCTGATTATTGTCCAAGACTCCAATGTGTAGGACTTTATCACAGGTAGATTAACATTATGGTTACACACCGAAAGGAATATATATTTGTATACAGATAGGTTATTGGTGAACCTAAAAAACCATTAAGTTCAGGAAGAACTAGGAGATGATTATGTTAGGGAAAGACTGTCCTGAAGCAAAGTATTTAATAGATAGTGAGGACTGACCGTCCAGATGGGAAATGTTTAACAGATGGTTAAGGATAGATAATCCAGAAGAAGAAAATCTAACAGATGTTAGGTAAATTTTGATATATTGTCTAGTAGGCTCGAGTCAGCCAAAGGTTAAAAGTTATCTAAACAAAACTTGTGTGTTTGAACAGATAGTTCGTTATTACCTGATATATATATATATATATATATATATATATATATATTTACATGATTTCTTTACAGTATTTAACCATTATGGGTGCCCGAGCACAGAATATGGTTTTATGAAAGATTTTGCAAAGATATGTTTTAAAAGGATTTTAGTGAGGGGAAACCCTTCCGCTAAGCGGCGTGGTCTCACTTAACATAATTATTCTGGGATGTATAATATTATTCACACTAGGCTTTATATCTAACTCGAAGTATATGTTCTCTCCTTAAACTCTCGGGTGCTCAAAATTATTTAAGTAGGCTGAGGCGTTAAGATTTTTTCAGGTTTAGTATGATGACAAATAAAGCTACCGGTGGCACGTAGGAGGCAAACGGATAGCTATTTAGGAGTTACAACTTTATGTTTTGTTGTATTTCTGTTGTGTTTGTATTAAGTCTACTATAACTATATAACTCTGATCATCCAAGAGGGTATCTTCATTTACCACTCTTTGCGTATTTTGTATTAAGTATATTTTATCCGTGCCTGGGAACGTGTTGGGATTATGTATTAAGAATATGGAACATCTGTTTTAAATGCAATGAAGAAAAGTTGTTTTGAAATCTGTATTTTGTTTCATATTCAATTGCTTCTGATATTATAGATACCATTACATAGTCGTATTTAGTCTTTGGAAGCTAATACTATAGATGATTGTAGCGCTTAGTTCTGGGCCTCTAGATAGGGGATGTTACAGGTCCCATGCGAACCGGTATTCCTGGAATTATCCCACCCACTTCTAGTTCTTCGAGGCCTTGCATATCCTCTTCCCAAGGATTTTTGAAATCTTCAAAGCCTTCTTCTTCTTCTGCTATATCTTCATCGTTGCTCTCCACTTCATTCCAGTTTATGTATGAACCGGATGATCCTTCCTGCCACACAACATCCACTTTGGAGTAATTTCCTCATATGGTTCTATAAGGTAAACAACATTCATTAGATATAAGCAATACGTAATTTTATAAATCTAACGTATTCTTAGGTGGAGAGATTTACTAGTTGCTGGGTATTATTTTTCTCAAACCAAGGTTTGGTCAATACTCGAAAAATGACTCGAGATCTATTTTTAAAGATAGCTTATAAAATTCTTTTATATGACAAAAATGTTTTATCCTTCCAAAAATTCTACGAAAATTTATCAAATTTTTGTTTTTCTTGCTTATAAAATTTTTAAATCTTTTCTTAAAAATATAGTTTAGGTAAAATAATTTCATGTACAAATTTTCAAAACCAAAATCATTTGTATATAATATTATCAAATTCGCACTCATGTATACTCAAACTCATTGTAGGGTGTTTCTAACCCTATCTCTAATTAGTTATTTATCCTAGGGCATTACAAACCCTATTTCTAATGAGACTTTACCCAACCAAAGCTAAGGTTCTCGCTTAACCTTACGCTTTGATACTAAAATGTGACGGCCTGGCCTTCAGCCCCTGGTAGTGGGTACAACTACCGTGGCTCACACAGGTACCTCGCCATTTGCTTTTACAGCCAGCCTCTTGAGTGCACTAACCTTTTCATACGTAGGGACATGTGGGGTTAAGAGTCATCCGCTCACCATCAAATAAGAAGCGAGAATCCCCTATCATACAACACAAAGCAAGCAAATCCGATCTCGGTTCCTTTGAACTAATCGTCGATAAAAAGAAGTTTTGTGAATGGAGAATCATTCTTTAATTGATTAATTTTTTTTATCAAAATATCTTTTAGAGATATATATTTCTAAAACATTCTTTTCGGTATATATGGAATCAGTAAACCCCTCTTATCAAATCCTTTAATTACTTTAAACCTTTTTAAATGAGGAATAATTTGAAATCATTTCATTTTTCAGTTTAGAAAATATTTCCAGATCATTTCTTTTAAATCTTAACATAATTTCTTAATTCAAAGCTCAAAATTTTGATTGAGTTAAAGCCATGTTATCTAGGATGTTAATCCAAAACTAGTAAATATTGAGTGAGCATAATCTATAGAAATCATCTAATTCTACTCAATATCAATTCTCATATTCAACAAGTACTGTAGGTGGAATAACGGCAAAATCACCTTTTAAATTCCACAAATAGTACAAGTTCCCTCTTCGGGATTTAACATCGAGTACAAGAAGATTATCTCCATATGATCCAAGTTATTTATATTTGAGGGAAAATCATATCTTTTCTACTTTAGAAAACTTTGATCTGAGTAAATCAAATTTACCATCTCCACCGTAGGGCCAGTCCGGATAGCCAGTGAGAGCAGGAAACTAGTTTTCCAAACCTAAGCCTAGACACTACCTCTCTAACACCCATAAGACGGTCAAGTTATTTGATCGACTCTAAAGCATTTAGTATTTAACTGTTCCATAAATCCTTCATATCCCCTTTAAAATACTTTGTTAATCATTTGAAAACATATACAAAATATTTGGTAAAGAACAATTGTGTCTAAAACTATTTTTCAAAAGTTATAGAAAAGTGTTATAGAAAAGTGCTACAGGAAGTGCTTTTTAAGCTATATTAATCAAAACGACTTTTTATCATTTGAAAATTCATTTTTATAATTCAAATCAGTTTTAAAAAAATTTAAAACATTTTTAGAATTTATTTCATATTTTTAAAAGTTTAAAATATCATTTTCAAAGAAATCATTTTTAAACATTCATATTAAACAATCATCATCAACAATCATAATCAAATGTATATAACATCCAATAACATATAATAATATGGTTTAAGAGTTTCTCCCCTTCATTTCTCCCATGGGCTAGCCTAAAATCGGCTACAGCTCCGGAACGATCGAACCAAAGTTAATGAAATCAAGCTTGAGACCCTTAGTAAGGCACGGCTTTACGTTGTAGGTCTGGAGCTCACGGCCTTGGTGAATTGAGGAGGTGGCTGTGTGTTTAGGAAGATGAATAGAGGAGTTTAGAGCTTGTCTTGAAGTGGATCGATAATTTATATGTATTATACGATTTTATTTTTCTTTTGCTAAATATTTTTCCATTATTTTGTTAAGCATAGAAGCCATGAAAAGAAGCTTGAAGTGAAGAAAAAGATGATAAGAATATGGTAAAAAATATGAGAGAGTGGATGGGTATTTATAGGAGAAAATTTGGAGAAAATATCAAATGGTAAAATTACCATTGCCCTCAACTGTAACAACCCGCCAATCCGCACAATTCAAGCTGACAATAAACCACACATGTCCAACCCAAATTGAATGAAAAAATGGATAGTTATGGGAAAGAAATCTAAAGGAAGAAGAAAAGAGAAGAAGAGAATGAAAACTAAAACAAAACATAGAATTTCACAATCGCAGCGGAACAATATATAATATAATATTAATGATCTTTACAAAGAGAAACTGTTATATACATACATCCATTAGAGTACATCAACAAATCGTAATCATCAGCCTAGACGTTATAATAACACGCCCTCACAAATGCCGATGATTTCAATAACAAAGCAGCGGAAATAAACACTTATGTGAATACGAATCGAAGACCTCTAACTTGTCTCCTGAGCTCCAATGCATCCAAAGCAATCTGTAAATATGCTTGGTCTGGTCCGAGCATTATAATAAAAATAACACCCGAGTCAGTCTAGAAAACCAGCGTGAGAAGACACACCCAACTGGATTTTAAAGTTATAGGAAACCTTTGAAAACCAATAGTAACTCGTAAGACCACGCTGCACATAAACACCGACGAGTTTTTACCTTACGATAACCAAACCATTTTATAGAGAATCCTTTGATATTATAATAATGTCTAGAATACAATACTTACTAATCATAGACGAAATTGTTGCATTATTAAATTCCATCATATGAGGTTCTACAATCAAAACCATAAAGGCACGTATTGGAGATTGGATTCCATGCTATGACAAGGTAAAGAACTACCTTACGAAGGTACATCTCTAGATAAATGCACCGAGGTCTAATAAGTACATCTTGCACCCCTACCACACAAGATTGGCCTACCACTTGACTAGTAGTATCGAATATGATCACCCAACTTTGGGCCCCGAAGCATACATGAATAGATTGTAACCGATCTAGATTTGGAATGACCATACCCTAATGGGAGCGACAAATTTGGCCCTACTGCATGCCCGATTTTTGTCGCTTGCTGGTTGATGAGGTTCGAGGCTATGTTTTACCTTTTTATAGCACTTCCTACTTGGAATGCTAACACTACCCTCCAATCAATAATGCAACATCAGCATTCATCGATACAAGTTCATTTTGGGACTGAACGAAACACTTAAGAACTATGTCTTCGATTCCATTATCTTCAAGATATCTTCACTTTGAAATGCATTCGTTTGGATCGAAGTGGTTTTCAGATAACATACCCGATCCCGGTCTCTTCGAAACAACATTCGATAATTTCTGGTAGACTCAATCCCGTTTCTTTAGGAAATAAACATTCAAAGATAAGAGTGGAGATCACCTCCTAACCGTTAGTGGATGGGTTTTCTTATCATTGTCCTTGGAAAACAACGAGATTTATATGCATAGTATAGCATCATCAGAGATGACTGTGCCATATAACTCACGTGGTTTCCCTAGATATTTTTGAAGTTATGTTTTGGTCCAATTTCGATAGTCGGTTATTTAGCTATTGAATAAACAAACATTCAATCAGGGATTTAATTCCATAGGCAAAACAAACATTGGTTAAGTATCAAGTAACACTAAGCCTTTTTAACAAATCCTTCGATTTGCTCAAATCACTTTGTAAATATTTGTACCACCATTATAAATTCATAAAAACATTTATAAAACTCGTTTTATAAATCTATAAACCCACTTCAAAGATTCTTTATCAATATCCAAAACCATTTATAAAACTCTTTTATCTTTTAACCAATCTTCGTTTTCGATTTCCATGACATATTATATTATTTCTCTTATAATCCACATATATTCATAAAATCCTATTTATAAATTTCTAAAACATTCAAAATAAAATTCTAATCTTTAACGTAAAACATTATTATATAATACTATACAACATAAGTAAATAAAAATTAACTTTAAAACATCTTTAAATAATAATTAACAAATTCCAAATATCTTGAATAAAATAATAATAATTTGTCTTATTTTTCTTATAAATACTAATAATTAATTTCCAGAACTTTACTGATAAATAATTATAATTAATTTCAAACCTTATTAATAATTTAATTGATAAATTTTCAAAATATTAAAATATCAGTAAACTACTTTAAAACAATATTAATATAAATAAACAACTTTTGAAACATGATTATATTTCCCTGATAAAATCCATACTTAACATTCCACATAACCGTTTCCATATTTATAAAGCTATATTTATAAATCTCTTCTATTTTGTGAAACTTTTTTCATAAAATCCCTTTATTTATGAACACCGTTTACAATCCATTCTGTTATAAATCTCACATATTCATAAAGTCTCATTCAAATATAATTTCAACCATTTTTAACCTTACTTTCATAAGTATAAATTTCTTTTATAAATTTATTTCAACCTATAAAATATCGTTTAACAATCCTAATTTTACCCTCACCTTCAATTTTCGAAATGGAATTGAGTATTTACAAAATATCATTCCACGTCTTAAAATAAATTCACTTCTTGATTTAATTTTCCTTCCAATCTATCCAATGATGATAGTTTCCTTTATTGATAAATACCATCTACGAATCCATATTTTTGCTAATGAAAATACGTTTTACAAATCTTCATTTCTCTATAAAATATCACTTTTATAAATTATCACATTTATAAATTTCATCCTTATAAATAAATTATAATATATGTACCTATAAACATATATATATATATATATAATATTTCTACTTCCTTGTAAAACCCATATCCCTTTACTATAAAATACTGACTTATTTTCCAAGATCTAAAAAAACCTTTATTCACAGTTCAAAATCTCTATTTAAAATATTTCATAAAACTAGCAATTTATAATATCTAAAAATCATAATTTTATTTTAGAAAAATTATTTAAACATATATAATTTTCAAAATCACTAGAAATTTCTTTTAAAATCAAATCATTAGTTTATAGTATTTTAAAATACCAAGAATAAGTCCCAGTGCTACCGAAGCACTAAATAAGCAAAATCATATCCATGTCATCAATATGGCATTCAACAAGTAATATATCACTATATATATATACATACATACATATATATATATATATATATATATATATGAAAATAAACCAACAGTGTGAGGAATCATGTTGGATCCCTCCAACCTATCCCCCTGCATCACATGCAGTATATGATCATAAAAATATAAATCAACCGCTTCGAGGGAGATTCGTATACAAAGCATCATCCGCTCTTGCATGAGAACATAATAAAATCTCATCTGCTCCAGTGGCGAGAATATATCCAAACTACCAATATGATTTTGTAAATTATCCAAACAATCGATAGCAATCAATAATAAAACATCTAATAAATAATTTTTATTAACAAAAATATATATTTGGTTAATCAAAAAAGTGAGATTAGCTAACATTAATTTTCCTTCCCGCCAAACGTTCCAATTTGGAACTAAAACCGAACGGTCGTTCGATTTTATCATAAATTCCAATAAGCTCCAGTCTCGTTCAATCCAACTCCATAACGTAATCTTCGTCACTACGATCATAACATATCTTATCGCGCTCGATTTGGACCTCGTATGAAAGATTACGAATTATTTGACATTCGGAATAATTAATTAACTTTTATTAACTTAAAATTTGAACTTAACTTATCTTTTTCCTCTCTCAAATCACGTTACCAGGCCACAAATAAGAACTCATTAACGTTGAGAATTTTCGAACGCCTTGCCATCCTCTTTTGCTTCCAGGTTGATCGAACTTCACCAGCAGTTGTGCCATGTGGAGCTGCACCTCCACCTGCCTCCAACCCAAGCTCGGTCACCAGAAACGACGCCAACAACCAACCCTAGATCGCTCGAACACGGCCCCCTCATGCGTCTAATGGTCGATTATTCATTGATACCACTGTTGATCTTGTAGAGCTCGTCAAGCTCCTCGTCTACCTAGATAAAGTTGAAGCCTAAAAGCGCATGGATAAAGAGAAATCGAGGAAGGAAGATGGGCTATGTTTGGCCATTGAAATTGTAATGAACCGACATTTCGAACCATTCAAATCGACAATAATCCACACATGTTAGACTTGAAATAATCAATACAACAGACTGTTAATTTATAATTGGCAAAACTTAGCATATGCAGTAAATAAATCAATCACAAAATCACAGACATGGAGTGATACAACAATAAGCAGCTAAAATAGATAAACAATAGTTCATGAAGCTACTAATTAAACATTAGAGTCCGAAACAAATACAACAGAAAATCCCAAGTACATAGAAGTCATTAATACAAAAGCAACTGACAAGTCTAAACATAAACAACTGGAAATAACTGAAAGATGAATAGATAAAGATAGATCTCTAAGAAAAGCTCCAAGCTCCAAAGGTGAGTATCAAATACCGTAACACTCAGTCTGACCCGAGCATAAAGCAAAAAACAAAACACTCAAGTCAGGATTAACATTCTTATGCAAGTAAATCAACTAAAGTGAAATCTCCAAGTGAAATGCAATATAACTTAAAGGATGTTTGGGAGTCCATCCTTAAGGATCCATTAAACTATCTACATACATAGTATAATACGCTACATAGATAATGTCTATAGTAAAGTAAAATATTAAAATAGCGTTAAGGCGTTATCCATATCCCCCTAACACATTTTTACATAAATAGCATAGTCTATGCAGATACTATAAGCTCCACCAAACCGGTAGGATACTCAGTGAGCATTCCACAGGTACGATACAAACCAAACTCATAGTGGGCTCGATAAGGCATGTGACAAGGCACGCGAGGCATTTAGGGTAGGATACTATCGTTTTGTAGATCCGGACCAGTGGTAACGCATAGCAGCTATTACCACCCACGTCGAGACACACTCACAAAATCAAAAGTGCACCCAATCATATCACAAAGTAATAGAATTGTATCGAAAAAGCATGCTCGATCGGAGATGCGGCCTCACTTGGCCCAGCTTGGCTCCTGTTTTACTCACATCAAGATGACCCGACGGGGTTAGGGCTACGTTCATACCTCATATAGAAGTTCGCCAAACCATCCTACTTTGTCTGGATTCTCCACCATGTACACAGTTGTCAAAATGGTTTTCGGTATTGGTAGAGAGTGACAATATTCGATACCGGTCTCTTTAACAACCAAATGCTTATTTCACACCGTGGTCATTTTTCATTTCAAACAGTTCATACTTCAAACAAAAATATCATATTCATTTCAAAATCATATCACTTTCAAAATCATTATTCAGTTTAAATCATATTCATTTCCAAAATCATAAGCAGAAAATAGGTTAAACCATCATATTAAAGTATTCACATTTAAATCCATCAAATCTAAATCATAACGGTTCCAACTTAAATAGTTTGAATATTAAAAGTAGTTTATATATTGGAATAGTTATACATTAAAAAAAGTTTATATATAAAATAGGTGATAGATTAAATAGTTTATATATTAAAAACACTTTATATATTAATATATATATATATATATATAGAATTGTTTACAAATTTAAAATAATATATATATATATAAATAGTTTGTATGTTAAAAGAGTTTATATCGAAAATAGTTTCAAATTAAAATTGTTTCTTCCAATTTCACAGATCAATTTAAATCAGCTTCAGTTCCATAAATTCAATTTAAATCAATCTTAGTTCAACGATTCCAATTAAAAAAGTTAAAGGTTCAATTCAAATTCTCATTGAAACCATTTTAATTTATATTGATTTCATATCCAGGTTTGAACTACAAATTTAATCCACTTCCAATTCAATAGGTTTCAAAATTTAAATACTTAAACAATTTACAATAACTCAATTTGACCAATTTCATTTATATTTCAAAATTCAACTTAAATTTTATTTAAATTTGAAAATATTCACTTAATCGTTTTTAATAACATTTAAATAAAATCTCAAATTACAAATTTAAATCAATATTAAATATTCAATTTCAATTTTATTTAAATTTGAAAATATACATTTAATCATCTTTAATCAAAATCTAGTTCTCAAGTTATAAATCATATCTTTAAAATCTTAAAATTTATAATTTTCAAATCAATTCCTATTTAATAACAATTCATAAACAAATAAAATTTCAAATCAATTTCAATTCATCTTTCCAACCTTAATTTATTAAAGTTATTACAAAATCTATTTTTTTAATATTAATATAAATTTAAATAAATACTTTAAACATATTATATATATTAATTTAAATCAAAAATTTTACTAAATTTTACTATATTAAATATTATTAAATTAACTTTATATTTAATCCTATTTTATATATGTAAAAATAATAAAATTATAAGTAAAATCTTAAAATTTACTTTTTCCAAATCTTAACTTATAACTTTAAAATTTTCAAACATATAATTTAAAAACATAAATTTTACACATATATTAAAATAAAATATCTATATTATATTTAAAAATCAAAACACATTTATTTTCTTTTCTCAAAAATTGGAAATCATTTAAAAATAGACCAATGTTGTCCGTATATAATTTTCTATCCTATGATCAAGTGATATGGATATTTATCATTTTAGCCCGCAATAAGTTAAATTTATGGATATATATCATTTCAACCCACAATCCCAAAATTCAAAATCAATAGAATCGCTTGGGTTTATCATTTCAACGCACAACGATTTTCTCTAATCTATAAGATCGTTCGGGTGTGTATCATTTCAACCTATAGGGAATTCCTAAACTGTGATAACCCAGATTTTTGGATTAACTGATTTTATTTAGTTGAACAAATAAAATTCTGATAATTAAAAATATCTGGATATAAATATTAATTTAATAATCTTCTTATATAATTATTTAAATTTTCAAACTTATCTTTCAAGCAAATAAAATATGATGTCTCTTTACTATTATTCATATATATATATATATATATATATATATATATATATATATGGTTTGTAAATAAAACTATTGTAACAACCCTGTATTTTGTAATTATTTTAATTGAATTTTGATTTTACTTTACTAAATTTAGATAATTTTATTATTTCAAATATAAAATTTTATTTTGATGTGAATTAGAATTCCAAACATGATTAAATAGAATATTTTACAAAAAAGTGTATTTTGGTCAATATGGTCAACTTTGACTTTTAAATTTAAAAGTTGAAAGTTTGAAAATTTTAATTTTATCTTTTACTATGAAAGTAAATAAAATTTTAAGAACACTGCTTTTCGTTTCGTTGAAATCTGATTTATAATGTGAAAGTTATGTCTTTTTAACTATTGTGTGAAATTTGTTGTATTTAACAAAATTGTTTATTTTAAATTATATACATAATATTTTATTTGGTCATGTAATGTTATAATTTATATTTATATGGGTAAAATAACATGTATTGTATATATTTTGGTTTTAAAACATTTTTTGAAAGTGTAATTGACATTTTCCTGTGTCAGTTGTATTTTTTTTACAATTTCTAATTTCCAGCTTCAATTAATTTAAGGAATTCTTCATTTATTTTTCTTTTTTCTCAAAGATCTTATTTTATTCTCATTCCCACTTTATTTTGTTCCTTATTTATTTTAATTATTTGACTTTTTATTTGTTTTAAAGTGAAATATAAATTTTTCCAAAGTTAATGGTATTTTATTTGTAATTTTCATGTCCTGTTTTCAATTTTTAAACAATTTCTTTAACTATTTTTCTAATTTCTCTAAATTTAATTATTTATTTCACTTTGAATATGTTTAAGAAATTATTTTATTTCAAAAATTTTCTTTAGAATATTTTTAAAATGAAGTAGATATTTTTTCAAAGCCAATGATGATTTAATTGTAAAATTTGAACCCAGTTTTGAATTTTAAGCAATTTCTTTAATTCTTTTTCCATTTTCTTTATGATTTATTATTTATTTTTATTTTATATTACTTTGTTTCGGTTTTAAAGTCAATTTCTGATTTTATTTTTATTTTAGTTGAACTAAAGAAAAGGAAATGTGAAGAGTTTAAAAAGCTTTTAACTTAGGACCTTTCATTTGCTAGTCCTTTCATTTTCTTGTCTTTTCACTTGCTCATGTTTGGCCATACACTTCAATACCATAGCCGTGAGTTTCTCATTCATAATTCACGTGAAAAATTATGCCTCTCATTTCTCTTTCACGGCTAAGAAGTTTGGTAATGGCTTTCTTCATATTTTTCTACTTTTCTTCTTGTTTTATTAATATTTTGCCTTGCTTCTTCATAGCGTTGATCGGCAATGGATCCTCCACCACGATCAGCACCATCATCATTCACGGCCTACCACTGATGCAGCGCACCAGGGCTTGAGTCGCGTGAGCGACCTAACACAAACCTTGAGTCGTGTGAGTGACCTAACAAAAACCTTGAGTCGTGTGAGCGACCTAACACATGCCTTGAGTTGCGTGAGCGACCTAACACCATGCTTTGAGTCTCCTGAGCGACCTAACGACCTACAGGAAAACAGGGCCGCATTTCTTAAGTCGCTCGGATAAGCCGCATTGGTTCTTAAGTCGCTTGCCTTATGCCGCAGTTCTTTAAGTCGTTCAGCATACCACATCTCTTAAGTCGTTTGCAGGCCATTTCTTAAGTCGCTTGCTATATGCCGTATTGTGCTTATGTCGCTGATCTTCTTATGTTGTACTGATATGTCGCTGATGTTATGTCGTTATGTCGTATGTCATATGATGTGTTAAGTCGCATGTACCATAAGTCGTATGTCGTGTGATTATGTTAAGTCGCATGTACCATATGTCGTATGTTGTTGTGATGTATTGTTTCTTAAGTCCTTTGCTATTTGTTAAGTCATATGTTGTATTTCTTATGTCGCAGGTGTTAAGCCGTGTAATGTTGGGTCGTGAGTCGTCTATTGAGTCGGCTGTGTGAGTTGTAAATTACTATGAATATGGGTGTGGTGTCACTTGTAAAGGGAGTTGATTTTTGAATAAAATTGTTTGTGTGCTTTTGCCACTTTTGTTGAAGTTGAGTGTGATCTCCTTCTTCTTCCATATTCGGATATTTGAGTGCGCTCGAATCAACGAATTTGAAGCCGATTCACGGAATCTCGTGCACGAGATTAACGTCGAAGAATCGTAGATCTTCTAACACGGAATCGTGCGCGATCAACGTGTTGAAGATAGCTAGAATCCGGTATCTCGAGAGATCAACGGATTTGGGCATTTATCGTTCTACCAAGTTTACTTGACACGAATTCATTTCGTGAGGAAGAAAGTGCGTCAATTTGTATCAAAAGAACATTAGCACATCAAGTGTTAATCCGCTGCATCACTTATTTGGTATCAGAGTTAAGTAAGATCAAGGCCGATTCAGATCCAGTTCAAAGCCATGCATTCATATCAGATCCGAGCCATATCAGATCTGAGCCGAGTTAAAACCAGTTAGATCGGAGCTAAGTCAAAGAACCGAGATTGTTTGAATATCATGCCTCCGAGATGTGCTAATCGCTATCATAATGTTGAAGATGTATATAGAAGACAAGAAGCTGAACAGATGGAGAAGCGTATCAATGAAAAGTTCAATGAAGGTATTGAGAAGTTAGAGAAGTTGATGAAAGACATGAATCACAATCAAAGGAGAACTTCACCGGTTCCAAACCATAGTAGAAACAGGGTTTCACCATCGGTTTCGGAAGATAGGAGGATGTCACCCCAGTCTTATCGGGAGAGGAGAGAATCTTCGGTTTCAATGAGGCGAGAACACCATGAGTATCGAAATGAAGAAAGAAGAAACCTACGTGAGTTTGACAATGAACCATATCGTGATGCTGAAAGACATAATAGAAGAGATATGCGTAGTCATAGAGATGTAGATGGACGGGATCGATATCGAAAAACATATGATTTTGAGGAGGATGGTGATGGAGGTAGTATTCATTATCGAGATCGAGGCCAAGTACGGAATCGATATCAGGATTCAGAGAATGATCGTAGATGGGAGTCAGGTACGAGGATGGAAATTCCAGAATTCAAAGGTGGTATGAAAGCAGAAGAATTTCTTGATTGGTTGTCAAATGTTGAAGAAATTTTGGAATTCAAAGAAGTGCCTGAGAGTCGCAGAGTTCAGTTAGTTGCTACAAGACTAAGGGGAAGAGCTATGGCTTGGTGGCAGCAAACTAAACTAACTCGAGAGGGAATGGGAAAATCAAAAGTTGTCACTTGGGAGAAGATGATGAAAGCAACTTTCTTGCCGTACAATTATCAATCTCTTATATATCAACGTTTGCAGAATTTGAGACAAGGGACGAGGACGGTGAATGATTATGCAGATGAATTTTACCAATTGATTGCAAGGAATGATATTATGGAAACAGAGGAACAACTAATAGCTAGATATATTGGAGGGTTACAAATGCAAATTCAAGACATGATGAATATGTATAATCCAATGTCTATTGCTGAAGCACATCAGAAAGCCTTAGCTTGGGAGAAACAAGGGAGACGAGGAGGTGGTGTGTTTACGAGTTCCAACAATCAGAATAAGGGTGCTGGTAGCAATGCTAATGTTTCCAAGGCAGTCAGTAAACCAATTGTCGAAGAAGTCGCTAAAGCAAAGGTCAATGACAGTATCAAGTGCTATAATTGTCAGGAGTTTGGCCACAAAAGTAGTGAATGTACAAAGCCAAAGAAGAGAACCTTAGTTGTAGAGGAATGTGAGTGCGAGGATGTGGAAGCTGAAGTTGATTATTCTCAACCAGCGAAGTTTGATGAAGATGAAGAAGTTGTGTCGGGAGATGAAGGATGTAACTTGATGATGAGGAGGTCTTGTTTAGTGCCAAAGCATGAGAATGATTCTACTTGGCTAAGAAGCAATAACTTTCAGTCTACATGTACTATCTTGGGGAAGGTTTGTCGATTTGTTATTGATGCGGGAAGTTGTGATAACATTATTTCTGAAGAAGCCGTTACGAAGTTAGGGTTGAAGACTGAAAAACATCCTAGATCTTATAAACTGGCATGGTTAAAGAAAGGTAGAGAAGTGACAGTGGGACGACGAGCATTTGTTACATTTTCTATTGGGAAGAAGTACAAAGATGATATATGGTGTGATGTTGTCGACATGGATGTGTGTCATTTGCTCTTGGGAAGACCATGGCAATATGATAGAGCTGTACAACACAATGGTCGCACCAACAACTACAGTTTCATGTTCGAAGGTACACAAATTACTTTGGTTCCTAAGAAGCGTGAACAAAGTGAAAGCAAGCCATAGAAGAAAGTGGAATCAACTAGTCTATTATCTTCGAAAGAATTTGTTGAAGAAGTGAAGGATAGTGCTGAATTGTTTATGTTGATTGGGTATGAAACAAGTGAGGATCTTGAAATTCCTGCGGAAGTTTGACCGGTGTTGAATGAATTTGAAGATGTTTTTCCTACGGAATTACCCAAGGAATTACCACCGCTGAGAGATATACAACATCAAATTGATCTAGTGCCAGGTGTTGTTTTACCGCATAGGCCACATTATCGTATGAGTCCGAAAGAGCATGAAGAGTTGAGGAGACAGGTTGAGGAGTTGCTTGAGCAAGGGCGTGTTCAAGAAAGTCTCAATCCTTGTGTTGTACCATCTTTGTTAGTGCCGAAGAAAGATGGTTCATGGAGAATGTGCACGGATAGCAGGGCACTCAACAAAATAACTGTCAGATACAGATTTCCTATGCCAAGACTTGATGATCTATTGGATCAACTTAGCGGGTCTATAATCTTTTCAAAGATTGATCTTAAGAGTGGTCATCATCAGATTCACATTAGACCAGGTGATGAATGGAAGACAGCATTCAAGACTCGGGAAGGATTATATGAATGGCTGGTTATGCCGTTTGGTCTATCTAATGCACCAAGTACATTTATGAGGGTGATGAATCAAATTTTCAGACCTTACATTGGGAATTTTGTTGTTGTTTACTTTGATGATATCTTGATCTACAGTGCAAGCACAGAGGAGCATATTCAACACTTGTGAAAGGTGTTAACTATTCTTCGTCAAGAACAATTCTATGCAGCGACGAAGAAATGCGTGTTCATGACGCCAAGTGTTTTATTTCTGGGGTATGTCGTGTTCAAGGAAGGAATACAAGTGGACCAGAGTAAAGTTGCCGCAATCGGAATTGGCCACAACCCAAAACTATAACAGAAGTCAGAAGTTTTCATGGGTTAGCTTCATTTTATCGGAGATTTATACCGCACTTTAGTAGTGTGATGGCTCCTGTTACTGATTGTATGAAAGGAAAGAAATTTTCATGGACGAAAGAGGCAGGATTTGCTTTTGAACAAATCAACGAACTTTTAACCTCAGCACCGATTCTAGCGTTGCCAGATTTTCAATTACTATTTGAGTTACATACGGATGCATCGAAATTTGGGATTGGAGGAGTGTTGAGTCAGAAGGGTCGTCCAATTGCCTATTTCAGTGAAAAACTTTCTGGAGCAAAGATGAGATACAACACTTATGATGTGGAGTTTTATGCTATTGTGCAGGCTGTGAAACATTGGAGACATTACTTGTTCCATAAAGAATTTGTTTTATATACGGACCATGAAGCGTTGAAACATTTACAAGGGCAGAATAAAATTGCAGCTAGGCATACATCGTGGATAGCTTATTTGCAGCAATTTACATTCGCCGTCAAGCATAAGTCTGGAGTAACTAATCGCGTCGCAGATGCATTGAGTCAGAGGAATACTTTACTAACAACTATGCGAGTAGAGGTGTTGGGATTTGATTTACTTCCGGATTTGCTTACATCAGATTCTTATTTTTCCAAGATCCTAGACAAAGTCAAACAGGGAAGCATGGATGGATGTATGTTGGTTGATGGTTTTCTATTCAAAGGAAATCAGTTGTGTATTCCGGATTGCGGTCTTCGAATGAAAATCATCAAAGAATTACATGAAGAAGGACACGTGGGTCGTGACCGTACTTTGCAGTTGATTTCAAAATCTTATTTTTGGCCGTCAATGAGAAAAGAAGTTGAAAAGTTTGTTCAGAGGTGCCATATTTGTCAAGTTTCAAAGGGGACCGCGACAAATGCAGGTTTATATTTGTCATTGCCTATACCTACTAAGCCATGGGTGAATGTTAGCGTGGACTTTGTATTGGGTTTGCCGAGGATGCAACGTGGCAATGATTCTATCTATGCGGTGGTTGATCTTTTTTCAAAAATGGTACATTTTATCGCATGCAAGAAGACGGCAGATGCAGTTAATGTCGCACAGTTATACTTCAAAGAGGTCTATCATCTTCATGGATTGCCTGAATCTATCGTATCGGATAGAGACACTCGTTTTCTGAGTCATTTTTGGATGAGTCTATGGAGAATGGTCGGGACAAAGCTAAAATTTAGTAGTGCTTATCATCCACAGACGGATGGACAGACAGAGGTTGTGAATAGATCCCTAGGTAATCTATTGAGATGCCTTGTGAATGACAATTTGAAGAGTTGGGATTCCAAGCTGTGTCAAGCTGAATTTGCACACATCCATGCAGTTAATCGTAGCACTGGTTTCAGTCCATTCCAGGTTGTTTATTTAACAATTCCGAAGGGACCATTGGATTTATCTATAGTACCATAGCAGAAAAGAGTGATCAAACGAGCTAGTGGTTTGGTGAATGAGTTGCAAGAATGCAACAAGGTTGTGCAAGAACGATTGCTTAAGGCGAATGAGAAATATAAGCAATCCGCAGATATCAAACGATGACATGTTGAATTCAACGAAGGAGATTTTGTATATGCAGTATTAGTAAGGATCGATTTCCTATTGGTGCTTACAACAAACTAGCTGCTAGAAAGATTGGTCCTTTAGAGATCGTAAAGAAGATTAATGAGAATGCTTATCAGTTGAGACTGCCGGATCATATCCATACTGCTGACGTTTTCAACGTCAAACATTTGATTCCATATCATTAGAATAAGCATGTCGAAGAAGAGGAAAATGTGAATTCGGGGTCGAATTCTTTTCAACCAGGGGAGGATGATGCAGCGCACCAGGCCTTGAGTCGCGTGAGCGACCTAACACAAGCCTTGAGTCGCGTGAGCGACCTAACACATGCCTTGAGTCGCGTGAGCGACCTAACACCATGCTTTGAGTCGCCTGAGCGACCTAACGACCTATGAAGCTAACGGCTCAGGAAAACAGGGCCGCATTTATTAAGTCGCTCGGATAAGCCGCATTGGTTCTTAAGTCACTTGCCTTATGCCGCAGTTCTTTAAGTCATTCATCATACCACATCTCTTAAGTCGTTTGCAGGCCATTTCTTAAGTCGCTTGCTATATGCCGTATTATGCTTATGTCGCTGATCTTCTTATGTTGTACTGATATGTCGCTGATGTTATGTCGTTATGTCGTATGTCGTATGATGTGTTAAGTCGCATGTACCGTAAGTCGTATGTCGTATGATTGTGTTAAGTCGCATGTACCTTATGTCGTATGTTGTTGTGATGTATTGTTTCTTAAGTCCTTTGCTATTTGTTAAGTCGTATGTTGTATTTCTTATGTCGCAGGTGTTAAGCCGTGTAATGTTGGGTCGTGAGTCGTCTATTGAGTCAGCTGTGTGTGTTGTAAATTACTATAAATATGGGTGTGGTGTCACTTGTAAAGGGAGTTGATTTTTGAATAAAAAATTTTGTGTGCTTTTGCCACTTTTGTTGAAGTTGAGTGTGATCTCCTTCTTCTTCCACATTCGGATATTCGAGTGCGCTCGAATCAACGAATTTGAAGCCGATTCATGGAATCTCGTGCGTGAGATCAACGTCGAAGAATCCTTGATCTTCTAACGCGGAATCGTGCGTAATCAACGTGTTGAATATAGCTAGAATCCGGTATCTCGAGAGACCAACGGATTTGGGCATTTATCATTCTATCAAGTTTACTTGACACGAATTCATTTCGTGAGAAAGAAAGTGCGACAATTTGTATCAAAAGATTATTAGCACATCAAGTGTTAATCCGTTGCGTCAACCACCCTGCCCTCTACTTGTTTACTTCTGGCCGTGACTTTCTTTGGATGTTAACACCACAAAAACTCTATAAGACATGGCAACATCCTCCTGAAAACATGCATAGCCACCACTAGTTGCAACGTACCTTCATCCATCACCTTGGCCACCACCTCTAGCCGTCACCACCACCACCTTGCTACCACCACTACACATCATCCTAGCCTCTATCCAGATCTGAAACATGAATGGCCGATCTAAACAATGCATGTGGCCAAGCCTTGTGGTGCATCAAAACTTATATGTATGCCTTAACCTTTTATATTCTCTACATTGTAACTCCTACCCACTTCATCACCTTGTAGTCGTGCCTCATTGAACCCAAACCTGAGACAAAGTCATGCCAAAACCCGACCAAATCAACCCTTATGCCAAGTGTATGAGTGTAGAAAGTAAGGCAAAAGTATTCATTTCAATATTGCTTTTTATTCCAAAGTTATTTCAATTTAATGTTGTATTGAATTATAACTTTATTTTGGTTTTGTTCATGGGTTGTGTACAAGATTAATAAGCTTGAATCTCATCCACTTGAATCTATTGTTGTGTCATCGTTCCTTTGGAAATCCATTTGTGTCATTTGATTCACTATCTACAGCACATTGAGGTGAGTAAATCTCACACAACATTTCATACTTATGCAATTGTGAAGCGACAACAACTGGATGTGTAGAATTATATGTGATGTTATAACTGCCTGTGATTATTTATATATGATGTTAAACCTATTAATTTACATGTCATCTCATATGTTACTGTTATATGTTGTTAACTGTTCATTTATATCTGTTTATCATACTGCAAGTTCCCTGTAGATTAGGTTCACTATGGGTTGAAATGATACATACCCAAACGGACTTTAGAATAGAGAAAAATTGTTATGGGTTGAAATGATAGGCCTGAACGATTTTTATTTATTTATTTTAACTTGGGATTGCGGGTTTGAAATGATAGAACCCGGATTTTCTTTGTAAACTGCGGATTGAAATGATATATATCCGCATCACTTGACCTAGGTTAGAAAACTATATACAGGCCCGTGGGTATTTTATAAAGTATTTTGAATATTTTTAAGTATTCTTAAAAGTGTAAATTTATGAAAATTTGATTTAAGTTGGATTTTTAATGTTTAAATAAGAAATTTTGATTTTTTATATAAGTTAAAAACGTTGAATAATTAAATGATTAAATTGAATTTTTGAAATATAACTTAAATTTGGAAATTTGGACTTTGGCTTTTAAAACGACATTTAAGTTATATAAATAAAATTTTAAGTGGTTTAAAATGTAAATTTATGATAATTTTATTTAAGTAGATTTTAAAGTGTTTTAAATAAAGGATTTATGATTTTTTCCTATAAGTGGAAATGTTAAATAAATAAATGGTTAAATTGAATTTTGGAAATATAACTTAAGTTTGGAAATTTGAAAAATTTTGGTTTTAAAATGGTATTTAAGTTATATAGATAATATGGAAATTTAATTTAATTTGGAAAATGGTAAATATGATAATTTGATTTAAATTTGAATTTAAGTGATTTATTAAAGTATTATTGATTTTTCTATGAATTTAAATGGTTAAATAAATGAATGTTTAAATGTGTAAATTTAATATACAACTTGACTTGGAAATGTGAAATTTGGTTTAATTAAAGGTTTTAGTTAAATGAAATCAATTGGAAATTTAGTTTAATTTGTGAAATGGAAATTTAAAAGTGTAAGTGTTAATAAATTGCATATGTGGAGGAAAGGAAATTATACACTTGAGTAAATTTATTGAAAATTTTCATTTGTTTATAAGAAATTTATTTTATAAAAAATCATATGTTAAAGGTATGTTAATAAACATTTTTGAATGTTAAAATATGATTTTTATAATGTTTAAAGGGTTTAAATTGAAGTTTATTATTTGCTGGAAATACACTAAAATCTGGAAAATACTTTTAATAGCATTCAGAAATGCTATGGTTTCAGTAAATGAACTAAAACCTAATAAAAAGGCTATTAAAGTAGTTTTGAAATGCTGTAATTGCTGAAGTAAACTAAAAGGCTAAAAATTTAATAAAGGCCTATTATAGCAGTTCTGTAAATGCTGTAGTGGTTCTGCTGTCTTTGCTGAAATTAATAAAAACCTTTAATTTGAAACCTGAGCTATTGCAGCATTTCTGGAAATGCTGTCTTTGCTGTTTTAAACTAAAAATTCAACTAAAATGAGATTTAACAGCAGTTTTAAATGCTGTCCTTGCTGAATTAAAATGTTTTCAAGTATAACTTATAACATCTTTTTCTAAATGCTACATAAGGCTGAAATTTTCAATCTTTATGGTTTTTAACTAAGTAAATGAGCTCAGAATGGTTTGAAACTTTGGTAATTGAATACTTAATTTGAAAGTATTATAACTCCACTTTTAAATGGTTTTAATGAATTAATTTGATGGAATACAAATCATGTTAAAAGGTGATTTGAAAGGATAAAAATGAATGTTATCTTGAATTTAAAAGGCATTTAAAGTTGGATTTGAACTTATATAATGATTTGAAAATGAAGTTCCGAAAGATATGATATTTTGATATTAAAATGATTTGGAAATTTTGAAAGGATATGATATTTTAATGTATTAAAATGATTTGAAAGGAAGTTTTGAAAGGATATGATAATTTAATATATTGAAATGGTTAGAAATGACTTGATATTTATTTTAATAAATATTTGAATTTGAAAGATATGGTATGTTGATATATTGAAATGGTTTGGAAATGATTTAATCTTTATTTTGGTAAAGATTTGGATTGAAATGATATTTTATTTTGAAGTATAAAATATTATTTTTAAGTTATAACCAAGGGTTATAATAATGATTGGTTGGCAAAGAGACCGGGATCGGATATGGGAATACTCTCTGTCGATACCGAAAACCACTTTGACAACCGTGTACGCAGTGGAGATTCCGGAATAAAGTAGCGTAGTGGCGATGTTCTTCACGTATGTTACGTGGACCCAACTCCCGTGAGTTGGAATAAGGTGGCTAAAACAGGAGCGATCTCAGGCCAAAAGGGGTAGCTCCTTTGGTCGGACACATTTCTACGATACCATTCTATTGTTTTTGTGATTGTTTGGGCGCCCCTTCGATTTTGGGAATGTGTTCCGAGGTGGGTGTATGCAGATGTTGTGTTACCACCAGCCCATGTGCGTAATTGGTATATCTACCCTAGCATTTCCCTGTGTGCCGTGTCACTTACCCTATCGAGCATTTACTACGAGTTTGGTTTTCTCCCGTAGCCCATGCGTATCTTCTCGTTGTCTCCCGATCAGGAGATATGCATATATTGGATGGACTACTGGGACTATTACGTGTTAAGATGGAAAATTTAAAGCCTTAATGCTATTTAAAAAGTAAGTTTATTTTACTATTAGACATTATTATAATAGCGCAATATTACTACATAGTAAATAGTTTGACGGATCCTTAGAGGATGGGTGGTCCCAAGCATCTTTTAAGTTACTTGTACCTTTACTATAGTTCACTTGAGTACATTGTATAAGTATGTATGTCCTGACTCGAGTTTTTGTATTTTTTACTTACGTTCGGGTCAGCCTGAGTATTCACAAGTTGGGATTCCACTTTTTGGAGATTTGGAAGGTCTGGAGATTATCTGCTTGTCTAGTTTTATCTATTTCACTTCCAGTTATCCTGTTGATCCTAATGGTGTATTCATTTTGTACTTGGTTATCATCTTGAGACTTCTGTTGTACTTTATTTCTTCTGTTGCATCTTATGTAACTCTGATATATTTACATAGTAGCTTCATGAACTACTTTTGCTTTTACTTCCGCTGCATTAATAAATACTCTATGTCTGTGATTTGTGATTATTTATTTACTGTATATTCTGAGATTTGCCAAATTTTATTTACAACGCGGTATTTTGAGCAATTCAAGTCCGACATGTGCGGATGCGAATGGCTGAAAATAACTGGGCTGTTACAACTATGATTTGAAATTCAAAGTAAATATCTTATAAATAATTTAGATTTGAAACTCTATATTTTAAATACTAGTATATGTATATATGGTTATTAATTAATGTATGATTAGATTTGATATCATTTTCTTTAAAAGTTATATAAATTAATAAAAGGAAATGTATTAATAAAAAAAAATGTAAAACATGGAAAGGAAACATAAAATACATACATAAAGACATTTGTAAGCTTAGGATGCCATGCAAATTACAAGTGTCAAAATTCTTGTTTAAATTGTTTTCTTCATTTTCAAATTATATAAAAGAAAATGATATAGAGAAACAAAGTTGTACACTTATATACATATGTCTCATCCCCTTTCTTTCTTTCATCTTTCAAAAACTAAAATTAAAGAAAACCAAACCTAACAACTTCATCAGTTTTTCATCTGCAGCAAAGCAAAGTTTCAAAGCAATTTAAATTCAGGTTCAAATTCAACTAAGAAGATCAAATCAAAAATCAAGTTAGCTATTCCCCATTTTTCAAACCATCCTCTGATCAAAATTAATGGTGAGTAAACTTATTTTCTTTTTAAAAAAGGGGTTAAATCACCTTCATTAGCTTGTGCATGTGAGATTTGGTAGTGGAATGACTTGAATATGATTTGCATGGATGTAGAATTGTATTTTTGCTTGGATCTATAGGTTTGAATGTACTATGTCTATGTATGCATGGCTCTGTCCTTGCTCAAAATAGGCTCAAAACATTCGAATTCAATTACTCTTCACTTAATCAATTATAGTTGATGATGTCTAAAGGAAACGTGTTTGTAAACATAAAATCTTATTTTAAAAGATGTTTCCAAGTAAATATATTAAGTAATTATTTGGAAAGCAAGGAATGACAGTAAAATAATCAAATCAAGTCAGAGAATGAACAGTTTACATTTCATGTTTTAGTTATATAACTAGATTCGCAATTAGAAATGATGATTTTTGGTACTGAAATCATAATTTTTAAGCTTGAAATTCGTGAGAAATGGTGAGTTGAATGGAATCGGTTCTTTTGTCAAATTCTGACGAACGCATGGTTCAGTGGCTTCGGGATTGTAGCCGAAGGAAGGTCATCGGTTGGGGATCGGGGAAAAAATGGAATTACATTTTTCTGGGAGTCGATGATGGCAACGCGAGGGGATTTAGGGTTTTAGTCAGTGTTTTGGTCAGGGTTGTTCACCAAATGTTCTCGACGTCATGGTGGCATCGAGGCGGACATGAGGAGGGGGAAAAGAAGGATGGAAGCAAGGCAAAGGTCCAGGCATGTGGACGTAATCTTCGGTGATCGAAGATAGGAGGTGCGAGGTGTTTTAAGTGATCGGGTTTCGTCATGATGGTTTTGAATTCACTCGATTTTGATTTAGGTGATCGTTGTGGGTTCTGGGTGGTCGCCTAGGTCAAGATGGTCATCAGCGACTTGTGTGTGACAGTGGCGATGGTCGGAGTAGTTCCGATCATGTGTGCACGTGTGCATGTATCTAGCTATGTCAGTGTTTAGGTTGATTTGTTGTAGGTTTGTAGAGAAGAGAGAAAGCTCGAGAAAAGAAGGGTTGGACTCGAGGAGGTGACGGGATAGGCTCGAGTGAGTGAAGTAACAATTTTTTAAATTTAAAACAAAACAATGTTTAAAAAGAAAAAAAATAAAAGAAGAAGAAGATAGGAGTGGCTCGAAGTTGTCTCAGGGGTTTTGGGGTTTAGACCCGGGTATTTTGGTAAGAATGGTTAAACAGTTTTCAAGTAAATATTAACCAAGTTTAAAAATAAAAGTTTCCAAAGTAAATTATTAAACGAGTTTCAAAAGCAAAGGTATTAATCAAGTTATCAAACAAGTTTCACAGATTTAAATTTTAAAGTTAAAAGTTTTTAAGATAAATTGTTTTGATTTGAAATAATTATATATTAAATTAGTTAATGTAACGACCTGATAAATTTATGATATTTTTATAAATTTAATTTATATGTTTGCTAATTTAATCCAGTATAAAATTAAAGTCTTAGGATTTTAAAAGGATGAATGTAGGAGTTAGATAGTAACTGTAATTACAGGTAGAGATTTAAAAGGTTATATGACATAGATTTGAAAATAACTGAAAGTTGTGTTGTAGTTATAAGTCTTAATTTGTTGGTTTAATGGTATTAATGTAACAATAACTGAATTGGATTACATACACACAAACATTTGAAAATTTATTAGGTGGACTAAATTGGTTAAAGTTCATAAGTTGTGCATTTCAATTTAGTAGAAATTCTAAACGATAAACGAAGATTTAAATAAACGCTAAATTAAAACTATGTAAAATGGTGACTTAAGGCCTAGTTATAGGAATTGGAATATAATCCAAAATTTAATTAATGATAGTAACGTAGTATTAGCTAATAAATAGATTTCAATGCAGTAACCAAATGAAAGGAATAGGAATGAATATATATATTGAATAGGAATGAATATATATATTGGTTTGAAATGAAATAAAAATGTGTCACATTTAGATGGAGTAAAATTTAAGAAACCTATAAATGTGGAATCAGTAAACATTTGTAAAAAATATTGCCTAGAATAAAATTCATTTAATATAAGAATTCAAAGGTGGAAGATTTACATTTGGATTGAAAGGTATAATTAATTGAATTGGTGATTTGGGAATTTAATCCAAGGGTTACTCTAAAAATAAATACGGATAAAAAGAGGTTAAACTAAGGAGGGGCATTAATTGATTTTAAGGCTTATTTAATACGTTAATAGGCAAGACTCCGCATTCATACATTTATACAAAGCTAAATAGAAGCACAAGTGTGATATAATGTAAATAGATGGATATCAACCTTTATTTATATGTTAATGGGATTTAATTTCTATTGTATAAAAACCGCAATTTAATGAAGATTGAAATAGCAAATTCATACGTTAGTTGATTTAGCTGGAATATGAAGATATTTAATGGAATAGTGAAATCAAATGGGAATGGGTTTCCATTGTTCATTTGAATTCACATTCATCATAAAAACTTATTTGAAAACCAAAGGAATAATAAAGGAATCAAGACTTAATTAGTAATTTGGATTTAAGACATGGCAATTTGGATTTATTGCAACATTTAATACCATAGAATTTAGTAAAGCTTATTCAAATTTTAGTTTACCATTTGTGATATAACTTTTTGAAAACAAGACTTTATTTATGAATTGAGTATTTGATTCAACGAATGGTAATTACTTCATTTAAAAATGGAATTTAACGTAAATTTGTACGTTATTAAAGTTAAATGAAAGTTGTAAACATTTGACTTAGAGAACAATTGAGTGAAATCTTAACTAATGTAAACTTCATCATATTGACATCCATAACTGTGAATCATAGGAAGAAGGTAAATAAATGAACTTAACCAAACTATTTATGTTGAATATTGAAAATTTGAATAAATAAATAGTTAAGAAAATTAAGGGAATGGGAATAAAAATTTATTTATAATTTGGAATTTTAATTACGGTGAAAAGGGTTAACTGCAATTAAAAGTAAGTTGAGATGGAAATCAAGTTATTTATTTAATTTGGTTTAAGATGAGAGTGTATAAGTATAAGATTAGGTAATTTGTGAGAATAAATTTATAATTCCCAATTAATAAGAAAGTGCAGAAATTAAAATTGCAAATTTATATACCTATAAATTTTTATTCACATCCAAGCTTGTTAAATTTATTGGGATTAATTGAACTATCTAAGTAATGAAATTTGGCCAATAATAGGAGTTGAAACATAAAAATTGATTTTTTATGATTTATTTAATTGATTTAATAATATTAAAAATAGCCATTTTTGTCACGGACTCGGATTTCGACGAAACCAGTTTCATCGGATCCGTAACGGTGAATTATAATAATGTTTCAAGTTTCGTTGCGATCGGACTTGTCGTTTGATCGTACGGACTCGAAACGCCTTGAAATTTACGCATTTTGAAATCAATTTGAAATTTTGTTTTTTTAGCATAACTTCTTCATACGATCGAATTTGGTCACGAAACTTTTTCCATCGCGTTCAGAATATTTTAAAACACCTATTTGGATATATAGTTTTAACAAATTCGACTCCGGAGGCATAGCGGGCTTTTTGGACCATGGTTTGTCACGCACGTTCGCGTATCCAGTCTAGCTACCCTACCTCTAGCCTATCTATAAATATACATCTATAAACCCTAGCTCCTTTCTTTTTCATTTGCTGTAAGTTCATTTCTTCACTCTTTTCTCTTTCCCAAATGTATACATCTCAGATCCAATTCCAGATCCATCCACAGTTCAAAATCAAAAGTCAAAACTCAAAAATTTCAGAAAATTCCAGAAAAAATATATGTTGAAGTATTCGATACGCGTAATATACTGGTGAAATTCGTTTTTCAATTGGAGCTGTCGTTTATCCAGAATAAATTCAAACAGCCCCAAAACCGTTCATCATCGCCGTAACAAAAGTTGTCGGATCGGAAAAACATTTCTGGGTTTTGGAGAGGGAACCGAGGGGATCGCATCTGTGTAGTTTGTTTCGAGTTTCAACGGTTGGATTGGCGGGAATTTTCGATTAGGGTTGATAAAGTATGGGTTGCGTGCGTGTTTTCCTCTGTTCGAAGGTGCGTGCGTTGCTGTAGCTATGCGCTTCTCTTTAGGTGACGTGGCTTGTGAAGGTGAATGTGTGTCATTTGTTTATTTCCAATTTTTGAATTCAATCACCATTTTTCGCCATAACTTTCTCATACGAAGTCGGATTCACACGAAATTTTTTTTGTTAGGATCGTAATTTAATTCCGGACTCGATGACGCTGGTTTGGACGAATTCTGAGACGGGCGAATTTTTGGGTTTAAATCGGGTTTGAATTCGATTTAAAATTCAAAAGGTGAGTGTTTTAACCCACTCACAACTACTAGAAGCTTTTATGTTTGTTAAATAAATTTTAGAAATGAATAGAAATTTATTTATGAGCTTTTGGCATGTTATTTCATTCATATCTGTTGAATTGCATTTTTTTGAATGTAACTGTTAATTTAATTGATTTATTGCGTGTAAATTGGCTGTTAGAAATTATTGTTTGCATATGAACTGCTAGTTAACAGTTATGTCAATTATCACTGAATATAAATTGTTAGATTAATAATTGATAAAATTTAATTTGAATAAACTGCCAGTTATCACCTGTTATATATGATCATATATATAATTGTTATTGATTGATATTGATCGATGTTGTGATTGGATGATGGATGTGTTGTTGAATGAATGTTTTATTTGATATCATTAAACTGCAAGTTAGCATACATTTTACATTTCATTCGGGATTGTGGTTTGAAATGATAAAACCGCAAAGTTTTATTTTTTTAAATTGCGGATTGAAATGATAAATATCCGTATCACTTGACCATAGGATAGAAAATTATATACAGGCACCGCGGTCTATATATAACTATTTTAATGTGATTTCTATGGTTTGGATTGAATACGGTCTATAAATCTTAAATTTATATTGTATAAATATTTTATTCCATATTTATATACCTATGAAGTTGAAATTTTGAAATTAAAAGGAATATAAATTTCTTTATTGAAAATGGAAGAAATTTAGAAAATGGAGTTTGGTAAATTTATATCCTATGTTTAAATGTAAAGTTGGAAATTTTAAGATATGATATTTGTAATTGGATTTTTCCAAAATAAATAGAAATGGATATTCTAGTATAATTTGAAGTGGAAAAATTCTATATATATATATATATATTTTACTAGAAATTGAAGTCTTATTAATTATGGATTTTATGTGAATGGTCAAGATTAATTAATAGAATATTGATTTTGAAAGGATAAAAATCCAACTTAGTTGAAATATTAATGCTCAAAAATGGATATAAATATATATAAAATTGAAATGGTTTTGGGACTTGAAGTAATATTTTGGACTTTGGTTTAACTTTAAAACAAGAAATATTTGGAAAGCCATGTAATTTATTCTTTATAAGGCAACAGTAAAGTTAAACCTTTTTAATTCGCATACCGTTGAATATCCAAACCATTTAGTTTTGAAAATAATGGTTTTAAAATACTATGGATTTTCGAAGAATTATGTTGAAAGTTACAAACAAAATATTGGTCACATGGGATATTAAAAAATAAAAAGTGACATAATTTTTGGAAAGGAAAATTTATTTGGGAAACGATATCATTGATTTGGGCTTTTATAAAATAATATGAAAATAAATGGTTTGTGTTTTTAAAGAAGAAATGATATCGTAATATTATGGTTTGAAATGGATTATATTCTGGTTTTAAAGTATAAACTATTTTTAAATAACCGCGGTGTTATAATAACGATGGGTTGGCAAAGAGACCGGGATCGGATATGGACATACTCTCTGTCGATACCGAAAACCACTTTGACTAACCGTGTACGCGGTGGAGTTCCAGAATGAAGTAGGTGGTGGCGACGTTTCCTGTAAGGTAAATACGTGGACCCAACTCCCGTGAGTTGGCATAAGGTGGCTAAAACAGGAGCGATTCTCAGGCCAATGAGGTCATTCCTCTGATCGGACGCTCCTCTTCGATATTATACTTTGACTTGGATTGATTCAGTGGCCACTTCTATATTTTGATTTTGGGGGAGTTAGTTCGAGGTGGGCGGCAGCTGCGCGCTGCGCGTTACCATCAGCCTGGATAGCAATTGGTATATCTACCCTGGCATTGCCTAGTTGTGCCGTGTCACCTACCCTATCGCGCCTTGTACGAGTTTGGTTTTCTCCCGTAGCCCGTGTGGTATCCTCTAGTGGCTTCCCGATCAGGAGGGACTATGATATTGGATGGACTACTGGGACTATTACGTGTTAAGGGCTATATGGGTAACCCCTTAACGCTATTAAAAAGTAAGTTTATTTTATAAATAGACACTATTATAATAGCGCAATATACTACATAGTAAATAGTTTAACGGATCCTTAGGAGATGTAAATCCCGAGCATCTCTTGAGTTACTGTACCCATATTTATTTCTGTTTATTTAACTCACATAAGATTTTCTAGTCTGACTCGAGTGTTTTTGTCTTTTCAAATTCGCTCGGGTCAGTCCGAGCGTTTCAGGATAGCAGATTTTAGCTTTGGAGGACGAAGACGAAGAATCAGTATTATTCTATATATAGTATTGCACCACACTCTTTTTATTCCGCTGCATTGTTGTATTGGTATGTGTAACTCTGATGTTCATTGTATAAGTGAAATAACTGTTTTGTAAACTGTTTTGAACTGTATATTTATTATTATATTTTATCCTTCCGCTGTGAGATTCTATTTTGTTTTATTCCTTCTCTGTTTTTCTTATTTACCCCATAACAATCCGCCCTTGCGTATGCTTTGAATTGGCACGTGTGTCGTTTTAAAGTGTGCAAAAAGGCGGGATGTTACATCTGGTATCAAAGCTTTGGTTTAGCGATAAACCTTGGCTTTGTGGGGTTTGACTCTTTGTTAATAGGGTAGTAATATCCTATGGGAGTCGCTGAGTGTATATATATGAGAGAGCGTATTTGTTAGTATTCATAAAAGATTTTAATATTGTGTTAATCTGTTCCGCTTTGTATTTATAAATTCTGGTTGATGCATGGGACGCTATGCCATCAATAGGGATTTCTAAACACTAAATAGGACAGACCGACATAATATTTGTTTTTAATATAGGTGAATGAAATAATTTTGCCTATTATATTTTCCATATATAAAAATATTTTATAAAGATATATATATATATTTTTTGGTTGCTATAGATTGGGTGTTAGGAAATAAAATATTTATAATAACTGAAGCTAGGTGAAATCATAATAAACCCAATTTGGAGATTTTAGAACTTAAGTCCGGGATTTTTCCGAATTCGTTTTCAAAGAATTTATGAGATATAATGATTCGGTTTACAAGTATTTTCTTATGTAAATATTTAGCATAATTCGAAAAAAAAAAACTGTTTAAAGAAGATTTTGGAAATTTTTTATTTTGTACTTTCTTCTCTGTCGCTGGAAAATAAATTCGGTGATGACGGCCGCATCATCGACTTTCATTTTCGAGTTTCGAAGAGGAAAGGCCACTGTAGTAAATTCTACTACAGATTTATTTTAGAACTTTCTAAAAAATTTCTTTTATTGTTCTAACTATAATTAGAGATATTGAGTAGTAAGAACTTATTTATCTATTATTTTGAAATAAATGGAAATTCAACTCGGTATTTAATTCTAAAATTTTCCGTTAACTAATTGAAAATTTTAGTGAAATAAAAGTTAGGTAATAAATGAATTGAAACCCCTAATTGAAATAAGAGAATTAATGCTAAGGATAAAGGAAGATAAATATTTTAACTTATGAATATTGGTAAAGACTTAGTGAATAATCAATGAATTAAAAGAATGGAGATTTAACTTGTATAAGGTTCAATTGCATTTCTTTAACATAAATAACTTACCCAAATATAAAAGTTGAAATGTTAAACAAGAAACTAGAATTGAATATTTTACAAGTAGGGATTTAGGAATAATGAAGTATTCAATAAATTACGGTTATAACAAGAATTTAATGGTATAAACTTAGGTTATAACTTTATTGAAAATAAAGTTAAGAATTAGTAATAGATGATAGGAACTTGAGTGTATAACATGAAATTCAAAATAAGAATTTATTATATGAGTATTCACTTAAGTATGTTTTATCTCCCCTATTCTAATATAATGGAAAGTAGGAAAATTTAAATGACTGCAATTCATAGTTAATGAATGTTATTAATGAGAATTCAAGGGAAATCTTACAAGTGAAGATATTCAAAATATTTGTTGTTATTAATGAGAATTTATTTTATAGACTTAAGTAATAAAAGGAAACTTAAGTAATAAAAAGGAAATACAAATATAATGAATTTGGTGATAATTGGAAAATAAACTTGTAAGAAACAAAGAAATCCCTCATAAATGAAGGAAAGAAAAATCAAAACACTGAATTATGAAATAAATGTATAATGAGATATTTTGGTGTTGATTTGAATTGTTGGTTGATGTATGTTGTTGGGTAAGGAATTATGGAGTTGTTAGATTTACAAATAATCTATCTTTGTTCCATCCAAGGCTGTTGAGCAATGGATGTACTTGATAGTTATTCTTCATTCGTACAACTTCAGAATTTGAACCCGAACAACTAATTGTTGTTTGATTAAATGATTGTTTGTTGAATGTGGTGTGTGCTGTTGAAAAAAATTGTGGTTGTTGCATTTGATTGGATATGAATGATTGAATCCACCTAAACCTTTCACTGTAAAATAAATATTTAACCTTTTAGATTATATAAGTGAATACAGGTAATGGAAGCAACTGCTACGGCTTTTGGTTCCAAAATAATAAAAGCGTATTGCCCGACAAATAGGTACGTTTCCGGATTACGTTTAAAGCGCTATTTCATATATTCTCCCGTGCGGGATATTTTATTTTGGATATATATATGTAATATATTTGTATATTTGGATATTATATTTTCTCCAGAGTCCCTCCGTACAAAGGAGACTCTGCCAAAAAAAAAAATTATATTTTTCCAACTTTAATAACTCAAGTATTAAAGGATATAATGATTATAAAACAAGAATATTTCATTTAGGAGGATTAATCCAGGAAAATATTGTTTATAAATTAAAAATTGAAATAAAAAGTACTGTTTATTCTTCCTTCTCCCTTCTTTTTTCCTTTTCGGGGACGAAAAGTTTTGAGTGGGGGAGATTGTAACGACCTGATAAATTTATGATATTTTTATAAATTTAATTTATATGTTTGCTAATTTAATCCAGTATAAAATTAAAGTCTTAGGATTTTAAAAGGATGAATGTAGGAGTTAGATAGTAACTGTAATTACAGGTAGAGATTTAAAAGGTTATATGACATAGATTTGAAAATAACTGAAAGTTGTGTTGTAGTTATAAGTCTTAATTTGTTGGTTTAATGGTATTAATGTAACAATAACTGAATTGGATTACATACACACAAACATTTGAAAATTTATTAGGTGGACTAAATTGGTTAAAGTTCATAAGTTGTGCATTTCAATTTAGTAGAAATTCTAAACGATAAACGAAGATTTAAATAAACGCTAAATTAAAACTATGTAAAATGGTGACTTAAGGCCTAGTTATAGGAATTGGAATATAATCCAAAATTTAATTAATGATAGTAACGTAGTATTAGCTAATAAATAGATTTCAATGCAGTAACCAAATGAAAGGAATAGGAATGAATATATATATTGAATAGGAATGAATATATATATTGGTTTGAAATGAAATAAAAATGTGTCACATTTAGATGGAGTAAAATTTAAGAAACCTATAAATGTGGAATCAGTAAACATTTGTAAAAAATATTGCCTAGAATAAAATTCATTTAATATAAGAATTCAAAGGTGGAAGATTTACATTTGGATTGAAAGGTATAATTAATTGAATTGGTGATTTGGGAATTTAATCCAAGGGTTACTCTAAAAATAAATACGGATAAAAAGAGGTTAAACTAAGGAGGGGCATTAATTGATTTTAAGGCTTATTTAATACGTTAATAGGCAAGACTCCGCATTCATACATTTATACAAAGCTAAATAGAAGCACAAGTGTGATATAATGTAAATAGATGGATATCAACCTTTATTTATATGTTAATGGGATTTAATTTCTATTGTATAAAAACCGCAATTTAATGAAGATTGAAATAGCAAATTCATACGTTAGTTGATTTAGCTGGAATATGAAGATATTTAATGGAATAGTGAAATCAAATGGGAATGGGTTTCCATTGTTCATTTGAATTCACATTCATCATAAAAACTTATTTGAAAACCAAAGGAATAATAAAGGAATCAAGACTTAATTAGTAATTTGGATTTAAGACATGGCAATTTGGATTTATTGCAACATTTAATACCATAGAATTTAGTAAAGCTTATTCAAATTTTAGTTTACCATTTGTGATATAACTTTTTGAAAACAAGACTTTATTTATGAATTGAGTATTTGATTCAACGAATGGTAATTACTTCATTTAAAAATGGAATTTAACGTAAATTTGTACGTTATTAAAGTTAAATGAAAGTTGTAAACATTTGACTTAGAGAACAATTGAGTGAAATCTTAACTAATGTAAACTTCATCATATTGACATCCATAACTGTGAATCATAGGAAGAAGGTAAATAAATGAACTTAACCAAACTATTTATGTTGAATATTGAAAATTTGAATAAATAAATAGTTAAGAAAATTAAGGGAATGGGAATAAAAATTTATTTATAATTTGGAATTTTAATTACGGTGAAAAGGGTTAACTGCAATTAAAAGTAAGTTGAGATGGAAATCAAGTTATTTATTTAATTTGGTTTAAGATGAGAGTGTATAAGTATAAGATTAGGTAATTTGTGAGAATAAATTTATAATTCCCAATTAATAAGAAAGTGCAGAAATTAAAATTGCAAATTTATATACCTATAAATTTTTATTCACATCCAAGCTTGTTAAATTTATTGGGATTAATTGAACTATCTAAGTAATGAAATTTGGCCAATAATAGGAGTTGAAACATAAAAATTGATTTTTTATGATTTATTTAATTGATTTAATAATATTAAAAATAGCCATTTTTGTCACGGACTCGGATTTCGACGAAACCAGTTTCATCGGATCCGTAACGGTGAATTATAATAATGTTTCAAGTTTCGTTGCGATCGGACTTGTCGTTTGATCGTACGGACTCGAAACGCCTTGAAATTTACGCATTTTGAAATCAATTTGAAATTTTGTTTTTTTAGCATAACTTCTTCATACGATCGAATTTGGTCACGAAACTTTTTCCATCGCGTTCAGAATATTTTAAAACACCTATTTGGATATATAGTTTTAACAAATTCGACTCCGGAGGCATAGCGGGCTTTTTGGACCATGGTTTGTCACGCACGTTCGCGTATCCAGTCTAGCTACCCTACCTCTAGCCTATCTATAAATATACATCTATAAACCCTAGCTCCTTTCTTTTTCATTTGCTGTAAGTTCATTTCTTCACTCTTTTCTCTTTCCCAAATGTATACATCTCAGATCCAATTCCAGATCCATCCACAGTTCAAAATCAAAAGTCAAAACTCAAAAATTTCAGAAAATTCCAGAAAAAATATATGTTGAAGTATTCGATACGCGTAATATACTGGTGAAATTCGTTTTTCAATTGGAGCTGTCGTTTATCCAGAATAAATTCAAACAGCCCCAAAACCGTTCATCATCGCCGTAACAAAAGTTGTCGGATCGGAAAAACATTTCTGGGTTTTGGAGAGGGAACCGAGGGGATCGCATCTGTGTAGTTTGTTTCGAGTTTCAACGGTTGGATTGGCGGGAATTTTCGATTAGGGTTGATAAAGTATGGGTTGCGTGCGTGTTTTCCTCTGTTCGAAGGTGCGTGCGTTGCTGTAGCTATGCGCTTCTCTTTAGGTGACGTGGCTTGTGAAGGTGAATGTGTGTCATTTGTTTATTTCCAATTTTTGAATTCAATCACCATTTTTCGCCATAACTTTCTCATACGAAGTCGGATTCACAAGAATTTTTTTTTGTTAGGATCGTAATTTAATTCCGGACTCGATGACGCTGGTTTGGACGAATTCTGAGACGGGCGAATTTTTGGGTTTAAATCGGGTTTGAATTCGATTTAAAATTCAAAAGGTGAGTGTTTTAACCCACTCACAACTACTAGAAGCTTTTATGTTTGTTAAATAAATTTTAGAAATGAATAGAAATTTATTTATGAGCTTTTGGCATGTTATTTCATTCATATCTGTTGAATTGCATTTTTTTGAATGTAACTGTTAATTTAATTGATTTATTGCGTGTAAATTGGCTGTTAGAAATTATTGTTTGCATATGAACTGCTAGTTAACAGTTATGTCAATTATCATTGAATATAAATTGTTAGATTAATAATTGATAAAATTTAATTTGAGTAAACTGCCAGTTATCACCTGTTATATATGATCATATATATAATTGTTATTGATTGATATTGATCGATGTTGTGATTGGATGATGGATGTGTTGTTGAATGAATGTTTTATTTGATATCATTAAACTGCAAGTTAGCATACATTTTACATTTCATTCGGGATTGTGGTTTGAAATGATAAAACCGCAAAGTTTTATTTTTTTAAATTGCGGATTGAAATGATAAATATCCGTATCACTTGACCATAGGATAGAAAATTATATACAGGCACCGCGGTCTATATATAACTATTTTAATGTGATTTCTATGGTTTGGATTGAATACGGTCTATAAATCTTAAATTTATATTGTATAAATATTTTATTCCATATTTATATACCTATGAAGTTGAAATTTTGAAATTAAAAGGAATATAAATTTCTTTATTGAAAATGGAAGAAATTTAGAAAATGGAGTTTGGTAAATTTATATCCTATGTTTAAATGTAAAGTTGGAAATTTTAAGATATGATATTTGTAATTGGATTTTTCCAAAATAAATAGAAATGGATATTCTAGTATAATTTGAAGTGGAAAAATTCTATATATATATATATATATATTTTACTAGAAATTGAAGTCTTATTAATTATGGATTTTATGTGAATGGTCAAGATTAATTAATAGAATATTGATTTTGAAAGGATAAAAATCCAACTTAGTTGAAATATTAATGCTCAAAAATGGATATAAATATATATAAAATTGAAATGGTTTTGGGACTTGAAGTAATATTTTGGACTTTGGTTTAACTTTAAAACAAGAAATATTTGGAAAGCCATGTAATTTATTCTTTATAAGGCAACAGTAAAGTTAAACCTTTTTAATTCGCATACCGTTGAATATCCAAACCATTTAGTTTTGAAAATAATGGTTTTAAAATACTATGGATTTTCGAAGAATTATGTTGAAAGTTACAAACAAAATATTGGTCACATGGGATATTAAAAAATAAAAAGTGACATAATTTTTGGAAAGGAAAATTTATTTGGGAAACGATATCATTGATTTGGGCTTTTATAAAATAATATGAAAATAAATGGTTTGTGTTTTTAAAGAAGAAATGATATCGTAATATTATGGTTTGAAATGGATTATATTCTGGTTTTAAAGTATAAACTATTTTTAAATAACCGCGGTGTTATAATAACGATGGGTTGGCAAAGAGACCGGGATCGGATATGGACATACTCTCTGTCGATACCGAAAACCACTTTGACTAACCGTGTACGCGGTGGAGTTCCAGAATGAAGTAGGTGGTGGCGACGTTTCCTGTAAGGTAAATACGTGGACCCAACTCCCGTGAGTTGGCATAAGGTGGCTAAAACAGGAGCGATTCTCAGGCCAATGAGGTCATTCCTCTGATCGGACGCTCCTCTTCGATATTATACTTTGACTTGGATTGATTCAGTGGCCACTTCTATATTTTGATTTTGGGGGAGTTAGTTCGAGGTGGGCGGCAGCTGCGCGCTGCGCGTTACCATCAGCCTGGATAGCAATTGGTATATCTACCCTGGCATTGCCTAGTTGTGCCGTGTCACCTACCCTATCGCGCCTTGTACGAGTTTGGTTTTCTCCCGTAGCCCGTGTGGTATCCTCTAGTGGCTTCCCGATCAGGAGGGACTATGATATTGGATGGACTACTGGGACTATTACGTGTTAAGGGCTATATGGGTAACCCCTTAACGCTATTAAAAAGTAAGTTTATTTTATAAATAGACACTATTATAATAGCGCAATATACTACATAGTAAATAGTTTAACGGATCCTTAGGAGATGTAAATCCCGAGCATCTCTTGAGTTACTGTACCCATATTTATTTCTGTTTATTTAACTCACATAAGATTTTCTAGTCTGACTCGAGTGTTTTTGTCTTTTCAAATTCGCTCGGGTCAGTCCGAGCGTTTCAGGATAGCAGATTTTAGCTTTGGAGGACGAAGACGAAGAATCAGTATTATTCTATATATAGTATTGCACCACACTCTTTTTATTCCGCTGCATTGTTGTATTGGTATGTGTAACTCTGATGTTCATTGTATAAGTGAGATAACTGTTTTGTAAACTGTTTTGAACTGTATATTTATTATTATATTTTATCCTTCCGCTGTGAGATTCTATTTTGTTTTATTCCTTCTCTGTTTTTCTTATTTACCCCATAACAATCCGCCCTTGCGTATGCTTTGAATTGGCACGTGTGTCGTTTTAAAGTGTGCGAAAAGGCGGGATGTTACAGTTAATTAAAATAATTCCTAAGTGTTTTTAAGTGAAATTTAAAATGATGTTTAGTAAGCGATTAAGATAAGTATATCAAACTTTAATCAATCAAAGGTCTCAAGTGATTCTGTATAAATTAATTTCAAACTTTTAATTTGAATAAGATTTAAATGATAATTAAATAATTAATTAAGATAAATGGTTTATCTTTAATTAATTAGGGTCTTAAGTAATTAAAGGATAATTAATTAATGTTAATATTTAATTAAAATAATAACAAATGGATTGTAATTAATTAACATTAATTAAGCAGGATTTAAAAGTAATTAATTTATTTTGTGTTAATTAAATTAAATGAATTAGAATGGTGTGACCAATTATCTTGCTTATGGTGAATTAAATTGTATTGAATGCTTGATTGATTAATATCTCTAGTCTGATATTTTGTGATGTTCTGTGATACGAAATGCTTAGGTTGAACCGTGATAATGTGGGATATCCATCTGTGATGAATTACTATATGAATATGTTATTCTGAAGTAAATTAAATTGTTTAAACTTTGACATCTGGGCTTAAGGGATGTCATTGGATTCGAAGAGATCGGGATCGGATATCAGTGATATGCGAAACCACTTCAATTAGCAATCTACAATTCTTTATTGATTTGATTAGAGAATCAAATAGGCTGGAATGGAATAAATTAAGTGAACTAGACCATTGTAACTAAGTAACAGTACTTAGATATTATATTGAGAAATAAGTGTTGGTCTATAACAAGATAAGAACTCGTAATGTGGTACGAGTTACCCTAGTTTTCGAAGAAGCTTTATAACTTAGTATTTCAAGTTATTTGGTTTTACTCACGCTGGTTTCCAGCCTAACTCGGGTGTTACTTTATTGTGATGCTTGGGTTAGACCGAGTATTACAGATTTTCAGGTTAGGACGTTTTGGAGCTCAGGAGGCGAGTTGGGTGGCAGAAAGGAATGGAGTATATGCTGCTGTATATTTGTGATTGTATTGATAGTAGTCAGGGACAAGTTGTTAACTCTGTCCAGATTATTGTGAATGGTTATAATCTGATATTTTGTTTGTAAATTGACAATTACAACTTTTCTTAGAATAAATGCTGTTATTTAATATTATATTTTGATTCGCTGTGATTGTAAGATTATGTGTTGTTGTTTTCTGTTTCTTCTTCTACCTCTTTTTCTTCTTTACCCTAACAATCTGGAATTTTCGACGTTTGATTTCTCGGCACTTCTACAGCAAAACGTATTAGTATCGAATTTTCGGAGTCGAAAATTTTGGTTCGTTACATAAACTAACAGGAAACTTGTAGAGTGAGAATAATAAAATAATAGCATAAAATGACAGTATATCATTGATAAATATGATCATAATTAACCATTAAAGTAAAATATATATTCAACAGGTCATGGTGTCATATGTCATAGGTTAACAATTTAAACATTAACATATCATATTTAATAATTTAATTTCTAACTAATTCAAATTTAACAACATATTTAAATCGCCATTCCATGTGAACTTAATTTACCAAGCATATAAATGTTCACCGTGAGTGATCGCTCACCTTTCGAGGTTAGAGAAAGAATGAGAATAAGATGCGAAAAAGAACTGGACACGAACACGGATAAGCGACAAGGAAAACTGCTGTTGTAATGATCCCCAAATAGCAAACACAAGGCAAATAACTAGACATCGACAAGCTAAATAACTTGAATTCAAATTCAATGAAAACATGTGTATGTGTGTGATATATATATATACACACACACACACACACATACATACATACATATATACACACCCTTTTTTTAAGAAGACGAGCCTTGGGTTTTGGAGCTTGATTGCTCAGCCAAGGGAAGAGGCTGACTACTGCTTAGTGGCTGGAATGCGGAGGAAGACGTGGCAGTGGCTGCTGGGTTCATGGAGGGGGCGATGGAGCAAAGGAGGGAGTGGATTTTGGAGGTGCTTGGGTTCTGGAACGTGGCAGGAAAGTTCGGCTGCTGTTGAAGATGTGGGTGGCGATCTGGCTGCGGAGGGTATGTGGGCTGCTCTATTTGGTGGTTGTGGTGGAGAATAGGTTTGATGGAGTGGGTTGTCAAGTGGAGGGAAGGTGGGAAGGCTAAGGGGCAGATGGCTCGGTGGTTGGCGTGGAGGAGAAGCGAGTCAGGGTTACAACTATGGAGGGTCTGGCTCGACATGTAACAAGGCTGCTGGACGTGGACGAGAGGAAGAGGCCAAGAGGGAGTGGGTTCGATTACTTTGGAGTCTGGGGTGCTTCTTGCGTTGGAAAAGGTGTGGGTGCGGCAGAGAGGGAGAGATGAAAGGCGAAGCTAAGGATAGGGAAAGCGCATGGGAAGTAGCAGAGATAGGTCGAGAGAGGGGTGAGTGGAGATGAGCAGGCTCCATGCAAATATATGAAAACTTTCTATTTTTTTAATCAAATGAATGAACAGAAGATGAAGGAAAGAGAGAATGGAATGAAGGGACAAACCAAGATATAAATTGAAATCAGAGAATAGTAACAGCCAAGATGTTGATTTTTGAAAAACTAAGAGCAAGTGGCCATTTATTTTCTCACGATGGGTAAATGAATAGCCATATGGAAACCAAAAAGGCTCAAAACGGGTACCGATACGGCTAACCGTTTCGTATATTTTGTCGTGCACCGGACGCCGAAATATACAAATGAATATACCACGGAGATCAGCACGATGATACGAACAAGTTGGTACACAGATATGAGTGATACGACCCATCTATTAAAACGCAATTTTCGCTGCCAAACTGCTACTAAACCGCCGAAAATAAGATAAAGAGGGATAGAGAAATCCAAATTTGGCAAAATGAAATACGACGTCTCACTTAGAAAAAGGATTACATTTTTCTTATGTAAAAATATTCCGGTTTCAAAAATATTTTATTCCCAATAATTTAACTGATTTTAAATTTTAAATTGAAATTTCGCAACCAAACAAACTTTAATATTTTCAGATAAAAATCCGACACTTACTACATTTAAATACACGTATTCAAAATATCAAATTTTCATAGCAAAAATTCAACTGTTTAATTTCACGAAATTTTTGGTTAATTATGTTATTTAAATCGTTAAAATTTCTAGGCCGTTACAGAAATTAATGGCGGCTGACGTAGCTAGGGTTTTCTTTTTATGTTGCAAAAGATAATTTTTCAAGTCCTTGTATAGAAAATTTAACGGCACTATTCATCCATGAAAATTTTGACCTCCGTAGGAGGCATGCTACTTGGCGTTCTATATGTTATACCTCTATTCCAAATAAAATGCAATATATATCGGGAGCCAATTCCATCATATACCGAAGTTAACATTTCAAAATCGAATTATACTATATTAAATTCTTTTAATTAATTTCTAGGCATTTCGAACTCGCATGCCAAATGATACGTCCGATCGCCACGAAATTCGATGGCATATAATAATTCACTATTGCGAATCCAATGAAAGTAGTTTCATTGAATTCTGAGTTAGTGCCCCAAAAGACTATTTTTACACATTAATTAAAATGAGTAATTCTCAAAATCAGTTTAATCACTTTTAAATCTAGATTAAAAGTTTATTATCTTCCTTCCTATTCAAATAGAATTTATCAACTTTTGAAATGATTTCCATTCATTTCAAATTCAAGATTCAATTTATTTTAAATATTTCCAAATATTAATTCAATAATTTAATTATTAAATAAATCGCTGAACCTGAAGTTCATGTTGTTTAACTTATAAAATTAATCTTTCAAAATTTAAAATCCATTAAATATTCCAAATTCAGATGACCAATATTCTAGGTCGTGACATCGACCCACACCACTCCTAGCCCCCCACTACACGCACGGTAGCCCCTTTCCCTAGGTGATGGTGATGTTGAGGTGATAGTGGTGATGATGGTTTTGCAAGTTGAGTTGATGTTTGCTTTTTGGTTGCTTTAGTATTAAGTCTTAGGAAATTATTTTAATATTTTGTAATATGTATATATTTAAGTGTACATGTACATATTTATATGTTATGGTGTGCATGTGACATGTATATACATGTACATGTATGTGCACAAGAGGATAACAACATTTAAAATGACTTCGAACAACTTTTGTTCGTTAAACCGTCGAAAACCGAGAAAACAATTACCGGTTACATTTTCACTTATTAATTTATATACATATGTTTGTAAACAAAATTTGAAAATAAATTTCCTATCATTATTAAATTAGAATGTTCACACTTGAATTATAAAACCATATAAATTAATATTAACAACTACTTACGGTGTAACAACCTATATTTTTGATAATAAAAAATATCGAATTCAATAAGATTTTTGGAATTTAATATTATGAGAAATTAAAATTTATGATTTATAAATGGAGAAAAATTATTAGAATATATTTGAATAATGTTGATTGGATGTAATTGAAACTATTAATGTGATTTCAATTAATGGTGATAACAAAGGTTAATGAGGAATAAAATAAATGTTGCATCAAAAAGGAAAATTATATGAAATTAATTGAGATTGGTTAATATAGAATGGAACCAGTATTTGATAAGTAATTTGTCAACCTTTATTTGTAAATAATAAGTTAATAGAGATGAATTATTAATGTATAACAGTTGATTTATTCTCATATTATTACTCAATCCGTTGAAATTAATTTGGAAATCAACGTGAAATCAATGTAATTAAATATTACAGTTAATATGAGTTAAGATGACAACTGTAGAATATGAGTGCAATAAAATGGAGATAAGGAAATAGTTGATTTAATATAAGAATTTATATCAAAATAAAAGAAACTATTGGAATTTAAATTATAATAAGCTAGGATTTTTCACTATTGTAATTTGAAGTGAAATTAATATAATATTTAAATATTGGATTTAACATGGGAAATTTAATTGTAAAAGATTATTAATTTCTGTTCAATCATAATGATGATATAAAGCTTTTAATTTAGAACTTAAAAGTGGTTAAATTGATTTTAAAATAATAATTCATTTAATTGAAGTGTAAAATTAGTCTTTTGGCCACTATCTCGGATTTTGACGAAACCAGTTTCATCGGATCCGTAATAGTGAACTAGTGTAGAATTTCAAGTTTCACAGCGATTGGACTTATCGTTTGATGCGAGCTCGAAACGCGCAGAAATCAATTAATGGAATTTAAATGAAGATAATTTGACTTTGAAAGTTAACTTATGTAAACAATGGAACTAAGGTTTGAAACTAGTTTCATTGAGTTTAAAAGTATCGAAATCATATATTTCGGTATATTAGATGACTTATTTTCGTTTCGGGAACGAAATAGGCTTTCGGGTCATTGTTATCGTTTCGACCCAATTCGTCTGTTCCGTCCGTTCTTATCCATCTCTGTTTATATGTAGGCTGTTATAGATCATACTAGCTTCTTATTTTCATTTTCTGTATGTACAATTTCTATCTATCTATTAAGTTATCTGTTCCTACTTAATGGAAGACACTTCAAAACCCTAACTCCCAATTCCAAATCAGATCGAAAATTCAAACTCTTCAAACCCTATCATATAATATATCATCGCGAAGCTCTTGACGAACGTAATCTATTTCTATAGTTTGTTTTTGCAATCGAGTTTTCGTTCGTCCAGAAATTAGTGAAACAGTTTCTGCCATCCATCCCAGGGTTTTGCGATCAACGGCGGATCGTCGACCAATCGACGATCGAGAAGCTCCACTTGGTGGAGGAGGCGATGCAGTCTTTATCCATGGCTTTTCTTTTAGCCGGAGTCGAAGGGGATCGCCAAAAATGGCGTGGAAGCGGCAGTGGGGTGAAGCAATTCTGGCGCGTCACAGTGCGCCGCGTGCGGTCGTGGGGCGTGGCCGGTGGTGAGCTTTGCACTGGTGAGGACGGATGTTGGAGCGGTGGCTCATAGGGCATGTGGCGTCAAGGTAATATGGCGGTTGGAAGAAGCGGGCTGGGTTCGATGCTCGATTTAGGGTTTGAAGGTGATAGAAATTACGATTATGCCCTTATTTTATTTAAATTTAAATTTTCACATGTTCTAACATGTATAACTTTTGCATACGAGCTCGGATTTAGGCACGGTTTCTTCCAATTGGATTCATATCGAAATTCCAGACAATCGAAAATTGGTTTGGTTGAATTTGGCAATTTTTCAAATTTTAGGCTTTTATTGTATTTTAAATGGACGATAAATCAAAGGTAAGTGACTTAACTCACTCACGCAATACTAAATCTTCTTATGTTAGTTGAATTAAATTTATGATGTTATAAGAATTTTATTAGTCGTTGTTTGGTAGTTTAATTTGACATTTTAATTGAAATTGAATTTTATTGAATTAAATTTCCATTTAAATTAATATTGAAATTGAATTGCTAGTTTAATACCTAATATTGATAACTAGTTAATTGTTGTGATTCAATGACTGGTTAGATTTTGATTGTGGTGGATGTCTATTTTTGACATTTTGGGTATTGGATGTTTATATATATATATATATATATATATATATATATATATATATATATATATATATATATATATATATATCCCTATTATCACCCTGCATTTTAATTGAAAGCATATAAACTGTTATTTGAATTATTTTGAATAAATTAAGAAATAGGTTGAAATGATATATACCTATGACACTTTGATTTGGATTGAAATGATATATATTCATCTCTGAAATTAAAATTAAAATAACCGATCACTTGGCCATAGGGTAGAAAATTATATACGGACACCGGATTGGTTAAACTAAATGGTTTTAAAAAACTTGAAATTTGGATTTTTATTAAATGATATTGTTTTAAAGGAATAAAATTTTGGATTTATATGAATTGAATTATTTTCTAATTCAAGCTTTGAAATGATGAAACTGAAATTGGTAAAAAGGAAATTATTATAACGAATTGTAATTGATATATGAATTTAATTTTGGAAATTGAATTATTTAGAGATTTAGATCTCAAAATTGAATAATGAGGGTAAAGTTGATTTAAGTGTTTTAAATCGGTAAAGTGAAATTGGATATGGGTTAAGATTGTTGAAATGGAAAAGAAATAGTTTGAGTTGATATTATTTTAAAAAATTATTTTTGATATAAACTGTTTAAAATTTATTATTTTTAATATTCTAATTTTTTAGATTTTCCAAAACTATTTGACTATATAAAACATTTTCAATACTCAAGCCATTTTATATTAAACTGTTTTAAATCTCTAAACTATATAAACTATTTTAAACTATTTATAACTATTCAAACTATTTTCTAGAATTTCAAACTGTGCAAAGTTGGAATTTTTATATTTAAATCATTGATTTAAATGCAAATGTAGTTAGATGAGGTTATAACCTAAATTGGAATTTGAAATGATATTTTCTAGTGAAAATGACATATTTTGAGTAAATATGATAGTTTTGAAATGAAGGATATTTTGAATTGAAAATGATATTTTGATATCAAATATGAATCGGTTTCGAAATGTAAAAGAACCAACCTGTGTGAAAAATGGCATTTGGTTGTTAAAGAGATCGGGACCTCTTATTGGCATACTCTCAGTCAATATTGGAACCACTTTAACAACTGAGTACACGGTGGATGTTATCTAGAAAGTAGAGGTTGAATTGAAGGCGTTTGCTGGATTTGAAGAAAGAGAACGATGATGGATAGCCTTGACATTCGAGTCATAATTAAAATGACTAAAACAGGAGTTATGTCGGGCCAAGTGGGGACGCTCCCCCGATCGAACACACTTCTTCGATACTATATCTGTTACTTTGTGATTGATTGGTAACCACCCTTGATTATGGTAGTGTTGTTTCAATGGTTCAAGGATTAGTAGTCTATCGAATCGAAAAGCTTATAAGAGGAAAGAGTTCATCATTACAAGGTATGCTATAAGGCATTGGTTTTCAGGTATATTATTCATTGAACCATAGTATATATTTCTTATTAAAATTTCATTATATGTGTATATATTATATAGTTAGTTAGGTGAAATTCTTATATGCATTGTTGTTATCACAAGTTAGATTGGTTATTTGTATGTATTAATTTAAAAAACAATTTGTTTACATATATCAGATATATATATATAGCTGAATTTAAATATAAAAATATCATTATTTTATTATATACATATATACATACGTAATTTAATTATATATATAGTTCATATTTAATTACAATATCATTTTATGTTAATAATAGATCCTTTAATATGTTTAGTTACAATAATAATAATAATTCTTGACAACTGCAAAATATGTTTTAATATTTATTATTTCTAATATTATTTAAATCAATATACTATCTAAATAAATCATATAAAATAAAATATGTTTCAATTTTTTTTCAAAATTTTATAAAATTATAATCACATAAGAATAGCTCTCTGCTAGAAAATGAGAATTAAAAAAATCAATTTTGTTATTTTTAAAAATTATTACAAATAATGGCCAAAAATGTATTAATCAAAAAAAAAGATTTTGATCAAAAAAATTATGAATTTTTTTCAAAACTTTAAAATATTATATAAGATTTTATAGAAATTTGAAATTTGGATAAAATGTTTCATAATTATTTTTATTAATATTTTATCTATTTTCGAGTAAATAAATCAATTAATGTATATTTTAAAATAATAAAATTTTATATCGCTACATTTTTGATCCAAAATTTAAAAAAATGTTTTGTTAATATATATATTTAGATATTATAAATATGTTTATTATAAATATATTTATATATTTGAAAAAAAAATATTTTTTGGTTATATATATACGTAAATATATTTGGTTCGTAGTTCAAATAAAAGAAGAAATTCTTTTAAAAAAAATATATTATGTGTATGCATACATATATTATTTTAATACTTATTATAATAATATGTGCACATGTTTATACATATATATATATATATTAATAATTATATATATAATATATACATATAGATAAATATAAAAATATTTTTTGAAAATTTTCATATACATAAATAATACAAAATTAACATATAGTTGTGTGTGTGTGTGTATTTGTTTATGATATTTATATAAGTAACAAGTTTAAATACATACATGTATTTTGACAATATACAATACATATCAGATGAGCTAACGTATCTATTGCTATGTAAATTTCAACATTTATACATGAGTATGTGTAATGACCCATAAATTTTAACGATTTTTGCAACGTAATTGACTGAATTTTTGTGAAAAATTAAAACTATAAAATTTAGCAATGAAAATTTGATATTTTGAATACGTCTATTTAAACATAGGTAAATTTTCATTTGAAAAAGATGGAAAATAGTTATGTTGTGTAATTTTCAAAATTTTAATTTAAAGTCAGTTAAATTGATGGAAATAAAATATTTTCGAAACCTGAATACTTTTACATAATAAAATTGTAAACTATTTTCTAAGTGAGATGTCATATTTCATTTTGCCAAATTTCGACTGATCTAGCTCCGTTTATATTATATCCTTATATATATATATATATATATATATATAAGGTATGCATACTTGTCGTCTTCTCCTATTGATCGCAGCCATCTTTATATAAAGCTCATTTTAGTATAGATATATTGATGCTCGAGTTTTTTTATTTATATCCATATTACATGTGTTTGACTGCATATGTATATATTTAAAGATCTATTGGTATAAAAAGCTATTTAAGTTTGTACATAATTGGTTATAAGTCTATATAAGTCGTATACATATCCTGTTGTTGTATATATTTTATAAGAAAGTTATATATAGAAGTATTATATATATAATTGCAACGGTTTACAGAGGTATATATATGATTAAAGTAATATATAATATGTTAGTTGTATACAAAGTTACACCAGTGTATATATGTCAGTTTGTATCAATATATATATATATATATATATATATATATATATATATATATCTGTGTGTGTGTGTGTTAGTTATATAGAAAGTTTACGTCAATGTATATAGGTTAGTTTATAAATACAATAATAAAGTAAATTTATATTGATTTTATAATGAATATAAATTTTAAAATATAATATGTACATAAGTGTATATATAAGCTTTTGTAAGTATATATATATATAAGCTTTTCCCGGTCATTTTTGCTTTCAATTCATTTGCCTTTGGAAAGTATATGATTTAAGTTTCATAATAGAGATGAGAATATAAAGTTATATATATATACAAAATAAATATTGAGGTTGGTTTTTATAAGTTTGTTTCAGAAAAATTGTTTTCCTATTTTCTGAAGCATAAGCATATTTTGATTCTCATATTTTATAAAGCTATGTATGTGGTGTTTTCCATTGCAATTTATCCTAAATACACACACACACACACACATATATATATATGGTTATCTGATTTTTTTTCTTCTTTTAAAATGTATAGATTATAAAATATAATATATGTAAACATCTTAATTTCGAAATATATGTAGAAACTTTGATTTTATTTAATGTGTTTATGAAAGAAACGATTTTGGAACATATATATAAATAATGACTTTGTTTTACGTATGTTTAAATTGAATGTCGATTTAAAAATACGTACAATGATTTTATTTTTATTATTTGTTTTTTATTGAATATCGTTTCGAAAAAAATATGTGTGTGTATCTTGTTTCAGATTATTTCAAGCTGGTTTTGATTTGTTTTCATTGATTCCAATTTATCAGTTGTTCATCGAATTCGGGTCCATCGTGCTTTGTTTTGAGATTTGTGCCTGGATTCATAACTCGTTTCATTATCAAATCTCTCTAGCCTCGAAAGGTGAGTAATCACTCACGATTAACATTCTTATATTTAATAAATTTAATTCACATTGAAATGACAATGGAAATATGATGTTAAATTTGAACTATTAATTATTTAATTGTTATATATGATATGCCATTATCTGTATTTATTCACCTGTGACATCTGACACCATAATATGTTATTTATATTATAATTAAATTTGTTACTGATGATATGTGCCTATTGTTGATATGTTATATTATTATCGTATTTGTTCTCACTATGCAAGTTCCCTATTAATTTAGAATTCCCTATGGGTTGAAATGATACATAGTCGAACGATCTTGTAGAATATGGGAAAATCATTATGGTTTGAAATGATAAACCTAAGTAATTTTCATTTATTTTGAATTTTGAGATTGCGGGTTGAAATGTTATATACCAGTAGATATTTAAATTATGGATTGAAATGATAAATATCTGTATCACTTGACCATAGAAAAGAAAATTATATACGGACGCCGTTGGTCTATATTTTAAAAATGATTTTGAAAGTTTTGAAAGGAAATATATGGGCTTTAATAAATATTGTTTTATATAATTTATAAATGCTATTTTTATGTACGTATAAAAATTTAGATAATATGTTTTGGAAATTTTTAATTATAAGTTAATTTTGAAAATAAAATTTCATGATTTTTCATATAATTTTATTATTTTAAAAATATATAAATAAGATTTAATATAAAACAAAGTTAATAATAAAATTTAATTTAATAAAATTGGATTTAATTTGGTTCATAATATGTTTAAGTAGTTATATAAATTTATATTTATATATGTAAAAATAGATTTTTTATAACTTTAATAATAGAGGTTTGGAAGATAAATTAATGTTGACTTGGAATTTAAAATGGTTAATAATTGAATTTAAGGAAGAATTGAATTAAACTTATTAGTTTTGAGATTTTGGAAGATATGATTTATAACTTGATTTGACAAAAAGTGATTAAATGAATATTCTCAATTTTAAACTAAATTGAGATCTAATATTTAATATTGATTCAAATTTATAAATTGAGATTTTATTTAATTGTTATTAAAATGATTAAGTGAATATTTTCCAATTTGAGTAAAATTAAAGTTAAATGTTGAAATATAAATGAAATTTATATTGTAAATGTTCGAATATTTAAACTTGAATCTTTGAACTTTAAATTGAAATGGATAAACTGGAATTGATTTAAGTTGAATTTTGGAATTTAAGATGATTTGAATCAATTTGCGAAATTGGAGGAAACTATTTTTTATATAAAGTAGTTTAATATACATGAATTATTTTTAATATATATAAACAGTTTTAACACATATATATATATATTATTTTAATATATATAAACTATTTTAATTTTCATTTATAACTATTTTAATATATATGTTATTTTCAATATCTAAATTATTTAAGTTGGAGCTGTTATAATTTCAAAGTGTTATGGTTTCCAAAGGATTATGATTTCCAAAGTGTTATGATTTCGAAAGTGTTATGATTTCGAAAGTGTTATGATTTTGGAAGTGTTACAAATTCGAAGGCGTCATGATTTCAAAAGTGTTATAAATTTGAAAGGGTTGCAATTCTGGAAATGAATATTATTTAAAGTGAATAATGATATCAAATTGACATGTTTTTTGAAATGAATATGATATTTTGATATAAAGCATGAACTATTTGAAATGAGTGGTCAAGGTGTGAAATAAGCGTTTGGTTGTTAAAGAGACCAGGAACGGATATTGTCATACTCTCTGCCAATACTAAAAACCATTTTAACAACTGTGTATGTGGTGGAGATTCTAGAACGAAGTAGGATGGTTTAGCTACGATTCTTTATGGTATTTACATAGCCCTGACTCACATGAGTCAGTTGATATGACTAAAACAGGAGCTATACCGGGCCAAATGGGGCCATTCCCCCTATCGGACACATTTCTTCGATACCATTCCATTGCTTTTGTGATTTGATTGGGTGCCCCTTTGATTTGGGAGTGTGTCACAAGGTGGGCGGTAGTAGCTGTTAAGCGTTACCACTAGTCCGGGAGTGCAAATGGTATATCTACCCTGGCATTGCCTCGAGTGCCTTGTCGCATGCCTTATCGTGCCTTTTATGAGTTTGTTTTGTACCCTACATATGTGGTGTCCTCTAGGTAAACCACCGGTTTGGTGGAGCGTATGGTATTGTATAGACTGCGGGAATGGATAAAATGTGTTAAGGGGGGTATAGGTAACGCCTTAATGTTATTTTAATTGTTTTACATTACATAGACATATTATAATAGTGTATATGCTACATAGCAGATAGTTCCATGGATCCTTAGAGGATGGGTATCCCAAACATCCTTTAAGTTACTTGTATTTCAGTTGACATTTCACTTGTTAAATTTACTAATATAAGAATGTTGATTCTGACTCGAGTGTTTTGTGTTATACTTTATATTCGGGTCAGACTGAGTGTCATGGCATTGAGACTCACCTTTGGAGATTGCAGCTTTGCTCGAAGATCTATCTTATCTATTCATCTTTTCTAGTTGTTTTGTTCAGACTTGTCATCTGTTTGTATTCGAGGCTACATTGTTTTTAAGATATTCTGTTGCATTTTATTTCAACTATGATGTTTCGTAATAGCTTCATGAACTACTATTTATTTATTCCGTTATTCATTGTTGTAATACTCTATGTCGGTGATTGATTTATTTACTGTATATGCTGAGTTTTGCCAAATATAAATTAATCATCTGTTGTTTTAAACAATTCAAGTTTGACATGTGCGGATGCGAATGGTTCAAAATAGCGGGTCGTTATAGTTGGTATCAGAGCTCTAGTTTAGGCAAAACATAGCATATGGCAAAAAAATTAATTAAAGAATCACCTTCGTTCGAGCTTGAATTCCTTCCTCTTTGTTCAGATTTCTTTTGAACTTTAGAACCCTACCTTATTCTAAAATCCATTCTTGTCCTTTCCTATTCATGTTCTCCTAGATACTAGAGCATCCCCATAGCTTTACTTCGATTAAATTTTGTAATAAATTGATCTCATCTTGTCACCTCAATTGACAATCTTATCCGTATCGGTGACTAATCCTATCGGCGGTCCTGCCAACCTAAATATGATTTGTAAAGGGGGAAACTCCTTTCAACAGGCATTGATGCACCAGATGTTTCTACGTTCTCGGTTCTGATGCTGCTATCTCTTGCTAAGCCCGAACCGTTCTTTAGTAGACTACCCGGGTAATTCTCTTGTGATCCAATGTCAAATGCCTCGGATTTCCAGGCAGTTTTATCTATTCTGCTTGGTGATCTTGACTCCACCAGACAATCAGGAATTTTCTTGATGTTTTGGTGAAGTCACTCCTTCACCTCATAAGTGGGAAATTTAATTCCACATCGATCTTATCTTGGGAATCTCGGCTGACTCGTTTAAAGGTCACCGCGATTTATGTAAGTCTATCCATTTTTCTCTTTTATAATTTAATTATTTCATCTTCCTTTCAAGTCTATCTTTGTAGTTAGAAATTATTTTAATTAGGGTCCCTCTAAATTTGAACCTCCATCCTTATTCCAGAATCCTTTCTTGAATCATCATATGAGGGAGTGTATTTGTAATTAATCTAAAAATGTTTTATATTGTGTCGTTTGAGTTGTTAAGTTTGATTTTGAGGTTTCGATCAAAATTCGTCTAGCCAAGGCTGTCGATAAGAATTTCAAAACACTTGAACAGAGTAAATTGACACAATATTGTTTTCAAAATTGGTAAATGAAATAATTTTATATGTAGTTATATTTTATAATTCATTGAGATTTTTCAATTGAATGAATTGGTTGTTAGGAGTGATAATACTAGATTATCATTTATTGTTTTGTCGACCATTAACTATTGTTGTACGTTATAAGAAGTTAAGATTTTATAAAAACCTAGTTTGTAAATATGGTTTACAAAAAAAAAATGAATTTAAAATATGGATTTGAGAATTTAATTTCTGGTATTTTCAAAAAATTTGGTTTCTAAGTTTTGGAAAAATATATTATTTTCGAATGGAAATTATTTCAAAGAATTTTAAAAGAAGTAAATCGGTACTTTCTTCTTTTATCGCTGGAAAATAATTTCGGTGATGACTACAACATCATCGACATTCATTTTCGAGTCTCAAAGTAGAGAGACCACTTAATAGCTTTGCTACAACTTCTGTTCTGGAAAATAAATTTGATTTGAATTTCTTGAATATGATTTAATTCACAAAATGTATATATGTATATATTTATTTCAAAATTGGTTTGAAGTGAAACCAAAATATTTAATTTATTAAATTTTGTGTTAAGTTAGGGTCTCCAATTATTGAAATAAATCAAAAAATTTGAAATATTTGAAGTGTTTAAATTTTAAATTGGAATATATAACTACTAGAAACGGTTGAACTGGAATAAAATTAATTTTTATAATACTTAATTGCATTTTTAAACATATAGGTTACCTAAAATATTAAAAAGTTAAAAAATGAACGCAGATTGAAATTGAAGGTTATACAAGAGAAAACTTAAGTAATAAATTGTTCAAACTAAATCCCGCTTAATGAAAATGTTGTAAATAACAGCCAAATTGTATAGCGGTCAATTATATGCAAAGACATTTATGAAAACTTACTTGGATAGGGTTTGAATGAAATTGAATAATATACAATGCGATGTAAGTAATGATACGTCAAAAGTGATATTTTGTTAAGGGAATTTATAAATAATAAATTGGATAATAAACTGAATAATAAAAAGAGAATAAATTTATTGAATAATATAGGGTTATAATAAATGTTTATATACGTAATATATGTTGCAAAGTATATATTAAGTGAAATAAATTAAATAAATAAAGGAGAATGCTAGTTAAGAAAATAAATATGAACTGAAGAATAGTTATAATTGAATTTTAAGTGGATTCAATTTAACTGAAGTTAAATGGAGTAAATAAACGAATTAAATAAAATAAATTTTGTTTTGGAGGAATTTTTTTGTATTAAATGTTAATAAATTTAAACAAACCTATTGAATGGAAAACATGGAATTGAAATCAATCAAATGTTAACACAATAAATTGATTGATTAAATAAGATGAATTAAAATCAATTAGTTGAATACAAACCGATTTAAAAATAAATGAAATTTATATGGTTTTGGAAAATTGTGGTATCTGGTATTTTTATATTTAAAATCTTCCTTTTCTTCTGGTTGTTTCTATCCTCCTATCTTGTTCCTTTTCGGGGACTAAAAATTTTGAGTGGGGAGTGTAACGACCCATAAATTTTAACGATTTTTGTAACGTAATTGACTGAATTTTTGTGAAAATTTAAAACTATAAAATTTAGTAACGAAAAATTTAATATTTTGAATATGTCTATTTAAACAAAGCAAATGGTAAATTTTCATTTGAAAAATATGAAAGTTAGTTCTATTGTGTGACTTTTAAAATTTTAATTTAAAGTCAGTTAAATTGATGGAAATAAAATATTTTCGAAACCTGAATATTTTTACATAAATGTAAACTATTTTCTGAGTGAAATGTCATATTTTGTTTTGCTGAATTGTGATTGCTCTTGCTCCGTTTACCTGATTTTCGGTGTTTTAGCAGCAATTTCCGCAATGAAAATTCGAGTTTTGATAGGATGATCGTATCTCTCATATCTGTATACCATTTTATTCGTCTCGTCGTGCTGATCTCTACAGTATATTCATTTTTGTAATTCGGCTTATGATACGCGGCGAAACGCGTGAAACAGTTGATCGTATCGGTGACCGTATTGAACCTTTTGGTTTCCTTTATCCATTCGTTATCCACCGTATAATGTCAATAGCTATCAGCCCTTAATACCGAAAGTTTAGCTTTTAGACTTTTACTATTCCAACATATTATACGTCAGTTCATTTCTCTTTCCATTTATCTTACTTTCAGTTTGCTTTTCGTCCGTTAACTTGAAAACAAAATTTAATTATTATATACAAAGTTATATAAAAAGTTGTTTACAAGAGAAGCCAGCTCATTCTTCTTCCTCACCCAAGCCTCTTTATTCCCTATATTTACCCTTGCCCCTCTACGATTTCATTCAAAAAAACAATTCGCATATATTATTTCTGAAACCGTTCATTTTCTTCCACTGAGCATCTCGAGCTCGTGCTCTTCACTACCGATCCATGCACGCTAACGCGATAGCCTCTCCAATGCCCACGTCACCTCCATCCATGCCTACCGAGCTCCGACCCAAACACCACGCAATTGCATGGCCTCCACGCGCTCAGCCTACAACTCCATCGACCAAGCACCCGCCTTAGCCCTGGCCGTAGCCGCCTCCTGCTTCCCACCACCACAAAATGACCCTGCCCTTCACTCCAGCATGCTAGCACACGAGCAGTTGTCCCCTTAGCCAGCTCTGCTCGGTGATGTATAAATGTATATATATACTTCTTATCTTCTTTTCTCCTCTCATTTTTTTGAAATAAAAATACTTTTATATATAATATATATATAAGGTATGCATACTTGTTGTCTTATCCTACTAATCGCAGCCTTCTTTATATAAAGCTCATTTTAATAGAGGTATATTGATGCTCGAGTTTTTTTATTTACATCTATATTAAATGTGTTTGACTGCATACATACATATTTAAAGATCTATTGATATAAAAGGCTATTTAAGTTTGCACATAATCGGTTATAATTCTATATAAGTCATATACATATCTTGTTGTTGTATATATTATATAAGAAAGTTATATATAGAAGTATTACATATATAATTGCAACGGTTTACAGAGGTATACATATGATTAAAGTAACATATTATATGTTAGCTGTATATAAAGTTACGTCAGTGTATATATGTCAGTTTGTATCAAATATATATATATATGTGTGTGTGTGTGTGTGTGTGTGTGTGTGTGTGTGTGTTAGCAATATATATATATATATATATATATATATATATGTATGTATGTATGTATGTATGTATGTATGTATGTATGTTAGTTACATAGAAAGTTCACGTCAGTGTATATAGGTTAGTTTATAAATACCATAATAAAGTAAATTTATATTGATTTTATAATGAATATAAATTTTAAAATATAATATGTACATAAGTATATATATAAGCTTTTGTAAGTATATATATAAGCTTTTCCATGTCATTTTTGCTTTCAATTCATTTGCCTTTGGAAAGTATGATATAAGGCTCGTAATAGAGATGAGAATATAAAGTTACATACATATATATATACAAAATAAATATTGAGGTTAGTTTATATAAGTTTGTTCCAGAAAAGTTATTTTCCTATTTTCTAAAGCATATTTTGATTCTCGTATTTTATAAACTATATATGCGGTGTTTTCCATTGCAATTTATCCTAAATACACACAAACACACACACACACACATATATATGGATATTCGATTTTTTTTTCTTTCAAAATGTATAGATTTTAAAACATAATATATGTAAATATCTTGATTTCGATTATTTAATGTGTTTATGAAAGAAACGATTTTGGAACATATATATAAATAAATATTTTGTTTTACATATGTTTAAAGACTTTGTTTTACATATGTTTAAATTGAATATTGATTAAAAATACATATAACAAATTTATTTTTATTATTTGTTTTTTATTAAATACTGTTTTAAAAAATATATATGTGTTTGTGTATCTTGTTTCAGCTAATTTCAAGTTGGTTTTGATTTGTTTTCATTGATTCCAATTTATCAATCTGTTCGTCGAATCCGGGTCCATCGTGCTTTGTTTTGAAATTTGTGCCTGGAACTCGTTTCATTATCAAATCTCTCTAGCCTCGAAATGTGAGCAATCACTCACGATTAACATTCTTGTATTTAATAAATTTAATTCACATTGAAGTGACAATGGAAATATGCTGTTAAATTTGAGCTGTTAATTATTTAATTGTTATATATAATATGCCATTTGCTGTAATTATTTCACCTATGACATCTGACACCATAATATGTTATTTATATTATAATTAAATTTGTTACTGATGATATGTGCCTATTGTTGGTATCTTATATTATTATCATATTTGTTCTCACTCTGCAAATTCCCGGTTAATTTAGAATTCCCTATGGTCTAACGATCTTGTAGAATAGGGAAAAATTGTTATGGGTTGAAATGATAAACCCAAGCGATTTTCATTTATTTTGAATTTTGGGATTGTGGGTTGAAATGATATATAGCTTTAGATAATTAAATTGTGGATTGTAATGATAAACATCCGTATCACTTGACCATGTGATAGAAAATTATATACAGATGTCGTTGGTCTATATTTTAAAAATGATTTTCAAAGTTTTGAAAGGAAATATATGGGTTTTAGTAAAATTGTTTTATATAATATATAAATGCTATTTTTATGTATATATAAAAATTTAAATAATATATTTTGGAAATTTCAAATTTATAAGTTAATTTTGAAAATAAAATTTTAAGATTTTCATATAATTTTATTATTTTAAAGATATACTAGTAAGATTTAATATAAAACTAATTTAATAATAAGTTTAATTTAATAAAATTAAATTTAATTGGTTCATATATGTTTAAGTATTTATATAAATTTATATTAATAGATTTAAAAATATTTTTTTATAACTTTAATAATAGAGGTTTGGAAGATAAATTAATGTTGACTTGGAATTTAAATTGGTTAATAATTGAATTCAAAGAAGAATTGAATTAAACTTATTAGTTTTGAGATTTTGGAAGATATGATTTATAACTGGATTTGATAAAAAATGAATATTCTCAGTTTTAAAATAAACTGAGACTGAATATTTAATATTGATTTAAATTTAAAAATTGAGATTGTATTTAATTGTTATAAAAATGATTAAGTGAATATTTTCCAATTTGAATAAAATTAAATTTAAATGTTGAAATATAAATGAAATTTACGTTGTAAATGTTCGAATATTTAAACTTGAATCTTTGAAATTTAAATTGAAATGGATAAAATAGAATTAATTTAAGTTGAATTTTGGAATTGAAGATGATTTGAATCGATTTGCGAAATTGGAGGAAACAATTTTATTTTAAAAAGTATTTAAATATACATGAACCATTTTTAATATATATAAACTATTTTAACAAACATAAATTATTTTACAATATATAAACTATTTTAATATATATTTTTTTTTGGCATGGCCGACGGTTTTATAGTGGACCGACCACTTTTATTACTGCGTAATAAAGTTGAAGTACAGGAGTAAGGTACAGGCACCTTAACTACTATGAAGGAAAGAAATATAAAATGCAGCACAGGAGTATGACAGACAAGTCACAGCTACTAGAAATAAATAACTAGACTAGTTCTCCTCCTCAGAGGAAGAATCACCTACGCACTCATCAACCCGGGTAGGATCCAGCGAACCACTCCCATGAAGTCCAAAAAAGGGGCGAAACTGAGTAGCAAGAGAAGGATCATAACAGTCAATATCAGAGGAGTAAATAGAAGATCGATCCCAGGCAGTATCGGCTAGAAGTACAACATTAGACTCCGCATATGAACCGTCCATGTCGAGAACCAAGGAATCACCAGAAATACTGTAATAAAGGCATCGTAGGTCCATAAGGTTATCAGGTACATATCTAAAGTAGGAGTTATCCACAGGGTTGAATCTCATATGTGAACTACGATCAACCCAACAATGCTCAGTCTCAACCCAAACAACGCGAGGCGGGGAGAGCAACGGCTCAGCAGGGATATCAGAAGGCACATCAGAAGGAATTGGGGAATCAGGCCGCTCTAAGGAGAGAGAGGGACCAGGGTCAGAATCAACCAGAGATACTTTGGGAACCCATTTCCTTGGCGGAGGTCGAGGAAGAGGGATCTTAGGTGCGGCAGCAGATACAGCAGAGTGCATGCAGGCAGAGGCTATGTGACCAAAAGAGCGACAGGTGGAACAAATGTCAGGGACCCATCCATAACGAACTCGTACATCCACCACGTGTCCAACAGCTAGCTGGATAGGAATAGAGGTAGGAAGAGGCTTATGGGGAGAAATCTCAATCAGCGCTTTGGCGTATACTAGCTTCTCACGCGCAACTGCTTTAGAGTCAAAACATTTCAATTTGCCAACATTGCGTGCAAGCCAATTCAAACCAAGCAGCGGTTGAAGAGCAGAAGGAATTGAGATAAATAAACCCATATAGGGATAGAAAAAACCTGTTCTCGAGCACTAGCAACCGTCGGAGACCGGGGGTGATAATAAAAGGCTGACCATCAAAGAAGGAAGGCTCAGACTCAAGAACACGACTACGTTCCTCAGGGGAGGAGAACAATAGGTAGTACAGGGAGTCAACCAATTTAACTTTAAGACCACCTTGAAGTCTCCAGGCCCTACGACAAAAAGCAGCCGCGTCATAAAGTCGATGTTTAGGGTCCAAAAAGAATCCGACTACATATTCTGACCAAAAGTCTATACCGGCTTGCATTACACAGGGGGGAGGGATCATCACCCCGTTTTCCTCAACGATTTCGAAATCAATTGGTTTATAAACACCCGCATTACGGGGCATGGATGTAAATAGCGAAGACCATGTTTTGGGTACCGATGGGCATGGTGCATCAGGGCAACACTCCACAACACCCGAAGAGTCCTCAGGGTTGGAGCAATGAGCAACAATGGGAGAAGAGACTGCATTCTTGATATCTCCAAGAGATAATTCAAAGTGCACAGGGACATCATTGACATTGCCAACATTGACATTGCCACTACCTGCACCAGATTGGGGGCGTATAGCCGAAGGGGGCCCGTGACTAACCACAGTAGGAAGAAGAACCGGAGTGGCAACACACATTGGGGAAGCTTTGCAACTATCAAAAGTTCCAGATCCCACTGTTGCATTATAACAAACACTTGACATGCGACTGCTAGGAGCGACAGACACAACCAAGCCAATATCATCACCAGACAAACTTCCTAATTCACGATCCAAAACCAAAGTGCTTGATTTCAGGCGACCCAAATCGCAACTGGGCTTGGCAGCGGAACACACATTGGAACCGAACTTAGAGAGGGAGTGCGTCGTACCTGATGTTGTCGAAGACATAATCACGGCAGTGTGGCAGGCAGCATCACTGTAGCAACACTCGAGCACGGGCGGGCAGTAGGAGATTGATTGGTTGCATCAAGGGGGGAAATCTCGGGTCGAGAGCAGATCTGGTAGATCGTCATTAACATAAGTCATGGATCTAAGCGACGACCAGAGCGTGTAGAAGAGGGGGAGTGTAGACGAGAGGAGGACATGAAGAGGGAGGGTGAAACGAAGAGGAATATCACGGAGGGGAAGCTGAAAACGCAAGAAGAAGAAGTCGCCTGGATATATATAAATTATTTTAAATATATAAACTACTTTAAATTTCATTTATAACTATTTTAATATATATATATATATATTATTTGTACCAAAAATGGGCACAACGCTCTTCGGAAGTCTTTGAAGAGATAAAAATGAAGAAATAGAAATGTAAAATGTGGATTATCTAATAAAAACTCCAAAAATAGATATGTAAATGCATAGATACACGACAATTTAGAGTGGTTCGGCGTGTTGCCTATGTCCACTATAAAGTTTGATGATTTTATTGATATTCTTTGGATGATTACAATTGATTGCAGCGGATTACAGTGAATTACAATTGTGAAATTTGAGTATAATAGTAGTAATGGAGTGCGAAGTTGAATACGGTAGAGTCTGGGCGTTGGAGAGCCAAAAGATCCTTCTTCTGTAGAACCTGGGGCACTATTTATAGGCATGGGAGGCTGATATTTCGCTTAGATCTCGGGAGACTTCTTCTGGCATGTGGGTGGGCCCATGCGATCGATCCCACGAAGTTTCGGTTCGATTCGTGATCGATACGAACGAATTTCATATCAATTGGGATTTAATCTAATCAAGTCGAAACTTGGCATGGACCTTCCTTAGGTAGTACGCAAGCTCCTATGAAAATTTCATAGCATTTGGACTTGTGGATTGTGAGATATGATCGATGCAAATTCGAGTTTTTGGTGGGCTGCGTCGTTTGACTCAATACATTCATATCGTTCTGTTTGACTCGATCTCAAGCACATGTGCGCAAGATGATGTGGCACGAAATTGCTGGAACCACTCCTTGTGTTGAGTTGACCGAGTCTCATTCGCACCCACTATCGGAGCCTTGTTCGTGTCGATCATTTTGTCCTGTTTGTATCAATGTCAGTGGTTTGTTCGTATCGATCGTGTTTTGTGTCATTCGTATCGATCAACCGTGCTATTCATGTCGATCGGCTACGTTGTCTTGTTTGTGCTTCATATCCTTCTTTTGATCGTTACGAAAAGCTTGAAGTCCAATCGATACGAAGTGCATCTACGAAGTAACAAAAGCTGGCTTGGGCGATCGATACGAATTGATCATTAGGCATGGATACTAACCGAGGTAATCCTGACTGATACAAACTGTCGATAATTCGATGGATATGAGTAGGACTTCGCTGGATCGATACGAATACGATGGATACGAGCGAAGCCATTCTGATCGATACGAACCATGTACGTTTGATGGATACGAACAAGGTCGATACGAAGGAGGCATGGGCCCGGACCAATATGCAGTGGGCAAACCTGATGGATACGAATAGATTGATTCAATCATAGCTCAACGATCGATACGAACAGTGTGTTTTCCTTAACTTGCATCGATCATATCTCGATCATGCGAACTCCGATTGACTTGAAATTTGAAATGTTGGCTTTCATAGCTTCGCGTGTCGTGTCTTACCGATTGTATCCTGATCCGGACTCTGACAAAATTCATCGACATCCATAGTGAACCGTGCGTACTCGATATTTGGGATGAGCGATCCTTGGTTTTCAGTCAATTCCTTGATACCTCGGCCTTGTCGAAAGGCGGGATAACATTTGCCCCCAAAGTACGTCTTGTGGAAACATGACGTGCTTTGAAAAGTTGCAACCTTTACTCTGAATAGTTATCGTCTTTTCGTTGAAAGTTTTGATCTTTGATTGACTTCCTCAGTAATGTGAATTGTTGATTGTCAACTTTTGTACCCTGTACTGTTGTAACTGATTGCTGTATGAAAGTGATTAGCTGTTTTCCATTGTAATCATCATCAAATGAGTACTTACTTCCTGTGGATTTTGAAAATTAAAGATTAGTCCGACATATATGCATATATGTAATCTGACTCTCGTTAACGTTGAATGTCCATGAGTCGTTGTCAGTTCTCTCGTATCGAATTCCATATCGATCCTCTCCTGAACCGATATGAAATTCGGATTGCAACAACGTTCGACGGTTATTTTTGAAATGCCCCTTCGTATCGATCCTCTCCTGGACCGATATAAAAGGTTGGAAGGCTATTCTACAGTCCACATCGATGGATACGAGTTTTGGTGGTCTCCATAATAGTGAACATGAAATTATGATTTCGTATCGATAGGCATATAAAGGATGCGAATAGAGTGATTGGTCCCCCATGTGTTATTCGCATCGATGGATACGAGGCAACACAGAAAACTCCCTATTACAAATTTCGTATCGATAAAACTCGAGTAGATGGATATGAATAGCTCATTCGTATTGATTCAATGGTGAACCTGTTGTAACCGATCACCTTGACTGGGAGGCGAATCGTCTTTTCCCTTCATACCTGAGTCCATATAAATACGTTTTGGACTTAAACAAAATTCACTTATTTCCTGTTCTCTGTTTTCGTCTTCGTATCATTCCAGAAACTTGGAAAAATAAAACCTTTAGTGCCATTGAACCGATTAGAACAAGAGAAAGAGGAAAATTTGCCTTCATCTTCAATTCGACCAACCTACTAACTTCTTAACCCGGATCTGTAAACTAGGTAATTGACCAATCTAAATCAATCAAAAATGATGAGACTCGAACTTTAATGCCAAATCATCCAGAGTCATAGTCGATTCCAGCGTCATTGGTGTTGGAGTTGGGTCAGAGCGAGGTTTAGGAAAGGTTAGTGGCGCTTGCTTTGATCGGAGAAGAAGAAACGAGAGTGGACACGAAATTGTTAGCAGGCGGTTGTTTGGCTCTAGTATCGACTGAGGAAGAAAATGTCCGGTTTCGTATCGATCCCGATGAGAAATCTTGAACCATTATCATGCCTTAGGTTTCGTACAGGTCGTGGAACAGTTTTTTAGCATCGGTTACTTGGAGACGATATTGACCGATATGAACTAGGAGTCGAATGATCGATACGAAATAGACGTTTTCTGATCGATACGAAGCTACCAAGTTTCAATCGATAGAAGTATTGGTTCTGTCGATCATTACGAGAACACGGGCCATGATCGATGCGAAATAAGGGGTTCGAATCTGTACGATCTGGCCTTACGGTGTTCGGTTCGAAATCTTTTCCTTAGGTGATCAATACGAACTCCAACCGAACATATGACTCCGAAGAGCTTCATTCTTGCATATTTGGACTTGATTGATTCACTGCATATCTGACTGCCTATCGAAGCTCGTCGATGGAACTGTAACTTAACAAAAATATAATGAACTTTAACTTGGATCGACCGCTAACATCTGGATGGCATGGTTGTGACGGTCAGCGATGACGGTCATTCCAGTTGAATTTCGAAGTCTTGTCGTTCGCATGTTTATTCATACTCTATTGAATCTTTTCAAGTAATATACAGCACTGCACTACACAACACATTCACACACTTCACATCGGGGGATGCACGGGCTCACTATTTTCTCATGATGATTTTTCATAAGTTAGTCAGTTATGGAACCTTCAAGCTCACTACAGCATGAAGTTTTGAGTTCTTTCCCTCCTATAATCGAGATACCGGCCATCACAGCCGAAGTCATTGATCCAGCCCCGGACGAGATACCTGGTGCATCTTTCATTGGTAATCCACCAGATTCCATTCCGTCCAATATTTCCAAAGACATACTGGGGCGAATATGCTTGGGGCACGGTTTGTCGTTGGACGACGTGCTATTGCCGGGTCTGAATGGTAGACTGCATTATCTACCTAAAGGGTATACCGCATTCAACCATCATGCATGCGCAGCCGGGACACTTCCTTCGTTTAACCAGTATATTATGGAAGTGTTGTCTTTCCTTAGGATCGCTCCATCCCGGCTACACCCCAACGGATATGCGTTGTTGAACGGCTTATTCATCGTGTTCATGGAGCATCTCTTTCGCATCAATCTCGACCGAGATTAGATATCTATTCAACATTAAGAGCTGGGGAGATAGCCCTTCTTTCACATTCCTGGAGGCAGTAAGAAATTGTCAAGTAGTAACGGGGTATTGGACCAGGCTAAGTTACTTCAAGACAGAGTGATTTTATGTTCAATGCCCCCCAGGATTTGCCAATCGATGGCTATTCAGACGTAAGTACCGCATTCTTCTCAAGTTCCTAATAAGATAATCATAACTAATGCCAAACTCACATCTCTTTTTCTCTTACAGCTATGATTCCACGACCCGAGGCATTCATTTCAAAGAGTCGGATTCTTCAAGAAGTCCACAGCGAAGAGAGAAACATTGACTCGGTTCTGACGGATAGGAATCTAAGGTTCGTTGGATTGATTGAACGAAACCAAAGTATAAGAGTTGAAGGGACGCTAAGGGTCGTCTCTAAGAAACGAGCCAAGAGTAAGACGTCCAGAGTTGTTATAATCGAAGAGGTTGATCCACAGAGAACACCCATTGAAGATGAACTTTTAGCTGGGCCTTCGGATGCAACTCAGGGTTCCGAAGGAAAGAGAAAAGGCAAGGCTACTACTTTTAAGCGTCCTAAATCCGGTAGAAGAAAATCTATGGTTGTGTCTTTGCCCATTCCTAGGATTAGTATTTCAAAGGCTCCTCCTTTGTAGGAGGAAAGCCCTTTTGAAGGACTCGCCGATATTTCGATTCCGGATTATGTGTCATTCCAACATGATGCCAGGTTAGAGGAGTTTTAGTAGGCTTTTGACTTAAGCGAGTCTCCTTCAGCTTGTGTGGCTGACAATTCCGGTTGGTTGAGGGGTTGCACATACATACACACTTCACGACACCACACAATTCCTGACCGTAAGTTGATCACTTTATGAGATTATTAACTATCACTACTACAAAACAGGTCATTTGCATCGGTTGTTTACCCTCCTTTTGCATCAGTTCAACAAACGATGCAACAGGCTTAACACTTTTGCATCAGTTTTGAAACCGATGCAAAAAGGTCCTTTTTGCATCGGTTGTTACTAACAACTGATGCAAAATATCATCATGTTGCATCGGTTGTAATGAAAACCGATGCAACAAAGTAACTTGTTGCATCGGTTTTTTATAACAACCGATGCAAACTAATCCCTCTATTGCATCAGTTTTTTATAACAACCGATGCAAACTAATCCCTCTGTTGCATCAGCTATTTATACCTGATGAAAAAAAGCCATTCTCAAAAACCATTATTACAGTGCGCGCGCACACACACACACACACACATATATTATTGATTATAACAAACAATTATTGCATACGATATTACAATCATTCAAAATTAAATTTGATGGCAAATACAAACTGAATAACATAATAACAAAATAAATATATATCAATTAAAGTGTTAATAATCTATATAGTACTTCACCACACTTCATACAGTACAAACAACCCACTCCATACAACCACTCAGTCACACTTCTGCCCTCCATATAACCTCTGTATAACCCCCATCAAGCTACAAACCACGGCCATGCTTCAAATCCACCACTGCCTTGAACATCAAACCAAACACATCGTTACTTCTGCCTATTGCCATCATCCAAGCCCCTGCCTCACATACACATAACTGCAACACTCCTCTGCTCCATACTTCAACCCCCCCTCCCTGTTACATTGCTCCAAACTCACTGTTATCCATCTCACTACCCTCTCAGCATATACAAACTTCCACATTACAACATCACCACATTGCCAACTGTGTGCACCACAAACACTCCACTACCATAGAATTGCCCTGTGCCAGCGCCTGTGCAACCCTACAACTGAACACATCAATCCCCTCCTCCACATTACAGTTGCATCACTCCATTCATTAAACACACCACTGCCTATACAACCATATACAACCTTTCATCCCTTACTGCCCCCTGCAAGTGCCATACACCCATACCTTACCAGCCTGTGCACTTCAGAACTTCTGTGCATACTTTACAAACATTCAACTTCAACACTGCATAACTACTACATCATACCAGTGCACCACTACTACATCATCCAACCACTCCAAAACTATCATACAACCTCCTGCAGTGCACCATATATTGCCAATTCAACTTCACACTCCAGTACACCATATATTACCAAATCAACTTCAAATACTACTGCCAACCGTCCTCCAGAACCACCACCACCCTGTCAACCCAACACTTCATTTTCACATTAACTCACCTTATACAACTTACCCACCAGTACAATTTCATACTATACCATACTTCCCTACCTACTCACACATATCATTTCAAACTATACTGCTAAACACTTCATATTCACATTAACTCACCTGAACACCACAGAATTGCCATTCTCTATACTTCACTTCACATCACCTAATTGCTGCAACCATCCCATGCAGTTCAACCATCAATAGTCACATCATTTCCTACTTTGATTCATCGTTTCTATACCCTTCTCCTATCATTTCCTGAAAATTGTTGTGAATACTCTCTTTAAACATTGATCAAAATACCATCATGAGTTAAAAACATTTGATTTTGAGTTGTAAAAAATACAAAGTGTAGAAAGAGCTCCACATGACACCCAAAATATGTATAAGAAAAAACTGAGGATTAATGAAAGTGAATAACCCATACCTAAGTTTCAGAAAGAACATTGTTCTGGCTCAGAAGATTGAGTTTCACTTTGTTCTGCTTCAGATGATTCATTTTCACTTTGTTTTGCTTCAGCCGATTCAATCTCGCTTTGTTTTGCTTCAGATGAATCATTTTCGCTTTGTTTTGCTTCAGATGGTTTGATTTTGCTTTCTTTTGCCGTATCTTTGCTTACAAAATGACTTTTACTCATACGTATGTTGAGCCCGTGCTGATGGCACAAATACAAAGTTTAAGTAATATCAAAGTTTGATTGATGTAAAATTTGTAGTACGTAAAAATATAAAGAAGCATAACGTACTGAGCATTATCATCGTGAATTATAACAATCGCCGTGTACATAATTTGTAAATATTATGTGTTTCAAAATGCAAAATACTTAAATATATGATTGAACATGCTTACACTTTGGTGTATGTGTATATGTACATGTTTGATGTTTACCACAATGAATGGAAATAAGTAATGCGGTTTTTTTATAATGCATTTGGTTTTGATATATTCATTATATGCTCCTAATTTTGTATCCATTAAAATTCAGACCATTTTAACAATGAAGCAGTTGAATGCTGCTTGAGTTTGAACAGAGAATATGAAGATTGAAAGTTTGATGACTTAAAAGTAGAATTTCCAACTTAGATTCAATATATTGTAAAGTATAGCCAATGTAAAGCATCAAAATGTAATAATACTTAGGTGTTTTATTGTTATTGTTATTATTGTTTTAGATTTTAGTATTTTTCTGTAGCCATTTTTATATTAATCAGTTTTCACTTATATATAGATATTCAAGCTTCATAGTTGTACAGAATTTCCATTTGTTTTAACTTTTAAGATCTAAGAATATATATGCATGAAGGACTGGAAAATAGATCTTAAAAGTGGTGCATGCCACAATTAGAGGGAAGTAACCACTTATAATGAATCATTTGATCGTTTACTTAGAAAAGAAAAAGCAGTCATCTGCTTGTAAATGAAATGTGTGGGCCAGAGAATAAAGCTTTAGAAAATTTTAAACTGTTTAGCTCCACTACTCGCCCACCACTCGACCAGTCTCAAGATCGTTCTCCCTGTCTATATTAAACTGTTTGGCCACAACACACTTTTCAACTGACATGTTGTGCATCCCTTGGATGAAGCTACACCCTTCATGTCAACTGGACTTTCACTATTCTACTGTAGTACATTCCATTAGCTGATTCTGCCTATACAATTTATTAACTTACATGATATGGTATGTAATATGATCATCGTATTATTTTTGCTAGTCTCCAAAATAGAGGAAAAGAAAAGAAAAAATGGAACAGATAATACTTTGAAGGAGATAAATACTTTGACCTTTGATAACTACCAAAGCAACTAAGCAGAAATGAAATGAAATATAATACTTTTGATTCTTCAAAAAACACCATTTGAATGCAGATCCACTGTATATCTGCATGCAATAAGTATAGTGGAAAAATATAAGTATACTATCAAAAATCTACCATAGAAGTTATGACCTCAATGATGCTATCCACATCAGCGAAGGTATTCAATTATCCAAAAAAACCAAACAGTTGGAAATGTGCAATACAATACCTACAAATTACCAAAAATATGCAAGTTTTCATGAACCACTACATAATTCGAGTATCCAACTGAAACGAGGACTTACCATAGGACAAAATGTGTACAACGTTCATCCTGTGAAATGCTTCAGTAATCACCGTCGTAGTCTTACCTCTATGCCTTCTTTGATCATATGCTCCTTCACAGCTAAGATTGGAACCTGCATAGTGATGACATACATAAACTTTTGCAACTTAATTTTAGTTGAGTAAATTAAGATGGCAAAATGCCTCTTTTTGTGTGGAATATTCTAGCACCAAGGGAAGCAGAAGCATTTGTTTTTTCAAAAACATCAGGAAAATGCTTTACTGAACCAGCACCACTGCTTGCAATTACAGGTATACTTACAGCATCAAACACAAGCTTGATCAAATCCACATCAAATCCCTTATCTTGACCTGTTAAATCAACAGCTGAATGTAAATCTAGTGCAAGTAAAATTGCAAGTTTTTAGATATTATAATATTTAAGTTAATAGGCATGCTATATGTTTTTTCTTGGATGACGATACCGTGACAATGTCAAGGGTGAAATATAGGTTCATTTAATATTAAATAAAAAAACAAACAAATCAACCACTTTCAGTGTTCGAAACCGGTCATACCATCACAATCAATGGAATTGTGTAACACCCCACGAAATCTCAAACCACACAGCCATTTCGACATCAGAAACTCCACGAAATATTTACTCAGCGAAAGTTTGTGACTTTAAAAATAAAATAAAATTAGTTGCCTTGAAAAGTTTCCCATGGATAAATCTTTCCATCATTATTCCTATCAAAGAAGGCGACATGCTGCTGTAGAACACTCATGTTATTGCTATCTTTTCCTTCTGTTCCTTTTGGATGTGCACAATCCACTGCCACTAGGGCCCGTGCCAAATCTGCATTTAAAAAAAGTTAAAACAAAAGGAAAAGAAAAGAGAACATATTTATATAAGAAGCATGGCAAATGGTACAGATTTCCCTAAATAAAATGTGAAATGAAGGAAATTTACATGGTTTTTCGATCTCTTTCTCAAGATAAGTATTGAGTTCGTGCTTTCCCGTAACTAGAGCATCTGCAGCATATGTTTCAAGAGAGTGGTCTTTCTTCTTCATTGCAACTAATAATGAAGGTACCAGAACAAGTCATACTATATTTCATGTGTAGTACTGCTGTGCATATACCGTACATACTTACGAGACTTGCCTTGCCCATCCACCTCTGTGCATAACTGCTGTGCAACTATAGAATCTGTCCTGACTGCCACCAGGACTGCCACATTAAACTACAACATCACAGTCCTCCATAACTGTTGTCGAACACGTTTGTCGACCACCTGAACCATCTACAAGCTACAATTGTCAACCCTTTCATTCTTACAACAGTGCATTCTCTTCTACATTACTGTCTCACCACAAACCCCTTCACATACCACCATAGTGCTAACATCACACATATACAGCTCCATATACAACGGAACTCAGTTACTTCAACTCGACCACGAACCCTGTTATGTACACGATACTGCCTTGTTCTCTTTCACAGTCACTTCATCACCACATCACCATCATTAGGCTTCATCTCCAATTTCATTTAACCTATCACTCCTTCACTGCAATCTCCCGTCATACTAGTTTCAACATATCACAACATCACTCTGTTATTTTCCTACCTATGCCCCTTCATTCCCTCACTAAACAAAACTGTGCAGTTCATTCACATGCAGCAACCACATACATTATTATCACATATATTCAACTGCTCCAAAACCAAAATCCACCACTTCTACATTATTGCTCAACTTAACCATTTCTTCAACTAACCACCCAATCCCCAGACCATCTACACATAACTGCAAATACACTGCTTGCCAACAACAACCATTCACTGCCTTCTTCCTCCACAAACCAAGTACTACCCTTTCATGTGCATTGCCTCACTTAATTACCAACTCCTCTGGCATCGACTGTGCACCCTACCAGACTCCTTCATTATCAAAACACTTTTGTCATTCTACTGCTCTACATCACAGTCAACTACAAGCTCCATACGCATACGAACCTCCACTGCCAACCCAAATCGCATGCAATTCAAATCGTGAACCACCGCAAGAAATTCACTTCCTTGTCTTGAACTACACCGTCCATTAGCCTCTGCAAATTGCCAAACCATTGCGACCCGAAGCCTCCAATTTCTGCAACCCGAACTCACCGCAACCTTGCAATTGCCTTGAACAAAACCGACAACCCAAGCAAGAGGCGACTCCATCCCCACGAACCTGCAACCCTAATTGCCCTCATCGACCTTCAAATCGCGAAATTTATTTTAGCTGTGAAATTAAAACATGCCTCCTCACAATAGCCGCTGACGACGTACGCAAGGCTTAATGCCTGTATTTTATTTGAGCTTGGAATTAATTCTGAAGATGGAAATGAAAAGGAGATCTGATTCAAGGTGGACTGTAAAATTATTTGGCGACGGAACGAAAATTTGATGGAGGAACAAAAATTTGAGAACGAAAATTTTAGCGGCAAACAAAAATGATTTGGCGGCAAACAAAATTTACCGTAGTTGCCTTGGTTGAATTCAAAACCGATGCGACTAAAACTATTTGCACGTACCAATTGCATCGGTTGTTGGTGATAACTGATGCAAATTTGATTTTTTATTACCTACTGCTTTTCACGTACCAATTGCATCGGTTATTAAGATGGAACTGATGCAAATAGTTCTATTTGCATCAGTTTTTACTTCAACTGATGCAAATGAGGCGAAGCAATATTCACTTTTTGTACTAGTGTATGTTCTTCCTTTACTTTGCAGACACAATGTCCGACCGAGGCTCTATGCTAGGTAGTCTTCGAAAGGCTCACCGGACTTCAACATATTATGAGCCGCGCAGCGGATAGGGATTATGACCGTGGTAGTCCAGTTAGGAGCGGTATGACAGAGACAGGGAGTACAAGCACTGATATCGATCTCATTCTCCCTCTCCTAGAAACCTTATACAGCCTCCCGTTTACGTCTCACATCCTCTGGAAACTTCGCGGCACAATCCGTCTTCTCACATTTCCAAGCCTGAAACTCAACACCATAGAACTGAAATAGCGGCCCCCATAATTGCAGAGAAGGTCCTTGCCGAGCCTATGGGGGAAGGAGCAATTAAACTTACCCAATTGAAGAAAAAATTTCCCGACGTTTGCTTCGACAGTTACATCCCCCCCCCACACTTAAAGAGAATTCCAACGAAGGCTGAGAACACAGTGCACGATTATGTTCATGATATGTACTTCCAATACAAGGAGTGGGCCGCGAAAAAAGCAGCGAAGGTAGCTTTTGAGCGGGCAGCCGTGATTGAGAAGTTGGAGAATGAGCACGCTCAGAAGGACCGGATCATCCAAGTGCTCAATACTGAAGCTCAGTCCTCCCAAAAATCTGAAATGGAAGCTCTTAAAAAGGTCAATGATGCCAACTCGGCCATGGAGAGTACGAGGCAAGAACATTACACCCTGGCGGAGGAAATAGGCCATAGGAACACCATCGTCTTTGCTGAGCGAGACGCGACTCTCAAAGAGCTTAAGTTCAATCTTTCAGAAATAATTAAAGAGAGAGATGCCGCCAACATCTCAGCACAGGAGGCATGTGACCAAGCTGTGGTGCTACAGGGTGAGCGGGATGCGGCTGTGGAAAAAGTCCGCGCGGTGGAGGCTGAGGTTGAGGAGAAAGTTCGGATGGCGGAATCCAAGCTAGAGACTGATGTAGAGGATCTTCTCGTCACCTACAATGCCAATGTGTTGAAACACAGAAATTTGGCTTGGCTCGAAAATTACTCGACACATCTCTATAATGCCTGGAGCCAGTTAGTTAAGGAGGAGAAGGCGGTGCATCTGGGTGATGAGTTCGTGCTCGAGAATCGCTTGCTGACCGAAGATGAAAGGAAGATTCTCCACGAGTCGATCATCTCACATGAAAGGGAGAAACTCAACATCCAATACCAGGAGATTGGGGAAAGCTTAGGTGTCGAGCATCATGCCACAAGTTCTGAGATTACTGCTCCACCTCGATCTGCACCTATACCAGCGGTTGAGCCTTGGTTTATCCCGGCCTATAATCCAGAACAGCCGCAGCTATCCCCTATTAAGGAGCACACCTCTGAAGCCACTCAGCCATCCGTGAGCCAAACTAAGGAAGGTACTCTGAACAAATCTTAAGCGCGTTCGAAATAAGGGACTTGCCTTGAAGCTTTTGCTAACAATTTCTCTTCTTCTTTGTTCGGCGACTGAAGTTACGCCAATAGCGCCTCGTGCAACCAAAGAATTACATCAAGCACAGGAGGCCACAATTACTGAAGCGACCACTACGACAACGACTGCGCCGATTGATGGAACGCAGGGGAGCTCACTTTCTTTCGATGAGCAGATGATGAATGAGCTTCTAGGTCGACATAGTGACCCCTTCGCGGACTTACCATTTGCCATTAGTGGACTCGCACCCGCTTCTGATTCTTCAACGCAGACCACCGCTGCCCCCAGCGAAGCCCAATCTATTCGCGAAGAAGAAATACTAGCTGAAATTAATGCTGAATTGGAGGCGGCGACACATGGTGGTAGCTCTGGAGGTGAAATGGCAGTGCCTGGTCAGGCTCCGTTAAGAATGATATCACCTAGTGGCACAATCGTTTATACCAGTGTGCCCAATCCGCCCCCTATAGTGGATCCGACTCCTCCGACCCCTCCTACATGGAGCATTCCCGTACATTCGAGATTAGAGGAGGACGTTGAAATCATGCTCCCGTCTGGAGACCATCCGCCAAAAGGCAAGAGCTCGAAGCGAAAAATTATTAGCGGATCCATACTGAAGAGAAAGCCGAAAAAGAAAAAGGAGTAGATAGGTCTCTTCGAAACATTTTTTGGTAGATGGAAGTTAGTTTTTTGCTTTTCTTTCGTAGGCCGTGTATAGATGCAGGTTCGACCCCTGCTAGTAGGAACTTTGGAAAAACTTGTATATGAATCTTCATTTACAATTAGTTAAAATGAAATTTTGTTTTTGGCTTTAACTCTACTACTGTCTTTTATGCTTAAGTGTTCCGGTATTTGAATTTCAGTCCAGTGCATTTGTGGAGTTTCAACCTATGGGTTGAGTTTGTTTTTATTTGCCAAGTTTGGAAATCATGAACATGAGTCGTAACTTTGACATTGCATTGCTTCGATTAGGGATTAACACTTAAGTCCTGCCCCCAGTTCGGGGGATAAGTTGCAAAGATCGGATAGCGATCCTAATTTTCCTTTATTTCTTCGGGCTTAACATCGTTGGACCAATGCTAAAACAAGTGAGAATTGAGTGGTCGAATCACACCCGCTCACCTAGTAATGATCACGTCCATACTCCGGGGACCTGCATTTTAACCTCGGAGGTTGATTGCGCCTATTCAAATTTTAAGGATGTTTCCACACTCTGGGGACTTAGGTTAGTTTATGAGTGGTCGTTCGCACTCAAGTTATGTTTATACTCTGACAACACTCTGGGGACTCAGAGTCATTTGCGATCGATAATCTGGTTCGCACTTTGGGAATCCGGAGATAATCGACATTTGTAATCCAATCTGCACTCCGGGAACTTGGATTTGATGTTGATACTTCAGTTCGCACTCTGGGAATTCGAAGTTGACGTTTACACTTTGCTTCGCACTCCGGGAACCTAGAGTTGATGTTTATACTCCATTTGCACTCCGGGAATTTGGAGTTGACGTTTATACTCTAGTTCGCACTCGAGGAACCTAAAGTTGATGTTTATACTCCAATTCGCACTTTGGGAATTTGGAGCTGGCCGACAGATGGTCAGTCACATCTGTTTAATCTTTTAGGACTTCATTCACACTCTTGAAATGATGGATTTATCGGGATCGTGGATGGTCGGTTCACATCCATCCCGATTTAACAAGTGTGGTCGTTAGATGGACCTCCTCAAACTTGGCTAGGATACGGTCGAAGTCGTTAGGTGGATGGGCCCACCCTCTTCAGAACCATATTTATGAGTTTATTCTTCAACTCGCACTCTAGGAGTTTGGAGTTAGTTAAAGGATTGTCGTGTATCAATCCTTTTTTGGCTTTAGTGTAGTGATTTGTCCCCGAGCTTGGGTTTCACTTAGCGAGTGGCTGGTCGTATCACAGTCACTCCCTATTTGAATAAATTCCACTATATGATGGAATTTAGCTCTCTGTGCATCATGATGTCGTATGTCATATTCAATAAATCATAGCCTTGGCTCGAAGAAATGACATTTTATTGCTGAAATGAGAAAATATGGTAGAGTCGGTTGCCTTATTACAAATTCACATTTTGAAATGAAGAAACAAATTGTAAATGAAAGAATAAATTGAATAAATAAAGCCTGTTATGCATAGTAGCGACGGAGACTCTCGCTGTTCCAAGCTCTCGGCAGAGTAAGACCGTCAACGGTCGATAACTTAAACGTGCCATCTTTGAGTTTTTGTGCAATCACATACGGTCCTTCCCAATTTAGTTTCATGTGTGAAGGAACCGGATACATTCTTTTGAGGACAAGATCGCCGAGTTCAAAGGTTCGTGGTCGAACCTTGGCATTGTACAATTGGACGACTCGACCTCGATATGCGGCCGCCCTCAAATCAGCCTCTTCACGCTTCTCATCCAACAAATCCAAAGATTTAGCAAGTAATATGGCATTCATCTTCGGGTCACAGTAATTCACGCGATGAGAAGGTACTTCCATTTAGACTGGAATGACGTCTTTTGATCCATAAGATAGAGAAAATGGAGTGTGTCCGGTCGTGGACTTGTGGGTAGTTCGATAAGCCCGTGAAGCCAAAGGAAGTTCATCAACCCACTTGCCCCAGGCCTTTTCTAGTCGTTTCTTCAGAATAGACTTGATAACCTTATTAATAGCTTCAACTTGGCCATTCGCTTGAGGGTGTGCAACTGCAGAGAATTTCTTGTGGATATGGAATCGATGACAAAAATCCTTGAACTCAATACTATCGAACTGGGCTCCGTTATCAGTGATGATGGTATGCGGGAGACCAAATCGAAAGATAATGTTGCGAACTACAAAGTTGATCACCTTCTTCGTTGTGATTGTTGCAAGAGGTTCGGCTTCAGCCCACTTGGTAACGTAATCAACTGCAACGATGGTGTACTTCTCACCACCTTTGGCCAGAGGTAGAGAGCCAATGATATCAATACCCCATACTGCAAACGGCCACGGGCTGACCATTTGGGTTATCTCAATAGGTGGGGACCTAGGAATTCGAGCATGCTTTTGACATCTATCACACTTCCTGGCGTAGTTTGATGCATCACGTTTATAGTTGACCAATAATACCCATATCGGAGTACTTTCTTAGCGAGAGCTTGCCCCCAGTGTGATCGCCACATTCTCCGTCGTGTATATCACATAACACTCGTTGTATTTCATCATGCGCGATACATCGGAGGAGAGGAACAGAATATCCTCTTCTATACATAACTCCATTCTGAATCATGCTTGATATTTCATCATGCTTGATATTCACCCCGAACCTGGCATACGACTAATTGGGAATCACAATAAATTTCCACAGCAATACTTCTCAAATCATGGACGACCTTCAGTCCAGCAAGCAAGGCTACATATTCGGCTTCATTATTGGTAGCATGAAAATCAAATTTCAGAGCGTAGCATATGGATCGGCCTTTGGGGCTTTCAAGTACTACTCCAGCATCCGAGCACCGATCATTGGATGCGCCATCAGTATGCAGCTTCTAGATGTATTCAGGAGATTTACTGGTTCTCGGGCAAGTCCTTTGGAATGGTAAATTCGGCTATGGAATCTGCTAGGACTTGTCCTTGAATAGCTCACCTCAGAGTATAGGTAATGTCAAACTGGCTCAGTTCAATGTTCCATTTGAGTAATCTACCAGACGTCTCAGGCCGTGTAAGCACCTGTCGTAACGATTGACCGGTATAAACGGTGATGGGATGAGCCTAGAAATATGGACGGAGCTTCCTTGAGGCAATGACGAGACAGTAAGCCAATTTCTCTAGCTTTAGATAATTTCTTTCAGCTCCGGTTAACCATTTACTAACATAGTAGACCAGTTTTTGCACTCGGTCTTCCTCCCGAACTAAGGCAACACTGATTGCGTTTTCTGATACCGCCAAGTAAAGGTACATTTGTTCGTAATCGATAGGCTTTGACAAAATCGACGGTGTTGAAAGATGTTGAATTAGTGCTTGGAATGCGCCTTCACACTCCACGGTCCATTCGAAGTTTCGTTTTCCTTTTCGGATCAGATCGAAGAAGGGAATGCATTTTTTGGTGGACTTTGAAATGAACCTGCTCAGCGCTGCTACCTTCCCATTAAGACTTTGGACTTGCTTTATGGTTCTCAGAGTTTGAAGATTTCAGATTACCCAGATCTTTTCAGGATTCGCTTCTATTCCTCGAGCATTGACGATGAACCCAAGGAATTTTCCAAAAGCAACTCCAAAATGACATTTCAGTGGATTGAGCTTCATCTTGTATTCTCGAAGGATGTTAAACATTGATTCCAAATCTCTTACATGATCAATGGAGAATCTTGACTTTACCAGCATGTCGTCCACATATACTTCCATGGTCTTTCCAATCTGGTTAGCGAACATCCGGTTGACTAGGCGTTGATACGTTGCTCCAACATTGTTGAGTCCCAAGGGCATGACTCGGTAGCAGTAGGTTCAGATCTATCATGAAGCTGGTATGTTCTTGGTTGGGTAAGTGCATGGGTACTTGATTGTAGCCAGAATAGGCATCCATGAAAGATAATAACTCGTGCCCAACCGTTGAATCTACGAGCTAATCAAATCGAAAAAGTGGAAAACTGTCTTTTGGGCAAGCTTTTTTCAAGTGAGAATAATCAACACATGTCCTTCATTTCCTATTCGGCTTTTGGACAAGTACTAGATTGGATACCCACTTCGGATATAAAGCATCTCGGATAAACCTATTCGATTTCAACTTATCGACCTCTTCCTTAAGGGCGGCAGATCTCTCTGGATCCATACCATGCCTTTTCTGCTTGACCGGGATACACCATGGGTCAATATTCATGGTGTGGCTCGCGATGTCCAACGAGATCCCACACATATCAGAGTGCATCCAGGCGAATATGTCGAGATTCGCCCGGAGAATTCAACCAATTCCTATTGCGTCTGTTGGCTTAACTGAGATCCAATTTTTATCATCTTTGAGTCATCATTATCATCGATTGGAACATCAATCGTCAGCTTGGTCGAGAAGGCTTGACTATCATTAGTTTCATCTTTATCTTCAGTTTCTCTCTGGTCAAGATCCCTCTGGAATTGGTTGGGGTGCCCGGGCCTGGGCCCAGGACCAATTGTCAATTATCCGCAAAATGGACGCAGAGATATTCCTTTACGACTTTCCTTTCTTCCTTCGCTACTTCCCGCGCAGCTCAACAACATAATAGGCCCGTCCAGCGGCCTAATCTCCTTGAATGACTCCGACCCCATAATCAGTGGGGAATTTCAGAGTCAAGCATCATGGGGCAATAGCTTCCCTAAAATCAGCAAGGGCCGGTTGGCCCAAAAAGGCATTATAAGGTGAGTCAATGTCCAATACAACAAATTGCAATATCCGAACTCTTCGGCGTTCTCCAACCCCCAACTTCACTGGCAGCTCCACCACTCTAGTGGGTATAGTAGCACTTCCATTGAAGCCGTGGATTCGAGATTGACAAGGTTTCAAATCCTTGGCTTCCATCTTCATCAAATCATAAGCATGCTTAAACAAAATATTCACAGAGCTCCCACTGTCAACCTAGATCCTCTTCATCCAAGCAGGACCTACCTGGGAAGATATGACAAGTGGGTCAATAGTGAGGGCTTCGACCTTATCAACGTCTCTGTTTTTGAACATGATATCATCTGTCATCGTTCTTTGTTGCTTGGTCGGTTCCCCATCATCACAACTGCTACAACATTCGAAGTCCGCATGCCTGATAGAACTGGCATACGACTCCATTTCCCTCCAACTTCGGTCTGTTGGATGAGGACCACCACTAATTGTGTTTATAACTAACCTCCCACCGGTACGAGCATGTTTCTCCTGTCTTTCTTGGTTCGGTATACGATTTTGAGTTGATGGGCCCGCACTTCCTGATTGCGGCGTCCGCACAAACTGATCCAACTTCCATTCCCTAATTAGCTTCTCGATGAGATCCTGCAAATGGAGACACTCATTTGTATTTTGGCCGTAACTCTCATGGAACCTACAAAATTTTCCTGTCTAGATTTTCCTCTCCGACGACGGCTTTGGAGTAGGTTTCTTGTACTACATAGTATTGCAGGTTTGTAGACACACATTTTCTAGTGACGTATTCAATGGAGTATAATTATCGAACATTGGAGCCCTACGTCATGGGCCACGGTTTTGATCTCGCTTCTTGTGTTGATTGCCGTTATTTATCTTCTGAGCTTGCTTGTTCTGAATATTTAACTGAACTTTTCTAGAACTCTCCCTAGACTACTTAACCGCAACATTACTTTGTATCCCTTCCATACTGGGTCCCGCATCATCCTGCTTCGTATATTGTTTCGCGTCCTCCCTTAAGAATTCAGCAGCCTTAGAGTAGAAACGGTCCAATGGCACGGGAGGCTTCCCAGCCAACCAATTTTCGAACTTAGAGTCGGGGTCAATCCCCTCGGTCAATGCCATTAAGATAGAGTTGTCATTGGGATTACTAATCTCCGCACACGTAACATGGAATCTCTCTAAATAGCGTCTGAGTGTCTCTTCAAGAGCTTAGGTGACACTAGATAGAGTGTTAACATCCTTTTTCCATGCAACATGCATTCAAAATTGTTCTACAAACTTGGTGGCCAACTGGTCAAAGGAAGAAATGGACCGAGGTGGCAATCGTGTGAACCACATAGTAGCAATTCTCCCTAAAGAAATGAAAATTCTACGGCATTTTACTGCATCATCAGCTCTCGCGGCACTCATTGACCATTCATACTTCAGGATATGTTGATTGGGGTCAAAATTTCCTTCACACATTGGTAGAGCTGGCATCCTAAATCGCTAAGGGGGTTCAGCATAAAGTATCTCGTCTGTAAGGGGAGTATAACACCGAGAGATTCCCCAGTCATCATTTGTGAGGCCTTGGCTTTCTCGAATCATCTGCTGAATCATAGTTGGAATATCCGGCATCTGTACGTTCTGTGCACGTGGAGCCAAAGTGTGGTCGGGTTCCACAATGCGAGGCTGGACCGGGCGATGTCAATGGTCCATATCTCGCCTTCTTAGCTCTAAGTCTTCTGAGACGTATGGTTCAGGAGTACGTCAACGCTGATGATGGTTCAGATCTGGCTAATTTCGGGCATCAAGCCCTCGTTCAACCGCGATGGTCGTAGCACAGTTGTCTATGGTGTAATGAGGAAATGTACCTCTCTGGGAGGAGGGGCCGGTATGGAAACTGGCCGATGGGCTAACTCTCAGTTGTCTAATAGTCATTGCAAGCTGATGTCCGGTGGCTTGCGTGTCACTCCCGTCTAACCGGGGACGTGTAGATCTATGATGGTAGTCAGACGAGGCTGAACTTTCGATAGAGAAGTAAAAGGCGTGATCCCTCCTGGATCTCCTACGCCTTTGTCGGTTCAACTAGTTAGTTAATTCAGCATTAGCGCGCAGCTGTTCACTCAGTTACTACCGACTCTGGGTCAACTCTTGAAGCAGCATCTGAAATTCTTGTCTAGCAATCGGGCCTGACGGATCTAAGGGTCCGATAGTATTTTGGTTGGATGGAGGCAATTGCGTGGGATTCTACCTATCATGTCCTTCTTGATCTGCAACAGTGGAGGCGGTCCTTGTGCTAACCATTGTGATAAGTGAAGTCCTTTCCAAGATTTTATGCAAATCTGAATAGGTTGGAAGGATTCTGGACTTGAGATCTAGATCTTCTTCTTGGATTTATGCAATTCGGTATCGACAGCAGATCCAAGGAGCAGGAGAAAAGCTGTGTTTTCTCAATGAAAGCACTAAAGTGTTTGTACCAAAAATGGACACAACACTCTTCGGAAGTCTTTGAAGAGATAAAAATGAAGAAACAGAAATGTAAAATGTGGATTATCTAACAAAAACTCCAAAAATAGATATGTAAATGCACATACACACATCAATTTAGAGTGGTTCGCGTGTTGCCTACGTCCACTGTGAAGTTTGATGATTTTATTGATATTCTTGAGAAGATTACAATTCATTGCAGTGGATTACAGTGAATTACAATTATGAAATTCGAGTACAACAGCAGTAATGGAGTGCAAAGTTGAATCCGGCAGAGTCTGGGCATTGGAGAGCCAAAAGATCCTTCTTTTGTAGGCCCTAGGACTCTATTTATAGGCATGGGAGGCTGATATTTCGCTCAAATCTCCAGAGACTTCTTCTGGCATATGGGTGGACCCATGCGATCGATCCCACGAAGTTTCGGCTCGATCCGTGATCGATACGAACGAATTTCCTATCGATCGGGATTTGATCCAATCGAGTCGAAACTTGGCATGGACCTTCCTTAGGTTGTACGCAAGCTCCTGTAAAAATTTAATAGCATTTGGACTTATGGATTATGGGATATGATCGATGCAAATTCGAGTTTTCGATGGGCAGCGCCGATCGACTCGATACATTCGTATCGTTCTATTCGACTCGATCTCAAGCATGTGTGCGCAAGATGACGTGACATGAAATTCCTGGATCGATCCACTCCTTGCACTGAGTTGACCGAGTCTCATTCGCACCCACTATCGGAGCCTTGTTCGTGTCGATCATTTTTTCATGTTCGTATCGATGTTAGTGGTTTGTTCGTACCAGTCGTATTTTGTGTCGTTCGTATCAATCAACCGTGCTATTCATGTCGATCGGCTACGTTGTCTTGTGTGTGCTTCGTATCGTTTTTTGATCGATATGAAAGGCTTGAAGTCCGATCGATATGAAGTGCATCGATGAAGTAACAAGAGCTGGCTTGGGCGATCGATACGAATTGATCGTTAGGGATGGATACGAACCGAGGTAATCCTAATCAATACGAACTGCCGATAATTCGATGGATACAAGTATGACTTCGCTGGATCGATACGAATACGATGGATACGAGGCGAAGCCACTCTGATCAATACGAAATCATGTATGTTTGATGGATACGAACAAGGTCGATACGAAGGCGGCATGGGCTCGGACCGATACAAAGTGGTCAAACCTGATGGATACGAACAGATCGATTCAATCATAGCTCAACGATCAATACGAACAGTGTGTTTTCCTTAACTTGCATCGATCATATCTCGATCATGCGAACTCCGATTGACTTGAAATTTGAAATGTTAGCTTTCATAGCTTCGCTTGTTGTGTCTTGCCAATTGTAGCCTCATCCAGACTCAAACAAAATTTATCAACATCCATAGTGAACCTGTGCATACTCGATATTCGGGATGAGCGATTCTTGGTTTTCAGTCAATTCCTTGATATCCCGGCCTTGCCGAAAGGCACGATAACACACACACACACACACACACACACACACACATATATATATTATTTTTAATATCTAAATTGTTTAAGTTGGAACTTTTAGTTTCAAAGTATTGTGATTTCCAAAGTATTATGATTCCAAAGTGTTATGGTTTCATAAGTGTTATGATTTCGGAAATGTTATAAATTCGAAAGTGTCATGATTTCGAAAGTGTTATAAATTTTAAAGGGTTACGATTCTGGAAATGGATATTATTTAAAGTGAATAATGATATCAAATTGATATAGTTTTTTGAAATGAATATGATATTTTGATATAAAGCATGAACTATTTGAAATGAATGACCACGGTGTGAAATAAGCGTTGGGTTGTTAAAGAGACCGAGATTATATATTGTCATACTCTCTGCCAATACCAAAAACCACTTTAACAACTGTGTACGTGGTGGAGATTCCAGAATGAAGTATGATGGTTTGGTGACGATTCTATATGGTATTTACGTAGCCCTGACTCCCGTAAGTCAGCTTGATGTGGCTAAAACATGAGCTATACTGGGCCAAGAGGGGTCGTTCCCCCTATCGGACACATTTCTTCGATATCATTCTATTGCTTTTGTGATTTGATTAGGTGCACCTTTGATTTGGGAGTGTGTCACGAGGTAGGCGGTAGTAGCTGCTATGCATTATCACCAGTCCGGGAGTGCAAAATGTATATCTACCCTGGCACTCGAGTGCCTTATCGCATGCCTTATCGCGCCTTCTACGAGTTTGTTTTATACTGTACCTATGTGGTGTCCTTTGGGTAAACCACCGGTTTGGTGGGGCGTACATCATTGTATAGACTACGGGAATATATAAAATGTGTTAAGGGAGATATGGGTAACGCCTTAACGCTATTTTAATAGTTTTACATTACTATAGACATATTATAATAGCGTATATTACTACACAGTAGATAGTTTCATGGATCATTAGAGGATGGGTATCCCAAACATCGTTTAAGTTACTTGTATTTCAATTGACATTGCACTTGAGTTAAATTTACTGTATAAGAATGTTAATTCTGACTCGAGTGTTTTGTATTTTACTTTATGCTCGGGTCAGACTGAGTGTCACAGCATTGAGACTCACCTTTGGAGATTGGAGCTTTGCTCGAAGATCTATCTTATCTATTCAGCTTTTCCAGTTGTTTTGTTCAGACTTTTCATCTGCTTGTATTCGAGACTACATTATATTTGAGATATTCTGTTGTATTTTATTTCAACTCTGATGTTTTACAGTAGCTTTATGAATTACTATTTATCTATTCCGCTGTTTATTGCTGTAATACTCTGTGTCTGTGATTCTGTGATTGATTTATTTACTGTACATGCTGAGTTTTACCAAATATAAATCAACGATCTGTTGTTTTGAGCAATTCAAGTCATACATGTGCGGATGCGAATGGTTCAAAATAGCAGATCGCTACAATATGTTATGTCTTACACGGACTTACATGTTACACATGCACACATATACATGTATGTATACGATACATATGTGTATATTTATATGTATTAAAATATAAATTAAATAAAATTATATAATTTATAAATTAAAATAAAATAGAAGATTTTATTTAAATTATACTTAGAAATGTTCTAAATGAATCAGACTTCATAGGTCCAATATAGATCTAATAAGAGATTTTATTTTGAAATCCACTCATAACTTCTACTATGGGCTAGCCCAGTTCCAACAATGGTATCAGAGCCTAATAGCCATGTCATCTAAATTAACCATGCTAGGGTTAACTATTAAGACTCAAAGGTTATCCACATAGAAAAGGCCCGAATTTGAATTGGGCATTGGACTAATCTTCAAAATTGTTTAAAATTAAAAATATAAGATTTTAAATTTAAAAGTTAAATTTAAAATAAGATATATATATATATATATATATATATATTATGAAAATTATAATATAATAAAAAATTTCAAAATGTTTGAAAATTAATATAAATTGGTTTCAAATTTTTTATAAAATTTATTAATAAGATTAATAAAATATATTAATTAATAAATACATACATGTATTGTATGTTATGATACTTGTTATGTTGTTTTAAAATATTAAATTAACATAAGTATACCTATATGTATATAAATTAATTTCGAAACTAATATAAATTTAATTAAATTTTTTTAATTAAATAATTAATTTGAAAACATATGTCGATATACATAGGTAGGGTATGTTGATATCTCTTCGACGATACATATATCGACATACATGGGTAGGTTATGTCGATATAGCTTTGTTTTTTGAGAAAAAAGGGCAATACATTTGAAGTATTATAAAATTATGATATTTTGTAAAATTATTTAAACATCGCTTTTATATACTTTAATATACAAAACTCTTACAAAATATTTGAAAAAATATATAAATAAAATAAATATTTTGGTAATAAATAAATATTTTGATTATACACACACACACACATATATGTGTATATATATGTATATATATACCACAGTAAAAAACGGTTTCCTCTCCCACGGGGAGAGGACGAACTGGCGATTATGCCTCAATTTTGTTTTCCTTCTAACAAAGCCTGTAATCGTTTATAATTTTGCCAAATCCTATGCCAATACAATCCATCGAGATCTAGAAAGGGAGATACGTTGTTTAATCTTCAGCAATTGATCTCGATTTGGGGATTACATGCGGGATTTAGAAATTTGTGTGTGTTAGTGGCGATTTATATGCCGCATATACATGATTTTGGGTAAGATCACTACAATTAATTTTCGACTTTGGATTTGACGATTAGTTGTTTGGCAGCCATGGAGATTCAAACCTATATTCTTTGGGTGTAAGTGATATTGGTAGGCACAACAAGGATTCAATTTCAGTGCTACATGTATATATTTTATATGTTTGTTTGGCATATGCAATCATGTTTACTAATACTTGGGATGTTGTTCAAAAACAAACATGGATCTCGATTCCAAAGTTCGATTTATGATATATGTGAGATAGCAGACGAAAGATTAGATGTCTACAGATCTACAGAGATTTTGTTATTTAGACGTAAGTTTTCAAGCAACAGGAATTTGCATGGAAAGATTTAGTAACGAATTCCTAAGGAAACACTGTAAATGGAGAAATCGGTTTCCCTGTCAAATATTGTGCCGAATTATTGATGATTTGGTACTTCTGCAAACACATTTCTCTTTTGGACGTGTTGTATATCAGTCTAGTGTCGGGCAGTGAGATGAAGATCAACAACGATGTTTCTCTGATTAGGTGCATTGGGCAGAGGAAGATAGCAGTTACCAAAAGTGCAGTTACCTCATTTTGTGGTGCGGTTACCAATGCCAGAATGGAGTGAAACTGGGATTCACTTTGTATTTCGAGTAGAGATCGGACTAAGAACGAATTGAACTTGATGCTCTTCGGTTAACTATAAATTTATTCACGTTTGTTGCATTTGGCAGAATGTGAACTTGTTTATGTCATTGGGCTTGTTCGGGTGGAATTTGCAATGCGGGTTGCGTCTATTTAGGTTTTAAGTAGATTTGTAGTTTTATTATTGCCTAGGCTTTTGCGTTGTATTGTATTATGTAATTTATGTTAAGCGATAAAACGAACTCATTTTCAAATTTTTTTTAATAAGAGAGTGCTCAAAGGAAAGAAAGTTACTATTCAAAGATTTTAGCGAATTAATCTAGTATTCATTAACTATAATTTATAGTCTTGAACTCTTCATGTCTTTGTCTTTAAACTCATATATCTTCAATTATCTTGATCACCCGTGTATCTTAACCTCCAATCTCTTTACCGATCGGTCTTCAGACTCGATTATCCCGTGCTTGTATAAACATGTTTAATATCCTACAAAATATTCTATACAAATCGGGAAAACATCAGTACCTATATTTGTGTGGTTGTTGTCATCAAAATCAATATCTTTGGTATCGACGGTATCATATGCTATTTGTGTCATGATGTCGAATCTTATGCCTCTTGATAAGATATGCATTCACCATTCTGCATGTTTATGTTGATATTATATTTTATTCTCTTCCAAGTTCCATTGTGAGTATACTTGGTTGTGATGAACATGCTCTGTGATATCTATTGTTGTTTACATATTTTATCATTGATGGAACGCCGTCTGTGATACCATTAGGAAATCTGATTACTTGTGCAAATTTTATATGTTACAGTGGGTCGTTACAGATATTTAAATGATAATTAGTTTTCTTTTAAAAGAATTCGGTACTTTTTAGAAACACTTGAAATCTCGCGCTTTCATAAGAGTCCAAAAATAAAATACAAAATCATCTTTTCAGTTTTAAATTAACAAAATTCCAAATTATCAAATTCAAAGTGGAATATGAATTTCATAATTCAAAATTTAAGACCAGTTGAAAATTTTCAAATTCTTAGTAATCAAACTTGTAAATTAGTTTCTCCGTTCATAACTCGCAACTTTTCAAGTTCTCAATTTCGAACAAAAAAATAACTTCAATTTTTCAAAATTTAAAATTTGAAACTTTGAAAATCAATTCAATTTCATGTTTAAATGTGAATTTCAAATTCAAAATTTAATTTTCAAGTTTTAAATTTTCACATTTCATAGGGATTTTTGCCACTAGTTTTTTTTTGAATTTTTATAAAATTTTGACTTCTTATAAGTCATAAATTACCCAATAATTATTAGATGCTCGAAAACTATGTCGAGGAAAGTAACAGAAGTAAACGTGACTGTACGATAAGCTAGAGCCTCCAATTTTCCTATTTGCATATGAGATCCGCACATTGGTGGCTTCCTGATTTTGGGTCCAATGTTGTTCTATGAACATCTCCAACATGGCTCCAGTATTCAGGATAGTGCACATTGAGCTCTCCAATAGAAGCACACTCCTTAATATTAAGAGTAATATTCAGTTTTCAATTTAAAATCCTGAACTGGATCTGACGCTTATTTAATTGACACATAAATTTAGAAGCGTATTAAACAGTTCAAGCGCCTGCTAAATGTGCATCTGACATGGGGAGCTATATTTCTGACTATTGTGTATCTTTAGGCTATTCAGTCCTCGAATATTAAGGGCTGAATGCTTTGGAATTGCTCCAAACACTGAATTTGAAAGGTTTGAAGTAGCATTAAAAAGTGATTTGGTAGGCGTATCTTTTTTTATTTTAGTGGAAATTTGGTTCGGGTTGCTTACGTACAAACCCCTATTTATAACCATGTTTCAAAACCTTTCTATTTTTAATTTGGTAAAAAATATTCGTTTATTTGAAAAATTAAATTTGAAGATTAATTGCATGTTTATATTACTAAAATGATTTATTTGTAAAAAATTAAATATTTGCGAAGTTCTTTGTGAATATTTCGAAACTTTAAAACATAAGTTTTTCTTTTTAAGTCCACGGATGCGGCGCAGTGGAAAGAAGCCTTGAGTTCTGCTAAGTTTCGATTCCTATTATGCGCTTCTCTAATCTATATAAATTTAGTCGGAGCGCTTCTGTATCTTATATAAATTTGCTCGGAGCTACAAAGACTTGATCACAAATGTTATTCAGACTTTTAACCGGCCGTGGAAGGAATACGGAGAGTAAATAGCGACGGTCAATATTTTTCCACATTTTTTCCCATGAACTTCATCATATTGGCCAAAACAAATCCTTTCTTCTTCGTATACTAAAAATTCTGGGTCGTTCCAATAACCAGAGACAATATAAACAATTTCTTAATAATGAAAGGTCTGTTCAAATCGAAGCCCAAAACGCCTGCAGATCTCGTGCGCCAGACCAGGGATCTGCTCATCTTTTTCGACGTCAACGATGCGGAATCATCTAGTAAGCGAGAGGAGAAGGTCATCTTTCTTGTCTCCATTTCCGTACAACTAGTTAGCTTTTTTGATTTGGAATCTTGCCTGTTGTTTTTTGAGTTGAAAACAGAGTGTCTAATTCAGAAGTTTGTTTATACTTACAGTAAGAAGATTTATATGTTTTGTTTATTATTAGTATTCGTAACAGATGTTAGAATTGAACAAGCTTATCCGCGAGCTGAAAGACATTCTTTATGGCAAAGGCGAATTGGAACCCGTTACCGAAGCATGTACTCAGTTGACTCAGGAGTTCTTTAAGGAGAATACTTTTCGACTGCTAATCAAATGCATACCTAAACTGAATTTAGAGGTATCACTAACACTAATAAATTGACAGTCACTAACAATGCCTAGTTGCCTACCTATATCACATGCACATTTAGATTGGCTGTTTTAAAGCTTGTTTTAGTATATTATTATTTTGAAAAGCATTAACTTTTTGAGATTAGTAGAATGCATCTAATATGGTAAGAAATATTCTGAACAAATTACATTTAACTGAGAATTGAGGAAGGGTGTGCTGTAAGTTATATTATTTTATTGGTGTTCCTTAGCTGTTGTAATTTTTATTGAAGAATTAATTCCACTGTATAGGCATGTAAAGATGCTACTCAAATTGTGGCAAATTTGCAAAGACAACAAGTTCATTCACGGCTAATTGCATCAGATTATTTGGAGAATAATAAAGATCTGATGGATATCCTTATATCTGGGTAACTTTTTGCTCTGTGAACCTTATTTTATGTTTTGTATTTTGTAAAAAAATATATGTTATATAACTGATATCACAATGGTTGTATTTTGTTTGACCCTTCAACTATTTCTTCTAGTTGAGAGTCAGATTTATTGCCATAATAATAAGTTAATGACAATGCATCTCTATGCTACATGTGTAAATTAGGGTTTGAACTAGGGATTTAAACGGAGTGCCAATTGCAAATCCTTATAGGGAAAGGTGTCCAAGTCCGGATCTGATTTTTTCTTCTTAATTTTGATTCCAATTCCGATACATGCTTTATATAGGATAGATGTGAATGGATTATCCAATTATTTACCCATACAAATAATTATATAAATTAAGGAAGGATCCTTAAGTCCTTATTTTCAATGATTCGGTAAAAAAAGCCCATGTTGATTAAAACATGTAAGTTAGGTCCTTGATTTTTCTTTTTTATTATATATATTATTTTTAATACCAAAAAAATACTTGTAACGATTTTTTCATTAACTATAACTTCTTCCATATGATTTTATCATCTACATCATCAATAATTCATCAAATTGCAAAAATATGCTCATTTTGGTTTTAGGTACAGTGCAAACGAACGTGCGTTTTTTTTCATTTTACAATTTTCAAAATGCAAACCGATTTTTGCTTTAGATAATATGTTTCTCTACTAAATTTAATCTTATTATATTTTTCTGTTTGATTCTTACAATTTTCTATGGATATACTTGGTAAATTGTGTGTTTTAAAAAAGCGCAATCTAACTTGCATTTTTCATATGCTACACTTCAATGCAAGTCGGTTTGCATTTTCCTTAAGTATGTAACAAGGTGGAACCCCATGTACGAGGCTCTAGGTTGATAATGTACGTAGGCTTTCCTCCGCATTGCGAAGAGGTTGTTTGTAGACTCGAATCCTGGCGTCCAGATCACCATGCAGGTGACTTAACCGTTGCGCCAAGGCTCCACCTCTCCGTAAGTATGTATCATTTAAAAAAATGTTTTATTTATCAAATAGCTTCTTTTTTCCTATTATCATATTTTATATTTATATCACTGAAGGATTTTTCTTTTAAATTCAATTCTAATTTTGCAAAATGCAACAATTTGGATTTTGTTTGGTGCATAAAAATAGAATGTAATTTACATGTTCAATGGGACAAGAGCTTTTCTTACGACAACTTCAAAGGAACTTGGTATCCAATGCCTTAATAAATGCTCCACTCGATTCCAATGATGGCAATAATTCCATAAATTAATAGTCCTAAGGTATGGAGATTTATGACACAGTTTTCCATATTAGTTAGTTTTACATGGGTATCAAAAAAGTTTCTCCAAAATTTTATTTATTCTCGACAAAAAACTTACACCCCACTTTCCATTCAAAAGAAACATCCACAAATTGTCTTTCTCACTTCGATTCAACATGTTTACTCTTCATCGTATTTGATTTTTTTATCAAAATAATACCAAAAATTATGAGTTTTAGACTTGAATAATTTTAGTACACATATAGCTTGATTTTAACGGTCATGGTTAGCAATCAAGAATTAAATAATGTTTCAATTTTTTTTTAGCTTAACATGATTATGCTTTAGATTTGAATGATTTTGTTAATTGGGGTTTGAATGATTTCAGTATTTGAGTTTGAAGATTTCAACAATCACATGTTCAATTTGAATAAATTTGGCCATTATTTTAGAAATTAAATGTATTTATTAACTAGGATATGGATTTTGAAGTTTAGAACGGATAATATCTTGAATTTGAAAAATTGACCAAGTACTGAGGGGGGAATTTGGTAATAAAATAAATAAGTTTTGATGAATTTGCTAGGGTATGAAAAGAATTATAGGGTTTGAATAGAATCTGTATATGATAAACAATATCCATTATTGAATGGAACAAAGCCGTTTTAGAAGGTTTTTATTATCTATTTATCAATTTCCAAAGCATATCTTCATCCCAATTACTCTAAAAAAATCTAGAAAAATGCATACTTCCTTCCAATAATGCTACTATTTAATTCATTGTCCTAATACATGACAACAAGGGTGATTGTGGAACCTATCTTCATTAACTTGTGCAATTTGCTTGTGCATGCGTTATTCAATGAATTTTGACCATCCAATTTTGGACCAGTCTACTTTGATTTGGATCGGTCAATTCAAAATCAAACACGTAAAGGTTCTTGGTTGAGCCCTTGGTAAATTAACCATGCATGAATATATAGTCATAGCAGAAATGTTTATGTTAATGAAAAGATATCCCAATGGAAGCTTATAAGGAAGGACATTCAATGAATGATACATATAGTCTGTTTTGATGCTCTATATGTGATATCCAAAAACTAATGGAGATGTTTAAATATACCTTTATGATATAAAACGATGATGCACCAAAATATATGGTTTTGAAGCGGCTTTTTTGTTTTATTTTTTTTTACAAATAATTTGAACATAAAAATGAAAGTTTAAAATTTTATTTTAAGAAAAATTCAAAGCTATAAAAATCAATTAATCGTACATATAATACATAATAAAAGAATTATTACACATGAATATGAAGTAAATAATAGAATGAGTAGAATATTAAACTTATGACACGATGCATAACAGAAGAGCGAAGGATGAACTTTCCAAACAATGTGTACGTAGAGATTGAGAACATATAAAAATATAAAATAAATTGTTTGTAGATATAAGATGGAAAGTTTCTTATTTTTGGCTCCTTTTAGCAAAATATTATAAAAACATACCACAATTGTTTGTTACAAATATAGATTTTTTTTCCGTCATGTTGGGAGACAAGCAATAGCTAGAAAAATGCGGTGACGCAATTTAAAAGCTAAGCTTGCACAATTCTCACTAGCGTCAGGCTTTACTTAAAATCATGCCAGCCAGTTTACATTGCTTTAAACTGCAGCCATATCTTCCTTCCTCGCCTCTCTTTTTTATCTTCTGTAACGAAACACAAAATCTCAAAATTTTCCTCTACATTATTTCCACTTAAATATGCTAAAGAGGTGATATTTCTGAAAGTTTTGTGATCACGATCATGATTTCAATGTTTCCATCTCTAATGAAAAGCAAAATTTCAAAATCCTAGTTCTCTTAATCTATAGTTCTTGTGGGAAACTGGCACTGAATTGATTTTTGAAGTGTAGTTGTCATTGTTGTGTTTGATGTTCGGATTCGTAGATTTTATGCCAAAAATTAATACCGAATATTATCTTTGTAGAATACTAAAAAAGGAACGTTATTCAAATTCTTTAGTATGAGTGTTTTTGCACGTGCAATGCACATGCTATGAAACGATAGATGATAAAGTAGTTACTAATATATAAAAAAATATTGAATATAATTTTGCTAAGATTTTAGCAAATACGTTATCTTAATATTAAAATTGTTAAAACGGACTATCTAACAAAATGGCTAAAATTAGCATGTGAAGATAATGATATGGAATAATATTTAACAAAATATGAGTTTTTTAATTGTTAATAAATTGTCGTCTTTTATTATTATATGTTTTCTTGAAAATTTAGTTTTTTAACATGGTTATTTATGAAACTTAGTTATAATTCATTATTCAAAAAGTTGGAATGGTTGTTGCCTATCTTTTATTAAAACAATCTTTTTTCTCCTTCCATTTTGAGTTTTATTAGTATTTTTGTTTTGAGTATTATTTATTTTCAAATTTTCAATCTATATTTTACTCTTTTTAAATTTATTAGTTTTATTTAACATGTCTTTGAAGGTATGCAACTATAACTAAATTTTGTATGGTTAAATTTTCGAGCTGAACAAAAAATACAGAAAATGTTATGGAAATTGTTTTAATAAACGATTATGTCAATTAATATAATGAAAATATTTGAACATAGTATGAACGATTTGCAGTAGTTACAAAAATAAGAAATTCATCTTGAGGTTCAATTAATAAATACAATAAAATTACACATCACTTAAGTCAGATGCCTATGTCAATAGAAGTAGTTATGGCTTGTAAATGCAGTTGTCAGGAAAAGAATTAGTTTAATCCTTAATAACATAACATAGGATGGTGTTTAAGCAATGAATTATGTGATGTTAGAAGGAATGAAATATATATTTATTTGCTTTAATGTTGTATTTAGAAAAAAAAAATTATTGTCGATTTAGTCAAATATATCCTGCTTCTTTTCTCACTTGAATTCCATATTATGAACCTTATCTATTTTAGATAATTATAAGTTTGTGATGTAGTCAAAAGTATATTGTTTAGAAAATTCTTTTATTAGTAATGTAGTCAAATATATTATCTGGAAAATTCTTTTATTATTGTTGTAGTCATATATATTAGAAATTCTTTTATATGTAATTAAATACTAAGTAGTTAATATTGGTTTATTGTCGACGTTAGAGACCCACATATTATCACATAACCAATTGACAATATGAAGATTAGTCTTTTGATATTTATATATGATTTATTTTATAAACTGACCGATATAGGATTAACCTCAACACACTCTCATATGTGAGGCATCATTAGCCAAACTCACGGACGTTCATACTGGATGATTAAGGACAAATATGGTGATTTAGCTCATACAAATTAAACTTGCTCTGATACTATGTTAGAGAACCACATATTATCACAAGATCATTGGCAATGTAAAATGTGGCCGCTTAGTATTATATATGATTTAGTTTACAGACCGTCTTATGTGAGATTAATCTCAACATGTTAAAGAGCCACGTACCATCACCAATAGCTCTGATAGAACCATGGTTTTAAATCTTCTATATATCGTCTGAGATCTCCTCTGAGATCTTCTTTTCACACTTAAACGAGACGAGACATCAAATCTTCTCCATATCTCCTTCGATAATCATCTCGTCCGAGATATTCAAATCTCATCCAGAATATGGATCAAAATCTCAATCTGAGATCTCATCCGAAATTGTACATTTTTCTTATTTTGCATAATATATTTTATTTTCATATTGATTCAAAAGAAATTACTCATTCCAATTATAATTTACCAACTTCTTGAACATATTCTTTACTTTTTATCTTAACGAGTCATAACGAAAGGTTTCACTTCTTTATTATGTACAAATAAAAGGATATCATTCAATCATTACCAAATTAATTAAGCTAATCAAGCTACTGCTCTTCTAAAAATATTCATTTTTCCATGTAAATCAAGTATGTTACCATTTTTATTTTTACTAAGAAAGTTATAACCGTTAAATAAATTTTTGACACATCAATTTTAGACACATAAGTACATCCGAGATATTCTCGAGATGCATTATAAGAACCGAGATGTCAATCCGAGATGTACACCCGATATGTACTCATTTCATTCGAGATCTCCACCGATACAAGATAACTTATGTAAAAATTTCAAGACGAAACGTGACCGAAATCCGATATTTAAAACATTGGATAGAACCACGTGTTATCACAAAACCAATTAACAATATGAAAAGTGGTCGCTTGGTATTTATATATGATTTATTTAATAAATTGTTTGATGTGGTACTAATCTCAACGTTCGATATACCTCATATCGCTCATTAGCCGATATCTTTTTTAAAATTTTACTTGAAATAATATTATCAGTACATCCTCCGATATTTATTGACATATCGCCCTAATACTTAGTTTAGAATACCCGATATTTTTTAAGAATATCGATTATTACTGCAACTGTTAAAGAAAATAGAATTACAAATAAATATCTTCACATTATCAATGTTCATTTTTAGTATATGGTAAATGACAATATGTACCCATATTAGAAATCCCAATGAATTAAATTTTCAATTTTAACCATATTTTATAGTCTTCTGCATTAGTCTTTCAATAAAAGAAACCCTACTTATTTCAGTACTTTATATTTTTTATTTTGTACGAACACTTTACCACTAAAATCAAGATCGTATAAGAGTTTATGAAAATTCATTTTTTTATTTTAGTTATTATCATGCACCAAGAAGTAAAAGTGAAAGGGCGGTGAAGTTATATATTTGACATACAAAGAAAGCGCTAAAAGTAGTAATTGATATCGAAACAACATTATTTGTTCAATAATTTAAGTAAAAATGAAAACGAAAAAAATTATAAATATGAAACAATTCAAAAAATAATAGAGATGATTAGATGATTGAAGAAACAAAGAGAATAATATAAAAGTGAAAATAATAATAATAATGCACATTATACAAATTTCTTGGTTTTTATGGGCTTATTTTATGACCAATACATACTATAATATTATTGTAGATAGACTGTAAGCTATAACTATCTACAATCAATGTTTAGTCGTAATTTGGTAATATAGATCTAAATATTTAAAAGCTTACCATCACTATAAATAGTAGAAATAACTACAATAAATTGAAGCTAAATAATAGTTGAAGAATTGGGGAGGGTTTGCAAATAGTTTTACCACTTTTGTAAATAATAACAGAAATAAAATGAAGGAATTTGAAACTAAATAAAGAATTTCACAATGCAATATATGATAAATTTATTTAGACAAACGAGCTATATATATTATATTCGATAATATTGTTTATGTATATTATTTATGAAATGTGATTTATATATCTTTATATCTAAATGAAAAAATAATTTTACCACTTTTGTTGATATAAATATGGTATACTTGTTGAAACCGTTATATTTTAAGATTTATTAGATGAACTAATTAATATTTGTTAGCTGCATTTATTTGAATAATTCAAATTCAAGATTACGTAATTAAGTTAAATATATTGACTTAAATATATAATATTTGATGATACCGAAGAGGGTTTCATAAATAAATGTATTTTTGTTAAATGTAAGTACTTGAAGTTAATTTTTTTATACAATGTAATACATTGTAAACACACACACATATATTGACTAAATGAATTATAATTATAATTTATTGTTATTATATATATATATAGAGAATTTGTTATGTCATATATTTATTTACATGTTTGAATAATCTTTTTTACTGTGTTGTTAATATGAATACGATACAAATAATGAAACTTAAATATTTTTATGGTTTATGCGACGAATCAATAAATATGGCGTGTAGAATTTGTTAAAATAGTTTCGTACACACATTAAAATTGGCATATATTTTTTAGAATTTATTAGAAGAACAAACTAACTAGTAATAGAGTTTATCTAAATAGTCTAAATTTGAGATCTCGTAAGTAGTTTAAATATACAGAATTAATTGTAAAATATTAGAAAACAATCGAGGAGGGTTTGCAAATAGTTGAAATTTTAAATTGTAGGTATTTGAAGCTAAATATAGAATTTTATGTGCAATGTATGATAAATTTATCGAGGTAGATGAATTATAAATTAAATCTGTTAATATTGTTTATGTATATTATTTATGTTATGTGATGTATATATCTTTATATTTGAGTGAAAAAGTAATTACAACTTTTGTTAATATGAATACCATATACATATTGAAACCTTCATATCTAAGGATGTGTCAAATGAACCGACAAATATATGTTAACTGAATTTATTTGAATAGTTTAAATTTAAGATTTCATAATTAATTTTAATATACAAACTTAAAAGTACAATATTAGATGATACTGTAGAGATTTTGTAAATAACCATAGAAATTTCAAAATGTAGGCACTTGAAGCATTAAAAAGAATTTTTACAATATAATATATGATAAATTTATTGAGATAACTGAGTTATAAATTAATTTTGTTATTATTGTTTTATGTGATATATTAATATATTTATAGTTGAATGAAAAAATAATTTTTCTATTTTGGTTGGTACAATAATGATATACATGTTGAAATTGTTGTTCTTTAATATTTTTAGGAAATACTAATCTATATTAGTTAACTGAATTAATTTAAATAGTTTAATTTTTTTGATTATTTATTTAACCAAAATACTCATACTTGAATATAAAATATAAAGAGGTAATAGATGAATATTTGTATAAACTTTAAAATATCCGTACTAAAATGTAAAATGATGGGAGAGAGTTACTTGTGATTAAAGGGATTCAAAAATAAAATATCAAGGGAAAGAATCAAGAAAACGAGAGAAAACTCTTGGAATTAAGAAAAAGCTAAAATTCTTTTTTTTTTTTAGTTAATAGATTCGAGGACAATTTTGGTAGTTCACGTTTACACAAAAAAAGTTCGACGTCAAAGGTGTAACATCTATTAGTAAAGGTTATGGTGGTAAATTAGTTGTAGATGAAGAGCAAAATTTAAGTATGTTGGAGTTAAACATAAACCAAGTGTTTGCAAATGGCATTTATTTGATGATGCTATCCTAGAAAGCACCAATTTAAGTTCTATACTTATAGATGGTACTATAGTGGATAGATAGTGTGGATTCTAGGGTTTAGACATAATTATTTACAGAGGTAAACAAGAGGTAATCCATTCACAACAACATATCCTTTTCTCCTTTATGAAATGAACACGACGGTGGATCCAAGCCCAAAAACCTACTGTTCTTCTCATGAATTGCAATGTAATTAGGTTTTGTGGTCTTACATTTGACGAGGCTCTTGTTCTTAACAAAAGCTAGAATGTTTATGTTTGCTCACCAGAAATGTAAGCTATTATGCATTTGAGTCTTTGAATGTGTCTTTTAGATTGTTAATTGATTTTGGTAATTAGTTTGGAATTTTGTTTGGTACTGTTATTGCAGTTGACGTTAAATCGTTGATTAAACTTAATTATGGAATTAGAAACATAGGATGTGAGGTCGACCTAAATCATAGTAGTTTGGGTTGTATGGATTTAGCTTCTGTTGGTAATTGTGATTCAGGTCAACCTCATACCTTATTGTTCCCAATTTCACAATTATGTTTACATGATGTTTTAACGTCAGTCATAACATATCAACGACATTACAAATTAATTAATGAATTCAACCAAAATCAACTATTTAAAAACTCAAATGCATAAATAGCTTACATTTCTTGAGGACAAACATGAACATGTAGCTTCCATCAAGAACAAGAGCCTTTGCAAGAAATGCAAGACCAGGGACCAATTCCATCGCAATTCATGACTAGAACAATATGTTTTTTGAGCTTGGATCCTTCATCATCTTCGTTTCATAAATTAGAAGACAAATCATTATTGTGAATTGATTGTCCAATTATTTATCTATATAAATAGGTATATATCTAAACCCTAAAATCCACATTATTGGTCTATCTAGGATAGTGCCGTCTGCAAGTGTGGAATCTAAACAGACGCATTTTAGAATTTTCCATCAAACTGACAACATTGTGCATGCTTGGTTGATTTTTACCTCCAACATACTGTGCATTTTGCTCTTCATCTACAACGAATTCACCATCATACAACAACAACAACTAAGCCACTATTCACAAACAAGTTGGGGTAGGCTAGAGATGGAACCCAAAACTAAATGAAAAAGCCAATTTAAAAGTCATAACAGTAACAATAACAATAATAAAATAAAGTCAAATAAGTAAATTAATAATAATAACTAAGTAAAATGAAATAAAGATGAAAGTATATATGTGTATGTGTATATATATTAAAAATAATAATAATAACCGAGTAAAACAAAGCACCATCATAATAACATAAAATTGGAATAATGTTTTTCAACACTTAACAAAAAATAATACTCAGTATTAATCTAATTGATACAATACAATATAACTCCAAACATCCAACACTGCACAATGACTACTACACTTTATAAAATCAATTTAGAACTAATTTGTCACAATTATCTGTAGATTTAGAGAAACCTAGGGTGTTAAAAAATTACCTTTCAGTAGAGATAGAGACAATGTAATTTTGGTAGCAATCTCAAACGTCTCTCGAAGTTCACTTCTTTAGTCATATTCAGCTTAAACTAGTGTAGAATGAAGTTTTGAGGATTTTTGGGTTTTGTCACAAAAATTAAAAGAACAAAGGAATGTTAAGAACGAAACAGTTTTTGTTGCTGTTTAAAGCAGACCGAAATAGCTTGTGTGGTTTAATTTAGAATCCAGCATGTTTGGTTTTTCTAAAATAATAATATGATATGTGACGCTATTTTTTCGACTGTTTGCCAATGTGGTAGAAGCACGCCTGTGTTTGTACTAAATTTCAAATGTGGCATGTTTCTGCAATATTTGCTTAAAAAAGAATCTAAATCTAGAAAATTTCAATATAAGATAAATAAATTTGCCTTTATCAAATTTGAACCTAAATCGGATTCTGTAATCAAAGATAATATAAATCATTTTTGTCAGTAATGAGATTCAAACACGTGATCTCATCTGTACACGTTAACATTTTGGAAAGTTGGTCGTATCAAGATATTAGAACTACTATCAAAGAAAGAGTGACAATGAGGAAGTTTTAATTATATCTTGATTCAATATTTATTGGCAAATAAAAACATTTGAAAAGTTCCTCGGCTTTTTTTGGAAGAAAACAATGGTAGTATTGAATGGATGTATCATCAGTTAGCTTTTCTGAAATACACCACTTTCTTTTCCTCAAAAAATTTCACGCGTTGTTAAGCCTGCCACATCTTGCAAGTTATTGACAATCAATACTTCGTACACAGTTTAGCTCGCTTACATGTAAGAGCAAAATGTTACGGTACATACCAACTGTAGATATCTTACCGAGTTAATAATACAGATATTGAAATTGCAAGGCTTAGTTTGAGTTTAATTGAACAAATTATATATGAAATAACCATCACAAAATATGCTAAACTGAACTTAACTGCCGCGTCTTCTATTGTGGAAGCTTCATAATAATGGACCGAAATAGACTTTAATTATTCTACTTGGTGGCAGTCATGTATTTTGCCTGGTTTCTCTATGATTTGCATGGCTAGATCAATTAAATGCATTTCTGAAAAGAAACTGACACATATTTGTGTATATGTTGTATGTTGTGCTTATTTATTGTTTTTGACATGTATTCTGACATGACTCAATATACAGGTACAAAAACATGGATGTTGCCTTACATTATGGAGTTATGCTGAGGGAATGCATTCGGCATCAGAGTATTGCTAAGTATTTTTTTTTCCCTCTATAATATTCTCCTAAAAGAATGATACTAAGCGTTGTTGTAGATCGGCTATATTTACCAATCTCGGATGTCGTATACTGAGAAAGATGTTGTATGTAGTTTCTTTTGTTAATCTACTATAATTCTTGTATTTTTCAGGTATGTTTTGGAGTCTGAACACATGAAAGAATTTTTTGACTATATACAAATTGCAAACTTTGATGTATCATCAGATGCTTCCACAACGTTTAAGGTCCATTTTTAATCTTCATTCCGTCAGTGTAATATGAATAAAGTTAGGCCTTTAGACTCTGCAAAGTAGTATATTTATATCAAATATGTGTACCATATTTAAGTTCATGGTTCATATTTGCTGATTACTAATGTTTGTTGATATCTGTATGCTTTGACTTATACCTGGTTTGCATGTTTACTTTATATCATAAGTTTAGACGTCCATGCTAAAATAAACTCAATTACCCAGTACAAACATGCACATTTGCTTCTTTTGTACCGCTAGCTTTTCCATCCTAATCAACATTCTCCACTGCCTTGCGTTTGATATGGTAAATCATGCTATAACATTTTAAAAAAGGCTAAAATGCTTGTGGAATTTGAATGTTTAAATAAACAATTTTTTTTGTCTGTTAAGTAAAAAGCAACTTGACCTGGTGTCACCAAACTTTTCAAATCTGGTATCCTTCATTAAGTTTCCCTGTTCATTATTTTTGTTCCAATCAGTCCCTCGGATGCTAATCAAACTAGAACTTTGAAGCAAGATTCAATATTCAGGTTTCTGAACCCTTTTCGGTTAAATTTTTAGAAATTTCAGTTCCGTTTCGGAAATTCCGAAATTCCATTTTGATTATTTGAATTTTGGCAATTTTTGGTACTTTTCTCTATATAAATAAATAAGTTAAAAAATACGGTGAACAAAATGTAAAGTGTAGTTATACAAAAATTAGAAATGAAATAGTTGGGTAATAAATTGAGTTTTTTTATTTTAAGGTATGTTATTGAGTCTCTTACTTGTATTTTTAATATAATTTGAGGTATAACATTCAGGTATATTTCTAATAATAAATTGACCGTGGGTTATATAATGATATGAGTTGTGATATATCTTTTGTTCTCTTCATCTTTTATAGGCATTGCAAAGTGGATTTAGTCATCTTATTCAACGTTTGAGCATGTCTTTTTAGTTTTTACATAAATTTGAACTTGAGTTGGTCGACCTGGACAAAAAATCCGATTTTGCGTTTGATTTCTATAACTAAATGATAAAATATTCAATTATCGTGTGAGATTCAAAGCCCTTAATGTTTTTGTGGATGTTCTTTCATAAAAACATGATTCTTATCTTCTTTTTAAATTGTTGGTATTAGATCCAACAATTTTGTTCTAACTCCGTTGGATCCTATCCAAAACTGGGACAGAGTAACCAAAATTCTGGGATATCAGGTGGAGATTAAATCATTCCTCAAAGTGGAACTGGAAAAATATCAAATATACCAAAGAAAACAATTTTTGAGCACAAATTCCACTGAAATGTCAACTGCTGCTATCCCAAGTGGCTAGGCGTTTTGGCTTTAGTCCATGAGATCACAAGTTCGAATCTTGCATAGCGTGTGATTTAAACACCGGACATATGTAGACTCGTAGTATGTTGTATACTACCTAAGACTTACAACTATGTATTATCATCAAAGTACCTAATTTAGAAAAATGTTACCATCTCACTAGTTTTATTAAGAGTTCTGCCTTAATCTTCTAGTTCATATAAATTTTTTGATTGATTAACACTCCATAATTTATGTTACCCAACTTTCTCTTCTTTCAATGGCAAACTTGCGATCAATATATTGTGGGTAGTGATATTAATCTAAGTTGTAGTTTTTAGACTCTAGTCGATATTATTATTCCCAGTACTTTAAAAAATAACAACTTAAACAACCTCTAAGAATAATTTATAAAGTTATGCAGTGAAAAAACGTGCTATACTTTTTTGTGACATATGCCAAAAGAAAAAAAAATTAGTTAAAATATTTAAGCCCTTCAAAAATTTAGAATATAATTTCTAACTTGTTAAGAACCACATTGTTTTATATTATAGCTACCATACACAAATAATCGTCGTGCCTAATTTGCTCTGAACTTTTTAGCCGGTGAAGCTCATATTTGGATTCACATGCTTTTTATCTATTATTTATTCCACATATAAAATTAACCCATGTTAAAAGATAATTACTTTAGTCAATATATTAGCTTCATCAGATCGCTGTGAAGAAACAAAAAAACAGATTGCTGAGGCTTGCCTTGTTCATATAACTTTCTGTTTCAGGAGCTTTTGACAAGGCATAAATCGACTGTTGCTGAGTTTCTTAACAAGAATTACGATTGGGTGAGTACTTCAAATTTTTTTGATATAAATATGAGATACATTTCCCCCCTTCTGTTCTGTTCGTCATATTCGTTGTATTTTGTCTTCTTGTCTCTATCCTAGGGTTACAATGTATTATACCTAACTTGACTAATGTATTTGATCATTTCACCCTTCACTAATTTAATGTTGTGTTTGCTTACTGTCAATAACCGATCATTAACCCTTGCAATTTTTTTGTTTGAAGAACTTGCTTTCCCCCTTTTTTCATGTCATGATCCCCTCAGCGTGATAAATCCGCAAAAATAATTTAAAACTTCTCCCCCTTGTGGGTTATGAAGTTTTTTAATCGATATCTGTCATAGGGAACAAAATTAAGAAACTGGAGTTGATATCTTGATAACTAAACGAATAAGTTAGGGATATATAGCGAGTGGTTTATAATGATGCAAATTATCTATGTAAATAAGATGCTATTTACAAGGGATACTAATCAGTTGGTTGGCAGTCTCTGAAATAGCCGGAAAAGGCATGTGACCATAGCGGTTACCATAGTGCACATATAATTTTAAATAGCACAAGCACAAGGGAATATCTTAATTTTAATTTAGGAAAATCGTACCTCATAAGATGTATTTGATTTATATTTAAAGAGAATGTGTCAATGATCAATTTTGTGAGATAATCATGATTTTTAGTGGATTAAAACTTAAAAAGGAAATACCATAACCTTTAAATTTATTCCCAAGATCATGAAAAAATTTCGCCCTTACTATAGTCCAAAGTGAACTACACATGCAATCACTTCTGTATGGAATGTCATCTTTGCCGTTGTAGTGATGTGAAAGATTTAAAAATTATTTTGTGACCTTTATGATAAGTTTTACAAAAAAGGTGGAACTAAAGGAAGGAACGTCTTCTATAAATGTCAAAAGTTCAAAACATCAATTTAGGTTCTTATCAACATTCTACATTCTTTAGAAATAATTATCCGTATAATTCTGAATGTGATTTTAATTGAATCCGCTTTTGATGTTTCAGTTTTTTGAGGAATTTAACTCTAAGTTGTTATCATCTCCAAATTATATCACAAGAAGGCAAGCTATCAAGGTATTGTGGTCTTTTAAATAAAATTCAATTGTTGTTCCTCACGACCTATCATTCATTGCATATGTTAATTGATGTTTGTAGAAACAAATACGTTTCTTACATAAACAGTTTCATATGTGAACTTCTTTATTTCCGACATGCACCCATATAAGCATAAATAATATCTGCTGAAGTCCCAAATGTAACTTAGAGCTCATTTTTTAACATCATAATACAGCATCGTTAAAGTTTTGCTGCTTAGCGGCTTCTTTATTTCAGCATTTGTTGACCTTGGAACATAGTCCTAACTTCATATGGTACTTTATGCTACTTTCTTCAGCTATTGGGGGATATATTGTTGGAACGATCAAATGCGGCAGTGATGATGAAATATGTCAGTTCAAAGGATAACTTGATTATCTTAATGCACCTTCTCAGGGTAAGCGAACATTTGCACTATCTGAATCATGTTTCTCTTTTAGGTAATATATTGATTTTTATTTAGTTTAGCTGATAAGTAGAGAATTTTTTTCCAGTTTGTATTGTTGCTTAAGTTACTTTATTATATGTATACAATAACTGTCATATTTTTTTTAATTCCCTTTCATATTTTTAGACCCATGAAAATATGCATATTACAGTTCAAATGTCCTTTTTATTGGACTTTTATTATGTTGGGTCATGTTTTCGGATAATTGTATAATTCATGCTATTCAGTTTCTGCATTAGTCTGGTTGCAGTTCATAACATGACAACTAATCAAGTATTTGCGATTTTGTTAATCATCTTTTGGAAATTGGTAGTTGGTGGCAAGAAGTTTTGAAACCAACACTTGTTATTATGTTATTATTATTTATTATTCATCATCATCATCATCATCATTATTTTTTGCAGGAATCCAGTAAAAATATTCATATAGAGGCATTTCATGTATTCAAGGTACCATATTGCTTGTTATTATTTCAGCATCAATCTTTAACAATTTATAAACAGAGGCAGGCTGTATTACATTTCAATTTTTGCTTGTACAGTTATTTGTTGCTAACCAAAACAAGCCTTCCGAAATTGTGGCAATATTAACTACTAATAAGAACAAGCTTTTGCGCCTTTTCAATGATTTCAAGCTGGGCAGAGGTGAGATTATTTTTCTTACAAGTTATTCATTGGTCTTTTCATGCTCAATACCTTTTAATTTTGCATACCTTTTCTATTCCATATTCGACATCCTTCAGGTTATAGAAGTATATTGTCCACAAAAAAAAAAAAAAAAAAAAACAAAAGAAAAAAAAAAAAGAAAAAAAAGAAAAAAGAAAGGAAATTTCCTTCTATTGGTTTGGTCACGATAAATGGAACTGGAAGCATCCTTGGGCGTTTTACAATATTTTCATCATATGTTATGGATGAACATAGTAATAAGTAATTCTTGCTTGCATGTGTATTAATGTTGAAAATTTATCGATGTTTATATACAGAGGATGAACAGTTTGAAGCAGATAAAGCACAGGTTGTTGATGTAATTGCCTCACTTTAAGCTCGAGGTGGACCCGTCAAACATAGGAGTTTCAGCCTGTAAATTGCTTTTTACTCTTAATTTAATATGGGAGGAAAGATGGCATCAAATCATTTTCTAGTTGTACCATTGAGAATGTTTATATTCAGCTATAATCCATATTTTTTTTAATCCCTGTATGGATTTCTTTTCTTAGTTTTGGTATCAAATCAAATGTAATTTTGCAAAATTTGGATTGGATATGCATAGCATCTGGATTACAGCTCTAATCGCATTTAAACCATACTTTGTTGGTGAAAGTGACTCGTTGCATTGAACATAATGATGGTTGTGACAATTGACCAAAACATGGGGTGCATTCCCAACCATATTCTTTCGTCAATGCATGCGTTAAATGGGGAAATGTGGTTAGATCGGTTCATGCCTCCTTCCAACTAAGTCCCACGAAATTGATGCTAAGCTAGGTGGATTGTTTTCTCCCATGTATACTACTTTATAATTAAAATATCGCACGATTGTTTAATTCCTAAATGTTTGGAAATTGTGGCAACCCTCTACACCACGAGATAGTTAAAAAAACTGGTTGACGGTTTAGACTACAAAAACAATATACCATCATCTATCAACAATTCGAATGAATAGATCTGGGTTTAATGAATAACGTGGTAATTAACGTTGTAGTTTTAATACCTTTTAGTCGCATGTTCCAATTTTTTTCTAAATTTTTTTTAGTGGCCTGTTTTGCTGTATCTTTTCACATATGTTGATTCTTTTTAAATTTATCTGTATTTCAAATATTTTATGATTTGTTGTTGATTTTTTGTATTAACAGTATTCGACTTAAAACAAATTAAAATTGACAATAACACACAACTGTTTCTTGTTTGCACCGCCCAAAGACTCATAACCTTTTATTTTCTTTTGGCTGGATCTCATTTATCGTTATCCTTTCGTTTAGTGTGTCCTTTTTTGCTTCTTTGCATTGGTACCGATACATTTCCATCCACTAGCTTTTTTAGCCAACCTCGAACTGATACGGCTGTGTTGTGAAAAACAAAGATTGCTCGCTAATTACCAGACTTAAAAATGGAGAAAATGATAAGTTAAATACACAACAGAACTGTAAATAACACAAGATGTAAAGTGTTACAACAAAATGAATACGGAAATTCAACAAAAATTTTAAAATAAATCTTTTCATCTCGTTTCACAATAAGATTTCGGTTTCATTACATAATCTCAATTCGCGAATCACGTTCATATAAAATATAAGTATTACAATATATTTCAAGAGCGACATAAGAAGATGCCATTTGGATAGATCGGAGTCAAATATCCGACATTCAATACAACCTGTCGTTACAACACAAAAGCAGAATCAAAACACAGCAGAAATTCCTATTAGTTAAATTGCCTCATGTATGTCTCTGGAAGCTTATTCGTCTAAAGAGAACCTAAAAAGCCCATACTCTCAACCTACTCAATTGAGTACCTTAGAGTTTAAGGGGAAAATAAAAACTCTGGATCAGACAAAAAGTCTGCTTTGAATAATAACCTATCATCTCAGACGAACTAGATAACTAGTGAGACCATGCCACTAAGCCGAATGAATTTCACCTCACCAGTATCCTAATCATAATTATAATAACCATACACTATACACCTACATCCACAACGGTTAAAACATAACATAATATGATGATATTCAAAACTGCAATATGCCTTGGATTTTCTATCCCAATTTATCTAATTATCTATCTCAGTTTATAGTTTCCAAGGTTACTATTAATATATTAATTTTAATGGACCGACTAATAACCTGTTCCAATTTTACGGGCCATCTGTTCGATTTCATAGTTTTCATGGGATCACTAAGAATCTATTGGTTTTTATCAATGACTTTATCCAATCATATTTTTCATGGGACTACCATGAACTCAATGGATTCTCCAATAACACCTCTTGAATCAGAGTTTTCATGAGCTAACTATGAACCTTTTGATGTCTATCAATAACATATTCCAGACATAGTTTTCATGGGATCACCAAGAACCCGTAGAACCCGTGGCCTCTGCCAATAACATTTCTCATAACATAGTTTTCATTGCCAATTAAGAACCTGTCTGACTCAATAATCTTACGATCAGCTCTAAGCATCCTATATTCTGGCCTACTTGACCTCCTAGATGCAAATCTACTCATATAGGAGTCAATTCAGTTTGTATTCACTAATGGGTCAACCTATATGGTTATTCTACCCTCAGTACCCTAAAATACAGTTATGGGTCAACAATGAAGTGAACATGATAACAATAGCATTTACAATGACTAATCAAATGCACACAATAATATAAATTTCCATGGTTTAATTTCTTGCAATCATTTTCCTAACGAAACATGGTTAATACTCTTAACCCCAAAATTAACAAAGAAATCATCTTTTCATATTGTCAAAGTTTAATAACATTTGTAAAACCTTTTTATATTGCCATGTACATGATTGAAAATGATATAAGCATTGTCACTTGTAAACATTTTAATTTGATCAACTTCGACATCATCTCATGTCGACGTCGCTGCTTAAGGCTCACTGCCTCTACTTAAAAGCTTTTAAAACAACATATGTGGCATCATACGCCTCGCTAATGACGACGACGTCGAGCTTCATAGGCTATCCACCCTTCTTTCCATTAACAACGACATCATCGATTTTGGCAACATGATGATGCGGCAACTCGATAAGACGACATCATGATAATGCGGCAACTTAATAAGGTGGCATCATGAAAAGTGCGACGACACAAGTGCAACACCATGAGAAATGCGGCGGGATGAATCATGTCGGCGCTATTAAGTATTGATAAGCTCGATGACCCATCTCCCTTTATTTTAGAACATGCGTAAGCTTGATGCAATGAAACGTCGCCTTTACTTGACCTCGACGAGGTTGAAACCGCTCTGCACTATCGAAATAATGCCACGTGTTTTCATCTCATCGACATCGACCGCATTGTTAAGCATGACGACATCATAGTGGGGTGTGTCATCATCGTAGTTATCACTACAACTGAATTTTTGCCTAATAAAGCCGTTCTTTCAACAAATCTCTTCCATATGTCAATATGTGATTGGTTACTAAAAAATTAACAACTAAATTTTACCTATGCTGCCGCACTTATCTTCCAATACCAAAAAATATGTTTAAAACTTTAATTTACATAATTAACTAATTAAACAATTAAACACTAATCTTTCTTATTAATCCTATCTCTTCAAATATATTCGAGAAAAATCTCAAAATTCATATAAATTCCAAAATGGTAATTTCTTCAACATACAAAACTTTCGGACCAAAAATCATTATTTAACTACCCAATTAAATCTAAAACCCAAATTAACCATTTTCCTTTATATAAAATTTATAAAACATTATCCTACATTTGAAAATTATGAAAACTAAAACCCATCTCCAAACTAATGTTTTGCATAACATACTCAAAGATCATGGTATTTAAAGATCATTTACTACGATTTTAAATCCTAAAACCAAATTAATTAACTTTGTGAAAGCCTTATAATTAATCATTTGAATCATAACATGGAAACCATAAATTAAGGAACATCACCATCATTCATACATTCAGTTTTGATCTTAAACCCGGATTTAAACCAATAAAAATAAAATAATATGAGACAATATAGATCATTATTCACCGTGGTTTGATAATGGATTTTGAGATTTGATTATTGCTTAATTTTCCTAGCTTTCTGTTAGCACCAAAATTGGTCACTAACACCCTTAGAAAGATTGTGTAGAGAGAATAATGAAGAAAACAAACTGAAAAAGAGAAGAGAACATAAATTAAAATGCGGGAAGTATGAACACCAAATTTATAGTGGTTCGGCGCCGTGGCCTACGTCCACTTCGAAGCTGATCTTTATTTTCCACTTGATACTTGATTATAGATACAATCCGTTCTTAAGTATTAGAATACAATTGCAAGGTAAAAGAAATGAGTTTGAATGAGGATTCAATGTGGCAGAGTCTCCCCAGTGCTCTCTAAAATCTGATCTCATTTTCTGTGCCCCTGCCTCTCTATTTATAGGCGAAAGTGGGTTGGATTTTCCTGGTGGGCCAGGTGGCCGAATAACTTGGTCCAAGTAGGACGTGCTCTGTGTGCCGAGCCGAATGGGCCGAACGATCGAAATGCCGAACCCTCCTTTTCATGCCGAACGGTCTGTTTGTTGAGTGGAAGAAGTGGACCGAACGTAGAATGCCAAGCCTTCCTTCATGCCGAACGAAGCCAGACCGGACAGGATGAGGTGTTGAGTGAGGGAAGGGTAGGCCGAGTAATTGTTGAAACTGGTTGTGTTGGGGTGGATGCCGGGTCATCTTGCTGGCCGAACGTTCGGGGATGTCGAACGTCACTTGGCCGAGCGTACGTGGGAGGCCGAACGGTACCACTTGGCCGAGCGGCATTCAATGCCGAACAACCGTCTACGTCGAACGACATTCAATGCCAGACGCCCCTCGGTGCCGAACGACCAATACAAGCCGACCATACTCCTGATGCCGAGCGTTCCTTCTTCGGCCAAACGCTTACTTTGGCCGAGCGATGCTTTTGGATGCCGAGTACTCTCTGGAGCTGAATACTCTCTGGATGCCGAGTACCAAGTTGCCTAGTCAATCCCCCAGGAAACACTTGCCCCCCAAAGTACAACGTGTGGTCGGACATGTTGTGCTTTGAACCACGAGTTGTTGTAATGCTGAACAATGCAGTTGAAGCCGAACGATATGCGCATGCCGAATGTAACTCCCTTGACCGGCCGAACGATGCCTTCTCGACCGGCTCCACTGGGCATAGACTGTTCAACTTCTTCTTCTTCCTTATAAAACCCAGCGCCTCCCCCTTCTCCTCTTTTCATATTTTCGTCTCTGCTGCCATGTATTTGCCGAACCTTTCAGTTGACAAAACTCCATCTACCTTCCAATTCCATCCAAGTCTTCATCCCCTTGTTTAGGTACTAATTCCTTTCCACGATTTAAGAGAATGATACTTCGAATTGCGTAATTGAGCTTAGGTTGGAGTCCTTAGGGTTTTTTAGTGTTAGACGATGGGAGTGGGAGGAGGAGTGGACAGAAACGAGTTTTATAGCAGGTTGTTGGGAGGTGCGCTGTCGTTTGGCATACGTTTTCTGTGCCGAACGAAATTGTAGGAGGAGAGAAGGTAGGAGGAGCAGGAGATGGTCGGGAGAGAGTGAAAGTTGAAGGCAGTGCTGAGTGTTGAGGCTCGGCGCGATCCAGGTTCGGCGTGGTATATCATATGCTGAACGATGGATGAAAGGTCGTGGGGAGAAATGAGTCAGCGTGGATGCTGGGTGTTGTTTCGGCCGAACTGGAGTTTGGCCAAACGATTGCTTTGTCGAACGTCAGTTTGGCCGAACGAACAGTACCGAACCATGGCAATGCCGGACAACCATAAATGCCGAACTAATCATGTCGAGCGATATTAGCCGACCAATATAAAAGCCAAACATACAATGTTGGCCGAACATGACTTAAGCCGACCAATATAAATGCCGAACATACAATGTCGGACCAAACATTAGTGCCGACCATAACTTAGGCCGGATAAACGTGGATGCCGAACCAAACATAAATGCCGGACAAACAATAATGCCAAACACACTGACATGCCGACCAAACTCAAATTCCGAACATACTGACATCTTGTCCAATTTCATAACCGAACCTTACTTGCCGTAACCGAATAACTTCTTTTAGCATTTTCTTAACTTGGAACTGTAATCGCCATACAGAAGGCTCTTGGAGACGGTCAGCGATGACGGTTTTCAGAGGCGGCGATTACAAGCTTAGTTTTATTCTAAATACTTATACACGATTGAACGCACTAGTTCACACACCACGTGGGGGGATTATTCGTGTTGTTAACTCTAACATTGGTCATTTTTCAAGTATAGTTCGCACAAGTGCTTAGTTGAATCCACTACTTATTCAAGATGTCTAAAAAATCCAGTTCCGCTACACTCTCCGACAGACCCGGACCGTCTTCAAAGAAAACAGCCGCCGATACACCTGACTCGTCAGTTTCTCCCGCTCACGACTGGGCTCTTGATACCCTGGAGTCGTCGATCTTATTGGATAGCTTGGTTGACTCACAGGCTTCGAGGGTCACCGAAGCCGCTCTTCAGCGGGTATGTTCTATTCATGGTATCCCGTTCTCCGACGTGTTAGTTCCGTCGGGGCACGACCGTCCACATCTGCCCCCTGCGGGATATACAACGTGTAGCAAGTTCATGTGTTGGGTTGGCAGCGTACCACCGTTCAATCTATTTCTTCGAGATGTGCTACGGTATCTTGACGTCTCCCCATCACCAGTTACATCCAAATGGTCACGCCTTCATTTATGGCATGTACGTGCTCTTTATGGCCGTCTTCTCTAGGCCCCCAACCCCTGGCGATATTAGGTACATATACATTACCAAGAAACGGGGAGACAGTCCCTCTTACATGTTTCTTGAGCCACATCGGAAGTGCCAAATTTTCACCAGCGCGTGGAGCAGCTAATTCGCCCAGTACAAACAGGAATGGTTTTACGTGCGCTGCCCACCGGGTTTTGCGAGGAGATGGGTCGAAGGAAGTAAGTCTTCTTCCTGAATTGATGTTCGTTCCCAATCGGTTCTAAGCTTCTGCTAACTTATCGTTTCATCTTTTCAGATTCCGTTCCACGTTCCGAGGGTCGAGGGTACTCTGTTGCTGTCGAAGTCATTAGAGCCCTTCCTGCTGAGGAACGAGATATTCGAGCCCTCATTTCCAATGAGTCATTATCAAGGTTCGGTCTGCTAGCTCCTGGACGCCGGATTAGTCTTCCTGAGGGCGCCTCGCTTCCCAAACCCGTACACCCTAGAGGGAAAAAACTGCCTGAATCATCTATTCGCCCTTCTCTTGAAGTATCAGAAGAGGGGGAAATTCCAAACGAGACACCTCAAAAGCAAGGCGAGGATTTGGGTCCTGCGGTTGAAGTTCATGATATTGAAACGTCATCTTCCCCTTCGAAGGGTAAAAAGAAGCCGGCGCACAAGTTGAGGAAAGAGAAAGTTGGCGGGACTTCCCAAGTTACGCCTATCCAGCCAGAGAAAGAGGCTTCTTCACAGCGCGTTGAAAGTTCTCTGAAGGGCTTATCGAATCTTTCCATTCCCGACGACTTGTTCAACTATGATTTCAATGACCCGGAGTTGTTTAAGTTTCGCTCACCCGCCAGGGGCGACGCGAGTGTCCTAGCCCCAAACCAAGGGGAAAAGACTCCCGTTAGCAAAGCCACTAGTCCGTCAGGGGGGAACACTAGGACACACACGGACACGTGCACTTCACTTTGCACCTACTTTTCTTACGTCATTTTATTCTCTCGCTGATCCCCTATTGTTTGAATTCTTTGCAGGTGACATGGGGCGTTCGCACAGATTGACCGCCTTCGCGGTTCGTCGACTTTACGCCAATCTGGTCGGGACTCAGGTCTCGAGAAGCGTCGAGACAGAGATAGTGACAGTGACCGAGATTATCATTCCCGGGATTCGTCATTCCGGAAGAAAACACATTATCTACCCGAACTCCACCGGGGGACCTCTTCTCATCAGGAGCAAAGCAAAGAAAAGCGCGGTCATAAGAGGTCGCATTCCGATGCTCCTCGAGACCAGCACTCTGACTCCTCTTCTACCCGGCATTCCCGAAACTCTCATAGGAGGGGTGAGCTTTCAAAGCCGTCTCCTCCCGCTCCAGCGACAGGCCCGACAGTGTCGGAGAAACTGACCGAGCTCAAGGACAAATTTACGAAGATTTGTTTCGATGGGCTAAAGTTTCTCCCAGCGATTCACCCTATACCCGGAGATGTTAAGAAAAATGCCATTGCCTGTACCAACGACATCTATGTTCAACATGACGCATTCGTTCATCTGGATGAGAAGCTTTCTGAGGTCTCTGTGGAGTGCCAACACGAAATTGACCGCCTAAAGCTTGAAGCTATTCATGACAGGGATATCATTAAGGCCCAAGATGACGAGGTGGCCACTTATAGGTCTGAGCTTGAGGTCGCCCGTCAGCGCGCTAAGGACACCGCCGAGGCTGTTTCCCGTCTTGAATTAACTCATAAGAAAGAGGTTGATGAGTCAGTCCAACGGTGTGGTGCTCTAGCTTTGGAGAAGGACTCCGTTCAGAAGGAGCGGGACATACTCAGCCAACGCGTCAAGGAACTCGAAGAGCAACTCCATGAGGAGAAGAAAGAAAAATTGGCCGCCCAGGTTGAGGCACAACACTATTGCGATGAGATCGTCGCCACTCGGCTCCTAAAGGAGAAACTCGAGGGTGATTTCTCCAAAGTCGAGGCACTAAAGAATGAGGCTCGCGAGGAGGGCAAAAAAATGGCAGCTGCCGACATCGACTCTCGCCTTGAGGCGGCCAGGGAGGAAGGTAGGGAAGAGATCAAGACTGAATTCGATCCGCTCATTGCTGAATTCAACGCCCGAGTTCTCATGCATCGAGATCTAACTTTTTTGGGCGAGGGCTACCTTGAGTCTCTGATCGATGCATGGGAGAACCTGATTCAAATCAGGAAGGCCGAGAGCGGCGTCGAAGAGGTCGACGAGGAAGCTTTGATTAAGGAGTTCTTGAAAGGAAAAGAACCTTCAGACCTATCAGCGGCTAAGGCCCTATACAGCAAAGGTTCCCCCTCGAGGAAAGGAGAGGAAGTGGTTATTGGTCCATCCGGCATCGTGCCCCCAGTTCGTGCGCCTACTCAGCCGGCTAGCCGACCAGTACTTGATCCCTTCGAGCAGCACCTTGGCTACGACCTGGATGCCCCCGGGCTTGGCGTTCATGTTCTATCTCCCATCCCGGAGGGTGAGACCCCTCTGACAACCGAGATTCCACCGGCATCGAGTAAGCAACTTCTTTGCTTTATAGGGTTTCTGTGTTTTTCTAGAAGCTGTCGTGCTCTAACATTTGTTCTATTGTGACTTCGTGCAGGTTGTTCTGACCCCGAGCCCACTCCGAGGAGCGATGTCGCCAAGGAGCTGGAGAAAGAAACGAGTGAGGCTGCTCGAGTTGGCGAGGGTCCTGGCCCAGATGTCCAAGCAATCGGGGCACTCGATGAAGGCAAGTCCGACTATTCTTCCGAAAGTTTTGAAATAGAAATCACGGGCGCCTCTGAGCATGCATCTGAGCCGAGCATGAAGGAGCGGCTCGATAAAGAGAAGGAAGTGACAGCCAGAGTTAAGGCTGAGCCTCGGGATGTGGACCTGGACGACCCCTTGAACAAACCATTGAAGGCCATCCTCCCTGGCGGGTCCAAGCCTATGGACGTTACCCCTACACCTTCGGTCGTCTCCCCTCCATCCGGGAAGGATTCCAAGGGTAAGAGTTCTGGGAAGGAATCATCCGGGAAGAAGTCAAAGAAACACAAGAAGTGACCATCATCCTCGTTCAACGAGAGTTAATTTAGGTCATGTAATGATTTTTGCAGACTGTGTAAATAGGCTGTCAACTCCGGACTTCGGAGCGCTTTTGTAGCGAAAAACTTTTCAGGAATAAAGTTCAGTTTCATTTTCTGTCTTTTCAAAAGATTCTTGTCATTCGGTTTTCTTTGTAATTGTGATTGTGAGTGAAATCTGAACTGCTGTGAATAACATAGACCTCGTAGTTCACCTTTACATAGCTTGGGAATTCTTTGGAGTTGTCCAATCTCCATTCTGTGCTTCTTGTACTTAAAATATTTCCTAGCCCGCATGTCGGGGACTCGGCATATCCAAGCCATTTGTGTCATAGTTCACATTCAAGGGGCTTGGAGATCTGAATCACTTACATTCGAGTCCGCGCTCTGGGGACTTAGAGTATTCCAGTTCGCGCTCCGGGGACTTAGGGATTCCGAATCGTTTATACCCGAGTCTGCACTCCGGGGACTTCGAGTAGTCCTGTCCGCGTTCCAGGGACTTGGAGATTTTGGATCGTTTATGCTCGAGTCTGCATTCCGGGGACTTCGAGTACTCCAGTCTGCGCTCCGAGGACTTGGATATTTTCAATCGTTTATACTCGAGTCCGTACTCTGGGGACTTCGAGTACTCCAGTCCGCGCTCCGGGGACTTAGAGATTTTGAGTCGTTTATACTCGAGTCCGCACTCCGGGGACTTCGAGTACTCCAGTCCGCACTCCGGGGACTTGGAGATTTTCAATCGTTTATACTCGAGTCCGCACTCCGGGGACTTCGAGTACTCCAGTCCGCGCTCTGGGGACTTGGAGATTTTGAGTCGTTTATACTCGAGTCCGCACTCCGGGACTTCAAGTACTCCAGTCCGCGCTCCTAGGACTTGGAGATTTTCAATCGTTTATACTCGAGTCCGCACTCCGGGGACTTCGAGTACTCCAGTCCGCGCTCGAGCCCGCACTCCGGGGACTTCGAGTACTCCAGTCCGCACTCCGGGGACTTGGAGATTTTCAATCGTTTATACTCGAGTCCGCACTCCGGGGACTTCAAGTACTCCAGTCCGCGCTCCGGGGACTTGGAGATTTTGAGTCGTTTATACTCGAGTCCGCACTCCGGGGACTTCGAGTACTCCAGTCCGCGCTCCGGGGACTTGGAGATTTTCAATCGTTTATACTCGAGTCCGCACTCCGGGGACTTTGAGTACTCCAGTCCGCGCTCCGGGGACTTAGAGATTTTGAGTCGTTTATACTCGAGTCCGCACTCCGGGGACTTCGAGTACTCCAGTCCGCGCTCCGGGGACTTGGAGATTTTAAGTCGTTTATACTCGAGTCCGCACTCCGAGGACTTTGAGTACTCCAGTCCGCGCTCCGGGGACTTGGAGATTTTAAGTCGTTTATACCCGAGTCCGCACTCCGGGGACTTCGAGTACTCCAGTCCACGCTCCAGGGACTTAGAGATGTTAAGTTGTTTCTGAACGTTCGTATGCTAGTCAGAATATCATAATTTCCAGCCGCTTGTCACAGGAATATCATATGCAGAGACATTAATCATTTATGAAAAAGGTGGCTTCAAGCCTTTATTAATGAGAGCAAGCTGAATTGTCTTATTACATGCCAAGAACTGGAAATGGAAACATACTAGAAATAAGTGAAACTACTGCATAAAGGAAATAGATTAAGTGTAGTAACGCCGCAAGTGCTCGCTGTTCCATGCTCGGGGGAGTGTCACACCATCGACGATCGCTAGCTTGAAAGTTCCTTCTCCAAGCCTCCACTCGACGATGTATGGACCTTCCCAGGTGGGGTTCATATGTGACGGGACTGGAAAAACTCGTTTCAAAACGAGATCTCCCACATCAAAGATTCTTGGTCGGACTTTCTCATTATAATATTTCGCGACCCGATGTCTGTACGAGGCTGCTCTCAGATCAACTTCTTCGCGTTTTTCATCGATAAAGTCTAATGATTCCAGTAAGAGATCCTGGTTCGATGCGGGGTCGTAATGAGTCACCCGATGTGATGGAACTTCAAGTTCTACGGGTATGACGGCTTCCATGTCGTACGCCAATGAGAATGGTGTATGGCCAGTCGCGGTCTTGTGGGTAGTTCTATAGGCCCAAAGCGCTGTTGAGAGTTCATCTACCCACTTGCCTCTAGCTTTTTCAAAACGCTTCTTCAATATGGACTTGATTATTTTGTTTACAGCTTCTACCTGCCTATTCGCCTTCGGGTGAGCAACTGCTGCGAACCTTTTCTCAATGCCATACTTCTGACAAAATTCTTTGAATTCTTTGCTCTCGAATTGAGTCCCGTTATCTGTTATGATGGTCCGTGGAAGACCAAAGCGGCATATGACATTTCGTACAACAAAATTAATGACTTTCTTGGTGGTGATCGTGGCCATAGGCTCTGCTTCTGCCCATTTGGTGAAATAATCGACTGCAACTATTGCATATTTCGCGCCTCCTTTGGCTAAGGGTAAAGAACCGATCAGGTCAATTCCCCACATTGCAAATAGCCAGGGACTAACCATTTGCGTGAGTTCCGTCGGCGGGGCTCTTGGAATTTTCGCGTATATCTGGCATTTGTCACATTTCCTCACATAGTCTGCGGCGTCGCGGTTCATGTTTGGCCAATAGTATCCGTAGCGGAGGATTTTCTTTGCCAAAGTTTGCCCCCCGGTATGATCACCACACTCTCCCTCATGGACTTCCTCCAGTACCCGTTTTATCTCGTCATGGGCCACGCACCGGAGTAAGGGGGTCGAGAATCCTCTGCGATACATTACTCCGTTCTGTATTACATAACGCGAGGCCTTATGTAGGACTTGGCGTCTTTCACTCCTCTTCTCAGGCAAATCCCCATGTAGTAAGTACTGTTTGATCGGGGTCAACCACGATTCCCTTTCGAGTTCGGTCTCCAAGACGAAATCTATCTCCATCATGTCTATACTTGGGGCAAGTAGGGTCTCGACAGGGAACAATCCCATCTGCTGTGCATCGCCAGTGCTTGCGAACTTTGCTAACGAGTCAGCTTCTCTATTCTGTTCGCGTGGGACATGGGAGATGTCATAATATTCGAGACTTGCCAGTAGTTCTCGAGTGCGAGCAAGGTAAGGAGCCAGTCTCTGCCCCTTTGCTTGATAGTCTCCCCGCACCTGATAAACTATCAGCTGTGATTCACAGAAGATTTCGATTGACTTCACTCCCAACTCGATAACGAGTTTCAAGCCAGCAATCAATGCCTCATATTCGGCTTCGTTATTTGTTGCTGCAAATTCAAGCTTCAAAGCATAGCAGATTGATCGGTCTTCTGGGGTTATGAGGATGATACCTGCCCCCGAACGATGGTCGTTAGATGCCCCATCGGTGTACATCTTCCATCGAACGGGAGGTGCGACCCTGTGTCCGCTCGGTTCATCTAGCAGAGTGAACTCGGCGATGAAGTCAGCTACTGCTTGTCCTTGTATAGCCCTTCGTGGCAGGTAGGCAATGTCGAACCGACTCAACTCAATGTTCCATTTTAGCATCCTTCCGGAAGTTTTCGGTCGTTGAAGTACTTGTCGCAATGGTTGGTCAGTGTAGACACTGATCGAGTGTGCCTGGAAGTATGGACGAAGCTTGCGTGATGCAATCACCAAGCAATAGGCGAGTTTCTCAATCTTTGGATAGTTCCTTTCCGCCCCCGTCAGGCGTTTACCAACATAGTAAACTGGCCTTTGAACTCGGTCCTCCTCGCGGACCAGGGCTTGGCTGATGGCATGTTGAGAGACCGCTAAGTATACGTACAACATCTCGTGGTCTACTGGTTTCGACAGCACCGGGGGGCTCTCCAGGTGTCTTACCAGAGCCCGAAACGCTTCGTCGCAGTCGGTGGTCCATTCGAAGTTTCTCTTTCCTTTCTTTATAACTTCAAAGAACGGAATACACTTGTCTATAGCTCTGGATATGAATCGACTCAGCGGAGCCACTTTTCCGTTCAAGCTTTGCACTTGTTTGATGGTTCTGGGTACTCGTATATCTTGGATGGCCTGGATCTTTTCTGGGTTAGCTTCAATTCCTCGTGCATTCACAATGAAATCCAAGAATTTTCCTGATGCCACGTCGAACGAACATTTCAAAGGATTGATCTTCATCCCGAAGTGCCTCAGTATATCGAACATTTCTGCTAAGTCTCGGATGTGGTCGTTTGATTTTCGTGACTTCACAAGCATGTCATCCACATAGACTTTCATCGTTTTTCCAATCTGATCTTTGAACATTCGATTTACCAGACGTTGGTAAGTTGCTCCTGTGTTCTTCAATCCGAAGGGCATTACTACGTAGCAATACAACCCGACGTTTGTGACAAAGCTGGTGTGCTCTTGGTCCGGGATGTGCCTCGGAATTTGATTATAGCCAGAGTACGCATCCATAAATGATAGTAACTCGTGTCCGGCCGTTGAATCGACCAGTTGGTCGATCCTTGGTAGCGGGAAACTGTCCTTTGGGCAGGCTTTGTTTAAATCAGAGTAATCAACACAAGTTCTCCATTTCCTATTGGATTTGTTTACCAACACTGGGTTGGACACCCATTCAGGGTAGAGGGCATCGCGGACTAACCCGTTGGTTTTGAGTTTGTCCACCTCCTCTTTGAGAGCTGCGGACCTCTCTGGATCCATGCCTCTCCTTTTCTGTTTCACAGGGACGTGTTTTGGGTCTATGTTCAACATATGACTCGCAATTGCAGGAGAAATCCCGCACATATCAGAATGTGTCCAAGCAAACACATCAAGGTTCGCTCGGAGGAATTCCATAAGGTTTTCAGCTGTCACAGGGTCTAATCGTGATCCTATTTTAAGAACTCGTGATGGGTCGCTGCGGCTAACTGAGATGTCAATAGTTAGTTCAGCTGGCGCTGCATTCGTTTCCCTGGGTTCCCCATCATCATATCTCGGATCTATGTCTCTATGGATCCGAGAATGTTGCCCGAGCCAGGGCTCGGGCGTTGATTGTCAATCATCAGAATTTTGGATGCGGACAAAGCTGTCCGCGACCTTTCCTTTCTCCCTACGCTGCGCTTCTCTGAGCTCAGCCACGTAGCATGCACGTCCGGTTGCCTGATCACCATGCACTACTCCTACTCCTTTGTCTGTGGGAAACTTTAACGTCAAACACCACGGGGCCAAGGCTGCCCTGAAGTCTGCGAGGGCTGGTCGTCCCAGGAGTACGTTGTATGGTGAATCAACATCCAGCACTATGAATGGCAAGATTCGCACTCTCCTGCGTTCTCCTTGTCCCAGTTCAACTGGTAACTCCACATATCCTACTGCGTCTGTTGCTGCGCCGTTAAAGCCATGGATTCAGGCTTTAGATGGTTTCAAATCCTTAGTCTCCAGCTTCATTTGGTCATATGCTTTCTTGAAGATGATGTTAATGGAACTTCCGCAATCGATTAGAATTCTTCTTACGAATGCCGGTCCGATGGTCGTGGATATGACCATCGGATCGATAGTAGGGGCTTTCACCTTATCCGCATCTCTATTCCTGAATACAATATCGTCGTTCATCGTGCGCTGCTGCTTTACGGGAGCTCCATCCTCCACATTTGAACAGCACTCATACTCCGTATGTCTCAGAGAATTAGCATATCACTCCATCTCCTGCCAATTTTTATCCGCAGGATGAGGTCCACCAGCAATTGTGTTAATAACCAATCTTCCCACAGTCCGAGCAGGTTGTTCTGGCTGGCGTGGAGCTGGCCCGCGTCCGGGGTCCGATGTCTCCTGTTTACTGTCTGGCGAGTCTCTGACAAATTTCTGTAGCTTCTTTTGCCTAATCAATTTTTCAATAGCGTCATGAAGATGCCTGCACTCGTCAGTGTTGTGTCCGTAGGACTCGTGAAAGCGGCAATACTTCCCAGTCCGCTTCTGCTCCTCTGTTGATTCCATTGGGCGTGGTTTTCTGTATTGAAAAGTGTTGCAGGTCGACAAGTAGATGTTCTCAAGAGATGTATTTAGTGGAGTGTATTCGTTGTAGGTCGGGATTCTTGACTTCCATCTCCCCGTTTCCTTCTTCTTCTTTCCGAGATCTCCGCCTCTAGTTGCTTTAGACTGCCCGGGCTCGTTCTGGACGTTGGCTTGAGCTTTCTCAGGGTGATCTCCGGTTGTCTTCGCAGCGATGTTACTCTTTACAGATTCCTGACCGGGCCCGGTGCCTTGTCTTTCCTTGTCCACCAAGCTTCTTCCCTCCTTATGAATTATGGGCTTTTGAATAAAAACGTTCCAGCGTGGCTGGGGGCTTTCATGCCAACCAATCTCCAAATTCAGAATCTGGATTCACTCCACGCATTACTGCCATCAAAATTGCGTGATCGTTAGGATTGCTCACTTCAGTAGCGGCAACATGAAATCTCTGCAAGTATGCTTTCAGTGATTCTCCTGGAGCTTGGGTCACACTTGACAACGACATCACATCCTTGGGACGAGTGGTGTGTATCCTGAATTGTTCTATGAATTTTCTTGCTAATTCGTCGAAGCTAGAGATTGACCATGGAGGAAGTCGAGTGAGCCACATGGTGGCGATTCCGGATAAAGTTATCGGGAAGCACCTGCACTTGGTTGCGTCGTTGGTTCTTGCTGAATCCATCATCCACCCATACCTCATTACATGCTGTCTAGGGTCAGTTTTCCCTTCATAGGTAGGAATGGTGGGCATGTCAAACTTCCTTGGGTATTCAGCTTGTAGAATGGTTACTGTGAAGGGAGTATGACTCTTGGAAACTCCCCAATCTTCATTAGTCTATCCTTGGTTTTCTTTCATTAGCTGCCTAACCATTGCTGTCAAGTCGGGGGTAGGTATGGAAGATGGAAGGTTGGGTTCTTTGGGATCCTGGTAGGTCTGGTGTCCAGCCTCTTCGCGAGCTTGATCCCTAGTCGATCGATTAGTGGCACCTGCTTGTGTACCTTCATCCTTGTGGCGTCTACGCCTAGGTGGTTCGTCAGCTGAAGTCGAACTATCTTCTTCTGAGTAAGGGGCAGGGCTACCTCCAGCATTCCGGTGCTGCTGCTTAGTAAGCTGAATCATGAGGTCAGCATTGGTCTGCATTTGCTCAGCAAGTTGCCTCCTGCTTTCCCTAAGTTCTTTCATTAAGTCATTGTACTCTGCTCGGGAAACAACTTCCGCTTGATTTTGGTTGGAGGGTCCGACACCTCGAATCGCTTGTTGCTCGCTAGGACCATCTTGTTGTATGCTAGCAGTTTCACGGACATCTGCACTTTGAGAGGCCGATCTGGTTCGTGGTCTTCCCATGATAGAGTTGTTGGCTGTAACTCTGAGTAGAATCAACAGATGCCTTATGAATGATTATGGATCTCCTTTGGGGGATTCACGCAATCCAGTAGCTACAAAGTAGATCCTAATAGCCTGAGAATTCAATTCTCAGTGAAAACACCAAAATGTTAGCACCAAAATTGGTTACCAACACCCTTAGAAAGATTGTGTAGAGAGAATAATGAAGAAAATGAACTGAAAAAGAGAAGAGAACATAAATTAAAATGCGGGAAGTATGAACACCAAATTTATAGTGGTTCGGCGCCGTGGCCTACGTCCACTTCGAAGCTGATCTTTATTTTCCACTTGATACTTGATTACAGATACAATCTGTTCTTAAGTATTAGAATACAATTGCAAGGTAAACGAAATGAGTTTGAATGAGGATTCAATGTGGCAGAGTCTCACCAGTGCTCTCTAAAATCTGATCCCATTTTCTGTGCCCCTGCCTCTCTATTTATAGGCGAAAGTGGGTTGGACTTTCCTGGTGGGCCAGGTGGCCGAATAACTTGGTACAAGTAGGACGTGCTCTGTGTGCCGAGCCGAATAGGCCGAATGATCGAAATGCCGAACCCTCCTTTTCATGCCGAACGGTCTGTTTGTTGAGTGGAAGAAGTGGACCGAACGTAGAATGCCGAGCCTTCCTTCATGCCGAACGAAGCCAGACCGGACGGGATGAGGTGTTGAGTGAGGGAAGGGTAGGCCGAGTAATTGTTGAAACTGGTTGTGTTGGGGCGGATGCCGGGTCATCTTGCTGGCCGAACGTTCGGGGATGTCGAACGTCACTTGGCCGAGCGTATGTGGGAGGCCGAACGGTACCACTTGGCCGAGCGGCATTCAATGCCGAACAACCGTCTACGCCGAATGGCATTCAATGCCGGACGCCCCTCGGTGCCGAACGACTAATACAAGCCGACCATACTCCTGATGCCGAGCGTTCCTTCTTCGGCCAAACGCTTACTTTGGTCGAACGATGCTTTTGGATGCCGAGTACTCTCTGGACGCCGAGTACTCTCTGGATGTCGAGTACCAAGTTGCCTGGTCAATCCCCCAGGAAACACTTTCCTTCTTGAATGTCTACTTGATTTCATGATTTAGGTGGTAGTTAATGGCGGCCTTTGTTCGCAATTTCTTTTGATTGTTTTGATTTTATGAAAACATGAATGAAAAGGAATAAGGGTTTAGGGGTTATGAAATCTTATTTATTCCTATATTATCCTTTCTCTATTCAACTATGTGATTAAGTTATAAAACAAGCTTATAATTTATTTGGTTAGGGCACGACCTTACTTATTTTCAAATCTCTATTGCCTTATCACTCTGACCATCACATTATTCTATTTAATTTATCTAATTAAATCTTGTGAATAATGTTATTTAAAATTAGGGGTGTTACATGCTCCCCCTTAATGAATTTCGTCTTCAAAATTCAGTAAGGACTAAATACTAAGCATATTAACCATGCAAACATCTGTAACATTACCTAATAACAATACTAGTCTACCTGACTAGCAAACTATATACATATATATAATATATATTTATATGTCAAATGTAGAACATACCCTCATAACAAATCAGGATAAGTATCTCCAATCTTGTCATCTGCCTCCCAAGTACAGTCTTTCTCATTGTTGGTCCATTGATCTTTTACCAACTTAACCGTCTTGTTCCTTAACGTCTTCTCATTTCTCGTTACAACTCGAACTGGTTGTCCAACAAAAGTTAGATCTGGTTCTACTACTATATCTTCTAATGCAGTTAGAGTGATAGTAGTCTTTAGATCATGCATACACTTTCGAAGATGAGAAACATGAAAAATGTTATAGACATCTACCAAACTGTTCGGTAACTCTACTTAATATGCAAGCTTTCTTATCCTTTCTATAACTGGAACGGTCCAACATATATCGGTGCTAACTTTCCTGTCTTACCAAATATCACAACACCTTTCATCGGTGATACCTTAATGAAAACTCTATCTCCAACTGAGAACTCTAGACCTTTACGCCTTCTGTCAACGTAACTTTTTCGTCTGGACCGAGCTTCTTGCATCCTACCTCGGATTAACAAAATTTTCTATGTTGCTTCTCTCACCAGATCTGGACCTAAGACTTACCTGTCTCCAATTTCCAATCAACATATCGGTGACTTGCATGCCTTCCGTGCAAAGCTTCGAAAGGTGTTATTACTATACTAGTCTGATAACTATTATTATAGGAAAACTCAACCAAATGTAGGTGGTCTTCCCATGATCCACCAAAATCTAGTATGCAAGCTCTCAGCAAATCCTCAGGTACCTTGTTGACTTTCTCTGCCTGCCCATCCGTCTGAGTGTGATAAGCGATACTCATCTTAAGCTTGGTACATAACACTTCCTATAGAATCTTTCAGAACTCACTAGTAAACAATATATCTCTGTCACTGGCTATCGAATAGGAATCTCATGCAGTCTAATTATATTCTTCATAAGTAACTTAGCCAAAATTAGTACCATCTTGTTTAACTTAGCGGGAATAAAATGGAAGCTCTTGGTTAATCTGTCCACTATGAACCTTATACTCTCATTTCCTCTATTCGACCTTGGCAACCCGTCAATAAATCCATGGGCATTGAATTGCATTTCCAAACTATTATATCTAAAAGCTGAAGCAACCTACTTGGCTCTTAGTTTTGGCTTTTACTTGCTGGCAATTCGAACATTGCTTTACCTATATGCCAACGTCCCTCTTCATACCTTCCAAGAATAAACTTCTCTTCATATCTTGATACATCTAGATTCCTCCAAGATGAATCGTAAACTTCGATCGATAACATTTCCTAAAAACTTCTTTCCTTAGGTCTCTAGCATTGAACACACTATCATTTCTTCTTTCTCAACCATCCCTTCTGGTTAAGAGTAAAATCTTCTAGATAATCAATCTCAGTTCCAATCTCAAGTCTTCTAATCTTCTTGGCCAACAATGGATTATCTCTCTATTTAGAAGTAATCCTTTTGATCAAAACCGACTGAACTTCTAAACAGTATAACATGGCGGTACTCTGACTAGAACTAACAGTTGAACCTAACTCAAATTCGTATCGAGTCATTTCAATGTGGTAGGTAGTTGGTAGCCTTCTTATCGACGAGGTGTGGAGGATGAACCTAATGGAGTGAAAGATCAATGAACAAAGTAAAAAAGGAAATCAGATTGAAGGGTGCATCTTGCAAGGAGGGGGTACCCATCCATATAAGGAATGACGATCAAATAGATGGATTCCATATGCTAATACTGTAAAAAATCCGGTCCTTAGTTAAGATTTTGCAACAAACTAAAAAAGGATAAAGAGAGGATGAAAGTACTAGACAAGGGTAAAGACTAGACTTAACAAGACAACGGTGATGAGGTGAATTTTGGTATTAGTAATGATGTACTCTTTGTTGACATAATAATAGGAAATGAGCGGGTGCTTGATATGGGAGCGTGTTCCCATGTATACAAGCAAAAAGGAGCATTCATTGTCTATAAGGAGCAAGAAATAAAGGTGAAGTATGCTAATGGTGTAGATGTTAAGGTAGAGTATAAGTTTGGTTAGGCTAAACATTAATGATGGAAGGGTGGTGAAACTCATGGGAGTTCGACATGCATAGAAATAAAGAAGAATCTTGTTTCTATAATCACTCGCTTTTTCGACCATCAAATGTAGACACTAATACATCCTCGATATTCATGTGCTGAGCACCTAAGTACCGGAAAGAAGAATTGTCATGGTTAAATAAAAGAAAGTGGAATAGAACAAGGAAGAAGGAACACAATACCAGAATCTCACAATGAAACGATCATATATAATATCAAAAGACAGTATAAACCGTCACTCTAAGATACAAAGTTTTTCAGAGTTTCAGTAATCAGCCTGGACAGTTATAACAACCTGTCTTTACAAATGCTAATGACACAATAGTAATGCAACGAAAATAAATACGATGGTAGGAAATCATCCAACTCATCTATAGAAGCTCCAAAGCATCCACGGCTAAATCTAGAATCAAACATGGGGCTGGCCCGAGCATTATAAGAAAATAACACCTGGATCAGTCTGGTAAACCAATGTGATAAACTTAAGAAATACGAGTGACATAACAGTAACCATTGAGACCATATGGATTACCATAATGGTTTTCCCCTCAAACGAACCCAACCATTCATTAAGTTTAACATATAGTGATATGATAGATTATGTCTAGGGTGTAGCATATAAATCATATAAAATAATTATTATGCGAATGCCACAGAAGTAATAGGTATACAATCAACACCGCTAAGATGCATTTGCATAATGGATTTTTCCATGGAGACCTCCTCGGTCTGACCACGTCCAAACTCCATGACAAGGATCAGAAACCACCTTCAGAGCATCTTATATCTCTAGATAGGATATACTCTTAGGTAAACGTAGCTAGATCACCCTCAGTGTGTGATTAGGATCATATCAACTCCTGCTAACAATAACCAATAAGCATATTTTAGATTTGGAGATGATAAACCCTTGAATCTTGCTAAACCTCCCTGGCCATGCTCCTTCTCTGTTTAATGTCAAGCTACATTCGGCATCTTTTATACTCTTCATCACTCGAACAGAACACAAATACCCAAAAGATTCCCACATCTCAAATAGACCATGAATCGCTACATGGATTCGAGCATCTCGAACAGATCTCGAACCTACATATAGGTTCGTCACATAAGCCCTTCGATGAATGCTAACGTTGTCCTCTCTCTTGGATTACTCCTCAAGATAGACAATCCCACATGATAGCTTTGTTCGAAATGTTAATGTCGACCTCTCCCTTGGACTTATCCTTAGAATATACAATTCAACTCCATAACATTCCATTTCACAACCGCTTTTAGAACATAGATCTCATATATGGTTTTGAAGTTGTTAACGGTTTGAGTCATCTCATATAATTACACTTTCCCATTTACCAGACTCTCCAAAACCAGTCGATGAATTTTCGGTAAAGTCAACTCTGATTCTTTCGAAAATAAACAAATAATACATAAGAGCAGAGATCACCTTCTAACCATTTAAGAGGATGGATTTCCTTATCATTTGTCCTACAATAACAGGCACGTTACTACATATAGTATATCATCACCGAAGATAACCGATACATGTAATTCCTGTTTTTCATCCAGATATTCCAAAAGTTACATCTGGACAATTTCGATAGTCGATTAACCGACTATCTGGTACAAGATAGATGTTTATAAATGGAAACCAAGTCTAGGTTACTTTCCATAAACAAATGAACTTACAAAACACTATCAAGTCATACAAAGCATGATTAACCAACATAAAGTTTGGTTAAGCTACTTAAGCAACCCTTGATCCCTTTTATTTAATTAGTCCTTTTATTAATTAAAAACTCCTTTATTAGTAAATTTCTTTTATCTAATAAAGTTCTACCGTTTTCCAAAAGATTTCATACTTATAATTTCCTTTAAAATATCAATTTTAAGGACCTAAGTACTTTTGCAAATCCTCAAAAGGTTAACATTAATGTTACTTAAACATTGTCACTACAACCCAAAATAATTTCGCTTATGCTTATTTTTAAAATGTTCTTTTAAAGATCTATTTACATTCATAAGTATAATAAAAAAGGGTTAAAGATAAATGTTATTAACACATTGTCACAACACACCCAAAGCCATTTTTATACTTGTTCCTATCTTTACAAACATCTATTTTAAAGATCTAAGTACATATTCGGACAATTTCAACATTTGAGTAGTTAACTATCAAGTTCTAAAAATGATAGCTTATAGAAATCATAATTCATACACTTAACTCTTTTTCTACATTCCAACTTAACTATTCCTCATTCAGAAGTGAAGCCAGGTAAGTTAGAGCATTGATTGCATCAAAGCCTTGCTTAGACACTTCATTCTTGAATCTTATAAGTCTGCCTCGTCGGTTTTTAGTGTTACGTATAATATTAATGACTTCTATAAATAATAAGAAATCATTACGATTAACACATTTTCGGCATTTTCCAACTTACTATTCATCGGTCAAGGGGGAAGCCTGGTAGGTTAGAGATCTATTGCTCCATTCCTACTCGACATCAATCTTTACTCTCACAAATAGATAAGCCTTACTTCGTTGGCTTTTAGTGCCAAGCATATTTAATTACTTTCCAAACAAATAATTAAATAATCAACCATTTGATCATTTAGCAATTCTAACCCCTTTTCTAAACCTTTTGCTTATACTTTTAAAATACTTGAAAATACTTATAATAGGTTAACATTTATCCAAAATATTAGCTGAAAACAACAACTTTACAGTTTTCCTTAAAACATGAAAAACATATGTTCTCAGCAAAATATCTCTTCTTTAAAAATTCACAACTAATTCTTAAAAATTCATAAAGATCTCAAACAACTTTTTAAATACTCTAATATAAGTTAGTAAACACTGTAAAAATAATGAAACAAAATACTTGAATTTAAATATCTTTTTAAACATTTTAAATTCCAAAATAAAGGATAAATCGAGCAGTTTTGTATTAGTGAGGTTTTGATCACTTTTCAAGATGTTACTTAAATTTTTACTATTCATGATTTTAATAGAAAAAACATAAAAATAAAACATTATAAATATGACAAGATACCCCTAAGGATCTCTGTACAATGTTCCATAGCAATCGCAAAAAACAAGGCAATTCACTACTGTATCTATAGCGACTATCGCTATAAATGTACTTCCAAATCCGAGTCCAATCTAAACCAAAGTTCATTTATTACCGATGTTCTTTTTCCAAGGTCTTGGCATATGCCATGCAAGTCCATTCCAAGTGCGTTCAAGTCCATATACATGGATCACAAATGTCATTTACATTTAAAGTAACAATCCAAACTAATATTTTGACATATATCAACAACAATTAAACCAACTTAAATACAATTAAACACAAGTATATATGTGTTATATTTTAATTCAAAGTGAGGTTTTAAGACACCTTTAGCAACTCAAAAAACCAAGATCCAAAAATCCAAACCAAAACCCATCCTTGCAACCACCTCCTTTCTCCTCTTCCTTGCTTTTGCACTTGAATTTGCCACCTACAAATAGCTCACGGCCTCTCCCTCCACGGGGAGATGTGCTTGACTTCTTCAACTTCCCACATGTTGGAATGTTTTCTAATATTACATTAAGCCTTGTGGCAAAGCTTGAAGTTATTTGGAATTGATTTGGAACTATTTCATTTAGAAAATTTAGTGAAGAAGGAGATGAAGAAGCCATTAAAGGAGCTTGGTTTTTCATTTGAGATTTTGTGATTTATTCCTAATAATGTGCCCCACTTTTATAGGCTTAAGATGGTTCTCTTTAGCCTTGCACTCACTTGCCCCCACCATGCCACGAAAGCTTCACCTCCCATCACTTCTCCTTTATGTCATTTACCATTTATGCACATTATCTTATACCCTTCTCATAATATCTCTTATCCATATGGAAGCTTCCAGAACCTTCTAATGTCTCACTAAGAGGTGTGTGTGTTAACTAGTTGCTAATATGTTCATTTGATCATTAGAAAAGTGCATAAGAGTTCAAAAAACTTATATCGATCGAAAACCTGTCCAATAAACCAATTTCGGTCATGTTATCGATTTCTCTTCGAAGAATATATTTTTGTTAATATTTTGCCAAAACAAGCTCACCATCATTAGTTATGATTTAAAAGGGGGTTAACAAGATTATTTAATCATTTTAATAACGTTTAATCCAAGACTCAAATATTTAAATAATTTAGATATTTAAATACTAAGTGTCCAAAATTCCGAGTTTTTACATTCTCCCCCACTTAGAATATTTCATTCTCAAAATTCCAACACGAGCAACCAAAGCGACAATCACCCACTGATACTTAATAATATACTAATCATTAGCAAACAAAGCTCACAGTTTGATCAAGTTCAAAAATACACTCATCGCATAACGATTATAAACAATCAACTAAGCGTACCATACGTTCTAAAACCTAAGGTTATTACTTAGATGATTATTCATGCTACCTAATAAAAATTTGAAGATTCATCACCTAAACCCTCTATAAGCCTACAAAACATAGTATGCATACATACTAAAGGACGTATGATGTACATAGATCATCCGTACTCAATATTCGATCTGATCACTTGCTCGATCGCATAAATTTCACTGCCAAACTAGTATAGATTACTCGACCTCTCTAATGCAGACTTCGATCAGGTTTCTTGATTAGAAACATTCATTCTCCTTACATATCCATATACTATGATAGGAAACTTCGAGATCATGTCAAGAATCTATATCAAGTGTTCACCATCAAGAATTCAGTGAAAAATCCTTGTTCGGATCGGTCTAAACCACCTCAAAATTACGTACTCAAATACTAGATCGAGAACATTCATGCGAATAAAGCGATCTACGTACAACTTACATATTCATCATTTTGGTTTCTTAACTATACCAACACCATATAATAATTTCTTTTACCCTAATAGTATATCTTTTCAATAATAAATCATTTATGAGTTACTTCATAAAAACCTAACTTCAGGTTTATAAACATTTGACAACTTAAGTTTCATAATCGTATAATACTCCATGACATCCTAAAAGTATATACAAAAACCTCAAATTTGTAAATATGCACTTGTTTTATCTTGCTAACTTGTCAATTCAAGTGTTGTATTAACTCAACTTTTTATTTTTCTAGAACACTTAACCACATGTTCTATAACAATTAGGAAGCTCCTGACTATCCAAAGCTGTCGAAAATCTCATTTCATCTAACAAATGGAAACTACCAAACAACGTATCATACCATGATGCATACACATATTTTTCTAGTGCATAAGCTATATGTGTCCATGAAACAACTTAACAAAAAAAACTTTAGAACTGAATCATTTTGAAATTATATATATATATATATATATATATATATTCATATTTTGGGATAAAATCAAAATCTGTTTTACCAAAACAGCTTTGTAGCATCCTAGACTTAGAAACCAAAAAATGAATGCCAATGATGTTGAAGTCATCGCCAAAATTATTTTCAAGCAATAAGACTGAGTTCAGTACATCCAATTCATGCCTTTCAGTCTTAACCAAAATCATTTCAAAACTGTATCAAATACTTCGTAAATGTTACTAAGTACAATGATCTCAATTTCAGAAATTGATTTCCCAAATACTTACTTTCAAATAGTACTACTATTTTCTCCAAAATCTTGAAAAAAAAGTCATTGGGATTTAAATTCTCAAATTCTCTATTTGAATCCTTTTTGTTTATAAACCATATTTATATAAAGTTGCTTTCTTTTCAAAATCATTTCACAGATTTATATCTTTGTTTAGATTATAATAAACAACTCTTACTAAAATAAAATTTAACCCAACATTATCATCACGCCTTATAGTCAAACCGTGAAACTTAATTTACATGGTGTTCATAATTAATGTTCCCATAAATTTACTATCTACCCAACCCATGTTGTAAAAATGTAAATTTCTTATAAGTCAACAACTTTATTAAATGCTCATAAGCTGCCGAGCACAACTAATCAAACAATAAATGATAATAATTGAATGTTATCATTTCCTAACAAAAAACATACACATCATAAATAACTATATCAATTGTTTTTGAAATTTTTTCCTTTTATATATAAAATATTATCATAGGTCCAATTATTTCATTTACTAATTTTCAAAACAATATTGTGTCGGTTTGCCTTGATCAAGTATTTAGAAACCCTATCGATAACACTGATCAGTGTGCCTTGACCTGAATTCGTTAACCACTCAACAGACCAATTAACATAATATAAAATATTTTTATAGCACTAACAAGTTCGCTCTTATATATATAATATGCTCAACTCATGCTAGGGCATTCCATTACCTTACCTCTTAACATATCAAATCCAACCAAAGCCAAGGTTTTTGCTTAACCTTCAACTATGATGCAAGTTGTAACGACTCGCTTTTTTGACCGCCAAACGTCAACACTAATACGGTCATGGTATTCATATGCCGGACACCCAATTGCTGAAAATACGAATTGTTAGGGTTGAATAAAAGAAAAGGAAATAGGATAAGGAAGAAGGAACAAAATATTAGAATCTCATAATAAAATGGTCATATAATATCAAAAGACAGTATAAAATGTCACTGTAAGATACAAAAAATTTCAGAGTTATAGCAATCAGTCTGGACAGTTATAACAACCTGTCCCAACAAATGCCGATGATACAACGGAAATGCAATGGAAATGAATACTACGGTAGGAAATAATCCAACCTATCTCCGAAAGCTCCAAAGCACCCATGGTTAAATCTAGAAACATACATGGGGACGACTCGAGCATTATAAGAAAATAACACCCAGATTAGTCTGCTAAACCAGTGAAAAAACTCAAGAAATACGATCAACATAACAGTAACCATTGAGACCGTATGCATTACCGTAACAGTTTTCCCCTCAAATGAAACCAAACATTCATTAAGTTTAACATATAGCAATATGATAAATAATATCTAGGGTATAACATAAGGCGCGTTCACATAATGGATTTTTCTACGGTAATCTCCTCCGTATGACTGCATCCAAACTCCGTCACAAGGATCAGAAACTACCTCCGAGCATCGTATGTCTCTAGATTAGATATACTCTAAGGAGAACATAATTGGATCATCCTCGATGTGTGATCCGGATCATATCAACCTCCGCTAGCAACAATCGATAAGCATATTCTAGATCTGGATTTGATATACCCTTGAGGTTTGTTGAACCTCCCTAACTATGCCTCTTCTCTATTTTCTATCATTTTTCTAATGTCGTGACTAGGTTCAGCATCTTTCGCACGAATCTTCATCGCTCATAGGGAACATGAATCCATAAACAGGTTGCTACACCTTGAACATATCATGAATCACTACATAGGTTCGAGTATCTCGAAAAGATCTCGAACCTCCACATGATTCCTCACATAAGTTCTCCAATGAATGCTAATGATGTCCTCTCTCTTGGCGTACTCCTCAAGATAGATAGTCCTACATGATAGCATCGTTCAAAATGTTAATTCTGACCTCTTTCTTAGACTTATCCTTAGGATAGATAGTTCAACATTATAACATTGCACTTCACAACCACTTCTAGAATGAAGATCACGTACATGGTTTTGAAGTGGTTATGGGTTCGAGTCATCTCATATAAGTACACACTTCCCACTTACCAAACTCTCCAAACTCAACTCGGGTTCTTTTGGAAATAAACAGACAATACAAAAGAATGGAGATCACCTCCTAACCATTTAAGCGGATGGATGTTCTTATCATTTGTACTAGAAGAACACACGAGTTTATACGTATAGTATAGCACCACCGAAGATAACTATAACATACAATTCCAATTTTTATTCTAAATAATCCCAAAGTTCTATTTGGAAAATTTCGATAGATGACTAGTCGATTATCTGGTACAAGATAGATGTTTGTAAATTGGAACGAAGTTTAGGTTACTTTCCATAAACAAATGAACATACAAAACACTACCAAGTCATACAAAGCACGATCAAGCCACAAAAGTTTGGTTAAGCTACTTAAGCAACTCCTGATCTCTTTTATTTAATTAGTCCTTTCATTAATTAAAAACTCATTTATTAGTAAACTTCTTTTATCTTATAGACTTTTATTTTTTACAAAATATTATATAGTTATAATTTCCTTCAAAATTTCCATTTTAAGGATCTATGTACTTTCGCAAATCCATTCAAAAGTTTTAAAACTAACGTTACTTACATTTTCACTACAACGCAAAAACCATTTTGATTATGCTTATCTTTAAAACGTTCTTTTAAAGATTTATTTTCATTCAAATGTATAATCAAAATGGGTTAAAGATGAAACTATTAACACATTGTTACAACAAACCCACAATCATTCTTATACTTTTTACTATCTTTACAAACATTTGTTTTAAAGATCCATGTTCACATTCAGACAAGTTCAGCATTTGACTAGTTAACTATCAAGTTCTAACTTAACTCATTTACAACATTCCAGCTTAACTATTCCTCGTTCAAGAGTGAAGCCAGGTAAGTTAGAGCACTGATTGCATCATAGCCTTGCTTAGACACTTCATTCTTGAATCTCACAAACAGATAAGTCTACCTCGTCGACTTTAGTGTTAAGTATAGCGTTAATGATTGCAATAAACAATAAGAAATCAACACGATTAATATGTTTCCGACATTTTCCAACTTACTATTCCTCAGTCAAGTGGAAATCTCAGTAGGTTAGAGATCTATTGCTCCATTCCTACTCGACATCAATCTTAACTCTCACAAATAGATAAGCTTACTTCGTTTGCTTTTAGTGTTAAGCATAGTTAATTACATTTCAAACAAGTAATTAAATAATCAACCATTTAGCCATTTGGAAATTCTAACCCTTTTCTAAACCTTTTTTTCTACTTTTAAAATACTTGAAAATACTTATAATAGGTTTTAAAACATTTATCCAAACTTAAAAATAACCACTTTACAATTTTTCTGTAAACTTGAAAATGACACGTTTTCAACAAAATATCTCTTTCGTAAAAATTCACGACTAATTTTTAAAAATTGATAAAGGTTTCAAACCACTTTTGAAATACTATAATATGAGTCAACAAACACTCGTAAAAGGAATCAAACAAAATACTTGAATTTAGATATCTTTTTAAACTATTTAAAGTCTAAAATCAAGGCTAAATAGAGCAGTTTTGCACTAGTGATGTTTTGGCTGCTTTTCGAGATGTTACTTACATTTTACTATTCAAGCTTTCGATAGAAATAAACATGCATACAAAACATTATAAATATAGCAACAAACCCCTAAGGATCTCTACACAAAGTTCCATAGAAATCGCCAAAAATAAGGCAATTCACAACTGCATGCATAATGGCTATTGCCATAAGTGCACTTCCAAATCTGAGTCCAATCTAAACCCAAGTTCGTCTATAACCTATGTGCTTTGTCCAAGATCTTTTCATATATCATACAGGTCCATTCAAGTCCATATACATGGATTACATATCTCATTTACTTTTAAAGTGAGAATCCAAACTAATGTTTTAACACATGTCAACAACAATTCAACCAACTTAAACACAATCAAATACAAACATATATGTGTTATATTTTCCTTCAAAGTGAGGTGTTAACTTACCTTTAACCACATAAACAACCAAGATCCAAGAATACAAGATAACCCTATCCTTGCAACCACCTCCTCTCTCCTCCTTGCTTTTACGCTTAAATTTGCCTTCTTCCACCCATAAATAGCTCACGCCTCTCCCTCCATGGGGAAATGTGCCTCACTTCTTTAACTTCTCACATGGTGGAAGATTTTATACTATCATACTAAGCCTTGTGGCAAAGTTTGAAGTGACTTGGAGCTGATTTTCAACTATTTCATTTAGAACACTTACTGAAGCAGGTGATGAAGAAGCCATTAAAGGAGCTTGATTTTTCATTCGAGTTTTTTTGATTTATTCCTAAGGATGTGCCCCTTCTTTTATATGTTCAAGATGGTGCTCTATAGCCTTGCACTCATCCCCGCCATGCCATGGAAACTTCACCTCCCATCACTTCTCCTTTATGTCATTTCTCTTTTATGCATGTCACTCTTATACCTTTCTCATAATATCTCTTTTCCATATGAAAGCTTCTAGAACCTTCCATTATCTCACCAAGAGGTGTATGTGTGTTAATTAGTTGCTGATATGTTCATTTGATCATTAGACAAGTGCATAAGAGTTCGAACAACTTATATCGATTGAAAATCTATTTACCGATAAACCGATTTTTGATCACATTATCGATTTCTCTTCGAAGAATATATTTTGGTAAACATTTTTCCAAAACAAGTTCACAATCATTAGTTATGATTTAAAAATATGTTAACAGGCTTATTAAATCATTTTAATAATGTTTAACCCAAGATTCGAATATTTAAACAATTCAGATATTTAAATACGAAGTGTCCGAAATTTTAAATCGTTACATTCTACCACACTTGGAATATAATGTCTTCAAGTTCCAACACGGGCAGCCAAAGAGAAAATCACCCACTGGTACTTAATAGTATCACAATCATTAGCAAACAAAGATTAGCATTTTCTCATGTTCAAAAACTCTCTCATCACATAAGAATGATAAACAACCTACTAAGCACACCTTCTGCTCAACAGCCTCAAGTTATTACTTAGACGATTATTCATGCTATCTCATAACAAATCAAAGAGTCATCACTTAAACCCTCCATAAGCCAACAAAACATAGTATGCATACGTATTAAAGCACATATGATGAACGTGGACCATCAGTATGCAATATCCGATCTGATCACTTTTCTCGATCAGATAAATTTCACTTCTCAACTTGCATATATCATTTGACCTCTCTAGTGCGGACTCCAATCAGGTTCCATGATTAGAAACCTTCGTTCTCCTTATACAGCCATATACTATGATAGAAAACTTCAGGATTGTATCAATGATCTATATCAAGTGTTCGCCGTCAAGAATATAGCGAAAAAATCCTTTTTCGGATCGGTGTAAACCACCTTGAAATTACTTACTCGAATATAGGATCAAGAACAATCCTGCAAATAAAACGATCTACATATCATTTATGTATTGATCTTTTAGATTTCTTAACTATACCAATATTTTGTATCACTTTATTTTACCCTAATAGTATAACTCTGCAATACTAAATCATTTATGAGTTACTTTATAAAAAGCTAACTTCAAGTTTATAAACATTTACAGCTTAAGTTCCATACTTGTATAACACTCCATTACAACCTAGGAGTATATACAAAAATATCAAATTTGTAATAAATATTTTTAACAAATTTAGAACTTGTTTTAACTTGCTACCTTCTTAATTCAAGTGTTATATAAACTCAACTTTTTATTTCTAGAACACTTAACCACAAGTTCTATAATGATTCCGAAGCTCCCAACTATCCAAAATCGTCGAAAATCCCATTTCATTTTAACAAATGAAACTACCAAACAAAAATCATATCATTATGCATATCCATACTTTCCTCATGCATAAGTTATACATGTCCATGAAACAACTTAACAAGAAAACTTTAGAATAAAACACCGATTTTCATTTCAATTCATTATGAAATTATATATATACATATATCTTTTGTATAACAACTCATAGTTTGGGATAAATCAAAATCTATTTTACCAAAACAATTTTATAGCATCCTACACTTAGAAACCCAAAAATGAATGCCGATGATATTGAAGTCATCACCAAAATTATTTTTAAGCGACAAGATGGGTTAAGTAGATCCAAATCATGCCTTTCATACTTAACCAAAATCATTTGAAAATGGTATCAAATACTTCGTAAATGTTACTAAGTACCATGATCTCAATTTCATAAACTAATTTCCCAAATAGTTACTTTCAAATGATACTACTATTATTTTGTCCAAAATCTTAAAAAAAACATTTTCAAAGTCATCGGGATTTATGTTCTCAAATTCTCTATTTAAATCCTTATTGTTTATAAACCATGTTTATATAAAGTTACTTTCTTATCTAAATCGCTTGACAAATGTATATCTTTGTTTAGATTATAATGAACAATTCAATTTTAACCCAAAATTATCATCAAACGCCTTATAATCAAACCATGAAACTTAATTCGCATGGTCTTCATATTTAATGTTCCCATAAATTTACTATATACCTAACCCAAGTTGTAAAAATGTAAATTTCTTATAAGTCAACAACTTTAGTAAATGCTCATATACTAGCCGTATACAACTAATTAAACAATAAACAATAATAATTGAATATTATAATTTCCTAGCAAACAAACACACATATCATAAATAATTATATCAATTATTTTTGAATTGTTTTCCTTTTATATATAAAACATTATCCGAGATAAAATTAATTCATTTACCAATTTCAAAATAATATTATGTCAGTTTGCCTTGTTTAAGTGTTTAGAAACCTCTATCGATAACGTTGATCAAGCACATCGACCAGAGTTCATAAACCACTCAACAAACCAATTAACACAATATAAAACATTTTTATAGCTTTAATAAATACGCTCTTATATGTATAATACTCTCAACTCATGCGAGGATATTCCATTGCTGTATCTCTTAATGAGTTATACCTAATCAAAGCTAAGGATCTCACTTAACCTTCAACTCTGATAATAGCTATAACGACTCGCCTTTTCGACCTCTAAATGTCGGTAGCAATAGATCTATGGTATTCATGTGCCAAACACCCAAATGCTAGGAAGATGAATTGTTAAGGTTAAATAAAAGAAAATGAAATAAAATAAGGTAAAAGGAACATAATATTAGAATCTCATAATGGAATGATCATATATAATATCTAAAGACAGTATAAACCATCACTCTAAGATACAAAGTCTTTCAAAGTTACAGTAATCAGCCTAAACAGTTAAAACAACTTGTCCTCACAGATGCTGATGATACAATAGTAATGCAACAGAAATAAATAATATGGTAGGAAATCATCCAACTCATCTCTAGAAGCTCCAAAGCATCCATGGCTAAATCTGGAAACAAACATGTGGCTGACTCGAGCATTATAAGAAAATAACACCTAGATCAGTCTTGTAAACCAACGTGAGAAACTCAAGAAATATAAGTGACATAACAATAACCACTGACTGGATGGATAACCGTAATGGTTTTCCACTCAAATGAAACCGACCATGCATTAAGTTTAACATACAGTGATATGATAGATAATGTCTAGGGTGTAGCACACAATTCATAATTCATATCAAATAGTCACTGTTTGAATGCCCCAACAATAAAAGGTATACAATCAATACTGCTAAAGCGAGTTCACATAATAGATTTTTCTGTAAAGATTTTCTTGGTCTGACCGCATCCGAACTCTATGTCAAGGATCAGAAACTACCTTCCGATCATTGTATATTTATAGATAGGATATAATCTAAGGTAAACATAACTAGATCACCATTGATGTGTGATCCGGATCATATCAACCCCCACTAGCAACAATCGATAAGCATACTCTAGATCTGGAGTTAATATACCCTTGAGGTTTGCTAAACCTCCCTAGCTATGCCCCTTCTCTATTTTTTGTCATTTCCCCAGGCTACGTTCGACATCTTTCACACGAGTCTTCATCACTCGAATAGAAGACGAATCCCCAAACAGACTCCTACATCTCGAGAAGATCACTAATTGCTACATGGATTCAATCATCTCGAACAGATCTTGAACCTCCACATAGGTTCCTTGTATAAGTCCTTTGTAGAATGCGAACACTGTCCTCTCTCTTGGAGTACTCCTCAAGATAGATAGTCCCATATGACAACATCGTTTGAAATGTTAACGGTGACCTTTCCCTCGGACTTATCCTTAGGATAGACAGTTCAACTTGTAACATTCCACTTCACAACCGTTTCCAGAAGATAGATCGCGTATATGGTTTTTATGTTGTTACGGGTTTGAGTCATCTCATATAAGTACACTCTTCCCACTTACCGGACTCTCCGAAACCAATCAATGAATTTTCAATAAACTCAACTCTGGTTCTTTCAAAAAGAAACAGGCAATACATAAAAGCGGAGATCACCTCCCAATCATTTAGGTGGATGGATTTCCATATCATTTTTCCTAGAAGAACAGACGGGTTTATACCTATAGTATAACACCACTGAAGATAATTGTACAATATAATTTCCATTTTTCTTCTAGATATTCCAAAAGTTATATTTGGACAATTTCGGTAGTCGACTAACCGACTATCTGGTATAAGATAGATGTTTGTAAATGGGAACTAAGTCTAGGTTACTTTACGTAAACAACTGAACATACAAAATACTATCAAGTCACACAAAGAATGATCAAGCCACACAAAATTTGTTTAAGCTACTTAAGCAACTCCTGATCTCTTTTATTTAATCAATCCTTTTATTAATTAAAAACTCCTTTATTAGTAAACTTCTTTATCTAATAAACTTCTACCTTTTTCCAAAAGATTACATACTTATAATTTCCTTCAAAATATCCATTTTAAGGATCTAAGTACTTTCGCAAATCCATTCAAAAGGCTTAAGACAAATGTTGCCTAACATTGTTACTACAACCTAAAACCATTTCGCTTATGCTTATTTTTAAAACATTCTTTTAAAGATCTGTTTACATTCATAAGTATAATAAAAAAAGGGTTAAGAACGAATGCTATTAACACATTGTCACAACAAACTCAAAACCATTCTTATACTTGTTCCTATATTTACAAACATTTTTTTTAAAGATCTAAGATCTTACTCAGACAATTTTAGCATTTGACTAGTTAACTATCAAATTCTAAAAATGATTGCTTATAGAAATCATGATTCGTATGGTTAACTCATTTTCGACATTCTAACTTTACTATTCCTCTTTCAAGAGTGAAGTCATGTAAGTTGGAGCACTGATTGCATCAAAGCTTTGCCTAGACACTTCATTCTTCAATCTCACAAATAGATAAGTTTACCTTGTCAGTTTTTAGTGTTAAGTATAGTATTATTGATTTCAATAAACTATAAGAAATCAAAACGATTAACTCGTTTCCGATATTTTCCAATTTACCATTCCTCGATCAAGAGGAAAGCCCAGTAGGTTAGATCTCTATTGCTCCGTCCTTACTCGACATCAATCCTAACTCTCACAAATAGATAAGCCTTACTTCGTCAGCATATAGTATTAAGCATAGCTAGTTACTTTTCAAACGAGTAATTAATTAATCAACCAATTTTCCATTTAGCAATTCTAAGCCCTTTCTAAACCTTTTGTTTATACTTTTAAAATACTTGAAAATACACATGATAGGTTTAAAAACATTTATCCAAAATATCATTTGAAAATGACAACTCTACAATTTTCCTTAAAATTTGAAAAGACATGTTTTCAACAAAATATGTCTTTTTAAAAATTCACAAATAATTTTTAAAAATTCATTAAAATCTCAAAACACTTTTCAAATACTCTAATATGAGTTAGTAAACACTTGCAAAAAGAATGAAACAAAATACTTAATTTAAATATTTTTTATACATTTTAAAGTTCCAAATAAAGGCTAAACGGGGAAATTTTGCACTACTGAAGTTTTTGCCACTCTTCGAAATGTTACTTAACTTCTAACTATTCAAGCTTTTAAAAGCAACAAACATTCATATAAAATATTACAAATTTGGTGAAAGACCCCTAAGGATCTCTCTATAAAGTTCCACAGCAATCGCAAAAAACAAGACAATTCACAACTGCATTTATAACGACTATCGATATAAATGCACTTCCAAATCTGTGTCCAATCTAAGTCAAAGACCATCTATAACCTATATGCTTTGTCCAAGGTCTTATCCCATGTCATATACGTCCACTCGAGTCTATTCCAATTCATTCAAGTGCATATACATGGATTACATATGTCATTTACTTTTAAAGTAAAAATCAAAACCAATGTTTAACATATATCAACAACAATTCAACCAACTTAAACAAAATAAAAACAAACACACACACACACACATATTCATATATATATATATATATATTATATTTTCATTCAAAGTGAGGTGTTACTTGCCTTTAACCACAGAAATGACCAAGATCCAAGAGCCCATGCCAAATCCCATCCTTACAACCACCTCCTCTCTCCTCCTCCTTGCTTTTGCACTTGAATTTTCCATCCCCCACCCATAAATAGCTCACAGCCTCTCCCTCTATGGTGATATGTGCTTGACTTCTTCATCTTCTCACATTGTGAAATGTTTTTTAATATTATACTAAGTCTTGTGGCAAAGTCTGAAGAGATTTGGAGTTGATTTGCGACTACTTCGTTCAGAACATTTTGTAAAGAAGGAGATGAAGAAGCCATTAAAGGAGCTTGGATTTTCGTTTGAGTTTTTTTGGTTTATTCCTAAAGGTGTACCTCTCCTTTTATAGGCTTTAAGATGGTAGTCTTTAGCCTCGTACTCACCCTCCAACCATACCATGGAAGCTTCATTTCCCATCACTTCTCCTTCGTGTCATTCCTTCTTTATGCATATTACTTTATACCCTTCTCATAATATCTCTTAACCATAAAGAAGCTTCTAGAACAATCCATTGTCTCAAGAAGAGGTGCATGTGTTAATTAGTTTCTAATGCATTTACTTGATCATTAGACACATGTGCAAGAGTTCGAACAACTTACATTGATCGAAGAGCTGTTTACCGATAAACTGATTTTTGATTACATTATCAATTTCTCTTCGATTATATTTTTGTAAACATTTTTATAAAACAAGTTTTCCGTCATTAGTTATGATTTAAAAGAAATTAACAAGCTTATTAAATCATTTTAATAACGTTTAATCCAAGATTCAAGTATTTAAATAATTTAGATATTTAAATACGAAATGTCCAAAATTCCATATCGTTAGAGTTGCAATAGGACAATTGGAAGAAAAAAGTTATAACTTTGAAATGGAGAAATAAGGTTTTGGAAGGATAATAGGAAGGTTCTGTGCTGAAAATGGAATGGCAATAGCTTACAAATTGTAACAACCTGCCTTTTTGGATGGTTCAAATCGACAATAAACCACACATGTTAGACTCAAACCATTCAAAAGGGAGAATTGTTAATGGGGTAAATAAGGAAAAAACAAAACACAGAATCTCATAGCGGAACAACAAAATATAATATCAAATAGACAGTTCATGAAGTTGTTTTACAAATAATATTTGATTACACTTTTGCAATTCAAATTAGAGTTATACATACATCAGAAATAAACAAATAATGCAGCGGAACACAGAACGCAGTGGAATAATAAATAGCAATAATATACTAAATCTTCATCTTTTTCCTCTAGAAAATAGTCTTCAATACACTAAAAAGCTCAGACTTACCCGAGCGTAATGAAAAGACAAAACACTCGAGTTGGAACTAAAAGATCTTATGTAAGTTAGATAAAAATAAGTAAAATAGAAATATTAGTGAAATGGTTTCAAAGATGTTATGATACTTTCATTTCCTATCAAGTGTACAACGCGAATATAATTATTTAAAGAGTTTCAAAAAAATCTGAAATATCAATCTTAATCATCTAATTAAAACAAATTCAAAGTTTGAATTAACTTAAACCCTTCAAATAATTCAATCCCAAATAAAATTCCAAATTAAAGAAATTATATGGGTATATGTCATCTCAACCAATATCAAAAACCAACATTTCCAAATCAATGAAAACCACTCCAGTTTATCATTTTAGCCCATAACGATTTCCCCCTAATTTATAAGATCGTTTAGGTATGGTCATTTCAACCCATAGGGATAACAGAGATATAGACACAAATAACATCCAATTATCCAAAATGTCAATCAATAACATCCATCCAATCACCCACGTATTAACAATTGAACATACAACACAATCATCATTAAAATCAACCAATAACTACCAATAATTTACCGGTTATCATTAACATGTATTTAACTGGCAATTTAAATTTCAATATTAAATTAAATGACAATTAAATTCAATATTAGTCAGATTTAACTGGAATGACAATTTAAAATATAATAAAAAGCACCCAATCAGTTTATAACCACATCATAAATTCAATTTAACTAACATAAGAAAATCTAGTAGTTCTGAGTGTTTACTCACCTTTCGTGGCTACGAAGGTGACGATAAAAAATGGAGCAATACGGAGATTCCTAGGAAAGATCCAAATGCAAAGAAAATCCAACAAAGCTTAGATATGAACATGAATTAATAAACAAGTTTTAACTACTTCCAACTTCTAAACAACCCAAGATCCAAACTACAGACAAACTCGAAACTAGGTCATCTTTATGAAAATATTCAGATCATAATATTACTGAATCTATAAAGTAACTATCTAGAAAATTTTTGAAAATTCTTTTCTCTCCACTATCAAAAAACGAATCATTCAAAAAGGTTCTCCCTTGAGGGAGTTATGGTAAAAACAAACAGGGGTGTTTTCTGAGTGAAAATCTGAGTTCAAAAATACTTCAGAAAGAATTGAGTTTTTGGCATAGTAAATTAAGGAAACTGAAGAACTGATCTAAAAGAAAATTGAAGCCACTGGAAAATAAATGGTTTGGTAAAAAGAATCACAAAGTTTGGTTCATTCCTGAAGGAGATATGATTGATACAATAAGGGCATTTTCGGCCAAAACTGGACCCGAGAAAAAAGGACGTGAAAAAGGAGTTTTTGATATATAAATATTCGAAATGGGAAGAAGGGTTCAACAATAAAGTTGTTGCCATTGAAATTATACACGGTTTCAAAAAAATATATTTGATTTGGAGTAGTTTAGTGGAATATAGAAGCCATGAGAATAAGGGGAAGAAAGAGGAAAAATAGTGAAAAGAAAATGGGGAGAGAAGAGGAGAGGGAAAGTGGAAGGAGATGGCCATGGGGATAGTGGAGAGGGCGACGGCTATAGGGGGAGGAAGGAAGGGTTAAAGGAGAGGAGGAAAGGAGTTTTGATCTGTGAGGTTTTTTGGTGTTTTAGATCTAGAGTTCTCTGTAGATTTTGGAGAGGAAGAAGAAGTGTGAAGAGAAAGTTTCTCAAGAGAAAAATTATGTACGTAAGAAACATAAGGTCGTAGGCAAAGGAATTGTCACATGACTGACTAGAGTCTCTTACTTAACCAATGCCCATTAGATCAAACAAACGCAATATGCCTTAGCCAAATAAAATACAACTAAACACTATTAATTCATGTTAATTTTTCACAGTAATTCAAATTTTTAGAGCAATAGGAATTTGATTTTGATAAACGAAAAGTGGAGGGAAGATGAGAATTCAGTCTAGTATCATATGAAATGAATAAAATTTTAAAATTCAAATTTAGAATTTTCAACCAAAAGTCAAACTTTGACGAAGTTTAACCAAAATTTGAAATTTCACAAATTTTTTATCCTATTAAATTGGTCAAATAAAACACTCAACATCACAATTTTTTTAATTTATTTATTTAATTTTTATTTAAATTCAAATATTTCCATTTTAGAGTTGTTAAAAGTTACGGATCGGTACATTTTATCTTAATTAAAAGATGTAATGTCAATTAATGCAATATTAATTTGTTTCACTTTATCATATTTAAAAGATTAAATGCCATTAACTACACATTCAATTCTCATCCAATTACATTCAAACCTATGTTATCATCCTTATTATTCAATCAACAATACTCTATGAATTATATTAACATAAGTTTACCTTTTATTACATTCATTGTTTACCGATAACATCTTTTATCATATTAACTGCAATAATTAATTACATAAATTTTTATTAATTTCCAAATTAATTTCAAACATATTAAATAATGAGATGATAAATGAACAATTGTTACCTTTAAGTAATTTAATCATATTTATTTGTTTATTATCTACAACAAATGTTATGACTACATACACATCACTGATTATATCCAATTTCAATTAACAACATGTAATTCCAACATTCAATTGTCTTAATCCATTAATTAACCATTTAATATTCAAACAGACAAATTAATGAGAAGAAAATTGCAACCATCGTTTATAATAATAGTTCATATCCATTATCTTATCCTTTAAAACTAAGGGTTATAACAAAATGATTTTATATTCTATATTAACCTATTCTAATCAATTACATACAATCTCATCATTAAATGCATCATTTAATTTATTTCATTATTTGCAACTATAACCAAATAACCTTACAATCTATTTCAATTGATTGAAATTACATTAAATAGTTATCAATATCATTCAAACAACATCACTGATTTCATATTCAATATTAGCCAATTCTAATTGATTACATATAATTTCAACATTCATTGTATTTCCTTGTTTACAGTTTATTATAAACCAATTATAACTTTTACGATCATTTCAATTAATTGGAATTACATTAAAATAGTTAGCAATTACCTTAAATTAACATTACTAACATTACGTTCTACTTATTACTCTCATTATAAAATTACAAATTTAGTTTTCTTTCAATATTAAATTCTAAAATCTTATTTAATTAATATTTTATTTATCGAAAAAATATAGGTCGTTTCACTCCCCCATTAAAACTTTTCGTCCTCGAAAAGGGAAAAGGAGGAACTAAGGGATTAATATATTTTATTCAAAGTATTCAATTTATAAACAATTGATTTACATAATTAAGTAATTTAAATAAAATATACAAATTAATAAACAATCAAATCTTCATATAAAAGTTAATAAGAGTTTGAAAATATTTACACCTTCACTAAAAAATTTCTAAGTCCAAAATTCACGATTTTTTTGGGCAGAGTCTCCTTTGTACGGAGAGGTCCAGGAGAAATAATAATATCAATAATTTCAATAACATATCATATTTCAATATATATATATATATATATATATATATTTCAAAAATAAAATATCCCAACCAATGTAAACAATATAATATCGCTATAAAACCGTAATCTGAAAACGCACCAATTTGTCAGGCAAAGAACTCTTATTTATGAAACCAAAAGCAGTGGCTATTACTTCCATAAATCTATACTTCACTCATATTATCCAAAGAAGTGAGAATTACATATAAGAGAGATATTTAAGTTGTTTCAATTTGCAACAAAAGCAAATCAATATAAAACATAATCAAACAAACAATACAACCATTTATGCAACCAAAGAAATCAACCATCCATCTGTAGAAACCAAAACCAATGGTTTGTTTAGTTCAGAAACCTTTAATCATGCAAGGTGATAATAAACTATCAAGTGTACCCTACGCACAACAGCCTTGGGTAATTACTTAATAAACTATCCATACAACCTTAAACAATGATAAGTATCCTTTCCAAACATCCCATAAACCCAAGACAACCAAGAATTTCAACACATTATTTAAGTTTATTCAACTGGGTTCTTTTCACATCATTATTTACCCTTTATTTATTTTCATTCATTCAAACATTGTCTTTTTCTTTCTTTCATGTAATTACATAAATTATTTCACATATTAACTTACATTCATAACATTTCTTATACATAAAAATTCTTATTTACAAATAATTTCATTTGAAGCATTTTGTTGTTAAGATTTTACTTGTATAATATTCTATTACATATTTCTTTAACATTACAACTTATTAAACATTTCTAATAAGTTATATATATATATATATATATTAGGAATGTAATTGAATGTTACACAAGTTTTTGGTATTCGCCCTTGAAGAGAAAAGAAATATTTCAATATACCTAAATTCAATTAAAACAATTAACCTCATTCACTTAGTAAGGATATAAGATATATTCAAAACATCTTCATAGCATTATGCAAGGATTTTCCAAAATGTTTAAACAATGTTAGAAGTTTATATCAAAACATTATGATAGGTTTTTATAAATTCCTTAAATCTAATAATTTATTAGACTCGTTATTTTAAATTAAGTATAAACCCTAAATTATTAAACTGAAACTAATAGTATATCAAATCTTACATTAAATATCCCAATCATAGTATAAAATTCCGTATATTCATAATTAATTTTACACACTTGTTTTAAAATGAATATTTCGATCATGGAAATACATTTATTTTGGTTTAACATAAAATTTCAAATAGTGAATAAACCTATAAATTTACTGCTGGTGCTTTGAAATCAAGTAAATATGTCAAACCATAGTTCCAAACTAGAGATTCAAATTTACTGGTCCAGTATATTACTATAAATAAAACTTTGCAAATCATTTTTTTTTCCATTTATATAATATCTTTAAATTATATATTCAAAGAAACTTATATAAATTTTACTTGAAATATTCATTTGAATACTTCATTTGCAAATCAATCATCTTTAATACTTTTATACTTTACTAAAAAAAATTATATGTAAAATTTCTTGCTTCATTTATAAATGCCACATAATAAAATTTTAAATAGCATCTTTATAAATATATGTAAACTATTTGAAAATAATTATGTACATCATTACTTATATTTAAAAGAAGTTATTGAAAACCTTAAGTTCATTATTTATAAATTTTATTGGTTTTAAATCTCAAAATACTTTTAAACGTCATTAATAAATCAATAATCATTTACTTTAAATATGTTTTATTTAGTTAATAATTTCTCATAATATTTACAACACTAATAATTTACTATTAAACCATGTTGTACATAAATAAACAATATATAAACATTTAAAAGTATTTAGAAATGAAAAATGACCAAAATATCTTTTATATAATAATTCATCAAAATACTTCTATAGCTCGATGTTTTAACAAGTTTAGCCTCTTCTTGCTGACCTGTTCCTATATTGATCAGGCATAAGGCTATAAATTTCCAAGTACTTAGTAGATTTGTTTCAAGACCCAGTGAAAATACTTAAAAATAAGTATGAGAAGTACTACTCAAAATCTGATTACAAATGACGATGATACGATTGCAGTGGCCCGCTGCTGATCCCGTCTTTATGCAACGGACACAAAACTTTCTAGAACATCCTTTACCTTTTGGATTCCAGAAAAGTATCGTAGCCATTTCGTAAACAAGGGATCATCGACCCCTGCTGCAGTGGTAACTAATGATTCAATGATTTATGCAATGGATGCACTTCCTTCCCGGATGATCCATAAACAACAGATCCTAGGATCGAAAGCGCCTCCATTGGTTCAACTAAAGAACCATCTACCCTAGAAAAAAATCGAGGAACTCATGAGTTTAAGTCCGAACAACCAATTCGGCTCGAATCCATTTCTGAATTCACCCAAGTATATTAGGGTTTATCGGTCGAATCCATTCCTGGATTCTCCAAGTCCATCCGGGTCGAAGCATGTCATACTATCCTTCTTTGTAGAAGGTACTTCCCCATACATCTTACTTCAAAATATAACATACCATATATAGTACCCTTTCAAAATCATAGCTTCAAATATCACACTTATATAAATTCCGTTATATATAAGATTTCATTTTCAGATAGAGTACTTTCCAAAATCAATAATCTCGAACATATCAAATCATTCTCATATAAATTCTGTTATATATAAGATTTATCTCTTCAGATCGAATACCTTTCAAAATCAACAGTTTTCAAAAGCACCTTATACTTATATAAAGTTCGTCTTATAAAAGAATCAAAATTTTTCCAAAATCAATTTTGCTTTCTAAAAAGCCATATAGGATTGAACATCTTTGCTTTATAAAAGGTTTTGAATTTAGAATAGATTTGTATATAAAATCGTTTTGTGAAATATTTTTGTATATAAAATAGTTTTGTAAAATAGTTTGTAATTAAAATAGTTTGTAAAGTAGTTTTCTAAATAAAATAGTTTTGTAAATAAAATAGTTTGTAAAATAATTTTGTATATAATATAGAATAAGATAGTTTGTATAAGAAAAATAAAAGAAAATAATTTATTAAAATGGTTTTAAATTAATAGCTGTTTTGCATGCAAGAAACATTCTAATTTAAATTACGAAGATATCCAATCCAACAACTTTCAAATTCAGCGTCAAAGCATATCAATAATATTAGAACATAAGATGTACATATGTCATCATTTTGAAAAATTACATTCGATCGCTCGCTTGATTATATAAGTTCGCTTTCGAACTAGTATTTTTTCATTCGACTTTCCTGACGCGGACTTCGATAAGGTTTCTTGATTAGAAACCATCATTCTCCTTGCATAGCCATATACTATGATAGAGAATTCTAGAATCAAACCAAAAAATCCATATCAAATATTCGCCATCAAGAATCAAATGAAAAATCCTAACATGAAGTTGTGTAATTCACATAGAACTTGTGTACTCAAATCCAGATCAAATTAATTTCGTGAATAAAACAATATACGTACAACTTACGTAATTATTCCAATTTGTTTCATCATAATTGCATTTCAATTAAATTCATTATGATCTCATTGATTAACACAAGTATCACTTCATGCTTTAATATTTGTTTCACAAAATTTCTCTATTCAATATAAAACATTAACATATTCATTCTCACAACATTGCTTATATTTCTCTTCATTTTAAATTACATTCATTTTCACATGTAATATTTCTCATTTAATACCATATTTATTTGACGATCATTTCATGAGAAATTTCCTTCAGTTTATAACCAATTTATAAAGGCTTAATTCCTTTTATAAGACATTATTCGAGTTTAAAGTTATAACAACTTATATGATAACCATTTATTGCAGCATTCATTTATTCCATAAACAATTTGCAAGTCTTGACTTTATTTATATCATTTCACATTTAGTTCATATTTATTTATCCAATTAGTTTCACTTTTACTTTTCAAATTTATTTATGACACATTTCACATATTTTAGTTAAGTTTATAAACATATTTTTTTTCCAATTTAATCTCATTTACAACATTTCCTTAATCACAATTTCAGTTTAAACAACCCAAGCTTAAAGTTCACATTGCATATTGTTACATTACATGCTAATAATGTATGCAACAATTCTATTCATTTACTAAACATAGATATAACAAATTTAGTCTTGTTGCACTTGCTTTCAATTTAAGGTCACATAATTCAACTGCATAATTCAACAAAATTTCTACATTTCAACTTATATATTAATTCAAAAGTTCGACTATCCAAAATATCCAGATATTCCATTTTATTTCAGTAGTTGAAACTACTAGTCACAAACAACCAAAATTCATAAAAACGTTTCAATTTCATATCGAATATTCTAACTATCCACTTCATTCTCTTTAATTCACCATTATTAAACTAGTGTTTAGTCCATAAATTCAATCAACAATAATAGCCAATGTTTATAATTTGAATAAATACAACAACTTAACAATAAATGATAATAATTGGATGTTACTGTTTGCACCAAAAATAGTCACAAACCCCATCGCGAAAGCACCATTATATGAATGTAAATCAGCAATATTCAAACACAAATCTCAGATCTAAGCAATATCAAGCACAACAATTCAGAAATAACAATCAGAAACACAGGATTTATAGTGGTTTGGCGATCTTTCCTACGTCCACTCTGAAGCTTATGATTTTATTGATTCACTTGATGATTTCAATCTGTTACAGCAGATTACAGTAGGTTATCGCTCTGATGTTTTAATACAATGGTGATAAAAAGATGTAGAATTGAATCCGGCAGAGCCTGCACGTCCGATAGCCAAAAGATCCCTTATCTATAGGCTTCAGGGGGTTATTTATAGGCGTAGGAGGCTAATATCGCGCTCAAACTTCGGGAGACTTCTTCTAGTACGTGAGTGGGCCCATGCGACCGACCCCACCAAGTTTCGAGTCGATCTGTGATCGATACGAAACGATTTCGTATCCATCAAAAATTGATCCAATCGAGCTGAAACTTGGCAGGAACATTCTTTACCTTGTATGGAAGACGCTATGAAAATTTCACAGCATTTGGATCAGCGGTTTAGGAGATACGATCGATGCAAGATTGCGAGTTTCTTATGCTGCCGAGTTCGAATCCATGGTTTCATATCCATCTGTTCGACTCCATCAAGGCATGTGACAACGCGACGACGTGGCGCGCATATCTCACATCGATCCACCTTTTGCTCCGAGTTGACCGCGTCGTAACCATAAGTTTCACCTCGTTTGTATCGAGTGCCATTACACAGTTTGAATCGATCAACTACATGCGCCTCGTATTGATTTGCATTTTCCTAGTTTGAATCGAGATGGGTGGCTCAGTTCGTATCAATGGTTACTTCGTATCGATATTTTTAATGGATACGAACTAAAGCTTGCTGATGGATTCGAATAAACGCCTCCTTCGTTGATGCGAACTAGGCATTGGTCGATCGATATGAAGTGCGTTACTAGTTGATGGATGCAGAGTTGATCGATATGAAACAGTTGCTTGAGTGCGAAATTGATCGATACAAAGTAGGGCCTATCGATGGATGTGAAGTGGGATGGTCTGATCGATGCGAAGACAATCGATGCGAAATGGATGGATACGAAAATGTAGCTGTCCTGACCGATGCGAGGTCTATGGATTCGAACCGAGGCAAGATGGTGGATACGAGCTACATCGATGCGAACCAGTGTGCACAGATGGATACGAAAATATGGTTTTTGCCTTCAATTTGCATCAATCATAACTTGAGCATACAAACTCGGATTGACCTGAAATTCGGAGTGCTAGCTTCCATGACTTTGCTAGCCGTGTCCTATCATTTGTAGCCTGATCCGGGCTCGGACAAAATTCATCGATATCCATAGCGAAGCAATGTATAACCAGTCTTTGAGATGAGCTGTCTTTGGTTTTCGATCGATCTTTTGGTATCACAGCCTTGCCAAAAAGTGGGATAACATTTGCCCCCCAAAACATGCCTTGCGATAGGAAGGTGTGTTTTGTAATGCCATAAGCTGGATGTTCATATCTTGTCAACAACCTGTAAAGAACTCGATAGTTTCATATGATCTCGAATGGCGATCGTTCGGGATCGTATGCCATTTGAGGTGAATCAGGACCATTCGCGATCGATGCCATTCGCAGCGAATGATGGGATGGGACCGTTCGCGGTCGGATGCCGTTCGCGAGAAATGGTGAAATGGGACCGTTCGCGGTCAGATGCCATTCGTGGCAAATGGTGATCGTTCGCGATCGGGTGTCGTTCAAGGAGAATTGTGACCATTATTCGAGGTCGGGTGCCATTCGAGGCAAATTGTGATTGTTCGAGGTCGGGTGCCGTTCGAGGTAAATTATGACCATTCGAGGTCGGGTGCCGTTCGAGGCGAATTGTGACCATTCGAGGTCGGGTGCCGTTCGACGCTAATTGTGACCTAGAGGGGACTTAGTATTATCGAGGCTAGATTTCATGTTCGAGTGAGCTTCTGAATCAAAGACTTTAGCGGTTCATCGCCATACAAGAGGTGCTCGTGGACCGTTCGCGATCCAACATGTATACAAGTAAAAAATTTCACAGAATTGCAAATATTAAAGCAATGATCATACGAATTCCACAATAGAAATGTCCAAGCAAACTAAGTCCAAATTTCCAAATCAAAATCAAAGAAAAAGCAAGACGAGGATGTTAAAGCGTAAACTCTTACTATGGTGCGGTCAGTAGTCATTCAGAGCATGCCTATGGATCGTGCGCGATCTCATACATGTGTAAATGACTTAACCGTGCTAGTGAGAGGTTTACGACTTGTTCATCGTTATTTCAATCATTCAATCAATTGATAACCATATGGTGTCCCGGTTTAGGGTCACCTCTGGCTGATGTAGACGGTGGTTGCTCTGACTTCACCGCTGGAGCTCGCCTCCTCACATACTGACTTAGCCTACCGTTCCTGATATGCCCTTCCACCTCATCCTTCAGATGTCTACAATCATTAGTGTTATGACCGTTCAGTTCATGGAACAAGCAATATTTAACTGATTTCCTCTCGTCAATAGTTGGATCCCTTCGCATTGGTCTACGATATGGAACCTGCTCTCTGGTGTCCTGATAGATTCGCTCCAAACTCTCATTCAGCTCTGAGTATGTGGTGAATCTTGGTTCCTTTCATGGTCGCATTGATCTGTTATCGTTATTCTCAGCCTTTCGTTTTCCCTTGCTAGTTTCTGTACCTTTCTCAGGGGGGATTTCCATCTTTGACCGCGTAAACATCAATTTTTTCTCCTTCTTCTCTTTCTGCACTTGCATCTTCCAATCGCAAAAACTTTTATGCCTCGTAATAGAATTATCCTAGATTCTTAGGCGGATCTTTAGTTAATGAATTTTTAAACTCCATGCCATCAGCTATTACGGACACAGCTGCCATCATAACCACGGATGGATCTGGTCGATCCACCAATGCCGCTGCCGCATTGAATCGCGTTAGAAAACTCCTCAAAGACTCCCCAGCTTTCTGCTTTAAAGTTGCCAAACTCATCACATTCTTGGATCTTTCAATATGAACCCTGAATTGCCTCATGAATTTCTCAGTTAAATCTGCCCAAGTTCCTATGGAGCCACTCTCCAGCTGCCTAAATCATAATGCTGCGATATCAATCAGATATAATGGAAAGCACCGGGCCATAACTTCCTGTGATGCCCCCAGCACTTCCATGTGCCTCATATACTTTGTCAGATGGACCGCGGGGTCTGTCCTCCCATCGTACGTCTCCACCGATGGTAACTTGAACTCTGTTGGGTTTCTAGCCGTCCTAATCGCAGGAGAAAAGGGACACCTTTTCACGTCTTTAAGATCTCTGTTTACTAATCCGCCTCTCATAGCCCGTCTGACCATCTCTGCCAATCTGTCATTGTCTCCAAGATGTAATCCTCGTTCATCGCTGTCGACCTGCCCCCGAGTCCCTGAGAGCTTTCTGGAATCTGCCCCCCGGTTGAGCATTCATCCCTCTACTACCTCTAGGTTTCTCAGATGCCCATATCTCTCTCTCCGAGATTGGATCAACATGCTCCAAGTGTGTGCCCCCTAATGCAGGTGCTACGCCGGATGGTCCTGCTCCATTCTTAACTCCATCTGCTCCTCGATTCTGTGCTCCAAGTTGCCCAATCTGTTGAAACAAACTCTGGATCAACTCTTCTTGCCTCTTCATCATCGTCTCCATCTCATCCCTGGTGATGAAGATCGATGCCTGATTCGCTCCTTAGGAAGCCTCTTGACTTCCTTCGTGTTGACTTCTTTCTGGTCTCTGCCTTTTACTTGTTTTTCTTGTCATAGCTCCTTAGATCTGAATCCTCAAATCTTCAAATTCAACTTTCAAATGGTAGAATCCTTGAGTTCAATTCTCAGTGAAAGCACCAAAGTGTTTGCACCAAAAATGGTCACAAACCCCAGTATCGCGAAAGCACCAGTATATGAATATAAATCAGCAATATTCAAACACAAATCTTAGATCTAAGATATATCAAGCATAGCAATTCAGAAATAATGATCAGAAACACATGATTTATAGTGGTTCGGCGATCTTGCCTACGTCCACTCTGAAGCTTATGATTTTATTAATTCACTTGATGATTTCAATCCGTTACAGCAGATTACAGTAGGTTATCGCTCTGATGTTTGAATACAATGGTGATAAAAAGATGTAGAATTGAATCCGACAGAGTCTGGACGTCCGATAGCCAAAGATCCCTTTTCTGTAGGCTTCAGGGGGCTATTTATAGGCGTAGGAGGCTGAGATCGCGCTCAAACTTCGAAAGACTTCTTCTGGCACGTGAGTGGGCCCATGCGACCGACCCCATCAAGTTTCAACTCGAACTGTGATCGATACGAAATGATTTCGTATCCATCGAAAATTGATCCAATCGAGCTAAAACTTGGCAAGAACATTCTTTACCTTGTATGGAAGATGCTGTGAAAATTTCGTAGCATTTGGATCGGCGGTTTAGGTGATTGATCGATGTAAGATTGTGAGTTTCGTATGCTGCCGAGTTCAATCCATGGTTTCGTATCCATCCGTTCGACTCATCAAGGCACGTGACAACGCGGCGACGTGGCGCGCATATCTCGCATCGATCCACCTTTTGCTCCGAGTTGACCGCGTCGTATCCATAAGTTTCGCCTCGTTTGTATCAAGTGCCGTTACACAGTTTGAATCGATCAACTACATGCGCCTCGTATTGATTTGCATTGGCCTAGTTCCAATCGAGATGGGTGGCTCAGTTCGTATCGATGGTTACTTCGTATCAATATTTTTGATGGATACGAACTAAAGCTCCCTGATGGATTCGAATAAACGCCTCCTTCATGGATGCGAACTAGGCATTGGTTGATCGATACGAAGTGTGTTACTAGTTGATGGATGCAGAGTTGATCGATACGAAACAGTTGCTTGAGTGCGAAATTGATCGATACGAACTAGGGCCTATCGATGGATGCGAAGTGGGATGGTCTGATCGATGCGAAGACGATCGATGCGAAGACGATCGATGCGAAATGGATGGATACGAAAATGTAGCTGCCCTGACCGATGCGAGGTCGATGGATTCGAACCGAGGCAAGATGGTGGATACGAGCTGCATCGATGCGAACCAGTGTGCATTGATGGATACGAAAATATAGTTTTTGCCTTCAATTTGCATCGATCATAACTTGAGCATACAAACTCGGATTGACCTGAAATTCGGAGTGCCGGCTTCCAAGACTTTGCTTGCCGTGTCCTATCAATTGTAGCCTGATCCAGACTCGGAAAAAGTTCGTCGATACCCATAGCGAAGCAATGTATAACCAATCTTTGAGATTAGCTGTCTTTGGTTTTCGATCAGTCTTTTGGTATCACGGCCTTGCCAAAAGGCGGGATAACAATTACCATTTCATAAAACAAACACATTACAAATAACTATATTAGTTATAAAAATTTCCTTTATATGTAACATATTATATTAGGAAAATTATTTCATTTCAAAACTTATATAAAACTTTTTTCTAACACTAACACATACGCGCTCTCCTATATATATACATTCAGACAAGCTCATTCTAGGATATTACTACCCTATCTCTAATGAGTTAACCCTGATAGGCTAAGGTATGTCTAAACTAAAGCTCTGATACAAACTGTAACAACCTGGCTTTTTGGACGGTTCAAGTCGACAATAAACCACACATGACATGCTCAAACCATTCAAAAGAAGGATTATCAATGGGGTAAATAAGGAAAAAAGAAGAAAAACAAAACATAGAACCTTGTAGCGGAACGACAAAATATAATAATCAAATAAACAGTTCATGAAGCTGTTTTACAAACAACATTTGATTATACTTTTACAATTCAAATTAGAGTTATGCATATGTCAGAAATAAAAAAATAATGCAGTGGAACACTGAATGCGATGGAATAATAAATAGCAATAACATACTGAATCTTCATCTTCGTCCTCTAGAAAATAGTCGTCAATACACTGAAAAGCTCAAATTGACTCGAGCGTAATGCGAAGACAAAACACTCGAGTCGGAACTATTAGATCTAATCCATGTCAGATCAAATATGTAAAATAGAAATATTAGTGCAATGGTTTCATAGATGTTACGGGATTTTCGTCTCCTGTCAGGTGTACAACGTGAATATAATTATATAAAGGGTTTCAAAAAAAATCCAAAATATCAATCTTAATCATCTAATTAAAACAAATCCGAAGTTTGAATTAACTTAAACCTTCAAATAATTCAATCCCAAATAAAAATCCGAATTCAATGAATAATATGGGTATATATATATATATATATATATATATATCATTTCAACTAGTATCAAAAATCAATATTTCCAAATCAATGAAAACCACTCGGGTTTATCATTTCAACCCATAACAATTTTCCCCTAATCTATAAGATCGTTCGGGTGTCTATCATTTCAACCCATGGGGATAACAGAGATATAGACATAAATAACATCCAATCATCCAAAACGTCAACCAATAACATCCATCCAATCACCTAAATATCAACAATTGAACATGCAGCATAATCATCATTAAAATCAACCAATAACTACCAACAATTTACTGGTTATCGTTAACAAGTATTTAACTAGCTTTCAATTTTAAGTTAAATGGAAATTAAATTCAATAAAAGTTAGTTTTAACTGGAATGACAATTTAAAATATATTAAATAGCAACCAATCAATTTCTAATCACATCATAAATTCAATTTAACTAATATAAGAAAATCTAGTAGTTGTGAGTGTTTGCTCACATTTCGTGGCTACGAAGGTGATGACAAAAAATGTAGCAATATGGAGATTCCTAGAAAAGATCCAAATGCAAAGAAAATCAAACAAAGCTTAGACACAAACACAAATCAATAAAAAAAGTCTCAACTACTTCTAACTTCCAAACTACGGACAAACCCGAAATTAGGTCATATTTAAGAAAATATTCGAAGCAGAATATTACTGAATCTATAAAAGCAACTAACTAGAAAGTCGTTGAAAATTATTTTCTCTCCACTTTCAAGAAAAGAATCACTCAAAAAGCTTCCTCTTGAGGAAGTTATGGTCAACACAAACAAAGGTGTTTTCTAAGTTGAAAATCTGAGTTCAAAAATACTTCGAAAAGATTTGAGTTTTTGGTATAGAAAATCAAGCAATTTGAAGAACTAATCTAAAAGAAAGTTGAAACCACTAGAAACATAAATGGTTTAAAAAAACAAGTCTCAAATTTTGGTTCATTCCTAAAGGAGATATGATTGATACATTATGGGGTATTTTGGCCAAAACTGGACTTGAGAAAGGACTTGAAAAATGAAGTTTTTGATATGTAAATATTCAGAATGGAAAGAAGAGTTCAATAACAAAGTTGTTGCCATTAAAACTATACATGGTTTCAAAAAATATTATTTGATTTGGAGTAGCTTAGTGGAATATAGAAGCCATAGAAATAAGGGAAAGAAAGAGGGAAAATAGGGAAGGGTAAAAGGAGAAAGAAGAGGAGAGGAAAGGTGGAAGGAGATGGCCTTTGGGATGGTGGAGAGAGCGGCGGTTATAAGGGAGGAAGGAAGAGTTGAAGGAGAGGATTTTTTCTTTGTGAGGTTTTTTGGAGTTTTAGATCTAGAATCATCTATAGATTTTGAGGAAGAAGACGAGGTGTGAATAGAAAGTTTCTCAAGAGAAAAATAATGTATGTAGGTGTTATCAGAGAAGAAACATAAGGTTGTAGGAAAAGGAATGGTCACAGGACTGACTAGAGTCCCTTGGTTAATCAAGGCCTATTAGATCACAAAAACCCAATATGCCTTAGCCAAATAAACCACGACTAAATACTATCAATTCATATTAATTTTTCACAGTAATTCAAATTTTTAGAGCAATAGGAATTTGATTTTGACGAAATGAAAAGTGGAAGGAAGATCAGAATTCAGTCTGGTATCATATAAAAAGAATAAAATTTTAAAATTCAAATTTAAAATTTTCAACCAAAAGTCAAATTTTGACTAAGTTTGACCAAAAATTGAATTTTCACAAATTTTTTATTCTATTAAATTTGGTCAAATAAAACACTCAACATCACAAATTCTTTTTATGAATTTATTTAAATTTTATTTGAATTCAAAAAACTTCCATTTTAAAGTTGTTAAAAGTTACGGATCGGTATACTTTATCTTAAATAAAAGATGTAATATCAATTAATACAATATTAATTTGCTTCCCCTTACCATATTTAAAAGGTTAAATGCCATTAACTACGCATCCAATTCTCATCCAATTACATTCAACCTATGTTATCATCCTTGTTATTCAATCAACAATACCCTATGAATTATATTAACATAAGTTTACTTTTTATTTCATTCATTATTTACTATGATATTAACTGCAATAATTAATTACATAAATTTTCATCGATTTTGAAATTAATTTCAAAATATTAAATAATGAGATGATAAATGAACAATTGTTACCTTTGAGTAATTTAATCATATTTACAAGTTTATTATCTACAAAATGTTATGACAACATACACATCACTGATTATATTCAATTTCAATTAACAACATATAATTCCAACATTCAATTACCTTAATTCCACTAATTACCCATTTAATATTCAAGCGGACAAATCAATGAGAAGATAATTACAACCATCGTTTATAATAATCATTCATATCCATTATCTTATCCTTTACAACCGAGGTGTGACGATCCAGAATTTTGAATATTTGAAATCGAAAATATTTAATTGATTTTAAATATTTGAAAAAGTTAGTTTAAGTTGAATTTCAAAATTAACTATGGATTTGGAAATTTAATTTTTGAATTTGATTTATTAATAATGGGTATAAATTTGAATCTTCAATTTTAAGCTTGTTAAAAATAATTTGATGGCATAGATAATTTATATTGATAATACTGAAGATAATGGAAGCTTCAGAATTGGATTTGAAAATGTTTTGTTCAGTTTTAAAATATATCGTTTAGATCGTCCTTTAAAAATAGCTTTCCGAGGCACAGTCTCGAAATTCGATGAAACAAGTTCCATTGGATCCGTAATAGTTAGTTATTATCAGATTTCAATTTTCGTAGCAATCAGAGTTGTCGTTTGACCCTGGCAGCTCAAAACGCATAGAAACTATTTTAATCGATTTAATTTAAAATTGATCGTTTACTTCCGTAACTTGCGCATATGATTGAATTAGGAATCGAAACCTTTTTCATTGCGTTTGGAATATGGGTATAATGTTATAAACGCCTGGCGGCATACCTCGATAGGATGTCAAAATTTTAAGCTACGTAAATCGGGACAATTTGGATTTGAATTTGAATTAATTTATATTTATATCCTGGTCAAACATCAGTCGAAATTCCTTCACATCAGTTGTCTTTTTATTCACTTTAGGCTACAGTAGCAAAGAATCTTCATCACGCTAATGTTTGTTCTGCCCTCCTTCCAAATGCACGACACTTCTTACAATGGAATCCAAACTCCTTTCTTCTTTCAGATAGAATATAATGGTCGAAGCCTTCACTTTCATTTCTCGTTCAAAAAAAAAATCTATTGTTCTAAATCAAAATTAATGGCCGTGAGAATAACCCAGGATGACCAAACGAAAAAAAAAGGCCGCGACTTGATGAAGTGCTCGCGCTAGGGTTTCGCTTCACGTCAGGGCATCGCTTACAACAGGAGTAATTGCGAGATTTTTGGTCACGAGCTCGAAGCGAATGGTCACGACGTCGACCATTGATGAGTGCACGTGGCCCGTGAGTGGAGATAAAAGCAGTTTTCTAGAAGGTGGATCTCACGAAGTCGCGATGGTTGAAAGGCGTAGGTTCGTCGAGTGTTAGGTTTCAGGGTTAATCGAGGCAGGTTCGATGGTGGCGCGCACTCGCGTGCGAAATCTGGTAGAGCAAGGGTTTTGCGAGGAAGCTCTGATGAAGGGCCGACGTTGTCGTGAATCGTTCGTTGGTCGCAAATTTCGACGGTAAGGTTCTTTAATTTATTTGTTTATTTATCTATTTATATATTGAAAAATATATATATGGTTAGACACATATATGCAGAAAATAGGAAGTATATATATAGAAGGTATTTTATTATTTTGTTGAATGTATATATGTACCTTTTACAGAAAAGGTAGGAAAAAAATATATAACAGCAAATTGATTACTGAAATTTTTGTATAAGGATAAGTTTGAAAAATTTAGGAATTTTGAAAGTTCATTAAAAATTCGGATTTTTAATGATTTGAAAGTAATATATACCTATTTTAATTACTAGCTAATTTTATAATATACAAGGTTTGGAGAATATAGAAATTTTAAATGAAACCTATATTGTTTATTTTTAAATAATATGTAGAGATAAATTTTCTTAATAAAACTTATTTAATGGTTTTAGGTTCTAATTTTTTATAAAAGGATTGGTTTAAAATTAAAAGTATTAGTTTAAAATCAAATTTTTAGATAATTAAATTTATTAAAGGAAATCAGTTTATAACAAATTATTAGTTAATTAAATTTTAAAATAGAAATTTAATTTGTTCGATTGATACAAATGTTAATAACATCATATAATTATTTGATACAAGGTCTAAAATCGAGAAATATGTCGAATTGGAAATGGATTGCAAAATAAAGGGGCAAAGGTGAGATCTTCTCACTCAATCAGATTTTTCTGACTAAATTTTAAATAGTTAAATTTAAAAATTATTGATTGTGTGCTTGGATGATTAATTTATTATTAGATATATTAGAATAGACCCTATTGCGTCGCATAATAGCGGATAATATTATATAAATCCCATAAACCGTGATATTCCACTTGGAAGTGGAATTGGTATTATATATGTATTTGGAGTTATTGATTTCCCGCATTATATAGCGGATGAGACCCTATGCGCCGCATAATAGCGGGTGATATTTTATAAATCCCATATACCGCGATATTCCACCTCGGAGTGGAATTGGTATTTAATTGTTGTGCTAACATCTGTGGATGCAGGGAAACAGGTTGGAGGGATCCAACTGGATTCCTCAACCATTTGATTTTGTGTCATATGTGTGTGTTTATTTATTTATAATCTGTGTGTGATTATACTGTGATTGAAATCGTTGAAGGCTAAAATTTAGCCGAATATATTCTTGGTATTGAAAGATACCAGAAATAAATAAAATTGGATTTTTAAATTTAAGTAGAAAATCTATAGTGAAATCCTATTGAATAAAATTCCAAAATATTGTGAAAATGTTTAATAAATTGATTCCAGTTAATAATATTCAAAAGGTGAAGAATTTATTTTAAAAATACGGTTTTCAAATAATTTGGAAGAGATAAAGGTATTTATTTTAAACATAAATTCGGAAATTGATTTGGTGTTAAAAGAATAAATCTTTGGAAAATCAATATTAAAATTGATTTGGTATTTAAGATAAAATGTGAAATCAAGTTGAAACTTAATTTGGTGTTTGGAAACGATTTTTGAAATCAATTTAGAAATCGTATATCAGTAGATATTAGGAAAAATTAAATTCATAATGGGAATTTTATAAAGGAAAGGGAATTTTGTTTTAAAAATAAATGTTGGTTTATTTTTAAAGGTGTAAAAAGGAATTTACATATTTAGGACGTAAATTTAAAATAAATCCAGAAAGATTTATAAATTGATTTGAATGAACCATTTTAGAATGGAATGTGTATTTTCCCTGAAAGCCGAGAATGTTTTCAATACAGTTTATAAATATAGATTGAAGTTGTAAAGATGGTTTAAGGGAAAGAATGTTTTGGAAAAAAAATATTACTTATGTTATTTTGAAAATCTTCAAAGTGAAATATGTTTTAAACTATTATAGAGGTGATGATTTAAAGTTTTAAATTGATATTTATTTTAGAAATTGGATATTTAAATGGTTATATCCTATCTATTAATTTTATTTTAAAATTAGTTTTAGACCTGAATTTCTACATGAGATATTAGTATAATATTTTCATAACTAATATTTAAGTAAGTGTTTCAAAATAGTTTTATTTTAAATATTCTAAGCATATTTTGATAAGCATTTTAGATTATTTTGAACTATTTTAACTCGACAGATATTCAGTGGAAATGAATAAATGTTTGGAAATATTTTCCGCATAAGGAAAAGGAATTGAAATTTGTTTTCAAAGGATTAGAATGTGGAAATTGATTTGAAATTTGTTTTCAAATGATTGGAGTGTAAAAAATTATATATCGCGAGATATATCGAAAATAATAATTGAGGGAAAAATTATTTAAATCTTAGCGATTGTTGTGAATGTTAATTGATAGTTGAATAACTGACTATCAATACTAGCCTTTTAATGGATTTGGATTTTGATGCGATAAGGGGTCGGATTCCAAGTGGATATTCGAAACCCACATCGAACCTTTGTGATTGTGATGGATCTTTTATTTAAAATATCAACGTGGAAATTGTTGTAATTTGTTGAAATCTGAATGTAACACTTATTTTTTAAAATAAACGCTCATTATTCGGATTAGACGGGAGAGGACCTTGTGTCATAAAACCCATTCCGAATAATGATACGACGAAATGTGGTTGTATTTGAAGATGGTGTTGAAGACCGGGGATTCTCGAAAATGAAAGGATTACCTGTCGAATGTCTCTACACCGGGTTGCTCCGATATAGAGATTTTATCACCTTTGTGATGGGAATTCCAGACATGATTGTGAATATCCAGATTTGCAAGGGCTTCTTTGAAGTACCTTTGGCTCCGTTCGATCCCGGAACGGACTTGTATGGATGTGTGTATGACGTTACACTTTGAGATGTAAATCTGGTTTCTATCAAATGCATTTCTGTTGGTGGCGGAGAATTTATTCTCTTAGCTTAACACCCTTCTCTGAGACGTACGAGCTCAGAGGTTATGTAGTTGATGGTTACTAGTGATACATTCCCAATTTGGTAACGTGACATATGAAGTGCTGCTGATCATTTATTGATCAAAGCATGACTTTGTGAAAAGTTTAGCTTTGTGGATGAGACTTCGTCGGACCTCACACCCCGAAAATGGTCAAAACAGGAATAATGCGGTAAGGTTACGAGGGTCGCGCCCTTTAGGGTATGTCATTTCCTTCTGGAAAAGAGTGGTATCATGGTATGGAGCCCAGATACTTAATCTATATTGTTCCCGCAAATATTATATATACTTTGTGGTTGTTGCTTTGTGGTTGAGGATCCTCGGATAAAGGTCCCAAAGGACCGGGGGATGGCATACTCGAGTAGTAGTTACCTAGTTACAGAGGTAACCCGGCCTTGTGTTGGCAGAGATCCGGGTAGGTTCTCGAGACGTCCCTCCAGAGGCGTACCCATGTGGCAGTAGGAATTTCCTTAGCCTGACCATTTGTTGGAAATCCAAACTCCAATACGCGCCTTGTATGGTTTTAGTTGTATAACCTGCCATTTACTTATGGTGGTCACCACTGTTTAGATGGTCGCTATAGTAGGCATAGTTCGGAATGTCTATACTGGCTAAGATTAATATTATATTTTCGAAATGTTTTCTGCACTATGCACTAATAATAATAATATTAAAAGATTTTGCATATCAAGCATGTTTGACTATCATGAGGAGAAATCTCCTCTAATTCCGCGTTTGCATTGTGTGTGTGGCGGGAGGCCTTATGGTAGTTTCATTTTCCAAAAGCATAGCGGATTTCTTTTATTTTATTTTCTTTGTGAAAATAACTATTTTTAATATCTCACACCAGTCCCACGACTGACCTGGAGTTTATTGATCCCTTTCTAAACTCTGGGTGCCCACAATTTTCCACAAGGGCAGCCTAGAGTCAGGTTAGCAGTTATTCGGGAGCAAAGTCAAAAAAGAGGTGCTGTGGAGATCAGGAGCAAGTTGGATGGCGAGGCGTATAACTAGTATGTGTTATATTCTTTTCCGTTGTTTATTATTGTAACACTCTGATAATGTAATGTGATGTAATGTAATAATTGATATAGTTCTTTGTTTTAAAGACATTCATTTATCTATTATATTTGTTCCGTTGCGATGTGTGAGATTCTATTATTGTTTTCTTTTCTTCTTCTTCTACCTCTTTCTTCTTTAACCCTAGAGATTCGTTAGTTTGTTCCTCTTTGGGCTGAATTGTGGTGGATTTTGCTAGCTCAAAAGGGGTGCGGATTTGTGGGCCTTTACAAGTGGTATCAGAGCAATTGGTTAAGCGACAACCTTAGCTCTGGTGGGTGTTACTCATTAGAGATAGAATCAGCAATACTCTAGAATGAGTTTGAGTGTAATAATAGATATGAGCGTGTATTTGTTAGTGAATATAAAATGGTTTTATATTGTGATGATTGGTTTGTTGAGTGGTATATGGATTCTGGTCGGTATAGTCTATACAACTTTATCGATAGGGATCTCTAAACACTCATGCAGAACAAATCGACACGATATTGTTTTAAAATAGGGTGAATGAAATAATTTTACCTAAAACTATTTTTGTATATAAAAGAAATAACCTTTGTAAATAATTATAGTATATGGTTGCTTAATTTTTAGGAAGTGATAATATTATATCATTTGAATAGGAAATTGAAATCGTAACTCCAAAGTTAAGAAATATATTCACATACAAATGGAATTTGAGAATATAAATTGTAAATGTGATTTATAATTTGAAATGAAATTCCAGAGAAGTATTTGGAAAAGTTTTGAAAAGAATTTGAAAATTTTGGAGATTTGGGAAGTTTAAATCCCTTTTCATTTTGAAAACGGTTTTCAAAGGTTTGGAATTTTTTTTTGAAGGGATGAAAGCTCTAAACTCTTTTCGGTCACTGGAAAATAATTCCGATGATGATCGCGACGGTGTTCATTTTCGAGTTTCTAAGAGAGGAATTGCTGCCAAATTGTTTTAAATGGAAGTTGTTTGAAAAATTTAGATTTGGTTTTAGAAATTCAAAGGATAATTTGAATTATTTTCAATAATGTTTTTGGAATAGGTGGAAAGACTCTGGAATTTTATTAAAAATAGTTATGGAATAATAAGTTTGAAAACTTAGAAAATTCAGATTTAAACTGAAATTAACTTGAGTAATTTGAATAAAGGTAAATTAGTCTAATGGGCTAAATGATTGGAATAAAATCTATTAAGGTGGAAAATAAATTTGTGAATGAATGAATAAATTTGCAATTGCAAGTGAATGAAAGTGAAGTTGAATGTTGAAATTCATTTCAAATTTATAAGTAAATAGAACTGGAATTGGAATTGAATTTGATTTGTGATAAACAAAACGAAACATTCAAATAAAATCAGTAAGTGAAACCAATTGAAGGAATGACCAAATAAATATGGTTTGAAATGAATTGAATTCAATATTTATAAATGAAAGATAAATTAAATTCATATGTAATTTGAAATCTAGTTTAAATACAAGTGGTTATAAACTAAAATGGTGAATTGAAATTGAATTGTGTTTGGAGATGAACAAAAGAATAAAACTGGAGTTGAAAACTGAATATCGAAAACCAATTTGAATTGTGTGAAATAAAACGAAGTTATAAAATTAGTTCGAAGTGAACTAAAGATAATAAAGGTGAAATAAAAAAAATGGTTTGAGGTAAAATGAATTGGAACTTGTAATGAATTGGTAAATGAAACTAATTCAAAATAGTGAGATGAATCAGTTGTGAATGAAAGATAATTGATAAAATTCAATATTCAGGAGATAAACTGAATCTAAATAAATTGAAATTGTAAATTGAATTCAAATGAAATTTAAAATGCAAGATTGAATGAAAATGAATATATATAACTTCAATAGTAAACTAAAAATGGTATAAGAAGTATTCAAACTTTTGTAAAGAAATGTGCAAAAAATGATTTTTGAATGTTGAAATTGGACATTATGGATATCAGGATATACAGGTGTGTTAAAGACAAAGGATAAATTGGATTTTGACACTGAAGATAAAATTGAATTGCTCGATGAAAAGGTACGTATTTAAATTTCAGTATGAAATTTGGTGATTTTCTTGTCTAGCCACTTGGCGTTTTGTTTTCTTTTTGAATCTGGGGGCCCGTGGTGCCATTTTGTAGTCGTACCGAGCTAGCCACGCACAGGAGACACTTGCGAAATTTTTCAAAAATTTATGGTGTTAGAATTTTTTTAATAAATTTTGGATAATTTGAAATTTGAATTTAAAATTTAAACTTGAATTATTGAGAAAACAATGTTGTTTGGAACTTATAATTGAAGTTGGAAAGTAAGTTGAATTAATGATGGATCTTAAATAAAAAGATTTTTTTTTGGTAAGATGATAAAACTATTTGGTTTGGAAAATATTAAACGGGTTGAGGATAATTCTTCGTAACTAGTAATTTCGGGACAAAATTCTTTTAAGTGGGGGAAGGATGTGACGACCCAGAATTTTGAATATTTGAAATCGAAATATTTAATTGATTTTAAATATTTGGAAGTTAGTTTAACTTGAATTTCAAAATTAACTATGGATTTGGCAATTTAATTTTTGAATTTGATCTATTAATGATGGGTAAAAATTTGAATCTTCAAGTTTAAGCTTGTTAAAAATAATTGGATGGCTTAGAAAATTTATATTGATAATACTGAAGATAATGGAAGCTTCGGAATTGGATTTGGAAATGTTTTGTTCAGTTTTAAAATATATCATTTAGATCGGCCTTTAAAAATAGCCTTCCGATGCACTATCTCGGAATTCGACAACACTAGTTCCATTGGATCCGTAATAGTTAGTTATTATTGGATTTCAATTTTCGTAGCAATCAGAGTTGTCGTTTGACCCTGGCATCTCAAAACGCATAGAAACTATTTTAATCGATTTAATTTAAAATTGGTCGTTTACTTCCGTAACTTGCGCATATGATAGAATTAGGACTCGAAACCTTTTCCACTGCGTTCGGAATAGGGGTATAACGTTATAAACGCCTGGCGGCACACCTTGATAGGATGTCAAAATTTTATGCTACGTAAATCGGGACAATTTGGATTTGAATTTGAATTAATTTATATTTATATCCTGGTCAAACATCAGTCGAAATTCCTTCATATCAGTTGTCTTTTTATTCACTTCAGGCTATAGTGGCAAAGCGTCTTCATCACGCTAATGTTTGTTCTGCCCTCCTTTCAAATGCATGACACTTCCTTACAATGGAATCCAAAAACCCCTTTCTTCTTTAAGATAGAATATAATGGTCGAAGCCTTCACTTTCATTTCTCGTTCAAAAAAAAAATCTATTGTTCTAAATCAAAATTAATGGCCGCAAGAATAACCCAGGCCGATCAAACGAAAATCAAAAGAAAAAAAGGCCGTGCCTTGATGAAGTGCTTGCGCTAGGGTTTCGCTTCGCATCAGGGCATCGCTCACAACAGGAGTAATTGCGAGATTTTTGGTCACGAGCTCGAAGTGAATGGTCGCGACGTCGACCATTAATGACTGCACGTGGCCCGGGATTGGAGATAAAAGCAGTTTTTTGGACGGTGGATCTCACGAAGTCGCGATGGTTAAAAGGCGTAGGTTCGTCGAGAGTTAGGTGTCAGGGTCAATCGAGGCAGGTTCGATGGTGGCGCGCACTCGCGTGCGAAATCTGGTAGAGTAAGGGTTTCGCGAGGAAGCTCTGATGAAGGGCCGATGTTATCATGAATCGTTCGTTAGTCAAAAATTTCGACAGTAAGGTTCTTTAATTAATTTGTTTATTTATCTATTTATTATTGAAAAAATATATATATGGTTAGACACATATATATGCAGAAAGCAGGGAGTGTGTGTGTGTGTGTGTATAAGGTATTTTATTATTTCATTGAATGTAAATATGTACCTTTTACAGAAAAGGTAGGAAAAAAAATATATAACAGCAAATTAATTACAGAAATTTTTGTATATAGATAAGTTTGGAAAATTTAGGAATTTTGAAAGTTCATTAAAAATTCGGATTTTTAATAATTTGAAAGTAATATGTACCTATTTTAATTACTAGCTAATTTTATAATATACAAGGTTTGGAGAATATAGAAATTTTAAATGAAACCTATATAGTTTATTTTTAAATAATATATAGAGATAAATTTGTTTAATAAAACTTATTTAATGGTTTTAGTTGCTAATATTTTTTTTAAAAGGATTGGTTTAAAATTAAAAGTATTAGTTTAAAATCAAATTTTTAGATAATTAGATTTATTAAAGGAAATTAGTTTATAACAAATTATTAGTTAATTAAATTTTAAAATGAAAATTTAATTTGTTCGATTAATTTGAATGTTAATAAAATCATATAATTGCTTGATACAAGGTCTAAAATCGAGAAACAAGTCAGATTGGGAATGGATTGCAAAATAAAGGGGCAAAGGTGACATCTTCTCACTCAATCGGATTTTTCTGATTAAATTTTAAATAGTTAAATTTGAAAATTGTTGATTGTGTGCTTGGATGATTAATTTATTATTAGTTATATTAGAATAGGCCCTATTGCGCCGCATAATAGTGGATGATATTATATAAATCTCATATGCCGCGATATTCCACCTGGAAGTGGAATTGGTATTATATATGTATTTGGAGTTATTGATTTCCCGCATTATATAGCGGATGAGACCCTATACGCTGCATAATAGCGGATTATATTTTATAAATCCCATATACCGCGATATTTCACCTCGAAGTGGAACTGGTATTTAATTGTTGTGCTAACAACTGTGGATGCAGGGAAACAGGTTGGAGGGATCCAACTGGATTCCTCAAACATTTGATTTTGTGTCATATGTGTGTGTGTTTATTTATTTTAAATCTGTGTGTGATTATACTATGATTGAAATCGTTGAAGGCTAAAATTTAGCCGAATATATTCTTGGTATTGAAAGATACTAGAAATAAATAAAATTGGATTTTTAAATTTAAGTAGAAAATCTTTGGTGAAATCCTATTGAATAAAATTCCAAAATATGGTGAAAATATTTAATAAATGGATTCCAATTAATAATATTCAAAAGGTGAAGAATTTATTTTAAAAATACGGTTTTCAAATAATTTGGAAGAGATAAAGGTATTTATTTCAAACATAAATTCGGAAATTGATTTGGTGTTAAAGGAATAAATCTTTGGGAAATCAATATTAAAATTGATTTGGTATTTAAGATAAAATTTGAAATCAAGTTGAAACTTGATTTGGTGTTTGGAAACGATTTTTGAAATCAATTTGGAAATCGTATATCAGTAGATATTTGGAAAATTTAAATTCACAATGGGAATTTTATAATGAAAGGGAATTTTGTTTTAAAAATAAATGTTGGTTTATTTTTAAAGGTGTAAAAAGGAATTTACATATCAGGAAATTATTGTCAAGGACAAAATTTCACAGCTTTTTAGCCTCAAGGACAGACCTTCAATATTTTATCCTGAAGGACAACTTTCTGTAGGTATCAGTTTTTAGTTATTGATAGCAGTTTTTAGGTATCCGTTTGTAGTTATAGGTAGCAGTTTTTAGGTATCAGTTTTAGCTCGGTAGCAGTTTTGTTGTCCTTATGAATAATTTTGAAAAATGTTTGTCCTTATGAATAATTTTTAGAAGAATGTTTGTCCTTGTGGTAAAAATATTGAGGTCGTGTCCTTGAGGCAAAAAATATACAAATCTTTGTCCTTTAAATTAATTCCCCCTTTACATATTTGGGACGTAAATTTAAAATAAATCTAGAAAGATTTATAAATTGATTTGAATGAACCACTTTAGAATGGAGTGTGCATTTTCCCTGAAAGCCGAGAATGTTTTCAACACAGTTTATAAATATAGATTGAAGTTGTAAAGATGGTTTAAGGGAAAGAATGTTTTGGAAAAAAAATATTACTTATGTTATTTTGAAAATCTTCAAAGTGAAATATGTTTTAAATCGTTATAGAAGTGATGATTTAAAGTTTTAAACTGATATTTATTTCAGAAATTGGATATTTAAATGGTTATATCCTATCTATTAATTTTATTTTAAAATTAGTTTTGGACCTGAAGTTCTACATGAGATATTAGTATTATATTTTCATAACTAATATTTAATTAAGTGTTTCAAAATAGTTTTATTTTAAATATCTCTAAGTATATTTTGATAAGCATTTTAAATTATTTTGAATTATTTTAACTCGGCAGATTTTCAGTGGAAATGAATAAATGTTTGGAAATATTTTCCGCATAAGGAAAATGAATTGAAATTTGTTTTCAAAGGATTAAAATGTGGAAATTGATTTGAAATTTGTTTTCAAATGGTTGGAGTGTAAAAAATTATATCTCGTGGATACATATCGAAAATAATAATTGAGGGAAAAATTATTTAAATCCCAGCGATTGTTGTGAATGTTGATTGACAGTTAAATAACCGACTATCAATACTTGCCTTTTAATGGCATTTGAATTTCGATGCGACCGGGGGTCGGATTCCAAGTGGATATTCGAATCCCACATCGAACGTTTGTGATTGTGATGGATCTTTTATTTAAAATATCAACGTGGAAATTGTTGTAATTTGTTGAAATCTGAATGTAACACTTATTTTTTAAAATAAGCGCTCGTTATTCGGATTAGCCGGGAGAGGACCTTGTGTCATAAAACCCATTCCGAATAATGATACGATGAAATGTGGTTGTATTTTAAGACGGTGTTGAAGACCGGGGATTCTCGAAAACGAAGGGATTACCTGTCGAATGTCTCTGCGCCGAGTGCCCCGGTATAGAGATTTTATCACCTTTGTGATGGGAATTCCGGACGTGATTATGAATATCCGGATTTGCAAAGGCTTCTTTGAAGTGCCTTCGGTTCCGTTCGATCCTACAACGGACTTGTATGGATGTGTGTCTGACGTTACACTTTGATATGTGAAGCTGGTTTCTATCAAATGCATTTCTATTGGTGGCGGAGAATTTATTCTCTTAGCTTAACACCCTTCTCTGAGACGTACGAGCTCAGAGGTTATGTAGTTGATGGTTACTAGTGATACATTCCCAATTTGGTAACGTGACATATGAAGTGCTGCTGATCATTTGTTGATCAAAGCATGACTTTGTGAAAAGTGTAGCTTTGTGTACGAGACTTCGTCAGACCTCACACCCTGGAAATGGTCAAAACAGAAATAATGTTGCAAGGTTATGAGGGTCGCGCCCTTTAGGGTATGTCATTTCCTTCTGGAAAAGGGTGGTATCATGGTATGGAGCCCAGATACTTAACCTATGTTGTTGCCGCAAACATTATATATATACTTTGTGGTTGTTGCTTTGTGGTTGAGGATCCTCGGATAAAGGTCCCAAAGGACCGGGGGATGGCATACTCGAGCAGTAGTTACCTAGTTACAGAGGTAACCCGGCTTTGTGTTGGCTGAGATCCGGGTAGGTTCTCGGGACGTCCCTCCTGAGGCGTACCCATGTGGCAGTAGGAAGTTCCTTAACCTGACCATTTATTGGAAATCCAAACTCCAATACGCACCTTGTACGGTTTTTGTTGTATAACCTGCCATTTACTTATGGTGGTCACCACTGTTTAGATGGTATCTATAATAGGCATAGTTCGAAATGTCTATGCTGGCTAAGATTAATATTGTACTTTCGAAATGTTTTCTACACTATGCACTAATAATAATAATAATATTAAAAGATTTTGTGTATCAAGCATGTTTGACTATCATAAGGAGAAATCTCCTCCAATTCTGCGTTTGCATTGTGTGTGTGGCGGGAGGCCTTATGGTAGTTTCATTTTCCAAAAGCATAGCGAATTTCTTTTCTTTTATTTTCTTTGTGAAAATAACTGTTTTTAAGATTTCACACTAGTCTCACGACTGACCTGGAGTTTATTGATCCCTTTCTAAACTCTTAGTGCTCATAATTTTCCACACGGGCAGCCTAGAGTCAGGTTAGCAGTTATTCGGGAGCAAATTCGAAAAAGAGAAGCTGTGGAGATCAGGAGCAAGATGGATGGCGACGCGTATCACTAGTATATGTTATATTCTTTTCCGCTGTTTGTTGTTGTAACACTCTGATAATGTAATGTGATGTAATATAATAACTGATATAGTTCTTTGTTTTAAAGACATTCATTTATCTATTATATTTGTTCCGCTGCGATATGTGAGATTCTGTTATTGTTTTCTTTTCTTCTTCTTCTTCTTCTACCTCTTTCTTCTTTAACCCTAAAGATTCATAAGTTTGTTCCTCTTTGGGCAGAATTGTGGTGGATTTTGCCAGCTCAAAAGGGGTATGGATTTGCGGGCCTTTACAAAGGGTTATAACAAAATGATTTTATGTTCTATATTAACATATTCCAATCAATTACATATAATTTTATCAGTAAATGCACCATTTAATTTATTTCATTATTTACAATTATAACCAAATAACCTTGCAATCTATTTCAATTTATTGAAATTACATCAAATAGTTATCAGTACCATTCGAACAACATTACTGATTTCATATTCAATATTAGCCAATTCTAACCGATTGCATATAATTTCAACATTCAATATATTTCCTTGTTTACAGTTTATAACCAATTATAACTTTTACAATTATTTCAATTAGTTAGAATTACATTAAAATAGTTAGTTAAATTGACATTACTAACATTACATTCTACTTATTACTCTCATTATAAAATCACAAATTTAGTTCTCTTTTAATATTAAATTCTAAAATCATATTTAATTAATGTCTTATTTATCGAAAAAATACGGGTCGTTACAAAAATTGTTTAGAAAAATGGTGGAGGATGTAGTGACTTCTCAAAGTGGTGTTAGAGAGGTGAACATGTTTGGATCTAGATCGAGCCAACAACGTAAAGTCACAAAGCCTGCATGGAGGCCCTTGCGATATTACAAACAATTTTGATTTATTGGTTATATGTATATTCAATTGGAGGTTAGAAGCGGTCCTGGCGTTTTTTCTTCTCGCTCTCCCTGTCTAGTGCTCTTCCCGTCATCATTCATGTCCTTCTCCCCTCAGCGTCCTCCATCCCCCTCTTCTACTCGCTCTGGCCGATGCTTTAATTCCATGTCAGATGTAGATCTCGCTCGCCCTGTCCTCTTTTCGTCCAGAGATTTCCCTCCCCTCTCAGCAAACCGCTCCATCTCCCAGCCTTGTTCGACTGACGTGAACGCGGATGAAAACTGTCTTGCTTCTATTAAACCAGGTGAATCAAACTCTCTCCCTTATCATGGATCCAATGTAAATGTTGATGTTATTCCCTGTTGCGAATTGGGTCTCCATGATATGGATACTTTGGTTATGGACTGTTTGGCAAGCCCTAAGGGACCGTCGGCTTTAGATGCTTGTGACATAAGTGGTGCAGTATGTGGCAGTCAAGCTGTTCGATTAAATGCCATTGTCGATGTTGGCACTGCGCTCACTGTTTCATCTCCTGGTGTCAATATGCACACGTTCGCTTCTCACAGTGTGAATCCCATCCCCATTCCTGTTGCTACATCTGGTGTTGTGGAGAGCTTTCCTAATGCCCCTTGCCCCCCTAGCTCTGCGGTTCCTAGATCTTGGTCTTCCCTCTTTACATCCATGCCCCGGAATGCGGGCGTATATGAACCGGTTGACTTCGAGATTGTTGAGGTAGACGGAGTAATGATCCCGCCCCCCTGTGTTATGCAAGCAGGAATGGATTTTTGGTCTGAATACGTTGTAGGATTCTTTTTGGACCCAAAGCATCGATTCCGTGATGTAGCTGCTGTTGTTCGTAGGGCCTGGAGATTGCAAGGAGGTCTTAGAGTTAAGTTGGTCGATTCATTGTACTATCTTTTGTTCTCCTCCCCTGAGGATCGTAGACGTGTTCTAGAGTCTGAACCCTCCTTTTTTGACGGCCAACCTTTTATACTTACCCCCTGGTCGCCGACGATAGCAAGTGTTCGTGAGCAAGTTTTTTCGGTCCCTGTTTGGGTTTATTTTTCCCAAATTCCTTCTGCTTTGCAGCCGTTGCTTGGCTTGAATTGGCTTGCGTGCAATATTGGAAAATTGAAATGCTTTGATACTAATACGGTTGCGCGTGACAAGCTTGTTTTCGCCAAAGCCTTGATTGAGATTACTCCCGACAAGCCTCTTCCCACCTCTATTCCTGTTCAGCTAGCTGTTGGTCATGTGGCCAATGTTCGTGTTCGTTATGGATGGGTCCCTGATATTTGTTCCTCTTGTCATTCCTTCGGTCAAACTGATGCTGTATGCGTGCGCTCTGAGGTTCCTGCTGCTGCTCCAAAAATTCCACTGCCCCGTCCTCCCCTTAGGAAATGGGTTCCCAAGGCCTCTCTTGTAGCTGCTGTCTCTAATTCTCCCCCTTCCTTAGTGCCTCCTTCCCCGGATCCTGGTACTGATCCTTCCGCTCCCCCTTTGGCTCCAGTCCTCTATCCGTCTCACGTTGTTTGGGCCAAATCTGAGTTCTCTTGGGTTGATTGTCGTACTGATATGAGATACAATCCAGTGGATAACACATATTTTCGATATATATCTGATGACTTATTGGATCTTCGATGTCTTTTCTATTGCATTTCTGGTGATTCCTTGGTTCTAGACGCGGATGGTGCATATGCTATGTCGAATTCTGAGATTCTTACTGACCCTACCTGGGAACGATCTTTTGTCTACTCTTCATGCAGTGACTGTTATGACCCTACCCTTGCTGTTCTTTTCCGCCCCTTTATTGGACGTCTGGATGGTGGTCCTATGATTTCTTCCAAGGATGATGAGGGTGTGACTGATTCTTCCTTAGCTGAGGAGAACTAGCGGTGATATATATTTATAGTAGATGTGACGTATCTGTCATGCTCCTGTTCTGTATTTGTTTTACATATTGTAGTTAAGGTGTCTTTGCCTTACTCCTGTACTTCAACTTTATTACTTCTGTAATAAAAGTGGTCGGTCCACTATAAAACCGTCGGCCATGCCAAAAAAAAAAAAATTGGAGGGTGTAACGACCCGTAAATTTTCAAAAATTTAATTTGTTGATTTAATAAGATTTTGTAATTTAATATTGAAGAGAATAAAAATTTGTGAATTGTTAGTGGAAATAATTGAAATAATGTAAAGGTTATAACTTGGTTATAAATTAAATTGAATGAAAGTAAATAAATGTAAGTGTGTATAAACTTTTGAACTAGTACATAATTAGTGGTAATATAATGAAATTTGTGTTATAGAGGTTAGTTGTAACATTTGTTTATGATAATAAACTTAAAGGTGTTATAAATGTGATTTAAGGTAAACTGCGACTAACATTATTATAGGTTACACATTATTTAATATATTAAAAATTAATTGGGAATCAATCGCAATCAATTCACTTAATTGTTGCGGTTATTGTAGATTAGATTTGTAAGCGAAGATATTAATTCAATAAGATGTAACCAAAGTAAATTCTATTGATAATATGATAACATGTTGAATAAAAAGAATGGAAAATCAAGATTTATTAATTTATTGGGATTTAAATTTAATAATTGGATTAATTGCGAATAATTGAAATTAAACATTCAAATATTACGTTAATGGAGATTTAGATGAAATTTGAGAATATTAATGCAATAAACCATGAACCAATGTTAATTTTATCTGTTTGGTTATAATGGATTAAATAACAAGATTTAAAATCAAATAAACAAACTTATTGGAATTTCAATGGATAATTAGTGAATTTATTTAAAATTAAAATTTTATACGGTAATGGGTAGATTAGTTAACTTAAAATTGATATCTGAACTTTTCTAAATTATTGTGAAAGTTTAAGAATTGAAAATGATAAAGATTGCTAATTATAGAATTAGAATTTAAAATTTGATTTAATTAATTTAATATTAATTGTCTGAAAAATAGCCATTTCGTCCACAAGACTTGGATTTCAACGAAATTAGTTTCATCGGATCCGTAACGGTGAATTATTGTAGGATTTCAAGTTTCGTAGCGATCGGGCTTGTCGTTTGATCGTACGGACTCGAAATGCCTTGAAATCATTTAATTGAAATCAATTTGAAATAAATGATTTTAGCATAACACCTTCATACGATGGAATTTGGACCTGAAACCTATTCCATTGATTTTAAAATATTTAAAAACATCTATATTGATATATGGGTTGACCCAATTTCGTTCCGGAGTCAGAACGGGCTTTTCAGGCCATTTATCGTTCAGCGTGTGAACCAATCTTGTCCATTCATCTCCATTTCTGACCTGCCTATATATATCCCCGGTTATAAATCCTATCCTATTTCCTATGTTAATTTTTCTATACGTATAATTCAGCTATCTCTCCTCCTCAATGGCAGACAAACCAAAATTTCCAATTGCAATTTCAAATCAAATTCAAAGCCCAAATTTCAAACTCCTCAAAAAAATTCAGAAAAATTATATATTGAATACCTCGACAATACAAATCTGCGTCAAGTGTTCGTTTTCAGAATTGATGCTCGATTTAACGGCAAATCGTGGTCAAAATTAAATTTAGGGGTTTTAATCGAAGCTTCAATCAACGAAATTGATAGAGGGGTTTTGTAGTGCTTGGCTGCAGGATGTCGGGGCTGGAGGTCATTTGGCGTAGCTTGGCCTGAGGCAGCTAGAAATCTTTAATTAGGGTTTCGAAAACCGTAATTTTACGGTGAAGGCGGCTTGCAGCTAGCGAACGGCGGAGCTAGGAGGTGGTGCGGCGAGATGAGGCGAGGGTTTTGGTGGCCCTGTCGTGGTCAGCAGCGTCGCAAAGGCCAAGCTATGGGAGGTCAACGGTGACGTTGACTGGGCTTTGGGTCTCATTGTTCGATAGTGGTCAGAGAGGAAGGTAAGTTCTGCGCGTGCGTGACGTGGAATAATGGGAGAGGTGTAAGTTTTTTTCTGTTTTAATTTAATTTTTGATTTCCAAATATTCTAACTAGCATAACTTTCGCATACTGTGTCCGATTTGCACGCGGTTTCTTTTGTCAGGATCGTATTGAAATTCCAGACATTTTGACATGGGTTGGACCAATTCTGAAACTATTCAAATTTTGGGTTTAAATTGGATTTAAATTCAATTTAAATTCAAAATGTGAGTGTTTTAACACACTCACAACTTCTAAAATTTCTTATGTTTGTTAAATTGATTTATGATGTGATTAGAAATTTATTTATGACTGTTTGGCATATTTTGAATCATTATCTCAGTTTATTTGAATTTATTTGAATTAAATTGTTATTTAATTTATTATTGAATATAAACTGTCAGTAATGTAACGACCCGTAATTTCGCTACTTCGAAAATGAGAGATTTCATTTGTTTTAAATTTAAAAATGTTTAAAACTTAAATAAACAAGTTATGTATAATAGATAATAAAAGAGAAATTATTTATTCTTATAATTGATAATTTAAAAAGTATAAATTTGGATTTTAGAACAAATCAACAAAAGTTAAGTTTTGTTAAAAATAAATAAATGCTTAAATAAATAGGTTTAAATGTTTATTTAAAAAGATAAATCTTATTGAAAATATCTAATAAAGATAATAAAAGTATATTAAAATACTTATAAGTATGTTAATAATCGTTTTACAAAAATAACCAAATTTTGTCGCATTTTGTCAGTTTTACATACACCGTAAAATTAGAGATTTTGATATTATTTAAATATGATTTTAAAATATAAAGAGACATGTTTTAATTTATTTAAAGAACTAAAAATTTTATTTTTAAATTTGGTTTACATAAATAAATAGTTTAACTAAAACGTTAAAACATGACCGTAAAACATTTTGTCGAAAAACGATGTTTTGTCGACTACAAGTTGTCGCAACGTCGTCGCACCTTTATTTTCTTATATAGAAACATATATTCAAATAATGTAGTATTAATTAATTCACTAATCAAGTTTACTTTTACTAAACAAGGTTAGAAACTTCTAGAAAACAACTAAGAAAAAGTAGGCACAAAAGGACAAAAATGTCATTTCAAAGCAAAATGCAAAAAGCAAAACATCAAATCAAAGAAATATAATTATTACTTACTTTACTTACTATCTAAGTGAAAATGACATAAAGTAATGATTTGAAATGTGATGTTAAGTGTTGAAAAAAAATAAGATTACTTTATAAGTACGGGTATTTTGGTCTTTTTACAAAATATTATTTTAATCCAAAACTTTTTCTATAAATAAACATCAACTTTCTCACTTTTTTTCCACTTCTTCTTCTTCATTTTCCAAGCTTTTCTCTACCTCTTTAATGGCTTCTTCTTCTCTTCCAAATGCTTACTAACTTTTTCAAAACCATATCAAATCAACTCCAAACACCACCAAACTTTTCCAAAGACCTTAGAATACCATTAGAACATGGTTTAGCATATAAAAAGTGAAGAAATAATGGAGGAAGACAAGGAATAGGGCATATACGAACCTATGGAGGAAGAGGAGCAAGTCGTGAAGCTCCGAAGCAAGAAAAAGAGAAGGAAGTGCCGTCGATTTCATTCTAATGAGCTAGTAGCAAATGCAAGGTGCCGCGGAAGCTCTGCCTGATTTTCGAGAGTTTGAAAGAGAAGGTTGATAGCGTAAAGCAAAAGAAATGGAGTAGAAGTTGATTAGTTGAAGTTTAAGTGAAGTGTTGTTGCATATGAATGTTGGTAGGAAGAATTGATTAAGTTAAAGATGAGTACTTTTATTTACTAATAAATCCATAAATTATTTCAAATATAATAATTTGAAAGTTTAAATATGTTGGATGGTTAAATGTTTGATAACTTGGTTGCAAAATTAATTGATTATTTGATTGATTATGTGGTTGATAACTTGTTTGATAAATGATAAGAGAAATGATTAGTAATTAACCATAGTTAATTAAATGAGAACTAAATTCATACAAATATGTGTATGGAAGTTATTTAGTCTCTTAATGATTTTAAATAAGTTAAAATAGTTTAAATATGGTTTAAAACAAATATGAAGTGTTTCGGACTAGTTCCGAAGCAATTCACAAAATTGGTCAAAATCGAGCTTGTCGCGTAGCGGTAGTTCGTAAATTTCGACCTGTAACTTCAAATTGACATAGAGAATGATTTATAAGTTGGATTTCTTCGAAATAAAAATTCTTTGGTCCACAATGATAATAGTTTTTCAATGAAGAAAGAAAATCAAGATTTCGTCAAGTAGATTTTGAAATATGTCCAAAAAAAATTTCTAAAGACATCGCGGTTTTGCGGTTCGGAATCCAAAACGGTATTTCTTTATAAATGAAAATTTTAAATGTTTAAAAATATGAAATAAATTTGACAAATCTATCAAAATTGTTTAAAAGAGATTTGGAATGGAAAATATGAATTTTCAAATATTAAAAAGTTGTTTAAATCAAATAAGCTTATATAGCACTTTCCGTAGTACTTTTATGTTGCGAATTCTATAATCTTTTGAATATGAGTTTACACTTGACAATTATTTCCCAAATCTTTTGTGAACGATTTTAAAGGAATAATTAAGAAATGTAAAGATGATTCAGAAGTTTTAAGAAGAGTTTGAATAAATTGTTAAGATGAATTGTTTATACCACTTAAACAAAAAGTGAAGAAGATTGAATATAATAACAAGCTAAGTATGTGGAAACGACTAGTACATTTGTCCTGCCTGTGAGATCTGAGAAGATAAACAAGGTGTTTAACTAAGGTTAGGGATGGAGCAACCAGTGCCCTGAACTTACCTGGCCTATATTTTCTCTTTTTAGGGGAGGGGTGGAATAGATCGAAAGGAAAGCCCGAATGCTCTAAAAGATTATATTTAAGTTTTTCCATGTTAAAAGACAAAAATATTCTTGATGTAGGATTACTTGCCATTAGTCCCTGGAGGTGAAACTTATCATTAGTCCCTGGAGGTGAAACTTGCCATTAGTCCCTGGAGGTGAAACTTATCATTAGTCCCTGGAGGTGAAACTTGCCATTAGTCCCTGGAGGTGAAACTTGTCATTAGTCTCTGGAGGTGAAACTTGCCATTAGTCCCTAGAGGTGCAATTTACCATATCTAAGATAATAGTAGTGCTCTATTATGTAAATCTTCGATTTGCAAGAATATGATTTGAAGTTAAGAAGAAAATCTTTGATATAGATTTGATGAATGATTTGGGAAAATTTTCTCTAAGTTTAAAAGTTATAACTTGAATATAAGATATCTTTGATTAAGATTTAAAAGAATGATTTGGAAAAGTTTTCCTAAGTAAAAGAGAAAATGATTAGGATTTAAGAAAGGTTTAAATAAATCATATGATTTGATAAATGAGGCTTAATGATTCCGCATACATTTGAAAAGAAAATGGAATAACTTGAAAAGATTATATCTTAGAAAGATATTTGATTTAAAAGATGAAGTAATTGGTTGATGATTGATATCCACGTATGAACTTAACATATTTTAAAAGCGATGATTGGTTTCGATGGAACCGGAGTCGGATTTGGATGATTCCTATCCGAAAACCACTTCGAACCAATGTCTATGTTCGAAAGTGAAGACATGTTGAAGATGATGATTATTGAAGACCTGTGGATCTTTATAGCATGAAGACTGCTTATTGAACATGCTTTGGTTGGCCACTATTGGTCTCCTCGTAATGGAGATTTTTTCGGATTGCAAGGGCTTCTCGCCTAGTAATGGCCGAGGAAAGTACCTTTGGTTCCGTTCAGTCCCAAAACGAACTTGTATGGATGTTTGTTTGACATTGTACTCTAAATCACATTTGAGTGGTTTCTATTAATGTATATCAGTTGGTGGCGGAGAATGCAACTTCTTTTAGCTTAACACCCTTTCCCGAGACATACGATCTCGGGAAGTTATACTTTTCTTGAAATCAGTTATGTGACGTGGAATGGCAGTGTTGCATTCAAAGTGGAACCTGATATGATCAAAGCATGATTTTGTATGAAAAGCGAGGCTTTGAAGAAGTTGATCGTAGGTTTGCGAGCCTCACAGCCGGGTTATGATGGGATTCTATGTGGTCAGATGTATGCTCGCATTTTAGATAGTAGTGATTTGGTTTATCAGATGTTCTGAACCCTAGGTACCAGATATGTCTGGGCCTCAAGGCATTTATTGCCCCATGTGGATAAAGTGGTTAGCTTGAGAAAAGCAGGAAACTACCGGTTTATCAATTGTAGTGTAGCAATTATAGTTCCAAGTGACTAGTTTGAGAAAAGCGATTATGGCACCATGAGAACTATGTTTGTTATGCATGGATCAGAGAAAAGGTCACTAGTTTCCTATCATGTTGGAAATCGAAACGCAATACGAGATTTACGGTTTTGATTGTATTCCCAAAATAGCTGTGATGACTTGCAAACATTTCAGCTACCCCTTTTGGTATTATATATTCCGTTCAGTATATTCCGTTGACCTAGTCCGGATATATTCTGTTAGACTTAGTCCAGATATTGATACCTTATTTGAATAAGTTGATTTGAAAAGTGTTTTCAATAGAATGTCATTAAAAATAATATAAAGTGTATTTTGGTATAAAGTGTTTTGGTCACCATAAGGTAAAAATCCATCCGTGTTTATATGTGGGCGTGGTCTTATGAGATACCCTTCTTTTTAAAGGTTTTGATAACATAGTCATTTTAAAGTTCGAGTATCTCACGCTGGTTTATCAAGCCTGATCCGAGTATTTTCAATACTCGAGTCATATCCGAGTAGTTTCAGGTTGAGTTGAAGACGGTTGGAGTTTCCAGAGGAGAGCTGGAGATCTTCATCATCATATGGACATATTCTATTATCCGTTGTACTTAGTGTATTTTGTTTGATGTTTATCAGCAATTGTAAGGACAGGTGTTTATAACCGTCCAAGCTGAATTTAGGTTAGACTCTGATATTGTTTTTAAAATTTTCTACTATAAAGATTATTATTGAAATAATATATGTTATTCCATTCGTATGAGATTCTGTTATGTCTTTATTTTCTTTCTACCCATAATGATCCACTTATTCGTGCAAGTTGAGTTGGACATGTGCGGTTTATTATCGATTCAAACAGTATGGAAAAACGGGCCATTGCATTTGGTATTATAGCTGAAGGTTAAGCGAGAACCTTGGCTTTGGTTGGGTAAAGACTCATCAGAGATAGGGTTTGTAATACCTAGGATGAGTAACTCATTAGAGGTAGGGTTAGTAACATCATAGAATGAGTTTTAGTGTATTATATATGAGTGCGTATTTGTTAGTGACTAATAAATGTTTTGTGTTGATTTATCTGTTAAGTGAATTATGGATTCTGATCGATGCGCCTGATCACCGTTATCGATGAGGGTTCCTAAACATTTGAACAAGGCGAACCGACACACTGATTTTGAAAAAAAATGGTAAATGAAATAACTTTACCTAGGATTGTATTTTGAATATAAAGTATATATTTTGAAAAGTTATACAATTAGAAATCAGGATTAGTGAAATTTAAATATGAACATCTTGTGATTAGGATTTCACAATTTGACTATAAGATGTTTCATAAAGATAATCGCTAAGTAAGAAATCTGATAAGGAAATTAAAGTCTTTAATACTTATTCCAAAATAATAAATTAAGAAATGATAATGTTAAGTTACTATCATAAATTGATCAATTGTTTGATTTAAAAGTTTAAGTACAATTACCTTGTGCATAAAGTTTCACGATTTGACTATAAGTTATTTAATAATAAGATTTGTTTAAGGAATGAACATATAAGATGAAAATGTATTTAAATAATAGGAAATAATTTTGTAAAAATAATATTAAAGGAATGAGAATTTAAATTCGAGAAAAAGAATTGTAGTAATTTAAATGAAGTTAATTAATATAAGATAAAATGAATTTATAAGATAGGTTTTACAAAGTAATCTCTAAAGGATTTTGAAAATGTTATTATTTCAAATAAAAAAAGAGATATTTTATGATAACTAATTTGATTGGCTTGAAAAAAAATGGCAAGTGATGTGTTCGGATGGTAAGCACTTCTCTTAAGTATTACTCTTCTTGTTAAGAGGATATATGATACTATTGGTAGTACCAAGTTCCTTGGATTGTTTCGGAGTTACTCGATCTATATAATTTTCTTAAGTTAAAGAAATAATGTGAATCATTGATTAGCAATCTTTATAAAAGTGTTTTAAACTAAAGATAAATTGGGATCCCTAATAGATAAGATAAAGCGGGATTTCCAACGATTTTGGATAGTCGAATATTTCTGTATCATACCTAACTCGGAGCTAAGGAATTTATGAAAACAAAAAGATTGTGAACTATTTCGAGTAAATGAAATTGGATAAGTATAATTTATAAATATGATTATAAACAAAAAAAGGAAATTATAACCTAGAAAATGTTTTATTAATGAATTCTAGCATTAATTAAGAATTGGACTTAAGTCTTTGAAAGTGATTGATTTACATAAGTTATAAGATGAAATAAACGTAAGCAATAGTTTTATGAAATGATAACAATAGTGTCAAAGGAAATATACCGAGTTAAAAGATGTGGGAAGACTCTTTTAAAGATAAAATATCTTTTGAGTGGAAAATGGTTTCTTTAGAATATTTTCATTTAATAAAAATATTTGAAAATAAATAACTAAAGGGATTATATAAAGAAGCACCTTTATAAAGTGTTTGATCTTAAGATCAACTTTTTATGAAAGTTTTTGCGGGTTAATAAATACATATGTTATATGCAAATCATTTCATCACACAAATTTTGATCTAAGATTACAGTTTGGAACTTTGAGGTGTTTATACCGATTCGAAAAATGATTTATCACTCGATTCTTGACGATGAACATTAATTAGGTTTTATAGTTGGGTACTTGAGTTTTCTATCATAATTGAGTGCTATGCAAGGAATTCAAAGGTTTCTGAGCAAAGAATCGGATTAAAGTCCGCAATAGAGGATCGGGGGATCGATACTAGTTCGGAAATAAAGTTGTGTATTTGAATAGGAGATCGAAGAAGATATTTCATATGGATGATCTGTGTATATTATATGGAATTTAATTTAAAAATAAATGTTTTGGGTAAACTTTTGTTTGAGTAACTTCGAGGACGAAATTCTTTTAAGTAGGGGAGAATGTAACCACCCGTAATTTTGCTACTTCGAAAATGAGAAATTTCATTTGTTTTAAATTTTAAAAGGTTTAAAACTTAAATAAACAAGTTATATATAGTAGATAATAATAGAGAAATTATTTATTCTTATAGTTGATAATTTAAAAAGTATAAATTTGGATTTTAGAACAAATCAACAAAAATTAAGTTTTGTTAAAAATAAATAAGTGCTTAAATAAATAGGTTTATATGTTTATTTAAAATATAAATCTTATTGAAAGCATCCAATAAAGATAATAAAAGTATATTAAAATGCTTATAAGCATGTTAATAATCGTTTTACAAAAATAACCAAATTTTGTCGCATTTAATCAGTTTTACATACACAGTAAAATTAGAGATTTTGATATTATTTAAATATGACTTTAAAATTTAAAGAGACATGTTTTAATTTATTTAAAGAATTAAAATTTCATTTTTAAATTCGGTTTACATAAATAAATAGTTTAACTAAAACGTCAAAACATGACCGTAAAACATTTTGTCGAAAAACGACCTTTTGTCTATTAAAAGTTAACGCAACGTCGTCATACCTTTATTTTCTTATATACAAACATATATTTAAATGATGTAAGTATTAATTAATTCACTAATCAAGTTTACTTTTACTAAACAAGGTTAGAAACTTCTAGAAAACAATTAAGAAAAAGTAAGCACAAAAAGACAAAAATGTCATTTCAAAGCAAAAGGCAAAACATCAAATCAAAGAAACATAATTTTTACTTACTTTACTTAATATCTAAGTGAAAATGACATAAAGTAATTATTTGAAATGTGATGTTAAGTGTTGAAAAAAAATAAGATTACTTTATAAGTAAGTAAAGGTATTTTGGTCTTTTTATAAAATATTATTTTAATCCAAAACTTTTTCTATAAATAAACATCCACTTTCTCACTTTTGTTCACTTCTTCTTCTTCCTTTTCCAAGCTTTTCTCTACCTCTTTAATGGCTTCTTCTTCTCTTCCAAATGCTTACTAACTTTTTCAAAACCATATCAAATCAACTCCAAACACTACCAAACTTTGCCAAAGACCTTAGAAACCATTAGAACATGGTTTAGCATCTAAGAAGTGAAGAAATGATGGAGGAAGACAAGGAATAGAGCATGGCCGAACCTATGGAGGAAGAGGAGCAAGTCGTGAAGCTTTGGAGCAAGAAAAAGAGTAGGGAGTGCCACCGATTTCATTCCAATGAGCTAGGAGCAAATTCAAGGTGTCGTGGGAGCTCTGCCGGATTTTCGAGAGTTTGAAAGAGGAGGTCGACAACATAAAGCAAAAGAAATAAAGTAGAAGTTGATTAGTTGAAGTTTAAGTGAAGTGTTATTGCATATGAGTATTGGTAGGAAGAATTGGTTAAGTTAAAGGTGAGTACTTTTATTTACTGATAAATCCATAAATTATTTCAAGTATAATGATTTGAAAGTTTAAATATGTTGGATGGTTAAATGTTTGATAATTTGGTTGCAAAATAAATTGATTATGTGATTGATTATTTAGTTGATAACTTGTTTGATAAATGATAAGAGACATGATTAGTAATTAACCATAGTTAATTAAATGAGAATTAAATCCATACAAATATGTGTATTGAAGTTATTTAACCTCTTAATGATTTTAAATAAGTTAAAATAGTTTAAATATGGTTTAAAACAAATTTGAAGTGTTTCGGACAAGTTCCGAGGCAATTCACAAAATTGGTCAAAATCGAGCTTGTCGCGTAGCGGTAGTTCGTAAATTTCGACCCGTAACTTCAAATTGATATAGAGAATGATTTATAAGTCGGATTTCTTCGAAATAAAAATTCTTTGGTCCACAATGATAATAGTTTTCAATCAAGAAAGAAAATCAAGATTTCGTCAAGTAGATTTTGAAATATGTCCAAAACAATTTTCTAAAAACATCGCGGTTTTCTAGTTCAGAATCCAAAACGGGATTACATTATAAATGATATTTTTAAATGACTAAAAATATGAAATAAATTTGGTAAATATATTAAAATGGTTTAAAAGAGATTTGGAATGGAAAATATGAATTTTCAAATATTAAAAAGTTGTTTAAATCAAATAAGGTTATATAGCACTTTCCGTAGTACTTTTATGTTGCGAATTCTATAATCTTTTGAATATGAGTTTAAACTTAACAATTATTTCCTAAATCTTTTGTGAACGATTTTAAAGGAATAATTAATTAATGTAAAGATGATTTGGAAGTTTTAATAAGAGTTTGAATAAATTGTTAAGATGAATTGTTTATACCACTTAAACAAAAAGTGAAGAAGATTGGATATAATAACAAACTAAGTATGCGGAAACGAATAGTATATTTGTCCCGCCTGTGAGATCTGGAAAGATAAAACAAGGTATTTAACTAGGGTTCGGGATGGAGCAACCAGTGCCCTGAACTTACCTGACCTATGTTTTCTCTTTTTAGACGAGGGTTGGAATAGATTGAAAGGAAAGCCTGAATGCTCTAAAAGATCATATTTAAGTTTTTCCAAGTTAGACAAAGATATTCATGATGTAGGATTACTTACCATTAGTCCTTGGAGGCGAAAATTGCCATTAGTCCCTGCAGGTGGAACTTACCATTAGTCCCTGGAGGTGAAACTTTCCATTCGTCCCTGGAGGTGAAATTTACCATATCTAAGATGGTAGTAGTGCTCTATTATGGAAATCTTCGATTTGCACGAATATGATTTGAAGTTAAGAAGAAAATCTTTGATTTAGATTTAATGAATGATTTGAAAATATTTTCCCTAAGTTTAAAAGTTACAATTTGAATATAAGACATCTTTGATTAAGATTTAAAAGAATGATTTGGAAAAGTTTTCATAAATAAAAGAGAAAATGATTAGGATTTAAGAAAAGTTTAAATAAATCATATGATTTGATAAATGAGGCTTAATGATTCCATATACATTTGAAAAGCAAATGGAATAGCTTGAAAAGATTATATATAAGAAAGATATTTGATTTAAAAGATGAAGTAATTGATTGATGATTGATATCCACGTATGAACTTAACATCTTTTAAAAGCGATGATTGGTTTCGAAGGAACCGGAGTCGGATTTGGACGATTCCTATCCGAAAACCACTTCGAACCAATGTATACATTCGAAAGTGAAGATATGTTGAAGATGATGATTATTGAAGACCATGGATCTTTATAGCGTGAAGACCGCTTGTTGAACATGCTCTGGTTGGCCACCATTATAGAGTTATTTATTGCAGTGGTCTCCTCGTGATGGAGATTATTTTTGGATTGCAAGGGCTTCTCGCCTAGTAATGGCCGAGGAAAGTACCTTCAGTTTCGTTCAGTCCTAGAACGAACTTGTATGGATGTTTGTCTGACACTGTACTCTAAATCACATTTGAGTGGTTTCTATAAATGTATATTAGTTGGTGGCAGAGATGCAACTTCTTTTAGCTTAACACCCTTTCCCGAGACATACGAGCTCAGGAAGTTATACTTTTCTAGAAATCAGTCATGTGACGTGGAATGACAGTATTGCATTAGAAGTGGAACCTGATATGATCAAAGCGTGGTTTTGTATGAAAAGCGAGGCTTTGAAGAAATTGATCGTAGCTTTGTGAGCCTCACACCCCTGTTATGATGGGATTCTATGTGGTCCGATGTATGCTCGCATTTCAGATAGTAATGATTTGGGTTATCAGATGTTCTGAGCCCTAGGTACCAAATACGTCTGGGCCTCAAGTCATTTATTGCCCCATGTGGATAAAGTGGTTAGCTTGAGAAAAACAGGGAACTACCGGTTATCAGTTGTAGTGTAGAAAGTATAGTTCCAAGTGACTAGTTTGAGAATAGCGATTAAGGCATCGTGGGAGATATGTTTGTCATGCGTGGATGAAGAAAAGGTCACTAGTTTCCTATCATGTTGGAAATGCAAACCCAATACGAGATTTACGATTTTGATTGTATTCCTAAAATAGCTGTAACGACTTGCAACCATTTCCGCTACCCCTTTTGGTATTATATATTCCGTTCGGTATATTCCATTGACCCAGTTCGGATATATTCCGTTAGACTTAGTCCAGATATTGATACCTTGTTTGAATAAGTTGATTTGAAAAGAGTTTTCAAAAGAATGTCATTAAAAATAATATCAAGTGTATTTTGGTATAAAGTGTTTTGGTTATCATAAGGCAAAAACCCGTCCGTGTTTATGTGTGGGCGTGGTCTTATGAGATACCCTTCTTTTCAAAGGTTTTGATAACGTAGTCATTTTAAAGTTCAAGTATCTCACGCTGGTTTATCAAGCATGATCCGGGTATTTTCAATACTTGGGTCAGATCCGAGTAGTTTCAGGTTGATTTGAAGACGGTTGGAGTTTTCAGAGGAAAGCTGGAGATCTTCATTAATGTATGGACATATTCTATTATCTGCTGTACTTAGTGTATTTTGTTTGATGTTTGTCATCAATTGTAAGGACAGGTGTTTATAACTGTCCAAGATGAATTTAGGTTAGACTCTGATATTGTATTTAAAATTTTCGCGCTGTAAAGATTATTATTGAAATAATATATGTTATTCCATTCATGTGAGATTCTGTTCTGTCTTTATTTTCTTTCTACCCTTAATGATCCGCTTATTCATGCAATTTTAGTTGGACATGTGCGGTTTATTGTCGATTCAAACGGTATGGAAAAGTTGGCCATTACAAGTAAATACCTGTTATTTATTATATGTTCTATATTGATGTTATTGAATTGAATTAGATGATGATTGTGATAAACGGTTGATGTTTGATGTTTGATGAATGGATGTTGTATTTTATATTGTTATAAACTGCAAGTTGTTATGCATTTTATTTCATTCGGGATTGCGGTTTTGAAATGACATATAACCGTGTTTTTATTTTAAATTACGGATTGCAATGATAAATATCCGTATCACTTGACCATAGGATAGAAAATTATATACAGACACCGTCGGTCTATATATAAATATTTTGAAAATGATTTCTTTAGTTTTGGACAGAAATATATGGTTTAATAAATATTGATTTTTTTTATATTAGAAAAATATTATTTTATATATAGTTAAATTCTTGAATTTAAGCTATGTATCAATTTGTTTAATAAAAATAAGTTTAATAATGGAGTTTGATTTTATTAAAATAAAATATTGTTAAGTATTTAAATCATACTTTAATATAGAGGTTATAATGATTTAAATAAATTAAGGTTGGAAGGTAATTTGGAAATTTATTTGAAATTGAGCTTATTTAAGAATAAAACTCAATAAGTTGATGTAAAATTTATTAAATTTGAAATTTTAAATAGTATGATTTTTATAACTTGATTTTGGGTTTAGGGTGAATTAAATGAATATTTCTAGTATAAATAAATTAAAGGAAATATTTAAGTTATTTGTAATTTGAGTTTTATTTAGATGATATTGGATTTATTACGTAAATTATTTCAAACTAAATAATAGAAAGGTGAATTGTTGAATGGTATTTACCAAACTTAGTTTTGAAATTGGGAATACTTAAAGTTTGAAGTAATATTGAATTTGAAATAGTTTATTCTGTGGATCAAATCTGTTTTGAAATCGATAAAATTTGGAATAGTTCATTCGAAAACTGAATTGTATTAAAATGTATGATTTGGGATTTGGTTAAATTTAAAATTTAGAAATTCGAGCTGTTTTGGAATTGATTTGTGAAATCTAAGAAGCCATTTTATTATATAACGTATTATAATTTTTAAACCATTTGAGTGGTGGAAGTTATATTACAAGTGTTTTGTTTTCGAAGTGTTATAACTTTGAAAGTGCTATGGTTTTGGGAAAGAGGATATATTTGAAATAAAAATAATATTATATTGATTTGGGTTTTATAAAAATGATATCATATTGATTTGGGTTTTAAAACGGAAATGATATCGTATTTATATGGGTTTGAAATGGATATTATATTCTGGTTTTAAAAGTATAAACTATTTTGAAAAGACCATGGTGTTATAATAACATTTGGTTGTTAAAGTGACTGGGATCAGAAGTTATCATACTCTCTGCCAACTCCGAAAACCACTTTAACAACCGTGTACGCGGAGGAGGTTCCAAAATGAAGTAGGATGGTGGCGGCATTCCTATGAGGTATGAACGTGGACCCGACTCCCGTGAGTTAGCATAAGGTGGCTAAAACAGGAGCAATTGACGGGCTAATGAGGTCATTCCTCTGATCGGACACACTCTTTTGATATTATATTCTGACTTTGAGATTGATTCGGTGGACACTTTTGATTCTTTTGATTTGGGGGTGTAGCTCGAGGTGGGCGGTAGTAGCTGCTACGCGTTGCCACCGGTCCGGAAGTGTAATTGGTATATCTACCCTTGCATTGCCTAGTTGTGCTGTGTCACCTACCCTAGCGCATCTTGTACGAGTTTGGTTTTCTCCCGTAGCCCGTGGAGTATTTAGGGTAGTCTCCCGATCTAGAGATGCGCTGATACTGGATGGACTACTGGGACTATTATGTGTTAAGGGGAATATCGGGTCACTCCTTAACGCTATTTAAAAGTAAGTTTATTTTACTATAGACATTATTATAATAGCGAAATATTACTACATAGTAAATAGTTTAACGGATCCTTAGGAGATGTGAATCCCGAGCATCTCTTAAGTTACTGCACTCACATTAAACACTAGATAGGAGATGTCAAATCCCATAAACATCACTAACGTCGTTTCACTCATATTTATTTACAGTTTATTTAACTTACATAAGATCTTTTAGTTCTGACTCGAGTGTTTTGTCTTTTCAATTCGCTCGGGTCAACCTGAGAATTTCAGGATTTGAAGACTTTATTTTTGGAGGACGAAGACGAAGATTGTGTTACTATTATCTATTATATTATTCCACTGCATTCATACTGTTCCACTGCATTGTGATTATTATTCTCTGGTATGTGTTGCTTTGATTTTATAGTGTATTAGTATAATCAAATGTTTTGTAAACAGCTTCATGAACTGTTTATTTAATTGTTATATTTTATCGTTCCGCTGCAAGATTCTATTTTGTTTTTCTTTCCCTGTTTTTTCTTATTTATCCCATAACAATCTGCCCTTCTGTATGGTTTAAGTCTGACGTGTGTGGTTTATCATCGATTTAAAGCGTTCAAAAAAGCCGGATGTTACAGTGTGTAACATCCCGCCTTTTCGCACACTTTAAAACGACACACGTGCCAATTCAAAGCATACGCAAGGGCGGATTGTCATGGGGTAAATAAGAAAAACAGAGAAGAAATAAAACAAAATAGAATCTCACAGCGGAAGGATAAAATATAATAACAAATATACAGTTCATAAACAGTTTACAAAAGCTTGATTTTACTTATACAATGAATATCAGAGTTACACATACCTAATACAACAATGCAGCGGAAAAGAAAGAGTGTGTAGTGCAATACTATATATATAAAATAATACTGAATCTTCGTCTTCGTCCTCCAAAGCTAAAACCTGCTATCCTGAAACGCTCGGACTGACCCGAGCAAATTTGAAAAGACAAAAACACTCGAGTCAGACTAGAATATCTTATGTGAGTTAAATAAACAGAAATAAATATGAGTACAGTAACTCAAGAGATGCTCGGGATTTACATCTCTTAAGGATCCGTTAAACTATTTACTATGTAGTATATTGCGCTATTATAATAGTGTCTATTTATAAAATAAACTTACTTTTTAATAGCGTTAAGGGGTTACCCATATAGCCCTTAACACGTAATAGTCCCAGTAGTCCGTCCAATATCATAGTCCCTCCTGATCGGGAAGCCACCAGAGGATACCACACGGGCTACGGGAGAAATCCAAACTCGTACAAGGCGCGATAGGGTAGGTGACACGGCACAACTAGGCAATGCCAGGGTAGATATACCAATTACGCTTCCGGGCCGATGGTAACGCGAAGCCGCAGCAACCGCCCACCTCGAAACAACTCCCCAAATCAAAAAAATAGAAGTGGCCACTGAATCAATCCAAAGTCATAGTATAATATCGAAGAGGAGTGTCCGATCAGAGGAATGACCTCATTAACCCGTCGATCGCTCCTGTTTTAGCCACCTTATGCCAACTCACGGGAGTCGGGTCCACGTATTTACCTTACAGGAATCGTCGCCACCAACCTACTTCATTCTGGAATCTCCACCGCGTACACGGTTAGTCAAAGTGGTTTTCGGTATCGACAGAGAGTATGTCCATATCCGATCCCGGTCTCTTTGCCAACCCATCGTTATTATAACACCGCGGTTATTTAAAACAGTTTATACTTTTAAAACCAGAATATAATCCATTTCAAAACCATAGTATTACGATATCATTCCAAAACCCAAAACCATATTTTACCACTTATCCCAAATATAATTTCTTTCCAATAATAAAAAGGCTTTAACTTCATAATATCTGAAAATCGAATATTTTCAAAGCATAATATTTTTGGAAATCCATAATTTCAAACCATAACTTTTAAAACTCAAATGGTTTGGATATTCAACGGTATATGAATTTCAAGGGCTTAACTTTACTGTCACTTTGTAAAGAAATAAGTTATATGGCTTTATGGAAATATTTCTTTATCTAAAGTTAAGACCATAATTTAGATATCACTCTTAAGTTCCAAAACCATTTCAATTTCCATATATATAAATCCATTGGAGTATTAATATTCAAAAACTAAAATTGGAATATATTCTTTCAACAAATTAAATGTTTTATTATTTAGTTTGAATATTCACATAAATCCTTAAACAACTCCAATTTCTAGTAATAAAACATATGTATTTTTCGATTCCAATTTATATTAGAATATTTTTCCAATTCAAATTCATATTAGAATATTCATTTCAATTTTTTTCTTGGGAAAAATCCAATTATAAATATCATATCTTAAATTTCCAAACTTAATATTTAAACATAGGATATAAATCATCAAACTCCCTTTTCTTAATTTTCTTCCATTTTTATAAAGAAATTTATTCACCCTTTTAATTTCAAAATTTCAACTTCATAGGTATATAAATATGGAATAAAATATTTATACAGTATAACTTTTAAGATTATTATAAACCGTATTCCATCCAAACCATAGAAATCACATTAAAATAGTTATATATATAGACCGCGGTGCCTGTATATAATTTTCTATCCTATGGTCAAGTGATACGGATATTTATCATTTCAATCCGCAATTTAAAAATAAAACTTTGCGGTTTTATCATTTCAAACCACAATCCCGAATGAAATAAAAAAAATGCATACTAACTTGCAGTTTAAAGATATCAAATAAAACATCCATTCAACAACACATCCATCATCCAATCACAAACATTAAGCAATATCAGTCAATAACAATTTATGTTTGGTTAATATACAACAGGTAATAATTTGCAGTGTTATCTCAAATTATATTTATCAACTATTTATCTAACAGTTTATATTCCCCAATAATTTATATAACTGTTAACTAGCAGTTCATATGCAACAATAATTTCTAACAGCCAATTAATACGCAATCAATCAATTTAATTTAACAGCTAAATTCGATAAAATGCAATTCAACAGATATGGATGAAATAACATGCCAAAAGCTCATAAATAAAATTTTATTCATTTCTAAAATTTATTTAACAAACATAAAAGCTTCTAGTAATTGTGAGTGGGTTAAAACACTCACCTTTGGAATTTAAATCGAATTTAAACCCGATTTGAACCCAAAAATTTGATGGTCTCCAAATCAGTCCAAACCAGTGTCATCAGATCTGGAATTAAATTACGATCCTAACGCAAAAAAAATCATGTGAATCCGATATCGTATGTGAAAGTTATGTAGGAAATTGGATTTGAAAACTAAAATAAAATTTAAAACAAAAACATCTCACCCAAACACCATCATCCACGTCAGCAAAAGGGTGATTCTTCCCTTTCTCTCACGCGTATCCCTGTAGCCATGCACCACAGTGCGTTGAACCCATGAACGCAAGGTTTGACCAACGATAACACCTCGTACACGACACCAGATCACCGCCGACCAAGCCCATTCTCCTCCCCTCGCCGAGCGCCACGCCCCCACCTAGGTCCGGTCGCATGTGCCGCCACCGAACGTTAGGGTTTTCGAACCCTAAAACTGAAATTCCCCTTGACTCCCTCAACGATAGGTGATGCAACCACCATGGATCAACTCCAGACGCCAACCTCCACGAAACCCAGAAAGCAATTTGACTAAAATGGCTTGAATAAGAAACGCCCAAATCGATCCTTAGGGTTTTGAGTTTTGCAAGTTTAACTGCGATTTCTGGTGAATCCGGACATCATCTTGAAAAACGAAAAACAGACGTAGATTCGTATTGATGAACACTACGCCATATATTTTTTTGGGAATTTTTCGAGAACTTTGAATTTTCACTTTTATTTTGCAATTTGAAATTGGATCTGAGATGTATACATTTGGGGAAGAGAAAAGAGTGAAGAAATGAACGTACAGTAAAAGAATAGGGACTAGGGTTTATAGCCATGTATATATAGGTAGGCTAGAGATAGAGAAGATGGACTGCATAAGCGAACGTACGAAATAAATTACGGCCCAAAAAGCCCCCTATGCCTCCGGAATCGAATTTATTAAATCTATATATCCAAATAGGTATTTTAAAATATTCTGAACGCGATGGAAAAAGTTTCGCGACCAAATTCGATCGTATGAAGAAGTTATGCTGAAAAACAAGATTTCCAAAATGATTTTCAAATTGATTTTAATAAAATTGATTTCAAGGCGTTTCGCGTCCGTACGATCAAACGACAAGTCCGATCGATACGAAAATTGAATCCCTATAATAATTCACCAATACGGATCCGATGAAACTGGTTTCGTCGAAATCTGAGTCCGTGACCAAAATGGCTAATTTTAATATTTATTAAATCAATTAAATAAATCATAAAATCCAATTTTATTCTTCAACTTCTAATATTTTCCAAATTTCATTACTTATATAATCCAATCAGTTCCAGATGATTTAGCAAGCTTGGATGTGAATTAAGAATCTATAAGTATCTCAATTTGCATTGTAAATTTCTGCATTTCTTATTATTTGGGAAATATAAATTTTTTATTCAAAAATCCAATTATTTAATCTTATACTTTTATACTCTCATCTTAAATCAAATTAAATAAATAACTTGATTTCCATTTCAATTCATTTGATTGCAATTCCTTTTTACCATAGATTAAATTCCAAACTATAAATAAACTTTATCTCCATTTATTCGCCTTAATTTATTTAAGGCAATCCTAAATTAATATCTATTGCAATGATTTCAAATATCATTCCCTCATTTTCCTTAACTATTATTAATTCCAATTTTAATGAATTCAATATTATAGGTTTGATAAATCTATTAAATTCACTCAATTGTTTACAAATTCCATTTTATATTCAATAACGTAATATTTTACGTTTAATTCCATTCTATTTGTAGTAAATACCATTTGTTGATTTGAATACTCAAATTATAAATAAAATCTTGCTTTCTAAAGTTATGTCAACAATGGTCCAACTAAATTTGAATTAGTTTTATCTTTATTTTACGGAATTACTATTGCAATAAATCCAAATAAATGAAGAAGGTTTGATTCCTATATTACTTCTTTGGGTTTCAATTAACCCTTTTATGGTGAATATGAATTCCAACGTATAATTGAAAACTTCATTTCCATTTAATCTCACTATTTCATCCAATATCTACATATTCTAGCTAAATTTCAACTAACGTCTAAATCAGCTATTTCAATTTCCTTTAATTGCGATTTTCCTACCATAGTAATTAAATCCCATTAATCACATACATAATGTAGATGAATTACATTCCCAATTCACCAAATTCAATTAGTTATACTTTACAACGTGTTTCCAATATATAGGTATTTTATACTAATTGTTATCATACCCATAATTACACGCTTATACCTAATCCCACATTTGCATAAATTTATTCAATGGTCACTTTTAATTAGTAACTATCCATTTTCCAATCCAAATGTAAATCTTCCACCTTTGAATTCTTATATTAAATGGAATTTATTCTAGGTAATATTTTGACTAATATTCACTGATTCAACATTTATATGTTTTCTTAAAACCAACTCCAACCAAATGTGACAATTTACATTTTATTTCTATGCAATATATACTCATTTTATTCCATTCACTTGGTTACTGTATTGAAATCTATTTATTAACCAATACTAACGTTATTATCATTAATTAAATTTTGATTCCCAATTTTTATTCAATACCTTGAACAATAATTTACATATTAAATCAAATCCTTCTTCTACTTAATTCAAGTTGGGTTATATTCCAATTCTTAAAACTAGGTCGTCAGTCACCATTTACATAGTTAAATTTAGCGTTTATTTACATCTTCGTTTATAAATTTAGAGTTTCTACTAAATTGAATTATACAACTTATGAACTTTAACAAATTTAGTCCACCTAATAAATTTTCTAATGTTTATACATTTGCAATCCAATTCAGCTACCATTTCATTAATACCTTTTAAATCAACTAATTATAACTAATAACTACCCACCAATTTACGTTAATCCAATCTATGCCACATAAATATTTAATTGTTAACATTAAATTATAATCACCATATCAATTCCTATATTTACTCAAATAAAAATCTTAAGACTTATATTTCCTTCTAAATTAGATTAGCAATTCTATTAAATTCAATTCATTAAATATTATTAATTTAACGGGTCGTTACAATCTCCCCCACTCAAAACTTTTCGTCCCCGAAAAGGAAAAAGAAGGGAGAAGGAAGAATAAACAGTACATCTTATTTCAAATATTAACTTATAAACAATATTTTACTGAATTAATTTCCTTTAATGAAATACCCTTATTTTATAATCATTATATCCTTTAATACTTGAATTATTAAAGTTGGAAAAATATTTTCAACAAAATTCTAAGTCCAAAATTTACGGAAAATTTTGGCAGAGTCTCCTTTGTACGGAGGGACTCTGGAGAAAATATACTATCCAAATATACAAATATATTACATATATATCAAAAATAAAATATCCCGCACGGGAAAATATATAAAACCGCGCTTTAAACGTAATCCGAAAACGTACCTATTTGTCGGGCAATACGCTTATATTTTTTTGGAACCAAAAGCAGTAGCATTTGCTTCCAACACCTGTATTCACTTATATACTCTAAAAAGTTAGATGTTTATAATACAGCGAAATGTTTGGGTAGATTCAATCATTCATATCCAATCAAATGCAACAACCATACATTTTAACAAACAGCACACACCACAAACAACAATCATTCAATCAAACAAACAATCAGTTGTTCGGGTTCAAATTTTGAAGTTGTACGGACGAAGAATAACTATCAAGTACATCCGTTGCTCAACAGCCTTCGATGGAACAAAGGTAGATTGTTTGTTCATCCAACAACTCCACAACTCCTTACCCAACAAACATACATCAACCAAGCAATTCAAATCAACACCAAATAGCTTATTATACATTTATTTCGAAATTCAGTGTTTTGATTTTCATTCCTTCATTTATGGAGGAATTTCTTTATTTCTTACAAGTTTTATTTTTCAATTATCCCAAATTTATTTCAATTGTATTTCCTTTTTATTACTTAAGTTTATAAAATAAATTCCCATTAGTAACAACAAGTATTTTGAATATCTTCATTTCCTTACTCTTCACTGGTAAGATTTCCCTTAAATTCTAAATCTACTAACATTCATTCTTATAAGTGGAAGTTTTTATTTATTCATCAACTATTAATTTCAGTCATTTCAATTTTCCTACTTTCCACTATATTGGAATAGGGAAGATTAAAACATACTTAAGTGAATAATCATATAATAAATTCTTATTTTGAATTTCATGTTATATACTCAGGTTCATATCATCTATTAATAATCCTTAACTTTAATTTCAATAGAATTTTAATTATCACTTAAGTTTATACCATTTAGTTCTTATTTGTACGGTAATTTATTGAATACTTCATTATTTCTAAAATTCCTACTTGTAAAATATTCAATTCTAGTTCCTTATTTAACATTTCAACTTTTATATATATGGGTAAGTTATTTATGTTAAAGAAAATTGCAATTGAACTTATACAAGTTAAGTCTCCATTCTTTAATTAAATTTAATGTTTATCCATATTACTCTTTGTCTCATATGTATGCAAATTCCTCTTTATAGCTTTGCAATTATTTTCTTATTTAAATTAGAGGTTTCAATTCATTTATTACTTAACTTTTATTTCACTAACAATTTATTAATGGGAGATTTAGAATTAAATTCCGGGTTAAATCTCAATTTATTTCAAAATAATAAATAAATAAGTTCTTACACTCAATATCTCTAATTATATTTAGAACAATAAAAGAAAAATTTTAGAAATTTCAAAATAAATCTGCAGTAGAATTTACTACAGTGGCCTTTCCCCTTCGAAACTCGAAAATGAAAGTCGATGATGCGGCCGCCATCACCGAAATTATTTTCCAGCGACGGAGAGAAAAGTACATAATTTATTTCCCCAAAATCTTCTTTTAAAACAAATTTCCCGAATTTAAAACGGAATATTCATATCGGAAAATATATATATGACAATATTATTATACTTCCAAATTATACTTTTTATATAAGAAATTTCTTATAAACCAAATCATTATTTTTCATAAATTCTTTGAAAGCACATTTCAAAAATCCCGGACTTAAGTTCTAGAATCTCCAATTTGGTTTATTATAATTTTACTTAGCTTCAATTTATTACAAATATTCTATTTCCTAACACCCAATCTATAGCAACCAAATATATATATATATATATATCTTTATAAAATATTTTTATATATAGAAAATATAATAGGCAAAATTATTTCATTCACCTATATCAAAAACAAATATTATGTCAGTCTGTCCTATTAAGTGTTTAGAAATCCCTATTGATGACATAGCGTCCCATGCATCAACCAGAATTCATAAATACAAAGCGGAACAGATTAACACAATATTAAAATCTTTTTATTAATACTAACAAGTACGCTCTCTCATATATATACACTCAGCGACTCCCATAGGATATAACTACCCTATTAACAAAGAGTCAAACCCCACAAAGCCAAGGTTTATCGCTAAACCAAAGCTCTGATACCAACTGTAACATCCCGCCTTTTCGCACACTTTAAAACGACACACGTGCCAATTCAAAGCATACGCAAGGGCGGATTGTCATGGGGTAAATAAGAAAAACAGAGAAGAAATAAAACAAAATAGAATCTCACAGCGGAAGGATAAAATATAATAACAAATATACAGTTCATAAACAGTTTACAAAAGCTTGATTTTACTTATACAATGAATATCAGAGTTACACATACCTAATACAACAATGCAGCGGAAAAGAAAGAGTGTGTAGTGCAATACTATATATATAAAATAATACTGAATCTTCGTCTTCGTCCTCCAAAGCTAAAACCTGCTATCCTGAAACGCTCGGACTGACCCGAGCAAATTTGAAAAGACAAAAACACTCGAGTCAGACTAGAATATCTTATGTGAGTTAAATAAACAGAAATAAATATGAGTACAGTAACTCAAGAGATGCTCGGGATTTACATCTCTTAAGGATCCGTTAAACTATTTACTATGTAGTATATTGCGCTATTATAATAGTGTCTATTTATAAAATAAACTTACTTTTTAATAGCGTTAAGGGGTTACCCATATAGCCCTTAACACGTAATAGTCCCAGTAGTCCGTCCAATATCATAGTCCCTCCTGATCGGGAAGCCACCAGAGGATACCACACGGGCTACGGGAGAAATCCAAACTCGTACAAGGCGCGATAGGGTAGGTGACACGGCACAACTAGGCAATGCCAGGGTAGATATACCAATTACGCTTCCGGGCCGATGGTAACGCGAAGCCGCAGCAACCGCCCACCTCGAAACAACTCCCCAAATCAAAAAAATAGAAGTGGCCACTGAATCAATCCAAAGTCATAGTATAATATCGAAGAGGAGTGTCCGATCAGAGGAATGACCTCATTAACCCGTCGATCGCTCCTGTTTTAGCCACCTTATGCCAACTCACGGGAGTCGGGTCCACGTATTTACCTTACAGGAATCGTCGCCACCAACCTACTTCATTCTGGAATCTCCACCGCGTACACGGTTAGTCAAAGTGGTTTTCGGTATCGACAGAGAGTATGTCCATATCCGATCCCGGTCTCTTTGCCAACCCATCGTTATTATAACACCGCGGTTATTTAAAACAGTTTATACTTTTAAAACCAGAATATAATCCATTTCAAAACCATAGTATTACGATATCATTCCAAAACCCAAAACCATATTTTACCACTTATCCCAAATATAATTTCTTTCCAATAATAAAAAGGCTTTAACTTCATAATATCTGAAAATCGAATATTTTCAAAGCATAATATTTTTGGAAATCCATAATTTCAAACCATAACTTTTAAAACTCAAATGGTTTGGATATTCAACGGTATATGAATTTCAAGGGCTTAACTTTACTGTCACTTTGTAAAGAAATAAGTTATATGGCTTTATGGAAATATTTCTTTATCTAAAGTTAAGACCATAATTTAGATATCACTCTTAAGTTCCAAAACCATTTCAATTTCCATATATATAAATCCATTGGAGTATTAATATTCAAAAACTAAAATTGGAATATATTCTTTCAACAAATTAAATGTTTTATTATTTAGTTTGAATATTCACATAAATCCTTAAACAACTCCAATTTCTAGTAATAAAACATATGTATTTTTCGATTCCAATTTATATTAGAATATTTTTCCAATTCAAATTCATATTAGAATATTCATTTCAATTTTTTTCTTGGGAAAAATCCAATTATAAATATCATATCTTAAATTTCCAAACTTAATATTTAAACATAGGATATAAATCATCAAACTCCCTTTTCTTAATTTTCTTCCATTTTTATAAAGAAATTTATTCACCCTTTTAATTTCAAAATTTCAACTTCATAGGTATATAAATATGGAATAAAATATTTATACAGTATAACTTTTAAGATTATTATAAACCGTATTCCATCCAAACCATAGAAATCACATTAAAATAGTTATATATATAGACCGCGGTGCCTGTATATAATTTTCTATCCTATGGTCAAGTGATACGGATATTTATCATTTCAATCCGCAATTTAAAAATAAAACTTTGCGGTTTTATCATTTCAAACCACAATCCCGAATGAAATAAAAAAAATGCATACTAACTTGCAGTTTAAAGATATCAAATAAAACATCCATTCAACAACACATCCATCATCCAATCACAAACATTAAGCAATATCAGTCAATAACAATTTATGTTTGGTTAATATACAACAGGTAATAATTTGCAGTGTTATCTCAAATTATATTTATCAACTATTTATCTAACAGTTTATATTCCCCAATAATTTATATAACTGTTAACTAGCAGTTCATATGCAACAATAATTTCTAACAGCCAATTAATACGCAATCAATCAATTTAATTTAACAGCTAAATTCGATAAAATGCAATTCAACAGATATGGATGAAATAACATGCCAAAAGCTCATAAATAAAATTTTATTCATTTCTAAAATTTATTTAACAAACATAAAAGCTTCTAGTAATTGTGAGTGGGTTAAAACACTCACCTTTGGAATTTAAATCGAATTTAAACCCGATTTGAACCCAAAAATTTGATGGTCTCCAAATCAGTCCAAACCAGTGTCATCAGATCTGGAATTAAATTACGATCCTAACGCAAAAAAAATCATGTGAATCCGATATCGTATGTGAAAGTTATGTAGGAAATTGGATTTGAAAACTAAAATAAAATTTAAAACAAAAACATCTCACCCAAACACCATCATCCACGTCAGCAAAAGGGTGATTCTTCCCTTTCTCTCACGCGTATCCCTGTAGCCATGCACCACAGTGCGTTGAACCCATGAACGCAAGGTTTGACCAACGATAACACCTCGTACACGACACCAGATCACCGCCGACCAAGCCCATTCTCCTCCCCTCGCCGAGCGCCACGCCCCCACCTAGGTCCGGTCGCATGTGCCGCCACCGAACGTTAGGGTTTTCGAACCCTAAAACTGAAATTCCCCTTGACTCCCTCAACGATAGGTGATGCAACCACCATGGATCAACTCCAGACGCCAACCTCCACGAAACCCAGAAAGCAATTTGACTAAAATGGCTTGAATAAGAAACGCCCAAATCGATCCTTAGGGTTTTGAGTTTTGCAAGTTTAACTGCGATTTCTGGTGAATCCGGACATCATCTTGAAAAACGAAAAACAGACGTAGATTCGTATTGATGAACACTACGCCATATATTTTTTTGGGAATTTTTCGAGAACTTTGAATTTTCACTTTTATTTTGCAATTTGAAATTGGATCTGAGATGTATACATTTGGGGAAGAGAAAAGAGTGAAGAAATGAACGTACAGTAAAAGAATAGGGACTAGGGTTTATAGCCATGTATATATAGGTAGGCTAGAGATAGAGAAGATGGACTGCATAAGCGAACGTACGAAATAAATTACGGCCCAAAAAGCCCCCTATGCCTCCGGAATCGAATTTATTAAATCTATATATCCAAATAGGTATTTTAAAATATTCTGAACGCGATGGAAAAAGTTTCGCGACCAAATTCGATCGTATGAAGAAGTTATGCTGAAAAACAAGATTTCCAAAATGATTTTCAAATTGATTTTAATAAAATTGATTTCAAGGCGTTTCGCGTCCGTACGATCAAACGACAAGTCCGATCGATACGAAAATTGAATCCCTATAATAATTCACCAATACGGATCCGATGAAACTGGTTTCGTCGAAATCTGAGTCCGTGACCAAAATGGCTAATTTTAATATTTATTAAATCAATTAAATAAATCATAAAATCCAATTTTATTCTTCAACTTCTAATATTTTCCAAATTTCATTACTTATATAATCCAATCAGTTCCAGATGATTTAGCAAGCTTGGATGTGAATTAAGAATCTATAAGTATCTCAATTTGCATTGTAAATTTCTGCATTTCTTATTATTTGGGAAATATAAATTTTTTATTCAAAAATCCAATTATTTAATCTTATACTTTTATACTCTCATCTTAAATCAAATTAAATAAATAACTTGATTTCCATTTCAATTCATTTGATTGCAATTCCTTTTTACCATAGATTAAATTCCAAACTATAAATAAACTTTATCTCCATTTATTCGCCTTAATTTATTTAAGGCAATCCTAAATTAATATCTATTGCAATGATTTCAAATATCATTCCCTCATTTTCCTTAACTATTATTAATTCCAATTTTAATGAATTCAATATTATAGGTTTGATAAATCTATTAAATTCACTCAATTGTTTACAAATTCCATTTTATATTCAATAACGTAATATTTTACGTTTAATTCCATTCTATTTGTAGTAAATACCATTTGTTGATTTGAATACTCAAATTATAAATAAAATCTTGCTTTCTAAAGTTATGTCAACAATGGTCCAACTAAATTTGAATTAGTTTTATCTTTATTTTACGGAATTACTATTGCAATAAATCCAAATAAATGAAGAAGGTTTGATTCCTATATTACTTCTTTGGGTTTCAATTAACCCTTTTATGGTGAATATGAATTCCAACGTATAATTGAAAACTTCATTTCCATTTAATCTCACTATTTCATCCAATATCTACATATTCTAGCTAAATTTCAACTAACGTCTAAATCAGCTATTTCAATTTCCTTTAATTGCGATTTTCCTACCATAGTAATTAAATCCCATTAATCACATACATAATGTAGATGAATTACATTCCCAATTCACCAAATTCAATTAGTTATACTTTACAACGTGTTTCCAATATATAGGTATTTTATACTAATTGTTATCATACCCATAATTACACGCTTATACCTAATCCCACATTTGCATAAATTTATTCAATGGTCACTTTTAATTAGTAACTATCCATTTTCCAATCCAAATGTAAATCTTCCACCTTTGAATTCTTATATTAAATGGAATTTATTCTAGGTAATATTTTGACTAATATTCACTGATTCAACATTTATATGTTTTCTTAAAACCAACTCCAACCAAATGTGACAATTTACATTTTATTTCTATGCAATATATACTCATTTTATTCCATTCACTTGGTTACTGTATTGAAATCTATTTATTAACCAATACTAACGTTATTATCATTAATTAAATTTTGATTCCCAATTTTTATTCAATACCTTGAACAATAATTTACATATTAAATCAAATCCTTCTTCTACTTAATTCAAGTTGGGTTATATTCCAATTCTTAAAACTAGGTCGTCAGTCACCATTTACATAGTTAAATTTAGCGTTTATTTACATCTTCGTTTATAAATTTAGAGTTTCTACTAAATTGAATTATACAACTTATGAACTTTAACAAATTTAGTCCACCTAATAAATTTTCTAATGTTTATACATTTGCAATCCAATTCAGCTACCATTTCATTAATACCTTTTAAATCAACTAATTATAACTAATAACTACCCACCAATTTACGTTAATCCAATCTATGCCACATAAATATTTAATTGTTAACATTAAATTATAATCACCATATCAATTCCTATATTTACTCAAATAAAAATCTTAAGACTTATATTTCCTTCTAAATTAGATTAGCAATTCTATTAAATTCAATTCATTAAATATTATTAATTTAACGGGTCGTTACACAGTGGGCATGCATAATTAGGTGGTTTTGGAGGTAGGTTAAGGTTTTTTTTATTTGGGTGGAAACATTTATTTCCATGGTGATATTGGAGACTGTTTGAAGCTTGTGGCTATAAATGAATTTTTGGATAGATCTAAAAATATATATTAGCGGGGTGGAGATTGTTGGGATTGGTGAAACAATATTTCTAGAATGAAGTAGACAGGAGACGTGGGAAGCAGGAGAAAAGGAGCTGCAAAGATGACATGGAACATAGAAATATGATAGCGACATAAGCTGGCAGCTAAAGCAAGAGGTGCAAATAGGTCGGACCGGACTGGATGGAGGTGTGTCCGTGTCCTATCCTATAAGAGTTTCGGACAAACACAGATCAGACGAGGTTTAAGTTTGGATATTGTTCTTGTGAGTCAAATAACATACAGGCACTATTCAGACAATAGAAAAACATCGAACATTTTCAGACAGACATATTTTTATACATTTTTACTTGTCCTAATTCACGTTCTAAATGAGAATCAAATGAACACGGATCTGATACTTTACAGCCATAGACCGAGCTGGATGTTGGACAATTGCACAAAATTTATACCTCTAGGTGAATCCCCGTGCTTCCACTCGACTGGTGGAAGCCACCAATCGACTGAAGATCCGTTGTTTTTCTTAACATAACTTCATGCTTTTAGTTAAATGAACATCCCTTTTAGTTGACCGGAACTAGTCGAATGGTCGGCTTTCCTGTCGACTGTTTTTTTTTGTGTGGAGAAGTTGAGTACGAAATTTCAAGGTAAACTTTGTCATTTTTGGGGTATTCTTTTCGACTTTAGATCTCTTTATATCTTTGATCCAATAACTGTGATTACTTTAGACTTTTATAAATAGGCTATAATAGTGGTTGCTGTAATATGTGTGGTGAAAGGTTATTGTATTAGGGTTATAGGGACTGATATTTATTCTTAATTTTATAGCTTTTTCTTTGTAATCTTTTGGTGAATTAATAAAGTTTATTTGGAGGAAATTATCTGTGTATTATTTTTGTTCATTTTTAATGTTTACTCAAATCTAATTATGTCAGGATATTTGGGATAATCCTAATAAAATTTAACTACTACAAAATTATTTTATTATTAATGAATTTTATTACTACTTGAGTGCTTATATTTCTTACTATATTGAAATGAGGAATTTTGGCCCAGGTTCCTATTTGAGAAAATACCTAAATCGTACTTCCATTCATCAATTTTCCTACCGTTTAATGTTTTTACCCACTTGGTTTTTTTAAAGTTTGTAACTAGGAATTATCAAAGTCCAGAAGTATCAAAAATTTCCTATTATGAAATAACACATCACAATATGTTGTTTAAGAATATGTAGGTTGTACTTTTTTCCTTCATGTTGAATTTTTCCTTATTGTGTTTTTCTATAGAAAAGTTTTAATGAGCAACTACTAATAAATGACGAATATGTAATGGAGGAGAAGTAGAATTATTGCCTTTTGATTCTATGTTTGTTAATGCTTATTTAAGTAATATTATACATATTTATGGATCCAGTGAAGGAAGAGAGCCAGTTAGAAGCGGGTAAATAGGTAGATTTGAAAAAAAAAATATTTTGGATCTGTTAGTCCTATAAAGTTTAAATGGTTATTAGATCCAACCTAATATTGTTTTAAATAAAGTCCCATTTTACAAAAATTGTCCAAAAAGAAGCTTCATAAATTTGATGTTATATAAGTTATAGTGTATCAAATATACTCTTGCACATATATGTATGTAATTGTCAATTGCTTTGAATTATTATTTTGAGAAGTGAAGAGTCAATTTGTTAATTGTAAACTATTTAGTAGGTCATAAATGTAATGATTGTGCAATAAATTAGAAATTACACTTGCTGCTTTTATAAGCAATTCATCATATTTTACGTAATTTGTTTAAAGAAAATTTTATTTAAATAAAATGATTTTAATTTATAAGTGTATCAGGTACATTTACATACATACATGCATTATACGTATAGTGCACATTTATCAAATATGAAGAGTACATAGTTAATGTCACCGTATATAGGTGCATGGTTTACACTGCAACATACACGTTTACTCTTTATATATGCCTTTGCTGTCTAAAGTAATTTATTTATTTTGATACATAAAATAACAATTGAAAATATAAATACATACATATAATAATAATAATTACACACACACACACACACTTATGTGTATGTATTGTTTCGGAAAAAATTTTGAATTCTAGAATTAACAATTGTAAATCTAATTTAACATTGGAAGCTTCTAAATTTAAATCTATGATTTTACACAAATGTTCTTTTTATAAATTTTAAATTAAAATAAAAAAATGTATGTATAATTGCATAAATAATTACAAACAACGTTTTAAATTTAAAAACAAAATAAATTCATAAATAGTTTGATTTTATATGGATGTTTTAAAATATAATGTTAACAAATAGAAAGTTATGCTTAATTTGTGAAGGAATCAAAGTTGGTTTATTATTTTGTGCTAAAGTCCACTTATGAAATTTGAATTGATACACCTTTAAAATTACGTAATTAATAACCAAATGAGTTTTCAAACAAAATCAGCAAAGATACAAAACATGAAATCATTTTTCAAAATAATTTCAACTATTCAACACATATAGTTTATTTGGATTTGTATATAAGCAAGGTTATAGAATTGTATCAATAAATAAAAATTAGTTTCCAAATAAAAATTGGTTTTTTGTTTAGTCAATAATATCCAAATCAAAAATGAAAGTAGATCAAACAACCCAAGCATATATAAATTTGTTATAAAAATCTAAATAAATTTACAAGATAGGTACATATTCAGAAGAGAACTAGAATATAGAGATTCAAACTATATTAATATCAACAAATTATATAATAAATAAAATTAAAATGTTACTTTAAGATGAAGGCAAAAATCGCACCTTAAATGAATAATAAAACACTTAGATCCGACTAAATAAATTTCAAAAATTGGAACGATTTAAAGTTGCACCTTCGTATTTACCAAATTTGATTTTGTTTTAAGAGATTTTATGGCTTTGAAGCTATGAGTTTTCAAACTATATAGGGGGAGAGAGAAATGAGGGATGAAGAAAAATGAATTGTCAGGAGAACTAGTGAATGAATAGAAGAAAATTTGTTTTAAAGGAAACATTGAAACCTATATAATTCTCTCCTTTGAAATCTTCTCCCTTTAATTCTTTATTAAATCTCATCAAATCCTCTCCCCTTCCTCATGCATGGTCGACCATAATGAGGCAATATGGGCCTAAAAAATTTCCAAACTCACCCAGCAATTAATCTATATAAATTCAATTTAAATATTCTACTGATATCATATACGATACACGCATATGTAAATTTTATATATGCACTTTATTAAATACTAATGATATCCAAACAAATCAAATAAAATTTAGTGATTAATATTTTAGAAATATTAATTATTTTACAATGATTATAAATTAATTAAATTGTATGGTTTTTTTGGAGGATTCATCGTTATGGTTGTTTGACTCAAGAAGGTAAATTCAATCAATGATTAATACCAAACAATTCGAACAGTAACGTTCACACGTCACCTTAGCTAGTGGTGTGACATTTTAGATGAATTTATCGCTTACACATCATTTCGATAATATCCAATTTTATTATTATAAGCGGCGCCTGGTTGTAATGACTATTTACCTCAATTATGTTTGTCAAAACATTATCATTTTAGAACTTACGGAATATGATATCGATAAAAATTCCAATATCGTCCATATTCAATTTGGTTAGTCCAAAGAAAAATCTTTGGTACAATAATAACAATCATTATTAACCGTACTATTCTAGCTAAAGACTTTAACTTTGAGTTGATTACAGTTAACCATGATACAAACCTTTTATAACCGAGGGGATGAATTCTCGATGGAATAGTGTTTCACTTCCAATGCTTTAACTCAAACTCAACTATAGTCGCTCGACAGATAGCCATGACATGATTTAACTATAATCAAAGTGGAGTTTTCACATTGAACTTCCTCAATATTCTTAAGTCGAGGGAACCGTGCAACACTTTCACTCGAGATTCTCTTTTTAACCTTAGTTATATTAACCAACATAAAACTCTAAATGAGTCTTTCTATAGTTTTCCAATAACTATCAGTACATAACACATTGGTGCCCCTAGTGGTTATGAGTAATACACTACTCAACGTTTGGAGAGCATTATGTACTCTAGTCTCAACGGGTGTATTGATATTCTATCTCAAATCATCTTCATCGAGAAATTTTAAAATAATATGTTATTTTAATTAAATTTCTTATGATTACAAAACATCGTAATTACTATCACATAACATATCATTTAAGGATTTTTTATTTAACGCACTTTAAATTAATTGCTTAATTAATTATATCACAATATAACAAATATATAATAGAAAGAAAACGCCTTTTATTTTATATAAGATTGATTATCGAGTAGATATATGTAAAAAAATATATAATTTTCCTAGGGCATACCTCCAACTCTATCATCTAGAAATATCCATAGCTGATTTGAATTATCAAGACATGTATTCAAATTCAAAGGGAAAATACTAATCTCGAATAGCATCTAGAAATATATTATAATGTACTCATTTTCTTTTGCTAAGATTTTCCCTATTAGGTTTTACTTAGTAAGGTTATAATGAGGCATTACCTTGTTCTGAAACTGTCAAACTTCCTCTCAAGAAATAACATCTCAAAATATGTTATTAAAGTTATGAAAGTGGTATTCTTTTTCCTTAACTGAGATTTTTCCCATTGAGTTTTTCTTAGCAAGATTTTAACGTTGCGCTATTATAATCAAGAAGTATCAAACTTCTTATCAAGAAATATCATTTTTAATATGATATATATGATTTTACAAGTTGCATTATTTTCCTCGTTCAAGGTTTTCCGATTGGATTTTCCTAATAAATGTTTTTAATAAGGCAACAGATAATATCTATATTAACTGAATATATATATATATGTATGTATGTATGTAAGTAAGTAAGTAAGTAAGTAAGATAATAATGAGTAGGAGCAATCACCATATATATATTTAAAAAGGGATAGTCGCAAGATACCATATGAGAACCCAAGATTTCGAAGATACATATTAAATGGGGAGTGTTATAATATATATATATATATATATATATATATATATATTATAAGAGTGAATATGCTAAATATTATATGGGCATTTTTGTAATCTTCATTCTTTACCTCGAGTCAATAAATAAAGCGATATGTATTGTATTATAAGGACTAAAAATAAATGAAATATCTTCTCATTCTTGAATGACTTCTTATCTTCTTTTATTCACAACAGTGGCTTCTTATATTATTTTATTTACATGAAGGTTTTCTGCAGATTAGAGATGATGTTATTTTTGAATCTATTTAAAAATTGGAGGTTTAAAACATCGATAGCAATAAATTACAAATAAAAAAAGCAATATGTAATCCCAAATCATGCTACAGCAGAGTGCATGCTATGTAATCAGTTAAAAATTCAGTTGGAATAATGCAGGATTTGTAATTTGTATGGACGCTTGTTGGAAAAGCGTGCAGTCCTTATGTGCTTATTTGACAAGCACCTGTGAATAGGCACCTAATGTCAGCGCGTATTCAATAAGCATATGATAATTGTGCACTTATTAAATAAGTGATCAAATAACGGCTATATACAACGTATTTTCCAACAAACATCTCTTCTTCTCCCTTTATAAATACCAACCTTCGCACTCTCTTCTCTTCTCATAACAATTATATACTACACCAAGAATCATTCTATTCTCACTTCTCTTAAACACAAATGTTTAGAGCTTTCAATGCCAATGCAGTAAGATTCACTTTAGGGATTCAATTCGGAAGACAATACAGTTTTGATTGGAGAAACGTTCACTATTGCTAGTTAGACTTTGGCAAAGACTATAATTTATGTTACATTTAATGTGCACTCAAAACCGATCCTATTCGAGGTGTCGACCAAAGTTTTGGTACATTTTGGGGGAAAAATTACAAATTTTTATAATCAAAAGAACATTGACTGTAGAAGATCGCTTTCTTCGATCAAAAGTTGTTATGGGTAAATTAATTGTCAAATACAACATTTGATTCTCAAATGTTTAAGTTGAAACAGATGACCCTAGTGGCTTTAAAATGGAAATGCATTTGGAAAGATTAACTAATTTTCATAAATTTCTAATTTCTTTTACCATTCTCTGAATATTTTTTTCATTTTTTTGTACAGGCGGCCGCAAATAAATTATTTAACCAAGTCAACAGACCTGAGAATAAACAAACATCTCATTTTCATCAGTTCAAGCATGTTTCTGACCTGCTAGTTGAGCATGTCATAAAGAAATCCTCTTCATAAAACTATTCAACAAGTCCAATCAAACCGGTCTCGAAGTAATATGCCGAGAGTTGGAGAAAGCTTCAGTCTTGAGGATTCACAAGGAAGCCAAAGGTTGGGGGTATAAGAGAAACTAACTTCCAGTGAAGATGATTTTGTTAAGCATTAAGGATCCAAAGAATCCAAAAAGAAATAGAATATTAGTGCAGATCAAGCCAAAATAAAAAACTTTGATCGGAATCTAAAGGTCACTATAATCGTGCGATGGAGTTTCAATTCAATACTTGTAAAAAACATTGAAATTAGAATGATTTCTTATTGGAACCAAGTAGAGAGAAGAAGATGCAGTAATATTTATGGATACATTGAAGTCTAAAGAACAATGAGAGTATACAAATCTTAGGGGAGATAAACTATAAGACATAGGCATGATGAGGGGCTGTAATTTTTTTCTCCATACTTTTAGAACTGCTGTATCTTTTAACCTTCAGTTGATGGTGTAATGATTTGAACTTATGCAAGCATGTTTGTAGTTTCATAAGTATTATAACCAATCACTTTTGAGGAGCACTAGATAAAATTGTGATACATTGATAATATGATATTTCATTAAATCACATCACAACAATAGCAACAATAGCTACTACAACAGTAACAATAACAACAACAATAATAACAAAAAAAATAACAATAAGCTCCTACTAATTTCCACAAAAATTTCAAATATGATTTACTGGATAGTTTTGCAGTCTACGGTGGAGTTAAACGCTACAAAATGACATTGGCTAGTAGTATGAAACTCGAGTTTCATAGTATTTCTAACCATATCGTTATGCCATACATTCAGTGTTGCTTCTGCATCCTCGTAGTCAAAGTCGTCTTCTATGTCTCTCTCATCCTCAATAATCATATTTTGTAAAATGTCACAAGTATACATTATTTTTTCTATTATAAGAGGTGACCATAGTCTACATGGATTGCTAGGTATGCAAATCTTGATCGAATAACACCAAATGCACTTTCAACATCCCTTCCATTCTTCTTGCAGTGCCATAAACTTTGCTGATTTATTGTTTTTATGGATTAGTAATTGTCTTAACAATGGTACTCCATTTTAGGTATATACCGTCACAAGATAATTTCTGTCCTCATGCATGTTTCCTCCAAAATTAAAGAAACACAAAGTTAATCTACCATTCGCTAAGTCATTAAATAAACTAGATCATTCTACTATGTTAAGGTCATTATTGTAACATCCGCCATTTTGGACCATTCAAATCGACAATAAAAACCACACATGTTGGATTTGAATGATTCAAAACAATAGATTATTAATAAAATTTAGGGTAAATAAAATCAAATCACATAATCACAAACACAGAATATCAGAACAAATCACGGCGGAATAAAATAACTGTAGTAGTTCATGAAGCTACTAGATACAGAGTCTCAAAACAAATACATAATACCAAGTCTGAAAACAAATACAACGGAAAGTTAGACACATAAGTTCTCTACTACAAAAGCAAAAGCTGAGTGGAAATAACTGAAATAAAATATCAAGTAGACGACTGAATCTCCGACGGATCTCTAGCTCCAAAAGAGGATGAAACCAAAGCCGTGAAACTCAGGCTGACCCGAGCCTAAAGCAGAACACAAAACACTCGAGTCGGGACATACATACTTATAAAATGTAAATCAACTCAAGAGAACTGCAAAGGGAATGCATCAGTAACTTAAAGGATGCTTAGGATCTCCCATCCTTTAACGATATGTTAAACTATCTACTATGTAGTAATATACGCTATTATATTAATGTCTAAAGTAAAGAAAACTATTAAAATTGCATTAAGGCGTTATCCATATCCCCCTTAACACATTTTATATATTCCCATATTCTATACAGTACTGTAGTCTCCATGTACTGGGGGTCTTCAAACGGCACTTCATAGGTATAGCACAAAACAAACTCGTAGAATGCGCGCTAGGGTAGGTGACACGACACAACTAGGCAATGTCAGAGTAGATATACCAATTACACATCCAGACCGTTAGTGATGCATAGCCGCAACTACCGCCCAACTTGATCCACACTCCCGAATCAAAGGTGCGCACCAAATCCATCACAAAGTAATATAATGGCTAACGATGAAGTGTGTCCGATCGGAGGTTCTACCTCACTTGGCCCGAGAATCGCTCCTGTTTTAGCCACCTTATGCAAACTCATAAAATTTAGAGGTCATAACACTTTAAAAAATGTGACCTTCAACCATAACATATAAACCTTTAGAAAATTGTAGCATTCAGAAAATGTCACTTTTAAGTAAACGCAGCAGAACAGAAGTGTTACTGTAAGGATTCACGCAGCGCGGAACTGTTATGGTAGAAATTCACAGCAGTGCAGAAGTGCTACTGTCAAAATCCGTAGCAATATAGAACCGTTACACTAAGAATCCACAACGGTGCAGAATTGTTACAGCAAGGAATTCACAGCAGTGCAGAATTGTTACAATAGGAAATCGCAGCAGTTTTGAATCGTTACTATAATACTTCCTACTACCATAGTTTACGCAATCAAATAATATGTATATTTATAGTTTCTATCATAGTTGTTCTATCATTCCTATTAGGTTACTCAAATTTTAGCTAAATGTACATTCTTACCCTTTATTTTCTTTTCAGTAAGTATCATTTATCATTTTTATTAATCAAATTATACCATTTACATTAGTTAAAACTTACATGTCAAATATACGTTTTAACTTACATTTTTTTCTTCACAAAACCATTTATCATTTTAATCAATATTACATGAATAAAACTTGCAATTTATAGGTTAGAATAAAATACCATTATTAAGTCAAATCGGATTATTAAATTTCAATTAACCTTCTTATTGTAAATTTTATTCCGAAATTTACATTTTCAACTCTTTATTCCTTATAAAAATCTAAATTCATATGAACAAATTTTCAAAAATCATTAAATTAAATTTTAGTTAAGATTCGTATATAAAATCGAAAATACTTGATAATTTTTAGAAAAATCATTTTAAATCAACCATGGAGTCTGTACAAAATTCTCTACACTAGGGTCAAGTAAATACGGACATTTATCATTTCAATCCGTAATTTATAAATTTTTCGAGTTTTATATCATTTCAAACCCGCAATCCTAAGTCAAATAAAATTTCTAAGGCCTATCATTTCAGCCCATTAGTACAAGCCTAAAAATCCAAATTAATTAGTATAAGAGTTAAGGAAAAATAACTGCGTGTAATACGCCAAAAGCTGCAAAATTTGAGAAGTAGAAATCAAAATTTAACAAAACTAAAAACTTAGAAAATGTTAGAATTAAATTCATCTTCATAAAAAAAGTTAAAGTTAAAAATTCAAAATTCAAAATTTCCACAGAAAGTCAAACTTTGACCAAAGTTGAACAAAATTTGCATTTTGAGAAAATTCTTTATTTTATTAAATTTGAAAGAACATTTCACATCAAAACTCAAAATTATACACTAAATTTCCAAATTTATCAATTTTATAATAATTATATTCAAAGTTTTAAATGAATTTCATCTAAAATATTTTTGAAATTTTGCGTGTTGTTACACTCTCCCCCATTCAAAACTTTTCGTCCTTGAAAAGGAAGGAGACCCAGAAAACAAAGAAAGATTAGATAGGATAACAAATAATACCTGGAACAAACAATTCCAGATTCGTAGCATGAATGCTCTCTTCTATTTCCCAATGACAGTCCTGATCATCAGTGCTCCATTGCACTTTGATTAGGTTGACAGATTTTCTTTGAAATTGCTTCGTACCTCTATCAATAATACGAAGTGGCTTCCTCTCGACGGTAAGATTTGGCTCAACATCCAAACTCTCAAGAGCAGAAGGCTGGACAATCAGAGATGGATCATGAAGATACCGATGAAAATGCAATACATGGAACATATTATGTACTCTAGAAAGTCTCTGAGGCAAATTTAAGCGATAAGCTAAGGGACCAACTCTCTCTAAGATGCGAAAAGGAACAATAAACCTGGAAGCGAGCTTCCCTCTCCGACCAAAACGAATCACATTTCTTAATGGAGACACCTTAAGGAAAACCTGATCACCAACAGAAAACTCCAAACTCCTCCTTTGCTTGTCAGCACACTTCTTCTTTCTATCCTGAGAAATCCTCATCTTACTCCTAATCTCTTCAACCTTCTTAAATGCTTCTAGAATCATATCCGGACCAAGAACCAAATGATTATGGAATTCAGTCCAGCAAGATGGAGATTTGCAAGGATGTCCATAAAGAGCAGCAAATGGAGCAATTTCGATACTAGCCTGAATTCAAAAGATGGAATAAGATAGATAAATGTTTAAGACATCCTTAAACAGATATTTGAGATTGTACCTAATAACCATTGTTATAGGTGAATTCAACGAGATGGAGATGATCTTCCCAAGATCCTCCATAATCAAGGACACAAGCACGAAGAAGGTCTTCCAAAATCTAATCACTCTTTCCGTTTGACCGTCGGTCTGCGGATGGTAAGCAATGCTCAGATTCAAACGAGTACCTAAAGATTCTTGAAAATCTTTCCAAAAATGAATGGTAAAAATGGGGTCTCTATCACAAACAATATTGACTAAAACACCATGAAGATGAACAATCTCCCTCATATAAATCTCAGCTAAACTCGAAGTAGAACGATTAGATCTAACCGGAATGAAATGAACTGACTTCGTCATTCTATCCACAATAACCCAAATACTCTCATTACCCCTCCTAGTCCTCGTTAATCCATCAATAAAATCCATAGAAATTTGTTCCCATTTTCAATTGGGAATCTCAAAGGGTTGCAATAATCTAACAGCTTTCTGATGATCAGCCTTAACCTACTGACATGTCACACATCTACTAACAAAAAGGGAGATATCCTTCTTCATACCACTTCACCAATACAGCTTCTTCATATCATGGTACATCTTCGTTATACCTAGATGAATAGAAAGTCTGGACCGATGATTTTCTTGAAGCAACTCTTGCCTCGATCCATCGACATTCAGGACACAAATCCGATTATTGATCCTTAAAATCCCTTTATCATCAATCTGAGATCCACTTCCATCTTGGATACTACCACCAACTCTGTTACGAACATTCTCCTTAATAAGCCTAAGCACCTCATCCTCATCTTGCTTGACAATAATACGATCCATAAGAGGAGAAGAAATAACAAGCTGACATAACATCGCCTTCTGCCTACTCAAAGCATCGGCTACAACATTAGCTTTTTGGGGGGTATAGTTGATGTCGAGGTCATAAGAAGCTACAAACTCGAGCCGCCTAACTTGCCACAAATTCAAGTCCTTTGGGTGAAAATATATTTCAAAGACTTATGATCCGTAAAGAGCTCAAACTTAGTTTCCAATAAGTGATGTCTCCAAAGCTTCAAAGCAAAAACTACGGCAAGTAATTCCAAATCATGGGCTGCATAATTGGCTTCATGAGTCTTCAACTAACGACTGACATAAGTGATAACCTTTCCATCCTGCATCAGAACGGCTCCCGAACCTTCACGACTGGCATCAGTATATACCGTTAATCCCTCATTTCCATTTGGAAGGGTAAGAACTGGTGTGGAAGTAAGCTTGCGCTTTAACTCATTGAATGCTGCTCCACACTTATCATTCCATCTAAATTTAGCATTCTTATGAGTTAGAGCGGTGAGAGATGCAGCAATCCGAGCAAAATTCTCAATTAATCTCCGATAATAACAGGTAAGGTCTAGGAAACCACGAATATCAGATGGAGTCCTAGGAGTTTCTCAATCCTAAAATAGAATAGGGAGAATAAGAACTGAGAAAGAGATAGAATAATTAATGTACAAAGGAAAGAAGAGAAGATAGACTTACATTGATCGCAGTGATCTTAACTGGATCAACAGAAACTCCATTATCAGAAATAATATGTCCAAGAAACCGAACTTCATCTTACCAAAAATGGCATTTCGAGAATTTAGCATTCAACTGATGACTTTTGAGAGTCCCTACAACAAAGCTCAAATGAGATTCATGCTCCTGCTTTGTCTTAGAGAAAACAAGGATATCATCGACAAAAACTAGAACAAACTTATTTTGAATACCACAGAAAACCCGGTTCATAAGGTCGATAAAGAAAGCTGGAGCGTTAGTCAAACCAAAAGGCATAACTAACCATTCGAAGCAACAATCCTCGGAATGGAAAGAAGTTTTGGGAATACTTTCCTCGACAATTCTGAGCTGGTAGAAACCAGTGGCAAGATCAAGCTGAGAGAATACAGTAGCACCATACAGCCGATCAAACAAATCATTAATGTGAGGCATTAGATATCTATTTTTCATAATGAGCTTATTCAGCTCCCTATAATCAACACACATCCTCAAAGAACCATTAGACTTGGTGACAAAAACCACTACTGCTCCCATTCAGAATGACTGGGTCTGATCAAACCTTTGGAGAACAAGTCTTCGATTTGTTTCCTCAACTCAACCTTCTCACGGGGTGCCATTCTTCTGGGAAGAAGAACTACAGGCCGAGCTCTAGGAATGAGATCAATACGGAATTCGATTTCCCATTTGGGAGGCAAAGAAGTGACTTCACCAAACACATCAGGATAGAATTTGACAACAGGAGTTGAATCAAAGTCAGTGGGAGGAGAATCCAGAGAGAAAATAAAACTGCCACCAAGATCTTGAGGCATACGACACTGAATCACCAAAGGATTACCAAAATCATCAACAAGAGAAACGGTCTGGGTCTTGCAAGAGATAACAACTTCATGCATCTTCAGCCAATCACCTCCAAGAAACAGATCAAAAGCATCGAAACCAAGAACATAGAAGTTACCAATAAAGCGATGGTCAAAATAGAGGAGTTTCACTTGGTTACAAATCCTATTAAGGTTTGCAGGACCACCAATAGGATTAGTAACACCCAAAGGTTCGGATGCAAATTTAGGTGAAAGGATATGCTCAAACATATCACAAAGATCCATAGAAATGAAACTATGCGAAGCTGCAGTGTCGAATAAAACATGAACATGAAGATTAAACAAGGTAAAGGTGCTTTGGAGAGTACCTTGGGTATCACTAGGAGCAGGTGGAGTAGACGAAGTAACTGTAAAGATACCTGATAACTTGCCCTTATTTTGAGTAGGAAAACCCTGCTTGAAGTGGCCAGGCTACAGGCAAATATGGCAAAGATCATGCCTATTCATCTGAACTGGTGGAATAACAGTTCCGACTAAAATAGAACAATTATTGGCATAGTGCCCTTCTGGTCACACCTGAAGCAAGTGATGAAGAAAGATCGGCTGCTTCTTGGAAGAAGAAGATCCTAAACTTGGATTCTTAAGCCAATTCAGCTTTTGATACTGGAAATCAGACTTTCTCTTCTTAGAGTTGCCAGAAGAAGGCTGAGATGAAGGTGCACGAGTAACAGCTGATTCCTTAGAAGTGGGGCTCTCATATCTAATGGCCATATCCATCAATCCCATAAAAGCGCTGTGCACATAAGAAATCAGACAATCATAAAACTCTAGGCGAGCTCCAGCTATAAATTTCTCATTCTTCTTAAGAGGGGTATCAATCAATCTAGGATCAAAATTTGAAAGTTCATCAAACTTCCTCTCATACTCAGCAAATGACATATCCCCTTGCTTAAGATCCATAAACTCCCTGTATAGCTAAGACTTCCTAGCCTCTGGCATCCACTTCATCACAAAAGCCTCCCTAAATAAGATATCCAGACTTAAAAAAGATTCCAAAGGGATAACCTAGACCAAATTCAAAAGGAAAAACTAAAGACAATACCAAAACTGTTCCCAAGAAATATCTGCCTCAATAGTGTTGGCTATAACAGACTCCCACCATCCAGTGCTGCCTCCTTCAACTAGCACGCTGCTAACTGGCGCTTCTGAGCGTCGGCGATCTCCAAACCAGCGAAATCCTTTCCAGACCTCTCATCCACTGCTAAGCCTCAATGATGGTCTCTGATCCCGAAAACTTAGTACCACCTAGCTGGGTCAACTCCTTACATAGGGTGGTAAACCTAGTAGGTGCAACTGGTGCTGGAATTGGTGCAACACCACGACCCCGACCTCTGGCATTCCTACGATTCATCCTGGAAATCCAAGAATGAATTTTACGACAAAGATATAGGAAAAGGTAGAAGAAAAGACCCAATTAGACTAGAAATCGTAATCAAAGAATTCTGCAAAACAAGGTGGATTCGAAAAGAAGGAAATTCTAAGAAAAGGAATTTGAAAACAAGAAAAAAATTTATATCTAAATTAATCCTTTAAAAGTCATTGGAAAATAATTTTAAGAACCATTTTATACTTGAAAATACGTTCTTTTGCAAAGAATGATTCTAAGATTGATTTTACTCATTTTAGGGTATTTCTACATGAGTTTTTGCCCCCATTAGGCTAAGGTTTGCCTAAGGCCAAAGCTCTGATACCAACTGTAACATCCTGCCATTTTGGAACATTCAAATCGACAATAAAAACCACATATGTCGGAATTGAATAATTCAAAACAACAGATTGTTGATAAAATTTGGGGCAAAAAAATCAAATCACAGAATCACAAACATAGAATATCAGAATAATTCGCAGCGGAATAAAATAACTATAGTAGTTCAAGTAGCTACTAAGTACAGAGTCTCAAAACTAATACATAATACCAAGTCTGAAAACAAATAGAACAGAAAGTTAGATACATAATTTATCGATTATAAAAGCAAAAGCTGAGTGGAAATAACCGAAATACAATATCAAGTAGACTGCTAAATCTTCGGCGGATCTCTAGCTCCAAAAGAGGATGAAACCAAAGCTGTGAAACTCAGGTTGACCCGAGCATAAAGCAAAACACAAAACACTCGAGTCAGGACATACATACTTATAAAATGTAAATCAACTCAAGTGAACTAAAAAAGGAAATGCATCAGTAACTTAAAGAATGCTTGGGATCTCCCATCCTTTAAGGATCCGTTAAACTATCTATTATGTTGTAATTACGCTATTATAATAATGACTAAAGTAAAGGAAACTATTAAAATAGCGTTAAGGCGTTACCCATATCCCCCTTAACATATTTTATATATTCCCATAGTCTATACAGTACCGTAATCTCCCTCCATACTAAGCATCGTTAGAGGGCACTCCATAGGTATGTAATAAAACAAACTCGTAGAAAGCGCGCTAGGGTAGGTGACACGACACAACTAGGCAATGTCAGGGTAGATATACCAATTGCGCATCCGGACTGTTGGTAACGCATAGCCGCAACTACCGCCCAACTTGATCCACACTCCCGAATCAAAGGTGCGCACCAAATCAATCACAAAGTAATAGAATGGCCAACGATAAAGTGTGTCCGATCGGAGGTGCTACCTCACTTGGCCTGAGAATCGCTCCTGTTTTAGCCACCTTATGCCAATTCACGGCAATCGGGTCCACGTATATATACCTTTAGGATCATCGCCACCATCCTACTTTATTATAGAATCTCCACCGCGTACACAGTTGTTAAAGTGGTTTTCGGTATCGACAGAGAGTATGCCCATATCCGATCCCCGTCTCTTTAACAATCAATCGTTATTATAACCTGTAGTTATATAAATTTCAAATGGTTTAGCATATTCCTATCAAAACCATATAAATTCCATATCATTATTCTTTTAAAATAATATTCATTTTTCCAAAGTTGTAACACTACCAAGTTCTTTTAATTATAACCCATTGAAACATACAAGTTTAGAGGTCATAACACTTTAAAAAATGTGACCTTTAACCATAACATATAAACCTTCAGAAAAATGTAGCATTCAGGTCACTTTTAAAAAAACGCAGCAGAAGAGAAGTGCTACTGTAAGGATTCACAATAGTGCAGAACTGTTACTGTAGAAATTCACAGCAGTGCAGAAGTGCTACTGTAAGAATCCGCAGCAATGTAAAACTGTTACTGTAAGAATCCGCAGCAGTGCAAAATTGTTACAGTAAGGAAATCACAGTGGTGCAGAATTATTATTGTAGGAAATCACAGCAGTTTTGAATTGTTACCTTAAGAAATCGCAGCAGTTTTGAATCGTTACTATAATACTTCCTACTACAAGAGTTTATGTAGTCAAATAGTATATATATTTATAGTTTTTATCATAGTCGTTCTATCATTCCTATTAGGTTACTCAAATTTTAGCTAATTATACATTAACTTACCCTTTATTTTCTTTTCAGTAAGCATCATTTATCATTTTTATTAACCAAATTATACCATTTACATTAATTAAAATTTACATGTCAAATGTACGTTTTAACTTACACTTTTTTTTCACAAAACCATTTATCATTTTAATCTATATTACATGAATAAAATTTGCAATTTATAAGTTAGAATAAAATACCATTATTAAGTCGAATCGGATTATTAAATTTCAATTAACCTTCATACTATAAATTTTATCCCAAAATTTACATTTTCAACTCTTTATTCCTTATAAAAATCTTAAGCTATATGAACAAATTTTCATAAATCATTACATAAAATTTTAGTTGAGATTCATATATAAAATCCAAAATGCTTAATAATTTTTAGAAAAATCATTTTAAATCAACAATGGAGTCTGTACAAAATTCTCTACCCTAGGGTCAAATAAATACGGACATATATCATTTCAATCTGTAATTTATAAATTTTTTGGGTTTTATATCATTTCAAACCCGCAATTCCAAGTCAAATAAAATTGCTCAGACCAATCATTTCAACCCATAACAATTTTTCTTAATATAAAGATCGTTCGGTTATGTATCATTTCAACCCATAGTGAAGGAACTTGTAGTGTGAGAGCAGAATATTAAACAAGCATAACAATATTCAACATAACATGGCATATGATCATAACAGGTATAATATGATGTGAAATAACAAAATAAAATCATATGAACTAACATAATATAAAATATGAAGTAACATGATACAAACATATGAAATAACATGACATAATCATGTGAAATGTCAAACTTGCATATACATATCCTTACAATTCAATTGTCATCAATTCACCAAAATTATAAGTACGTTGTCAAGAGTGATTATTCACCTTTCTTTAGTTAGAAAAGTGATTCAAAGCGCAGCACAACGACGACAAATTACGGACAAGTTTGAGTGAGAGGAGAATCCAAATCCGACGCTTTGAAAATAAAATAAATTCCATATGTAAACAAATAATTCACATTAAAAAATAGAAAATTATAAATTTGCAAAATACATAAGAGGGCTTGTCTAAGAGAGGCTTGGTCTAGAGGTGGTTTGGGTTCGGCCATAGGGTTTTGCACTAGGTTAGGCTAGGGTTTCGGTTTAGGTGGGTTCGGCCTTAGGCTAGGGTTAGGGTTTGGGTGGAAAGGCTCGGCCTAGGGGTGTGGGTTTGGTTAAGCTAGGGTTTGTGGTAGTGGAGATGGTCATGGCCAAGGCAAAGCGAGGGGAAAGGGTTTGAGGAAGTTCGGCTATGGTGTTTGTGGTGGGAAGAGACGGTAGAGGCCGAAATATTATGAAGAGGAGAAGAGAAAAAGGAAAGAGGAGAAGTGGTTTGGGCAAAGGTTTGTGGTTGGAGCAAGAGGAGATGGTGTGGTGATGAGCATTGCCGAAATTTGTGGAGAAAGAGGAGGAAAATTTATAGAGGAGAAGAGGAAGAAGGTCTAGGGTTTTGAGAAGGAAAATAAAAAGAAGAGAACTTGCATTTTTCTGCGAATACACAAATTAATAGATGAGGAGGCTAACCAAAACCCTAGGATCTTATTAGTCATCCCAATAGGTGGCTTCTCATCTACTAAAGAGGTATCTAGCCTATTAGTGCAAGCCTAAAAATCCAAATGTAATTAATGTAAAAGCTAAGGGAAAATAACCGCGTATAATACGCCATAAGTTGCAAAATTTGAGAAGTAGAAATTAAAATTTAACAAAAAGAAAACCTGAGAAAATGTTAGAATTAAATTCATCCTTATAAAAAGTAAAGGTTAAAAATTCAAATTTTAAAATTTCCACAGAAATTCAAACTTTGACCAAAATTGACTAAAATTTGCATTTTAAGAAAAATCTTTATTTTATTAAATTTGTAAGAACATTTCACATCAAAACTCAAATTTATACATTAAATTTCCAAATTTATCGATTTTAAATAATTATATTCAAAGTTTCAAATTTAAAATATTTTAGAAATTTTATGGGTTGTTACAATTATTAGAACCTGCCATTTCGAGAAAGCATGTCCTATCCATAAGTCTTATGAAGCTACCACTTTAAGAGTAATTGTCAATCTATGGGACTTACCTTGATAAGCTTTGGCGTATGCCTTTGGAAAGTTCTTCCACTTCGAATACATTCAACCTATAGTACCCGACATTCTTGGCTATCCTCTACTGCCATGCATCTCCATTAATCTTACTATGCCAACTTCGCTCGGTCTTCGTAAGTATTGATTGCCATATATTTTGATGATAGCTTGGTAAAAATGGTCCAAAGCTTCAAATAATGTGCTTTCCCCTAGGCGCAAATTCTTATTGAGAGAGTCTACTGGTCTAGCATATGCATGCATTCTCAATGCAGCGGTCATCCAGTCAATCCCTGAGTATGAGATGCATTGGGTTTGAAGATAATGTATTTATCATGCTATTTAATGGATTGTAAATTCCTAAGGAATAAAGGTCGGTGCATTTGAAATCTTCTTCTAAAATTACCACAGGTGTAAATTGGATTTGGATTAAAATAGTCTGCCATCATTCTTTCATTATACTAAAAGATTTTGTAATTTTTATAGCAACAAACAACAACCGATGCACCATGTTGCCTACTGGATTGGCCAGATTATAACACTAACATTGCTAGTAAATCTTCTTCATGATGGGAATGATTTTCTATTATTTCATCGAAACTATCATTGCTATAGTCAAAAAATAAAAGTTATTCGACTGACATTATTTTTATGTTGTTGTTTAATAGAAATGAAGAAGTATAAAGAATTTGAATCAGTGGGAATGAATTATATTAGTATAGGCATTTATAGTTATTATGTATTGTATTTAGCGTCTTGTCATGTTAAATACTTATAATGATCCGCATTTCTTACTATTAAAGATGAGCACTATATATTACTCAACATAATAGATTACAAAGTCATTCCAAAATGTTTCATCAGAGTCATACTAATACAAATTCTACCCTATGACAGTTATAAAATCCCATCCCTACCTAAGAGATACAATATACATATATTACAGTGGAAGACAAGATAATAAATAGCTATCGATGAAGCCACCTACTCCAAACACCTCTAAGATGAATATGTGGAAAATTATAACTACTTGGTTGACCATTCAAATTTGAGCACGCAAGAGTTTAGGAAAAGAAAATAAACTCCGTCTCAAACATGGGTCTGATGTAAGTAAAGCATAAGTCTTAACTTTTATAAAAACCTTTAAGTCAAAGGCATCTCATAAGACCATACCGCACATGAACACGGACGGGTTTTTTTCCTTACGATAACCAAAACATTTTCTATAGAAAATCCATTTATATTATAATAATGTCTTGGGGTCAACGTAAAATATGAATATAGCTTAAATGCTTGCATCTCACATTTCAACATAGTTGGGCACAACTAAGTCCGTACGACACTCATTGGAGAATGAATTCCATATAATGACTGGGCTATTAGGGTACCTCACATCACATAGCATCTCTAGATAAAATAACACCGAGGTCGAACTTATCGACCCCTGCCAACACAGGACCAGCCTACTGATTACTGGATAGTACTGAATACGATCACCACTTATTCATGGGCAATGAAGCACATAAATGAGAGATAATATCGATTCTAGATTGGTATGGTTATACCCAACTTGGGAGCGACCCACTTTTCCCTACTACATTTCCCATATTTTAGTCATTCCCGATTGATGAGGCTTGTGACTACATTTACCTTTCTATATAGCACTTCCCAGTTGGAATGTTAACACTGCCCTCCAAGTAACAATGCGATGCCAGCATTTATCCATATAAGTTCGTTCTGGGACTGAACAAAACGCTTGAGAGCTCCATCTGCAATTCCATCATTTCCAAGATGTCTTCACTTCGAAACGCTTGAGTTGGATCGAAGTGGTTTTCGGATAACATACCCGATCCCAGTCTCTTCGAAACAACATTCGATAGTTTCCGATAAACTCAGCCTCGGTTCCTTAGGAAATAAATTGTCAAAGATAAGAGTGGAGATCACCTACTAATCGTTAGTGGATGGATTTCATTATCATTTATCCTAGGAGAATGAAACGAGATTTATTCACATAGTATAGCATCAACGGAGATGATTGTGCCATATAACTCATGTGTTTCTCCTAGATATTTCCAAAGTTATGTTTTGGATCCATATTTGATAGTCGGTCATTTAACTATCAAATAAACAAACAACAACCAATTCCATTTGAGATTTATTTATCCATAGCCACCACTAAGCCTCAAAACAAATCTTAATATAATAAATCTCTTTTCAAAACGTTTGTCATAAACATTCATGAACTTATATCTCAGATGAAGTATATACGCAAAAGAGTTGTGAATAACTTCTTACCCCAAATGTTGTTTAAATTAGAGGTAAGGACAACCCTAAACATTATTCCTTCCATGTTAAGCGTGGAATGGATGTTCCATACCACATTTTTAAAAGGTCAGTTTAGAAAAACCCAGATCTTAAATTCTTTTTACATTTCTTTCGACAAATCCTTTGTAATCAAATCTATTTCATTCATGAAATCTACTTCGCTTGAAATCCAAATCCATTTCAAAATACTTTCCAGCTTCCTATATTCATTTATAAAACCCTTTATAAAAAATTCAAATCATTTATAATAATGGCTTTTATAATTATCCAAACTTTTTTATGAACTCCCTTTATGAATATCCAAGTCATTTTCTAAAACTTCTTTTATAATTACCGTAAAATTGTTTATACAACGTCTTTGTAAACCCTTCATGTTTAAACAACTCCCTAATTAACTTTATATCAATTTAGCTTCCTTTAATAAGTAAATCCATTTTATAAATCTTCATTATTTATGAAATATTTTTTGCTTAAAAACTCATATCCAGTTACCCAAATCACTTTATAAATTTCTAAATTCCTCTATAAAACTCTTACCAAAAAACTTCCTTTTTATAGCATGGAAAACCATTCCCATTAGTTAAAAAAACATCTTTAGTAAAACCATTTGTCAAATCATCCTTTAAATATCTTGTTCAAAATGCAATAACTTTAAAACCATTTCAAAAAGAAAATAAAATATTTATCCTTACAAAATCAAACGGAGGCTTAGCGACCACAATGGTGCTTTTACTTTGGTTTTACTTATCCAGTTTAACATAATACCACATAACAACTGGTATATAAAAGATCAACACATAACCATCAATCAACTTAAGTAAATCTCCAAGTTAATAGTAGTAGCAGAATGGTGTTTTTTTTTTGCTAATAGATATCATTTAGTTTTCCTAATCATATGGAGTTACTTAAGGGTAAATTACACAAAAATCCATTGATTTAAAACAAATTTGAAAGAGAACATTATAAAACAAAACTGATTACTTAATCTCTTAGCTGTCTCAAAATAAATTAAAAGCCTTATAAATGAGAATTAAACCCTTATTAAACAGTAATTAAACTATAATTAAAAGTAATTAAACCATATTAAAACATAATTAACTTTAATTAAAGACTACTTAAATAAAACCCTTTTTAAAATAATAATTAATTAATAATTATCTTAATAAATAGTTAAATAACAATTAATCAATATTTAATTAATAATAAAAATATAGTTATCTTTTATTAAGATAACAAATCATGATTATCTTAATTGGTTAAATTTAAGTTTAAAAACCATTGTTAACGAATGATTAAGTACTAATTACACTAAATAATTAATTTAAAAATCATTAAATAAATAAGTAATTAAGTAATTAAATAATTATTTTCTAACTTCCTTTTTCTAACTTTTAAACTTCCCTTTTAAACTATTCTCCTCTTTGGAACATGAAAATAAACTTTTGAAAACCAAATCAAAGTTTTAAACTTGATAACATTTCGCTTTGAAACCAAAAATCAAACTTTCGACAAAAAGTGTATTTTTACGTCGTTTTTGGTTAGCTAATCGCTACCTTTGCGTCATGAACCCACATACAACAAATACAACATTCCAATATAATATCACATCAAAACATTATAGCACAATTATAAGCACGCATATTACTTCACTATATTAACTAACTTTTCCAATATTCAAGGTATAATCCTTACCGCATATTCAAACTTCGGCATGAGTAACCAACACCAAATAACATATATGCATGCACACACAACATATAACATTACCACTTACTTAAGCAATATTTTAACTCATAAATTTCACAACTTTAAAAAGTTAGTAACATGAGTTTTGAAACACGGATTTTACTTATATAACTGATCTAAATCAAACTAAACTTCCACCGAATTTGGCTACAACACTAGAAAACCACCTTAGCTTCAAGATATGGACTAGTGTGGGCTTGTAAGGTGCGACATGGCTCGACCAAGAGGAAAATTAGCCTCGGCCTTGGTAGTTTAGAGATGTAGGGGTTTGCTTTGTCAAGAAAAGAAGTTTGGAAGTGAATGGAAGGTGTTTTACTTATATTTTTACACTATTTTCTCTCCCTTTTATCTTAGGAATTTGGAGATTAAGTCATTGAAATATATGAGGAAAAGAATAAGGTTTTGACATGGAAAATGTAAATAAAAACAAAGAAGAGGATGTAGGAATGAGAGGGATATTTATAGGCTTAGGAATTTATCAAAATATGTAAAGTAACTTAATAAAATAATACATGCTTGCATACATGCACCCATACCTCCTCTCTCCTTCACACATACACTTTACCCCTCCTTCTAGGCCATGTTGTAGGGTACTTAAGGTATGGCATGACATTTGTATATAGATATATAAGTGTGTTTATATGTATATATATGCCTTTTATAACATAATTTGTCGCATCCACCTTTATTCTTAATTAAATATAGGTTAGTATATAAATAAGAGTGTTTTATTAGCACAAATCCTATCATATATATGTGTGCATGTTGCACCGTGTGTGCACAATGTTCCCGAAGAATTTTGGATGTCGAAAAGTCGAAATTTCGAAAAACACTCTTCAATCACATTTTATGTTTTTATTTGAATTATCTATATTGGTAAACAAATTTTGAAAATTATTTTATCGTCGTTTTTAAATAATTAAAATAGGTTTATTTGCTAAGAACAATCCATTTATTGATTATATAAAATATATTTAAATATCCCATTTCAAAGTGGCAAAATCCTGGGTAGTTGCAAATTTATTTTACCATGATTTGTTATTATTTTAAAGATTTATATTTTAATTATAAATCTAGTATTTAAATATTTAAAATTTAATAAATATTCGCAAATTAAGGTTGTAAAATTATGGATCGTTACACTCTTTCCACTTAAAAGAATTTCTTTCCCAAAATTGTACCACAACCCTAATTCCCAGAAACACTTAAACCATTCATGAGCTATATGATGTACATAGATCATTCCTATGTAAAATTGATTTGATCATTCACTCGAACAAATAACTTCAATTTCGAACTAGTATTGCTCACCGGACTTCCTAATGTGGACTTTGATCAGTCCTCTTAATTAGAAACTTCTGTTCTTCTTACATAGCCATAAGCTATGATAGACAACTTTTGGTACCACGTAAGAACCCTCCCTAATGCTCTCTGTCAAAAATCAAGTGACAAATCCTTATTCGGAATGGTGTAAAACGCCTCCCCTTATACACTCGAATCTGGGATCAAGAACTATGTGAAAGTGAGAAATGATCTTCATACAACCTACGTATTGATCTAACGGTTCTTACTATCTAACTACTTGCTACCATCCCACCATGCTTTATAAGGATCAATTTTTAAATTTGTTAACCTATATAATACAATATATATAAATAATTGATTTTTAATTCTATTTAATTTTAACTATTAGATGAGGCTAAAAATAATTTTGGTCTTGAAACCAAGTCGACAAAATCAACCCCTATACCCTAATTGGTCTGGTAAGTAGCTAGGAAGAGTAGTATGCTGGTATCCAAACCCGTTCTAGATTCTACTTTTTCTTATATACTACTAAGTAAAAGTGTTTATTAATCAGCATAATAACATCAAATCATTCTTCACATCCCGATGTTAAAATCAAAAGATACAGTTTAAATAAACATACTTTATTAAACCCCTATATTAAATTTAACCTAAATAAAACTTCATTTGTTAATCCTCCTTCAAAATATCTTTTTATTTTGAAAACTCTTCCTTTTAAGAGATCCAAGAACACAATACTCGGGTTTAATTTCAAAAATCTTTTAAAAACATACATATATCTTGAGTAACTCCAAAACGATGTTAAGGAACAGGGTGCTACCAAATAGTACCATATAATCCTTTCATAAGAAGGGCAATACTCAAGAGAAGTGTTTGCCATCCGAACACATCTCTTACCAATTTCAGTCATTTTCGAGACACTCGAACTAGTTAATAAAATATACTTCTTCTTTTCTAAAAAAATTTCTTGAAATAATACTATTTATAGACAAATAGTTTTTTTGACAAAATCATCCGCTTATTTTGGATTCATTCGGATTTGAATGCATCCCAATTAAATAATGGCAAAGAGGATAATTTACTAAATACACCATTACATTTACCTAAGCAAACATTTAATTGTCACTTAGGGGATTATTCTGATCATCACAAAATAGATCAAGAATTATTCCTGAATGATTCAAAGAAAACTTTACTCTCAAATTTTATTTTAAAATGTCTGTATATTAAAATATCTTTTAAAAAATTACTACTATTTTCCAAAATCGTTTGAAATTAATCAAATCTATTGGGATTTAACATTCTCAAAACCCTTTTAATTTTTAAAACACATTTAACAATTCTGATTTGTAAAATCATCTCTCTTAAATCCTCTTATAAAATTATCTGAAGATTTTCTTTTAATAAACATCTTCATTAAATTCAATTTTTTAACCCTACATATCGTCGAACGCCTATAGTCAAATAGTGAAACTTAGTTCATAAGTTGTTTAATTCAATGTTCCTACAAATTCTAACTACCCAACCCATGATGGAAAAAGGAAATCTACTATTAAATCAAATAATAGTCATGCTCAAAACTGGACGAGCATGATTAGTTAAACCCTAAATGCTAATAATTTAAATATTATTAACTCCTAACCCACTCTCCTCATAGGTAACTACATAGATTTTGAAAATCATCACTTTTTATATATAGAAAATGTATTCCTTGGTAAAATTACTTTATTTACCAAATTTGAAGCAATATTATATCAATTTAACTTGTTCAAGTGTTTAGAAATCCCTATCGATAAAATTGATCAAGCACATCAACCAGAATTCTTAATCCACTCAACAGGTCAAACAACACAATATAAAACAGTTTTTATTCACTAACAAATGCACGCCCATATATATTACACTCAGACTCATTCTAGGGCACTATCGACCCTATCTATAACGAGTTTACCAACCAAAGCCTAAGTGTTCGCTCAACCTATGCTCTGATATAAATGTAACGACTCGCCTTTCTTACTACTAAAGACGACACTTAATGCATCCACAGTATTCGTATGCCGATCATTTAGTCGTTCGAAAGACATGTCATTAGGGGTGAAAGAAAGAAAAGATAGAAAAGAAGAACTAAACAACACAGAATCTAACAATGCAACGGAACAATATATATTACTCAACATAATATATTACAAAGTCATTTCAAAATATTTCATCAAATCCATACTAATGCAAATTCTACCTTAGAACAATTATAACAGTCTGTCCTTACCTAACAGATACAGTATACATATAGTACAGCAAAAGACAAGATAATAACTAGCTGTCAATGAAGCCACTGCTTCAAGCTCCTCCAAGATGAATCTGCGGAAACCCTTAACTACTTGGCTGCCTATTCAAATTTGAGCATCCAAGGGTTTAGGAAAAGAAAATAAACTCCGGATCAGACATGGGACTGGTGTGAATAAAGCATAAGTCTTAGCTTTTATAAATACCTTTAAATCAAAGGCATCTCTTAATACCACGCCGCTTATAAACACGGATGCGTTTCTTCCTTACAATAACCAAAACATTTACTATAGAAAATCTATTAATACTATAATAATGTCTAGGGTTCAGCTAAAATATGAATATAGCTAAAATGCTGGCATCTTACATTTCAACATAGTTGGAACTAAGTCCATACAACGCCCATCATTGTGCATCTCTAAATAAAATAACGCCGAGGTCTATCGACCCCTGCCAATACAGAAATGCCTACCCTTTATTGGATAGTACCGAATATGATCACCCCCTTTTAATGTGCCTTGAAGTATACAAATAAGAGATAATATTGACTCTAGATAGGGATGATCATACCCTACTAGGAAGCGACTCACGTAGCCCTGTTGCATCTCTCATATTTAGTCATTCCGAGTTGATGAGGCTTAAGGCTACATTTTACTTTTTATATAGTACTTCCCACTTAAAATGTTGAAACTGCCCTCCAGGCAACAAAGCAATACCAGCATTCATTCATACAAGTTCGTTCTAGGACTGAACGAAACGCCTGAGAGCTCCATCTGCAATTCCATCATTTCTAAGATGTCTTCACTTCGAAATGCTTTAGTTGGATCGAAGTGCTTTTCGGATAACATACCCGATCCCGGTCTCTTCGAAACAACATTCGATAGTTTCTGATAAACAAACACTGGTTCTTTAGGAAATAAATAGTCAAAGGTAAGAGTGGAGATCACCTCCTAACCGTTAATGGATAGATTTCCTTATCATTTGTCCAAGAAGAATGAAACGAGATTTATACACATAGTATAGTATCATCGGAGATGGCTATACCATATAACTCATGAGTTTCTCCTAGATATTTTCAAAGTTATGTTTTGGATCCATATTTGATAGTCGGTTATTTAACTATCAAATAAACAAAAAACAACCAATTCCATTTGAGATTTATTTATCCATTGCCACTATTAAAACTCAAAACAAATCTATATTTATTAAATCTCTTTTCAAAACGTTTTTCCAAAATATTCATATACTTATATCTCAAACATAAGTGTATACACAAAACATTTGTGAATAACTTCTTACCTCAAAATCTTGTTAAAAGGTATTTAAAAAATGTTCTTTAAAATGGAGGTAAGGACAAACCTAAACACTATTCCTTCGATGTTAAGTGTGGAACGGATGTTCCATACCACCATTTTTAAAAGGTCAGTTTAGAGAAACCTAGATCCCAAATTCTTTTTATATTTCTTTCGATAAATCCTTTTTAATCTAATCTATTTCATTCATGAAATCTCTTTTACTTGAAAATCAAATCCATTGCAAAATACTTTCCAACTTTCCATATTCATTTACAATTTTTTTTTTAAATATTCAAAATCATTTGTAATAATTACTTTTACAATTATCAAAATGTTTTATAAAGTCCCTTTATGAATATCCAAGTCATTTTCTTAAACTTCTTTTATAAATACCCCAAAATCATTTATAGAACTTCTTTATAAACCCTTCCTGTTTAAAAAACTTCCTAATTAATCTTAAATCAATTTAGCTTCCTTTGATAAGCTAATCCATTTTATAAATCTTCTATAGTTATTGTAACACCTCGCTTTTTTAGATAATTAAATAACGATGAACAGTGAAATTAAGCATTTTTGGAATTATCAAAATATGGCCTTGAAACTTGTACCATTATGTTCGTGGCGATTTCTAATCAATTTTCATATATAACTTGTCGAAATCCGAGTTAACATGAAGAAGTTACGAGTGAAACGAAAATAAAAAAACGAAAAAAAAGGATAGGTCGACCTATAGGTCAACCCGCAAAAATGTAAGGTCGGCCCACAAAAGAACATAGTTCGACCCCCATCCTCGCCAGGTCGACCCGCATAGCACTTAGGTCGACCCGCACTTTTGCGGAGTCGAAGTTTGTTCTAGTAATGTCTTTAGTTGATTTTATTCAATCGGAGTCGTAAGTTGATAGATCTGATGGCTCCAAATGACCTTGTGACATGGCGGCTTCAGATTCAATCTTCTAAATCTAACGGTTTGAGATCCCCAAAACCAGCTATAAATAGGACCCTAGGCCTAACTATTTTCTCACAATCAGATTTTTTTCCCCAATTAGGTTCATTGCCTGAGGATTGGCCCTAAATAGAAAATATTTCTAGGGAGAATATCTTTTCAATAAAAATATTAGACGCCTTAGAAGGGGATCTAGGAAGGCCACGGAGCAAAGCTAAGGATGATAGGTGAGTGGATTTAAATTATACCTCTATTATGTTTAAGATATATAGTATCGTTAGATTCCCGTTAAATATTTAATTCGTCGTTTACTTCAGTAATTACTTCCACTAATTGGTTATGTCAAAACTGTAAAATTTATAAAAGAGGTGTAATTTATCTAGAAAAAGAAAGGAACAACTAAATATAAGTAATATTAGGCTTAAAAATTGTAAAGAAAGGCATAAGCCTAAAAGTAAGAAATTTACAGTAAATTGTGTTAAAACGGGATAAATGAATTAAAAAGGAGAAAATCTAATAACTTGATTTGGAAGATAACGATAGCTTAGTTGGTTGGTTTAGAAAATAGTTTAATATTGTAATAATAATGATAAACTAATTCCAAGAATAAAAGCAAGAAAAATGAAATTGGTGCAAAATAGAGACATTACTATATTTTGCATTGCCCCACAATTAAAGAAATAATAAAAAAATACCTTGGAGTTACGAGTTATTATTTATTGCATTATTTAGTATTAAAATATGGAAATGGATTTTTAACACAATTTTTGTGACCAACCAAATAAAATAGAACTACTTTCTAGAATAAAAGAGAATAACGTGAAGCTTTAAAGAAATTGAAGAAGAGAAAATAATCAAGTTAACTATTTGACAAGACTAGAATAAACATAATATGTGACTAGATCTGCATTTACTACGCAGATAGTAAAATAAAAGTAAAACGATTATTATGATAAATAATTTGTGATAGTTGGGCGTAGTCCCAAGCAAAGACTGTCATATAATATAAGAGAACTAAAGAAAATTTAGTACAATAATAAAAGAAGACAGAGTAGAATAGAAAAGAGACATTTGCAATTACATTTATAACATGTAAGATATAAAAGTAAGAAAAGAATGTAAAGTAATAATTGCAAGTATAATTGTAGCACGAAGGTTATAATTAAAAAGAAAGAAATAGAAGAGGCTTATTTTATCAAACTTAGATCTTGGATTAAGTAAATAAGCAAAATAATAGAAGTGGCCTGTACTGGTAGCATTCTCTTTTAGGTATAGGACCGGTGTTCTCACACATAGGTGAGGATGGGCTTGCTGATTATGGTAAATAAGTAGCCAACAGAATAAGAAAAGTAAACTAAACACATAGCAAAAGATTAGATGTTGGGTCTAATAAAATGGTAAGGTGCGTTTAGAGGAGCTCGAAAGAGAATCTAGATAAAGAGCCTAACGAAGCAGTTCATCGTAGATTTTAGTACAGAAAGAGCACATCCAATTTAGTTAGTTCGCGCTAGAAGGAAGTACGAGACTTCAACGGGACGTGAGGATACTCTAGGATGGCCCTCTGGGGTAGGCCTAACGAAGCTACACCCCCAAAGGCAGATCTGTAGGTGTTCCATCAAGAGAGTATGCCTTGATTGCTTTTGCATTCAAGCCTAATGAAGCGGACCTTTGTAGGCAGTCAAAAGGTTAATGATGGAGTAGGATATTCATCTAACACCGTACTGTAGGTTGCGAGTAGGTTATAATGGGCAAGACCCAAAATGATAGTCGCATGCGCAGATCAAGCCATCATAAGTCAGAGCGAGTTCGTGAAAGACCAGAGTTAAACCAACAGGCCAATGATTCTTTCACTATCAAGACATTGGATGAGAGGCACAACCAATTGGATGTTTAGATTGTTTGTAGTAGGGCACAACCACTTAGCTCACGGAAGGCCTTTCGATTAGTTGAGGGGTGGCTACATGGGGCCATAGCCGTGTTGAGAAAAGAGACGCACCAAGTAGAATATTTGTATTGCAGGCCTAATGAAGCAGATTTTTACAGATATAGAAAATCTTCGACCGAGTTCCATACAAGGTAGACCTTGTTGACGGAATTCAGGGAGTAGACAGATTGATTACATGCAAACCTCAAGGTAAGCACTGAGTGGTACATTGTGGATGTCCGAGCACTAGTATAAGCTGGTGCAGATGTAGTTTCATGTTTTCCTAGCAGAAGACCGAACATCTGTATTGTAAACCTTACGAAGCTGTCCTTTACAGATATAGTTTAAGTACGCTCTAGCAGCGAGATGATGGAGTCCTTTTCGAGGAGGGTACAGAAGGTACTATGGATGGTACCTAGGACCGATGCGGTCTTTGGGCAGGTAGCTACATATCTATTGGTTATTAGGTGTTAATCTACTAGGGAGTAGAGGGGTACAATTCACGCACAGAGGCGAGAGTATTATAAACCCAATAAACCTAATATAATAGAAAATAAAAATAGAACGGTATATGTAGAATTATGCTTAGAAGTGTATAATTTGTCCATTCACTAGAACTTTAGTTCTGACCCCCGCCTCATAACATCCCACAAGTTAGATAGAGGCAAAGAATTTCCAGCTTTGTGATACTTGTTTAGAAAGTGTTACTACCTTGGTGAGTATTTACTTGCTATTATATTTTAGTCAGTTCCACTATGAGATATTTATTTGAGCTCCGATATATTTATCTTTGCCTATCTGCAGGATACCAAATACCCATCTCAGGCTTCAGTGGGCTTGGATTTTAGCATTTTTGTGAAAAATCCAGACCCACTGGAATTCAGGTTGTTACATTTGGTATCAGAGCTCAGGTTGGTAGATCCTAAGTAAATTAGGATATATGAGTAAACATATTTGTATTTTTGAATAAAATATAAATTTATTATGTATTAAAATCCAAATAGTCCCCAATTATATATTTTAACATATGAAAAGTTTTTAGAAGTATATTTGTGCATAGTTTGCTAGTTGGGTTTGGGATTACTCAAGGATGTTGTACCCTATGTTATTGCCGATTTATAGTGTACAACAAGCTATGTTTTGAGAGAAGATTGGTATCCATATGTTATAGGAAGTGGGAAAGTTCCCTAGGGATGGTAGGGAGAATATTTTTATTTTGGAAGGAATAAGAGATTTTAGTAAGGGAATGAGATTTCCAAGGTTTAGGAAGGGTATTCCTAGGGTAGTAAGAAGAAAATCCACTTTATGTCTAGCCCAATAAAATGAAACTTTTAGAATTGAAAAGTTGAAAAATATAATTGTTTATATGTTTGAGGAAGTGAATATTGGATTTTTGAGAAAAAAAAAGTGGTATGAAATTTAGATTGGTGGTGTAAATTTTGTTAAAAGTGAAATTCTTTTTGAAGAATTATAGAGCAGGTATAGCTTGCTAATTTCTTTGTAGGTAAACAAAGATTTTAAATTTAAGAACCTGAAGTGTGTTAAGTATCGAAAACGTAGGTTACAACATTTATTGTTGTAATATATGTTTTCATGAAAAATAAAGGAAGCATAGATTATAACACTATTGTTATAATAGGTGACTCCTAAAGGAAATATTTTACATAGAATATGAGATTTATTAATATTTATTTATAATTGAATCCATGTACTTGTGTTTTTGGGTTGTAGTAATGGTGTTTTACGCAACATCTATTTTGACCCAAATAAAAAAAAGTGTTTTGAAGATAATTTCTTAGTATAGAAATAAAGTGGTTTATAAGTACACTTATTATTTAAATAAGTATATGGAAATGTTTTCTAGTTATGGAAATATTAAAATAGTTTTGAAAATGATTTCTTCTGGAAAAAAAATGTAAGTTAAATATTAGGAAATTAATAAATTTCGTAGGAAATGTCTATTGTAAGTGAATAAAGATTAAACATACTTTAATCTATTAGAATAAAATGAATAATGATATAATTTTCTATGAAACCAAATCACAAATAAAGATGTTCTGTGCAAGTTATAAGGAATATATGAAAGATATGTACAAGGTATGTAAAACATCATATTTTGTATAGTGTAACGACTCGTAAATTTTCGATAATCAATTTGTTGAATTTAACAAGATTTTAAAGTTTAATATTGGAAGAAACTAAAATGTATGATGTAGAAATGAGAAACTAACTACAATGAAGTTTAATAATGAAAATTTAATGTAATAGATGGCAAATTGAATGCAATTTCAAGTAATTGTAATAAATCATAAAGTTATAATTGGTTATAGATTGTTAATAAGGAAATAAATTAAATGTTATAATTAATTGGTGAAATAATATGTAATTCATTGTAATTGGGAAAAATCAGGGTGGTGTAAGTAGTTATAACATTTGTTTGAAGATTATAAACTTATAAGTGTGATTAAAGTAAGAAAAGGTGACAATTGTTATATGTTACCTATTTAACCAATCTGTTGAATTTAACTGGAAATAAATTGCAATAAAAGTAATAAGTGTAATAACATGTAACCCAATGTTAATTTTATTCATAATATGACAATTGATTGAATAGAGAGATTGAAACCAAATTAAATCAATTTATTTAAAATTAAATTATAATTAAATAGCTTTTATTACAGTTGAAATTTAACACTGTAATTTGTGTAATATTTAACATTGAATTGATATGTAAATTTGTTTAAAATTTTAGGAAAGGTCTAAGGAATCAGAAATGATAAAAATTGTAAGTTATTAAATTTGAAATTGAAAAGTGATTTAATTAATTTAATATTAATTTATTTAATTAACATGAAAATAGCTATTTTGGCTATTGTCATGGATTTCGACGAAACCAGTTTCATCGGATCCATAATGGTGAATTATTGTAGGATTTCAAGTTTCGTAGCGATTAGACTTATTGTTTGATCATACGTGCTCGAAACACGTAGAAATCAGTTTAATTAAATTCAACTGGAATCAATTTTGAAACAAATTGATTTTAAAGCTAACTTCTTAATATGATGGAATTAGAACTTGAAACCTGTTTCATAGAGTTTAAAAAATCGAAAACATCTATTTTAATGTATGGGATGACCCATTTTCATTTCGAAGGTAGAACGGGCTTTTTTGCGTCGCTATTCGTCGTTCGTACACTTCGATATGTGTTTATTTTCTTATTAGGCTTTGTTAAATTAAAAAATATTGTTTCCCAAACCCCAACAGTCATTTTTCTTATTCTTTACGTACAATTCTATTTGCCTATTCCCTTCTTCTAATGGCAGAAACCAAATTTCAATTGCAACCCTACTTCAATTTCAAATTCAATTTCAAATAAACTCGTTGAAACCCTATCATATTATATATCATTTTGAAGCTCTCGATAAGCGCATGCTAGATCTGCGGTTAGTTTTTCAATTTGGGTTTCTATGTATCTAGAATTTGAAGATCAATTCTCGGTCGTTCGTCACGCTTTGATCAACTTCGACGGATCGTCGAATCGATGATATGGTTGCATGGAGATTTGCTAGTTAAGTTCATCTGTATTGTTCGTTTGTCATATAGGTGGTCAGATCATCCTCTAAAATTGAATTAAGGTTAGATAAATCGGCGGCGGCTGCTCGCTTATGGCATCATTGGTGATTAGAGGGGTGTTTTGTGGTCGTGGAGGCGGTGGAAGCGGTGGTGAGTCATGCAGGCGGGCCTGACGTGGTCGAGGCGCATCATGGAGGCACAAGGCAGTGAGGGAAACGGTGGTGCTATCAATATAGATGGGTTCAATAGCATTTTGGTCGGCTAGGGTTTCGTCTTGAGTACAGTGATGATGTGGTAAAGTTGACTTGCTTATATTTCAATTTATTTAAAATTTGAATTTATATCTTCTAATGATCATAACTTTTGTATACGAACTCGCATTTAGGCATGGTTTGTTTTGTTGGGATCGTATTGAAATTTCGAACATTTTGATGCTAGTTTGGACGAATTCTAAGACCGTCAAATTTTAGGCCTTTATTTGGATTTCAAATCGATTTAAAATCAAAGGTGAATGTTTTAACCCACTCACAACTACTAGATTATCTTATGTCAGTTAAATTAAATTTATGATATGATTAGAAATTGATTGATTGAGGTTTGGTATATTTAAATTGTCATTCTATTTAAATATTACTTTTATTGCATTTAATCGTCATTTAAAATAATATTGAATTTAATTGTCAAATTAATACCTGTTAATGATAATCAGTTGATTTATGTTATTTATTGGTTGATTATATGGTGATTGTGATGTATGTTTGATTGTTGATATTAGATCACTGGATGTTATATTTTTTATATTGTTATAACATAACAAGTTCCCTATGGATTGAAATGATACATACCCGAAGGATCTGACAGATTAAGGAGAAATCGTTATGGGTTGAAATGATAGACTTGAGCAATATCATGGATTTGTAATTAAATTCAGTATTACGGGTTAAAATAATATATACGTGTAAAATTTTAAATTGCGGATTAAAATGATAAATTTCTATATCACTTGACCATATGGTAGAAAATTATATACGAACATCGGATTGGTTAAATGATTTTTAAATCTTTAAATTTTGAATTTAGTTAACTGCCATTTTGAAATAGAAATTAATTTTTATAAACTGAATTAATTTCGAATATCCAAGCGTTAATGTTGAAATTGGAATTGATTTAATGAGTTGGTCAAAGGATTTAAATTAGAATTTCAAAGTTGAATTATCAAATATAAATGAATTTTATCGAAATTGAGTTATCAAAAATGTTTGAATATAACTTTGAAACCTATTTTAAAGTAATTTAAACTATTTTTAATCAATTTAAACTATTTTAGTTTATTTAATCTATTATAATCTATTTGAGCCAGTTTAATCTATTTTGCCTATTTTAATCTAATTAAATTTATTTAACCTATTTTAATTATATTTTATCTATCTTAAATCTATTTAATCTATTTTAAATTTGTTTAATCTATTATAAATCTTTTTAATATAATTTAAATCTATTTAATCTATTTTAAATCTATTAACTGTAATTTAATCTACTAAGCTATTTTAAATCTATTTAAATCATTTTAAATCTAATTTAAATCTATTTTAAATATTTTAAATATTTTTAATCTATTTTAAATTATTTAAACTATTTTAGAGTATTTTAACTATTTTAAACTATTTTTAAAACTATTTATGACTATCTAAACTATTTTCTAAAATTTCAGACTATGCAAAGTTGAAGTATTTATATTTAAATTCTTAATGATGATAAAACCTAAGTTGGGATTTGAAATTGATACTTTTTTGTGAAATGGAATATTTGAGTAAATATGATGATTTTGGAATGAGGAAATAATTAACCTATCTTATCACTGATTTCAAAAGTGAATATGATTTTGAAGGTGAATATGATTTTGAAAGTGAATATGGTTTTGAAAGTGAATACGATTTCGAAAGCAATATGGTTTGAAATCGAATATGATATTTTGATATTAATTATGAATTGACTTTTGAAATGTAAAGGAACCATCCGATGTGATATAAGCATATGGTAGTTAAAGAAACATGGATCGGATATTGTCATACTCTCTGTCAATACCGAAAACCATTTTAACAACTATTTACGTGGTGGAGATTCCAAAATGAAGTAGGATGGTTTGGCAAACGATTATGTATGAGTTATTTACATAGCCTTGACTCCTGTGAGTCAGCTTAGATGTGACTAAAATAAGAGCTATACCAGGGCCAAGTGAGGTCATTCCTCCTATCAGACATGCTTTTTCAATACCATGTTATGACTTTGTGATTGATTTGGCGGCCACCTCTCGATTTTGATTATGGGAGTGTGTTCCGAGGTGGGAGGTAGTAGCTACTATGCGTTACCGCCTGCCCGGTTCTGCAAAATGATAGAGTCTTACACCGGCATTGCCTCGAGTGCCGTGTTCACATGCCATATCGTGCCTTCTATGAGTTTGTTTTGTACCATACCTATGGAGTGCCCTTTGGGTAAATCTCACAGAGGAGCTTATGGTACTATATAGACTATGGGAACATATAAAATGCATTAAATGAGACATGAGTGACACCTTAACGCTATTTTAATACTTTACTGTAGACACTATTATAATAACGTATTGTACTATGTATGTAGATAGTTTAATGGATCCTTAAGAGATGGGAATCCCGAATATCTCTTAAGTTACTGCACTCACGTTAGACACTGGTTAAGAGATGTCAAACCCTGTAAACATCTCTAATGCCATTACATTCATATTTATTAACTGTTGATTTAACTTACATAAGATCTTTTTGTTTTGACTCGAGTGTTTTGTCCGGTCGTGTCAGTCTAAGCTTTTCAGTGTACGCTTTTGGAGGACGAGACAGAGATTTGTATACTAGTATTATTTATTTTATTTATTCCATTGCATTATTTATTTATTACTGTTGTATGTACTCTGATTCTGTATCGTAAATGTGTAATCAAATGTTATTTGTAAAACAGCTTCATGAACTGTTTATTTGATTATTATATTTTGTCACTCTGCTGTGAGATTCTATGTTGATTTTCTTTCTTTCTCTGCTTTTTCTTATTTACCCTATTTAAATCCTCCCTTTTGAATGGTTTGAGTTTGACGTGGTGGTTTATCATCGTTTAAAACCATCCAAAAAGGTGGGTCATTACATATAGCCAATTTGGATAAAATTAAAATAAGTTCCTTGTAATTTCACATAAATATGAAATCCTATTTTAAAGGATTCGTAGAAGTTTTTAGCATTAACGGTTTCTTATAAGAGAAAGTAGTTCTAATACATTAAGGTATAAAACCATTAGGTGTAATAAGAAGTGTAATAATTAGAGATAGTATTAGTTATGAGGGACATTATAGAGAGCCCTAGTAGGAAAGGTAAGCAATGGAAATTTCATATTTTTTCCATTGATTATGTGCATTGGTTGCTTGCATTTGTAGAAAGTCCCCATTCGTAGCAAGTTAGAAACTCTTCCAAGGTTAGGTAATTAGGAGAGTATGAAAGTTAAGGGATTTTTGATAAAATAATTGTTCTTATCTACTCCAGTTTTCGTAAATTTGAAAATCTATAAAAAGAAGATGTTTTGAAAACATATAAGGACATTTTTGGAAGTTAAGAAAAAAAATGTTTTGAGGACAAGCAAGGAATGTTTTAAAAAAAATGGTTTGATGAAAAAGTAAATAAGTTTTTGGAAGAGAAAAACTTAGTAAACAGTTAAATTTAAAAATCCAATTTTTTTATGGAAAGCTGTAAAGGTCTTTAAAAGGAAAAGAGGAATAAGTTTTGAACTTAGAATTTGTATGTTTTCCCCTCAAGGTTTGGGGAATAATTTAAATTCAAAAAGCTGTAAAGATGCAAATCTAGAAAGATAAAATGTTAAGTAACCAAGTGTCTTTGAATTTAATAGAAACTTCAAAGTAACACTTTTAAAGGCAAGAATTTTGGATTTGATGTTTCAAATATTTAGAAGCTTTAATTTTTGAAATGAAATGATAAATACAAAGCCCAACTTTTAAATATGGAGTAGATAAGAATCATTTCCTAGGCATGACGGGAAAAGTGTAAGGTTATGTAGGAGATAGCAATGATTATTTCTGGTAGTAGTAATAAAGGTTCTTGTAAAGTGTATAGGACATTAATGAGAACCTAGGAATGTTGCTTCATGTGTGTAGACTATAGAAGAATAGTGGGGTGATATTAGTAAGATAGTAAGCACATGTGGTTGGGATAGGTTGACCTCAGTTGGGGAAAAATGCAAGGTAAATAGAAAATTTCTCCAAGCTTAGTTGCCATTTTAGATAGAAACTGCATAGATTGAATACTTATCGAGTAAGTGAATTGTGTTTCATTTCTCTATCATTATATTATACAAAATACCATATATACTTATACTCGATTAGACGAAATCTATGAAATTCTAACTCGTGATTCATTATTACGATCTCATTGACTATTTTCTTTTCTATACATCTAACTATATATCTATATATAGTTAGTTTAGTTAGTGACTATTTTTGTTTTATTCTCCTTCTCTTTCATGGATGAATTATCCCTATTTTCACATCTAGGATTTACATATACAACACATATCATTGTCAAGGGTGGATTTTTCTTTGTATTTTTTTAGATTCAAAATGGAAAGTGCTCAAATTCAATTATAATCTTGAAAAACAAAGATTGGGTTGCGCTATATATATCAAAGAGTATACAATAATGATGTATTTGGTGAATCGAATGCATGGTCTAATAAGAAGCTTAATTCATTGATAATATTAGTTGAATATTTTTTGAAAGATTTTTGTCAAAGTTTTCATTCACGCCTAATCTGTATCTAATAGACCTTGTTGTTGTAAGAATTCTTAATTCATGAGTCGTAGGGAGGGACTTATGTCACCACAAACAGAAACTAAAGCAAGTGTTGGATTTAAAGCTGATGTTAAAGATTATAGAATGACTTATTATACTCCTGATTACGAAACCAAAGATACTGATATCTTAACAGCATTCCGAGTAACTCCTCAACCCGGAGTTCTCGTTGAAGAAGCAGGGGCTGTGGTAGCTACCGAATCTTAGCATATCTTATAGAAGTTATTATATCAGCAATAGTGTCTCTGCCCATTATGAATTATAATTATCGGCTCTTCTTAATTTTGATATAATCAACATTTTTATATTTGAATACTTCAAAGTATTCATTATTTAATTAAATTTGAAATTTTTTATTAAATTAATTATTAAATTAATTATTAAATTTAGCAAAAGTATATGCGTGAGACACAATCTATTAATTGGGTTTATTTTTGTAGTAAATGAGACTTTGTTATTCCTTTTTGAGTATGTAATGGAAAAGATAAACAGATCTTATTCATCTTGAGTAATACAGCATAAGTTAGTAACGATTGCAAGTATAATTGTAGCATGAAGGTAATAATTAAAAAGAAACAAATAGAAGAGGCTTATTTTATCAAACTTAGATCTTGGATTAAGTTAATAAGCAAAATAATAGAAGTGGCCCATACCGGCAGCATTCCCTTTCAGGTCAAGGACTGATGGTCTCACACATAGGTGCGAATGTGCTTGCGGATTAGGTTAAATAAGTAGCCAATAGAATAAGAAAAGTAAACTAAACGCATAGTAAAAGATTAGACGCAGGGCCTAATAAAACGGTAAGATGCGTTTGGAGCAGCCCGAAAGAGAATCTGGATAAATAGCCTACCGAAGCAGTTTAATGTAGAGTTTAGTACAGAAAGGGCAAGTTCAACTTAGTTAGTTTGGGATAGGAGGAAGCACAAGACTTCAACGGGACGTGTGGTTACTCTAGGATGACCCTTTAGAGTAGGCCTAACGAAGCTGCACCCCTGGAGACATGTCTGTAGGTGTTCCATCAAGAGGGTATGCCTTGACTGCTTTTGCATTGCAGGCCTAATGAAGTGGACCTTTGTTGGCAGTCAAAAGGTTGATGATGGAGTAGGTTATCCGTATGACACCGTACTCTGGGTTGTGTGTAAGTCATCATCAGCCAGATCGAGTTCGGGAAAGAGTAGAGTTAAACGAATAAGCCAATGATTCTTTCACTATCGAGACACGTTTGAAGTAGGGCGCAACCACTTAGCTCTTGAAAGGTCTTTCGATCAGTTGAGGGGTGGCTGCGTGGGGCCATAGCCACGATGAGAAAAGAAACAGACCAAGTAGAATATCTATGTTGCAGGCCTAACAAAGCGGACCTTTACAAATATAGAGGACCCCGACCGAGTTCCGTACAAGGTAGACCTTATTGGCGGAATTCAGGGATTAGACAAAACGATTACATGTAGTTCTCAAGGTACACACTGTGTGGTACATTGTGGATGTCCGAGCACTAGTATAAGCTATTGCAGATGCAGTTTCATGTGGAACATCTGTGTTATAGGCCTAATGAAGCTGTGTTTTACAGATGTAGTAGTGCGATCTAGCAACAAGACGATGTAGTCCTTTTTTAGGAGGATACGGTAGGTACTATGGGCGGTACCTAGGACCGATGTAGTCTTTTGGCATGTAGCTACATATATATTGGTTATTTGGTCTTAATCTACTATGGAGTACATGGGTAGATTCATGCATAGAGGCGAGAGTATTATAAACCCAATAAACCTAATATAACAGAAAATAGAAGTAGAACGGTATATATAGAATTATGCTTAGAAGTGTATAATTTGTCCATTCACCAGAAATATAGTTCTGACCCCCTCCCCATAACATCCCATAGGTTAGATAGAAGGCAGAGATTTTTCAGCTTTGTGACACTTGTTTAGAAAGTGTTACTACCTTGGTGAATGTTTACTTACTACTATATTTTAGTCAATTTCGCTATATGATATTTATTTGAACTCGGATATATTTATCTTTGCCAATTTGCAGTATACTAGATACCCAACTCGGGCTTCAATGGGCTTGGATTTTAGCATTTTTGCGAAAAATCCAGACCCACTGGAGTTTGGGTTGTTACATTTATGAAATCATCTTTGCTTAAAAACTCAAATCCATTTACCCAAAGCACTTTATAAAATTTAAATTCCTTTATAAATTCATACCAAAACTTTCTTTTTATTACGTTGAAAACCATTTCCATTATTTAAAAAAGCATCTTTAGTAAAACCATTTGTCAAATCATCATTTACATATCTTGTTCAAAATGCAATAACTTTGAAACCATTTCAAAAGGAAAATAAAATATTATCCTTACAAAATCAAATGGAGACTTAGCAACCACAATGGCGCTTTTAATTTGGTTTTACTTATCCAATTTAACATAGCACCACATAGCGACGGGTATATAAAGGATCGGCACATAATCATCAATCAACTTAAGTAAACGCCCAAGTTAATTGTAATAGCATAATGGTATTTTGTTCTGCTAATAAATGTCATTAGTTTTCCTAATCATATGAGGTTACTTAAGGATAAGTGACATAGAAGTCCCTTGATTTAAAACAAAATTGAAAGAAACGTTTTTTAAACAAAACCAATTACTTAATCTCAAAGCGATACTAAAAATAAATTAAAACCCTTATAAATGAGAATCAGACCCTTATTAAACGGTAATTAAATTAAAAGTAATTAAATCTTATTAAATCGTAATTAACTTTAATCAACGATTAATTAAATAAAACTCCTTTTTAAAATAATAATTAATTAATAATTATCTTAATAAATAGTTAAATAATAAATAGTTAATCCTTAATTAATAATAAAAAATAGAATTAACTTTTACCAAGATAACAAATCATGATTATCTTAATTGATTAACATTTATGTTTAAAAACCATTAGTAACAAATGATTAAGTACTAATTACCTTAATAATTAATCTAAAAAATCATTAAACAGATAAATAATTAAATAATTGTTCTCTAGTTACTTAATTAAATTTAGAAAACATTTACATAAATATTTCTTAGTGAAAACAAATTTCACTACAAGAAAAAACACTTTTGACAGCAGCTATTCTCAGCGTTTCTCCTATAAATGCGGTCGACCAAAATCTGGAGGGATTTTTTTTACGTGTGAACGCTGAGAAAACCTAAATAATATAACTTCGCGCCTCATTTTCACTTCGCCTTTTTACTTTTATCGGCCTTTCATCTCGTTAACACCTCCATCACCTAATCAAACCTCTCTTCCCATCACCGAAATCCGTCTTCATCACTATCGCTTCATCGTTCAAACATCTCCTTCCACCATTATTTCGATTTCGAATCCAAATCATCACCGCTAGCCGCTTTTTCTACTGGTACTTATTTTCAACTATTCGTCGATTTTATTTAGGTTTAAAATGGGTTCTTCAATTAGTTTAATCATTCATCAGTTTTGATTTTGTTATTTCAGTACGTGTTTCTTCGATTGCCCTAAATCAAAATTTATTGAATCGATTTTGTTAGTAAATTGATGTTAACGAGTTTATTACTATTGTTGTATGTTAATAAGTTTATTAAGATTGTTGCATGCTTTTGCCTGATTTTCATTAAATCTTCTTGTCATTACATAGGCAGCATAGAATTCATTGGTATATTTCTTCCTAAATAAAAGCAGTTTGATTGCAAGAACTATAAACATTCACTAGTACTTTCATTCTGTTGCAAATGACATTTGAAGTATTTTGTGTAAAACCTTGCAACAGGATATAGGTCTAAATTCATAAACTGAACTCACATTAGAGGATTTAGGCTCTAAAGTGATATGTGGTTGTAGTGGCGAGTTAGCTTTGGTTCATGGTTGTTTTGAGTGCGTTCATGCAGTTTGGGGAAGGTGGTATGGAGGTGCGGCAGGTTGTAGGAGGAGATGTAGATGTATGGAAACGGTGACTTGGATGGAGACACTGTGGTGTTATGTATGTAGTGATGCTTGGCAGAATTGAAGAGGTTTGGTGCTCTGGAGTATTGCTGGAGGTCAGTGATGGACAACAAGAGGGCAATGTATGGAGTGTTGTGACATTAGATGATGTAGTGGTGAAGCACTGGTGAATGGTGAATGATGTCGGTAATGTAGTTGAGATGGTGAAGGAAGAGGAATGGCTGTGGTATAGAGGTGCTATGCAAGTTGTTAATGTTTGGAGTTGGTGAACTGATAGGTGATCGCATGTAATGAGCAGGCTAACGTGCAGCAGAGAATGCCAGAGGTAGTATTGTGATGGAGCAAGCAACAGTTGTGGTTGGTTGTATGCTGGCACAATGATGACTGTGTTTAAGGTGACAGTGATGTATTGGTTTTTTTTTTTCAAAACCACAATAAAATGCCATTATATATATAAAGCAACCATATAACATCAACTACTATAATATTTGTTCAACGTCCATCTATATCTCTAACAATGAAACCAACATATAATGACATGCATATAAAATGTAGAAAACTTCAGTTTTTCTATTTCATGAAAGAAGTTTCAGTGTTGTTCCTTAATTGCCTTCTGTGGAAGTATGGCACCAGCAACTGCATTTTGATTCTCCTGCTGTTGCTGGTAGTTCAGTGGCCTGCGGAAAAGCATGATATGCGGCTCTGGCCTGTGAATCGCATAATGAACCCATCCTCTGCTTTGTTGCACTCCTATTGCTCTCCACTCATTCTCAGAGAGCAAACGATTCTTCGGAAGCAACTTAGCGACATCAGGTGGAAGAAAAACATGCATGTATTCATAAGTATCATCGAAATACTTCTCCGAGTACTGGATCTGACCCATTTTATCTAATCAGTCGATAAGATCTGTGAAACGAAGGAGAAATATAGTGATGTATTGGTTGCTACTGGAGGATAGTGTTTGTTTGGGTTAGTTAGAAGGCAGAGCAAAGAGAAGTTGTAATGCTGGATGATGGTTTGTTGTATTGGTTGGCTGTGGTTGGTGAATGTTGTAATATGAGTGTTGTATGAAAGTGGAGTTGTAATGGACAGTGATATGAGATGTATGTGTGGCTGTGGGAGATGTTGATATATAAGGTAGTGGTGGTTTGGCAGTGACAGTGGATGACTGGAGTGGTAGCAAAGGCAGTTGTGTGATAATGTATGAAGATTGAAGTGGTTAGTAGTGCGGTATGGTAAGAAGATGGAAGATGTATGGTTATCGGTGGTTAAGCGCAATCTACTGTTGATGGGTGATGGGGTTTGTTGATGGTGCTGGGGGATGTTTGACAATGGTTTGAGGCAAGCAGTTTGGTATTGTGGTTAAATGTTGCGGCTCAATACTTGAGGCAAGCAGTTTCTTAAATGGTCTTCTTTTGTCCAAAGTCTATCTCAATACTTGTATATGGCTAATAATATATTGATTACCTGTGTAGAATAGCATTCATTACCTGTGTAGAATAGCATTTAGTAGAATCTATGGGTTGGCGATTTGGGTTTGAGAAGAGGAAGGCGACAGTAAGAAGGCGATGTGGTTGGGTTCGCAGCGTTTATAAGTGAAGGAAATATGGGTTTGGTGATTTGAGAATGGTCACAGGCGATAGGGTTGCGAGCGGGATTGGTCGTTCGAGGTTGGCGATGATCGTGTGGAGTGAAACCAATTTCGAGTCTAATTTGAATTATTATCTATACGTCTCAAGAAGAAACTCATAATGAGTATTTACATTTAAACAAGCTAACTAAAAGGCACAGAAACTCTTCTTGCATTCATTACTTGTTTAAATAGTCTAATTTCTAATTACTATTTTGAAGTTTAGATACTTGATTGCTTCCATATTATATATGATGATGGAGAAAGACTGGTTGCGTCTACATGGGTAATCATATAAAAGTAAATTTACACATAACTTTAGACTTAACATGTTTTGAAAATGAAAACTAACATTCTTGTTGCTTTCAATTTTAAACATAGAACCAGTAAAGAGTATGGAAAAGGAGCTCAAAATTTTGTACGTGTTGCGAAGAAAAATTTAGGGGATGTAGAGAAAATTTTGTGTCCTTGTTTAGATTGTCGAAATCTTAGTCATCATTATGGTGAAACCGTCATTGAGCATTTAATTATAAAGGGAATGGATCCTAAGTACAAAGATGGTAGGTGGTATAATCATGGCGAGCAAGTAGATGTTGAAAATAATAATAAAAAGAGTGAGGCGTACGACTTACTCAAAGCAATTCACTATGAAGATGAAGACTACTTTAATCATAATTTTTTTGATGATGATAAAGATAAGGATGATGCACAGAGACGACATGATGATTTACTTAAGAACTTGGAAGATGCAGAAACCCTATTATATCCTGGTTGCATAGATCATACAAAGTTATCTGCCATCACTATTTTGTATAACCTTAAATGCGAAACTGGACTATCCGGTTCTGGTTTTGATAAGCTTCTTAATGTGCAACAACTGTTTTTGCCAAAGAATAATGTACTTCCTAAGACTTTATATGAAGTAAAGAAATTCCTCAAACTATTTGATATTAGGTTTGAAAAGATTCATGCATGTGAGAATGATTGTTGTCTTTTTCGTAAAGAGTATAAAAATTTAAATAACTGTCCGAAATGTGGTTCCTCAAGATGGAAAATGAATCAGGATACAAATGAGATTATGCAGGGTATCCCGGTTAAGGTGTTGAGATATTTTCCAATTATTCCAAGATTCAGAAGAATGTTCAGATCTGAAAAGATGGCAGAAGCATTAAGGTGGCATTTCAATAATAAAAGCAGTGATGGAAAGATGCGACATCCCGTAGATTCTGTAACATGGAGCACAATTGATGAAAATTGGAAATCATTTTCAGCCGATCCACGTAGTCTCAGACTTGGTCTTGCTATAGATGGGTTTAATCCATTTTCCATGTTGAGTTCCAAATATAGTTGTTGGCCAGTAATGCTTGTGACATATAATTTGTCGCCTATGTTGTGCATGAAGGAGGAAAATATTATGCTAACCCTTCTAATTCCAGGTCCAAAACAACCGAGGAATGATATTGATGTATATATGGCGCCATTAGTAGACGATTTGCATTACTTGTGGAGTAGTGGACTTGAGACGTACGATGCATTTAGTAAGGCACTTTTTAATATGAGAGCTATTTTATTATGGACGATAAATGATTTTCCAGCTTATGGTAATCTTGTTGGATGTTGTGTAAAGGGTAAAAAGGGTTGTCCATTATGTGGTGTCAATACTCATCATCGATGGTTGAAATATAGTCGAAAGAATGTTTATATGGGTCATAGAAGATTTTTGCCTATTTCACATCCGTTGAGGAAAAAAAAGCTTGGTTTGATAAAACTATAGAGGATGGAAAGATGCCTAGAATTCTAACAGGTAAAAACATCTCTCTTATTTTGAAGGACTTTCCAAATGATTTTGGAAAAGAGTAGATTAAGGGAAAAAGTAAGAAAAGGAAGATCGATGACAGTAGTGAGGATGAAGATAATGAAGATGATAATTCTGTAAAAAAGGAGCTATCAAGGTGGAAAAAAGGAGCTATTTTTTTTGACTTGCCATATTGGGAGGTTAGTATTCAAATCTCATTTTTATTTATTAATCTAAAAAAAAAGAATATATAGAAAATTTAAATGCTAATTTTTTTTCGTAGGAACTTCCATTGCGTCATAATTTGGACGTAATGCATGTTGAGAAAAATGTTTGTGAAAGCACACTAAGTATAATGTTGCATGATAACAAATCAAAAGATGGGATTAATTGTAGACATGATTTAGAGGATTGGGGTATTCGGCATGGTCTTTATGCACAACCTCGTGGAACCAAAACATATCTTCCACCAGCTCCGTATACATTATCAAAATTGGAGAAAAAAATATTTTGCAAACGGTTGTATGATTTCAAAGGCCCCGATGGTTATTGTTCAAATTTCAAAAAAAATGCGTGTCGTTGGTGGATTGTAAAATTAGTGGTTTGAAATCTCACGATTATCATGTTTTAATGCAACAATTATTATCGGTTGCAGTAAGAGGTTTATTGCCAACCAGACCCCGAAATGCAATAATTCGTCTATGTTCATTTTTCAATAAAATATGTCAACGTGTTCTTGATAGGGAGAAGTTGCAACAACTTGATGATGATATCGTTAAAATATTGTGTGAACTTGAAAGATATTTTCCACCCTCATTTTTTGATATTATACACTTGACAATTCATCTTGGAAGAGAAGCACGATTGTGCGGACCAGTTCATTTTCGTTGGATGTATCCTTTTGAAAGGTACATGAAAACACTCAAAGACTACGTAAGAAATTATGCACGACCTGAGGGGTGCATTGCAGAATCATATCTTGCCGAAGAATGCATGAGATTTTTTAGTGAATTTTTGAGCAAGTCGGTAGATATTGAAAAAAAAATCGAAATGAAGATTATGAAAATAACGCAATACTTGAAGGGCGTCCAATTTCAATGTCCAAATCAATTACATTGTCTTCCAATGAGAAAGAAATTGCTCATTTAGCTGTGTTAATGAATATGGCTATGGTGGAACCATTTTTAGAGTGAGTATATGTTATGTCCCACTTTCATTGATTTGATGTGCTTGTATTGGCAACTATAATTTAACATCACTTTTATCGTACTAGTTTGCATTTGGAGGAGTTGCAAAATTCAAACAAGCGCTTAGAAAAAAATGCGACCTTACTGTGGAAAACCCATAGAGATAGCTTCGCTGATTGGATTAAAAGGAAGGTTTGTTAAAGAATTTCAATATTTTCATATATGAATTAATGAAATTACTTTTAAAATATGTTTGAATATTTTTTTAGATACCTATTGACTCAAAGGATCATGATAAAATATTAAAATGGATTGCATATGGTCCTAAAAAGACGGCATTCTCCTGCGAAGGATATATTATTAATGGACAACGATTTCATACAAAAGATGTTGATAGTGAAACCCAGAATAGCGGAGTAACTTATGACGCGACTACCATGTGTAGAGCAAGTGCAAAGACATTTCTCAAGTGGTTGATGTGGTTACGTACTATGGGATACTGACTGAAATAATTTTACTAGATTATAATGTTTTTTATATTCCTGTTTTTAAGTGTCATTGGGCGAACATAGGAAACGGGACAAAAGTTGAAGATGGATTCACTCTTGTTAATTTACATCAAAGTCGGGTTTCATTTTCAAAAGATCCTTATATCCTCGCATCTCAAGCGAAACAAGTCTTTTATTCAAGAGAAAATGATTCTTCTAATTGGTATGTTGTAATGAAAGCACCGCCAAGAGGTTTTCATGAATTAGAGATAGATGATTTTGTTGAAGAAGCTAACTATGTTGCGAGCGGCCCTGAAGAAAACGATATGGATGCAGATGATTTAGCTGAGAATGTTAGTTATGTCAGGGAGGATTGGAAAGGCATACTTGAGTAGTTTTGATGTCTTGTTTTCTTATGAGAAGTGTAAGTTAGATTTGAAGTCTTATTAAATGTATATTTACAGTCATTGATATATTTACAGCCATTGATATATTATTTCATGAATAAGATAAAACACTCTTCTTAAAAGTTGATTTATTACTAAAGATGAAATTTCATCGAAACAATAATATTACACATCATTTTCACACACAATATGGATACACAATCCTTAACTGTATCTATTTAGTTTATACTTTTACTGCTCTCATATATCCATGCTAACATATCAAAGTAATTTCTTAATTTGTAGGATAAAGGATATGAAGATGCAAAATAAATTATCGCTGTTTTAAAAAATAAAGGCATAACAACCTGTATATCACAAGTAACTGAATTAAAATGGTTTTTCCACAAGTAACTGAATTATTTACGTTTGTCCTTGTAATCTCTGTATATCACAAGTAACGGTGGATCTGTATTCAAAGTTCCATCTCATTAGAAGAAGATGCTGAAATTCTTTATGTTCACAGGTTGTATCTTCATAGAAGAAAAGATGTTCTTGAAGTTGTTAACAATGAAGTTCCCCCATAACTAGAATCTTTGTAAAATATCGAGTTATTTAACTATGCAAACTGCACACGGCATACACCAGTAATTTTGTGATAGTACATAGCATTTTTAGTCTCATCACAGCACTATGTACCTTTTCTGACAATCAATTCCAGGAAAAAAATTAAAGACAGGGAGGGGGAAAAATAATTTCTAAATTATATTCATATGTTGATATGTTATACTTGCAGAAAATGGTTAGAAGTACGAAAAAGACAATGGATAAGAGGATTACGCGCAATCAAAAAAGACTCGAACAATCCACATATGCATTCGATGGGTCTAATGCAATAGGAGAGCATATTGAGCCACCTTTGGAAAACAATGATGTTGGGAATGCAAACAACTCAATCGCAGACACTGCTATGCAAGTCGATGGAAATCTTGAAACAGCAATGGAAATCGATAGAACAATTGAAGACATTGATGCAAATCAGATTTCGAAAAAGAAGACTAGAGGCCCAACCAAAGTGAAAAGACTTCCTTCAGATGTTGCAAGCCGAAACGAAGTCGAGTTTAGCTCATCGAGCGAACCGATAGGAAAAGGGTCGGTGAAGCTATCTTCTTATCTGGGGCCACTTGTGTGTGAGCATGTTCCATTTACACTTGAGGACTGGAGGCAACTTGGTGAAGAATTGAAATCAGTTTTATGGGAATCCGTTCAGGTTTGCTTATCTTGCAATGTTCTTAGTTAATATAATAGCAAACTTTTGATACAAACTTTTGAAAATAGAATTTTGTTTGCTCTTATTTATTTAACTTATATGTTCTCATTGTTGCAGATAAACTTCAGTGAATCCTCTAATATATACCTATCCATCAACCAACATTTAATGCTAACTTAACATCCTAAGAAAAAAAGGTGTTAACAAATATAAACTTCACTCCACATAGGCCATTTGGTGTACAAGAATACAACTAATACCACCACAGAATAATAGAAATCATAAGAAAGTATTGTTTCTGTGTGTACACTATTTCCTTGATCAGGTTCTGTGTGTACTTGATCAGGTTCAGTGTGTACTTGATCATAACAATAATAGAAATCATAATAGAAATCATAAATTCCTCAAATTCCTTTCATAAATTAAACATCCTCTACCGAATTGCATCCTCTCTTCTTCAACCTTTTTTTTTCTTTACCTCTGTTAATTTGAAGAATTAATTCGTTCTCTGCAGTCAGTCTATAGATGTAAGTAGAACTACTAACCCCACGTGTTTCCATGCACAAATTTATTCAAATGTTTTTTCATACAACTTAAGTTTGGGCAACTGCAGAATCCTCCCTCTAACCTACATCGTATTGTCTGATTTCTAGTCAGGTTGAAAGGGTGGTATATATTTTGTTTGTCGTCAATGATGAAGTCGGTAATTCATGGGCATTTTTTTGTGCCTTGGTAGGTTGTTGTATGTGGAGAGACTATTGTAACTTTGGACTTGTATTATGTTTTCAGTGTCATTTGTAAGAAGTAAACAACTCTTTGTTTGTTGAAGTGTTCACTATCCCTTTGATTTGCTCAAATATTGATTTAATTACTAGGCATGCATATGTAGTCCATGGGTAATGTTGATTATCATAAGAAGTGTTGATATGTAGTCCATGGCTAATGTTGATTATCAAAATTTTGCGATCTTATTAATTTCTTTATTCAGTTTTTAAATAAAGTTACTATATTTTGATATTTATCTTTGTTACAGGCTAGATTTAAACTGGATGAAGAATGACAAAAGGTTCCCATTCTTCGGCAAATGGGATGTATTTGGAGGTGTTCAAAAAGCAAACTAGTTGACAAGTTATTAAAGGAAAAAACCACGGAGGAACGGCTTCGACTAAAACCAGATAATGTCAAAACTATGAAGGAATGGAAAAGGTTTGTTGAGTCCAGAACTAGTAATGAGTTTAAGGTAATTATATAGTAATTGTTTTAATCATTTATATATATATAATATAAGTGCATAAAGAATGCAAATTAACTAATAAATGTAATAAATCTTTATAAATAGTTACGAAGCGAAAAAATTCAAATCCATGAGGGGTAAACAAATGCCACATACTTGTAGTCGTCGAGGGATGGCACGATTAACTGAAGATATGGTGAGAAAAAATATTTGATTAATTTACTATGATTAGTTGTTTTATCTAATGTTATGTCATTTTTAATGCAGAAAGAGGAAAGTGTAAATCCTTCTTCCATTTCTAGAGTTGATGTTTGGGTTAAATCTCACATTCATAAGAATGGCGAACCCGTGAATGCACATGTTGCCGAAATTGTTGTAAGTGCTTTTGACCTTTTTTAAAGTAATTATTTTGAAAATAATATAAATTAGAACTCATATTTAAAATATATTTTTTGTAGGAGAAAATAAAAAAGGTGGAAAATAAATCACAATCTAGCTTAACATGTAATTTCAAAGATGATGCTCTCTCACAAGTGTTGGGACAAGATAGACCGGGACGACTACGTGGAATGGGAAGAGGCATGACTGCGGCCAAGGCGGTTCTCTCACAAATCAAAGATACTCAAGTAGCTCAATGTCAACATAGTGTTTCAGAACTAAAGCAAGTGGTTTACATGATGAAGCGTCTGGTACGACTTTTAATTTATAATTTAAATGTTTTTGGGGTTCAGAAATTTCGAGAATGATTTTTAATTTCATGGAGATAACCTAAATGACAAAACAAGGTATCTATGTTTTGGCGTCCATTGTCCTTAAAAAAAGAAAAAAATGTAAAAAGAGGGGGAAAAAGCACTGTGTATAATACCTTCTAGCAAAGATCTGAGTGTAAGAAAAGTATGCAAACATTATGGAATCATATAGAATGTAAAAATAAAATATATAAAAGTACATAAATAATGGTCCCCTGCTGAAAATACAGAAGTTTATGAGCTGAACTGAGGGATGTCTTGTTCCATAGCAGGTTATATTGTCACTTGAATTTTGTTTGTTTTTTTTAAGAAAAAAGTTACTAAAATATAATATGTGAGTATAATTAGAAGTTGTTATAATATATTGGCTATGCTCCGATGACATGTCCATATTATATAGCATTCAACCGAATAAAAACACTAAGTTGAAACATCTTCTGTTGATTAGTCAGTGCAATGTCAGAGGATCCACACTATACTTTCAAAGTGTTTGTTGTTTCCTCAAATTTCTTCCTCAAAAAGTTTTGAACATACACATAATAGCACACAAAATTAAAACATAATGGCTTATTACTAAAAAGCAATTTGGCTATTAGCACAGTTGTTTTTTATAAGTTAACAATTTAGCTATAAAACCTACAGCATCATTTACAACAACAAAAAGGACTACAAGCTTATATTATTATTTTCAGTACCGAATAGCTAACTACATCAGTTGGTTGTAATAAAAAAATTAAAAAAAATGTGAAGGACACTGCATCAGGCATACCAAAGCTGTGAAAGTATAGTTATAACTCACTGGATGTTCAGTATTTTTTTCTTTGTTCTTTTCTGAAAAGATTTTATACTGTCAAAGATTAAAAGCTTTATTATAAGTTTCTGTGATTATTTTTCTGTGATTATTTCGACAATATCAACACTAATTAAACTAGATAAATAAAGTTTGTTTTTACTTGCTTAAATATTTATTCAGAATATTTCTCTATTTGGCTTGAGTCATGAAAAGATAATCTCTTTGTATGTTGACATAATTGGGGAATGCAAATAGTTGCGTAAATCGAATTCTAGTAGTCAATTTATACTTTGGTTAAATGAACGTCTATTTATTTTTACCTTTAATTTGCAATATGATTTATTTGGCAGGATAAAGGAAGTTGGGGAGAAGAGAACACATCCGTAGTGGTAAAAATCAAACGGTTGCAACATCATACATAATTTGATATCTAAATCAATAATCAATATAATCTAGTTTTGGTTAATTGCGGAGTAAGTATAGTCAAACAGGTGATAATTGTAGTTTACTGCCTTGGCATGGAGATGATGACGAGGTTGTTGCCGAAGGAAAAATTGTGTCAAGCGATCCGAAAGAACTGTGCAATGAAGTCCCTTTAGGTCCAAATGCCAAAAGAAATTTGATTGTCCATCCAAGAAAATTAGATGTTTTCTTGTGGAGGCCTTCTCCTGGTTTGGTATATATAAGAGATGCCAAGGATGAGATAGTAGTATGGCCAGCTGATAAAGTTGTTATACACAAAAGTGAGGACTCCAGAAAACAAAACGAGGTAAGTTTAACACTAATTAGCATTTTTTTTAATATGTAGGGCCATCATGGATAATAATCTCTATCCATAAATTTAGCATTTTATGGTAGTATGGTTTAGCATTTTTTTAATGATAGTATGGTTTAGCATTTTATGGTCCACCGATCATTTTCATATGTCAGTTTAGCGACTAGATACAAAGCCAGTTTATCTGAAAATTAGAGACTTGATTACCCCTAATTTCTATTGCTACAACGCTTTAAAGATGTATTACTGAAATTTGTGCAATGTTTTTGTATATTTCTATGTTCAACTTAAACAAATGTATTTTTTTAATAGAGTAAAACCAATAGCATGGAAACCAATTGCAAGCTGTATGATTGGGGTGGGAGCAAAGAACTGGTTGCTGAAGGACGAGTGTACTCGAGTGATCCAAATCAAATAATTAATGGTATTCCTCTTGGACCAGATTCCAAGATAGTTTGGGTGGACAATCCGAAAAAAGAAGATGCATTTTTGTGGAGGCCTATAGTTGGCATGACATGTATTGGAGAAGCTATTGGTAAGAAAATAGCATGGCCAGAATCAACAGTGGTTGTTGAAACGGTTAACGCTAGCACATGTCCTGCTCCTATGATCAATGCTCCAACATCTCTTACGGCAACATGTTCATATTGCTAATATTCCTCTCAAAGAATTGTTGATTGCGTATTACCATTTTTTTTGTTATGTGATAGAGTGCAAATTTTTCTGCAAATACCAAATGCAAGTTGATTGACTTAGAGGGTATAGGGAAAATAGTAGCAGAAGGAACCTTGTTGTTAACCCGCCTTTTTACCAGGCCATGGACATGCGGGTTTAACTTAATCGGTTGCACGTTCGTCAAGGCTGGTGTACGATGGATTCAGTCGACTGGATGGATGGGTGACGCAACGTGCTTAGGAGATGGAAATATGACTGGATAAAGATGGATCGACTATAGTTTGGGTCTAGGAAATATGGTTCGGCATTGGCAATCATTCGGCATGGTAGGTCGACCGGCACGATGGATCGTTCGGCATACGAGGTCGCTCGGCACGTTGGATCGTTTGGCATTGGTAGGTCGCTCGGCATCAGGGGTCGTTCGGCATGGTAGGTCGTTCGGCAGGATGGATCGTTCGGCATCAGGGATCGATCGGCATTAGATGTATCGCTCGGCATCCTAGCAGCGTTCGGCATGGAAGCAGCGTTCGGCATTAGACTAGCGTTCGGCATGATGGCATCGTTCGGCATTGGACGAGTGTTCAGCATGGAAGCATCATTCAACATCCAACCTCGTTCGGCATCAGACATCGTTCGGCATCGGGGTAGTTCGGCACTCATTAGTGGCTCGGCCTTTGGATGGTTCGGCATCCGATGGTGGCTCGGCATAAGGAGGAGGACGGCAGATGCCGCTCGGCATAAGGCCCTGGTTCGGTATTAGGAGGTTGGCTCGGCATTAGGAGGTAGGTCGGCCTGAGGGTTTAGCAAAGGATGGTACGGCCATGGTTGTTGTTCGGCACTAGTAGTTCAGTTACAATGGGAAGCACGGTTCGGCATATGGTCTTGGTGGGCCGGAATCATTCAGAGAGCCCAACATCTACCTGGACGTGTCTATAAATAGAGCACGTAGAGCTTCAGAAAAAGGGGACTTCATTTTTATCTTCTTCTTCTTCTTCTCCTCTGCTTTGGGACTTTGTATTTTCTAAGGCTAAGGCTAGCCTACCACTTTGTAACTATAACTGATTCTCATATCAATAAGAAAGAAAACTTCTGGAGTGGACGTAGGCCAGAGTTAGCCGAACCACTATAAAATCTATTGTTCTTTACTTCTTTCGTTTTAATTTTAACTGTTCTTCATATTATTACTCTCTACACACACTCTATCTGTTATCAGTAGCTGTTAATTGGTGCTTTCATTTACATTTGGGTGTTAGTGACTGTTAGCGCCAAAATTGGTCACTAACACCCAAATGTAAACGAAAGCACCAATTAACAGCTACTGATAACAGATAGAGTGTGTGTAGAGAGTAATAATGTGAAGAACAGTTAAAATTAAAACGAAGCAGTAAAGAACAATAGATTTTATAGTGGTTCGGCTAACTCTGGCCTACGTCCACTCCAGAAGTTTTCTTTCTTATTGATATGAGAATCAGTTATAGTTACAAAGTGGTAGTCTAGCCTTAGCCTTAGAAAATACAAAGTCCCAAAGCAGAGGAGAAGAAGAAGAAGATAAAAATGAAGTCCCCTTTTTCTGAAGCTCTACGTGCTCTATTTATAGACACGTCCAGGTAGATGTTGGGCTCTCTGAATGATTCCGGCCCACCAAGGCCATATGCCGAACTGTGCTTCCCATTGTAACCGAACTACTCGTGCCGAACAACAACCATGGCCGTACCATCCTTTGCTAAACCTCAGGCCGACCTACCTCCTAATGTCGAGCCAACCTCCTAATACCGAACCAGGGCCTTATGCCGAGCGGCATCTGCCGTCATCCTCCTTATGCCAAGCCACCATCGGATGTCGAACCATCCAAAGGCCGAGCCACTAATGAGTGCCGAACTACCCCGATGCCGAACGATGTCTGATGCCGAACGAGGTTGGATGTTGAATGATGCTTCCATGCTGAACACTCGTCCAATGCCGAACGATGCCATCATGCCGAACGCTAGTCTAATGTCGAACGCTACTTCCATGCCGAACGCTGCTAGGATGCCGAGCAATACATCTAATGCCGATCGATCCCTGATGCCGAACGATCCATCCTGCCGAACGACCTACCATGCCGAACGACCCCTGATGCCGAGTGACCTACCAATGCCGAACGATCCAATGTGCCGAGCGACCTCGTATGCCGAACGATCCATCGTGCCGGTCGACCTACCATGCCGAATGATTGCCAATGCCAAACCATATTTCCTAGACCCAAACTATAGTTGATCCATCTTTATCCAGTCATATTTCCATCTCCTAAGCACGTTGCGTCACCCATCCATCCAGTCGACTGAATCCATCGTACACCAGCCTTGACGAACGTGCAACCGATTAAGTTAAACCCGCATGTCCATGGCCTGGTAAAAAGGCGGGTTAACACTTGCCCCCCAAAACATGCCTTGCTATTGGAAGGTGTGTTTTGAATAGCCTCAAATCTGATATCCAAAGTTCACATCCTTTTTGTAACCATATCATCAAATCCACGACCTCTCCGGGCTTAATCTTGATTTTGTAGACCTCGCCGGGTCGTGTTATCCTGTTCCAGCCTTGACTTTTCCATCACGGGCTTGTATGTTCTCCGTTCTCGACTCTCCGGTCAAAGACTTTGATATTCACCGGCCTCATTAAACCATCTAAGGATTTTGATATTCTCCGGCCTCGACTCTCCGGTCAAGGACTTTTTATATTCTCCAGCCTCGACTCTCTGGGTCAAGGACTTTTTATATTCTCCGGCCTCGACTCTCCGGTCAAGGACTTTTTCGACTCTCCGGTCAAGGACTTTTTATATTCTCCGGCCTTGACTCTCCGGTCAAGGACTTTTTATATTCTCCGGCCTCAACTCTCCGGTCAAGGACTTTTTATATTCTCTGGCCTCGACTCTCCGGTCAAGGACTTTTTATATTCTCCGGCCTCGACTCTCCGGTCAAGGACTTTGATATTCTGCCCGAGTCCATTTCTTCGCTCTCCGGCGAAGGGACTCGTAACTTGTGACCATTGCCCCGTCACTCCGGTCGGGGCAGTAATTATAAAACCTGAACTGTTTATTACATTGATCCAAAACCAAATATAAAACCAGAAATCCGTATCAAAAAATCAAACATCCAAACCAGAATGGGAAACCAAGAAAAAACCAACCAAATCGGGAGTTCAATCCAAACTCCAAATCCATACCAAAGAAAAGTAAATGTCCGAAATACGAAAGAGAGAACCAAAGTTTGCAGAAAACTAGAAAGAAAGCAGAATTTCATAGACTCAAGTAGTATGGTTTTCAGTCATCTCATAGCACGCCTAGGGACCGTCCTCAATCCCATACGTGTGTAAGTGACCTAGCCGTATTACTTTGAGTTCTATTACTTATTCGAAACCATGAACCTGTTTAGTTGATAGTAAACCGGCGTTGACCAGACCCAATGCCGCCATTGCTAGAGGTAGGTGGTGGCTGCTCTTGCTCCCCTGCCGTAGTTCGATTCCTGACATATTGCTGTAGGTGACCATTCCTTACATGCTCCTCAATGATATCCCTCAAATGCCTACAGTCGTTTGTGTTGTGCCCATCCAGCTCATGGAATAGGCAATGCTTTCCCGATGTCCGTTCGTATTCTGAAGGCTCTCTCTTTGCTGGCCTTCGGTATTAGAGCCGCCCTCGAGTGTCCAAGTGAATCCTTTCTAGAGTCTCAGTTAAATCTGTGTAAGAAGAAAACTTTAACTCCCTCCGAGGTTTCTTCGAAGTGCCACCATTTCCATTCGTTTTCCTTTTTCCTTTATCATCTTTACTTAGATCCTCCCTGGATGGACCTCCACCCCTCACTGCATAAGCTTCAGCCTCTCTCCCTACTCTCTCAGCCTGCGCATCCTCCTGTCTCAAGAACCTTTCCGCCTCATGATAGAACTCCCCGAGATCCCTTGGTGGGTCCCGTTCCAATGATATTTTGAAATCCGAGTTATCCGCGATTCCCGAGACGGCTGCCATCAAAACCATTGATGGATCGGGTCGATCCACCGAGGCTACCACTGCGTTGAATCTGGTTAAGAAATCCCTGAGCGATTCCCCTTTCCATTGTTTCATAGATGTCAGAGTCATCACGTTCTTGGGTCTAACTATGTGGACCCAAAACTGTCTCATAAACCTCTCAACTAGCTCCGTCCATGTGCCGATAGAAACATTCTCCAGCTGTCTAAACCACATAGCTGCGATATTTGTCAAATACAATGGGAAGCATCGAGCCATGACCTCATCCGATGCCCCCAATACCTCCATATGCCTTATGTATTTCGTCAGATGAACCGTTGGATCCGCCTTCCCATTATACATTTCCAAATTTGGTAGCTTAAATTCGGGTGGGTTCCTAGCTTGCCTGATAGTAGGAGTAAAAGGACTCCTATTTACATCCTCCAAGTCTCTATTTACCAATCCACCTCTCATAGCCCGTCTAACCATCTCCGCTAATCTGTCGTTTCCCCCAAGATGTAATCCTTGTCCATCGCCTCTGGTCTGCCCCCCGACTTTATGAGGGAATTCTGGCACATACTCCTCATCTCGCACTCCTGCATTCCTGTTGGTGTCGAGTTGCACAACATCATCTGGTATCCCTCCATGGGTTGGTCCAACATTTCCTGGTGGTATGCCCCCAAGTCTAGATCCATCTGGATTGATAGCTGTTTGCTGATTGGGGGTTGCCCCCTGCCGAGCTATTCCCTCTGCTTGCTGGTTGAGTGCTTCTGATCCAGCTCTACGGATCTGAGCTCCTGCATTTTCTGTTTGTGCAAATTGTCTAAGAAGAGTCTGCATCATCTCCTCTTGTCTTTTCATCATCGCCTCCATTTCCTCTCTAGTGATGTAAATGGATGCTCCACCTGCTCCATCTCCAGAGGAAGCCTCTTGACTTCCCTCCTGATTGCTCCTTTCCATTACTTGCTTCCTTGCTGATGGTCTAGCCATTTCTCTTTTAAATCCAAGTTTCTAACTCCAAAATTCCTGAGTTCAATTCTCAATGAAAGCACCAAAATGTTAGCGCCAAAATTGGTCACTAACACCCAAATGTAAATGAAAGCACCAATTAACAGCTACTGGTAACAGATAGAGTGTGTGTAGAGAGTAATAATATGAAGAATAGTTAAAATTAAAATGAAAGCAGTAAAGAACAATAGATTTTATAGTGGTTCGGCTAACTCTGGCCTACGTCCACTCCAGAAGTTTTCTTTCTTATTGATATGAGAATCAGTTATAGTTACAAAGTGGTAGGCTAGCCTTAGCCTTAGAAAATACAAAGTCCCAAAGCAGAGGAGAAGAAGAAGATAAAAATGAAGTCCCCTTTTTCTGAAGCTCTACGTGCTCTATTTATAGACACGTCCAGGTAGATGTTGGGCTCTTTGAATGATTCCGGCCCACCAAGGCCATATGTCGAACCGTGCTTCCCATTGTAACCGAACTACTCGTGCCGAACAACAACCATGGCCGTACCATCCTTTGCTAAACCCTCAGGCCGACCTACCTCCTAATGCCGAGCCAACCTCCTAATACCGAACCAGGGCCTTATGCCGAGCGGCATCTGCCGTCCTCCTCCTTATGCCGAGCCACCATCGGATGCCGAACCATCCAAAGGCCGAGCCACTAATGAGTGTCGAACTACCCCGATGCCGAACGATGTCTGATGCTGAACGAGGTTGGATGTTGAATGATGCTTCCATGCTGAACACTCGTCCAATGTCGAACGATGCCATCATGCCGAACGCTAGTCTAATGCCGAATGCTACGTCCATGCCGAACGCTGCTAGGATGTCGAGCGATACATCTAATGCCGATCGATCCCTGATGCCGAACGATCCATCCTGCCGAACGACCTACCATGCCGAACGACCCCTGATGCCGAGCGACCTACCAATGCCGAACGATCCAACGTGCCGAGCGACCTCGTATGCCAAACGATCCATCGTGCCGTTCGACCTACCATGCCGAATGATTGCCAATGCCGAACCATATTTCCTAGACCCAAACTATAGTTGATCCATCTTTATCCAGTCATATTTCCATCTCCTAAGCATGTTGCGTCACCCATCCATCCAGTCGACTGAATCCATCGTACACCAGCCTTGACGAACGTGCAACCGATTAAGTCAAACCCGCATGTCCATGGCCTGGTAAAAAGGCGGGTTAACAGTGACCAATTTTGGCGCTAACACTTGTCTTCAACAGATCCAAATGCTTTGGTACATTTTGTTCCACTGGGACCAAATGCGATAAGAGTTTGGGTGGATGTTGTAAAAGTCCCAAATGCACCTCTATGGCGGCCTACATCCTTCATGGAATGCTTATCAGATGCTATTGGCTCGACTGTAGCATGGCCTGTTGCGAATGTTAGAATGGGCTCAACTTCCATGTAAGTTTCACATCTTGTTTATATGCAATAGACAACAAAAAAACTACTATAGTTTCATTTGATTAAATATGCTAGTGTAAATGAGCATTGATTGGCTGTGAGCGGTTTTATTAAATCTGATAAATTCAAATCCATTGTTAATTCTCCTGACTTTGGGAAAAAATGTCCATTGTTTTTTTTGGGAGTGAAGTGAAGTTTATGTGTACAGTAAGGTTGTGTGTACAGTTGTTTGTGAGGGTGGTTGACAGTGGAGATGTAGGAAGGCAGTAGGGTATTTGTGATGAATGATAAGCAGCAGAAGAAGGATGTAGGAAAGGTGGGTAAATGATAAGCAGTAGGGTATTTGTGATGATGTCTCGGTGTATGATCAGTGGTTATGTGTAGGTAAATGAAAGTGGAGAGAATGACAATGGTGAGGAAGGTTGAAGGCAGACAAAAGTTGTTTAGGAGGTGAACAGAGGAGTACCAGTGCAAATGGGTGGAACAGTGGATGTTTAGCAATTTGAAGATGACAGAAGTGATGATAACAAAGGCAGTAATGTGATATGTAGCAGATGGATGTGCTTGTATGTGGATGGTGTGTTTGCTTGAGGAGATGATGTTGTGGCTGTGATATGCATAGTGCACAAAGGAATGTATTTGTGTAGTGGAAGAAATGAAGTAGAATGTGGTTGACAAAATTTTGGATAATGAGCAACTGCTTGATGGCACATGCTGATCTATTTAGGGTAGTTGAAAAATGTGGCAACGAATATTGGAGGAAAGTTGCAGAAATGGTTGATGAAGTGTGGTTGTTGTGTTGTGAAAGGTAGAAATTGCCAGAGATTTATGATGGTCAGCAACTCAGAAGAAGATGTGGCTTAAGCAGCAGAAGAGAAGTAGGACAGTTTGATAATTAAGGTTCCTGATTACTGTAATTCCTCTGGTAGTTCATTGGAAGACATCGAAGGTGGTGTGGTTAACAAGATGGATGTTGTAGATGATTATGTTAGTAATTATAAGGTTGGAATTGATTAGAGTTGTGTGCTGCACATAAGTGAGGAAAAGATTGGGTTGGTTGGATCTGCTGCTTTGTATGATGGTGATGTTGATAGCATAAACTGTAATACCAATGAGGTAAGTGAAGATATACACATAGATGGTGATGTGCATGAGAGCATTCTCACAGGGTATGATATGTCTGAAATTGAAAACTCTGTGTATCTCTGATTTGCGCTAACAAAGTGTGCATTTATGAGGCTCATTCACTTTGATTTCTCGATATTACTTATTTTTCTAAGTGGCAGATAGGTGTAAAACTCGCTTTTTATGCCTACGCTGAAGCATATTGGGACAGAATAGTAATTCCAAGACTATCTTTTCATTGGTCAAGTTACCCACTTTTGCACTAAATGCTTTTTACCCGCTTTTGCACTAAATTTTTAGATGGCGTTTACTCACTGACGTCAAATTTCTTCATTGCAGGTAATTAAAGATGACGATGACACATTCTTCTTCCGTAGCAAGTAGCAAGCATATGAAACTTTTTAGATGCACTTTTTGTTGTTGGCATTTGGTGCGGACTTACTGTATTGATATTTTGTGCTTAACATATAACGTGTCTTTGTTTAACAGAATTTGTGGCAACTTGGTTTACTTTGTTATTTTTGTTTATGGATATTATTGAAACTTGGTTTATGGATGTCTTTTGTTTATTAATATTGTCTTAACTAGTTTATGTAATTAATTAATAGTTATTAGAACCTGTTATATGTTGAGTCACAGGTTCTATGAAGGTTTTGATTTCTGACAAAGAAATAAAGGCGATCGACAAAACAAAGACATCATGGCTATAAAGAGGCACAAAAGAGCTACATATGGTACTCTAGATTATAGGTTGATTATTTGATATTGTAATAGTGATAAACTTGTTAAAATCTATCCTCAAATAATCATGCATCTCAATATAATCGATATATATATGTTTAAAAAAAGCATTTACACATTTGTTGAGCAAATTAACAGAGACCGGTCGACCGGTCATAAATTAGGCGGTCGACCGTTTCTGTGTAAAATGCACATAAACGTGCACACATGCACATAACGACTATATATTTGAAATCCTGTCTACTGGCCAATTTTTGACCTGTCAATCGTTTTTTAAACAGAGAGAAACCTTTTCCAAAAGACACTTCTTTCTTCAGTGGTTGCATCTCTTACCTTTCATCAATGATCATATCTATTAATGGCTACTGTTCACAAAGAGTTACAACCATTTTTTCTCTATATAAACTCATCTAAATCATTGATTCATATACATGATTACATACATTTTTTACTCTAATTTCTGATCTTACTTTCTAAATACTCCTGCATTATAAAAGCTCTCAATTATTTTAATTGCTTATTGAATCATTGAAATTATTTAATATCTTTTGATTCAATAAGTAATATATTTCCCTTAATCTTCACAAAACATCGTTCACATATTTTTGAGGATAAGATTATAGGAAATTTGTACTACAAGTGACAAAACTGTGTTAGCAAGAACACATACCATCAACAAACAATTATATTCATCTTTGTTGAAGTCCTCGGTGTTGTAAGAGGCAAGTGTTGAAGTCCTCAGTGTATTAGAGGCGTGAAATCCCGTTCGTTTGCTCGGGTGTTGTAAACCTGTTCCTCCGGGTGAAGCGAGGTAGTTAATAGTGAAAATCCAGATAGAAGTCTGGGACTGGACGTAGGACGGTGCTCCGAACCAGTATAAAAATCTCTGGTGTGATTTTTCTATTTTTATTTACTTTGCTGTTATCATCTAGTTCCGCATTTATATTATATTCCATATTACACGATCTGTGTGTACTATATTAGCACGTGCACTTGTACACACCACACATTTTCATTATATATACTAGTTGCTTGAATATACTCAAAATATAGTTCTGGAATATTCAAAAATAGAGTGGAATATTAAAGCTGTTATATAAATAGAAGATAGCGTTTGATTAATGTTTTCAATGAAGAAACAACAACGTTCAATTCGTGTTGTAATTGTCTTGAAATAGTCAATAACAGCGTTTAGTACATGCTGTCGAAATAATTGATGATTCAATAACAGCGTTTATAAAAAGCTGTTGTAAACAGTTAAAGTAGAATTAAAACATCTCCGACAACTAAATTATTAACGCTGTAGAAAAATAATACAGCATGTTTGAAAACGCTGTAAAAACATTATTGACAGCTTGTAATAAACGCTGTCAAAGTGATGTTTCAACAGCGTTTATCGGAAAGCTGTTGTAAGTTCTGTATATACGACAGCATGTCGTTATACATCGTTTGAACTAACGCTGCTGCATTGTATTACAGCGTTTTTCAAACGCTGTTAAAAGCCTTTTGTGGTGTAGTGTTTGGATTTGAAAAACAATTAGATTTTTCGAACTGCGCGTATAGCGACTATCGCTATACAGACCTGCAATTTCAAAAACTTGAAATTTCCTTTTTTTTAAGTTTTAAAACTTCTCTTTTGAATTCATAACCTCTTTGGAACATGAAAATAAACTTTTGAAAACCAAATCAAAGTTTTAAACTTGAAAATATTTTGTTTTGAAACCAAAAATCAAACTTTCGACGAATTGTGAATTTCTACGTCGTTTTTGGTTAGCGAATCGCAATCTTTATGTCATGAACCCACATATAAAAATGCAACATTCCAACATAATATTTCATCATAACATTATATCACAATCATAAGCACGAGTATTACTTCATAATATTAACTTACTTTTCCAATATTCAAGATATAATCCTTATCGCCTACTCAAACTTAGGCATATGCAACCAATACCAAATTAACACATATGTATCCATACACAACATGTAACATTACCACATACTTTAGCAACATTTTAACTCATTAATTTTATAACTTTATAAAGTTAGCAACTTGAGTTTTAAAACACGAACTTTATTTACCGTAACTTATCTAAATGAATCTGAACTTCCATCGAACTTGGTTACAACACTAGAAAACCGCCTTAGCTCCAAGATATGAACTAATGTGGGATTGTAGGGTGCAACGTCGCTTGGCCAAGAAAAAAATTGGGCTCGGCCTTGGTGGTTTAGAGATGTAGGGATTTGCTTTGTGAAGAGAAGAGGTTTGGAAGTGAATGGAATGTGTTTTAGTTATATTGTTACACTATTTTCTTTATCTTTTCTCTTAGGAATTTGAAGATGGAAGCCATTGAAATATATGAAGACAAGAAGAGGGTCTGACATGAAAAATGTAAATGAAAATAAAGAAAAGGACGTAGGAATGAGAGGGGTATTTATAGGCTTAGGAATTTATTAAAATGTGTAAAGTAACTTAATAAAATAATATATACATGCATGTATGCACCCATACCAACCCTCTCCCTCACATATTCACATTACAACCCCCCTCCTAGGCCATGTCGTAGGGTACTTAAGGTATGGCATGGAATTTGTATATATATAAGTGTTTTTAAATGTATGTATATGTCTTTTATAACATAATTTGACACATCCACTTTTATACTTAATTAAATACGTGTTAGTATATAAATAAGAGTGTTTTATTATTACAAACCCTATCATATATATGTGTGTGTGTGTGTGTGCGCGCGCGCGCGTGTGTGCGCATGTTGCACCAAGTATGCATAATGTTCCCGACGACTTTCGGGTTTCGAAAAGTCAAAATTTTGAAAAACGTTCTTCGGTCGCATTTTCTATTTTTATTTGAACTATCTATATTGTAAAAAAATTTGGAAACTAAATTATCATCATTATTAAATAATTAAAGTTTATTTTCTAATAACAATCCATTTATTGATTATATAAAATATATTTAAATAGCCTATTTCAAAGTGGCAAAATCCTAAGCCATTACTAATCTATTTTACCATCATTTGTTATCATTTTAAAGAGTTATATTTTAATTATAAAACCTATTATTTAAATATTTCAAATTTATTAAATTTTTGCATATAAGAGGGATTAACATGTCCGTTGTAGTGTGAATTCCAATATATATATGTGCACGTCAAAGCATGTACATTGTATAATGTTGCACGTGCACGTGCACATATATGTATATATGATATGCATATATACTATATAATATAAATGTATAAACTAAAACATTATGAATTAAATTAAATATTGATTTTATTTAAAAAGAAAAATTAGAAAAGTTCTAAACAAATTTAGATTGCATAGGCCCAATAATGATCCAAAGATAATTAATTTTTTGAAATTTACCCAATTATGCCGCCATAGGCTGGCCCAGTTCCAACATGGTATCGAAGCTCAATAGTCTATGTAATCTAAATTAGACATGGTATCGAAGCCCAATAGTCTATGTAATCTAAATTAGTAATGTTATAGCTAACTACGCCCATAATCCTTATAGTCGGGTGTCTGGAAAGGTAGTGTCGAAGGACTGGGTTCGAATAATCAAGTAATTTGCTCTACATGGCTACGGCTGGCTCGAACAGATATGTGAGCCCAAAGGTTGGCCCTAATAGAAAAATCCTAATTTGAATTTGGTCGTGGGCTAATTTTCAAAAAAAAATTGAAAATTGAAAACATAGATTCCAAATTTAAGAGTTAAATTTAAAATAAGATATATATCATGAAGTTTTAATATTGTGAAAATTTTCAAAGTGTTTGAATATATATATACACACGCGTTAATTTCAGAATTAATTTTTATCAATAAGATTGATAAAATAAATAAACTAATTAAATAATGTAATTAAATAATATATACATGTATAGTATATAATGATATATGTCATGTTGTCTTGAATGTTTAAGATAATATAAGTATACATGCATGCATATAAAATAATTTTCAAAATTAATAACACTTAATTAAAATTGTTTAATTAAATAAATTAGTTAAAAGTTAATTAATAAGTTGAAATACATACATACATACATATATATATATATATATGATATACGCATGTTACTATAAAAGTTATAGTACGTGTATATATAATATAATATGTTAAAATTAAATAATATAAAATTAATTAAAGTTAATTAAATATGATTTAATTAATATAATGTCATATATAGATTATCATATAAGTTTATTAAAATATAAAAGTTATATGTAATACAGCTGATATAATATGAATATATAAACTAAAGGTGGAACATTAAAGAAACAGTAAATAGACTTGAGGAGTAAATACATAAGTAAATGTACATATACCATGATTCTCAATGTGTTTGACGCTTGAATCATAAAGGTATTTCATAAGAATATTATTCCATAAGTCGATATCGCTCAGTATAATATATTGAAGATTATGAATCTTTTGTATAATGTTGTCCTCTACCATATATATATATATATATATATATATATATATTAATAAATTAGTTGCATACTCCTTAGTTGTTGAGTAAACTCAAGCTAGAGATGTTTTGTTTAGTATTTTTAATAATTGAATAGATGAGGTAAGATCACTATATGTATTTGTCGAGCAAACTCAAGGTGCATGTACTATACTTAGGGTACCTTGATATGGTAGGTATGAGTGAATAATTCCATTTCGATTTGTTGAGGAACTCAGGGTCGAAGTGAAATTAGGAAAAGGTACCTTATGTTAGGAGTTGTATATGATACAACAGCTAAGGAGTTATCCATCGCTTCTGGAGGTATGATTTGTTAAGCAAACTTAAGGTCGAAATTCTAAGATAAATGAGTCCTAACACCTACCAATAAAGGCAAAAAACTTCTATGTTTTGATTTAGCGTTTTGGCGAAACTTAAAAGACTAGTGGGGCTTATTAGCAAAATTAAACATAAAGTTTAACCATATTAATATTATAAGAACATCAATTATGATATTGTCCTAATAATCTACCAATTAAAACTTGCAAAAAATATCAACTCTAAGACTGATTAATGAAAAAGACAAACTAACTGGACCAAACAACTATGTCGATTGGCTGAGAGCTATAAAGATAGCACTGACATAAGAATATCTGTTAGACATGCTATTGCAAAGGCAACCCAAAACCATGTCTCTTCATCAAATATTCGATAGTCTGAAGGCATTGTTTAGTGAGAAATCTTGTTCCATACGGTATGGTATTACTAAGAAATTGTTCGACAGCAAAATGCAGAAGGATAGAAGGTGGACGATAATGTCCTAACGATGAAGGACTATATTGATAGGCTTTCACAATTGGATATGACGATAAGCAACGATTTATAGGTAGACTTGATCTTTGGTTCACTTACCTCTCAGTATGAATCGTTTATACTGAATTATAAAATGAACCAACTAAATGTGAATCTTGTGGAGCTCCTCAATATGTTAAGATTAGTTGAGTCACAGTCGAAGGATTAATAGGCCAAGCTTACCGTTAAGGGTGGAATGACATCTTTGAAGAGTTCGAAGAAGTGACAAAGAGAAGGTAAGAAGAATAAGAAGAGTAAGAATATCAATGACAAGGGAGAATGTCACTATTTCCATAAGAAACGCCACTGGAAAAGGAACTGTTCCAAGTACCTAAACGTTGTTAAATAAAGAAAGCAGAATGGTCTTATGACTCCATCAGGTACATTTATGATTCCAAATTGCAAAAACAACCAATAAAATGTCTTTGGTTTTAGATACTGGATCTGAAACTTATATATGTGATTCATTATAGGGGCTTACGAACTGGCATCGCATGGTAAAAGGAGATATGAGGCTCTAGGTTGCTGATGGATTAAACGTAGATGCAATGGGAGTAGGAGATTATCATTTATGTTTACCTAGTATTGTTTCTATTAATATTAAATAATTGTTATTTTGTAAAAGACTTTATTTGTGGAATTATGTCCGTTTCGCGATTGACTGAGATTAGATATGCATTTCATTATGCGAATAATGTTATGAATATTAGTTTGAATGGAAATAAACTTTGCGATGGTGTTCTTGAAAATGATATTTATGTGATTAATAAAAATTATATTTGGAGTAGTTCTTCTAAGAATATAAATGATAATTATCTTTAGCATTGTAGGCTAAGTCATATTAATGAGAAATGACCGCCTAAACAAAAAACCAAAGGTTTTCTCCTGTCACTTGATTTTGAATCATTTGACATGTGTGAGTCCTGTCTCAAAAGTAAAATGACCAAGCACCCCTTCAGCGGGAGCAAAAAAGGAGTTAATGAACTCATAGGGTTATGACAGTATATATATGGCTCGATGCACATAATCACTAAGGATAACAGTTCTTACTTTGTTATCTTCACTGATGATTTCTAGAGACTAGAATATGTGTATCTTATGAAGAACAAATCCAATGTTTATGAGAAATTGTTGAGTATAAGAATGTAGTTAAAAATCATATGAACCGAAAGATAGAAATTCTTCTGTCCGATCGACGATATGAGCACGTTAGACACTAACTTCAATAGCACTAATAGATAATGGCATTATCTCTCTAGTTACTCCACCTTATACTCCACAACACAACAGTGTGTCAGAGCGAAGGACCGGACCATATTAGATATGGTTTATTCTATGATGAGTTAGGTTGAATTACCTTTGTCCTATCGGGGATATACGCTGGAAACTGCGGCGCATATGTTGAACTTGTTGCCCACTAAATCTATGCCTAAAATACCATATGAGATGTGGTGTGGTAAAAAACTTCAACTCAAGTATTTGAAGGTGAGGGGTTGTTCGGCCTACGTTAAGAATGTTGGTCCAAATAAACTAAAGGCAAGATCAGTACTTTGTAAATTTATTGGATATCCCAAAAGCTCAATGGGATATATATTCTAGAATACTAAGGAAGAAAAGGTTATTGTTTCTCGACACGCTGTCTTTTTGAAAAAGGAATATAAGTCAAAGGAAATTAACAGCGATGTTATAGACTTAGATGAGATCCTAGAAGTTAACTATGACCGAAACAATGAGAGAACCGAGTTCACCCATATACGAAAACATGCAACCTATTAGATCGTCTAGCAGAGAACCTCACGCACCAAAGAAATATAATGGTTTTATCATGGATACCGAAAAGGTGGACCATGTCTTAAATGACGATACTCTTCTGTCTTTCCAACAAGCACTATAGAGTAAGGACTCTATACTCTGGCTTGGAGCAACGAAATACAAGATGGATTTCATGTATGAAAACAAAGTATGGACTTTGTCGAACTTACCCAAAAAGGTAAAATCCATCAGTTGAAAATTTAATTTTAAGAAAAAGCTAAATGAAAAAAAAAGAAGTAGAGACTTATAAGGCTAGGTTAGTTGCGAAAGGATTTCATCAAATTTAAGGTGTTGATTATGATGAAATATTTTTACCCATAGCTATGCTTATGTCCATTCAGATTATGGTGGCCATTGTTGCATTATATGACTATGAAATATGGAAAATGGATGTAAAGACAGTATTTCTAAAAAGTGATTTAGAAGAGACCATCTATCCATCTCAGCTCGAGGGTTTTGTGGTTAGTGGGAGTGATGGCAAGGCTTGTGTAACATCTCATATCTAAGGCCCAAAGCTAAGCGCTACAGATGTTGCAGTCATCCGTAGTACTAACTTCCGACGACTAAATACGACTATGTTAATGGTATCCATAATATCAGAAGAACTTGAATATGAAACATAATCACAAATTTCAAAAACATCATTTTACTGATTACATTTCAAGATACATATTTCACATTCAAATTACATAATCCCATTGCTTTCCTAGGTTCAGATAAAATATAGTTAATACATAAATATGCCAAGTGCGACATATGACGATGCCCCCTTGGTTGACCAGAGAACTATAAATACAATACAGCGGAATTAATCCAAAATATAACAGCAACTCCTAATTAGCTATCAGGCGACCACTTGCTCGTCACTGGAAGCTTTATTCTCCAACCTGCTAAAACCTATAAACCTCAACCCTCATCCTACTCAAATCATTTTTTCAACACCCGAGAGTTTAAGGAAAAATAAACTTCGAGTTAGAAATAAAGCCTGGCGTAAATAATAACATACATCTCGGTTATCGGATATTAAATGAGACCATATCACTTAGTGGAACGGGTTTCCCCTCACTAATATTCTTTATAAAACATTTCTTTTGGAAATTATAATCCTGCAACCAAAATTGGCTAAATCTGTAAAGCAATATCTTGTATATATACAAATTAGTTATATACAAATCAGAAAACATAAAAATCTAACATCTGTTAGATACATCTCTTCTGGACGGTCTGTCCTTACTTACTTCTCCAAGTCTAACTGATCCTAATAGTGCGGACTTACCAATAACCTATCTTTCCTTTTTAAATTCCTTTCTATGTGTAACATAATTGTAGTCTTACTTGTGTCGAAGCCCCGCACGCTGGAATTTTAGACTAAATTAGCTAGGGGCTAATAGCTAATAAGACTATGGCCCGACCCTACACTAGTCTCATCTGGTCTTCTAATCCGAGTCATTTTCTAAGGGTTAGCTACCCTTTTAAATTTTTCCTTAAAAACCTTTTCAAAATGATTTAAACCTTTAAATCATACATATATAAGGAAAATATACTCTTTGTTTTACTCTAAGCTATTTGTCATGTTATATATACTTTACCCAAAATAATGTTGATGAAATTGTTAAGGATTTCCCATCCCTTCAAAATAAGTTAAAATCCTTTATAACTTAAAAACACTTAGGCTATATTTCCAAAAACAACTCATTGCAAACTTTTGTTTAAAGCCTTTAAACAACCCTTTCGAAACTATTGAAAGTACCCCTTCCTATACAAGTAAACTACTTTACTTTAGAACCCTAGGCCGAAAGGCCAAAACATACCTTTCGAAATCATACTCTTCAAAGCCATTCATATTTATCCTTTCGAAAGCATTGGAAAACATCTCTTTCGAAAGCTTTAAAATCTTAAACATTCTCTTTAAAACACTTAAACATTGCCTTTCGAAACCATTGGAAAACCTTTCCTTTTAGACCTTTCGAAACCATTGAGGAACCATCACTTAGAAACCTTTCTTTAAAATCTTTCGAAAGCATCAAAACATCAAGCCTTTCGAAAGCATTTGGGTTCAATTTATAACATGTGGAAACACCTTTCGAAACCATTAAGCCATCTATTTTGAAACCATTTAGGTTCTACCTTTTATAGAGCAAAAGGGTCATTAAAACATTTAAGTCGAAGGCATCTCTTTCAAAAACATTCCTAAGAAAAGAAGCGATGGTGTTGAAATCATCCCTTCGAAAGCATTGAGGAAACGACTTGATTTTTTAAAAACAAGATATCCCTTTCGAAACCAATCTGGGTCGGAAGGTAAATAGCGACAGTCAGGGGCTTCGACCTAGTCAAAAGCACTTACTTAAAATCAAAGGCCCAACCTCTTAAAACCATTCTTTTAAAGTCATTGACCCAGTCGAAAGCCGACCATGTCGAAAGCCATACAGTTGAAAGCAAAGCAGACGCATTTTCATTTAAAAGAAAAGTAGTGCTTCGACCCCATCGGAGACCCTGGTTTCGACCCACTACCTTCCACCTATATCCAATTCACTATGTACCAGGTATTTGATACCATATGCATTGGTTTCGATGGAGTCGGAGGTGAAGGTAAGGAGTCGGAAGCCTGGCGTCGAAAGTATTGAAACAGGAAAAAGCATGTAGATTTGACCTTTTAAACTATTTATTTGTACCTAACCTGCATTGTTTATCAAATTATGATTGGTTGCAAAATTATCTTTTCTAAAAGTAATGTCGATTTTCAGAAATAAAAATCTAGTTTATTTACAAAATACCCCTTCTTCTTTTTATAAATATATAAAATATTTATGTCTCATACCTTAAATAATTTTATATATCCATTAAAACACTTAGGAAAATTCTACAAAAATTCCACTTAATCATTTTTAATATTATTTCAAACATATATAAATTTCAGACCCTAAGCCAATATAATTTGGCCACAGTTAATTTTAAACCCAAATTAGCAATTTCTTTATAAAAAAATTCACATAAAATCCACATTAATTCAGAAAATTATGAAAATTGAAACCCATTTCTAAAATATCATTTCTGATCTATATCTAAATTATCAAGGCAATTGGATGTCATATATAGAGTTTTCATATCAAAACATATCACTAAATCTATGTGAATTAGCATAAATCATCAACAACATACAGATATACATTTTTCTCATCCAAAACATGGAAAAACATTTGCAAGTAATTCGGGTTTCATACTAAAACCGAAAAAAATTAAAAATTAAGATATAGTCATTATTTACCTTAGCTTTTTGATTAAGGATGTGAGATTTGTTCATGATTAAGTGATTTGATTCTTCCTCTTGAATTCTTTTCTTTACTCTTCCTAATGGTGGCCGACCTTAGCTCTATTTTTGTTTATGAAAATAGGATGAATGCGTGGAATGAATTCCTAAAGGGGTTGGATATGCCTTGTTCCTATTTTTCCCTTCCATATTTCCTAACCTTTTATTCCCTTTTATTCTTTAGTTCACTTGTTTAACATGGCACGACTACCACTTATTTAATCACAAAACTCAATCCACTAATCAAATTACATTATTTTATTTAATTAACTAACCAAATATCCTAAATAATTTAATAAAAATATGGGGTGTTACAGACTCCCTTTCTTAAAGAATTTCATCCTCGAAATTATGATAAGGTACACATCAAAACAATCAAAGGTAAAACATACCATCAAAAAATAAGGATAAGTATCTCTTATCCTGTTCTCAGTCTCCCAAATATAATCTTTCTTGTCCTCACTCCACTGGAATTTAACTAATATAACTGTCTTGTTCCTGAGCCTCTTCTCATCTCTTGCGATTATGCGAACTGGCTTTCTAACTATAGTCAATTTCGGCTCTACGACTAAGTCATCCAACATAGTTGGTGACATAATAGTATCTGAATCTCAAATACACTTCCTTAGATGAGAAGCATGGAAAACATCGTGAACTCTTGCCAAACTTCTTGGTAACTCTACTTTATACGTGAGTTCCCCGATCCATTCAATAATAGGAAATGATCCAACGAACCTCGGTGCCAACTTTCCTGATTTCCCAAATCGAATCACACCCTTCGTCGGTGACACCTTAATGAAAACATGCTCTCCAACAGAAAAATCTAAGTCTTTCTGACTTTTATCAGCATAACTCTTCTGCCTAGATTGAGCTTCCTTCATTCTAGATCGAATTAGCTCAACGTTTCCGGTAGCTTCTCTAATCAAATTCGGACCAAGAACCGACCTATCCCTGATCTCTAATAAAAAAACTGGAGATTTGCATGGCTTTCCATACAAAGCTTCAAACGGTGCCATCCCTATGCTAGCCTGATAACTATTGTTATAAGAAAACTCAACTAGATGTAGATGGTATTCCTATGATCTCCAAAAATCTAGCACACAAGCTCGTAACAAACCTCCCAAGACTTTTTTAACTCTCTCCGTTTTCGCATCAGACTGCGCATGTTAAGCGATACTCATCTTAAGCTTGGTACCTAAGGTACCCTGTAGACTCTTTTAGAACTCGCTAGTGAATAAAGAATCACTATCACTCACTATACTACTAGGAATTCTGTGCAGTCTAACTACATTTTTCATGAGCAACTTTGCTAACACAGGTGCCGTTCTGGTTGACTTAATTCAAATGAAATGGGCACTCTAGGTCAGCCTGTCCACAATGACCCATATGTTTACGTTTCCTCTATTAGTCCTTGGCAACCCGTTAATGAAATCCATAAAAATAGAATCTCGCTACCACACTTGGATGTCCAAAGGCTAAAGCAACCCACTTGGCTTCTGATGTTCGGCTTTTACACATTGACAGTTCAAACACTGCTCACCCATAAGCCTATATCCCTCTTCATACCTTCCCAAAATAAATTTCTTTTCATGACCTGATACATCTTAGTTCCTCCCGGATGAATAGTGAACTTTCAGCGATGGCATTCCTCCAAAACTTCCTTCCTAATGTCTCCCAAATTTCAGAACACACAATCTTCCTTTCTTTCTTAACCATCCATTCTGGTCGAGACTAGAATCCTTTAAGTCATCGCTCTCCATTCCATCTCACAGCTTTCTGATCTGTTCAGCCAACACCAGATCCTCTAGTTGTTTAGAAGCAACCATTTCGATCATAACTGGTCGAACTTCCAAACATGATAACAAAGCAGTTTCTGTACTTGAACTACTCTTAATTCTCCACTGTACTCTGCAAGTTGCTAACGCTTCCAAATCTTCCCACTCAGCTATCATAGCTAATACGCATTCTAATTTTTTCTGCTAAGCGCATCGGCAACCTTGTTGCCTTTCCCTGGTGTGCACTTAATACCGAAATCATAAGCAGCTAAGAACTCTAACCACCTTTGATGTCTCAGGTTCAGCTCCTTTTGAGAGAACAAATACTTCAACGACTTATGATCCGTATAGAATTCAAATCTTTTTCCCAAAAGATAATGTCTCCATACCTTTAGCGCAAAAATCACCATAGTTAACTCTAAATCATGGGTTGGGTATTTGACTTCATGTGGTCTAAGCTGTCGAGAAGCATAGGCAATTACTCTACTCCTCTGCATTAACACGGCTCCTAACCCAGTCCCACATACATCCATGTACACCACCAAATCCCAATTCCCCTCTGGAACAACTAACACAGGTGCATTAGTACATAAGTGTTTCAGCTTCTGAAATGCCTCCTCACACTTATCAATCCAAATGAACTTCACATCCTTTTGAGTTAGCTTGGTCATTGGTGCCGCTATCCACAAAAAATCCTTAATAAACCTTCGATAGTAACTAGCTAATCCTAGAAAATTTCTTATCTCATTCATCGTTTCAAGTCTTTTCTAACTATTCATAGCCTCAATCTTAGTTGGATCCACTGATAACCCACTCTCTAAAACTACATGGCCAAGAAACTTCGCTTCCTTCTTCCAAAAATGACATTTTGAAAACTTCGCCTTTAGCGGATGCTGCGTCAGTGTTTCAAGCACTACTCTAAGATGAAATTCATGTTCTCTTTCATCCTTAGAGTATACTTAAATATCATCTATGAAAACCAATACAAACCAATCCAGTTTCTCTTGGAAAATCCTATACATCAAATCTACAAAGAAAGCCGGCGCATTAGTCAGTCCGTTATCACTAACCATCCATACGATCCATATTTGGTTCTAAATGCCATCAAAGGAATACTATCCTGTGCTACTCTAAGCTGATGGAAACATGTCGTTAAACCCAACCGTGAAAATATCTTGGCTCCACTCAACTGATCTAATAAATCGCCAATCTTAAGCAATGCATATCAATTCTTTATCGTTTTCTCATTCAACTTACAATAATTGATACATAACCTTAACGATCCGTCCGGCTTCTTAGCAGACACTGCGTTTGCTTCCTAAGTTGAACTACTGGGTCTGATGAAATTCTTGCCTTCCAAATCCACCAACTGCACCTTGAGCTCCCTCATTTTGGTAGTTGTCATCCTATTTGGCGGTCTACTTATTGGTTCTGCTCCAGTCACTAAATCTGTTTGAATCTCAATGGCCCTTTTCCGTGGTAATCCTACCATGGACTCAATAATATTTGTGAATTCTTTAACGACAAAACTCAATTCAGCTCGTTTTCCATCTCCACAACGCCCAACAAAGCATTCACCTCATAGCCAGGATTTTCTACGGCATATACAATCTGCTCCCTACAGTTTGGGTATGTCTAACCAATATTTTTCTATCATGGAAAAATATCCTAGCATCATACTTACTTATCTAATCCATGCCTAAAATAATTTCAAACTCTAAGAAATCAAACACATGAAAACTGCAGACAAAAGTATGACTTAACAAGTCAAACTTTAGGTGGTCACATCTCATCCCAAGTGTTGCATACCCTCCTATCGGATTTGAAACTCTTAAGAAAGTAACTAGGTATGAGGGTTCTATGTTAAGCTTACCTACCAAACAACGAGAAATAAAAGAATGCGATGCACCAGTATCAAACAGAACACTAACTACTATACCAAGAATCATAAGCGTACCTCCCAACACTGCTTTCCCATTTTCCCCTATCGTGGGCCTCGAGGTAGCTGGCTCTAATGCATATACTTTGCCCTTCCCGTCCTTAGCAGGCTCCTTGCATTGGCTCTTGTAATGACCCATCTGATCGCAGTTGAAGTACTTGATGTTCTTTTCTCGGTCACCTTCTTTGTCTCTCTAAAATGACATTTATTCGCAAAGCGCTCTTTCTTGTCATTCTTAAAAGAGACAACTTCTGACTTTCCCTTCTTCACGGCTCCACCTTTCTAGGCTCCTTTCTTAGGAAAGAACATCCTTTGCTAACTCTGCTCTATTTGGACCTCCTTCGCCTTATTCTTCTCCATAGAAGCAATAATTTCCTCATGTCTTAGAGCCATCTCTACTACAACATCACAAGGATCCATGATATGAGGTAATATAGCCCTGGCCAATTCAGATTTCAAACCTATAATAAACTTCTCGTTTCTCTTAATCATGGTGTCCATAGTGGTATGACCATATCTTGCCAACTCCTCAAGCCTTGTAGCATACTCTAACATAGTCATCTCTCCCTGCTCTAACTCAACAAATTTTCTGAGCAACATAGACTTTTCCATCACAGACATGAATCTCTCTTTGAACCTCTTCTTAAACTCAGCTCATGTCATTGTTCCATCATGCACTCCAGTCACACTATTCCATCAGTATAAAGCTGCTTCCTGAAGCTGCCTTGAAGCAAGCCTTCTTTTCTACTTATCATCGAGCCTTAAATCTATGAAAATCCTCTTGCAGTGCAACAACCAGTTCCCCATTTCTATGGCGTCTTCAGGCCCAACGAATGATTTTCCTCCCAACCTAGCGTAGTCCCTACTTAAAGCAGCATAATTTTTGACTACCGGAGCTTCCTGTGCTCTTTCCCCAACTACTCCAGCAGCAACCTCTGCTTGCATCATGTTCATGAAAAACTGATACATGGCTCCCATGTCAACATGCGAGACTTCAGCACCAGTATTTTTAGTTCGTGCCTGACCTAGTTTCCTTCTAGTGTTAGGTCTGGTATTTCCATTTGCAGTGGTGCTTCCTCCTCGGTTATCTCTTTGAGAATCCATATCTGCATTCGAACCTTCGTGAGATATTAAAAAATAACCTAATGGAGATATGAGACTAAAGATAAAGCGCATACTTATATATATAGCAAATACAAGTATGTTACCATAGCGTTATCCCATACCCTAATCTTATCACTAATTCCTTTGGATTATGTCTTTCAAAATCATCTAAGTTTTCATAAACCTATGCTCTGATACCAAGTTGTAACATCCCCTATCTAGAGGCCCAAAACTAAGTGCTACAGATGTTGTAGTCATCCATACTATCAACTTCCGACGACTAAATATGGCTATGTTAATAGTATCCATAATATCAGATGCACTTAAATATGAAACATAATCACAAATTTCAAAACATCATTTTACTGATTACATATCTAGACATGTGTTTCACATTCGAATTGCATAATCTCATTGCTTTCCTAGGTTCAGATAAAATATAGTTAATACATAAATACACTAAGAGTGACACATAATGATTCATCTTGGTTGACTAGAGTATTATATATACAATACAACAGAATCAATCCAAAATATAACAAAAACTCCTAATTAGCTATTCGCCAGCCACTTGCTTGCCACTGGAAGTTTTATTCTCCAACCTACTAAAACCTGTAAACCTCAACCCTCAGTCTACCCAAATCAATTTTTGAGAACCCGAGAGTTTAAGAAAAAATAAACTTTGAGTCATACATAAAGGCTGGTGTGAATAATACTATACATCTCAGTGATCTGATATAAAGTGAGACCACACCGCTTAGCGAAACGGGTTTTCACTCACTAATATCCTTTTTAAAACATATCTTTTGCAAATTATAATCCTGCAACCAAAACTGGTTAGATCTGTAAAGCAATATCATGTATAAGTATAAAATAGTTATCATATGGACTATCTGTCCATACACAATAGTTTTGTTTGGCTAACTACTAACCCTTAACTGACTCAGGCCTACCAGAAAACATAAAAATCTAACATCTATTAGACACTCCCCTTCTAGACGGTCTGTCCTTACTTACTTCTTCAGGTCTAACTGTTCCTAATGGTTTTGCAGGCTTACCAATAACATGTCTTTCCTTTTCAAATACCTTTCTGTGTGTAACATAATTTTAGTCTTACTTGTGACAAAGCCCTACATACTGGTTTGGACTAAATTAGCTAGGGGCTAATAGTTAATGAGTAGAGGGCACGATCCTACACTAGTCCCATCTAGTCTTCTAATTTTGAATCATTTTCTTAAGGTTAACTACCCTTTTAAATTTTCCTTGAAAACCTTTTAAAATGATTTAAACCTTTAAATCATACATATACAAGGAATATATACTCTTTGATTTACTCTAAGCTATTTTCCATGTTATATGTACTTTACCCAAAATAATGCTGATGAAATTGTTAAGGATTTCCCATCCCTCCGAAATAAGTTAAAACCCTTTTTAACTTAAAAACATTTAGGCGATATTGCCAAAAACAACTCATTTAAAACCTTTGTTTAAAGCCTTTAAACAACCCTTTCAAAACCATTGAAAGTATCCCTTTCGATATAAGTTAACTACTTTACTTTATAACCTTAGGCCGAAAGGTCAAAACATACCTTTTGAAATCGTACTCTTTGAAACCATTCATATTTATCCTTCTGAAAGCAATGGAAAACATCTCCTTCGAAAGCTTTAAAACCTAAGACATCCTCTTTAAAACACTTAAACATTGCCTCTCAAAACCATTGGAAAACTTTTCCTTTTAGACCTTTCAAAACCATTGAGGAACCATTCCTTAGAATCCTTTCTTTAAAACCTTTTGAAAGCATCAAAACATCAAGCCTTTCAAAAGCATTTGGGTTCAATTTATAACATGTGGAAACACCTTTCGAAACCATTAAAACCAACTCTTTCGAAACCATTTGGTTCTACCTTTTATAGAGAAAAAGGGTCATTAAAACATTTAAGTCGAAAGCATTCCTAAGTAAAGAAGTGATGGTATTGGAACCAACCCTTCGAATGCATTGGAGAAGCAGCTTGATTTTTAAAAACAAGGTAACCCTTTCTAAACAAATTTGGACCGCAAGGTAAAAAGCAGCAGTTAGGAGCTTTGACATAGTCGAAAGCAGTTACTTAAAATCAGAGGCACAACCTCTTAAAACAATTCTTTTAAAATTATTGACCCTGTCGAAAGAAGACAAAGTTGAAAGCTGTTCAGTTGAAAGAAAAGCTGGCGCATTTTCATTTAAAAGCAAAGTAGTGCTTCGACCCCTTAGGAACTTCTGGTTTCGACCCAATACCTTCCGCTTATATCTAATTCACTACGTACCAAGTACCTGATACGATGTGCATTGGTTTCGATGGAGTCGGAGGTAAGGTGTCGGAAGGCTAGTGCCGAAAGCATTGAAACGGGAAAAACATGTAGATTTGACCTTTTAAACTATTTCTTTGTACCTAACCTGCCTTTTTTGTCAAATTATGATTGGTTGAAAAAATTTCTTTTCTAAAAGTACTGTCGATTTTCAGAAATAAAAATTGGGGTTATTTACAAAATACCTCTTCTCCTTTTTATAAATATATAATATATTTAAGTCTCATACCTTAAATAATTTTATATATCCATTAAAACACTTAGGAAAATTCCACAAAAATTTCAAAAAATCATTTTTAATATATTTTCTAACATATATAAATTTCAGACCTAAGCCAGTATAATTTGGCCGTAATTAATTTTAAACCCAAATTTGCATTTTCTTTACGAAGAAATTCATATAAAATCCATATATTGATTCAGAAATTTATGAAAATTGACACTCATTTCTAAAATATCATTTCTGATCTAAATCTGAATTTGCAAGGCAATTGGATATCGTATAATAGTATTTTCATATCAAAACATATCACAAAATCTATGTGAGTTAGCATATATCATCCACAACATATAGATATACATTTTATCATTCACAATATTTGCAAATAATTCAGATTTCATACTAAAACTGAAAACCATTAAAAATTGAGATGTAGTCATTATTCACCTTAGCTTTTTGATTAAGGATGTGAGATTTGTTCTCGATAAAGTAATTTGATTCTTCCTTTTGAATTCTTTTCTTTGCTCTTCCTAATTGTGGCTGATCATAGCTCAATTTTTGTTTGTGAAAATAGGATGAACGTGTAGAATGAATTCCTAAGGGGATTTTGGGTATGAGGATATGCCTTGTTCCTGTTTTTCCCTTGCATATTTCCTAACCTTTTATTCACTTTTTATTCTTTAGTTCACTTGTTTAACATGGCACGGATACCTCTTATTTAATCACAAATCTCAATCCACTAATCAACTTACATTGTTTTATTTAATCTAACTAATTACATATCCTGTATGATACTAAGTCTGCTGTTATTGTAAGGCAGTCTGATAACTCTGATACATAAGCTAAGTATAATCAAGTGTCATGCGCTCAAATGCGGCAATCACTCGTTTATCCTCTATCTACATATTATGATGTAAAAAAGAATATTATGCATATATCATGGCTATAAATGATAGTGAACCATACGAAAATTAAACAGTCATATTACCTGATGTGGATGATATAAACTAGAAGAAGGTACACCCTGAACGTCCTCATTCGTAGGATACCAAGTGGATACTCAACGAGCAATGACTTCACCTTGTAATACGTACGTTTTGAATGCTTGTTGAGGAGGATTATACGTAGAAGGCCGCGTGTACTAGGATGATGAAAGCTTAAAAGTAGCTAGTGGAATAAGAACTCTACCCAAGGAGATATAGAGGCCAATATGATTGGAGTTCAAACCCATGTATAATCAGGTTGAGCAAGCACATAAGACTATTCGAGTCCAGTATGCATCGAAATCTTCAAGTACGGTAAAAGCTCACCATCTATCCATTCCATGGCTTCATATCAACAATATAAGCCAAGCTGGCTTGAATACATCCATATATATCATCTCATGGAAATGGATTAGAATGAATACGAACTATACCGAACAATTGCAACCAACACCGCTCCCGTAAATACAAGATGAACGAACATGTAGGAACCTGAAAGCATACCCTACGCCTTAAAATAAAAAACCGAAAATAATGGGATGCTCTGCGTCGGGCTCTGTAAACTGTATATACTCATGTAGGGATGAAAAATAATGTTGTTGTTGTCTCATGTTCATCTGCTATCATGCCTCCATCAACTCATTGTGTACCCCATGTATAGCACGACGAACATGCATAGCGTTTCCCCAACGACACAATTTGGGGAAGTAAATATATGAAGCAGTGTTTGCTTCATCAACAAGTCGTGCGTGCATGTTAACCGTATACTTATAGTACCAAAATGGAAGAATGTACCAACAACCAAACATCTGTCTAGATTGCTCTAGTGCATAAGTACCCAACGTTATATATAGACATCCAAGGATAATAATGCTGTAGTCGTAAATACGAAGTCCATCCAAATCTACCAACCCAACTCGATATCCTAGTCTGTACATGCCTTTGTAGTTTGAAAAAAAATGTAGAACCAAACTGATATAATAGGAATGTATGTATGACATGAGTGTTAATCTCATCCATGTCCCTATAGTCTACTATATACCTTTGTAGATATGTATGTGTAATAGCACATCCTTTAACCTTATCGTCGACCAAAGCTGGTAAATATACAGAATACGATGCAAACTTCTCATATTCACCATCAAAGGGTATCGGCATGCTGTCTTGTCAGCCAGCATTTATACCAATCAACATATAAAGTCTATAGGTGAGATCCTAAATCAAAATATAAGAAATGAAACGTATATGCGGTTGGCCGCTATCTCCCTGCAAGAGCTTTTACTAGATAACGGTCCATGTATGAAAACACATGCAACTATAGAAATCACCGAACAGTGATGCATATAGCATATCCCTAATTGGCCGAAGTAACGTGGTAAAGTACTCGGTAATGCACTTATGTCAATTTCCGCGTATAGTTATATGATCGACCTATATAAGTAATCATTTAAAGTTAACAGTAAACTAATTGAACGATAAATATTTATAATTTGTGATAGCCATACTTATTTGATAACTATATATACCTGCGCCGTCGCTAAGGCTGCATTCGATTTATTTGTCCTCGTTGATGACAGGTTGTGCAAGCATCCAAGATCATTTATGATCACGGTAGCATCTGAAATAGCATTAACTGCACCAACATAGATATGATCGTGTAACAGACAACTCATCTAGCAATTTTGATGAATCGTGATAGCATTTGGACATATTGTTGATTAAAAAAAAGAAAAATTAAAATGGAAAAAGAAAAAAAAAAATGGACGACAGAGAAAAACGTCTGATATAGACAAAAGATTTTAGATGCTTGTTCAATATACATCTATTATTCGAACGTCGACGTTCAGATGCAGTTAAACTTCTGTTATTCGAATGTCAACTTTCGGATGTACGAGACGTTTGTTTAACTGATAGCCGGTTCGATTTCCCCATGGGTAATCGATTGCTCGAGATGCTACGAGTAAATTTTATTTGTTCACAATTTTATGTACATGTACACGTGTTATCTGACCTAAAAACCGACAAATGTCAAAAGGTCCTCATGGGTAAACGGGTAGGCTGCCCAAATCCCAAGAACATTTGGGACCGCTCGTTTTTCTCTCTCGTCCTTTCCTCTTCTCTACTCCAGAATGAACTCAAACACTCAGAACCGCCTCAAACATCGTCCGCTGTGACCTCCCCAATCCACTAATGGTTTCTATTGCAGACACTCGGAGCCCGTCTCGCCATGTCGGCCGCTCCATGCGCACTATCTTCCCTCCAATTTCCAACTCCCGAAACCAACAGTTCTCCGAAAACCTCTCCGATTCTGCAGTCGATTTCAAGCTCACTGAACTCTCCTCCAACACCAACTCCAAATCCAAATCCAATTCCATCGACATCAGTGCCGTAGCAGCTCTTTTAGACATCGACATCTCCAATGGCAGCGACGGCAGCTTCTCCGACCTCAACTCCAGTTTCAGTTCCGACATCTCTGGCGAACTACGCCGCCTTTCTTTGCTCCCGCAGCAGTCCATTTTTCCTTCCAACCAAGAAATTGTTCCCGCTCATTTCATCGACGATGGCGAAGATGATGTCGATCGGATGACTTTAGACCAAGTCGAACCGGTGGTCAGATCTTGTGTTGAAATACTGGAATCAAGCTCCGAGTACGAGAAATACAAGTGTAACGCGGTGAGAAAGATTAGAATGCTGGCAAAGCACAGGTCTGATTTTAGGTATTTGATCGGAAGTCTAGGAGCAGTGGAGGCGCTTGTTCCTTGTTTGAAAAGTATCGATCCTGTGATTCAAGAGAACGCAGCTACAGCATTGCTGAATCTGAGTTTAGAGGAGGAAAATAGAATGGTGATTACTTCAGCTGGAGCGATTAAGCCTCTGATATACGCACTGAAAACAGGTACGTCCACTGCTAAACAGAACGCAGCGTGTGCTTTACTCAGCTTAGGGATGATAGAGGAGAATAGAATGAGCATTGGGGTTTTGGGAGCGATACCTCCATTGGTAGGGCTTTTAGTGCACGGCACAAATAGAGGGAAGAAGGATGCTTTAACTACATTGTACAAGCTGTGTTCGGTGAAGCAGAACAAGGAGAGGGCGGTTAGAGCAGGAGCTGTGGGTCCACTAGTAGGGTTGATTGGAGAACATGGGAGCGGGATAGCGGAGAAGGCCATGGTGGTCATGAATTGCTTGGCAGGGATTCAGGAAGGGCGAGATGCAATTGTCGAGGAAGGTGGGTTGCAGGTTTTGGTGGAAGCTATGGAAGATGGGCCAAGTAAAGGAAAAGAGTTTGCAGTTGTGACTTTGCTGCAGATGTGCTCGGAAAGTGTGAAAAATAGAGGGCTACTTGTTAGGGAAGGGGCTATTCCTCCCCTTGTTGCTCTTTCACAATCTGGCTCAGCTAGGGCTAAACATAAGGTGATTATTTACATCTATATACTTTTTTCATTGTTTTGATGACCGCCTCGGTGATCTCGAATAACTTGAATCACCACGGTTCGAAACTCAATTACACCTCAGTCATACATGAACCATGTCGGATCTTCAAACCAACGGTCCAACCGTTAATTTTACCCGTTGAACAATGGTTCATTTGTTTTTCCTTAATTTCTCATCGTTTTAATTCTCTCTCGTTTTTGCATTGCTTTGAAAAAAACAAGTAAATCTATATTCCAAAAATCATAATCATTTCAAAATCTAGACTTAAACTCCACCACTTTGTTGTTTACTGCTGCAAACTCCTATAATACCACCGTAAGATTTGTCAAGATTTGTTGTCATTAAACTTCTATCGTTAAACGCTGCTCTACTGTATACACAGTTGTAGTTGTGTTGTTGCAGTGCACGCTGCAAGCGCTACAATAATACACAACTTCGGTTGCAGACCTTGAAGATCATCTACAGCTCGTGTGCATAGCATTATTATTTTAATATTTTTGTAAATAGCTTATAGGTTAAATGTGCAAATTTTTTGAAAAAAGAAATTATGGTTTGACTGGTTGAACCGTCAAAACCTTAAACCTTGAGTCATCACGGTTCGACTCACGGTCCAGTTACTCTTTTTTTTTTTCGACTGCTTAGAGTTGTTATGATTGTGTGAACGTTTTTGTATTATAGCCAAGATATTTGTTGGATTAAGACCATCGACAACGGCCATAGGAAAGAATTCGTGCATTTTCCTTCTGGATCAAAGAGAAAGTCTAAATGTTCCACTTTTTGGTTTCTAAGTGGCTAAGTCCGGGTCTCTAAAATCTGGATTTACTTCCACTATACAGGCATATTTCCAGGTTTCGAAAACCAAGGTTTACTTATGTTTGTGTTCCTAGAACCCGGATTCACTTAGAACCCGAATTTACTTATCTCTGGGGCTCTTAACCCAGATTTACTTGTTTTAGATTCTGAAGTCCAGATTTAGACCTTTTCTGCCATTTGTAAAGGAAATCAATAATCATGTTAGATACAATGTGCTTTTCATTTCAGCAGTCGTCAATTTTAAAGCATTTTGTGGAACCTTTTTGGATACAAATCTGCATGTCTCCGCTATTCGGAGCAATTTAAAGCTGATATGGAGCTTGAGATTTGTTTATTTGTGCATTCAAACACGTCCCAATTCTTTTGGGTCAAAATCAGAATTTAAGGACCTGGTTTGTTTGACGTTTTGAGTTTTGTGTTTTGTGTTTCCAACCGATCTATACTCAAAAAGGAATGGAAGAGGGTGAATGGTGGAAAGTTCCTGATCATTACGACAAAGGGGAGAAAAGAAAACGAGAATGTTGTCGGGGAAAACAAAAACTAAAAAAAGTCGTTTTCAAATTTAGAACAATTTTCTAAATTGGCTATTTTGAAAATTCAATGCATTCCGATTGTTAGAGGTGCAAACCGAACAAGGTCAAACTTGGCCATTTATTTTTCCGTTGATAATAGTGGTTTTTTTTAAAACAAATGGCACAACTGAACTCTTTACCATATAACTAAAACTCCGGACTTGTAAGAATGTTGAGTTTTAATTTAAAGTATCCCTGAAGTTTTTGATTTGAGGGTAGAAAAGAAGACACTTGTATGAATATGTATTATGGTTTAAGATACGTTTTAAGTTTTAGGTGTTGTTTGGTTATCCAATTTATAAATTGGTTATATTTTAGCCAAATGTTCCAAACTTGTGAGAATGTCCAGTATCAATTTAAAATATCCCTGAAGTTTTTAATTAGAGGGTAGAAAATAAGACAGTATATGAACATGTATTATGGTTTAAGATATGTTTGAAGTTTTAGGTGCTGTTAGGTTATCCAATGTATAAATTGGAAGCGACACAAAGACATAGAATAACTTATTTATTTCAGGAGACCATTAGGATATTGTGTAAAATAAATTAGTTGCCAAGTTAACATTGTTTAGCCTATATGTTTTATTAACTAAGCTTGCAATCTATCATGTGCCGTCAACTATTTTTTTAAGAATTTCATAAAGTAATTGTCGCTAAACCATGTCCTAATCTAGCCGGTTATTGGCTTTGAATAGGCTTCCAATTATTAGACAACTGCATGGTAGCTGGGTTTGCTAGTTAGCTTTAAATTATTGGTTCCATATTTAAAACTGTCTTACTATTTCAAATATACGTAATGTAATTATAAGTGGACGGGTGCTTGAATATTACTTTATGATGCACTATCCAGTGTCTAAATTATGAAATTTTGGCATGCTGTCACCCAAAAATAACAGCCAGTCACAGTGTAAACAACAGTTAGTGTTAATTTTCTTTCCTTGTTTGTTTATTTGAATGTTACGCATGCTAAGTAGGATATTTGACTTAACGGCTCGATTTTCATGTTATTAGATATACTCAATGCCTATCGTTTAGAGTGAAACTTTTAGCTTGATATTGATTATTTTTTGCATGTTATTTTACAGGCTGAAACGCTTCTTAGATATCTGCGTGAGCAACGCCATGATAATACCTCATCAAACATTGGTCGGTAGTTTAACCCATTGAGGGAAATAATAGTTTCAACTTATAAGTTGATGTGTGCTTTACATATTGTAAATTATGTTAGTCAATGGTAGCGTAAACGCAGAAGTTGATGGTATGGTGGTTCGGTGAAAGAAATATGGCTTGGAGTTTGCTTGTTTTATGAACCTCTGCTGTATTCGCATATATATGGTATATAAGGTTTGTAGGGTAGTGCACGTTTGCTTAATGTGTATGAATGAGCTAATGACTCGTTTGTGAAGGATCAGCTGGTTGTATGTTAATATGCTCTTTATTTTTTTTTACCCTGGCTGTAATAAAGAAGAAAAAAGGAAAGAAAAAGAAGGAAAAAAAAGTGACACTATCGAGTTGGAGCGTTTTTTATTTTAGCTATGAATAAGGATGTATTTCTTTTGAAGCAGATAAGCGGTTGAGCAATCAGATTGGCTGCTATTATTCTATTCTTTGATTTCTAAATTGTGGGGTAGCCTGGCCATGCGATATGAATTTAAGGCCATTCTGGATGTTAATGTGTGTTACTGCTTTTTGTTTCCATGGACGTCAAGTACACAATTAATTTGGTTGGGTGATATGCTTGCAAATTTCTTTTTGGCCAAATCGTTCATAATGTGTGCCAATTTGTGGCTATTAGATGAAGGAAAGGTGCACTTTACCAAGTTACTGATATTTGTGTGTAGTAAGCAAATTGTGTTTACTAGGTTAGAGTTGGGGGAATACGCTGATCCGACCTAATCCAATCTACATAAACCAGATCCAATTCAACTAATTTCGGGTCGGATGTTGATTATGTGAGAAATTTTTCATGCATCCCGTGGATATAAAAAATTAGGTTTATGTCCTTTCAATTTCCTTCTATAACTTACGTTCCTATTTTTTTTTTTTAAAGGTGAAATTAATCGGGGTATTTGGGTAATTATATTAATCTTAATAATGCGTGTTTAGGATATACGTGCATAACTCATAATCATCGTGATACATGTCCGAAAGGTCACTTTTAAATTTGAAAAAGAGTAAAGTAAAAAAAAGGTGTGAAAAAATAGTTTCTAACAGAGAAGTATGTAAAGCAATAAGTTACAAAAAGAGAGACGTGTCTTTAATTTTCACGGATTAACAATTTGTAAGCATACTATATACGGTTTGGATGTGGTATTTTATTCAACCCAACTCCATTTTAATCTAACCCAATCATATTTAGAAAACTCACTCAGTATCAACTCGTGTAAAATTAGAATAGCCAAATTCTACAATAAAGTATATGTATTCTATAATAAATATACCAAAAAATTATTCAATGTCAGTCCAAACTAGAGCGATCAAAACACATATAATCGACTGAGGGATTTTTAGGAGTATTCCATGAGTGTTTTAATAAATTTTGAAACGATACTTTCACTCTAAAAGCACTGATTATATTTTATGTAATGTCTTTTATAATAAAATTCTATTGAAATATGTATTTTGGTGAATCAGTTATACTTAATGCATTATGCTAGCTAAAATATGCTATTTTGAGTTGAATATTTTGATTTTTTTTTTGAATTCTTATTTTCTGTATGAGGTACATGTAACTCGATCCAACCCTACTAAACCCAACCCAATCTATACTTCAACTGAACTCATTGCCCACCTCATATGAGGTTGGGTACGGGTTGAACCATCTTTAATCCATACCTATACTGGTCGGATGAAGTATTTAGTTTAACCCGACCCAACCAAACCTTTGTGCAGCCCTAGATAGAGTGTGGATGTCCTCGGAATAGTTTTTTCTCTTCTATGTAAGTACAATCTTGCTTCTAGCGCTTAGTTAAAAAAATATAGGACGCTGCCACTACACCTCCATCAAGGGTATTGAAGCGGATAATTTGAGGCCCATTTGTTTTCATTTTGAGTTTTTGGTCTTAGCTGAAGGTAATACTTGTTTAGTTTTTAGGCTCAAGGACTTAGGTTTTGCTTTTTAAACCTAAGAACACTGGCTTTCTATTTTGGACTGAAGGAAAAACGTTAACAAAATTTAAATCATATCGTCGTCTTGTTCTATCTCAAATTCATGCAATCAAATCCTTCCTCTCAACTTTATTTCTTTTTCTCTATGATCTTTACATCGAATCTTCTCTGATTTTTCAATGTCGAACCTTTTGCATTTATATCAAGAACTTCAATGACTTCGTTTTACTTCAATATCATCAAGATTTTCCAAGTGCTTCAATTTACTTCGACGACTTCAATTTACTTCATGGACTTCGATGTGGTATCCATCCAAACGAGTTCAAATTTATTTTAGGTTTTTATTTTTATTTTGAAATATGTTCGTTATTACATTCATATTTAGATTTGTTGTTCTATTTTGTTGAGTTTTATTTTATCGATTTTTCATTGTTAGATTATTGTTTTGATTTGTTGATAGCTGATTTGAATTCAAACAATTGCAGAATTATTTTCAGGTTTTCTTTTATATGTAATGCTATATTTATCTATCGTTCTACATTGCTAATTCATTATGATGAATTTCAAACATAAAATGTTATGCTTACCTGTCAGCCTTCGTTAATAAGTCATCCTGATGAATTTCAAAAATAAAATGTTATGTTTATCTATCATTCTATATTACTAATTTATATTATATATTACGTTTATTTTTTGTATTTATTAATTTTTACTAATTTATTTGTTCCCTTCTTTCACGGCAATGATTTGGTTTTGGTGCGAGAAGTCACAAGTTCGAAATTTGCGCATCATGATTCGGACGTTTATGGACATGTGATATGTTGTCCTAATGACATGTTGTATATAAAGTACCATTTCAAAAAAAACAATGTTCAGTCAAATAGCTTGCTAGTTGTTTTGAACATAATGAGAAATGGTTCAAATCAAAACTAAAGACTATCGGAATAGTTTGTTTTTAGATTCTTCTACCTCTTTGTTTGTAGCTGCTATTCTTGTGATAAGTTTGCGAAGTATCTGTGCACTGATCAACTGTTCTTAGCATCATTGAGTATTTGAAAAAATTGTTTCAGCTCTGAGCATATCAATTTCCTTTTCATGTTGGATTGGAAGCTGTTGCTTATCCAACTTTTTGATGTTTACCATGACGAAAAATGCACAATCATTGTTGTTACTGTTATAAAAATATCAGGTAAGATAATAGTATATCAGGTATAATGATAAAATAATTTAGTATTTATTGTGTTATTAGTAGTTTCCATGACAATGCTAATATAATATATCATTTTTGTTAAGGTGTTTATGTTAACATGATAAGTCTTTATAATTATGTACTTTTGCAATGTATTAGCATTGTGTGTGTATGTGTTATTATGTACTTGACTATCATTTTGTTTATAAGCATATGATACTATTATTTTAAGCATATCATATCATATATTGTTTAAATTAAAGTTTAATTTGTGTATTTTATTAATATTATTATTTTATTTTTTTGAAATGGTACTTAAATACAACATGTCACTGGGACAACAAACCATAAATCATGTATCAATAAATGTTCAAATCACTCTACGCAAATTTCGAACTTGTGACATTTCGCATCAAAGTCGAATCATTTAACCACTGGGACAATGGTGCTTGTCAATTTATGTATTTTATTTTTGAGTAAAATAAACATCTACTTACGAATCTAGTTATTATTGTGGGCATTTTGTTTAGGTTATTACTTTTTTTTCCAAATTCTCTGTTTAGGATTTCGTTGTTTGCCCACTTCTTCTTGAACAGATTTTCATTTTATTTCCCTTGCAAAGACAAAACCGATTTTAATTATGCTACTTAATATTTGAGTGATATTTTAAAGAAATCTTTTTACCACTTCTTGAGCTTGTTTGAAACTTGGATTTGATCTTTGTGTTGATTTAGTTTGGGGCCTACATGAGTCAAAATGACTCCATTGCATTGTACCTAGTCCAAAGTCATTAAAGTCCAATGGTTTATGTGATGCAAAGGAAAGAAAATTGTTTCTGTAAGTTCATTAGTAACGATGGCTTGTATTGCAGGTAGAACTATATGTTGTATCACATTTTTCAAATCATTTGTTATAGCATTTTGCATAATAATAAATATTAGAATATTTCGTATTATTATTTAAAATTAATATTCAAAAGCTTAGAGTTACCACCATGATTGTGTTGAATATGTAGTTATGCTCATATAGCTCACGACTTTCAATAAACCAATCAATAATGTGAAAAAACAAGTATTAACCGTAGGTTTTATGCATCAATAATTAATTTTTATTGAACATTAGTAATAGATGCTAGTGAATTTTAAAAATGCAAATGTTTTTGTTTATCTATCGTTTTGTATTAATAATGCATGCTTCTAGACTTTATAAATTCAAACGATATGTTTATCTATAATTTTGGATTAGTAATACATGCTAGTAGACTTTATAAATACAAATTCTATATTTATTCTGATCATTCTTTATTAGCATTACATGCCAGTGGACTTTATTAATATAAATGCTATGTCTGTCTGTCATTCTGCAGCAGAACTTTAATACATGCTATGAAGTTTGTTAATACAAATGCTATGTTTGTCTATCATTTTGCATTACTAATTCATGCTAGTGGATTTCAGAAATAAAATGCTATGGTTATCGATGTACTTTAAGTGTATATTTGCATTTGCATATGAAACACATTATGATATACTTTAAATGTATAAATGCATTATGTTTATATTCACCATTAACAATAATCTTTATAAGATTTATATACGTGTCCATCTGTGAATTGTTCAAACAACATAGCCTCCAACATTGACTTTACTATTGTTGCTCCTCATTTGTTTCCGTCATGTTTCATCCAAGCTACTGTGCTGATATTAAGAACTAATAATTAAGAAGTTGGTATATTCAAATCTATGTAATTTGTAACCATAGAATTAAGAGCATAAGTCTAACTTGTTGTTTTCGTTGCATTTGAGAAATGTAAAAACCATGTTATTTTTCTATTTAGTAAGTAGATGTAGAATTCTATCTTTTCAGGTGTCATTTGCTGAATACGCTTTCCTTGTTGGTAGTATGCAACCACATCCACTATTTCAGTTTCTTCTTTGTCATCAGATTTATTTTCGAATTCTTTAATTTTCTTTTCAGGGTTGTTGTCAGTGTCATTTTCTTTATTTCCCTTTTCATTCACTACAAAAAAACTTACTATTGACAGCATCCTTTCTCAGCGTTTAAGTAGAAGGTGCGGTAAAAGTAAATTACGAGGAAAATTATATACGTATGAACGCTGACGATATTCATTAGGTTTAAGTCTTTTCTGTTTGCCGCCTTTCATTCATGTCATTCCCTCCAAAAGAATTTTTTCCCCTTATCTCCTAATGTCGCTCTTTTTTTGGTAAATCTAGAAAGAAGCCAAAATTTTCTTCGTTGATTTCATCCTTCCTTCTTCAGGTTATCCTCTTTTCCCTTAAAACCTTATCTCAAAGGTGCCCTAGTTCGATTTTTTTGGGTTTTACAGTTCATAAATTGATCTAGTCGAAAAGAATCGATTACAAGGTTAGTCGAATACTTTGATTTCAAGTTCAAACGGAAAAAATTAAGCTTTTCCATTCATTGATTTCCCATGCCTAGTTGAGGAGAGCTTTTTACGAGCAGGTATATACTTAGTAATTTTTTCCATACTCTTGTTTTGGTTCTGTCATAAAGTTTTGATGCCATAGTATTAAGAAAATTTCTTACTCTTTTATAATATTGAACACTTATAATAAATATGAAAGGAAGAGGCAAGATGTTTTGATTGTTTATTTAGGAATCTGGTTTAGTAGATATAATTAGGTTATATATAATAACTTATCATTCTTGACATAAAAATTAGGGAAGCCAATTTTGATTGCTGTGTTTTAGGCTTATAATATACATGTATTTAAGTAGACATTTGCTTGCTGCATTTTTAGGCTTGTAATGAAAACTTCATGGGCTCTATGAGAAATAATTTTGATGTTTTATGTATAATATTTTAAATGCAAATTCTGTACAATCCATGCATTCTTTGATTCGAGTTCATGAATATTTTCACTTATAATTTGGTCTCAAATTCTATGAATATTTAAAATTAAATTTTTTTTGGACCAATTAAAATTTTAGTTCCAAATTTAATCTGAACATGTTATTTCAAAATTTAACATAAAACTACAAAAATGTTGACTCTGTTTATTTCTTTTCTAAATGGCATATGTTTGGCTGGCAAAAATCAACAATCTTTTATGTTGTTGGTCTTATCAAATCCAGAATTCACTAGTTTCTTTTTTCAATTGGTATTGTAGAGAAAATTTTAGGTGAAATGAAATAGCAACGCTCAATATATATATGATATAACATTTTTAGTCTATTTTCATTTTACCCTTTTCAAATGTGAGTGGCGTAGCATGTTGCTACAAGTATTTCATAATACGGTTTAAAAATCTATGATATGCTTTAGTAATCAATACATCTAATTCTTGAAACATTCTTTTCGTCTAATAGTAATGGGATGCATGCTTAATTAAAAACATGATGCATGAGATGGGTGTCACACCGAATGTATATACATACAATGCACTAATACATGCTTCTTTAAAGATATGAAATATTAAGCTAGTCAAGATGACAAAGAAGGAAATGATTCAGATGGAATTTATCCAGATGCATTTGTTGTTTAACAGGTCGCAATTGGTTGTTTTTCTTAAATGAGTATATTCACTAATATATTATTTTTCTTAAATAGGATGTAGTGGTTGTTTTTCTTAATGTTTAACGTTCATATTTTGATAATAGTTCCCTGAAAGAGCTCAAAATTCCATTATACCTGCAGAAAATAGTTAAATTCATATTTAGGGCCACTTGGCCATGAGCACGTTCCATTTACACTTGCAGAAAATAGTTAAATTCTTCTTCCCAATATATTGGTTAGGTAGTCATTTTTTTATTATCTTGGTTTAAATTTTTCATAAACTTGTTGCTTTATATAACTACAAGTGTCTGATATGCATAACATATGCATGCCTTCGGTGGCCTTACATGTGATTTAGATGTGATAGGATATGAAAAAAAGTAAGAAACTAGAGAATAATTTTGAGATGGGTGAATTGAATAAAGCATGCTAATTTATAGCAGACCGACTAATTGCAGTAACAAATTAATAGCAACAATCTGTGTTTCAATGTGTAGAAGCTGAGTACTTGCTGAAGGGCTGAAGATAAACCGTTGAGATTGAAGTAGATTCACAGTAACAGTGTGAATAAAGCTGCATGGTGGGTTGTGTGGCTGTAGATAAACGCTGATGCGTACAGTTAGGGGTTAAAGTATTGGAACAGGTGAAATAATGCATGGTTCTTGACGAAACCTGGAACATTATGGAGCTGCAAGGAGTTGGGAAGCCGCTTTGTCTTGGTTACATGCCATTAGTATGGTAGGTTGTAGTTCTTTATGTCCTTGAAATACTGCTTATCAAAATTTGGAGATCCAATATTTCATCAACTTTACTGGCATTTTACATTGTGAAGTTGACTTCCATTTACTAAAAATCTTAATTCCAGTAACAAAATAGTTGTTCTTTGCAGTTACTTGTAACACCAAAAGATACACCTAGGGTTTCATGTTATAAAATTCGCTAAGCATACTGATTGGTGTTTAAATTTTTAAGTTTCATTAACAATGTATAACATTTTGTGCCCTCATACGTAAGATGTTTACAAATGACCTTGAAGGAAATTATGCAACTGAATGGTTTCAACATACACTCAATATCGTGGACAAGTTTATTATTAATGTTGGTTGCTTAGTATAATTACTTGCAAATAACATGATAGTTATACGTTACCTGGTTTATTTAATTGTCGTCTCAGACATAGTTGCCCAATTTTCATGATGAAATCAATTATGGAGAAAGCAAAAATCTATAAATTAATCCCGCTAGTGTAATATGAAAGAATAATGTGAGTTTTAGCTTTGTATTAGCAGTTAGGTATAAGTCTGAGACATTAGTTACCTATTGTGATTAATGTACAGGCAAGGGACTACTTAAATAACTAATTCCATATATGAGTTCTGATATCTGCTATTCATGTATATGTATCATTTTATAGTTTAATGCAAGTACAAATTAAATGATTTTTAAAGTTATTGATAATTTAAAAGTGACAAGGAAACTAATACACACACATGATGAAACCGATAAGAGGAATGACGCAAACAAGCAAACAGAAACTAGTGACAAGGATGAAACTGGAGTGGAAGAAGATCAAAAGGAAGAAGCAAGCGAACATGATGAAACTGGCAATAAAAAGAAAGTAAAAAAGCAAAAAGAAACAGGTGCACTGGATAGTACTGACAATACTGATGATAAACATCATGTTTCAAAAGCTATTCACAGGTTAGCGAGAAGACCCATTTTTATGGAATAGTGGTTGGCTTGTCCTTCTTTTACACACACACACCTTTTTCTGAATTCCTATACATATGTTTATGCAGTGAAAATGATGGAGTTGGTTTGATTGTTCGACACACCTTTTATACATATTTTTATGGAATAGTGAGTGGCTTGATTTTTATATTATTTTCCATGTTTGCAAATTAAATAACGTTGTTTAGCTGATGTTCCATGTTCGACATGAAGCAAATATATTATTCTAAGATGCACTTGCATAAGTTTTGGAATCATCATTTGGCATTTAAGGAATGGGTTAAATAGTCTAGTGATGTAATGCACAATTTTTTTATTATAATAAATTTCCCATGGCATGATCCTATACTTAATTTGAAAGTCTATAAAAATATTCATTATGAATTTAGACAGAAATAATTTTTTCTTTAGGTTAAACCATTGGATTGAAGATCAATATATGATATTCTGCGATATATTAAACAAAAATGATTTTGTGCAATATTTTAGTTATATTAGTACTGAAAATTTCAGCTTCGGTCATTAGATATTATGATCAAATAGTTTAATATTAAAAGGCGAAATTCCTTCTTTTTTAGTAATTCACAAGATGAGGCTATCCTTAGTTTTATTAAAATTGCTAAACATATGCATAATGCTTATTAATTATCATTTGTACTTATTATAACCACTATTCATATGTTGGGAAATCCTTTTATTTTGTTATAACCATTTATTCATGCAGCTACTCTTGGGCTTCTCAAAAAATTTGTGATCATGAACTTCAGTACACATTTCAGGTATATCCATTTTATTTTGTTACAAATATCTGGTTATTATAAATTCAGCAGCCTATTTTTTTGCAACATTACCTACAGACATAATTTATTATGGCATTAATAGGATGGTGGCATTCTTCTTACAACCTACGATATTGTCCGGAATAATTACAAATCATTACGAGGTAACCATTATCAGGACCTTTATGACAACATAAATGAAGAAGAAAACTTGTAGGACTACATCATGCTTGATGAGGTCGATTTTAGCTTCATTGTCCATTTAATTTGCAACGTTGTTTCTGATACTTTCCCCCACCTTTTTCTGCTAAGTGTCACTTATTTAGGAAATAAATTCGCAAAAAGATAGTCTATTCAAATTGCATGAATTGTCTTCAAACTACAGTGTACTATATACAATCATCGTTTGAACTAGTTTTACATATAAGTTAAGTTTGTAGCTCAAAGTATTTTCTTAATGGTTTACCGTCAAAATTTGTTTTTGCCTGAAAGCATGATCATCAATGTGTGATTGTTATTCGTTTAACACAGTGGTCATGATCGAAACATGTCATTTTCTGTAAAAATTCAATAGCATCAAAAAGTATCATCTAAACTCATGTTGTGAGAGACAGAATGAAATTTAATATGACTGAAAATAGTTGTCTGAATTTATTATTGGTTAACCAAGTGATTATTTGGCTTTTAAATTATAATCTCTAACAGTTCCGACAGTCAATGCCAACAAATAAAATTTGGCCAGCTAGTATGTCTTTCCCCCTTCCGCAACAATTTTTTTTGAAGAATATATCATATATGCGATCAAGTTTGTTATTTTAGTAAAAAATAGGTAACCTGCTTATGAAGCCCTCTCCATATTTGTGAGCTATACATGAAATGTCTAAGGGTTATGTGTATATTTATAAACAAAATTACATTACTTTCTCTCAAGTAAAACAATATACCTAAGCAATTTTTTTTAGCTATTTATCATTGGAACACGTTGAAAATTAAGGAAAAAAATTAAAGAAATAAAAAGTATAATCTGCTAAATATATGAAACTAAAATTACAAGCCAAATCTGTATTCTACGAACTCCACATTCATATTCGAGGTTTCCAAATGCACCTGAATCTGATGCTGCTCCGCTAGCTTCCTATTGTGATAAAATTAAATGGTTTCCTAGCACTCAGATATTTTTCTAAATGTGGAAAGGTACGTTGAGGGGAGTGTGCAAGTTTTCTAAGCTGTAGAAGAGTACCTTGTATCCTTTCAAGTCTGATTCAGTTATATCTATAACATCAAATTTCCATTAAAGTTTAATTATTTCCATTATCACATATGACAGCTAATATTTCTCGTTCTCCTACAATTGCTGGATTCATCGCTAAGAGATTTACTACCCATATTTCTACTGGCAGTTTCTGCTTTGATTCGCCTCTTTCTGCTTCATTTTTGAGGTATTGTCTGTGATTTATTGTTCTTTTAGCTGTTCTATGAACTTTGGACGCAGATTATTTGATGGTGGCCAGTTTTGATGGTTGTGTATTTATGTGATGGTCAGTGTTGTGGCAGAAAAAGGGATGTGTGGTAGAAGGAGCAGAAGTGGGATTGTCCTTGAGATGGATGGAGATTGTTCAAGTTAGCGATGTAGCAGTGGATTGGCAAGTGATATGGCTGTGGTATGTTAGTGAGGATGAAGCAGTTATGGATTTACAGGCAGTGGTGATATGTGTTGAGAGTGTAGTTATGTACTGTTGTATTGTGGTTAGTTTAGTGGATATGGCTAGCTGTGGGACAGTGGAGAATTAATGAAGTGTTGACAGTGTGATGTCAGGGGGAGACTGTTGTGAAGGAAGTGATGATGAGGTATGTCAGTGGTCTTGGAGGTGGTATTGAAGTGTAGGCAGAGTTGTTGATATTGAGAAGAGATGGCAATATGGTTGTTTGACTGCAAGCAGTGTGGTATGACTGTAATGACTGGTGACTGTGTGGAATGACTAGTGGATGGTGGCAGGTCTGGAAGTAGCAGTGATGATCAAGTGGATATGCAGTGGTCAGTATGTGGTTTAAGATGGTAGTTCTGTTGTAGTGGGGTGAAGTGTAGTAGTTAAGAGGGGACTCTTTAGAGTTAATGTGGTTTTGAAGGCAGTAAGATAGTGGTCAGCAGTATGTGTTGAAGTTTTGTGACAGGCAGTGGTTAATGGAGGAGCAATTCGCAGAGTGTAGTGGACAGGGATGGTGTGCACAGTGATGATATGCGCGAGGTCGTCGAGGAATGGCTCGACTAACTGAAGATTTGGTGAGAAATATATTTGATTTATTACCTATGGTTAATAGTTTTGTTAATGTTATGTTTCCTTTAATGCAGAAAGAGAAAAGTAGCAGTCCTTCCATTTGTAGATCTGATGTTTGGATTAAATCTCACACTCGAAAAAATGGTGAACCAGTGAACCTGCATGTTGCAGATACTATCGTAAGTGCTATATTGTATTGTTGTTGCCTGCCTTGTTGAAATTTGTACTATATGTATTATTGTTGAACTGGGGAGTGAGTACCATCTGAATTGGATTGCATATGGTATTATGTACTATTGTTGAACTGGGGAGTGAGTACTATCTGAATTGAATTGTACTATATGTATTATTGTTGAACTGGGGAGTGAATACTATCTGAATTGAATTGCACAAAGTATTGTAATTGTAATGTACTGAGTATAGAGCATTTTCTGAATTCTTTGGAAAAAAAATGCATATCCCTACGGCAGTGTTTATACATTGCTGTCAATTCTTTGAAAAAAAAATGCATATCCCTACGACAGCGTTTATACATTGCTGTCAATTCATTGGAAAAAAAATGCATATCCCTACGACAGCGTATATACATTGCTGTCAATTCATTGGGAAAAAAAAGCATATCCCTACGACAGCGTTTATACCTTGCAGTAGAAAACTATTAACAGCGTTTATCCCTTGCAGTAGAAAAATTATTAACAGCGTTTAAAAAACGCTGTAGAAAGTTGGTTTTTGACAGCGTTTATATTTTGCAGTTAAAACTTTAGGGTCAACGACAGCATGTCGTTATACAGCGTTTTTAAAAACGCTGTGAAAACTTTTAACAGCGTTTTTCAAACGCTGTGAAAAGTCTTTTTTGTTGTAGTGATTTACAGTTTCTGCATTTTGTTCTTTATTTTCAGTATCAGTACTTGCTTCATGAATTTCTTCTTCATATTTCTCTTTGTTCTAACTTTCATTTCATCATTAGTAATTTTTTTTGATATTTCTTCTTTGTTTTTTCCGTTGTTCTCACTTTTTTTTTCAATCTTCTTTTCATTTCGTTTTTCTTTGGCTTCACTCTTGTCGTCTTCTTTTTGTGGTTTTTTATGAAATACAACTTCATATTGATGTTTAAGCTCAACTTTTTTCTTTCATATTCATCCTTTGTACCAATGAACTTGGTGCTTTCTTTTGATGTCTTGAACTTTTTCTTTGTATCTTGTTCTTTTTCTTCGTTTTCTGTTTTTTGTTCTTCGTGTATCATTTGAATTTGTGAGGCATTTAAATCAAATGAAGGGGGCTGAATTTCTTGTTCCTTTCCAAATTTTTGAATTTTTTATTCCAAGAATTTCATTTGATTTTTCAGTTTTTCTATAATCTGTTCTCTTTTATTTTCTCTGTTCTCTTTCTTGTTGTAGCTATTTTTTATCATTATCAATCTTTCTTTCCAGAACTTTGATGTATTATTGGGGAGATTGAATCTGATTTTCTGCCTATGGTTCCAATGTTAGTTTTTCATTTCTATCTGGCTCTTTATTAGCTTGTAGATTTGTTTTGGTTTTCAGTTGTTCATAAAGTGATTTCTCTATTTCATATACGTTTCTAATGTCCATAAATATATATGTATAATAGAAAAATTATATGTTAAATTATAAAATCAATGTTAAAATTTAATACGGTAATCCTAATTCTAATTAGCATTTTAGTTAGCGTAACATTCTAGCACAATAGTAAATTACAATGATACGATAAGTTAGCATTCTGCAGTCATTGTGTATTATATCAGATTATTACATTATAATGCTAAACTCATTAAAAAAAATTATTCAACGTGCTTATGCTAATGTTATTAGCAGTTACAGTGATATAATTATTATAGTATTCTATCATCACCATGTACGATGTCAAATTTCATATTTTAATGCTAATTCAAATTAGCGTTTCAAAATAGGTGTTTTTTAGCATAATAGTTGATGACTATGCTATATTAAGTTAGCATTTTGTATTTATTAGATTAATATAAGATAATGCTAACATAACATAGCATTTTATGCAATGTTCTTAAGATAAAATTGTTATACCATTAGAATGCTATATTATTTAGTATTCTATACTTATTATTATGATGTAAAATTTTAATATGCTAATGCTAAAATAGATTAGCATTTCATTCAAGGTGTTTTTTCTAGCATAACAATAGATGAAAATATTATACTAAATGAAGATTATTGAACTATGTAGTCGTTAAGTAACCTTTTTGCTCTCTTGTTCTTCAATTCATCTTTTGATGTAACATTCTTCAGAATGCTGAAGTCCCATTTAACAATTCCTGGCACATCATTGGAATAAGTTATATTTGGTTCAACTACGTCAACATGCTCGCAGAGAGAAAACTATAAAGTGTTGTAAACTATAAGTAGATAATAAACCATTAAAGAAAAAGAGAGGAGATATCTTATTCACTGTAGGCCTTAACATACAATAAAATGGAGCCCTATTTATAAGCTTGTGATGGAAAATGAAGATTACAATAATGTCCATATAACATTTATGATATCCACTCTAATATTTTGTATATATTACAACGCTCCCATTTGAATACAAGCCTTCGAAATCTTAGATCCTCGTATGTTAACTTGCAGCTATCTCTTTTGAAACATATATCATGATTGTCTCCCTCATTATTATCTTGCTTACATATATCTATTATGTCGATATATGTATTATTTATTGCCTCATTAAAAATCTTTGTTAGGAAAACCCAGTGGAAAAAATCTTGAACAAAGAGTGCAACTTGTAAAGTCATAAATATCATATTAAAAATGATACTTCTTGCAAAGAAGTTTGATACTTTCAGATCAAAATAATGCCTTGCTGAAACCTCATTCACTACAAAAAAGAGGGCTGTTTTCCAACCCAGAATTCCCTACGTCATCCCTACGCCGCGTAGGCGCGGCGTAGGGAAAACGTGGAAACATAGAGAAGGGGTAGGGACGGCGTAGAGAATTCCCTACATATTTCCTACGCGCACCAGGTTCTCCAACAATTGACCATGGCGTAGGGAATGTGTAGGGAATTGCCTACCCATTCCATACACCTTATTGTTCTCCCTACGCATTCCCTACGCCTGTGGACGAAAGAGGTTGGAATTTCTCTACGCTTTACCTACGCCAGACAATTATTAACTTTTGTAGTTTAACTTGAAATTATATTATAAAAATATATAATTTAATTTTTCAGTAAATTGTATTAACTTCCGAAACTAAAATAAAATTATATGTGTATATATATATATATTTATATATATATTAAATTTAAATTATAATAATTAACTTTTAGATGTTTAATTAACTAAAAAAGAATAATAATTAAATTTAATAAGTTGAAATACCAAATTAATAGTCCGAAATATGAAAATTATGATTCAAGAAAAGTAAGCAAGAAATTTACATTATATAAAAAAAATTTAAATTCAGTTAAACTTAAAAATAAAACTGATTAAACTTTGCGGAAAATCTGCTTTTGTTAGAAATGTGACATTTTTTAATGAGTTATTGTTTTTCTATATTATTGTAAAAGTCTTTTTTCTTTTTCTTTTGATAATTGATTATACTTGGTTTAAATTTTAGCTTGATTAACATAAATTTGCAAAATATAGGCATTGCGATATATCTGTTCAACTTTTGCATCCAAATCAACTATTTTTTGTCTTTTTAACATATTAAACATTTAGTAATTTTTTATTTTACATGGCCTACAAAAGAATGAAATCGCGTAGGAAACGCATCAGCCACAGGCACTTAAACAATTACTTAAATAATAAATTATACAATAACAAACGCATCAGCCACTTTCTTCCTTAGTACGACTAAACTACCAAAACCCTAAATCCCAAATCGTTTCCATCTCACCACGAGGAAAAAAAACCTTGAATCAAAATCACGAATCATTAGAAAAAAAAGCGCGCCCGACATTAAAAAGAAGGGAAGAAAGAAACCCTAGAATAGAATAGAAATCCGTGAGTGCGACATCAGGCTACCAACGTCGACAGTGAGCAGTGACCACCAATGAATGGCAATTGCAGCGCCGTGCAAAGAGTTGAAACAATTGTAGACTTTCTTCGATTTTGCTGGTAAGTTTTAAATTTTTTGATTTTGGTTTATCTTCAATACATTTAGTGATTTACATTAGAATAAAACACTAGGTATAGAAATAGAATGCAGTTTTGTATAATACAAGTTTCAATTTGATATGTTTTACATCTTTAGTTTCTTTCACCTAATTGCTGATTTGAAATATCATAAACATTACTCTAGTTATTACCAAGGCCGGCCCAGGGGCAAGCCCACCAAAACCCCGGGATGGGGCAGCCCAAGGAAAAATCTGTTTTACTTCAAAGTTACAGCTCAATAGCAATCTCAGGTTGGCGACGCTTGAACCCAAAAAAACTAGGGTTTCAAAAATCAACGCCTTTTAAATAATCATCGCTGCATACTCGGCTATTCCATCAGCCATCGTCGGCTCTTCCATCAGCCATCGTCGGCTCATCCTTGCCTCCTACGAGATATTTTCTACTGCTGATTTGAAGTCCTGCTACAGTCTCTTTATACTGCCACTGCTAATTAAGTATGCGAATTTCTTGTTTTGAGTTGTCTAATTTTCTAAAATTGAGTCGCCCTTTTATTGCTTTAGATTTTATTAACATTGAAGGTGATTTCGTGATTGGATTTGCTGCTATTTGAAGGGTAGAGGCTGCAGTTGTTTGTTTGGGGATGTTGGCGATTGCAGGCGTTCGACTGTGACGTGGTCGAAGGCAAATGAGGAGGTGGAGTTTGATGGTACGGATAGCGGTGGTTTGTGAGTTGTTGTGTGATGTATTGGCCGTGTATGAGCAATATTTTTTTTTATGAGGAGGAGAAGAGTGGTCTATGCAGAAGTCAGGGATGCAAGCATTTTTTTTTGTTCAGAGGTGAGTTGAGGCAGTGATGGTTACAGGGATGGATATGCTAGTTTGAGTAATGGGGTGGTTAGGCTTGGAAGACTGTTGTAGATGGAGGTAGGTTGATGGCCGAGGAAGGACAATGCAGTTTGTTTAAGGTGGTAGCAGGGGATGTTTGTAGTGAAGAGGCTAGTTGTGGTGTAAACAGTTATGGATTTTATGGAAGTTCTATGGTCAAAAATGATGTTGTGGGTTGTGGTTTATGGTTTGGGTGGCCTCTGTCGTAGTATGTGAAGTATGGTGCAGCTGGAAATGGATGCTAGATGATGTATAAGGTATGGCAAAGATGATGAAAGAGTTAGTAAAAGTGAATTAAAATCATATATAATTTTTCACATAGTTATATTCATTATTTTGTATCTTAAAGCATGAATTTGCTGAAAATTTTTGTTCCTGCTGCAGTTGAGAGTAATTTCAAAGGGAACTCCATCGAGGTAAACTTAACTATCTTGCCATCTTTCTTGCAGCGTAGTTTTAAAAAATTATAAAACAAAAAATAAAATGTCATGACACTTGCAATTGATTCAACTGTTGTTTTCGCTGCTTACTGCAATGAAGTTAATCTCAGTTGCAATCAATTATGACTCACGCACACTAATGTAAGAGATTTCTGTATGACGTTAATTATCATGATAAAACTAAAGTCATTTAAACTTAGTAAAAAGCTTAATTCATTAATAGCTAGATCTATAAAATCAAAACAAATACTACCATTTTTTAATCTATTTTACTAAATGTACAGTTTGCATTTGTCAAGTGCAACTGCAAACCATGTTCAAATTAATTTATCATTCGGATCTACCTGGTACTTCTGTCGATCCTCCAGATCTGGCATCGCGAGCCTCTATTCTCCCACGGATCCATAATTTCTGAAATCAATTTTTAGTTCTGGGCTTTGCTTTTGAAGTAGCAATACGTGCTTCAGCATCCTGTCTGCTACATCTGATGCAGTGGTTTGTCTTGATCAGTTTTATGTTTTACTGCTGGGTGTCTTGGAATTTGCTTTGGCCATGTCACCTTATCAATCCTTGTGCCTTCTTTTCAGCTTGCTAGATTGTCATCGTGCCATGCTATCTTCTCAGCATCAGTAAATGTAGGTGTCCCCAGCGATTGCTTGCAACGAAGGTGTCAACTTTCGCTGATGGTTCTTGTGCTTCAGTGTTGACATTATGGTTGGTGGCATTCCCTCATCATTCTCCAATGGTACAGTTCATGTATCATTGCCTGGTCAGGTTTTGCATATCTTATGTATCACTTGTCCAAAAATTTGATACTGTTGAAATGTCTGCTTTGCCTACGAACTATGTTAAAAGCTGGTTATCATTTTGTTTTTGGGTATTTCAGGCTGTGTATCTTTGCTTGTTTTGAAATGGCGCTATTGTAAGTCATTGCTGAATTTATGTTATCTGCTGTGTGTTGCATTACTGGTTAAAAAAAATGTTGCTATATAAAAATATCAAATGTTCGAACCTTCTACACCCTTATGGAGATTGTTGATACGCAAGAGTATTATACTCACATGCTTCTTCATATTCTAAACAACATGAAAATGTCGCTCCCTACTATCGCAACATCAAATAGTACAAAACCATTGTGCCAAATAGGTTAGCTGTCAATGGCAGGACCAAGCAAGTAGTCATTGTTACCTCTACTTCTCTACTATTAATAAAATAAATTCAACTAAAATCCTTGCATCATGTAGTTTTGAATTTCCCAAAATTCTTTGTGCCTTATCACTCTTATATGGTCGTCTTATCGTACTAACAATGAGAACTCTTTTCACAGGATTCAATCGTGAATTCAACCATATTATATAGCATAGTTTATCAGTTGATTTTTTTTCCTGTCTAGGTATTATAGTCGCATTTGTGAATGATAATAATCACAATGTGTCAAAATATGAATTTATTTTGACAGACTACATGCTTACCTCTTGCTCGTTGTACTAATTTGATTAAATAATTTATATGTAGATATATAGAGACAATACATACACTGCTAGGTTTGGAGTTTCAGATGACAGAAAGAAACTTGTAGAGGAAGTAGAAGAGCTAAGAAGTAAAAATCAAGAAATGGATGTTACAATTAACACGCTACAAGGGGATTTATCTTTCATGCAGGAAGAGATGAATTCTGTGCAAGAGTTTATACGGGGATTGAGGCGGGAGCAAGGATCAGAGATATGACATACTTCGTGAGTTAGTCAACTTTATTTTATTGTTGGACATGATTTTTTTAAATACATTTGTAGCAATTTTATGGTAATTTGACAATGATATGCATTCTACATTAATGTTTTATAATGATATATATTGTTACGATTTTGCATGTGGTTATATATTATATTTAATGCTTTCTGTTGCTGATGTTCGGGTTTATTATATTTTATTATGATCTGTGGTAGATGAAGATAAATACCGAAAGGAAAATCCAATTTCTGCACGTTAAAAGGAAGAAGGTTAGGCGTAGGGAATGCGTATGGAAATAGGCGTAGGGAATGCGTATGGAATGCGGCGTAGGGAAGGCGTATGGAATGCGGCGTAAGGAAGGCGGATGGAAAACGGCGTAGAGAAGGCGTATGAAATGCGGCGTAGGGAAGGCGTATGGAAGACGGCGTAGGGAAGGCGTATGGAATGCGGCGTAGGAAAGGCGTATGGAAGGAGGCGTAGGGAACCCGTAGGGATTTTTTTGTGACGCATTGTTTTCCAACCTCTTCTTTGGCGTAGGGATGGCGTAGATAAAATCTTTTTCCTACGCCGCGCCTACGCCAAACTGGCGTAGGGAATCCAAATTTTTTTTGTAGTGATTAAGAAAACACAGTGGGAAAAATCTTAGTTAAGGAAGAAGAGTACAATTTTCGTAATTTTAATAATTTATTTTGATATTTTTTTCTTAAGAAGTTTTACACTTCTGGATCAAGGTAATGCCTCATTAAAACATCACTAAGAAAAACCCAGTGAAAAATATCTTAATGAAGAGAAAAGAAATATAATATTGTATGGCATATTTTAATATCTTATTGCATCAAAGGAAGATTGATACTTCTGGATCATTGTAATGCCTCACTAAAACCTTATTAAGAAAAACCCAATGAGAAAAATCGTAGTGAAGGAAAAAAAGTGCAATGCGATTGATATATAATGAACACTCTTTTAGTTATCTCATGTGCATTTACATGATTCAAGCAAGTATTTCTATCAAAAAAAATTTAATTCCTTAATCAAACCATTCATTACCATTAACATTCTTAAATACGTATATGTATACGTCTTTGATACAATTGGTTTTCTAAGATTGTTTCTTCCAAATATGATTTACATTTTATGCATTTCGTATGCTACTTTTATGGAAAACACTTCATGTGCTTTCATTTTGGTGCTTTAAATGAGTTTTGCATATTGCAACTACCACTTCGATGGATATCATGAGTTTCATGATAATAATACTTAAAAACAGAATGTAATCTGCTCATCGTGTAGTATATTATGATTTTCATTACAATAATACTTAAAAGAAGGTTGTAATCTACGCTCCTCGTACTTTGCATTCTTTAAAACCAGCAAAGTTATATATATTCTCCAGGAACATGTATATCTTCACTATTAGTATGATTTAACCAATATTTATTTCATCAAGTATTTTAAGCGTTTCAAATGCTTTCACTATTTAAAACAATTCAATTATTTCTAAAATTGTCATGACTATGGCATTTAACATGTTGCTGATACTATATGTGCTTCAGTAATTTCAATATGCTTTTGCCACTTTATATATATAATATGGACTACAGGTTCACATTTCTCATTTAGGGAAAGATTCATGATGGCTAATCATATTTTCCTCTAGTTCAAGATCTTTAATCTATTTATAAATATAAACTCTTTATTATTTACAATTGATCATTGATGATTATTTCTTGTCATGCAACGATCTACCTTTCTTTCACCTAAAGATGACTCTTAATACATCCTCACTATTTGTGTGCTGATCATTTAAGTGTCCAAAAGACAGGTCATTTGGGGTTAAAGAAAGAAAAGTTTGAACGAAATATCACATCGTGACGAGAAATATATAATATACACAAATCTTAACAAAGAGATATTAATTTTGTTGTATACACAATATCAGAGTACACCAATCTATTATCAACCTAGACAGTTATAAAAGGCTGTCCTTACAATTGCTAATAAATACAAACAAGAAAAAAACAAACAGAATGACAAAGAGTATAAGGTATGTGAATACGTCAAGGAGAAACCAACTCATCTCTTGAAATCTCCAAAGCATCCAGCTAAATCTGGAAAATATGCTTGGGCTGACCTGAGTATTATAAGAAAATAATTATTTTGGTAAACCAGCGTAAGAAAGCTCTATCAAATCATATTGATTTCTACATTTTAAAACCCTGTTCAAAATAAAAGGTATCTCGTAAGACCACGCCATACATAAACACGGACGAGATTTTACCGTTCGATAACCCAACCACTTTTATTATAAAAACCTAGTGATATTATAATAATGCCCATGAGTTTAAAATATCACTAATCAAATAGCTGTTATGTGTGTACATCACAAAAAAAATAAATATACAATCAAAAACCAAAGACGCTTATTGGACAGTCGACTACAATAAATGGGAAGGTAAGGGACCACCTTCCGAAAGATACACCTCTAAAAAAATGCACCACAGGGCCTCGCCGGGACCCTTTGCAAGCAAGATCAGTCTACCCTTAACTAGATTGTATTGAATATGATCATCCCTAGGTTGTGATCAAACAACCAAATGAGACCCAAAGCGTACATAAAAGAGATAATCTTAATCTAGTAAGGGATGATCAACCCAAATGGGTGCGACCGACATAGCCTTACGGCATCCTCGGTTTAACCATTCTCAGGTTGTGGGGCTTGAGAGGCTACGCTCCTACTATTTTCTCCTGGAATGCTAACATTGCCCACCAGGAAAAGATGCAATGGCAGCATTAATCCATACAAGTTCGTTCTAGGTCTGAACGACAACGAAATCACTACCTTCACCGCATCATTTTGGAATTACCCTCAGAATGAGTAGCAAGTAGCCCTTGCACTTCAAAGAGCTCCGTATTAGACCATCCTCAAGATGTCTTCCACTCGAAGGCATATGTTAGTTCAAAGTGGTTTTGGAAAACATATCCGATCCCAGTCTCTCCGAACCAACAACCGATAATTTTCGGTTGACTCGTTTCCGGTTCTTTCAAAAGTAAGAAGACTATACTAGAGTCTTAAAGGGATCGCTAGCATTTCCCTTAAAGCTAGAGACGTTTCACCCTAATGAGTTCTCCTCGGGGAACTCAAACCGTATGAACATGCAAAGCTTTTATTTACTTCCTAAGTCAAAACTGGTCAAGATTTTGATAGTCGGTTATTTTACTATCAAATAAACAAATAACCACAATTTGGAGATTAAATTACCCACAGAACCCACCAAGCCTTAAAATAAATCTTTCATTTACTTAAATATCTTTTCAAAATATTTATCAAAATATTCATATACTTATCTTACTGGCATATTTATATTCACAAAATATTGTGACAGATTTTTTATTTCAAAATCATACTAAAAGGATCAAAACAAAAGTTATTTTAATTAGGGATAAGAATAACCCCAAACACTATTCCTTCGGTGTTAAGCATGGAACGAACGTTCCACGCCACCATAATTAAGAAGGACAAATAAGGAAAATCCAAATCTCAAATTCTTTTATAAATTTCTTTTATAATTTTTTTTAATAAATCTCTTTCGTTTATGGAAATCTCCTTTACCAAAAATCCAAATCTATTTATAAAATTTCTTTATAAATCTCCAAGCCTGTTTATAAAACTCTTTTATAAATATCTAAACAATTTATAAACTGTTTTATAAATATCCAAAATTATTTATAAAGCTCTTTTACAAATATCCAAAATCATTTATAAAAATCATTCCTAAATTTCAAGACATATTTTCAATTTATAAAATTTCTTTTAAAAAATTTCCTTATTTAAAACAAAACTTCTTTAATAAACTTAAATCGATAAATTTTGTTTGATAACATCAATTATTTAAAACCCCATTAAATAAACCAATTATTATTTATACATTCTTTATTGATTTCTCTTTAAAACACATTAACGAAATAATGATATTAAACAACTATTTAAAAAGTATTAAATTAACTTCAAACATTTTTGATAAAATAATTGTTTAATTATCCTTTAAATATATTCTTTAAAAAAATAGTAAACTTCAAACCATTTTCAAGTAGGATAAAATTTGAATATTTGACTTCACAAGTTTGGGAAGGGGCTTAGCGAAAAAATGGTTCACATTTAATTAAGTTTAACTTTCCAAGTTATAACATGAGTATTTATATAACAAGTAAATATGTAAAAGAGATCAACAAATAACAACCAATCAACATATAGGTAAATATCCAAGTTACCAAAATAGCAGAACTGGGTTTTTATTCTGCTTAAATAGATATGAACATAATTTACTTGGTGAATTATTATAGAACCGTGATTTATTCTTCCAAACAGATGTCCAATATAACTTAATTGGCAGATAGGTGTTTTATTATACTAAACAGATGTCGTTGGATTTCATATTCAATTAGGATTACTTAAGGGTAGTCGACAAAGATCCATGGGTTTTGAAACACCTTTTAAAAGATAATTGTTTTAAAAACAAAACCGATCTTTAGGAATAAAGTGGTTTACAACTTTAAAACCTTTCTTTAATAATTAAAAAATCATTTAAACTCCTTATTTCAATAATAATCAAATCTTTAGTTAATAATTAACTTCTAAATAATTAAATAATAATTATCCTTTAAATAAATAATTATTTTTAAGAAAAATGGGTGATCCTCACAAGTAGGTGAGCACTCGTCTAATTTTATTCTACACTATAGAGTTGCTGCCAATAAGCCTAGCAGATAGCAAAGTCCTCCGTACAGATGAGAAAAAATAAAAGAAAAAACCCACCCAAAAACCTATGCAAACTAAGGTCCAAAATAAAGTACAATAAAGAATACAATACAATAAAAAACAAAAGACTCAAATCTGCTATATGAGCAGTAACTCTCTAATCTAATACTCATACATGCAGCTACTAAGAATAAACTAAACAGAGATTATGAGTTGAATACATACATGAGTATGTGTGTGTATGTATGCATATATATAAACAAAGCAAAGTAAACTACCTAATAATAAAGGATATATAACTAAAATATATGAATGTTTATATACTTATACCTACTGAGAAAAATATACCAAAATCAAACTCACACAATATCCAAAATATACTCAAAGTTACATAACCAAAGGTGCATGCCAGTGCATATTAAAACATACTGGTAAAAAATTACCAAGAACGTGCCACAACAAATATTAGCTCATTTTGAAGTTAGTTAGTCACAGCAAAAACAATACTAGAACAACAAACATTAAGCCCAACATAAAGTACCATAGGCCTGCAACCGAAGATGAATTTAAACAATACATAGCAAATAACGAATATAATGAAGTTGTGTGTCCAGAAATAATAACCCCAAGTCAAGAAAACAACACGTTAAAAATAATATTACAAGTCCTGTATAGTACAACTATACTCCCAAAAACACATCATGATATAAAATATAACCTGCAAACTAATGAAAAACTAAAACCAAATAAGGCAGAAAAAACAACGCGAGCGTATATAATCAAAGGAAACTACACTGAATAATAATTTAGGCCTAATTTAGATCTACTAAACATAAAATTAGATATCTTTATCAAAACTACACTGAACATAAAATCTACCTCAGTCCTGCTAAAACAAACTAAAAAATATATGAAAATCAATGAATTCCTGTACATACTAAAACATACGGGTAAAAAATTACCAAAAACGTGCCATATAAGTTAGTCACAGCAAAAACAGAACAAGTACAACAAACATATATTAACCAAACATTATATTAACCCAACAAAATCTATCTTAGGCCTGCAACTGAAACTGATTTTTAACAATACAAAGCGAAATGTGAATAAAAAGAGATCGCATGTCCAGAATATGTTAACCCAGATTCTAGAAAACAACATGTTGATAATAAGATTATAATTTTTCGCACATCATTAGACAAAACAGTTAATCATAAAAACACCCATTTCGTCTAATCGTTCCTTGAAACATGAAGTAAGTCATTAGCAAAAAACTATTAATAACAATATTACAACAATTAAACAAAATACCGATATACCAAACTAATAAATTTTCCAGTATAATAAGAACAAGCCTGAAAGTATATAAGAAACAACCACTAAAACCTAAACTACGGGAAAAGCTTTTAACATACCAATGAAAATCATTTAAAAATAAGTAATATCAACCTTTTATAAAGTTTGAACTGATATAATAAATATAAAAACTACCCACAAGATTAATAATTATGCACCATAATATATGACAGAACTTTTAATAAAAACAAGAGCTTCAAAATAATACAAAACATAATAGCTCCATATGGAAAAAACTTATACTATGTGATAAAATGTTAAGGTTAACTTCAGAAATTAACGTGGAATCACAAATCTGACAATAAAATCGAAAACAGTTTTAAAAACGATTAAAAAATAAAATAAGAGTAAATTAAAAATCTGTAAGTTCCCAACTAAAAACGGTGAGTACTACAATATAAACACCTAGAAATCTAAAAACTACAGGATATAATTATAAAATCATAGATGGAAATTTTCCTCTTGAGCAATGTTGAAAGGAACAACCCCATCAATCTTTAGATATAATACCATATGCATCACAAACCAAATGTTAAAATCTAAAAAGCATGTTACTTAAAAGGTAATTATAATTCATAATGTATTGAAGAATATAATAATCATAGCACAAGTAATATAATGTAGAAAACTAATTACAAAAAATTAATATTCTAATAAAGGCAAAACATTAAGAGTATTCCTAGAATGAATATCTAACTAATTTAAACTTAGACTTATATTGTTATTTCTATTAGAAAAAAATGATTTCCTAAAAGAATATGTACAAAATTTTGTTTTTCTAAGAAACTCCTTAAAATTTAATTTTTTATTTAATTTATAACTAGGATTTGAAATCCAATTTAAACTAAATAGAGAAATAGCATATATTAAATTCTCCAAGCTTAAATTAGTATTATTAAAAATACGTTGATTTCTATCAAACCAAATATACCAGCATATAATAGTGAAAACTGCATCTAATAAAAATCTAATCTGACCCTTATAATGGAATTTAATGTCATTCCAATATAACTCATTAGTTATATAATTTAAATTTATATTAAAACCGAGCAAATTTAAATTTTTTACAAGGATAAAATTAGTGTTATTACATTTAAAATATAAATGAATAATATCCTCCTTTTTATTATTACAAAATATCATTTTTGATCATTAAATATATTTTTCCTTTTTAATTGTTCTATAGTATTCAACTTCTTATGTAAAATTAACCACATATGCACCTTGGCTTTAGATGGAGCATTAATTTTCCAAATGTATTTAAATTTTTCATTTTAATACCTGAAAAATTAATAAACTTGTAAAATGAATTAGATGTGTATTTCTTACTAATATCCCAACGCTATGTTATAATATCATTATCATTATCAATATTATATAATTCTAATATAGCACACAATACAAATTGAGCAAAGGTACTGCCAGTTAGCATACGACTAAAATTAAATTCTCAAGAAAAATTTAATTCGGCCTATAAATATCAGAAATTATTACATATTTAAAGTTACAGATTTTATACAATTCTTTAAATTCCACTTTAACAAGAATACTCAATAACTAATAATCATGCCAAAATGATGCATTATTACCAGAATGCACAATATTATTAATTTTTAGTTTATTTGAATTTATTTAAAGGACAAAAATTTCTATATTTTTTGCCTCAAGAACACGACCTCCATATTTTTACCACAAGGACAAACATTCTTCTAAAATTTATTCACAAGGACAAACATTTTTCAAAATTATTCATAAGGACAACAAAACTGATACCGAGCTAAAAACTGATACCTAAAAACTGCTACCGATAACTAAAACTGATACCTAAAAACTGATATCAATAACTAAAAACTGATACCGACAGAAAGTTGTCCTTCAGGATAAAATATTGAAGGTCTGTCCTTGAGGCTAAAAAGCTGTGAAATTTTGTCCTTGACAATAATTTCCTGTAATTTGATACTAGTTCTTTCCATAAAACCTTTTCACAATTACCTTAAATTTCCAAAACCATTTTCTTAAAAGATAAATATTTACGTTATGCAAATTATAATTCCTAGACCTCCTTCATTTTTAGATTAACAAACCATTTCCCAGCTAACATGACATTTAAAGCTACTATTTAAATTAACTCCACTCCATAAAAAGTCCCTTCTTAATTTATCAAATTTGTCTATCGCCAAGTTAGGAAAACGATAAAATGACATCCAATATATGGGTAATGTAGATAAAACCAAATTAATAAGAACAATTCTACCCGCTTTCAACAAGAATTTACCATTCCAGTTAGACAGTCTTTTATTAATTTTATCTATAATGGTATTCCAATCAGCATGTTTAAGTTTTTACGGTCTAAGAGAAACCTAAATATGCTATGGAAATTTCATAGTTTTACAATTTAAAGTGTGAGCAATTTGATTTTCAATATTGTCTATATCATTTAGTACTAAAACCAAACTTTTGTCAAAATTAATCTTTAAACCCGAGAGAAGTTCGAAACTATATAAAATAAATTTAAGTGCAATAATATGCTTAGGCAAATAAGACATGAGAATTATAGTATCATCTACAAATTGTAAAACAAAAAGACCATTGCTACTAATATCATTACCAATACAATCTAATAATCTATTAGTGGTAACTAATTTAATGATTCTAGAAAAAACATCAGCAGCTATACATATAGTAAAAGTGATAAAGGATCCCTTGTCCGAGTCTACGTCTAGATTGAATTTTATCTCCTAAAATACCATTAACCATAATACTAGAATTACTCGTTCTAAGTAATGACATAATCCAACCGATCCACCTAGTACTAAAACCCCTAGCTACATCTTTAAGAAAAACCCAATCAATAGAATCAAAAGCTTTAGCAAAATCAGTTTTAAAAGAGCACATGTGATATTATTCTTGCAATAGTAGTTTATATATTCTTGAACTACTAATATACCATCCATAATATTCCTACCCTTTGTGAAGGCTGTTTGATTGCTGTCTATTAATGCATTCATTTTAGTATTTAATATGTTAGCTAAAACCTTAGATATGGTTTTATAAGAATAATTTAGTAAAGAAATAGGTCGAAAATCTTTTAATTGATTGGCACCTAATTTTATATGCAATAAAATTACATTTGCATTCATAAAATTCATTAAACATTTTTGTTATGTCTTCTTTAAGCACATTCCAAAAATTTACATAAAATAAAATAGGAAAGCCATCTGGCCCAAGAGCTTTATCATTAGGCATATCTTTTATAGCCTTAATAATTTGTTCTTCCTTAAATGGATCATATAAACATACTAAATATACCCTAGAGTCATCTTTGTAAAGCATATCCCAATTAGCTTTAATCCTATGCCTATTATTAGTACTAAAAATATCTCTATAATAATTAGTAAATTCCTTTTTAAGTTCTACTTGATCAAAAATCTCTACATGGTTAATTAAAATGGAATTAATGGTAATACTACACTTTCTACCATTAGCTGTTTTATGAAAAAAATTAGTATTCATATCTCCTTCATCCATCCATTGAATTCTAGACCTTTGCTTCCACATAATTTCTTCTTGAACAATATTTTATTTAATTCTTCTTTTAAATTATAAAGATTTTTTCTGAAATATTTAAATTTCTTATTTCTTCAATTTTATTTAATTTTAGAATATCATTCATTAGCTTTTCCTTTTTAATTCTGCTGCTACCAAAAAGATCTTTATTCCATTTTTTAAATCTCTTAATTTTCTAACCCATACTTTTGCTATATTACCTAGAAATCTGAAATTGTAGTTAATCATAGAAAGCCATTTATTCACCACTAAATCCTCAAATTTATTTTCCAATTACCACATTTTTTCAAATCTAAAAATTTTAAATCCAAAATTCGCATTGGAACAAGATAAGATAATTGGACAATTGTCCGAATAAATATTCGGGAGCCCTAGAACCTTACATGAAGGATATTTGTCCTCTATTTCATCATAATAAAAAACCTGTCTAACAAGGCCATTGAAGGAATTTCTTTGTTATTAGACCAAGTAAATTCTCTATTACTTAATTTTATTTCTATTAAGTTACACTGATAAAACTATCAAATTCTTCCATCGTATCTAAATCACCTTCCCTAGGGATCTTTCACCCAAAAATCTAGTTCCATTGAAATCTCCTCCTATAATCCATGGACCGGAAGCCAATGTTCTAAAATCTAAACACTCATTCCAAAGGACCCTACGACCTATTTTTGAATTAGGCCCGTACACATTTGTAATATTAAGGATAGAGTCATCATTAGTGTCAAAAATATTAAATGTATCGAATGATCTTTAATAATAGACTGTAAAAGTCTAACACAATTATCTTTCCAGCCTAACATAAGACCTCCTGTACTATAAATAATAGTTAATCTTAATAAATAATTTAAACCTTAATTAATCTTTAATTAACAAATAAATAATAGTTGAAACCTTCATTAAATAGTAATTTAAATACTAATTGAGTCTTAATTCAATCTTAATTAAATTTAACTTAATTAGTAATTAATCAATAATTTAACTCTTTTATGATAAAAATTAATTAATAATCAATCTTTGATAAATAATTTGAATAATAATCAATCCTTAAATAATCAATTAAATAATAATTGACCTTTAATTAATTAACAAACTATAATTATCTTTCATGATTAACACAGAAGTACTATTACTTTTGTTAACTAATTATTGAGTACTAATTACCTTATTTACTTAATTAATTAAATAATCATTCAATAAATAAACAATAAATTAATTAATAATTACTTATTGTTACTTATAATATGTTTTGAAAACACTTTTCAAAAATATCCTTAAGCAAAAACATTTTAAATTTGCAAAAAAAGTTCGTTTTCACGAACTGCATTTATAGTGACTATCATTATATGACCCGTAATTTCAAAACTTGTTTTATGAATCAAATCGCTTTAAATCTTAATTCTTTTACTTAAGCCCACTTCCTAACTTTAGAAAAGTTTTGAAAGTAAAAAGTAAAGTTTTAAAACTTTATAAACCCTTTTTAATAAACACTTAAGTAAAATAAATTTTCAAAAGCAAGGGATCTCTTTATCACTTATACAAGTCTATATGCTATTATCCAACATTTTGACCCAGCTATACTCGAGCTGATTTAACAAGTTAGATTCGACCGACATCAAAGCCAGTAAGTCCTAGGTGATGATTTTGGAGTTCGGAAGTCAAGTACAGATGGTAATATGAAATCGTGATCAAATGGAATTGAGAGATATGCAATGCAGAATGTTCAATGTATGGAATATGGTTCAACATGTAGGAGGGATAGGCTATAATTAACCTCTAGCATAGGGATCAGTATGTTTTTGGAGGCAAGTGAAGTTTACTAGAAAATAATTAATATCTCAAGATCCATAAGTCTAATGCATATGAAATTTTGCGAGCAAGATGTGGGGGTCCTAGAGAGCCTACCCTAGGGATCACACCTTAAAAGGATTGAGTAAGAGGGATCGATTGAAATCAGACGGTAGTCAATATTGAAGTAAAGATCGAGCAATAACTCAAGTTGTGCTATTCCAATTGGCGTGAAATTTGGAGGCTAAGCATGTTTCGACATAGGAAAGCTACCTTATGGATCACACCCCCAAATTCACCGAAAGGGGGATTGGTACCGATCCCTATTATTTGGATTTGGGCCATATGATCCCTCTTATGTGTCCATATGATTTTGGAGATCCATCTGCCAAATTTTCAGGCAGATATTTCGTCATCTTCATCTATAAATACATGCTTGGTTATTTATTCTTAGGATCTTTACGCTATTAGTTGCTTTGTACTCTATTGTAACTAAGGATTTTCATCCGTTAACTATTGTACTCAGTTTATAAAGTGATTAATAAAGCAATCTATTCAAAGTGGACGTAGGCAAACAACGCTGAACCACTATAAATCGTTGTTGTTATATTACTTTGATTTTCCTCTATTAAATTGTTTAATTCGTCTGTTTTTATTTTATATTCTTCATTTATTTCTCTTCAAAATTTATATTCGGTGTGTGTGCCAACGTTTGGTGTAAATATTTTGGTGCTTTCACTGAGAAACTTGATTCTTGGCTTATTCAGATCCTTTTGCTGCTATTGGATTGCATAAATCCCTAAAGATGATCCGTAACTATCTTCATGAAATTTGCTTCCTCTATTCAAACTAGCAAAAATTCTATGTAAAGCTATCAACAATGGTTAGAAACACCAGATCTACTTCATAGAACGCAGAAGGAAACTAGAATTCTAGCATCCAACAAGGAGGCCCAAGCAATTAATCAGTGGATGTGAATGCTACCAATCCAGTTGATTTCCAGAATCCAGCTGTTTCCATTACAAAAGATGAATTTCGAAATCTAATGAGAGAGCTAGCAGATAGTCGTTGACAATTGAATAAGTAGATTCAAGCTAATATCGATCTAATGAACCAACTCAGTCAATAATAGTGTGGGAAAGCTAGGATGGGCCCTACCCTTACTCTAGATCAAAGTGTTCTACTTCATCGACCGAATATCATAGACACAGGCATCGTCGAATTGACGAATATCATGTAGAAGCTTTGGGGCATCAACTAGAAAATCTAACTGGTCTGCCATGATCGGTCAGTGCCGATCCCTCCATAGGGTTCAGTACTAATCCCTCCTCTAGAGGAGGGAACTTAGCTATCCATGATGGAATCCAAGATGGAGTTGTTGCGACTGATTTGAATGCTGGAGTTCATATGGATGTCGTCCAATTGCTTCTTCGAAATGACGATGAATGTACGTGACGTACATCGAGAGGATGTTGAACTAAGAAGGCGTGGAATGACCCATAGACATATACCTGACCATTCATGTGAGGTGGAACACGACCATCGTTCGGCTCCAAATATCCAAATGCCGGACTTGTCGGCCATGGTTAGACAACTGGTAAGGGAAAGCCAAGGCTTAACTAATGATGAATGGAAGATTTCAAGGAGCCATATCTTGTTCACTGATAATATCTTACTTGCCGAGTATCCAAGGAGGTTCAATATGCTGACAATGCCTACCTATAAGAGAAAAACCGACCCCATGTAGAATATCATGAGATATGAATGGATGATGGATTCCACATGAGCAGATGATGCAACAAAGTGTAGATGGTTTCTTATTACTTTCTTTAGAATATAAACGATGTGGTTTTTGAGATTACCCCCATGGTCGATCTTTAGATTTGATGATTTAGCAACATAGTTTGTGGAGGAGTTACTTATGTACGCAACTCGCCCTAAAGATGTAATGTCCCTATCTAACGTGATCTAGGCTCTGGGAGAATCACTGAAAGATTATTTGGAGAGATTCTATACAACCGTCACAGAAATCAGTAATTCGAATGACTATGCAATATTGATGGTGGTAATAAGAGGGAATGATCCAGAATCATATTTTGGCGATTGGTTAGCTGGCAAGCCACCCGCAACATTGGAATGCTTCTACGCAAAGGCAGCTTAGTATTTGAGGAAAGAGGAAGCTAGATGCTCTAGAAAGAAGAATGTTACAGGACCAAGTGGAGAGGGAGTACAGAGTAACATTACAGTGAAGCAGACTAGTGATAGTTCTGGAAAAGTTCAAGTGAATGTCCAAAATAAGCCAAATTTGCAAAAGAAAGGTGGAGATAGGAGCCGAGAACGAAAGAGGGATTCTGGAAAAGGAAAGCCTAGGATTCCATTGTACGATACCTACATGCCACTAAATAAGCCGCTAGAGAATGTCTATTTGTCTACCTGTAATACCATGTAGCACAGGAAGCTGCCGTCGAAAGAGTCAACGGAGAAGCAAATACAAACAGGAAAGTATTGTCAATTTCACAAATGTTATGGCCATAACACAAGTGAGTGCAGACATCTCCAGGATATCCAAGAATCGATTCGAGAAAGGAAGTTATAGCACTTTGTTAAAGCCCCACAGGATGGCAGGCAAGGGACATCCGATCCCAACCGAGGACAAACACCAAACATGGCTGAGGAGCCTACGCAGACCGGTGGAAGTTTAGTGATCAATACAATAGTCGAAGGACTGCATCCTACTAGTTAGAGTTTTCATGAAATGGAGCGCTGTGATAGCGCGATCAAGCATGTGAATTTTGAATGTTGTTCGAATATTGAAGATGGAGCTCTGGGAAAACAGCAACGTACGATGACAGATGACATTGTGTTTAAAAACAAAGATGCAGACAAGGTCGAGGCATCAATGATCGACCTAATGGTCATTTCGGACATGATTGGCTCGCCTATGTGAGGATGATTTTGGTTAATTGTGGAAGCTCTGTAAATATAATTTTCAAAAAAGCTTATCATTAGACGAGGATGGAAGCCAAGGACTTGAAACCGTCCAAAGTCCGCATTCATGGCTTTAATGGTGTTGGAATCAAAGTTGTTGGTTATGTTGAATTGCCTGTGGAGTTGGGAGAAGGTGACCGTAGGAGAGTGCAGATTTTTCCATTTTTTGTTTTGGATGTTGACTCTCCGTACAATTTTTTTCTGGGCTGCTCGGCCCTAGCTGAATTTCGAGCACCTCTTGTCCCATGGTGTTTGACTTTGAAGTTCTCGACAGATAATGGTGTTGGAGTTATTCATGGTGACAGACGACCGAACGTGCCTGCTATGTAGCTGAATTGATGAATGCTCAACGGAAGGAGAAGGGTATGAGTTTGGCAAGTCTTTCCACATCCAAACTACTAAAGATTGACAACCAACGCCTGAGCCTTGGCTCGGGCGCCATAGTCGGTTCTATAGATCGAGGGATGACGATGAGGAACCCAAAGAGACCAAGGCTGCACCGACTAAGATGACGATTGACATCATGGTCGGCCACGACGACCCGTCATGGGTCCTAAAGATCGGATCATAGCTCAGCCCCCGATGATGAAAGAACTTGCTGGTTTTCTCCAAGCGAATCTCGACGTGTTCGTTTGGACTCACTCTGACATGTGTTGGATCTTTCCTGTCATTGCAAGCCATGCATTAAACATCGACCCAAGGCATGCCCGATGAAACAAAAAATACATGGCGTGGATTCAGAGCAATCTAGTGCTCTTAATAAGAAGGTGGATATGTTCAAATACAATGTGTTTATTCGCGACACCCACTACCCTAAATGGGTATCTAATCCTGTACTTGTGAGAAATACAAATGGGAAATGGAGGACATGGGTTGATTACTCGGACCTGAACAAGGCATGCCTGAAAGACAGTTTTCCCCTCCAAGGATCGACCATTTGGTAGACTCGACTACAGGACATGAATTGCTATCTTTTATGGATGCGTATTCAGGATATAACCAAATCCCGATGCATATTCTCGATTGAGAGCACACTAGTTTCATTATCGAAGTTGGATTATATTGTTATGTTGTAATGCCATTTCGATTGAAGAATGCCAGAGCGACCTATCAACGTCTAGTTAACAGAATGTTTAAAGATCAGATCGGAAAGACGACGGAGGTGTACATGGATGATATGCTCGTGAAGTCACGGCTATCTAGCGGCCACATTAGAGGCTTAGAAGAAATGTTCGATATTACAAAATGAAGACCAATCCTCTAAAGCATTCTTTTGGCATTGCATCAGGAAAGTTCTTGGGGTTCATTGTTAGTTCTTGCGGTATCGAAGCTACTCCTAAGAAGATCTAAGCTATTCGCAACATCCAAGCGCCAAAGACCATCAAACAAGTATAGAGTTTGAATGGGAAGGTTGCCACCCTAAGTCGATTTATTTCTAAAGCAACCGAAAAATGCATTCCTTTCTTTGACTTGATTAGAAGAGGGAAAAGGAATTTTGAATGGACGCAGGGTTGTAAAGATGCATTCCAAGCTTTGGTGAAATACTTAGAGAGACCTCTCATCTTTTCAAAACCGGTAGATCATGAAGACTTGTATATCTACTTGGCCGTGTCGATATATGCTATAAGTGCCGCATTGCTTCGCGAAGAGAATCGAATTCAAAGACTGGTTTATTATGTTAGCAAGCGAATTACAGAAGCTAAAAGGAACTATTCGAAGATAGAAAAATTGGCATACTGCTTGTTAATTGCCTCATGAAAACTTTTCCCCTATATTCAGGCTCATCCTATCAATTTTTACACCAACTAGCCGTTACGATTGGTACTACAGCGACCTGATACGTTTGGAAGGTTGCTCGAGTGGAATATCAAATTAAGCCAATTCGACATCACTTATCTTCCTCAAAGGGATATTCAAGGACAGACACTGACAAACTTTATAGCAAAATTTACCACACATGATGATTTCCCAAAGAGCGGTGGAACCCCTATCATATGGTGGAAGATGTATACGGATGGAGCATCCAGTGATCATTGTTCTAGAGCTAGAATTGTGCTAGTAACTCCAGAAATTCGGTCAGTATGTTATGCTTTAAAGCTTGATATCCCTACAACTAACAATGAAGCTGGGTATGAAGCTATGATTGCTGGACTTAACCCCGCAAGAAAACTAGGGATAAAATCTCTTGAAATATTTTATGACTCACAATTAGTTGTCTACCAAGTTAGGGGAGATTACCAGGATAAAGGACAATGACTCTTTCCGTACCTTACCCAAGTCCAAGAGCTATTGATTGACTTTGCATATTATGATATTACACACATTCCTCGAGATCAAAACAAAGAGGCCGACTCATTGGCAAAGTTTGCTAGTACCAGGGATGCACAACAAATGAGCTTGGTCCCAGTCGAAGTATTGGACGCCCCAAGCATAAACCTAATTGAAACCGGCTGAGTGCTAGAGATGAAGCCTTAGAAAGTGTTGTGGATGACTCTGATTAAAGACTATTTGTACAGGGAGTTCTTCCCGAACGGAGGAGTGAAAAACGACAAGTCCTTTGCAAAGCTTCATAATATATCATTCAGGAAGGAGTTATATATGGAAAGGGTTATTCCATCCCCCTGCTCTGGTGTATCGCTCATGATCAAATAAAACACGTCCTAAAGGAAGTTCATGAAGAGAAATGTGGCGATCACATTGGAAGGCAAACCTATCAAAGAAAATACTCCGTTACAAGTATTTTTGGCTAACGGTCAATCAAGATGCTGTTGATTATGCAAGGTGATGTGACAAGTGCCAAATGTTTGCAAAATTCCGGGAGCTTCGCAGACAGAAATAACATAAATGGTCAACCCATGGGCGTTTGCCATATGGGGCACAACTATTATTGGTTCCTTATCGATCTTTAAAGGTGGTGCGAAATACGCCATCGTTGCAGTTGATTACTTCAATAAATGGGCCGAAGTAGAACCTTTAGCCATGATCATGATAAAGAAAGCAATCAACTTCATTGTACAGAACATTATCTATCATTTTGGTCTTCCATAAACTATTGTAATTGATAATGGGACTCAATTTATCACTGCTGAATTCAAAAACTTCTGCCATCGGCATCATATTAAAAAGATATTTGCAGCAGTTGCTCACCCTCAAGCAAATAGACAAGTTGAATCTATAAACAAAACCATAAAGTCCATTTTGAAGAAGTGTTTGAAAAAGGCTAGAGGCAAGTGGGTGGATGAACTCTCGATAGCACTATAGGCTCATAGGACCACCCATAAGTCTACGGCTGGCCATACTCCATTTGCCCTTGCTTACGGCTCTAAAGCCGTAATTCCTGTTGAACTCGGAGTCCTTTCTCATTGAGTAACCTACTACGATCCCAAAATGAATAGAGATCTCCTCTTGGAATCTCTAATCTTTATAGATGAGAAGCACGAAGAAGCGGATTGAGAGCAACTGCACACTGGCACTGAGTCGCCCAATACTACAATAGTAAAGTCTGGCCTAGAACCTTTGAAATTGGCAATTTGTTCTTGAAACAGGTTTTTCTTGCCCCGTCGCATATGAATCCTACTTGGAAAGGAACATATGTCACTGAACAGAGGCTTGGAGAGGGAACTTTCAAGCTAGCGACTATTGATGACATCACGCTCCCAAGGGTATGGAATAGCAAGTATTTACAATGCTATTTCACTTCGTTTATTCTTTTTCATTCAGTTGTATTTAGTTTCCAAATTTGCTTTAGCATTTGATTTTCAGATATGTAATAAGATAGATTATGTCATTTATTTCTGTTTGGTAAATAAATTTTGAAATTTCCTTCATATATGTGATTACTATAACATTGCATATTAGTTACGATATCAGACTAACTAATATTGATATGTCCGAGCAGGTTCCTAGAGTTTGGAGCTAGCTGATTAGATAAGTTCACGATTGAACTAAACGAAATGAGAATGGTCCGACTGTTCATTCATTGATTCTTTCTCACAATCCGATGGACGGAACACCTAATGAGGGATGGATGTGAATTGACCATCCAATAACCAAATTAATCCTATTAAATGATGGGACAAATATGAACCAAAAGCGATCGTGATACGACTAATTGCTCGCTCAATTAAACCATGGACTTAGGGACAAATCAATCAATTAAGGAAAGTATGGTCAGATTATTTTCCAAAATAACTCTTTTCCCCAGAGTGCAGATATGAGTATAAATAATAGATGAGTGCAGTTTCGACCACTCATACTCCATAGACTACATCCTGAAACCGACAGAAGGAGTATAAACTTGCTAAGGATAAAGTTCAACCATTCGCTATCTAACTCCGCTAACCCAAGACTAGGGGTAGGAGTATAATTGCTCAAACCGCTGAATCCGACAACGTAACATTAGGACTCGAGCCCAATGTTTGATACAACTTAAATCCATGACCACATGGGGGCCTTGAGTAAAAATTAATGGACGATTTTTCTTATTAACGAGCAATGAATTACAAGTACATTGAATGGAAAAGTAATAGCTTTACTACTTAGACAAAATTCATATAAAAGTTTGACTGAAAGCAAAGAACTTTTATATGCATGCTAAACTTTAAAAATGTGATACAAGTTTATTCAAAAACAGGGGCCGTACCCACACAATCATGGCCAACAAAAAGAAAAATAGCTATGCAAACTGTATACAAACTAACCGGAGTGATGACTATTTCTTCTCCCCTTTCTCCTTTTTGGATTTCTTAGGAGTGTCACTACCCGAATTTTGACCTATCCTTTTCCTTGATCCTTTGCCACCCTTAGCTGTAGAACTTTCAGAGGTTAGAAGGGGTTCTTAGGGACCGACCCGTCGGGTGGAACGATTTGTAATGGAATGAGATTTGGATCATCAATGTCCGCATCGACGGGTTCAGCATTAGCTTTTTTCTTTAGCAACTCCTCTCTCTTGATGCGCTCTTTTAGAATCAGCTCATCGGCATGTTCGGTGGCGCTAGTAATCACAACGTCATTTGATTCATCTGGCAATGACAAGTCTTCAGCCCTATCATCATCAAACGCTCTGATAACTCAAGAGTCGGGCTTCAGAGCGTTCGAGGCCGTCAGAGTCTCAATAGATTTCGAATGTTGCTCCATGGCAGCACCGCTTCTTGGAGTTTAGCTGGGACCTGGGAGACCTACAGATTCACGAAAATAAGAGAATAATCCCATGACTATTGGACATGAAGAACAAAATATCTTGAAAAGTGGAGAATAAATCGGGATACCTACATCCGACTGACTCTCATTTTTCGCCGGAGTGATCCCCTCTAGAATAGGATTCAGCACCTTAGATTGATAACCGGGTATGTCCAGATCGTAGCATAGATCCTGTCCCAGGCCGAGGGAAACTGACACTATGGGTGTTTGAGAAGAGAAGAGGCCCTTGGTATCGAATTCCGAAGACTCGACAGTGTTTTTCCCTTTACTGGAGGGTGCTAGGATTCAAAGTATCGGAGTCTTGCTGCCGCAAGGTCTAAAGGTTAATCCCCACGAAGAATCTCCTGTACTATCTTTTTCTCGCTTAAATCAGCTTCACCGAGGGTTTACTTTTTCATTTTGATAATGCATTCCCAGGCTTCGGCTAGCGACTCGAGGTCGTCCTCTCCAAGAAAACTTAAATCAAGATGGATAAGGACTTTAGCATTGTATTCAATGATCAGAGGACCGAACATGTCCTTAATTTTATTTCGAATAACATCCATAGCATCTTCTAACCGGGCCTCGATTTGTTCTCTAATCTCATTGAGGCCTACTTCTCTTGCCTCTTCCTTGAGGATTTCGATTTGATGAGTTACTCGTCAAGCTTAATTTTCAGCCCTTGGGCTTGAACAGCCTCTTCGTAGTATCTTTGTGACTCCTCTTGAGCTTCGATTTTCTCTTCCCTCTCTTTGTTAAGGAGTTCTTTAGGCTCCTTAATGCAGTGGGCCAAAATATTTTTCTCCTTTTTCAAGGTATCTTTTTCAAAGGAAGCACACTGTCGCGGTTGAAAGCGGCATCCAGTTCCTTTTGTGGGCAGCTTCTAGATGACTCACCGCCTCATATGTTTCCTTGGCACTTTTTTCTACCTCGGTTGGCTTCACTATCAACTTCGAGATATCATTATCTTGATGTTTAATTATATCTTTATCATGGATCACCTCTAGGTTGAGATGAATAATTCATGCTGTCTTTTGATTGACACCTCAGAGATCTTTTGGCTAAGTGTTGGAATGATTCTTGTTGCACAAAAACATCGTTAACGCATGCGAGGGAACTCACATTAGTAGTCCTTGGGTTTGTATGAATGGAGGGAAGGAACTTAAGCCCATCAAAGAAAATCTTTGGGAAATTGACCTTAGGTTTGGCCAAATTTTCCACTGTGGAATCCTCAGGAGCTGCAGTTGGCCAAGATGGATCAGAAGTAATGATTAGATGTTTGCTCGACCTTCAATCATAGGACTATCTAGAGCTAGATGAACCAGAATATTGCTCAGGCGGTACAACAACTTGAGGACCATGAAAAGAAGTCTGATAGACATTGTGTACAAGAAGATTAGACTGAACTTCCCGATGAGACGACTAAGATTGGGACTTATGTTCCCTTGAACGGCAGATTCAGACTTATGTTCCCTTGAACGGCAGCTCCTTTCCCGACCATCGTCTCTACCTCTCTGCGCCCACTCGATTCTGAACCGCGATTGGATCCATACTACAATTACGAGCCCTCAAACAATTGATAACATAAGGATTAAGACATTGCACCTGCAAACCAAACAAAAGTATATGAGTGACCATCGAACAAAAGATAGTTGAAAATTGTGCGGTGAAGTGCGCGTGATTGTGAGTGTCGTAGTGTCCCCTCGACGGACCAGTTGCTGCAGCCTTGCTCATTGGAATTTTCTCACCTTTACCGGTGGGAAGAATGCCATCACCACTTATGGTGGTAGAATTGAGTCCTTCAATACTGATATTAGGGAAGTCGTAATCCATGGTCATCAGGGACTGGAAGGCTCAAGAACCCTTCCATCGAACTTTCTAAATGTTGAGAGGAATACTCTTCGTTGATGGAAGTGATAATAAACTCAGCCTCTTTAGCCGTTTTTCTCCTAGGAGTTTATATGCAAGCTTTTTTATTCTCCTTGCTAGCATGTGAAGTTGTGCACCTTTTGATGAATCGATCACGGGTGCATTGCCCGGACCTGAGTTAGCATTGCTAGACTTGTTGACTTCGTCGTTGTTTTATTTCACCATCTTCAATGTCATCCTGGGTCCCCTCGACTGGTGGTACGATAGGGTTATTGGCATCGCCTTCTTGTTTTGCAATATTTCTTGGTGATGTAGTGCTTCTTGGAAGCCTAATGCCGCAACCTTCTTCCAACAGCCCAAACAAAGATAGCAATTCATCGGTTACGAGGAATCTAATGTCCCTTTCTTCAATCGAGGTAGCACGAATTGAAGAAATTGCCCTTGAGAAACCATCAACTTTTTAAAAATATTAGTTGGTTCAGGATATGACTTGGACTAAGGAATTTGAGAGTAAAGTGAAGATGACACTTACGTCCTTCCAACTATCACCTCGCAAAGCCAGAGGAACATCGGACATAGAACCACTCATGTTTAAAGAGGCCTAGTTTGTTTCAAGCACCAATTAAGATTTGACAGTTGGGCAAAGGCTCAAGGAAATTTAGGAAAGGATTCATGTCCGTCGTTTTATGTTATAAATGAATCTGATATCCTTAGGAGATGTCGGTTAGAGTAAAGCATTCAAGAATAACAAGAAAGTACCATGAAGAAAGGCGTAGCTATTTGGGTATAGTTGAACGGGAACTATTTCGAGATACTTTAGCATATCCCAAATAAAAGAATTAAATGGAGGCATGCATCTGACCAAGCCCATGAATTTATTGCATGTTTTATACCCCTTTCGGGGGGGGGGGGGGGGGGGGGGGGTAAATGAGCCTTATCATTCACCGAAGGAACCAGGACATCTCCAAACAGAATGTCGTGTCTAGAGTATAGTCTACGAAGAGTAGCCTTGTCGATTTTGGAGGCTTAGGAATCCATAGGATTATCTAAAAATATAGCACTTTCTATGACATCGGGGGCTTGTGTTATATATTACATTATGAGGATGGGAACATAAGAGAAAAGGTTGGTTGACAAGCCGAAAACCTCCGGTTGTTCAGTCGACAATCGGGGGAAAGTTTTCTAGATACAATTGCGAAACTAGATTCGACTCCGGGGTTGCCATATTGTGAAGTCGATTCGGAGGACACTGCAGCTAGATGCTCTGAACGTCTAGAGTCCATATCAACTAAATTTAGTAGACAATCGAGATTAGAAAAATTTACCTATCTTTACATACTAAGTGTAAGATAGTATGGTGCGGTGAAGAGATAAGCAGTCCCAAAAAAGGCATAAGTAAATGATGAGACTTTGGATTCCAACTAAAGTGAGTGTCATCGCTGACCATATCAACCGATGACTAGATTGATCGGTTGCTTAAAGTTTGGAATCGATTATCATCATATCGAAGTATGAAATCCATTATCAAGGTCCGTATGTTAAGTTTACATTCAAGTTCTAAGTCCTAGGAGTTTGGTTGTTTAATTCAAGTTCGGTATTGGATATGCAGATCCTATTGCTCAATATCGTCATATGTTTAAATTTATTGGGATGGAATTGGTTCTTTTTGTTCAAATAAGTGCATATGGATTGGTTTTCAAGTTCAATTGGAAGATAAGGATCGGCATATCACAAATAGCTGACCCCTACATATGCCGATCCCTATTCCAAAGAAAAATAACGATACCTCTCTCTATATTATTCATGCCAATCCCTTTCCCTGATAAAGACCGATCCCTCCATCTATAACAAGCATACAAAACCACTTATCCCTTTCTTTCGCTATACTACTGATCCCTCCATGAGTGCCAAAAATGACCGATCCCTTTACTTCCACATTCTCGTGCTCTCTCTCAAACCTTTTGACTGATCCTTACGTCTAACGCTCCTTTCTTCCTCTTCCTTACTATTTTGTCGAACCATACTCCATCTTACATTTCGTCTTCCCCAAACAGCTTCGTCATCACCTCTCCATCATGTCGAACTCCAACCCATCCACCAATGCATTATGCAATACACCTCGTCACAGAATTAAGGGAAAAAAATCAAGAAAACCAACCTAAGTTTTAAAATTTTCAAGTTGCTTGGTAAAGGGGATTCTCGAATTCGGGTCAAGTTGTAGAGTGTGGCTTAGAGCGAGAGAAGGTGGCGAATTAAAGGAAGAAGGTGATGTTTGGGATCAGATTGATGGAAGGAAGAAGGGTTCAGCTAACTTTTTAATCTCCCATGAGGCTAATAAGTCGAGTTCCTAACTTGTTGAGGGATCCTTACCGATCCCTTAACCTAGGAATCCATTTAATCCCCATCATATTTAAAAAAAGGAGGGAAAACAGGAGAAGGAGAGAGGGATCGGCAAGGATGATGCCGATCCCTATATGTGTATAGGAAAAAAAAGGGATCGGCTATGGACATTTATGTTTGTAAACATCGACATGAAAATTTTGTAAACCACATGCATAGAAAGTGCAAGGAAATCGCATCTGATTCAATGAAAATTGGTGATGACCCATGAACGTACAAACACGTCTAGGAGCCAATGACAAGAACATGTACCAAATGTGCACATGTATATTCTAAAGTTTCAAATTTTGAAATCGACAAAAATTAAATTCAAACCTGAGGCCTTCAAGTTCGAGATTGGATCAGATAGCTAAATCTTATAGTTTCGTAGAACTGAACATAGATATTAGCTAAAGGAATATAATCCAGGATTTATGCTTTTGGAAACCGATGAAACATTGTGACGATCAAAGAGAGATACAATGCTTTGGAAAAAAATTCGACGGAACGATAGCGACAATTCAAAAAACTAGATGGATTCCTTTCCGACGGCTCTATCCTGCATCGATTCAAAGAAAGTCATGCTCAACACAAGACGTACTTTGGAGGGCAAATGTTATTCGACATTTTGACCTGGCTATACTCGAACTGATAGGACAAGTTAGATTCGACAAACATTAAGGTTAGTAAGTCTCGAGCGATGATTGTAGGGTCCAGAAGTCAAGCATTGATGATAATATGAAGTCATGATCGAATGGAATTGAAAGTTAGCAATGCAGGATGTTTGAAGTATGTAATATGGTTCAACATATAGGAAGGATCAGCTATAATCAACCTCCACCATAGAGATCGGTATGTTTCCAGAAGCAAGTGCAATTAAATAGAAAACAATTAATATCTCAAGATCCATAAGTCTAATGCATATGAAATTTTATGAGCAGGATGTGGGGACCCTACCTCAGGTATCGCACCTTAAAAGGATGGAGTAAGAGGGATCAGCCTTCTTCCCTTAAAGCGATCAGCTGAAATAAGAAGGTAATCCATATTGTAGTAAAGATCGAGCAATAACTCAAGTTCTGCTAATCCAATTGGAATGAAATTTAGAGGCTAAGCATGTTTCAACATGGGGAAGGTACCATAGGGATTGCACCCCCAATTCCACCAAAAGAAGGATCGGTATCGGTACCTGTTTTTTGGGATTTGGGTCATGCGATCTCTCTTACGGGTCCATATGGTTTTCAACATCCTTTTGCTGAATTTTCAGGGAGATATTTCATCATCTTCATCTATAAATACATGTTTGGTTGTTCATTTTTGGGACCTTTATGCTTCTAGTTGCTTTGTACTTTATTGTAACTAAGGATTTTCATTCGATCCCTGTTGTACTCATTTTAAAAATTGGTTAATAAAGAAATCTATTCAAAGTGGATGAAGGAAAACAACGTCGAACCACCATGAATCATTGTGTTTGTGCTTTGATTTTCTTCTATTAAATTGCTTAATTCCACCGTTTTCGTTTTATATTCTTCATTTATTTCTCTTCGAAATTTCTATTAGGTGTTTATGCCAACTTTTGGTGCAAACGTATGCTAACTTTCTTAGCATAAGACAACGTACAGACAAGATCATAACATAAGTATATGCCATCATAACATAAAACTAGTAAAGAATCTAACTTTCAAACTTTACTAACTCAATTTAACTTTCATTTCCAAATCTATACACTTCACATCCAAGCACAGATATACATACAAATAAACATCCATTTCATTCCAACAAGTATCATATGTATCCATCAAAACAAGCAATATTTAAAGTTAAAACTCTAGATAAATTAGCTAACTCACCGAAAAGCTATCCAAATAACCTAGAATTTCACTAACTTTTGAACCCAGCCTAAATCCTTGCTGTGTCTTTAGCAAAAAAAATGGATTTTTAGAGGCCTTAGGGGTTCGGCCATGAAGAAAGCAAGGCTTGGCCTTGGGTGATTGAGGGGTCTTTGGACTTGTTTTCAGCAAGGAGGTGGTGTAGAAGTGGAAAAAGGAGTGTTTAAACAAGGTTTCATGGACTAAAAAGTGATAAAGTTAAGATTTTGAACATTAGAAAATAAGAGAGAAGCCATTAAGGTGGTTTCTAAAACTTAGAAAGGAAATGGAGTTTTTGAAATGAGAAAGGAATTGAAAAAAATAAGAAAGAGAAATTTGGAAATTACTTTATATAAAATGCATTTGGTAAATTACCAAAACGGCCTTAAGTACATGCACTCCTTTCAATTTTTGACACATCATCTACCTTGTCTCCGCCACATTCTACACGCTTGGGACATCCCCCTTGATCCAACAACACATTAAACATCACTTGTACTAACGTTTCTTAAGGTGTCATTTCATGTTAAATATCTTTTTAAATTTTGTTTTATTTAAATTTTGAAATGAGAAAGGAAATGAAAAAAATAAGAAAGAGAAATTTGGAAATTACTTTATATAAAATGCATTTGGTAAATTACCAAAATGGCCTTAAGTACATGCACTCCTTTCAATTTTTGCCACATCATCTACCTTGTCTCCGCCACATTCTACACGCTTGGGACATCCCCCTTGATCGAACAACACATTAAACATCACTTGTACTAACGTTTCTTAAGGTGTCATTTCATGTTAAATATCTTTTTAAATTTTGTTTTATTTAAATTTTATAAAAGGTCACATCAACATTATATACTTAAGTATCTGCATATATATATATATATATATATATATATATATATATATATCAAACCATATCCTAACTATTTTCTAAATGTAAATTTATAAGTATACTATAACGTACACAACATTTTCGACAACTTTTAGTCAACAAAAAGTCAAAATTTAGACGAATTTCGATCATATTTTTTTATTTTTCTTCGAACTAAATATATTTGTAAACAAATTTGGAAAAATATTTCACTATCATTATATACTATTTAAAAGAGTTTTATTTTAATTATAAAATCTATTATTTTAATAAAATTAATTATATATTCAAAAATCAAAGCGGTGAAATTGTGAGTCGTTACACTCTCCCTCCTTAAAAGAATTTCGACCTCGAAATTCTACCACAACCCTAACCTAGAAACACTTAACGCTACTCATCAATGTGAAATATGATTTGATCACTTACTTAAATACATAACTTTACATTCAAACAAGTATTGTTCACCCGACTTCCTAGTGCGAACTCTGATCAGGCATTTTAATTAGAAACGTCCATTCTCCTTACATAACCATATAATATGATAAAAAACTTTTGGTTCCACACTAAGAGTACTTACAAATGTTCGTCGTCAAAAATTGAGTGATAAATCCGTATCCTAAATGGTGTGGAACATCTCAAGTCATGTACTCGGATCTTGGATCAAGAATCCTATGAAAATGGACAATGATCTACGTACAGCTTACGTACTCACCTTATTAGTTCTTACCTACCCAATTATTTTTTAGCCTTCCTAAAATATGTACGAAAACATTTCACAAAATTTCAATTTAGGTTCAAACAATTTAAAATGATATAACTTCATTTATGAAACCCTCATAATATCATTTTAAATTTATTAACCTGTATAATACTCTTCTATATCCTAAGAGTATATATAAAAATCAAAATTTTAATTTTATTCACTTTTAGTTATTCAGATATAGGTCCAAAATAATTCGGGTCTTAAAACTACGTCGACCAATACAACTTCTTTACCCATTCGATTGGTAAGTAGCTAAGAAGAGTCGGATGCTGATATCCAAACTCCATCCTAGAATCTACTTTTTCTTAGACATCTTTAAGGTAAAGACATTTCTTAGCCAGCCCAATAACATCAAATAATTTTTCACTTCTTGGACGTTAAAATCAAAAGACATGGTTTAATATAACAAAGCTTATCAAACCTCTTTATTAAATTTAACCCAATTAAAACTTCATTTATTAATTCACTCTTTAATCCAAATACCTTTTTATTATGAAACTTAAGAGCTAAATACATGATTTTTATTTCAAAAATCATTTGAAATGATACTTTATTTTTTACGCTTAGGAAATATACATATAGCTCGAGTAACTCCAAAATGATATCAAGGAAACCAGGTAATATCGAATAGTATCATATATCCCTTTACCAGGAAGGGTAATACTTAAGAGAAGCGTTTACCATCCGAACACATCTCCTTCCCATTTTTAATCCCTTTTGAGTCACTCGAACTAGTTAATCATAAAAAATTCTTCTTCCTTTCAAATCCCTTTTTGAAACAGTATTATATATACTTTCCAACTAAATAGTTTTGAATGAAATATTTATCATCTGCTTTGGATTCATTCGGATTCGAACTCATTTCGATCGTACAATGACAAAGAGAATAATTTACTAAGTGCTCTACCATATCTGCCTAAGCAAACATCCGATTGTCACTTCGAAGATTTTTTTGATCATCACAAAACAGGTCGAGACTCATTCCCCGAATTGCCCAAAGAAAAATCTTACGCTCAAATTCCCTTTCAAAATATCTATACCTTAAAGTATTTTTAAGTACAATTATTACTACTTTTCCAAGAATCATTAAAAAACTTTATCAATGCCACCGGGATTCAAATTCTCTAAAAATCCATCTTATTCTCGAAATATATTTTATAATCCCGATTTATAAAATCAACCGTTTATAAAATCAACCGTTTATAAAATCATCTAAAGTATTTCTTTTTATAAACACCTTTTACTAAAACCAAATTTTAACCCAACATATCATCGAACGCCTTATAATCAAATTGTGAAAGTTAATTCACAAGATGTTCATTTCAATGTTTCCCTAAGTTCTACCTACCCAACTCATGTTTAAAAAAATAAAGATTGTAGATAAATCTATAAATCGTAGCAAGTGCTCAAGACTAGACGAGCATGACTAGTCAACAATAATTGATAATAATTGAACATTATCATTCTAATAACCAATCACACTATAACTATATTAATTTTTAAAAATTATTCTTTTCATATATAAAATATAATCTAGGTAAAGTCATTTCATTTACCGAATTTCAAAACACTACTAGGTCAGCTTGCCTTGTTTAAGTTTTTAGAAACCCTTATCGATAAAATTGTACCATCTGTACCGACCAAAATTAGCAAACCACTCAACAGATAAATCAACACAACATAAAATATTTTTATAGCACTAACAAATACGCATTCTATATGTACACTCAAACTCATTCTTGGATATTACAAATCTCATCTCTAATGAGTTACTCATTCTAAGGCATTACCAACCCTATCTATAATGAGTTTACCTCACCAAGGCATTGGTGTTCGCTCAACCTAAGCTTTGATACAACCTGTAATGATTTGCACTTCTTATACCAAAAGATGACACTTAATACATCCTTGGTATTTGTGTGCCAATCATTTAAATGTCCGAAAGACATGTAATTTAGGGTTAAAGAAAGAAAAGACAGAACAAAATCTCACATCGTGACGAGATATATATAATAAACAAAAATATTTACAAAAAGAAATCAACTTTATTATATACAAAACATTAGAGTGCACTAACCTATTTTCAGCCTGGACGGCTATAACAGTTTGTCCTTACAATTGCTAATAAAGACAAGAACAAAGCAAACAGAAAAGTGGAAGAATATAAGGTATGTGAATACATCTTGGAGAAACCAGCTCGTCTCCTGAAAGCTCCAAAGCATCTAGTTAAATCTAGAAAATATTCTCGGGCTGACCCGAGCATTATAAGAAAATAACGCCCGAATCAGTCTAGTAAACCAGCGTGAGAAAGCTCAACCAAATCATATTGATTTATACATTTGAAAACCCTTTTCAAAATAAAAGGTATCTTGTAAGACCAAGCCGCACATAAACATGGACGGGGTTTTACCTTATGATAACCCAACAATTTTTCTAATAAAAATCCAGTATAATATAATAATATCTATGGGTTTAAAATATCAATAATCAAGTAGCTGTGATGTGTGTGCATCATAATAATAATAGGAATACAATCAAAAACCGAAGGCGCTTATTGGAGAACGGATCCCAACAAATGGTAAGGTAAGGGACTACCTTCTAAAATGTACATCTTTAGAAAAATGTACCTGAGGTCCTCCCCGAGTCCCTTTGCAAGCGAGACTGGCATACCCCAGATTAGATAGTACTGAATATGATCATCCCTAAGCTGTGATCAAACAACTAAATGGGCCTCGAAGCATACATAAAAGAGATAGTCTCTATCTAGATAAGGGATGACCATACCCTAATGGCCGCGATCCATATAGCCTTACGGTATCCTCTGTTTTAGCCATTCCTAGATTACGAGACTTGAGAGGCTATACTTCTACTATTTCCTCTTGGAATGCTAACATTGCCCTCTAGGAGGAGATGCAATGCTAGCACTCTTCCGTACAAGTTCATTCTGGGTCTGAACAAAGTTGAGCGCACTACCTCTACTACATCCATTTTGGAATCACCTTCAGGATTAGTAGCAAGTAGCCCTTGCCCTCAAAGAGCTCAGTCTTAGATCATCCTCAAGATGTCTTCCACTCGAATGCATATGTTGGTTCGAAGTGGTTTTCAAATAATATTTCTGATCCCGATCTCTCCAAACCACCAACATATAATTTTCGGTCGACTCATTTCCGATTCTTTCAAAAGTAAGTGAATATACTAGAGTTCCATAGGGATCTCTAATATATCCTATAAAGTTAAATACATGTCACCCGAATGGGTTCTTCCAAGGGACTCAAACCGTACGAACATGAGAATGGCTAAGATTTTATTGGCCAGTTATTTTACAATCAAATAAACAAACAATGACTATTCAGAGATTTAATTACCCATAGTAACCACTAATCCTCAAAGTAAATGTTTCATTTATTTAAATCTCTTTTCAAAATATTGATCAAAATATTCATATACTTATCTTACAGACATATGTATATTCACGAAACATTGTGAAATATTTCTTATTCCAAAATCATATTAAAAGGATCAATTTTTTTTATTAAACTAGATATAAGAATAATCCCAAACACTATTCCTTTGGTGTTAAGCATAGAGTGAAAGTTCCACACCACCATAATTAAGGTCGGGTTAGGGAAATCCAAATATCAAATTCATTTGTAAATTGCTTCTATAAATCCTTTTAATAAATCTCTTTCGTTTATGGAAATTTCCTTTATCGGAAATCCAAATCTATTTATAAATTTTTTCATAAATTTTCAAGTCTATCTATAAAACTCTTTATAATATCAAAACCATTTCTAAACTCTTTTATAAATATACAAAATCATTTATAAAGATATTTTTATAAATATCCAAAATCATTTATAAAACTCTTTCCTAAATTTCAAGATCTATTTTTGATTTATAAAATTCCTTTTAAATCTTTCCTTATTTAAAACAAAACTTCTTTAATAAACTTTAGTCAATAATGTTCCTTTGATAACATTAATTATTTAAAACACCTTTAAATAAACAAGTTATTATTTATACATTCTTTATTGAATTCTCTTAAAATCACATTAACGAAATAATGATTTTAAACAATCATTTAAAAAGTATCTAATCAACTTCAATCATTTTGATAACATAATTGTTTAATTATCCTTTAAATATCTTATTTGAAAATAATAACAAACTTTAAACCATTTTCAAAATGGATAAAATTTAAATATTTGACTTCACAAGTCCGAGAAGAGGCTTTGCGACTATAATGGTTCACATTGAATTATGTTTAACTTTCAAAGTTATAACATGGGTATTTATATAACAAACAGATATGTAAAAGGGATCAACCAATAACAACCAATAATATATAAGTAAATGTCCAAGTTACCACGATAGAAGAACTGGGTTTTTTTTCCGCTTAAATAATGTTAACATAATCTTCTTGGTGAATTATGAAAGAACCATGATTTGTTCTTCCAAATAGATGTCTAATATAACTTAATTAGAAGAACGGTATTTTATTCTGCTAAACAGATGTCATTGGGTTTCCTTTTCAATTGAGGTTACTGAAGGTTAGTCGATTGAGAAATCCTTTTTGAAACACTTCTTATAAGATAATTGGTTTAAAAATAAAACCGATCTTTAGGAATAAAGTGGTTTACAACTTTAAAACCTTTCTTTAATAATTAAAAAATCACTCAAACTCTTTATTTCAATAATAATCAAACCTTCTGTTAATATTTAACAATAATTAACTTTTAAATAATTAAATAATAATTATCCTTTAATATAACAATAGTTAATCTTTAAATAAATAATTTAAACCATAAATAACATTTAATTAATAATTAAATAATAATTTAAACTTTCATTAAATAATAATTTAATTACTTGTTGAGTCTTAATTCAATCTTAAATAAATTTAACTTAAAAGTAATTAATTAATAATTAGACCCTTTTATGATAAAAATTAATTAATAATTAATAAATAATTTAAATAATAATTTACTCTTAATAATATTTAACATTTAATCAATTAACTAATTATAATTATCTTACTTGATTTAACACTTAAGTGCTAATTACTTTGTTAACTAATGATTAAGTACTAATTACCTTACTTAATTAATTAAATAATTAATCATTAAATAAAATAATAGTTAATTAATTAATAGTTACTTATTATTACTTATTATATATTTTGAAAAAAAAATTCAAAAATATCCTTGAGTAAAAACATTTTAAATTTGCAAAAAGCGTTCGTTTTCACGAACTGCATTCATAGCGACTATAGTTATATAACCCGTAATTTTCAAAACATGTTCTTTTGAATTGAATCACTTTAAAACTTTACTATTTTGCTTAACTCTAACTTTATAATTTTTTTTGAAATTAAAAAATAAAGTTTTTAAAACTTTATTAACCCTTTTTAATAAACACTTAAGTAAAACAAATTTTCAAAAGCAATATATCTCTTTATTGCTTATACAAGTCTATATGCTAACTTTCTTAGCATAAAAAAACATACATAGAAGATCATAACATAAGTATATGCCATCATAGCATATAACTAGTAAAGAATCTAACTTTCAAACTTTACTAACTAACTTACTTTAACTTCCATTTCCAAATCTATACACTTCACATCCAAGCACATATTACACATACAAATCAACAACCATTTCATTCCAATAAGCATTATATTTATCCATCAAAATATACAATATTTAAAGTTAAAACTACAAATAAATTAGCTAGATTTATTCACCAAAAAGCTACCCAAATAATCAAGAATTTCACTAACTTTTGAACCGAGCCTAGATCTTTGCTTTGTCTTTAAGAAAATGCATTTTTGGAGGCCTTAAGGGCCAAGGTGGTTTGGCTATAAAGAGAACAAGGCTTGGTCTTGGGTGATTAAGGGGTCTTTGGACTTGTTTTTGGCAAGGAGATGGTGTACAAGTGGAAGGAGGAGGGTTTAAGCAGGGTTTCATGGATTCATAAGTGATAAAGATAGGATTTTGAACATTACAAAATAATAGAGAAGCCATTAAATAGGTTTTTAAAATTTAGAAAGGAAATGGAGTTTTTGAAATGAGAAAGGAAATGAAAAAAATGAGAAAGAGAAATTTGGAAATTGCTTTTATATAAAATGCATTTGGTAAATTACCAAAATGGCCTTAAGTACATGCCCTTCTTTCAGTTTTTGCCACAACATCTACCTTGTCTCCCCCAGATTCTACATGCATGGGACATCCCCCCTGAGCCAATAAGCATTAAACATTACTTGTACTAATGTTTCTTAAGGTGTCATTTCATGTTAAACATCTTTTTGTATTTGTTTTATTTAAATTTAATGAAAAGTCAAATCAACGTTATATACTTATGTATATGAATATATATATATATATATATATATATATATATATATATATATCAGGTCATATCCTAACTATTTTGTAAATTTAAGGATATAATTATATAATAGTGTACAAAGTGTTTCCAACAACTTTTAGTCGACGAAAAGTCAAAATGAATTCCGGTCGCATTTTCGATTTTTCTTCGAACTAAATATATTTATAAACAAATTTAGTAAACCATGTCACCATCATTGTTTACTATTTAAAAGACTTTTATTTTAATTATAAAATCTATTATTTGAATATTTAGAATTAATTAAATATTCGCAAATCAATGCGGTGAAGTTATGGATCGTTAAAAGTTAGTTCTATACATAATTTATCGAGATCTCTTTATTTATCAAGTTTATGTATCTAAACCACTTCTAGGGTTATTTGATAATTATGTAATGTGTTTCTTCTATAGCACAAAGCATCCTTACACACCTCATATATTTGACATCTTTATTACTTATTTTGAAAATATATCAAACTGAATTCTTTACCACACTTCAAACGTTGTCTATAGCTTTTTGATCCTTATAGGGTTATATTAGAGTAAGTATACTAAGGATATTATCGATAATTTAAAATTCTGCATCATTTATATGTTAATAAATATTTAATCTTGATAATCAAAATGAACTCATATCCTTTTCATCCTCACCCTCAACGTTGATGAACATTGCCATATTGAATAATAATCGTCTTTGGATTCTCATTTTGATTCATTATGATATTTCTATTAGCAAATAAATCATTCTTATTAATTATATGATCATAATTCTTTTATTAGTTGATAAGATGCATTCAAGTGTTATTGCTTACTTTTAGAGTTTGTTCTCATTCATTGATCTAACCAATTGGAAAAATTTAATCATCTTTACATAGATCATATTAATACATACATGACTCCAGTTTTTTTATCATTTATGTTGATTGATTTTTAAATCACTACATGATATCTATGCATAATCTATAAGATGAGCTTATATGTTTTTAGTCAAATAATCTTCAGGTTTTTAGTTAAATATTCACATGTATAAATATATACGTCCTTCCACATATTACATATGCATATTATAGATTTTCATATTTATTTCCATTTGAGTTAGTAATTTAAGAACAAATTATTACAAGTATACACTATTAATTTTTTTATCAATTGATGTCAGTGCAAATCCTTAAATACCGCATATGTTTAAAACATTTGGTTTGAAAAAAAAATGCATCAAGTTGACTTATCAATAATATCTTTAAGTTATTTGACATATTATAACTTCTAGTTTTCAGATATGTTGTAACTTCTAGTTACTATTGAATTTCCCATAATAAAGATCTTCAAGATCTAAGTCTTACATTTTGTAAAAACTTCATAGCTTAATATTTACATCAAACTTTTCTATGTAATAGATATCAAATTTTGGATTGAAAACAAAAATTTTAAGATTTCATATTATTTCAAGTTCCATGTTTTAATTAATCAAATCCTTTGTTGATACCTTAAGGATTTTAAACTATAAACTTCTTGTTTATTTCCAGTATCAAAATTGATTATGACTTTGATCCGAGCTTATGTTCAACTTTATATGTTTAAATATATGAATCTATATGGATATAATACAATTGATATTTTGTGCATAATTTTATTCAAATAAGCTAAAGGGCAATGTCCTTTGAATTAATAACTCTAATATAACTTGATGGTTTTCAATCTAAACCATGTTGAACTTCTGGTTAAAATAATTATATATAAAGCTTCAAGTTGTTAAGATTTATTCTTCAATTATATTTCAAATATCTCTTTTGAACATTATTTATAATTATTTATTAGAGAATAATACATAGTTCAAATCTATACAGTTAAAGTGTATAGTGGCTCAACGTGGATATACCGGAAAATAGTGGAGGTGCAAAAACCTTTGCTAAATATAAAACAAAATATTTAAAGTTATTTTATTCTCATTATCACATCATTTGTGTTGGAAAAAGAAATGTTTGTCATCTTATAACAAACCTGAAGAATAGCATGATTTATGCAGACTAAATTTATGACTAAAATGGATTTCAATCCTATATTGTGTACTTATGCCTTAAAATTAGGTCTTCATCCTAACTTTATTAATTTGTTTAAAAGAGAACTAGTCAAATCAACCTTTGTAAATTAATGTTGCCAAAGCGGATGCTAAAAAACCTTAATTTAATAGATATAGCAGAAAATAGCGATGTTTAAAGCATATCTATTATTTAATAGAACTAAATTAATATAGCCAGCGGTCGAAGAGCGCTAGGCGCTATAGCGGGGGTTTTAACGGGCTTTAGCAGGGCTTTAACTGCATAGGTTCGGATTACATATAGACATCTCTTTTAGAGAATTTAATGATATATTTACAACAAAAATTATAATATCTTCTGGATACTTGAAATGTTCTAGAAATATGCAATTATATTAGTTACACATACAGATCTCTTCATGACCGCATTTATAACTTTCGTGGAAATTATGACATGACATATAAATTATCTCTTTAGCAAAAATTTAATGATATTTCTTCAAAAATAATTATGCATATGATATTCAATTCATAGTAAGTTTTGAAAAATAATAGATCACAGATCAATACTTACTCTTATATTTGTCTAGTAGAGCTACGGTCCGTGACAATGAATGACTGAGTTTTCTAAATGTTGTGCCATTACTACCAGTTCTATTTTGATTTACAAACTCTTTAGGTTATTATTTGCCACATCATTTTTTAAAGTGCTATATCATATTTGAAAATATTACATAGGTAATTCTTTTATAGTGCTATACGAGGATATAACGTCACTTGTGGGGATAATTTATAAACACCACTTTTGGTGTGTGATAATAAAATTATTATGTCAATCTCTACTTGTGGAGTATTATAGCAATACATATTTTCTCTTTCAAGGGCATATTATAAACCTTTTAGAGATATTTTACCATTACCACTTCTGGCGTGTTACATATCTGTTCTAAAGATTCTTTATATGCACTACTTTTGGAATGTCATATAGATATATAATATCTTTCTTATATTAATTACATAATTTCTACTTTAAGAGTATCATAAAATATCTCTTCTAGACATATTTACTATCACTTATTTTGAAATGTCATATTAAATATTAAATTTAGTAACAAATTAGATGCGCTAAACTGAAGTTAGATGTGAGAAATGGAACCACAACTTCTGGGGTGTAGTATGGCTATATAATATCTTTTATGGAGATTAATTATTGTCACTACTTCGGGAGTTTTATATGATGTACATTTAGGGGACATAGTGTTACATTTTAAGGAATTGCAATTTAATAAAAAAATGAAAAAAATTGTACAACATCTCTTCTAGAATGTTGGATTTTAAAATATTTATATAAATAAAACTTTAAAATGTCTCTTCAAGAGATTAATACGCACACGCACATTCATAAACATAAATATTATGTCATACGGATTATCTCTTCCGGAGAATATTAAAATGTATTTCTTCACAAAATAGCTAGGCATATGTACATAGAAATAATTTATCAATTCAGGTTTTATAACATGATGCGATTAGTAAAAACTGAATACACTGTTTTTTATTTATTTATAGGACTCACTCAAACTTCAAGTTTGAGTTATATTTGATATATCTATAAGAAAGCAGTAAAGAGAATAATAAATCAAAGCTACACATATCGAAATTAAATTAAACTTTGAATTGTACAAAAATCTATAAACTGGCTATGAATACTTTTCCATAATCGAAAATAAAAAATGGAGAAAAAATAGTTAAACTAACTAAATCATATAAACTAAAACGAAATAGAAGAAATATGAACCGAAGCATCATTTGAACTCATACTTTTTAAATAACGAACGTCCCTTTTCGAGGCTAAATTAGTAATTAATTTTCAATCCGAGGAATGTACGAAATGTCCTACAACACAATATCTTTTGGGTACTTGTTTAATATAATATGTAAATGTAAAGATGTAAAGTAAGATATAACTCATTTAAAGATTTTTGAAATCTATTAAACGCACTATCATTATCTTATATGACATGTATTTATCTTAACTTGTTCTAGAAGTACAATCTTATCATGTCATAGAGTTTCAAAAAAGTTTCGGGTCTCTAATTCATGAAAAACTTTAAGTACATTAATTTATCATGAATTTCAGGTTCTCAATTCTTTTTTGCAATCTTCTTAGAGACTTATATATTTTGGCCGATTATAAAAATTGACAAGATTTCAAGCTCGTAAACTATATCAAAAAACTTCTCATAATTCAAGATTTTAGGTTTCAAACTTTGAGTTATACAATTTCTAATCCAAAAATTTAGGGAATTCATAAATAAACATGTAGATCTTCAAACAATGCAAGTTATTTTTTAAATTTAGAAAATTTAAGGAATTAAGATTATTTCTCGAAAATAAAATTATCCAAAATTTAGATCTTCAAATTTCCATAATTCTCTACCAAATATATCAAAACAAACATATAGACTTCAAATCAACGCAACTTATTTCCAAAATTTAGTAAATTTAGGGAATTAAGATTATTTCCTTGAAATAAAATCATTTCAAAATTTTATTTTGTTTCATGAACCACATATAGATTTTTAATATCTATCTTTCTACTTTAGTTTTTCAACTTTTTAATTTAGGAAAAATAACTTTGGTACCAGTTGTAACACCCCTAGTTTTTGTTTAACATTATTTAGGAATTTAATTAGACAAATTAAATAGAATAATATATGGTTTTAAGGAGAATGAGACTTGTTAATTAAATTAGGCCAGGCCCTAATTATTCAATTAATAAGATGGTTTAACATAAGAATAGAAAAGAATTAATTAGAAGGGCATAATGGGAATAACTCCTTTAGTTGTTCCCTAAACCCTTCCTCTTTCATTCATTCTCATTCCATTTTCAAAAAAATCAAAACTAAATTTAAAGGAGGCTGGCCATTACCAAGAAGAAAAGAAGAGGAAAATCTAAAGAATATAAAAGGAAAAGCTTAGGAGAACTAATCCACATCAAATCTCAATTTCTCTTATCTAATCTATGATGAATAATGGTGTCCATCACATTTATTTATGCTTGTTTTCAGATCTATGGGTGATTTTTTATTTGGCTGTGATAATATGTCGTTCTTGATTGATAATATCATTATTTGATTGAACGATGATTTATTGGAATTTTTATGGAATTATTATTAAGGGTTTTAAAAGTAAAAATTCTAGTTTTTGATCTTCAGTTGACTTGAAATTCAAATATGTTATGTAAAACATTATTTTGGAGATGATTTTTCAATTTCATAATTTTTCAAGTTCATTTGAATATTTTATGAATTTCGTAAGATGGAAAAAGTGTTTATTTTGGGTTTAGTTATCAAAAGTAATAAAACTAATATTTTGTTCCTAAACTTTTATATACGAAAGAAGATGGAAAATCAAAATTTTGGTGACTTTTAGGGATTTTTCCCAAGTGTCTATGATTTTCTAAGAATTTCTGACATTAATTATAAAGGTTTGCAATTTGTTTTGGTAAAGTAAAATGTGATCCTCCAACAAATTCTGAAAAGAATATAAAAAGAAATTTTGTTATCCAGTAAAAATTTGATAAGAGGTAAGAGCTGGTGGAAAATATTATCTTTAAAAGAAAATAATTCAGTTTTCAAACTATTTACAGAAATGTCATTCCATATTTTAAATGTCACCTGTTATTGGAATACGACAACCTATTAGATGCCATATTTTAAGCATGCGACAATTTGTTAGATGCCATATATTCAGGCATACAACAAGCTGTTAGATGCCATCTGTTTAGGCATAAGACAAGCTGTAGATACCATCTGTTTTGGCCTACGACTACTTGTTAGATGCCATCTGTTTAGACATATGACAACTTGTTAAATGCCATCTGTTTTGGCATAAGATAACTTGTTAGATGCCATTTGTTTAAGCATATAATAACCTGTTAGATGCCATTTTTTTAGGCATACGACAACCTATTAGATGCCATCAGTTTGGACTTATGACAACCTATTTTTGAGGTACGAAACCTCATATTTTAGAGACCCTTTATCTTATATTTTATAGGCTCGATGCCTCATATTTTAGAGGTTCTTTACTTCATACCATTTATGTTTTACAGAGGTTAAATAGCCTTGTTTTGACTATAAATGTTTTAAAAGCTATGTAATGATTGACTATCGAATGAACATACTATGATGAATGGTGTTATATGTTCTTGTTACCATTGATCATTTAAATTTGCTTATTTATTATTTCATGCTCACATTGTAACAACCCTGTATTTTGTGATTTTTTTTTTGTATATTTTAATTATTTCAATTAAATTTTGATTTAAAAACTTATTTTATTTATTTTTAATGATAAACTTTAGTTCTGATATGAATTATCATTCCAAAGCATGACTAAAAAGAATATTTTCCAAAAAGTGAGTTTTTGGTCGAAATAGTCAAATTTTGACTTTTATTTTAAAATTTTAAAAGTTTGAAAATTTAAATTTTTATCTTTTATTATGAAAGTACATAAAATTTTAAGAACATCGCTTTTTTTTTCGTTGAAAACGGATTTAATTTGTGAAAGTTATACTGTTTTCAATATTGTGTGTACATTGAATTATTTAACAATTTTCTTTATGTTAAATTTTATAAATTATATGTTTAATTGTCAAATAATGTTCTAATATGTGTTATATGACATGTTAGATATATTTTTTTTAAATTTTTTTTTTGTGATGTTATAATTTTTCCAAAGTTTACCGTGTTGATTTCTTTTTTTTTTGGGCTGTTTTCTTATTATCTGCTATTTTCTTCATTAAAATTTTATTTAAATTTAATTTTGTATATTTATTTTGTGAATTCATTTTTATTTTGTGTACTTATCTTTATTTATAAATATTTTTCAAGTATATAAAATTTTTCCAAAGTGCATTGATATTATTTCTAATTTTAAAGTCTACTTCGCAATTTTAAGCCATTTTCTTAATTTAAATTTAATTATTTATTTTATTTTAGAAATTATAAATAAATTATTTTATTTAAAATTTTTGCTTTAGAATATTTTTAAAATGAAGTAGATATTTTTCCAAAGCCATTGATGTTTTAATTGTAATTTTTGAACCCTGTTTTCAATTTTTAAGCAATTTCCTTAATTCTTTTTATATTTTCTTTAAATTTAATTATATATTTTTATTTTTTTCACTTTGTTTCGGTTTTTAGATGTACTTGCAGAATTTTTTTTTATTTGACTTAAAAGAAAAGGAAGTATGGAAGGTTTTAAAAGCTAAGAAACTTAAAGTCGTTTCACCGTTTCTTTTACCGTTTCTTTTTCAATCAATACATCAGTTATTTTGGCCATTCCTTATACTATCTTCAGCTGACTTCTTTTTCTTCATTTTCACGTGAAAACATCTTCCTCATCTCATTTTCATGGCTAGAGAAAAATTGGTGATGGCTTCTCTATATTTTTCTACGTTTTCTCCTTCCTTTTTGTTTGTTTTTGCCTTGTTTTCTTTGTTTGTTTTACTCGGCCACCACTAGCTAGCCTTGGCCATCACCTCCACCACCTTCTCCTCTTCACCATCCACCACTTAACATCATCTCCTCCTCTGACTTGACCAGGCCGCACCCTCCCCCTTGACAAAACTCCACACAAAAGCCTTGAAAACTCCTTAAAAACATGTTAGCCTAGCCTAGTTGCTTCACTACCTTCATCCACCACCAAGGCCACCACCTTTGGCCACCACCACCACCTTGATATGACCACCACCCATCACCTAAGCTACTGTCCAGATCTGAAACCTGAAAGGGTGAGCCAAAATATGCCTTAGCCGAGCCCAAAAAGTTCACCAAAACTCTTATATATGCCTTAACCTTTTATATTCTCTACATTTAAACTCCTACCCACTTCATCACCTTTGTAACCGCGCCTTTTCCTACCCATACCTGATCCAAACCATGCTCATACCTAACCTTATTAATCCCCTAGGCCATGCAAACAAGCATACGAAGCAAGTGCAAAGTCTTTGGTTTTGTTTTATACATCTATTTCTAACATTGTTAAGTATATCTTGTTTTTGAAACTTATGTTTCATATATTTGTTTTGTTTGAATGTATCCAAGGCTATAAATCTTTAGCTCTCCACTCTCAAATCATATTCATGCTTTCATGCCTTCGAAGATCTTTGTTGTGTGTAGCTGTTTGTCATCTCCAGCTAATACAAGTGAGTAAATCTCACCAGATGTTTATACTTATACAAATGTGAATTGACACCCTGTGAATCTGTAGAACTATATTTTCACGTTATATATGCTTATATTATTAACATATGATGTTCACACCTGTTATTAAACCTGTTATATCATATGTTACTGTTATTTCATGCTATTCTGTATATTTTATCAGTTTATCACACTGCAAGTTCCCTGTAAATTTGAAATCACTATGGGTTGAAATGATACAGACCCGAACGGACTTTAGAATAAGGGAAAATTGTTATGGGCTGAAATGGTAAGCCTGAATGATTTTCAATTTATTTCATTTACTTGGGACTGCGGGTTTGAAATGATAAAACCTGGATTTTCTTTGTAAATTACGGGTTGAAATGATATATTACCCGTATCACTTTTCCTAGTGTAGAAAATTATATACATACCCGTAGTTAATATATGTTTTCTAAAAAATTTAAAATTATTTTAGAAATGTAAATATTAAAACATTTTGATTTAAATCTAATTAAAAAGGATTTTTGTAAAATATTATTGATTTTTTGAATAATTGTAAGTAAAATAAATTAATGAAAAGTTAGAAAATTTTGAACGTAAGTTATTTTGGAAAATTTGATTTAATTATAATTGGAAATTAAATTGAATATGAAATTATGATAAATTTATGATAATTTGAATTTAAATGAATTCAAAGTGATTTTATATCATATTAATGATTTTTAATAAAGTTGAAATGTGAAATGAATGAATACTTTAAGTTGAAATTTTGAAATATAACTAAATTGGAAATTTATGAAACTGACTTAAAAGTGAACTTTTAGTTAAGTAAATAAAAATAAAACTAAGTTATATTTGAGAATTTGAACTTAAGTGTTAAGTTGAAATTTAATGCAATGAATTTAAAATTGAACATTGCACTTTAATAAGCAAATTATTATTAAGTCTTGATTTTGAATGGAAATTTAACTTTATAAAATCATGAACTTGAGGAAAATTAAATGATGTTTATAAATGTGAAAATGTATGATTTTATGAGTTAAAAATGTTTTAAATAAAAAAATATAATTGGTTGAGAAATTATATTGAATATTTGAAGTTAATTGACTGCATTTTTGAAATGCTATTAATTACAATGTAAATGATATTACAGCATTTGTAAATGCTGTAGTTGATGATAATGAACTAAAAAGCTAAATTGAATTAAAACTATTATAGAAATTTTTGTAAGTGCTATAATTTTTGAATTTAACGAAGTTTATTTGAAATTTAAGTAAACCCTATTACAACAATTTAAAATGTTGTCTTTTGTTAAATTGAACTGTTTTGAATGTATCTTTCCGTAGCGTTTTCTAAATGCCACGAAAAGTGAATTTTCACTGTTTTGATAAACTTAAGTGAATAAATGAACTTTGGAAGTTGAAAATTTTGGAAATTTAATAATTTAATTATTGAACATAATAACTTCATTTTAATGATTAAAAATGATTTTTTTGTGAATATAAACTGTTTTTAATTGTGAATTGAAATGGTATTTTAAATTGAATATAATGAATAATGATTTGAAATGAATGTGGTTTTGAAAAGAGATGATATTTTTATATATTAAATGATTGAAATGTGGTTTTGAAAAGATATGATATTTTGATATATTAAAATGATTTGAAAATTGAGTTTTGAAAGATATGACATTTTGATATTAAAATAATTTGAAAGGAAGTGCTGAAAGATAAGATATTTTGAACGAAGTTTTGAAAGGTTATGATATTTTGATATATTAAAATGATTTGAAAGGAAGTTTTGAAAGGATATGATAATTTAATATATTGAAATGGTTAGAAATGACTTGATATTTATTTTGATAAATATTTGAATTGAAAGATATGGTATGATGATATATTGAAATGGTTTGGAAATGATTTAATCTTTATTTTGATAAAGATTGGGTTGAAATGATATTTTATTTTGAAGTATAAAATATTATTTTAAAGTTATAACTACGGGTTATAATAACGATTGGTTGTTAAAGAGACCGGGATCAGATATTGTCTTATAGCCGGCCAATACCGAAAACCACTTTAACAACTGTGTACGCGGTGGAGATTCCAGAATGAAGTAGGATGGTGGCGACGTTCTCGAGGTATATTACGTGGACCCAACTCCCGTAAGTTGGCATAAATGACTAAAACAGGAGCTATACTGGGCTACGCAAAGGGTCGCACCCTTTCATCGAGAATGCTCCATCGGAAACCATTCTATTACTTTTGTGATTCGATATGTGGCGCCACTTTGATTCGGGGGTATTGTTCGAGGTGGGCGGAAGCTGCTGGCTTGCCGTCACCACCGGTCCGGTAGTGCAAACGGTGTATCCACCCTGGCATTGCCTCACGTGCCGTGTCATCTCCTTATAGCGAGCCCACTACGATTTTAGTTTTAAAGATCCGACCGCGTTAAGGTTCACCATCCCCTTAACGCTATTTTCTATATCATTATACTTTACTGATAAGACACTACTGTATATAGCGTATATTACTACATAGTAAATAGTTTAACGGATCTTTAGAGGATGGGCGGTCCCAAGCATCTTCTAAGTTACTTGTACCTTTACTACAGTTCACTTGAGTTGGTTTACATTGTATAAGTATGTATGTCCTGACTCGAGTGTTTGTATTTTTATTTACGCTCGGGTCAGCCTGAGTTATTCACAGATGTGGATTCCACTTCTGGAGATTTGAATCACTGGAGATTATCTGCTTATGTAGTCTTATCTATTTCATTTCAGTTGTTTTATTCGTCTTGTACTTGGTTATCATATTGAAACTTCTGTTGTACTTTATTTCTTCTGTTGTATCTTATGTAACTCTGATATATTTATATAGTAGCTTCATGAACTACTATCTCTTTTACTTCCGCTACATTATTATTACTCTACGTCTGTGATCTGTGATTTTTATTTACTGTATATTCTGAGATTTGCCAAATTTTTACTTACAACGCGGTATTTTGAGCAATTCAATTCCGACATGAGTGTTTACCTATACACTTATAATGGATGCGAATGGTTGAAAATATCGGGTTGTTACAGTTGGTATCAGAGCTTTGGTAGCTCTAGGCAAAACTCAGCATATGGAGTGAATGTATTTACAGAATCACTTTCATTCGAGTTTGAATCTCTTCCTTTTTGACTCGATTCCTTTGAATTTTGGAACGTTCCCTGCGGTTTCAAAAATCCATTCATGTCCCTCACTATTCATCTTCTTTTGACTCTGGAGTATTCCAAAACTCCGCTTCGAATGATCTTTCAAGTGAGTCGGCGGTCACGCCAATTTCAAATTGAATTGAAAAAAGGGAGAAAACTCCTTTACAATTAGCACCGATTCACCAGAGATTTATATCTATCCTTGGTTTAGATGCTAATATCTTTTGTTATTCCAAACTTTATCTATTGAGATCGAATGTGGAATTACCCTAGAAAATCCACATCGATCTTATTATTTAAGTCACGGTTGACCTGGTTAAGGTTGCCCGCGATTTATTTAAGCTTATCCACCTCCCTACTCTGTTATTTAATCATCTTGTCTTTTATTTCCAATCTATTCTTCCAAACATTTTGAATTGTACTTCTATATCTATGTTTTGTTTTATATATGGTGTTGTTTGGGTTGTTGATGTTGATTTGGGTTTCCGATCGATTCGTCAGATCAACACTATCGATAGGATTTCTAAAACACTTTGACAGAACAAACTGACACAATATTATTTTAAAATTTGGTTAATGAAATAAATTTTGATATATATAAGTAAATTTATGAAACTTAATAAACTGATTTAAATTGATTATTTGAAATGATAATACTTAATTTATCATTTATTGTTCTATAAATGAATTTATAGATAGTTATAAATTGATTTGGGAGCTGAAATGAATTTAGAACAAGGAATTTGAGAATTTAATTTCTGATGGTTTCAAACTTTGTGTTTAAAGTTTTAAAAGGGTTGTATTATTTAAAGTATTTTCGAATAGAAATTTGTTTTCAAAGAACTTGAAAGTTTAAAAATTAGTGCTCTTCTCTTTGTCGTTGGAAAATAACTTCGGTGATGACTGCAGCATCATCGACATTCATTTTCGAGTTCGAAGTGAAGTGACTCCTCTATAGTCTTGCTACAGCTTTGTTTTGGAAATCAATTTATTTGAATTTCTAAAATATGACTTGATTTATAATATATATAGACATATGATTTAAATTTTATTTGATAAACTATGTATATACATTTAATTATCTCTAAATGGTTTGAAGAAATCGAAAATTTAATTCTTAAATTTTATTTTTAAAGAATAATTTCAATTATAAAAAGAAAATCAAAATTTTTGAATAAATGATTTAAGCTTGAAATGATTGAATTGGAAAGTTTTATTTGTATAATACAATTGTATTCAAATATAACTTACCTTAATTTCAGAAGTTAAAAATGTAATTGGATAATATACAATATAAAAAGTTTTTATAAATAAAATTTGAGTGGTTATAATAAATGTTATACACTTAAATTTTAATTATAAAACGATTAACAGAGGTAAAAATAATAAAGGGTAATTGAATAACTTACAATAAAATAATGTTAAAAGAACTTAGAATAAAAGAAAGCAGATATAACAAGTGTAAGTATATTTAACATAAGTGATACATATATTGAGCGGAAAAATTTAATTTTAATTAGGAATAAAGAAGAATAAAATTTATTAAGTACATTATGAGTATAATAAATGTTTATTTTTCAAACCCATGGTTTTAAAAATTGTTAATTTAAGATGATTGGATAATAAGATAATGAAATTTGGGATAGTTAAGATTTATTCAACTTGTGCAAAGATTTATTCTCTATTTAAGTTGAAATTGCCATGCTTTCAAATTTATGTCCTTATTTTTTTCTTCAAACTATTTTTTTGTTGTCCTCATCATCCTCATCTTGCTATAGACTGGTATAGGCATCTTTCTATAATCTTTCTGTTTAGAAATCTTTCTATAATCTTTGATAATATGCACCTTGTTAAACTTACCTATACCAATAGTTATCATGTATAATTTTATTCTCCTTGTCATCTTGTCCTAATCTTGTTTCACTCTATCTTTTTCTGTGCTTTCCCGTACCTCATTCCTTTTCGGGGACGAAAAGTTTTGAGTGGGGGAGAGTGTAACAACCCTGTATTTTGTGATTTTTTTTTGTATATTTTAATTATTTTAATTAAATTTTGATTTAAAAACTTATTTTATTTATTTTTAATGATAAACTTTAGTTTTGATATGAATTATCATTCCAAAGCATGACAAAAAAGAATATTTTCCAAAAAGTGAGTTTTTGGTCAAAATAGTCAAACTTTGACTTTTATTTTAAAATTTTAAAAGTTTGAAAATTTAAATTTTTATCTTTTATTATGAAATTACATAAAATTTTAAGAACATTGCGTTTTGTTTCGTTGAAAACGGATTTAATTTGTGAAAGTTATACTGTTTTCAATATTGTGTGTACATTGAATTATTTAACAATTTTCTTTATGTTAAATTTTATAAATTATATTTTTAATTTTCAAATAATGTTCTAATATGTGTTATATGACATGTTATACATATTGTTTTTTAAAAACATTTTTTTTGTGATGTTATAAATTTTCCAAAGTTTACCGTGTTGATTTCTTTTTTTTTGGCTGTTTTCTAATTTTCTGCTATTTTCTTCATTAAAATTTTATTTAATTTTAATTTTATATAATTATTTTGTGAATTAATTTTAATTTTGTGTACTTATCTTTATCTATAAATATTTTTCAAGTATATAAAATTTTTCCAAAGTGCATTGAATTTATTTCTAATTTTAAAGTCTACTTCGCAATTTTAAGCCATTTTCTTAATTTAAATTTAATTATTTATTTTATTTTAGAAATGATAAATAAATTATTTTATTTCAAAATTTTGCTTTAGAATATTTTTAAAATGGAGTAGATATTTTTCCAAAGCCAATGATGTTTTAATTGTAATTTTTGAACCCTGTTTTCAATTTTTAAGCAATTTCCTTAATTCTTATTATATTTTCTTTAAATTTAATTATATATTTTTATTTTTTTTCACTTTGTTTCGGTTTTTAGATGTACTTGCTGAATTTTATTTTATTTTATTTGTTTTAAAATAAAAGGAAGTATGGAAGGCTTTAAAAGCTAAGAAACGTAAAGTCGTTTCACCGTTTCTTTTACCGTTTCTTTTTCAATCAATACATCAGTTATTTTGGCCATTCCTTATACTATCTTCAGCTGACTTCTTTTTCTTCATTTTCAAGTGAAAACATCTTCCTCATCTCATTTTCATGGCTAGAGAAAAATTGGTAATGGCCTCTCTATATTTTTCTACCTTTTCTCCTTCCTTTTTGCTTGTTTTTGCCTTGTTTTCTTTGTTTGTTTTCCTCGGCCACCACTAGATAGCCTTGGCCATCACCTCCACCACCTTCTCCTCTTCACCATTCACCACTTAACATCATCTCCTCCTATGACTTGACCAGGCCTCACCCTCCCCCTTGACAAAACTCCACACAAATGCCTTGAAAACTTCTTAAAAACATGTTAGCCTAGCCTAGTTGCTTCACTACCTTCATCCACCACCAAGGCCACCACCTTAGGCCACCACCACCACCTTGATATGACCACCACCCATCACCTAAGCTACTGTTCAGATCTGAAACCTGAAAGGGTGAGCCAAAACATGCCTTAGCCGAGCCCAAAAAGTTCACCAAAACTCTTATATATGCCTTAACCTTTTATATTCTCTACATTTAAACTCCTACCCACTTCATCACCTTTGTAACCGCGCCTTTTCCTACCCATACCTGATCCAAACCATGCTCAAACCTGACCTTATTAATCCCCTAGGCCATGCAAACAAGCATACGAAGCAAGTGCAAAGTCTTTGGTTTTATTTTATACATCTATTTCTAACATTGTTAAGTATATCTTGTTTTTGAAACTTATGTTTCATATATTTGTTTTGTTTGAATGTATCCAAGGCTATAAATCTTTGGATCTCCACTCTCAAATCATATTCATGCTTTCATGCCTTCGAAGATCTTTATTGTGTGTAGTTGTTTGTCATCTCCAGCTAATACAAGTGAGTAAATCTCACCAGATGTTTATACTTATACAAATGTGAATTGACACCCTGTGAATCTGTAGAACTATATTTTCATGTTATATATGCTTATATTATTATCATATGATGTTAACACCTGTTATTACACCTGTTATATCATATGTTACTGTTATTTCATGCTATTCTGTATATTTTATCAGTTTATCACACTGCAAGTTCCCTGTAAATTAGAAATCACTATGGGTTGAAATGATACATACCCGAACGGACTTTAGAATAAGAGAAAATTGTTATGGGCTGAAATGATTGGCCTGAATGATTTTCAATTTATTTCATTTACTTGGGACTGCGAGTTTGAAATGATAAAACCCGGATTTTCTTTATAAATTACGGGTTGAAATGATATATTACCCGCATCACTTTTCCTAGTGTAGAAAATTATATACAGACCCGTAGTTAATATATGTTTTCAAAAATTTTTAAAATTATTTTAGAAATGTAAATATTAAAACATTTTGATTTAAATCTGATTAAAAAGGATTTTTGTAAAATATTATTGATTTTCTGAATAATTGTAAGTAAAATGAATTAATGAAAAGTTAGAAAATTTTGAACGTAAGTTATTTTGGAAAATTTGATTTAATTATAATTGGAAATTAAATTGAACATGAAATTATGATAAATTTATGATAATTTGAATATAAATGAATTCAAAGTGATTTTATATCATATTAATGATTTTTAATAAAGTTGAAATGTGAAATGAATGAATACTTTAATTTGAAATTTTGAAATATAACTAAATTGGAAATTTATGAAATTGACTTAAAAGTGAACTTTTAGTTAAGTAAATAAAAATAAAACTAAGTTATATTTGAGAATTTGAACTTAAGTGTTAAGTTGAAATTTAATGCAATGAATTTAAAATTGAACATTGCAATTTAATAAGTGAATTATTATTGAATCTTGATTTTTGAATGGAAATTTAACTTTATAAAATCACGAACTTGAGGAAAATTAAATGATGTTTATAAATGTGAAAATGTATGATTTTATAAGTTAAAAATGTTTTAAATAAAAAATATAATTGGTTGAGAAATTATATTGAATATTTGAAGTTAATTGACTGCATTTTTGAAATGCTATTAATTACAATGTAAATGATATTACCGCATTTGTAAATGCCGTAGTTGATGATAATGAACTGAAAAGCTAAATTGAATTAAAACTATTATAGAAATTTTTGTAAGTGCTATAATTATTGAATTTAACTAAGTTTATTTGAAATTTAAGTAAACCCTATTACAACATTTTAAAATGTTGTCTTTTGTTAAATTGAACTGTTTTGAATGTATCTTTCCGTAGCGTTTTCTAAATGCCACGAAAAGTGAATTTTCACTGTTTTGATAAACTTAAGTGAATAAATGAACTTTGGAAGTTGAAAATTTTGGAAATTTAATAATTTAATTATTGAACATAATAACTTCATTTTAATGATTAAAAATGATTTTTTTTTGAATATAAACTGTTTTGAAATGTGAATTGAAATGGTATCTTAAATTGAATAAATTGAATAATGATTTGAAATGAATGTGGTTTTGAAAAGAGATGATATTTTGATATATTAAATGATTGAAATGTGGTTTTGAAAAGATATGATATTTTGATATATTAAAATGATTTGAAAATGGAGTTTTGAAAGATATGACATTTTGATATTAAAATAATTTGAAAGGAAGTGCTGAAAGATAAGATATTTTGAACGAAGTTTTGAAAGGTTATGATATTTTGATATATTAAAATGATTTGAAAGGAAGTTTTGAAAGGATATGATAATTTAATATATTGAAATGGTTAGAAATGACTTGATATTTATTTTGATAAATATTTGAATTGAAAGATATGGTATGATGATATATTGAAATGGTTTGGAAATGATTTAATCTTTATTTTGATAAAGATTGGGTTGAAATGATATTTTATTTTGAAGTATAAAATATTGTTTTAAAGTTATAACTACGGGTTATAATAACGATTGGTTGTTAAAGAGACCGGGATCAGATATTGTCTTATAGCCGGCGGATACCGAAAACCACTTTAACAACTGTGTACGCGGTGGAGATTCCAGAATGAAGTAGGATGGTGGCGGCTTTCTCGAGGTATTACGTGGACCCAACTCCCGTGAGTTGGCATAAATGACTAAAACAGGAGCTATACCGGGCTACACAAAGGGTCGCACCCTTTCATCGAGCATGCTCCATCGGAAACCATTCTATTACTTTTGTGATTCGATATGTGGCGCCACTTTGATTCGAGGGTATTGTTCGAGGTGGGCGAAAGCTGCTGGCTTGCCGTCATCACCGGTCCGGTAGTGCAAACGGTGTATCCACCCTGGCATTGCCTCGCGTGCCGTGTCATCTCCTTATAGCGAGCCCACTACGATTTTGGTTTTAAAGATCCGACCGCGTTAAGGTTCACCATCCCCTTAATGCTATTTTCTATATGATTATACTTTCTGATTAGACATTACTGTATATAGCGTATATTACTACATAGTAAATAGTTTAACAGATCCTTAGAGGATGGGCGGTCCCAAGCATCTTCTAAGTTACTTGTACCTTTACTACAGTTCACTTGGGTTGGTTTACATTGTATAAGTATGTATGTCCTGACTCGAGTGTTTGTATTTTTATTTACGCTCGGGTCAGCCTGAGTTATTCACAGATTTGGATTCCACTTCTGGAGATTTGAATCGCTGGAGATTATCTGCTTATGTAGTCTTATCTATTTCAGTTCGGCTGTTTTATTCGTCTTGTACTTGGTTATCATATTGAAACTTCTGTTGCACTTTATTTCTTCTGTTGTATCTTATGTAACTCTGATATATTTATATAGTAGCTTCATGAACTACTATCTCTTTTACTTCCGCTGCATTATTATTACTCTGCGCCTATGATCTGTGATTTTTATTTACTGTATATTCATAGATTTGCCAAATTTTTATTTACAACGTGGTATTTTGAGCAATTCAATTCTGGCATGAGTGTCTACCTATACACTTATAATGGATGCTAATGGTTGAAAATATCGGGTTGTTACACACATTATTATGACCCAACACTACATCTTGGTATTTTGGGGGCAAAATTACTTGTTAGGTTGTTCTAGTAGTGGATATGGCTAGACTAGACTCCTAAGTGAGTAGAATTGCATCTAAGAGAAATGATAAATCAATTATGTTAGACCACCCTTAATTGATCAAACGACGTGACTCATGGATTTAAAATAAGATAAGATTTTAGTTAGACAGGTGTAGAGTCATAGCCTATGCTTCAACCGTTATCTCTCGGCTTGTAAAGGTTCGTGATTCCAATGCATATGGTTTTGTCAGTAATGAGACTAAAATGATGTTTATGCACAAAAAGGAACTCGTAGCTCTGTAGGCTCATCAGATTATTTAAGTTGTTTTTACTCCTAACTGTATTCAGAGATTTTGGAATATCCGGTTAAAATTTTTAGCTCGAGCCAACTCGATAGGTTATTGGTTGGCCTGTAAAACCATTAGGTTCATGGTGACCCAAAGAAAATTAGGATTTGATACAAACAGTCTATTTTTGAGATGGGTAAACCTTGGGTGCGAATTACCCTAGGATGACAGACTAGTCATACTCACTCATGTTGCACGCATGCATATGAATATTTTATGTTTGTTCTACCTATTGTGGTTCTAGGTGCATGATTTATGATCGACGTATTTGGATAAAATACCAACGATGGGAAAAACCATTTTGCTCAGCGTCGTAGTCTCGCTATATATCTAGTTTGATTTGAGGTGGTGTACTATTATTCACGCCAGACTTTTGTCTGATTTGAGGTTTTTTTTTCTCCTTAAACTCTCGGATACTCACTTAAGTAGGCCAAAAGTAGGGTTTTCAGGTTTTCAAGTTTGATAAATAAGCTTCCAGAGACATACAGGAGGCATGCTAGCTATCATTAGGAGTTTTCTTTCCGCTATGTTGTTTTCCTTATTTGAATGGATGTAATGATAGGAATTATAACTGTTAGTATCTAGACTTTGATCAACTAAGGTGGCATCTTCATATGTTGCCCTTGGAGTATTATGTAATTATTATATTTTCTCCGAACAAGGGCAACGAATTAGATTATGTAATGAATATAAAAGTTTATTAATTTGAATATGTTTTTGAAAATTTTCATAATTCTGTGCTTTTGATGTTATTGATACTATTAACTGATCTCATTTTGTCACCGGAGAATAATACTATTGTGACTGCAACATCAGTAGTGCTTATTTTCGAGTTTCAAAATGGAGTATGTTACAACTTGGTATTTGAGCATAGGTTTATGTAAAACTTAAAAAGATTTTGAAATGATAATCTAACTAAATGAGAAAATAAGATTGGATTATGGGATAACTCTATAGTAACGTAATTGTATTTGCTACATATATAGATACGTATTCTATCTCTATTCTTCCCTCTCTCTTAGACCATCTTTTATATCTCACTAAGGCCTGCATGCATATTACGAGAAAGAAAGATATGGAAGAAAGAAATGGAAGAGTGAATCTAAGTGGAGAAAGCAACATAACAAATGGAAAAGTCTGATCCAATACTAGAAGGAATCTGGGTCGATAAGAAAATGCTAGTCCAAATGCAATGCTAATGTGAGTGCTGAAGCCCCACCAGCAGATATGGGAACTATGTATCAATCTTCATGAATATAATGAACGCTGAAGCTACTGTTAGTTTAACTGGAGGAAATGCTGGTGATGCGGGAGGTGCTAATCCTGAGGTACCCACTCACAACAATTTTGCCAAGCTGAGCCGTGATTATACCAATCTTGGAGGAAAGCCTTTTCATGGAACAGAAAGTGCTATTGAGGTTGAAAATTGGCTTTTGCATTGTGAAAGGATCTTTGCTGACTTAGACTTAAATGGTGAGAAGAAGAGGAGATTGACGTCTAGACAGTTGCAAGGAGCTGCTTCCTATTGGTGGAACAGTGTGACTGTAGGAATACCAAAGGAGAATCTGACTTAGATTGAATTTAGAAGGAGATTTGAGGAAAAGTTATGTTCGAGACAGCTAAGTCGGCTTTGCTTAGGAAGTTTATTGAATTGGAGCAGGGAGTGATTTTGTACTAGAGTATGCAACTAAGTTTGATAAGTTGGTCAAATACAGATATGTTGCTATTGATATTGTAATAAAAAGAAATGAAAAGTTCATTCGAGGATTGAAGCTTAAGATTTCCATGGCAACTTGCTGCATCTCAAAGATCCATGTGATATGTTGGTGGGGATGGCATTAAGGAATGAGGAAATGCATTTGACATTTGGAAATGACAAGCCTATGGAGACTAAAGGTTTTCAAGGTAAGAAAAGGAAGTTCTTTAATAAGAAGGGAGCTCGGAAGGGCGAAGTTGCCAAGAAAGGGAAGGCTAAAGTTGTTTGTTATAAGTGTGATAAGAAAAGGCACTTTGCTGACGAGTGTTGATCTGGTGACGGAATGAAGGCTGTAGGAAAGAAGAACATGAAGTGCTATAACAGCAATCAGATGGGGTATTACAACAATGAATGTCCAGTACCAGTCAAGGATGATAAAGGGAAAGTCTTTGCTCTAGAACCATCAACTTTTGGACCTACCGTAGAAGAGAAAGGAAAGTCAGTGAAGGGAGGTATGCTTTTGATTCATGGCATACCTATTAAAGTATAATTTGATATTAGCGCATCACATTCTTTTATCTCGTAATGTTTGGTAGATAAATTAAATTTTAGAACCATCATACCTTATTGCTTCCTTAAGGGTTGCAAATCTGATAGAAGGTTATGCAACTCTTGGGATGCGATGTGACTATTTAGAATTTGAGCTGTTAGGTCAAGCATTTGCCTACAATTTGTATTTATTTGATTTTGTGGGCTTTGGGATTATTTTAGGTATGGATTAGTTAAGAAGATATGATACTATGATATTTTGTAGAGATAGGAAGATATTATTATGACACCATAGTAGCTGTGATCGAATTATATACTCGGTGGAAAATTCGAGTTTGATGTTTGTGCTTTATTGGGTGTAATGGAAGTGGAATGCGAGATGAATCAGGTTTTCATTGTAGGATAGTATGTAGATGTCTTTGAGCCTGTTACAGGACTACCACCGAAACGAGCTATTGAATTTTAAATAGATCTTGTACTTGGAGCTGAAACTATAAGTAGAGTACCTAGTAGAGTGACAGCTACTGAAATGAAAGAGTTAAACGTACAACTGGTAGACTTAGTAGGATAGAATTTTATTAGACCAAGCAGTTCACCTTGAGGAGCGGCCGTGGTGTTTATAAAGAAACCGGATGGGTCGTTAAGAATATGTATTGATTATTGTAGGTTGAATGAGAAGACGATAAAAAAAGGGTATCCTTTGCCTAGAATATATTATTTGTTTGATCAGTTGAGTGGAACCAATGTGTTTTCCCAATTGGATTTAGCAACAAGGTTCCATCAATTGAGAGTGGTGGAGGACAATATTACATTAACAGTGTTACAAACAGGATATAGTTCGTATGAATGGTTAGTCATGCCCTTCGGACCGACTAACTAACATGCTTTCTTTGCGGATTTGATGAACCAGATCTTCCGAGAGTATTTGGATAGATTTGTGTTAATGTTTATAGATGACATTCTAATATATTCTAAAAATGAACGAGATAATGAAATTCATCTCAAAATAGTTCTAGAAACGTCTAGGCAGCATCAACTAAAAGCGAAAATTTCAAAATATCATTTTTGGAGAAAAAAGTAAAGTTCCTTGGCCATGGAGTTTTAGAGATTGGGTTATCACTAGATCCCGCTGAGATTGAAGCTACTAATGATTGGAAAAGACCTGAGGTTGTAACCGAGATAAGAAGCTTTCTAGTGTTAGTTGGCTATTGTTGAAGATTCATCAAGGATTTCTCTCGTATAGCGGCACCTATGACTAAAGTAAAAAAGAAGAACATAAAGTATGTTTAGACCGATAAACGTGAAGAAGCATTCTTAAAGCTAAAATATTTATTGGACAATATGCCCATGTTAGTTTTTTCAAATGGAAATCAGGATTTAGTGGTGTATACTAATGTATATGGGACATGATTAGGAGTTGTGTTAATGCAAAGAGGTAAAGTGATTGCCTTCGCCTCTCGATGGCATAGACCACATGAAGTTAAAGATCCAACACATGATTTAGAGTTGGCAACGGTGATTTTTGGTAGAGACACTATCTTTTGGGAGAACTATTCGAGTTATTTATGGATCATATGTTTTTGAAATATTTATTCACTTAGAAGGAGATGAATATGTGACATCAATAGTGGTTAGTATTTTTGATGGCTTATAATTTTAATATTGAATATACACCAAGAAAAAAAAATAAAGTTGCTGGTGCACTTAGCAGGAAACATTAGAATGTGGTGTTAGCTATGTTAGTAGAATGAAAAGATCTAGAGGCATTGACTACTTGTGGTGCGCGGTTAAGGTCGTCGGCTAGTTCTAATTAAAATACCGCAATATTATCATGTTTGGAAGTTTGATCGATAATGATCTAAAGGATTGCTTCTAAGCAAAAAGATGATCCATTACTAGCTAAACTGATTGGAAGGCTTAAAGAGGGAACTCAGATTGATGATTTAAAAGGATTTATTCTTGATCAGAATGGATGGTTGAGGAAGAAGGGACGGTTGGTGAGTTCCAGATGTTTGGAACTTAAGGAATTTCTTAGCGAGTGTAATCGATCAAAGTTTACTATTCATCCTAGAGGAACTAAAGTATATCAGAACATGAAGAGGAATTTCTTCTAGGAAGAAATGAAAAGAGATGTAGGGTTGCAGGTGAAACAATGTTTGAATTGCCAGCAAGTATAAGCCAAGCATAAAAAACCAAGTGGATTGCTCCAACCTTTACTTTGAAAATGGAATTCTGTATCCATTGATTTTATCGATGGGTTTCCAAGGTCAAATAGGGGAAATGAAAGTCTTTGGGATGTTGTAGATAGACTGACCAAGAGTGCATAGTTTATTCCCATTAAGACGACAATGACTGCACCTACTTTGGCGAAGTTGTTTATGTAAAATATAGTAAGACTACACTAGATTTCTAGCATATAGTCAGTGATAGAGATACTTTGTTCACTGGTGAATTTTGGAAGAGCCTGCAAGAAGTTTAGGTACCAAGCTACAGATGAGTATCGTTTACCATCCACAAACGGGTGGGCAAACGAAAAGTGTTAACAAAGTTCTTGTAGATTTGTTAAGGCCTTGTGTACTAGACTTTGTAGGGTCATGTAAGACAATTTTCACTTAGTTGAGTTTTCCCATCATAAAAGTTATCAAACTAGTATGGGAATGGCACTTTCGAAGCTCTTTACGGTAGGCCGTGCAAACCACCAACATGTTAGTTAGAGATCGGAGCCAGATTGATTCTTGGTCCATTGATGGTGAGAGAAGCCACAGAAAAGATTGAGCTGATCCAAGCAAGGATAAAAGAAGCTTAGTATAGGTAGAAAAGTTATGCGGATAAAAGACATAAGGATTTAGAATTCTCAATTGGAGACTATATTTTTGGTAAAGTAAAAATGACGAAGGTGTGTGATGCGATTTGGAAAGTCAAGGAAATTGGCACCAAGAAATGTTGGTCCATTGGTAAGATCCCAATTTTTTTTAATTTAAATAGGGTGACTTATTTGAACTTTTGAAATTTAACTTGAAAAGTTTAAAAGAAATAAAATATTATTAATATTAATATTACAAGGACATATGGATATAAATAAATATTTGGTAGTTTAAGCTTTATATAAAAATATATAACAAACAAGAATTTGTCTTAAACCATAAAATGAAATATATGTTATAAATTAAATGTTGATAGTTTAACTTTGAATAGAAATAAAATACAAGATTTATGTTTGTAATAAGATTTTATGGTTATAAAATGACATATGAAATACATACAAAGATCAAATAGCATAAGTATGTTTGCTGTGAGTTGTATGCAAACAAGAAGATAATAGAAAACAAAATGTATGAAAGAAGGTAAAAAAAAAATAAGTATGTACAATATGTAAATAAATATACATGTACAAAGAAAAAATAAATCTATAAATAAAACAAAGAAGTACTTACAAAAAAAAATCAATAGGATATGCATGTAAACAAAAATGGGAACAAAGGCATTAAATGCTATCTATTCAAGCACAAATAAAAATCTTGCTTAGAACACCATAATAGATCATTTCAGCCGAAATCAAAGTTTGCTTAGCCAACAAAAAAAAACAGAAAATACCTGATCAAAGAAAAAGTTGTTCCAGTAAAACCTTCCCTTAGTACAAACCTCTTTCCTTTACATACACATCCATATTCATTTTAGTTCGTTCAAACAAGCATAAAGCCAGAGAATTTTTTTATTATAAAACATCACTATATTTTCAAACTCAAGATCATTCAACTAAATAAAACAGAAAGGGGGTTCAAGGAAAATCAAACTGCAGGTTTTCAAACACAAGGAAAAGTGGTTCTCTGTTTCAAATTTGATTTCAAGTGAGTAAACTTATTTTTTTTAAATTGAAATCTAGGTATTTAGTTCATGAACCTTGTGTTTTGTTGTATATTGAAAAGAAATTTTGTTCTGTATGATTTCTGGGTTATTGGAACTCTTGCATGGTCTGTTCTTCAATATTTTTGTTTCAGGGCAAGATGAATTAGGAAAAAAATTAAATAAACCTTCATCCAAACACTTTTAGCTTAGGATTTTTAAACAAAATAAACTTGTTTAAACTTGAATCACAACCTAAAACTTGTTTTAAGTTTGATCATGAAGAGTTTGACTCTGTAACCGAAGTTTCACAGTAAAAACAAAATCATATGATGAATTCAAGTGTTTTAAATCATTGATCTGATTATATAACTTGAATAAACACACAAAGATAGGATTTTTAAAATTAATATGATGGTTTTTAATTAAGTATTCAAGGAGCAGTTTTTAGTTGATCATAAATCATGTTTTAACCAATTTCTGGTTATCCAACATAATTTGGTTGATGAAATTTTGTTTGAAGCAAGTTTATTAATCAATGATTTCAGGAAAATTGTCGAAAAAAATTTCTATTGCGTAAATTGATGAATGGAGTTTGATTTAGGGTTACAGCTCCAGTTTTGAACGTGTTCAGTGGAAAGAGGATTGCGTCCTCTTGGTTTGATCGAGCTTCTTGAGATTCAAGGTAATGGAAGATTGGAGTGTTGACGCGACGTGGCCGAAGGCATGGCGTCGCTGGTGGTCTGAGACGTGGTGGCGAGGCAATTTCGTTTTGGTTGTGTTCGAGTTGCAGCGTCGAGCAAAATACTTATTTTGATTCCGAGGTTTCTGTGTCGAATCGAGCTTCGATTTCAAGTATGAGGATGAATTGCGACTTGCCGAAGGTCGCGATGCCCACCGGAGCGGTGGCGCGGTGACGTGCACGTGCACGGCCTTGCGCGATGTCTCAGGTGATTTTCTGGTGTGAACAACTCGAGTTAAAACTCAGGTAAATAGTAGATTTTCTTCGAGTTGGATTGGGTGCGTAAGTATGTTGTCCTGTATAAAGTTAAAACTTAGACTTTGCTGAAGCTAAAAAAAGAAAAGGGAAAGAAGAAGAGAGTACGAGAGGGATAGAGGAGAGAACTCGAGGAAAGGAAGAGGGAAACCCGAGTTTAACTCGAGTGAAAACCAGGGGTTATGCTCGGGTTGCTTCACGATGGGTTAAGCCCAAATAAAATTTCAAATTTATAATGTTAAGTAAAATTTTGATATTTACGAGGTAACTAATGTTGATTGTGTTGAGTTAAGAACTTACTACAAGTTTTAAATTATTTAACAATGTTTTAAAATCTAGTTAGTACTTTGACTAAATAAATTATTTAAGATAAGTATTAAAGTTAATTAACATTAAAACTTTTTATAACTGTAATAAATTGATTTTCAAAGTGTAAGAAGATTTTTAAATGTTAATGAAGGGAAATAATTTTTATTAACTAATGGTTTTGAAAAGTAATTAAGAATGATTTATAATAGTAATTTCAGATTAGTTAATTAATAATTAAGTGTTTAAATTAATTTGTAAATTAAGAATTTTTAAGTAGATAATTTAAGTTGATTAATTATAATTGGCAGTTAATTAAAATAAATAATTAAGAAATAATTAATCAAGTTAATTAAAGTTTAAATTAATTTATCAAAATTAATTATTGATTTAAAATAATCAAAAAATAATAATTATGTGGTTAATTTATTAAATCACACTCACATTGATTGAAAATAATTAACTATTGTTGTGCACTGGATTGATATTTTTGTTTTGGTTGTGATACTGTGTGATGTAGATTGCTCTGTACTAAACTGTGGTTTGTGATTTAATTCTGTATTGATGTGAAAACCTTTGGCCCGTAAAACGGCATTTGAATTTCGATGCGACAGGGAGTCAGATGCCAGTTAGATATCCGAAACTCATATCGAACCCTGAATATAAATCTTTGTGATTGATATATCCACGTGTTTTAAAAATTGAGCGTCCACTATTAGGTTTAGCCAGGAGAGGACCTTTGTGTTATATAACCCATTCCGAATATGCGATACGACGAAATGGATGGCAATTGAAGACGGTAGTGAAGACCGGGCTTCTTCGAGAACGATAGGATAACCTATCGAATGTCTCGACACTGAGTTGCTCCGGTATAGAGATCTCCATATGTGATGGGGAGTCCGATCGGGATTGTGGATGCCCGGATTGCAAGGGCTTCTTCGGAAGTGCCTTCGGTTCTGTTCGAACCCAGAACAGACTTGTATGGTTGTATGTCTGACATTACAAATTGAGATATAAAGCTGATCTCTTTCAAATACATATCTGTTGGTGGCGGAGAATTTATTCTCTTAGCTTAACACCCTTCTCTGAGACGTACGAGCTCAGAGGTTATGTAGTTGAAGGTTATTAGTGATATACTCCCAATTTGGTAGTGTGGCATGCTGAGTGCTGCTGATCATTTGTTGATCAAAGCATGGCTTTATGAAAAAGCGTAGCTTTGTGGACGAGACTTCGTCGAACCTCACAACCCGGTTACGGTCGAAACAGGAATCGTGGCAGCAAGGTTATTTGGGGGTAGCTCCCCTTGAGGGTATGTTCATTTCCTTCTGGATTATAAGTGGTATCATGGTATGGAGCCCAGATACTTACTTTGTGGTGGCTGCAAAACTTATTGCTTTGTGGTTGTCGGTTGAGAAGCGCTTCGGATAAAGGTTGGTGACGACCGAGAGGTGGCATACTCATGTCAGTTGTTACCTAATCACAGAGGTTACCTGGCCTTGTGTAGCAGAGATCCGGGTAGGTTCTCGGGGACGTCCCTCCAGAGGCGTTCCATTTTTATATGAGAAGTTCCTTCGCCCGGCCATTTGTTGGAAAATCCAAAGAAACAATACGAGCCCCGTACGGTTTTAGTTGTATAACCTGCCATTTACTTATGGTAGCACGCCACTGTTTAGATGGTAGCTATAGTAGGCATACAATAATTGTTGTATGCTGGCTAAGATTAATATTATATTTTCGAAATGATTTCTACACTATGCACTAGTAATAATATCAAAGAATTTTTCTCGTATCAAGCATATTTGACTATCATAAGAAGAAATCTCCTCCAATTCTGCGATTGCATTGTGTGTGTGGCAGGAGGTCTTATGGTTGTTTCATTTTTCAAAAGTATAACGAATTTTCTCTATTAATATTGTTTTATTTAAAAGCAACTATTTTTGTTTACTCATACCAGTCCCATGACTGACCCGGAGTTTATTGTTTCTTTTCTAAACTCTGGGTGCCCATAATTTCCACACGGGCAGCCTAGTAGCAGGTTTCCGTGTTCTGGTGTTAGCGGTATTTTAGAGCTTTTGCTTTGAAGATATTTTAGAAGCTTTTAGGATCTCGGGTGTTTATTTTTTGGGAGTTCGCTATTGCTTCATTTCTTTGAAGACTTTTTGGATATATGATCACTCGTTGTACTATCATGATGTTTATTTGGAGTTGTGATATATGTATAAGAATACTCTGATGTTGTAATGGATAGTATGTTGATGTTATATCTGTGATGCAATGCATGATATTCATTCCGTGTCCGCTATTTTATATTCATCTGATGTTGTTACAAGATCCATCCGACTGGAGTTCGATGTTTGAATCTTTGGTAGTCGAATACAAGTGAGGTATTTAGTGTCGATTTTTGAACATTGGATTTCGGATCGTGACAAAGTGGTATCAGAGCTGAAGGTTGAGTAAGAACTTTAGCTACGGAGTATAACACATTAGATGGCTCATTAGAGATGGGGTGAAGTATACCCTAGAATGAGTATAAACCGAAAGACGGAAACTCTAAAAATTTCTTGGTCTATTCCTTTTAACTGTTGATATTTCCTAAGATATTTTGTCCGTATGCCTAAATCAAGTTTTCTTGCTATTTACAGATAGTAAGAATGAGCGGAAGAAGAGGACAAGGTAGGGAACGGGGAAATACCATCGCAACTGGTCAAGTCCCTATAACTGCAACTGTGCCTACTCAATCTCAGTCGAATCTGGCTGATCTGTATAAGAGATTTTCGAGACTTAGTGGAAAGCCGTTTACTAGCAAGGAATCTGTTGTAGAAGCCCAAGCCTGGATTCGATCCTGTGAAAGAATTTTTAAAGGATTGAAGTTGGAAGATTGTGTTCACCTAACTGCTTTTAGGGGTCCGGATGTGTTCTACGAGTGGTTAGTCATGCCTTTCGGACTAACTAACGCCCCTGCGTACTTCGTTGATTTGATGACCCGTGTGTTTCGGGAGGTGCTGAATAAATTTGTTCTTGTATTTATCGATGATGTCCTAATCTACTCCGAAATTGAAGAGGGGCACGCTGAACATCTCAGAATTGTTTTGGAAATTTTGAGAAGGAACATCTTATTCGGTAAATTTTCTAAATGTCACTTTTGGTTCAAAGAAGTCAGATTTCTTGGCCATGTTGTTAATGAAGAAGGGATTTCTGTTGACCCGAGCAAAATTTATGCTATTCTTGATTGGAAGCGACCCACGACTCCGAAAGAAGTTCGAAGTTTTCTGGGTTTAGCGGGCTATTATCGAAAGTTTGTTCAGGACTTTTCTAGGATAGCTAGTCCGTTGACTAAGCTAACAATGAAGGATGTAAAATTCAATTGGACTCCAAAATGCGACGAAGCTTTTCAGGAATTGAAGAAGAGATTAACCACCGCTCTTGTCCTCGCTATTATCAACGGGAATCAGGGTTTATCTGTTTATACAGACGCTTGTGGTGATGGTTTGGGTGCAGTATTAATGCAGAAGGGGAAGGTATTTGCTTACGCGAGTAGACAATTACGTCCGCATGAGAGAAACTACCCAACCCATGATTTGGAACTCTTAGCTGTTATCTTCGCTTTGAAAATATGGCGACATTATCTTCTGGGTAAGATTCTTTTCAGCTTTCTTAACAAATTACGAATTTAATTTAACTTAATAAATATACCTAATGAACTCTCTTCCTTTAGGTGAAAAATTTGAATTATTCACCGACCATAATACTTTGAAATATCTCTTCACGCAGAAAGATTTAAATCTGCGACAACAACGTTGGTTGGAATTTCTGGCATCTTATGACCTAGATATTCTATATAAGCCGAGAAAAGCCAATGTAGTTGCCGATGCCTTGAGCAGAAGACATGCTGTTCTCGTATATCTTGTTATCGCTCCTACTCTTCTTAAGAAGATTGCAAGACAACAGACTGAAGACAAGTTTCTTCGGAAAATTCGTAGAAGAATATGTCGAGGTGAAGATTCCAGTTTTGGAATTGATGATAAGGGAGTTATAAGATTAAAAGACATGATTTATGTTCTAGACATCCCTGATATGAAACGTGAGGTTTTAGATGAATGCCACAAATCTAAGATTTGCATCCATCCTGGAGTTAATAAAATGTATAGAGATATTAAAAGAACTTTCTGGTGGAAGACGATGAGAAGAGACAATGTGAGTCGTTGTGTTACTTGCCAACAAATCAAAAGCGATCAAAAGAAAGTGGCCGGTTTACTTCAGCCTTTGGAAGTACCGAAGTGGAAATGGGATCAGATACCGATGGATTTCATCGACGGATTGCCACGAACCAAGAATGGAAATGAAGCAATTTGGGTTATAGTGGACCGTCTAACCAAAACTGCTCATTTCATTCCAGTGAAATCCACTCGGACTGCAGCAAGCTTAGTAGAGCTGTATATAAAAGAGATTGTTCATCTCCATGGTATTCCTAGCAGCATAGTGAGTGATCGTGATCAGATCTTCACTAGTAGATTTTGGGAGGCATTCCAAGCCGCATTGGGAACAAAACTGAATTTCAGCACTGCTTATCACCCACAGTCTGATGGCAGACTGAAAGGATTAACTGAATTTTAGAAGACCTATTGCATGCTTGTATACTTGATTTTGGTGGTTCTTGGGAGGACCATTTATATCTGGTCGAGTTCTCATATAACAACAGCTATCAAGCCTGTATTGAAATGGCTCCTTATGAGGCTTTATATGGTCGTCCGTGTCGATCGCCTGCATGCTGGATCGAATAAGGTGATAGGCTCGTCCTTGGACCAAATATGATTAAAGAAGCCACTGAGAAGGTAGATTTTATTCGAAAGAAATTAATAACTGCTCAAAGTCGTCAGAAGAGCTATTATGACCGCCGAAGAAGGGATTTGGAATTTCAAGTTGGAGATTCTATATTTCTGAAAGTGTCTCCGATGTGGGGTGTATTGAGGTTTGGGAAAACTGGAAAGCTAGCACCACATTATATTTGTCCTTTTCATATTCTGGAGAGGATCGGTCCTCTAGCATATCGAGTGTAGCTGCCCAGCTGGTTATCTGGCGTGCACAATTTGTTTCATATTTCTAACCTCTGAAAATTTATGCATGACCCAGATAGTATTTTTTGAGGTGGCAGCTCAGCAAGATCTTGAGATCACTCCCAACTTGGAAGTAAAGAGGGAACCAATAAAGATCGTGGATCGTGATGAAAATCGATTGAGAAACAAAGTTGTAAAACTGGTCAAAGTACAGTGGAGTGGTGATTCAAAGGACTGCACTTGGGAAACTGAAATAACATGCAGAAATCATATCCTAATTGCAGAGTGGATATCTCGGCTTAAACTGGTAAGCCATTTCTTTATTCTTTTCTGAATTCGTATATTCCTTGTTTGCTTTTCTTTCTCTTTCGAATTTCAAGGACGAAATTTCCTTAAGGGGGGATATTTGTAACATCCTAATTTTTTTAAATTTAAATAGGGTGACTTATTTGAACTTTTGAAATTTAATTTGAAAATTTTAAAAGAAATAAAATATTATTAATATTAAAAGGACATATGGATATAAATAAATATTTGGTAGTTTAAGCTTTATATAAAAGTATATAACAAACAAGAATTTGTCTTAAACCATAAAATGAAATATATGTTATAAATTAAATGTTGATAGTTAAACTTCGAATAGAAATAAAATTCAAGATTTATGTTTGTAATAAGATTTTATGGTTATGAAATGACATATGAAATACATACAAAGATCAAATAGCATAAGTATGTTTGCTGTGAGTTGTATGCAAACAAGAAGATAATAGAAAACAAAATGTATGAATGAAGGTAAAAACAAAATAAGTATGTACAATATGTAAATAAATATCTATGTACAAAGAAAAAAAACTATAAATAAAACAAAGAAGTACCTACAAAAAAATCAATAGGATATGCATGTAAACAAAAATGGGAACAAAGGCATTAAATGCTATCTATTCAAGCACAAATAAAAATCTTGCTTAGCACACCATAATAGATCATTTCAGCCGAAATCAAAGTTTACTTAGCCAACAAAAAAAACAAAAAATATTTGATCAAAGAAAAAGTTGTTCCAGTAAAACCTTCCCTTAGTACAAACCTCTTTCCTTTATATACACATCGATATTCATTTTAGTTCGTTCAAACAAACGTAAAGCCAGAGAATTTTTTTTATAAAACATCACTATATTTTTAAACTCAAGATCATTCAACTAAATAAAACAGAAAGGGGGTTCAGGGAAAATCAAACTGCAGGTTTTCAAACACAAGGAAAAGTGGTTCTCTTTTTCAAATTTGATCTCAAGTGAGAAAACTTATTTTTTTTAAATTGAAATCTTGGTATTTAGTTCATGAACCTTGTGTTTTGTCGTATATTGAAAATAAATTTTGTTCTATATGATTTCTAGGTTATTGGAAACTCTTGCATGGTCTGTTCTTCAGTATTTTTGTTTCAGAGCAAGATGAATTAGGAAAAAAAATTAAATAAACCTTCATCCAAACATTTTTAGCTTAGGATTTTTAAACAAAATAAACTTGTTTAAACTTGAATCACAGCCTAAAACTTGTTTTAAGTTTGATCATGAAGAGTTTGACTCTGTAACCTAAGTTTCACAGTAAAAACAAAATCATATGATGAATTCAAGTGTTTTAAATCATTGATCTGATTATATAACTTGAATAAGCACACAAAGATAGGATTTTTAAAATTAATATGATGGTTTTTAATTAAGTATTCAAGGAGCAGTTTTTAGTTGATCATAAATCATGTTTTAACCAATTTCTGGTTATCCAACATAATTTGGTTGATGAAATTTTGTTTGAAGCAAGTTTATTAATCAATGATTTCAGGAAAATTGTCGAAAAAAATTTCTATTGCGTAAATTGATGAATGGAGTTTGATTTAGGGTTACAGCTCCAATTTTGAACGTGTTCAGTGGAAAGAGGATTGCGTCCTCTTGGTTTGATCGAGCTTCTTGAGATTCAAGGTAATGGAAGATTGGAGTGTTGACGCGATGTGGCCGAAGTCGTGGCGTCGCTGGTGGTCTGAGACGTGGTGGCGAGGCAATTTTGTTTTGGGTGTGTTCGAGTTGCAGTGTCGAGCAAAATACTTATTTTGATTCCGAGGTTTCTATGTCGAATCGAGCTTCGCTTTCGAGTATGAGGATGAATTGCGACTTGCTGAAGGTCGCGATGCCCACCGGAGCGGCGGCGCGGAGACGTGCACGTGCACGGCCTTGCGCGATGTCTCAGGTGATTTTCTGGTGTGAACAACTCGAGTTAAAACTCAGGTAAATAGTAGATTTTCTTCGAGTTGGATTGGGTTCGTAAGTATGCTGTCCTGTATAAAGTTAAAACTTAAATTTAGCTGAAGCTAAAAAAAGAAAAGGGAAAGAAGAAGAGAGTACGAGAGGGATAGAGGAGAGAACTCGAGGAAAGGAAGAGGGAAACCCGAGTTTAACTCGAGTGAAAACCAGGGATTATGCTCGGGTTGCTTCACGATGGCTTAAGCCCAAATAAAATTTCAAATTTATAATGTTAAGTAAAATTTTGATATTTACGAGGTAACTAATGTTGATTGTGTTGAGTTAAGAACTTACTACAAGTTTTAAATTATTTAACAATGTTTTAAAATCTAATTAGTACTTTAACTAAATAAATTATTTAAGATAAGTATTAAAGTTAATTAACATTAAAACTTTTTATAACTGTAATAAATTGATTTTCAAAGTGTAAGAAGATTTTTAAATGTTAATGAAGGGAAATAATTTTTATTAACTAATGGTTTTGAAAAGTAATCAAGAATGATTTATAATAGTAATTTCAGATTAGTTAATTAATAATTAACTGTTTAAATTAAATTGTAAATTAAGAATTTTTAAGTAGATAATTTAAGTTGATTAATTATAATTGGCAGTTAATTAAAATAAATAATTAATAAATAATTAATCAAGTTAATTAAAGTTTAAATTAATTTATCAAAATTAACTATTGATTTAAAATAATCAAAAAATAATAATTATGTGGTTAATTTATTAAATCACACTCACATTGATTGAAAATAATTAACTATTGTTGTGCACTGGATTGATATTTCTGTTTTGGTTGTGATACTGTGTGATGTAGATTGCTCTGTACTAAATTGTGGTTTGTGATTTAATTCTGTATTGATGTGAAAACCTTTGGCCCGCAAACAGCATTTGAATTTCAATGCGACAGGGAGTCAGATGCCAGTTAGATATCCGAAACCCATATCGAACCCTGAATATAAATCTTTGTGATTGATATATCCACGTGTTTTAAAAATTGAGCGTCCACTATTAGGTTTAGCCAGGAGAGGACCTTTATGTCATATAACCCATTCGAATATGTGATACGACGAAATGGATGACAATTGAAGACGGTAGTGAAGACCGGGCTTCTTCGAGAATGATAGGATAACCTATCGAATGTCTCTACACTGAGTTGCTCCGGTATAGAGATCTCCATATGTGATGGGGAGTTCGATCGGGATTGTGGATGCCCGAATTGCAAGGGCTTCTTAGGAAGTGCCTTCGGTTCTGTTCGAACCCGGAACAGACTTGTATGGTTGTATGTCTGACATTACAAATTGAGATATAAAGCTGATCTCTTTCAAATACATATCTGTTGGTGGCGGAGAATTTATTCTCTTAGCTTAACACCCTTCTCTGAGACGTACGAGCTCAGAGGTTATGTAGTTGAAGGTTATTAGTGATATACTCCCAATTTGGTAGTGTGGCATGCTGAGTGCTGCTGATCATTTGTTGATCAAAGCATGGCTTTGTGAAAAAGCGTAGCTTTGTGGACGAGACTTCGTCGAACCTCACAACCCGGTTATGGTCGAAACAGGAATCGTGGCAGCAAGGTTATTTGGGGGTAGCTCCCCTTGAGGGTATGTTCATTTCCTTCTGGATTATAAGTGGTATCATGGTATGGAGCCCAGATACTTACTTTGTGGTGGCTGCAAAACTTATTGCTTTGTGGTTGTCGGTTGAGAAGCGCTTCGGATAAAGGTTGGTGACGACCGAGAGGTGGCATACTCATGTCAGTTGTTACCTAGTCACAGAGGTTACCTGGCCTTGTGTAGCAGAGATCCGGTTAGGTTTTCGGGGACGTCCCTCCAGAGGCGTTCCATTTTTATGTGAGAAGTTCCTTCGCCCGGCCATTTGTTGGAAAATCCAAAGAAACAATACGAGCCCCGTACGGTTTTAGTTGTATAACCTGCCATTTACTTATGGTAGCACGCCACTGTTTAGATGGTAGCTATAGTAGGCATACAATAATTGTTGTATGCTGGCTAAGATTAATATTATATTTTCGAAATGTTTTCTACACTATGCACTAGTAATAATATCAAAGAATTTTTCTCGTATCAAGCATATTTGACTATCATAAGAAGAAATCTCCTCCAATTCTGCGATTGCATTGTGTGTGTGGCAGGAGGTCTTATGGTAGTTTCATTTTCCAAAAGTATAACGAATTTTCGCTATAAATCTTGTTTTATTTAAAAGCAACTATTTTTGTTTACTCATACCTGTCCCATGACTGACCCGGAGTTTATTGTTTCTTTTCTAAACTCTGGGTGCCCATAATTTCCACACGGGCAGCCTAGTAGCAGGTTTCCGTGTTCTGGTGTTAGCGGTATTTTAGAGCTTTTGCTTTGAAGATATTTTAGAAGCTTTTAGGATCTCGGGTGTTTAGTTTTTGGGAGTTCGCTATTGCTTCATTTCTTTGAAGACTTTTTGGATATATGATCACTCGTTGTACTATCATGATGTTTATTTGGAGTTGTGATATATGTATATGAATACTCTGATGTTGTAATGGATAGTATGTTAATGTTATATCTGTGATGTAATGCATGATATTCATTCAGTGTCCGCTATTTTATATTCATCTGATGTTGTTACAAGCTCCATCCGACTGGAGTTCGATGTTTGAATCTTTGGCAGTCGAATACAAGTGAGGTATTTAGTGTCGATTTTTGAACATTGGATTTCGGATCGTGACAAAGTGGTATCAGAGCTGAAGGTTGAGTAAGAACTTTAGCTACGGAGTGTAACACATTAGATGGCTCATTAGAGATGGCGTGAAGTATACCCTAGAATGAGTATAAACCGAAAGACGGAAACTCTAAAAATTTCTTGGTCTATTCCTTTTAACTGTTGATATTTCCTAAGATATCTTGTCCGTATGCCTAAATCAAGTTTTCTTACTATTTACAGATAGTAAGAATGAGCGGAAGAAGAGGACAAGGTAGGGAACGGGGAAATACCATCGCAACTGGTCAAGTCCCTATAACTGCAACCGTGCCTACTCAATCTCAGTCGAATCTGGCTGATCTGTATAAGAGATTTTCGAGACTTGGTGGAAACCCGTTTACTAGCAAGGAATCTGTTGTAGAAGCCCAAGCCTGGATTCGATCCTGTGAAAGAATTTTTAAAGGATTGAAGTTGGAAGATTGTGTTCACCTAACTTCTTTTAGGGGTCCGGATGTGTTCTACGAGTGGTTAGTCATGCCTTTCGGACTAACTAACACCCCTGCGCACTTCGTTGATTTGATGACCCGTGTGTTTCGGGAGGTGCTGAATAAATTTGTTCTTGTATTTATCGATGATGTCCTAATCTACTCCGAAATTGAAGAGGAGCATGCTGAACATCTCAGAATTGTTTTGGAAATTTTGAGAAGGAACATCTTATTCGGTAAATTTTCTAAATGTCACTTTTGGTTCAAAGAAGTCAGATTTCTTGGCCATGTTGTTAATGAAGAAGGGATTTCTGTTGACCCGAGCAAAATTTATGCTATTCTTGATTGGAAGCGACCCACGACTCCGAAAGAAGTTCGAAGTTTTCTGGGTTTAGCGGGCTATTATCGAAAGTTTGTTCAGGACTTTTCTAGGATAGCTAATCCGTTGACTAAGCTAACAATGAAGGATGTAAAATTCAATTGGACTCCAAAATGCGACGAAGCTTTTCAGGAATTGAAGAAGAGATTAACCACCGCTCTTGTCCTCGCTATTATCAACGGGAATCAGGGTTTATCTGTTTATACAGACGCTTGTGGTGATGGTTTGGGTGCAGTATTAATGCAGAAGGGGAAGGTATTTGCTTACGCGAGTAGACAATTACGTCCGCACGAGAGAAACTACCCAACCCATGATTTGGAACTCTTAGCTGTTATCTTCGCTTTGAAAATATGGCGACATTATCTTCTGGGTAAGAATCTTTTCAGCTTTCTTAACAAATTACGAATTTAATTTAACTTAATAAATATACCTAATGAACTCTCTTCCTTTAGGTGAAAAATTTGAATTATTCACCGACCATAATACTTTGAAATATCTCTTCACCCAGAAAGATTTAAATCTGCGACAACAACGTTGGTTGGAATTTCTGGCATCTTATGACCTAGATATTCTATATACGCCGAGAAAAGCCAATGTAGTTGCCGATGCCTTGAGCAGAAGACATGCTGTTCTTGTATATCTTGTTATCGCTCCTACTCTTCTTAAGAAGATTGCAAGACAACAGACTGAAGACAAGTTTCTTCGAAAAATTCATAGAAGAATATGTCGAGGTGAAGATTCCAGTTTTGGAATTGATGATAAGGGAGTTATAAGATTAAAAGACATGATTTGTGTTCTAGACATCCCTGATCTGAAACGTGAGGTTTTAGATGAATGCCACAAATCTAAGATTTGCATCCATCCTGGAGTTAATAAAATGTATAGAGATATTAAAAGAACTTTCTGGTGGAAGACGATGAGAAGTGACAATGTGAGTCGTTGTGTTACTTGCCTACAAATCAAAAGCGATCAAAAGAAAGTGGTCGGTTTACTTCAGCCTTTGGAAGTACCGAAGTGGAAATGGGATCAGGTACCAATGGATTTCATCGACGGATTGCCACGAACCAAGAAGGGAAATGAAGCAATTTAGGTTATAGTGGACCGTCTAACCAAAACTGCTCATTTCATTCCAGTGAAATCCACTCGGACTACAGCAAGCTTAATAGAGCTGTATGTAAAAGAGATTGTTCATCTCCATGGTATTCCTAGCAGCATAGTGAGTGATCGTGATCAGATCTTCACTAGTAGATTTTGGGAGGCATTCCAAGCCGCATTGGGAACAAAACTGAATTTCAGCACTGCTTATCACCCACAGTCTGATGGGCAGACTTAAAGGATTAACCGAATTTTAGAAGACCTATTGCGTGCTTGTATACTTGATTTTGGTGGTTCTTGGGAGGACCATTTATATCTGGTCGAGTTCTCATATAACAACAGCTATCAAGCCTGTATTGAAATGGCTCCTTATGAGGATTTATATGGTCGTCCGTGTCGATCACCTGCATGCTGGATCGAATAAGGTGATAGGCTCGTCCTTGGACCAAATATGATTAAAGAAGCCACGGAGAAGGTAGATTTTATTCGAAAGAAATTAATAACTGCTCAAAGTCGTCAGAAGAGCTATTATGACCGCCGAAGAAGGGATTTGGAATTTCAAGTTGGAGATTCTATATTTCTGAAAGTGTCTCCGATGCGGGGTGTATTGAGGTTTGGGAAAACTGGAAAGCTAGCACCAAATTATATTTGTCCTTTTCATATTCTGGAGAGGATCGGTCCTCTAGCATATCGAGTGTAGCTGCCCAGCTGGTTATCTGGCGTGCACAATGTGTTTCATATTTCTAACCTCTGAAAATTTATGCATGACCCAGATAGTATTTTTGAGGTGGCAGCTCAGCAAGATCTTGAGATCACTCCCAACTTGGAAGTAAAGAGGGAACCAATAAAGATCGTGGATCGTGATGAAAATCGATTGAGAAACAAAGTTGTAAAACTGGTCAAAGTACAGTGGAGTGGTGATTCAAAGGACTGCACTTGGGAAACTGAAATAACATGCAGAAATCATATCCTAATTACAGAGTGGATATCTCGGCTTAAACTGGTAAGCCATTTCTTTATTCTTTTCTGAATTCGTATATTCCTTGTTTGCTTTTCTTTCTCTTTCGAATTTCAAGGACGAAATTTCCTTAAGGGGGGATATTTGTAACATCCCAATTTTTTTAAATTTAAATAGGGTGACTTATTTGAACTTTTGAAATTTAATTTGAAAATTTTAAAAGAAATAAAATATTATTAATATTAAAAGGACATATGGATATAAATAAATATTTGGTAGTTTAAGCTTTATATAAAAGTATATAACAAACAAGAATTTGTCTTAAACCATAAAATGAAATATATGTTATAAATTAAATGTTGATAGTTAAACTTTGAATAGAAATAAAATTCAAGATTTATGTTTGTAATAAGATTTTATGGTTATGAAATGACATATGAAATACATACAAAGATCAAATAGCATAAGTATGTTTGCTGTGAGTTGTATGCAAACAAGAAGATAATAGAAAACAAAATGTATGAATGAAGGTAAAAACAAAATAAGTATGTACAGTATGTAAATAAATATCTATGTACAAAGAAAAAAAACTATAAATAAAACAAAGAAGTACTTACAAAAAAAATCAATAGGATATGCAGGTAAACAAAAATGGGAACAAAGGCATTAAATGCTATCTATTCAAGCACAAATAAAAATCTTGCTTAGCACACCATAATAGATCATTTCAGCCGAAATCAAAGTTTACTTAGCCAACAAAAAAAAACAAAAAATATCTGATCAAAGAAAAAGTTGTTCCAGTAAAACCTTCCCTTAGTACAAACCTCTTTCCTTTATATACACATCCATATTCCTTTTAGTTCGTTCAAACAAACGTAAAGCCAGAGAATTTTTTTTTATAAAACATCACTATATTTTCAAACTCAAGATCATTCAACTAAATAAAACAGAAAGGGGGTTCAGGGAAAATCAAACTGCAGGTTTTCAAACACAAGGAAAAGTGGTTATCTGTTTCAAATTTGATTTCAAGTGAGCAAACTTATTTTTTTTTTAAAATTGAAATCTTGGTATTTAGTTCATGAACCTTGTGTTTTGTTATATATTGAAAAGAAATTTTGTTCTATATGATTTCTAGGTTATTGGAAACTCTTGCATGGTCTGTTCTTCAGTATTTTTGTTTCAGAGCAAGATGAATTAGGAAAAAAAATTAAATAAACCTTCATCCAAACATTTTTAGCTTAGAATTTTTAAACAAAATAAACTTGTTTAAACTTGAATCACAGCCTAAAACTTGTTTTAAGTTTGATCATGAAGAGTTTGACTCTGTAACCTAAGTTTCACAGTAAAAGCAAAATCATATGATGAATTCAAGTATTTTAAATCATTGATTTGATTATATAACTTGAATAAACACACAAAGATAGGATTTTTAAAATTAATATGATGGTTTTTAATTAATTATTCAAGGAGCAGTTGTTAGTTGATCATAAATCACGTTTTAACCAATTTATGGTAATCCAACATAATTTGGTTGATGAAATTTTGTTTGAAGCTAGTTTATTAATCAATGATTTCAGGAAAATTGTCGAATTTTTCTTCTACTGCATAAATTGATGAATGGAGTTCGATTTTGGGTTACAGCTCTAGTTTTGAACGTGTTCAGTGGAAAGAGGATTGCGTCCTCTTGGTTTGATCGAGCTTCTTGAGATTCAAGGTAATTGAAGAGTGGAGTGTTGATGCGATGTGGCCAAAGTCATGGTGTCGCTAGTGGTCTGAGACGTGGTGGCGAGGCAATTTTGTTTTGGGTGTGTTCGAGTTATAGTGTCGAGCAAAAATAATTATTTTGATTCCGAGGTTTCTGTGTCGAATCAAGCTTCGATTTCGAGTATGAGGATGAATTGAAACTTGCCGAAGGTCGCGATGCCCACCGGAGCGGCGGCGCGGCGACGTGCACGAGCACGGCCTTGCGCGATGTGTCAGGTGATTTTCTGGTGTGAACAACTCGAGTTAAAACTCCGGTAAATAGTAGATTTGCTTCGAGTTGGATTGGGTGCGTAAGTATGTTGTCCTGTATAAAGTTAAAACTTAAACTTAGCCGAAGATAAAAAAAGGGGAAGAAGAAGAGAGTATGAGAGGGAAAGAGGAGAGAACTCGGGGAAAGGAAGAGGGAAACCCGAGTTTAACTCGAGTGAAAAGCTGGGATTTTGCTCGGGTTGCTTCATGATGGGTTAAGCCCAATAAAATTTCAAATTTATAATGTTAAGTAAATTTTTGTATTTACGAGGTAACTAATGTTGATTGTGTTGAGTAAAGAACTTACTATAAGTTTTAAATTATTTAACAAAGTTTTAAAACCTAATTAGTACTTTAACTAAATAATTTATTTAAGATAAGTATTAAAAATAATTAACATAAAACTTTTTATAACTGTGATAAATTGATTTTCAAAGTGTAAGAAGATTTTTAAATGTTAATTAAGGTAAATAATTTTTGTTGACTAATGGTTTTGAAAAGTAATTAAGAATGATTTATAATAGTAATTTCAAATTAGTTAATTAATAATTAAGTATATAAATTAATTTGTAAATTAAGAATTGTTAAGTAGATAATTTAAGTTGATTAATTATAATTGGCAGTTAATTAAAATAACTAATTAAGAAATAATTAGTAAAGTTAATTAAAGTTTAAATTAATTTATCAAAATTAATCATTGATTTAAAATAATAATAATAATAATAATAATAATAATAATAATAATAATAATAATGTGGTTAATTTATTAAATCACACTCACATTGACTGAAAATAATTAACTATTGTTGTGCACTGGATTGATATTTCTGTTTTGGTTGGGATACTGTGTGATGTAGATTGCTCTGTACTGAACCGTGATTTGTGATTTAATTCTGTATTGATGTGAAAACCTTTGGCCCGTAAAACGGAATTTGAATTTCGATGCGATAGGGAGTCGGATGTCAGTTAGATATCCGAAATCCACATCGATCCCTGAATATGAATCTTTGTGATTGATATATCCACGTGTTTTAAAAATTTAGCGTCCACTATTCGGTTTTGCCAGGAGAGGACCTTTGTGTCGTATAACCCATTCCGAATATGTGATACGACGAAATAGAAGGCAATTGAAGACGGTGGTGAAGACCGGGCGTCTTCGAGAATGATAGGATAACCTATCGATTGTCTCTGCACTGAGTTGCTCCGGTATAGAGATCTCCATATATGATGGGGAGTCCGATCGGGATTGTGGATGCACGGATTGCAAGGGCTTCTTCGGAAGTGCCTTCGGTTCTGTTCCAGCCCAGAACAGACTTGTATGGTTGTATGTCTGACATTACAAATTGAGATATAAAGCTGATCTCTTTCAAATACATATCTGTTGGTGGCGGAGAATTTATTCTCTTAGCTCTCAGACGTACGAGCTCAGAGGTTATGTAGTTGAAGGTTATTAGTGATATACTCCCAATTTGGTAGTGTGGCATGCTGAGTGCTGCTGATCATTTGTTGATCGAAGCATGGCTTTGTGAAAAAGCGTAGCTTTGTGGATGAGACTTCGTCGAACCTCACAACCCGGTTATGGTCGAAACAAGAATCGTGGCAGCAAGGTTATTTGGGCGTAGCTCCCCCGAGGGTATGTCCATTCCCTTCTGGATTATAAGTGGTATCATGGTATGGAACCCAGGTACTTACTTTGTGGTGGCTGCAAAACTTATTGCTTTGTGGTTGTCGGTTGAGAAGCGCTTCAGATAAAGGTTGGTAATGACCAGGAGGTGGCATACTCGTGTCAGTTGTTACCTAGTCACAGAGGTAACCCGGCCTTGTGTAGCAGAGATCCGGTTAGGTTCTCGGGGACGTCCCTCCAGAGGTATTTCATTTTTATGTGGGAAGTTCCTTCGCCCGACCATTTGTTGGAAAATCCAAAGAACCAATATGAGCCCCGTACGGTTTTAGTTGTATAACCTGCCATTTACTTATGGTGGCGCCCCACTGTTTAGATGGTAGCTATAGTAGGCATACGATAATGGTTGTATGCTGGCTAAGATTAATATTATATTTTCGAAATGTTTTCTACACTATGCACTACTAATAATATCAAAGAATTTTTCTCGTATCAAGCATATTTGACTATCATAAGAAGAAATCTCCTCCAATTCTACGATTGCATTGTGTGTGTGGCGGGAGGTTTTATGGTAGTTTCATTTTCCAAAAGCATAACGAATTTTATCTATAAATATTGTTTTATTTAAAAGCAACTGTTTTTGTTTACTCATACCAGTCCTATGACTGACTCAGAGTTTATTGTTTCTTTTCTAAACTCTGGGTGCCCATAATTTCCACACAGGCAGCCTAGTAGCAGGTTTCCGTGTTCTGGTGTTAGCGGTATTTTGGAGCTTTTGGTTTGAAGATATTTTAGAAGCTTTTGGGATCTCGGGTGTTTAGTTGTTGGGAGTTCGCTATCGCTTCATTTCTTTGAAGACTTTTTGGATATATGATCACTCGTTGTACTATCATGATGTTTGTTTGGAGTTGTGATATATGTATAAGAATACTCTGATGTTGTAATGGATAGTATGTTGATGTTATATCTATGATGTAATGCATGATATTCATTTCGTTTCCGCTATTTTATATTCATCTGATGTTGTTAGAAGCTCCATCCGACTGGAGTTCGATGTTTGAATCTTTGGCAGTCGAATATAAGTGAGGTATTTAGTATCAATTTTCGAACATTAGATTTCGGATCGTGACAGTTTCCTATCACAGAGAGAATCAAAAAACTCACTTATCGGATAGCGTTACTGAATAGTTTGGCAAGTGTCCTATTGCTTTTCATGTTTCTCATCTTAGAAAATGTGTTCATGATGCAAAGACTACTATTGCACCGACTGCATTGGAAGATTTAGTAATGGAACCGGATATGACTTTTGTGAGACAACCAGTTCGTGTTGTAGCAAGGGGTGAGAAGAGGTTAAGGAATATGACAGTCAAGTTAGTGAAAGTCCAACGGAGTGACAACGAGAGACCGTACTTGAAAGACAAAGGACATGATTAATGATACTTATCCTGAGCTGTTTTGATGGTATGATCTATATTTGTTATATAGACATTTAGCCAGTAGGATATGTTAGCATAGTTGTTATATGTTTGTTACAGATGTTTGCACAATTGATATGCTTATTGTGTTCCTTATCGTAATTTCGAAGATGAAATTCTTTAAGGAGAGGAGCCTGTAACATTCCTAATTTTTGTTTAACACTATTCAGGAAATTTAATAAGATAAATTAAATACAATAATGTAAGGTGTTAAGGAGAGTGAGATTTGTTAATTAAATTGGGTCGGGCCTTAATTAATCAATTAACAAGATGGTTTTAACATAAGAATAGAAAAGAATAATAAGAGGGGCATATTGGGAATAACTCCATTCGTTCCCTAAACCCTACCCCTCTCGTTCATTCTCATTTCATTTTCACAAAAGTCAAAACTAAACCTAAAGGAGGCCAGCCATTACCAAGAAGAAAAGAAAAGGAAAATCTAAATAATTCAAAATGAAAAGCTTAGGGGACCTAATCTACGTCAAATCTCAATCTCTTTTATCCAATCTAAGATGAATAATAATATCCATCTCATTTATTTATGCTTGTTTTCAAATCTGTGAATAATTTCCAATTTGGTTGTGAAAATATGTCATGCATGGTTAATTATATCATTATTAGATTGAATTATGATTTATTGGAATTTTTATGGAATTATTCTTTAGGTTTTTAAAGGTAAAAACTAGTTTTTGATCTTCAGTTGACTTGAAATTCGAATATGTTATGTAAAACATGATTTTGGAGACATATTTTTAATTTCATAATTTTCCAAGTTGATAAGAATATTTTTTTAATTTTCTTAAATGGAAAAGGTATTTATTTCGGGTTTAAATTATTAAAAATAATAATATCAATATTTTGGTCCTGAAATTTCTATATATGAAAGAAGATGAAAAATCAGATTTTTAGGGGTTTTTCTCAAATGTTTATGATTTACAATGAATTTTTGATGATAGAAAAGCTTTTAATCAATATTAATTAATGATATTAATTATAAATGTTTGCAAATTGTTTTAGGAAAGTAAAATATGATCTTCCAATAAATATTGAAAGGAATAGAAAAAGAAATTGTTTTATCTAATTAAAATTTGAAAAGAGGGAATAGTTGGTGGAAAGTATTACCTTTAAAACGAAATAATTATGTTTTCAAACTATCCGTAAAAATGCCACTTCATGTTTTAGATGTTACCTGCTGTTGAAATACGGCAACCTGTTAGATGCCATCTGTTTAGGTATACGACAATCTGTTAGATGCCATCTATTTAGACTTACGACAACCCGTTTTCAAGGTACGAAACCTCATATTTTAGAGACTCTTTATCTCATATAATAGAGGCTCGAAACTATATATTTTAGAGGTTCTTTACATCATATCACTTATGTTTTATAGAGGCTCAATAGCCCTGTTTTGATAATGAATGTTTCAAAAGCTATGTAATTATGTACTGTTGTATAAACATATTTTGATGAATGACGTTATATGTTCTTGTATCATTGATCAATTAAATTTGCATATTTTTTTATTTTTCATGCTCACATTATTATGACCCAACACTACATCATGGAATTTTGAGGGCAAAATTACCAGTTAGGCTATCCTCCTAGCAATGAATATGGTCAGATAAACTCCTGAGTAAGTAAAATTGCATCTAGGAGATCAGATAGATCAATTATGTTAGGATGCCTTGAATTAATCAAATGATGCGACTCATGGATTTAAAACCAGATAAGATTGCTATCGGGTTGCACCCTATGTTTCAGCCGTTAGGCCTCGGTTGATAAAGGTCCGTTATTCCAGTGCATAAGGCTTTGTTGGTATTGAGTTAGGGATGTTTAGACACAGAAAGGAACTCGAAGCTCTATAGGCTCAACAGATTATTTAATTTGTTTTATTCCTAACTGTATTTGGAGATTTCGGAATATCTGGTTAAAAGTTCTGGCTTGAGTCGATCAGATAGGTAATTGATTGGCCTATAAAACCATTAGGTTCATAGTAACCTTAGGAAAACTATGATTTGAGACAGATAGTCTATTCTTTGGAAGGGTAATCCTTGGGAGTGCATAACCCTAAGATGACATACTAGTCAGACTTACCCATGTTGCATGCATGCATATGATCATGTTATGTTTGTTCTAACCATTATGGTTGTAGGTGCATGATTTACGATTGACATATTCAAATAAGATACTAGTGAGAGAAAATCCGTTCCACTTAACGGTGTAGTCTCAACAGATATCTATTTGATTCGAGATGGTATATTATTCACACCAGATTTTTTGTCTAACCCAAAGCTTTTGTTTTTCATTTTAAACTCTCGGGTACTCACTTGAGTAGGCTGGGAGTAGGGTTTTAGGTTTTCAAGTTTCATGAATTAACTTTTGGAGACATACAGGAGGCAAGCTAGCTATTATTTGGAGCTTTTATTTGTTGCTGTGTTGTTTTCCTATTTGAGTGGATGTAATGACAGGAATTATAACTGTCGGTATTTAGAATCTGATCAACCAAGGGGACATCTTCAAATATCACTCTTGGAGTATTATGTAATTATTATATTTTCTCTGAACGAGGGAAGCGAATGATATTATGTAATGAATATGAAATTTTATTAATGAAATATGTTTTTGAAATTTTTTATATTCCTATGATTTTGATGTTATTGATACTATTAACTGTTCTCATTTATCCAGAAGAATAATACTATTGATGACTGCAGCATCAGTAGCCCTTATTTTCGGACCTCAGAATGTGGGTTGTTACACTAGTCCAAGTCCAAAATTGTCACAAATAAATTCTTTATACATAGATCAAGTAAATCTATAATTTGAGTAAGATATCACACGAATTCAATGATTAATAAACAAAGTCAGCTCAAAAATTACTCAAGTATACTAAAAAAGTCAAAAATTCCTGATGAATCAATAATGGGTGGATCTAATATCACTTGTTAGAAATTTTGATGTTTATGATATACTAATTTTGAAAGAATAAAAAATATTGATTTCAATAAGAGAAATTTTAGAAAGTTAATCTTAGAAGTCACACCTGATTTCATTAATTAACTAAGAGAAAGGGATTGATCTACACAAAAAAACATGGATCCGATCTTCTAAATTAGCACAACTTTATATTTATAATTTTCATTTATAGATCATGCTGATAACATGTTGTAAACCATAAGAACATAAGAAACCATTAGAGAAAGAGAGATGAGATATTTTATTCACTACAAGTCTGAATATACAATACATGGAGTTATGTAACAACCCCTTTTTCCGTACCCTTTGAACCGACAATAAACCACACATATCCAACTCAAATTGCACAAATAAGCGGATCATTAAGGGTAGAAAGAATAATAAAGATAGAACAGAATAAAAAAACAGAATTTCACACGAATGGAATAACATATGTTATTTCAATAAATAATCTTTACAGCGGAATTTTTTTAAATACAATATCAAATTCGAACCTAGATTCAGCCTGGACAGTTATAACACCTGGCCTTACAAATGCTAATAAACATCAAAACATATGCGGCAGGTAATATAATATGTCCATATGATGATGAAGATCTTCAACTTTCCTTTGGAAACTCCAAGCGTCTTTAGTTAATCCTGAAATTACCCGTATCTAATATTAAAAATACATGGATAAGGCTTGATAAACCAGCGTGAGATACTCGTAATTTTAAATGTTTAGCTCATGATGGTGTTATCAAAATTTTTGATAAGAAGGGTGTCTCATAAGGCCACGCCCACACATAAATACAGACGATTACCTTATGATAACCAAAATACTTTTATTACCAAGGTAATTTGATATTATCTTTAATGAAATTATACTGGAAAACATCTTTCAAATAAACTTATTCAAATAAGGTATCAATACCCGGACTAAGTCTAAGGGAATATATCCGGACTAGGTCAAATGGAATATACCGGACGGAATATATGGTATAAAAAGGGGTAGCTGAAATGTTTGCAAGTCATTACAGCAATTTTGGGACTATAATCAAAACTGTAAAGCTTGTATTGGAATTGGATTTCCAACGTGATAGGGAACCTCGATAACCGCGCTAGCAACCGAAAACCGGTGGTTTTTCATGCAAGGACTCACTCATCACTATTCCTCATATTGCCACACTTCTTGATTTCTGGTGGCTTCTCATGCAAGGACTCACACACCACTATACCATACAATAAGGGTCCTGTTTGGACACCTTGGTGACCTACGCCATACGTGGCCAGTCACCTTAAGGGATTATACGCTACCTTCATCATACTAAGCCTGAAATATGTAACATAGTTCCCGTATCATTTCGAGTTGTGAGGCGTGGGAGTGAGGTTCGCTCAACTTAGACAAAGCCACACTTTTCATACAAAACCATGCTTTGATCATAACAGGTTCCACTTTGAATGCCACATTACCATTCCTTAATCACACAACTGATTTCTACCAACGTATAACTCCTGAACCCGCACGTCTCAGAAAAGGGTGTTAAGCTAAGAGAAGCTGCCTTCTCCGCCACCTAGCAGATAATACGTTGATAGAGATCAATTTATGTTATCAGAAATGCACTGTCAGACACTCATCCATACTAGTTTGTTCTAGGACTGAACGAAACCAAAGGTACTCCTCCTACTACCATTATTAGCGAGTAGTCCTTGCAATCTGAAGATTTCAAAACACGGTAGAACCACAGCTATAATAAATATCTCTATATTGGGAGCTACTCAAAGAATGTCAACAAGCAGTCCTTCCACTATGAAGATCTTCAGTCTTCAATAATCATCATCTTTAACATGTCTTCACTTTCGAATGTATACATTGGTTCGAAGTGGTTTTAGGATAGGAATTACCCAAATCCGACCCCAGTTCCTTCGCACCAATCATCGATTTAAATTATGTTAAGTTCATATGTGATTATCAATAATCATTCAATTTAATTCATCTTTTATTCATTCATAAATATCTCTTAGAGATATATTCATTAAATTATTCCTTTATCTTCTTAACAGTATATGGAATCGTTAAGTCTCATTTATCAAATCATTTGGTAAATTTAAATCTTTTTTATCTTGGAATAATTCCAAATTATTTCACCTTTTACTTAGGAAAACATTTTCAAATCATTTACTTAACTCTTTAACAAATATTTTCCATTTCAAATCTTAACTATAAAAAGGATCAAAAACTATGTTATTTAAGCCATAGTTTACTGCAGAACCAAAACAAATAATTTTAAGTATAGGAATTTAAAATAATTCCAAATCCTTTATTTAAATCACATATTGGTAAACATTATTTTAGAGCATCATGGCTTTCCCCTCGATCTGTTCCACCCCTCGTCTAAAAGAGAAAACAAAGGCCAGGTATGTTCAGGGCCTTGGTTTCTAACCTTACTTATGCACTTTGTTTTACCGTTTAAATCTCACAAGTGGGACAAATATACTAGTCGTTTTCGCATACTCAGTTTGTTATTACATTCAAAGAAACGATTTCTAGTATGTTGTTTAAGTGTTATAATAACCATTTATTTGAAGTCTTTCTGAAAGAATTATAAAACTTCCTTATCTTTAAAACACTTAATTATTCATTTAGAAACCTTTATAAATGATTCTAGAAAGAATCATTAAGTTTAAATCTTTATTTCAAAAGTTATAGAAATTGCAACAGAAAAGTGCTACGAAAGTGCTTAAAACAGCTTATTTGATTAAAACTATTTTTCGATGTTTAAAAATTCTTATCTTCCAATTCATATCTCTTTCAAACCATTTTAATAGGTTTAACAAATTTATTTCATATTTTTAATCATTTAAAAATATATTTATAAAGAATCCCTTCTTGGATACCGAACTGCAAAACCACGATGTTTTTAGAAAATTGTTTTGGACGTATTACAGGATCTACTTAATGAAATCTTCATTTTCTTTCTTCGTTGGAAAACTATGAATATAATAGTCCAGAAAATTCTTATCTAGAAGGATTTCGAGCTATATATAACTTTGTACACTTATTAAACTTTTATGGCGTGAAATCACGAACTACCATTACGCGACGCGCCTACTTTTGACTTGACTTTCAATTTCTTTTCAAACTTCATGAAAAAACTTTTTAATGTTTATAACACATTTCTAAATCATTTTATACTCATTTCAAATAATATTTTTACATTTCAAACTTGTTTTTTATTTTATTTCATATTATAATATCATTTTTAACCTTTTTAGATATTTTAAAATCATTAAGGGGCTAAATAATTTCCATACACATGTTTCTATGGAATTAAATTCTCATTTAATTAACTATGGTTAATTTCTAACTATTTGTTTTATCTTTTATCAAAGCAAGTAATCATCCATATTAACAATCATGTAAGCAACCAACTTTGCATCCAACTTATCAAACATATTAATCGTATAAGATATTTAACTTTCATATTATTAAACTTGAATTTATTACTTAATTCGAAAATGAATACTCACCTTTAAATTAATCGATTCTTCATACCAAAATTCTTATAAATCAACAATTCACCTAAAATTTTGTTAATTAATCATCACAAATGCTCCCTCCTTTCCAAACTCCAGAAAAACTGACAGTGCTTCCACGACACCTTGAATTTATCCTAGCTCCTTGGAATGAATTTGGCGGTACTTCTTTCTCTATTTGTTGCTCCAAAGTTCTACGATCTTGCTCCTCTCTTCTTTATAGGCTCGGCCTAGAGTAGTGGAACTCGGGCTTGGGATGGCGGATGGCGTATGGCCTTGGAGGGTGATGGAGGAAGGCCGTGGGTTATGGAGGTAGAAAGGAGGTAGTTTGCACTAGTTTTAAGGTGGAATAATATATATATATATATATGTATATATATATATATATATATTCATATATTCTCTTTATTTTTGTATATATATATATATTGATATATTCTCTTTATTTTTGTTTTCTCTAGTATTTTGTTTATTTTTTTAAGGCATGGAAGCCATTAAAATTCTAAATAAGAAGAGCTTAAGAAAAGAAGAGATGGATGTGTGAAAAATGAGAAGAATGCTTGTGTATTTATAGAAAAAGAAAGAGGTGGTAAATTACCAAATTACCCCTTGTTAAATTACTAAAACACCCTTGGATATTTTTTTTCAAACTTCACATTACCAAAAGTAAACTTACCATCTCATTAATGCATTTCAAATCCTTACTTTATGTCCTTATCAGTTAAGGAGTAAAAAAACTAAAGTAATAACGATGTTTTTTTTGATTTGACAAGTTTAGTTTTTATTAGTTTATTTTTGCTAATGATATTTCTAGAATTTCCTAACCTTAGTTAGCAAAATTAAACTTGATTAACTATTTATTAATCACCCCCTTGTGTTATAATATTTATAAGAATATATACATAAAGGTACAACGACATTGCGATAACTTTAAATCGACAAAACGTTGAATTTTGGTAAAATGTTTTACGGTCATATTATGACGTTTTAGTTAAACTGTTTATTTGTGTAAACCAAACTTAAAAATAAATTTATAATCATTTTCAAATAATTAAAATGAGCGTATTTGACTTATACAATAATATAAAATAATATAAAAATTCGTTTGCAAATATACGACATTGATTTTTTTAATGCACGATGAAGTATGTCAATCTCCATAACATAATTATATATAGAGTTATCAAACTTTTATCAACCAATTATTATCATTATATAATTATTTTAAAAGCAATTATTTGTCCTTTAAAGTAATTATTGGACCATATATTCAATTTTATCAAAAACCAGCTTTTGTCAATGTTACGGTAAAAGTCCAAACTCTTTATGCAACTCTAAAAATATGTTCACCATTCCTATTTATTATATAAAACGATTATTTAAGATTGAAAATTCTATATTTGAATATTTAAATACATTAAATATTTCATTTTCAAAGGGGTAAATTATGGGTCGTTACAAACGTCCCCCTTAAAAGAATTTCGTCCTCGAAATTACCCCAAAACAAACCCCAAAGGTATTTACCAAAAATATTTATATTTAATCATTATTCTTTAGGATATATATAGACCACCATATACAATATAAGATGTGATCTCTTATTCGAATACACAACTTTTCTCCCATACTAATATCGATCCCCCAATCCTCCAGTGCGGACTCTAATCAGATTTTTAAATCATATGCCTTTGCTTTCCTTACATAGCTCTAAACTATGATAGAAAACTCAAATACCTAACCAAAAATCCTAATCAATATTCACCGTCAAGAATCGAGTGATAAATCCGTTTTCAGAATGGTGTAAACACCTCAAAGTTCCTTACTCGGGTCTTAGATCAAATTCATTTAATGCAATGATCTATATATAACATATTTATTTATTAGCATCCAAAAACTTTTCATAAAAGCTTTTGTCTTAAGTTCAAACATTTTATAAAGATGTCTCTTTATATAATCCCTTCAATTATTTATTTTTAAATATTTTTATTGAAGAAAAATATTCTAAAGGAACCATTTTTCGTTCAACAGATAATCTATCTTTATTATAAAAAAAATTGTTTTTTTCACAATCATATTTACTTAGTATATTTCCTTTAATATTAATAGTATTTATGAACCATTTCGTAAAACTATTACTTAAGTTTATTATATCTTACAACTTATGCAAATCAATCATTTTTAAGACAAATTCTAAATTTATGCTAGAACATATTTTCCAGGTTATAATTATCCTTTTGAAGAGTCATTATTTTACTTAAGTGTATAAATAGTTTGTGACGAAAATCTTAAATTGTATGATATACCTTTACATCCTAAGAGTACATACAAATCCCAAAATTCAAATTGATTTTACTTAAATGCGTCTGTTTAACAAATTTAAGCTTTGTTGTAATTTACTATTATCTTAAATTCATTAGTTATACAAATTATTTCTTATTTAATACTATTATTATTTTTATAGCTTTGAAAAACAAATTTTAAAACTACCCGTATTAAATCATCAAATTCTCAACTTTTATATTCTTTTTATCTATAAATTATACTTATCTAATTTCATTTACTCAACATATTTCACAATCATTTATCAAAACTTTTCATTAATTTCTTAGCTCTAAGTTAGGTACGAGTCAGAAATTTTCGACTGTGCAAAATCATTGGAAATTCCACTTTATCTTATCAATTGGCGATCCTAATTTATCTTTGGTTTAAACACTTTTATAAAGATTACTAATCAATTTATCAATTAGCGATTCACATTATCTCTTTAACTTAAGAAAATTATATAGATCGAGTAACTCCAAAACCATACCAAGGAACTAGGTACTACCAATAGTATCACATATCCCTTCAATAAGAAGAGTAGTACTTAAGAGAGGTGTTTACCATCCGAACACAGCTCTTGTCGGTTTCTAGTTTATTTTCGAGCCTCTCAAACTAGTTATCATAAAATACTTATTTTTATTTGAAAAAATACCATTATTATTTTCATAATCCTTTAGAGTTTACTTTGTTTATAAAATCTATTTTATAAATTCATCTTATATTAACTTACTTTCTTTTAATCCCATTTAAATTTTCATATCTTCCGTATCTACCTTTTATAAAGTTATCTTATCTTTGTAAAATACCTCCTTTTTTTATAATACATGCTCATTTATTATCTTATATTAATTCACTTATCCTAACCCAGTATTATTACCAAACATCTTAGAATCAAATCATGAAACTTAATTCACAAGGTGTTTGTTAAATCAATGGATGATAATACTTAAAGGTTATCATTCCTTTAATTACAAGCTAATGCGCTGTTAACAACCATACCTTTTTCAAAAGTTATTTCTTTATAAATAATACATAAGCTTAGGTAAAATTATTTCATTTACCCAAAATTTTCAAAATCAGTGTGTCGGTTTGCCTTGTTTAAATGTTTTTGGAACCCTCATCGATAATGGTGATCTGGTGCATCGATCAGGATCCATAAATCACTCAATAGATAAATCAACAAAAAATAATTTTTATATCAAATAACAAATATGCGCTCATATATGTAGTACTCTCAAAATCATTTTAGGGTGTTACTAACCCTATCTCTAATGAGTTTCTCATTCTAGGGTATTACTAACCCTATCTATAATGAGTTTTACCCTACCAAAGCCACGGTTTTCGCTCAACCTAAGCTCTCATATCAAATGTAACAACCCAGTTTTTCGTACCCTTTGAATCGATAATAAACCACACATGTCCAACTCAAATTGCACGAACAACCGGATCATTAAGGGTAGAAAGAAAAATAAAGATTGAACGGAATAGAAAAAAATCACACACGAATGGAATAACATATACTATTTCAATAAATAATCTTTACAGTGGAAAATTTTAAAATACAATATCAGAGTCTAATCTAGATTCAGCCTGGATAGTTATAACACTCGCCCTTACAAATGCTGACAAACAACAAAACAAATGCAACGGATAATGTAATACGTCCATACGATGATGAAGATCTCCAGCTCTCCTTTGGAAACTCCAAGCGTCTTCAGCTAATCCTGAAACTACTTGGATCTGACCTGAGTATTAAAAATACCCGGATCAAGCTTGATAAACCAGCGTGAGATACTTGTATTTTTAAATGTATAGCTTATGACGATGTTATCAAAACCTTTGAAAAAAGGGTGTCTCATAAGACCACTCCCACACATAAATACATATGGGTTTTTACCTTATGATAAACAAAACACTTTTATTACCCAAATAATTTGATATTATCTTTAATAACATTCTTTTGGAAAACATTTTTCAAATAAATTTATTCAAATAAGGCATCAATACCGAACTAAGTCTAAGGGAATATATCTAGACTAGGTCAAACGGAATTTATCGGACGGAATATATGATACCAAAAGGGGTAGCTGAAATGTTTTCAAGTCATTACAGTTATTTTGGGACTACAATCAAAATAGTAAAGTTCGTATTGGAATTGGATTTCCAACATGATAGGGAACCTCGATAACCATGCATAGCAGCCGAAACCCGGTGGTTTTCATGGAAGGACTCACACACAACTATTCCTCATATTGCCATACTTCTTAATTTCTGGTATCTTCTCATGCAAGGACTTACACGCCACTATACCATACAATAAGGGTCCCGTTTGGACAACTTGGTCACCTAGATCATACGCTGCCAGTCACCTTGAGGGAACATATGCCACCCTTGTCATACTAAGCCTGAAATATGTAACATAGTTCCCGTAACATTTCCGAGATGTGAGGCTTGGGAGTGAGGTTACACTCAACTTAGATAAAGCCATGCTTTTCATACAAAACCATGCTTTGATCATAATAGGTTCCACTTTGAATGCCACATTGCCATTCCTTAATCACATAACTGATTTCTACAAACGTATAACTCCTGAGCTCGTACGTCTTAGAGAAGGGTGTTAAGCTAAGAGAAGTTGCCTTCTCCGCCATAAAGTTGCTGATACGTTGATAGAGATCAATTTATGTGATCAGAAATGCACTGTCTGACACTCATCCATACAAGTTCATTTTGGGACAGAATAAAACCGAAGGCACTCCTCCTATTACCATTAGTTGCAAGTAGTCCTTGTAATTCGAAGATTTCAAAACACGATAGAACCATTTGTATAATATATCTCTATATTGGGAGCTACCGAGAGAATGTCAGCAAGCAGACCTTCCCCTGTGAAGATCTCCAGTCTTCAATAATCATCATCTTTAACATATCTTCACTTTCGAATGTATACATCGGTTCGAAGTGGTTTTATCACCCAAATCCGACCCTGGTTCCTTCGTATCAATCATCAATTAAAAGGATATTAAGTTCATATGTGGCTATCAATCATCATTCAATTTAATTCATCTTTTATTCATTCATAAATATCTCTTAGAGATATATTCATTAAATTGTTCCTTTATCTTCTTAACAGTATATGAAATCATTAAGCCTCATTTATGAAATCATTTGGTAAATTTAAACCCTTTTAATCTTGGAATAATTTCAAATTATTTCACCTTTTACTTAAGAAAACATTTTCAAATCATTTACTTAACATTTTAACTTTTTTTAAACCTTTAAATCTTTCTAAAATAATTATAAAACTTCCAATTTTTCTTTAAAACCCTTAATTATTAATTTAAAAACTTTTATAACTGATTTTAGAAATAATAGTTTAGTTTAAATCTTTATTTCAAAAGCTAAAGAAAGTGCAATAGAAAAGTGCCGCGAAAAGTGCTTAAAACAGCTTATTTGATTAAAACTATTTTTTCATGTTTGAAAATTCTTATTTTCCAATTAAAATCTCTTTCAAACCATATTAATAGATTTATCAAATTTATTTTATATTTTTAGTCATTTAAAAATATCATTTATAAAGAAATCCCATCTTGGATTTCGAACTGTAAAATCGTGATGTTTTTAGAAAATTGTTTTGGAAATATTTCAGAATCTACTTAATGAAATTTTGATTTTCTTTCTTTCTTGGAAAAATATGGATATAATAGTTCAAAAAATTATTATCTTGATTGATTCTGAACTGTATTCTACTTTATACACTTATTAAACTTTTATGACGAGAAATCACGAACTACAATTGCACGACGCACCTACTTTTGACTTGTTTTTCAATTTCTTTTCAAATTTCGTGGAAACACTTTTAGATGTGTGTAAAACATTTCTAAATCACTTTAAACTCATTTTAAATAATATTTTTATATTTCAAACTCATTTTCAATTTCATTTCATATTATAATATTATATTATTATAATATCATTTTCAACCTTGTTAGATATTAAAATTATTATGAAGATAAATAATTTCCATACAAATATTTATATGGATTTAAATTCTCATTATGGTTAATTATTAACCATTTATTTTATCATTTATCAAACCAAGTAATCATCCATATTAACAATAATGTAAACAACCAATTTTGCAACCAAATTATCAAACACATTAATCATCTAAGATATTTAACTTTCATATTATTAAATTTGGAATTAATAGTTAATTCAAAAATGAGTACTGACCTTTAACTTAATCAATTCTTCCCACCAACATTCTTATAAATCCACAATTCACCTAAACTTTTGTTAATTAATCATCGTAAATGCTCCCTCCTTTCCAAACTCTAGAAAATCCGACAGCGCTTCCATGACACCTTAAATTTATCCTATCCCCTTGGAATGAATTCGACCGTACTTCTTTCCCTATTTCTTTCCTTGAAGTTCTACGATCTTGCACCTCTCTCTTGGTAGGCTCGGCCTAGAGTGGTGGAGCTCGGGTTTGGGATGGTGGAGGGCGTATGGCCTTGGAGGGTGATGGAAGGAGGCCGTGGGTTATGGAGGTGGAGAGGAGGTGGTTTGCACTAGTTTTGAGGTGGAATACTATATATATTTTTTCTTTAGTATTTTTCTCTAATATTTTCTTATTATTTTTCTAAGGCATGGAAGCCATTAAAACTCTAAAGAAGAAAAAGAAGAGCTTAAGAAAAGAAGAGATGGATGTGTGAAAATGAGAAGTATGCTTCTGTATTTGTAGGAAAAGAAAGAGGTGGTAAGTTACCAAATTACCCCTTGTTAAATTACTAAAATACCCTTGGATATTTTTTTCCAACCTTCACATTACCAAAAGTAAACTTACTATCTCATTAATGCACTTCAAATCCTTACTTTATCTCCTTATCACCTAAGGAGTAAGAAAACTAAAGTTATAATGATGTTCATTTGATTTGACAAGTTTTGTTTTTATTAGTTTACTTTTGCTAATGATATTTCTGTAATTTCCTAACCTTAATTATAAAAATTTAACTTAATTAACTATTTGTTAATTACTTCCTATATGCTGTAATTTTTATAAGAAATGTACATAAAGGTGCAACGATGTTGCGACAACTTTAAATGGAGAAAACATTTAATTTTGATAAAATGTTTTACGGTCATACTTTGACGTTTTAGTTAAACTATTTATTCATGTAAACCAAAATTGAAAATAAATTTCTTATCATTTTAAATAATTAAATGAGTTTATTTGACTTATAAAATAATATAAAACAATATCAACTTCTTTTGCAAATATATGACATTGATTGTAACGGCACGGATTTTTCGACGATTAATTGTGAATATTTAAATGGTTTTAAATATTGGATTTGGAATTATAATTGAGTTAGTAAGATTTAAAAACTGGATTTTCAATGATTTCGTAAATTTTTGAAATCGTCAATTTAATCGACGAGTTAAAATAACGATCTGGGGCACCATCTCGGAATTCAATGAAACCTGTTCTATTGGATCCGTAATATTGTATTATTATTGGATTCCATATTCTGTAGTGTTTGGAGTTATCGTTTGATCGTACGGGATAGAAATGCGTTGAAATTAATATCGAAATCTAATATAATAATTTGTTCAAAAAGCTATCTTCTCCGTAAGATCGAATTAGAACTCGAAACCTTTTCCATTGTATTTGGAATAGGGGCATAACATTATAAACGCCTGACATCATGCCTCAATAGGAGTTCGAGATTTTCATGTGTGTATATATATATATAATCCAAGATGTTACAATTATATATATATATACACACACACATATACACATACGAAATCAATTTACGTCCTACTTTTTTCGAATCAGTTGACCTTTCCCACTAGCATACGTTACTGTTTCTAACACGCCATCCCATTCTTTTTAAATCACGAGCTCACTCCCTCCTTTCCTTCCAGTTGAACGAATTCACTCAAGAAATCGAAAAAAAGGAAGCATGATAACCGCGTTTGTCTTTCTTCTTCCATTTTAAAACAAAATCGAATAGAATCGCGGCTATCTTCTTACTCCTCTGCCAATTGAAATCAAATACGAAAAAGAAGAAGAAAAAGAGGATTCGAAACCGCATTGTCATTAAGGGCGACTTCGATCCGAGCTTTGGTGAATCGCGACTGGCGAATTGGGTTCTCATACCTGCGTATGAGTGGTAGGTAGAGTCGTGAGTGGTGCAAACTGAGGGAGAGTAGGTGCTTATGTGGAAGCTCGGTTTGGGGATGGATCTCGTGTACAAGAATGCGGCGACTTAACGATAGGTGGGACTTGATTTTGGGTCGCGATGGTACAGGAGTTGCGACATGTGATGGAGGGGGTACGACAGCCTGAGGAAGGTTGTGAACAACCACTATAGCAGGCAATAGTGGTTTGGGTCGTGAGCGTAGGGGGAAGCTCCAGCGATGGTCGGCGGCATGGAGAAGCTTGGAGGCTGGGGTATCCATGTCAAAGTCGTGGTGGCAGTTTGCGATTTTTGGAAGTGGAGTTGCTCAGAGATTTGCAATGGTGGAGATGACTGCAGTGTGGCTAGGGCAACAGGAATAGTCGAGCATGACTCGAGAAGAGAAAAGGATTGGAAGTCATTGCATCAGATCGGAAATGCTCAGAGAGGTTGCTAGCTTAAAGCAAAATCAATAAATTTAATTATAATTTAAATTAAAAACATTTAGTTATATAATTTAAACTTTTTTTATGAGGTTTAAATTTAAGGAATCGGGGCATAAGGATTTAAATTGGAACGATTGGAAAACTAAAAATTAAGGTGAGAAAAATTCTCACTCATTTGGATTACCAAAATTTAAATTTTAAATAGTTGAATTAAATTTTGGATGCTTGTTGAATTTATAATTATTCTCTGCTGAATGATATAATATATATAGTGTGTATATATATATATATATATATATATATATATATATATATATATATATTAGTAGTTGGAGTGATATTCCCGCATATTATAGCGGATGAGACCCTATGCGCCCCGCATAATAGCGGATGACCTTATATACCGTGATATCCCCCTCGAAGTGGGATTGATATTTTTTTATGTTGTATTAACATCTATGGATGTAGGGAAACAGGTTGGAGGGATCCAACTGGATTCTTAAAAATGTTGAATTTAATTTCATATATTGTGGTATATGGATTGTGTAGAATAATCTAGTATAGATTATTGTAGTGTTTGGAATTATTAGATGCTATTATAGCATTGGCCTGAATTTTGATATTTAAAAATCATAAATATATTTTTAAAATGGAAGAAATTAAAGGGGATTTTTGATATAAAAATATTGATATTGGAATTGGGTATATTTAAAGAAATTGAATTAGAAAAATATATTTGATTTTTGGTTATACTTAACAATGGTGAATTATTAAATTAAGATTTTAAAAATGAAGTATTTAAAAAGAATTTATAAATGATATTCGAAAAATATAGAAAGGAGTTGAAGTCGATATTAAAATAGATTGGAAGTTATAAATGGGATTTTTAAGGGAATGAATTTATAAAAATGGAATTTTATAAATAAGATTGTTTTTATAAACAAGAAAAAATCAAAGGAGTTATAAAAATTTATGAATGATGTTTATAAATAAAGTAATTCGATATTAGGATTATAAATTGAAAATATAAAATTCATAGGTGAAATTATATTAGAATATGGAAATAAGGTGAGGAAAATAGTGGATTACTATTTTTGAAAAGTGAAAATGGTTAAGGAAATCGGAATGGAAGTGACGTGATGGAAATCGAGAAGAATTTATAAGTTGAATTGGTTATTGAGATTTTTAAAAATAAATTTTGAATTTTAAGAAGTGAGTTTGTTTTAAAAGGAAATTTTTATTGTTCTAAAACTATGTAATTTTAAACTAGTTGAGATTGAAATACTTCGGTAAGTAGGTGTTCAAATGTTAAGTATTTATTTAATAAATTCTAGCTTTTAAATTCAGCTTGGAATTTATTTGTTCATCTAAAAATGAGTTATTGATGTTATAAAAGTGTTTTCAATATTTTAAATAATAACTTAAACATATTTTAAATAAATTACTATTCTTTAAAGAAAATACTCGTTATATACATATATATAAGAAAACACATATAGTTTTGAAATGATTGAAAATTTATTTATAAATTCTCTCGAAATGTGTAGACGGGGTTTATTAAAGGATGATTTTTTATAAAAGAAATCTTATAAATGGAATGTTAGAGACTAAAGAAATTTTCCGATGTCTAGATGCGATAACTTCGAGAAGATTTTGAATTCATTTAAGGAGTTATAAATGGTTGGTTGGGATAATAAATAAGTATAATTGGTTTGGAAATCGTAGGAAGAATTTATTAAAATTCCAGAGACTTATGAGATAAGTTGTGAAATATTTCCAAGTTAAATCTTAATGTGATTTTGGAAATTATACGTATAAATATTTTCCTAAGTATTGGAAGGAATGTTTTGGAAAATATTTTTAGTGGGAAAAGGTTTGGAATAGAAATATTTTCTAGGCGCTACAAAAATTGAATTTGGAAATATTTCTAAGTATTGAAAATGGGGAATGTCCTTTTATGGATCCAAGTGTTGAAATTGTTTTTCAAATATAGAAATATTAAAAGAGATTGAATATATATCTTAGTGAAGATGTTTTGAAATAAATATTTTGGAGATTATAAAATGAGGCCTAATGTCTACTCATGGATGTTTTATTGATAGTTAAATAATCGATTATAAATACTGGCCAATTTCGTTAATCGTTTCGAAGAGACCGGGATCAGATTTAATTATCTGAAAACCACTTCGATCTAGTTTGAACATAACAAATGAATACCGTGAAGATGATGAAGACGGTGATTTTTTTGTCTAGACCTAGGACAACTTGTATGGACGAATGCTATCAGAACATCGTCATTGGAGGACGATAAGCATTCTAAGTAGAATTTTTTCTTGAAAGGTAACGCTTATGTTTGATGTGATTTTTTGTTTGATGATAACAAACATATATATATATCAATATATATATGTGTTTGCAGTTTGGACTATATTCATATTGAATAATTATACTATTGCACAGAATCTATATAATTCAACTAGTATTTTTTATTCAATATAATATTTTATTACAACACTTAAACAATACAAAGTTTTCAGCTCTCTCTATATATATACATACATCAGTTCATACATTTTACTTTTCTCACTACAACACTCAACACTCAGTTTTTCACTCTGTCTGCACATCTGCATCTATCTGCATTGTCCAGCTCCACTTCTCGTCCTGTCTCCTGTGTACCTGTATAATTAGCAACTACAACAGTAATCTGAAAACAAAAAAAATTTAAATTTGCAAAAATAAAATTTGTTTGTGTCTCAGATACATGGGTTATTGTCATCATCTTTGATTGTGCAATATCTGTGCATATCAATATTTTTTATCAGGAACAGGCAATTATAAGTGGCTGTAGTACACACGTGTACATTCGTATACGTGTGCACTGCCACGCCAACTCGTGTGCACAAACTACAACAAAACACTAATTCATTCAAAGCAACATAACAGAGAAGAACAAAGACCAAGTGCAGCATCAGAAATATGCAAGACAGTGGTCATGAATGCATTAACAACATCGAGCCAGAAACAGTCAAATATCCCACAAAAGTCCAGACCAACAAAAACATGAATACTGCACAAATCAGAATGAACCAGTGATACTAGGCAACAAGTACAACACCGCACAAATTCAACATGAAGCAGTGCAAGCTCTCAAAGATACAACAGTGAAAGAAACTGCATCACAGCAGCATGAAACATCAAAATACACAAAATATGGAAACTGCATCAATGCAGAACAGAACATAGTATATATAGTGATGCATAGCAACTGCATAGCAGCTACAAACACCAAGTGCAACAGTGAACACAATGTACATGCCAACAACAAGTCATGAAGCAATCAACATGAATATCACAAGAGTCACAACAAAAAATGAAGACTGCAAACTCAAGTGATAAAATTTGAGTACATCGAACCAGCTTTCAAATGAAACAAGGAACATAAATACTGCAACTACAACAATGGAACAACAGCTCATATGAACAAGTGTACAAAGGCAACATGAACAAGTATAGCATCTGTATCAAAAGCAAACCGAGTACAACACAGCAAACAACTCTGTGCACATGTGAAGCCAGAAGAATTGCACAACTACAAGTACAGGGATGAATACAACATGATGAAGCAGTGGAAACAAACTCAAGTGCACGTGAACATGGCAGCAGACCAGTGACAACAACCAAGTAAAGAACATGGATGTACAAGGCAATGCACCAATGCAAGTGACTAATGCAACATGAAGTGAATCAAGTTCAAAACATCATAACAACAAGTACAGTGTTCCTCAAAGACGAATTCGAGCTAGAAACAAATGACATGCACCAGCAAGCTATCAAGAATCAGATCACAACTACATGCAGATCAAATGAAGTTCTGATTCAATCCCATAGCAAAATCAAGTCACAATGAAAGTACAAACCCAAAAATATCTGCATACACACATACAAATGTATATATGCACATATATAGTAAACTGGTGAATGTGCAGTAGGGAACACAAGACAGTGGCAAGTACAAGGCAGTGCAGAAATCAAGCCGAAGTTAAAGAATAAATTCGTATCTTTTGATTAAGTCTTTGATTAAGTCAAAGATTTCTAATTTGGAAAGAAATCTTTGCAGCAAATTTCTCGAATTCATATATGGTCAGTATTAATTCAAATGAGGACCGAGACAACAAATACAGCAAGATATCTTCGAATCAATTAATTCGAATTCAAATATGGTCAGCAATTATTCGAAATTGAATCAAGAAAGGAATACTCCAAATCCAGAACAAATTCAGGAAAATAATCAACGACATGAAGAAATCAAATCTGACAGTGTTAATTAGGGTTTCAACCCTATAAATACACCCCAAGAAATCATCATAGACAAAAGAACAATCGAGTTCGAAAATCACAAAACCACAAACAAGCAAAAAGATTACATACCGCAACAGTAAACTCGATTATCAGAGAACGAGCTAGCAACAAGCATCAAATCATCAGAGAACGAGCGTGAGAAAGATCAACACAAGTCAAAGAATCAATCATCAGAACAAAGCCCCAAATCTCACAGAAGAACCGAAGCCCTAAATTGAAAAAGAAAAGGACCGGCCATTTTTTTTCTCACAAACAAAAGAAAATGGACCGGGTAAAATAAGAAAAAGGGAAGTGACCGCATATCTTATGTTTGTATTGGGTTAGGGTATTTTTATTTTTATAAAGGCAAGATAATTTAAATAGTTTTAAATTTAGTGCTTGCTTTTATAATTCGCTTTATTTGTATGTTCTTTTCAAAACAAAACATGATAATTTATCACCTAGGGTTTAGGTGTTGACAGATTGTCTAGTTAGAGTTAGTCCAGTTAGCAGGGTTTGCAAGTTTGCAAAACTCTATAGGCGGTAGCAGGGTTTGCAAGTCTATTAGAGTGTTTGTAAGCGGGAAACTGTTTAATTCTAATAGAAATCTGGGAATGCAGCAGTAGGCAGGGGTTGCCGAAGCTGGGTAAATTCTGTGTGTGATTTATTTTTCAGCATATTTATTTCTGCAGTTTGCTTCTGTGTTTAATTCGCAAAAATTTGCTATAACCCTATTCACCCCCCCTCTAGGGTTAATCTAGATCCTACAAGTGGTATCAGAGCAAGGTATTTTACTTTAACTCTAGAGTCATGAATCCACCAAATAATGCTTTTTCTGAGGGGCAATCTATTGCTAGGCCACCCATGTTTAATGGGAATGATTATGCTTATTGGAAAGTTAGAATGAGTATTTATCTTAGTTCGGTCGATTATGATGTTTGGGATATTATTGAAACTGGCTATAAATCTCCCACTATAGTTGTTGGTGATACTGAGATTCCTAAACCTAAGGATAGGTGGGATGCTAACGATAAGAAATTAAAAACTACAAATGCCAAAGCAATGAACGCTTTGATCTGTGCTCTTGATAAAAATGAATTTAATAGAATTTCTCATTGTACAACAGCACAGGAAATTTGGCACACTCTGGAGGTGACACATGAAGGAACTTCTCAAGTCAAGGAGTCACGACTAGCTCTATTTAGCAATGAATACGAAAACTTTGTGATGGAAAAGGGCGAGAGCATAAAAGATATGTTTGGACGATTTTCAACTTTGGTGTACAATGCTAGAGCGCTTGGGAAGGTCTTCACTGAAGTAGAGCTTGTACGGAAGATACTGCGAGTCTTACCAATGAACTTTGAGGCAAAAGTCACTGCGATACAAGAATCAAAAGATCTGAGTAAACTAAGCATGGAGGAGTTGATCGGAAACTTGATGACATATGAGCTTGAGCTAAAGGCAAAGGAGGAACGTAACAACTCCGAATCAAAAAAGAAGATGATTGCCTTAAAAAGCAAAGAAGAAAGCGGTGAAGAAGAAGAAGATCCAATTGAAGAGCTTGCGATGGCTGTCAATAATCTTACAAAATGGTCAAAATTCAGGCCACGCAAGAAGAAAACAAGTGGTAATAAGTCAAAAGATTCTGATGATTCCGATAATGAATTAACATGCTTTAACTGCAAAAAGCCTGGCCACTTCAAACAAAAATGTCCACTTCTCAAGAACAACAAAGGAAAGAAAAAGAAGAAGAAGGCCTTTGCAGAAACTTGGGATGATGAAGAAGGAGAAGAAGTTTCGGATAATAGCTCAGAAGAGGCTAACTTGTGCCTTATGGCAAAATCAGATTCAGAAACAAGTTCAGAGGAATCCAGTGAGGTACGTAACTATTCTTATAAAGAACTTGTTTTGATGTGTTATGATTTTACTAATACAATTGATACTCTTGAAACTAAAATTGAAAAATTGAAGTCTGACAGGAGAGAACTCGTTCATGAGAATACTAGGTTAGAAACTGAACTTGAAAATATTCAAAACCTAGACTGTAAAAAATGTAAAATTTTAGATTCAGAAATATCAAGACTTAAGAATAGCTTCGATAATCTTGAAAAAGAAAACTCGAGTCTTAAGGAAACCATTGACACTAGGAAAAAGGATTTTATAAATAGATTCACCACACTTGTGACTGAAAACACAACACTAAAAACCAAAGTCCAAAATCTTGAGAAATCTCTGAATAACTTTTCAAGAGGAGAAAAAGCGTTTAACATGTTATTGGGAAATCAACTCTTTGCTAACAACAGAAAAGGACTAGGTTTTGGGAAAACACAGGTTGATGATCATGCAAAAGGTAAGAGTGTCTTTATTAGAAGTGAAATTGGACATCGTGTTGAAAATTGTAGTCATAGGAACATGAACACAAAATTTATACAAGTTTGGGTTCCTAAGAATTCTACAAACAAATTTCATGTCTATAGGAACAAAAATAAAAGGACAAAACAAGTTTGGGTTCCAAAGGGATTGTTTGTTCACAATGCTTCAGTTACTAATATCATTGGACCTAAGAGTTTCTCTAGGTCATCCTCCTCTCTCTTTATGTAGGTCTGTTGGAGGGCTAAGGAGCAACAAGAATGGTTTCTAGATTCAGGTTGTTCTAGACATATGACAGGTGATAAATCTAAGTTCCTTAGCCTAGAGAAGTTTAGAGGTGGAAATGTGATCATGGGAGATAATAGCAAGTGTAAGATTATTGGGAAAGGTGTAGTAAGTAATGGTACTTTTTCCTTGACTAATGTTTTATACGTTGATAATTTGCATCACAATCTCATTTCTATTAGCCAACTATGTGACAAAGGTATGAATGTGGTTTTTGATAGTGAAACTTACAAAATCATTGATAAAACTTCTAATAACATTGTCTTTATGGGCAAAAGAAAAGGAAATGTTTACTCACTTTCGTTTGACAATCTAAATCTTTCCAGATGTTTGGTAGCCACTGATGAAGAGGCATCTTTATGGCATAGGAGACTTGGACATGCTAGCATGAGTCTCTTAAGAAATCTTGAAACGAAAGAATTAGTCAGAGGGTTACCACATCAGAAATTTAAAGATAACAAAGTGTGTAAAGCATGTTCCTTGGGCAAGCTTAGTCGATCATCATTTCGCCCTACAAACATTGTTAGCACATCAAGGGTCCTCGAATTAATTCATATGGACTTATTTGGACCAAATGAAATTGCAAGCTTGAATGGAAAACGTTATTGTTATGTATTGGTTGACGATTATTCTAGATTTACATGGGTTTATTTCTTAGCCAAAAAGTCTGAATCTTTTGATTATTTTTCAAAATTTGCTAAACTTGTTCAAAATGAAAAAGGAGTTTCAATTAAAACTTTGAGAAGTGATCATGGAGGCGAATTTGAAAATTTAGAATTTGAAAACTTTTGTGAAGAAAATGGTTTAAAACATGAATTTTCTGCCCCACGAACACCTCAACAAAATGGGGTGGTTGAAAGGAAAAATCGTACATTACAAGAATTGGCTAGATCCATGTTGAGTGAGTATAAGCTACCTCTAACTTTTTGGGCAGAGGCGGTGAATACTTCGTGCTACGTAATGAATAGAGTAATGATTAGACCAATACTTGGCAAAACTGCTTATGAAGTGTGGCATGAAAGGAAACCTAACATCTCTTATTTTCGTGTTTTTGGATGTCCTTGTTTCACTCTTAACACAGGTGATCAACTTGGAAAATTTGAATCAAAGGCCGATGAGGGAATTTTCATGGGCTATTCAACAAGGAGCAAGGCTTACAGGATATACAACAAACGAACAAAGACAATTGTTGAATCAGTCAATGTGAAATTTGATGAATCTGATCTGGAAAGGACGACTGAAAAAACGGGTGATGATGGGGTAGATCATGAAGGCATTAAAGAAGGGACATCTACTGAGAAAGATGGAAGTAGGACTGTTGATGCTGATAGATTGAAGTTCAAATCCAATCATCCTCCTGAATTGGTTATAGGAGATCCTACGGAAGGTATACGCACTCGCTCTGCATTTGATAAAAATTTGTGTGCGTTTTGTTGTCATAGTGGTTTTATTTCTGAAATAGAACCTGATTCTGTTGAAATGGCTCTTAATGATGAAAGTTGGGTTTTAGCAATGCAAGATGAACTTAATCAATTTGAGAGAAATAAAGTTTGGAAATTAGTTCCTAGGCTTAATGACTATCCAATTGTAGGAACTAAATGGGTGTTCAAAAACAAACTTGATGAATCAGGAAATGTAATTAGAAACAAAGCTAGGTTGGTCGCAAAAGGATATAACCAAATAGAAGGCATAGATTTTGATGAGACATTTGCACCAGTTGCTAGGTTAGAAGCCATTAGGATTTTGCTCAGCTTTGCTTGTTATAAAGGTTTCAAACTAAAACAAATGGATGTAAAAAGTGCATTTCTAAATGGTGATCTGAAAGAAGAAGTTTTTGTTGAACAACCCCCCGGTTTTGAAAATCACGATTTTCCAAATCATGTGTATAAACTTGAAAAAGCATTATATGGTCTTAAGCAAGCCCCTAGAGCTTGGTATGACTGCCTTTGTACATATCTTCTGGAAAATGGCTTTGAAAAGGGGAGTGCTGACACGACACTGTTTCTATTACATAAAGGAAGTGATTTTTTGATTGTTCAGATTTATGTGGATGATATCATTTATGGTGCTACTAATGAACTCTTGTGCGAGAAATTTGAACAAGTCATGCAGGCTAAATTCGAGATGAGCTTGGTTGGAGAATTGAAATATTTTCTTGGATTTCAAATCAAGCAAAGCAGTGATGGCATTTTCATTTCGCAATCCAAGTATGTGTTGGAACTGTTGAAGAAATTTGGAGTTGAGAACTCCAAACCATTGAGAACTCCTATGAGCCCATCAACAAAGTTGGACAAAGACGAGAAAGGAAGTGCTGTTGATCAGAAAAAATATCGAGGGATAATTGGTTCACTTCTCTATCTTACTGCTTCTAGACCTGATATTATGTTTTCTGTGTGTTTGTGTGCACGTTTTCAATCTAATCCTAAAGAATCTCATTTGAAAGCCACTAAACGAATTTTGAGATATCTTTCACACACACACAAATTTGGATTATGGTATCCTTCTTGTGAAAACTTTGATTTAGTTGGTTATTCTGATGCTGATTATGCTGGTTCATTGGTTGACAGGAAAAGCACCAGTGGGACATGTTTCATGCTAGGACATTCATTAGTTTCATGGTCAAGTCGAAAACAGAATTGTGTTGCATTATCCACCACTGAAGCAGAATATATTGCTTTAGGAAGTTGCTGTGCTCAAATTTTATGGATGATACAAACTCTTTCTGATTTTGGCTTAGTTACAAACAAGTTCCATTAAAATGTGACAGTAAAAGTGCAATAGACTTATCAAATAATCCTGTTCATCATTCACGCACAAAACACATTGATGTGAGACACCACTTTCTTAGAGATCACATTGCTAAGGAAGACATTTGCATTGAATATATTTCAACTGAGGCTCAACTTGCTGATATTTTCACAAAACCCCTCCCCGAAGACAGATTTTCTAGATTACGTTTGGATTTGGGGATTATAGAAATTGACTAACCATTTTTTCGTTGTTAGGTTGAAATATTCTTGGATATATACTTTCAACTTCAATTTCTAGGATTCAAACAAGTTTTGGATATTTTCCAAAGATTGATTCGAATATGGTATTCAATACTGGATATTACATAATATAATTAACTTGGTAACTTATTCCACGATCATTTCTATTTCTACCATCTTTCTATCGTTCATAATGGTTTGATAAAATAAGAAGAGTGAATTATTTTAAATTTAAAAAAAAAGAAAATTAATAATAAATAATAATAACTCTCATGCATCCATTCTCATTTAAAAGTCCTTATGGTTATGCATGGATGGAGCATGTGAGTGAATTATTTTTATCATTACTCCATTCTCATTTAAAAGTCCTTATGGTTATGCATGGATGGAGTATGGTAACTAAGTATTCTGGTCTCACTTAATAGTCTGGATGCTTAGACTAATAAGTAACTGCTAATCCCATTTAAAAGTCCTTATGGTTATGCGTGGTTAGTAAGTGCTTATTTTTTTGTTTTTGTGCTTAAATGTCAAATTAATGTTAAAATATCTCTCTTCTTATTAAAACTAATCATCGATCCATCCTCTACAATATGGAAGTTTTTATCTCGTTATGATATATTATTTTTTGTTCCTACTGTTCCATTTTTTTTGTCAGTCTTTTGATAATGACAAAAGGGGGAGAAGAACAAGATTTTGATGAGAAAGTAAATATTTTTTTGACCTATTTCAACAAATTTGGTTAAATGTTGTTAGTTAATTTTTCTTTAGTTCTTTTATTCTTTTGTAATTTTTGTTATCTTCTAAACAGGGAGTGGTCTTGGTTGTAGGGGGAGCATTCAAATAGGGGGAGCTAAAAATTTCGTGTTCAAACACATGTATTAGCATTTCAAAATCTTTAATATATATGTTTGTCATCATCAAAAGGGGGAGATTGTTTGATGTGATTTTTTGTTTGATGATAACAAACATATATATATCAATATATATATATGTGTTTGCAGTTTGGACTATATTCATATTGAATAATTATACTATTGCACAGAATCTATATAATTCAACTAGTATTTTTTATTCAATATAATATTTTATTACAACACTTAAACAATACAAAGTTTTCAGCTCTCTCTATATATATACATACATCAGTTCATACATTTTACTTTTCTCACTACAACACTCAACACTCAGTTTTTCACTCTGTCTGCACATCTGCATCTATCTGCATTGTCCAGCTCCACTTCTCGTCCTGTCTCCTGTGTACCTGTATAATTAGCAACTATAACAGTAATCTGAAAACAAACAAATTTAAATTTGCAAAAATAAAATTTGTTTGTGTCTCAGATACATGGGTTATTGTCATCATCTTTGATTGTGCAATATCTGTGCATATCAGTATTTTTTATCAGGAACAGGCAATTATAAGTGGCTGCAGTACACACGTGTACATTCGTATACGTGTGCACTGCCACGCCAACTCGTGTGCACAAACTACAACAAAACACTAATTCATTCAAAGCAACATAACAGAGAAGAACAAAGACCAAGTGCAGCATCAGAAATATGCAAGACAGTGGTCATGAATGCATTAACAACATCGAGCCAGAAACAGTCAAATATCCCACAAAAGTCCAGACCAACAAAAACATGAATACTGCACAAACTAGAATGAACCAGTGATACAAGGCAACAAGTACAACACCGCACAAATTCAACATGAAGCAGTGCAAGATCTCAAAGATACAACAGTGAAAGAAACTGCATCACAGCAGCATGAAACATCAAAATACACAAAATATGGAAACTGCATCAATGCAGAACAGAACATAGTATATATAGTGATGCATAGCAACTGCATAGCAGCTACAAACACCAAGTGCAACAGTGAACACAATGTACATGCCAACAACAAGTCATGAAGCAATCAACATGAATATCACAAGAGTCACAGCAAAAAATGAAGACTGCAAACTCAAGTGATAAAATTTGAGTACATCGAACCAGCTTTCAAATGAAACAAGGAACATAAATACTGCAACTACAACAATGGAACAACAGCTCATATGAACAAGTGTACAAAGGCAACATGAACAAGTGTAGCATCTGTATCAAAAGCAAACCGAGTACAACACAGCAAACAACTCTGTGCACATGTGAAGCCAGAAGAATTGCACAACTACAAGTACAGGGATGAATACAACATGATGAAGCAGTGGAAACAAACTCAAGTGCACGTGAACATGGCAGCAGACCAGTGACAACAACCAAGTAAAGAACATGGATGTACAAGGCAATGCACCAATGCAAGTGACTAATGCAACATGAAGTGAATCAAGTTCAAAACATCATAACAACAAGTACAGTGTTCCTCAAAGACGAATTCGAGCTAGAAACAAATGACATGCACCAGCAAGCTATCAAGAATCAGATCACAACTACATGTAGATCAAATGAAGTTCTGATTCAATCCCATAGAAAAATCAAGTCACAATGAAAGTACAAACCCAAAAATATATGCATACACACATACAAATGTATATATGCACATAAATAGTAAACTGGTGAATGTGCAGTAGGGAACACAAGACAGTGGCAAGTACAAGGCAGTGCAGAAATCAAGCCGAAGTTAAAGAATAAATTCGTATCTTTTGATTAAGTCTTTGATTAAGTCAAAGATTTCTAATTTGGAAAGAAATCTTTGCAGCAAATTTCTCGAATTCATATATGGTCAGTATTAATTCAAATGAGGACCGAGACAACAAATACAGCAAGATATCTTCGAATCAATTAATTCGAATTCAAATATGGTCAGCAATTATTCGAAATTGAATCAAGAAAGGAATACTCCAAATCCAGAACAAATTCAGGAAAATAATCAACGACATGAAGAAATCAAATCTGACAGTGTTAATTAGGGTTTCAACCCTATAAATACACCCCAAGAAATCATCATAGACAACAGAACAATCGAGTTCGAAAATCACAAAACCACAAACAAGCAAAAAGATTACATACCGCAACAGTAAACTCGATTATCAGAGAACGAGCTAGCAACAAGCATCAAATCATCAGAGAACGAGCGTGAGAAAGATCAACACAAGTCAAAGAATCAATCATCAGAACAAAGCCCCAAATCTCACAGAAGAACCGAAGCCCTAAATTGAAAAAGAAAAGGATCGGCCATTTTTTTCTCACAAACAAAAGAAAATGGACCGGGTAAAATAAGAAAAAGGGAAGTGACCGCATATCTTATGTTTGTATTGGGTTAGGGTATTTTTATTTTTATAAAGGCAAGATAATTTAAATAGTTTTAAATTTAGTGCTTGCTTTTATAATTCGCTTTATTTGTATGTTCTTTTCAAAACAAAACATGATAATTTATCACCCAGGGTTTAGGTGTTGACAGATTGTCTAGTTAGAGTTAGTCCAGTTAGCAGGGTTTGCAAGTTTGCAAAACTCTATAGGCGGTAGCAGGGTTTGCAAGTCTGTTAGAGTGTTTGTAAGCGGGAAACTGTTTAATTCTAATAGAAATCTGGGAATGCAGCAGTAGGCAGGGGTTGCCGAAGCTGGGTAAATTCTGTGTGTGATTTATTTTTCAGCATATTTATTTCTGCAGTTTGCTTCTGTGTTTAATTCGCAAAAATTTGCTATAACCCTATTCACCCCCCCTCTAGGGTTAATCTAGATCCTACAGCTTAGCCTCGAGCCTCATTAACCGGGAATGACTAAAACATGGGAGATGCATTAAGGCTAAGTGGGTCGCACCCAATTAGGGTATGTTATCACTTTTTTAGATTTCCTCCGAAACCTATTTATTATGGATATGATTGTGTATGAAACAAGGAGCACTCGTCTATCTAGCTTAGGGGTAGGCCGGTTTTGTGTAGCAGGGGATCCCGACGAGGTCCTAAGTACATTTTTCTAGACATATACTGTGATGGGCGGTACCCTAGTGGGTCAGTCATTGTTGGAACCCATTCTCCAATTCGGGCATAATGGTTTTGTTTGTAGAGCCTAGTATGCTAGAATTTAATTAATGTAACAATTTCGTCTATTTGAATAAGTATCTGTACTTAGACACTATCAAAATATCAGATGATTTTGATAAAATTATTTTGGTTAACATAAGGTAAAAACCAGTCATGTTTATGTGTGATACGGTCTTACGAGATACCTTTGTTTTTCAAAGGGTTTTGATAACTTTAATAACTCAAATTGAGTGTGTTTTCTCACACTGGTTTTCCAGGCTGACTTGGGTGTTAATTTATTATAATGCTTGGGTCAGATCGAGTATTGCAGATTCAGGATAGAATGTTATGGAGCTCAAAAGGCAAGCTTGATGACAAGATGTATTTCCATACTTGTTTAGTATTTCCACTGTGTGAGGACAAATTAATTAAACTATCCAGATTGATTGTTGTATATTGTACTCTGATGATTGTAAGTATGAAACAATTACAGATTCCTTTGCATAAAAATCTACTATTATATATTATACTTTGTTCCACTGCGATTGTGAGATTCTGTGTTTGTTGTTCTATTTTCTTCCATCTCTCTCTTCTTTTTTACCCTAGCTATTTTCTTTTTCATACCATTTGGGCTGAACATGAGTGAATTATTATCAACTCAAAGGGTACAGAACAACGGGTCGCTACATTAATTTTGCCAATGTGCGATGAAATTTGTCAATCACTATAACATGAGTATATATACAGTTATCAAACTTTTATCAACCAATTATTATCATTATATAATGATTTTAAAAGCAATTATTTATCCTTTAAAACAATTATTGGACTGTATATTCAATTTATCAAAAACCTGTTTTTGTCAATTTTGTCAATGTTACGGTAAAAGTCCAAAATCTCTATTCAATTCTAAAAATAAGTTCACCGTTCTTATTTATTATATAAAACATGATTATTTAAGTCTGAAAATTATATATTTGAATATTTAAGTACATTAAATATTTCATTTTCAAAGTGGCAAAATTAGGTGTCGTTACAAGTTCTATTTATAGGCTTGTAATGGAATATGAAGATTACAATAATGTCCATATAACATTTAGCATATTCACCTTTATATAATGTATATATTACAACATAAAGTAAATAATTTATTGTTAAAGCATAATGTATAACATAGTTAATCTAGACATAGTAAAAATCTATAAAGTTATGTTTTGTGCTTACCCGTGGAAATATAGAGCATTCTGGCATATTCCTCAGCTTTGTTTTAAAAGCTTTTAAAGCTCATACCAAAAAATGATGAATGGATAATTGCTATGATGCTGCATTTATTTTCTTCATCTTGTATATATGGAACATGCCTTAAGGGTAAATATCGTTGATTGTTTGGGAAGAAGAATGTTACCGTTGCAAGAATTGTAAGTAGTTTTGGTAAATCATTTTCGTTCTAAATTTCATTTTTTGATTATTTATTCATGAAATTGTATTATCTTTTGTTATGTGCTTAGTATTTCCATAGTTTCTTAAGATAAATTGTTGACAACTGTCTAGTATTGCTTGTGAAGATATTTTTGGTAGTGGAAAAATATTTTTCCCAAGTAAAGGTTAACCGAATGTAATAGAAATATCTTGTCGTGCTTATTTTAAACTATTTCCCTAATTTTGAAAGATTCATCTTCTATAGAAATATTTCTATAATATCATCTAAAGTGGTTGATGATTTTGTAAATTTACTTACAGTTAAATATTCTAAGAATAAAAAATACATAAACTTTTCAAAAGCAGTTTGGTTGAAAAATTCCATATTTAAAAGTAAATCCCTTTACTTTTCTAATTCTTTTACTTTTCTAATTTTTTTCTTATCATGGCCAATAGACTGTATTTGTACTGATTTTTATCTTGCTCCTTTCTTAGAGAATTTCTTTTCATTTTCTTTATTGTTTTTGAGTTCTATGTAAATTATAGTACAATATTATGTACTAAATTTAAAAAATAGTTATGCTATATTCAGCTATCATTTTGCATATGCATTGCATGCTACTATCATTTTACATAAGAAATGGATGCTATTTTATTTCAAAAATAGTTATGCTATATTCAGATATCATCCTAGATACGCAATGCATGCTACTGTATTTCAAAATTTTAAACGCAATATTCACCTGTCATTCTGCATATGCAGTGCATGCCACCACATTTAAAAAATTCGAATGTTATATTCGGCTATCATTCTTCATTTACAATGAATGCTATAGTAATTCAAAATTTCAAATGCTATATGCATCTGTCATTCTTCATATGCAATGTACGCTACTGTATTTCAAAAACTATAATGCTATATGCATTATCGTTCTTCATTTGCAACACATGCTATTGTATTTCAAAAATTCTAATGTTATATCCACCTTTCATTCTTAATATGCAACACATACTATTATATTTAAAAATCCAAATGCTATATTCAACTACCATTCTTTATATGTAATGAATGCTAATGTATTTCAAAAATTTAAATGTTATATCCAATTATCATTCTTTATATGCAATGCATGCCAGTGTATTTCAAAATTTTAAATGCTATATTCATTTATCATCCTTCATGTGCAATGAATAGTATTGTATTTCCAAAATTCTAATGCTATATCCATCTATCATTTTGCATATGTAATGCATGGTATTTTATTTCAAAAATTAAAATGCTATATTGATCTATCATTTTTCATATGCAATGTATAGTATTTTATTCAAATTTTCAAATGTTATGTTCTCTATCATTCTTCATATACAATGTATTTTAAAAGTTCAAATTCTACATTGATCTATCATTTTGCATATGATATGCATGCTATTGTATTTCAAACATTCAAATGCTACATTCAACCATCATTCTTCATACGCAATGCATGCTGTTGTATTTCAAAAATCAAATGCTATATCTGACTATCATTCTTTATATGCAATGCATGCTATTATGTTTCAATAAATGCTATATGAATCTATCATTCTTCATATGTAATGCATGCTACAGCCTTTCAAAAATTCCAATGTTATACCCACGTATTATTCTTCATATGTAATACATGCTATTGTATTTCAAAAATTCAAAAGTTATGTTCAACTTATCATTATTCATATCTAATGCATGCTATTGTATTTCAAAATTTTAAATCTTATATACAACTGTCATTCTTTATATTTAAGGCATGTTTATGTAGTTTAAAAATACAAATGCTTTATTTAACTATCATTCTTCATATTCAATGATATTAATGCACTTTAAAAAATTAAAATAATATAACTATCATTCTACACATTCAATTTATTGTACTGCATTTTAAAAACATCTATATTGAACTATCGTTTGTATATTCAATGTATATTTAAGCATTTTTTTAAGTAGATGATACTTTCAAGTATGATTTTGCATTGTCTATGTATGCTACATTACTTTAAAATAAACATAATAAATTCAAGTATCATTCTGCATAGTCAATGTATGTTACTGCTTTTGAAAAATAAAGATGCTATGTTATATTATCTATGCATATTTAACACATGCTACTACATTTTAAATATATATGCTAGATTCAAATGTCATCATGTATATTCAACGAATGCTACTATAATGAAAAATTACAAATTCTATGTTCAATTGTAATTCTTCATACTAAATGTATGTTACTAAGTACAAATGCTATATTCAACTATCATTATGCATATTCAATGCATGCTAGTTCACTTAAGAAAATATATTGCTATAGTCAACTACCATTATGGATATACATGCTACAATGTTTTAAAAATAGAAATGCTATAGATGACTACCATTCAAATGTGCAATTCTTGCATTTTGTTTTTAAATTTTAATGTTATATATAACTGTAGTTTGACATTTACTTATTGAACTGTACATTTTTGCCGGTACTATTTCGATCTTGATGTCCAACTTTGTCCTATATTGTTTCTTTCTCCATTCATTTTATAGTCCTAATCTTCGCTGCTCTTCAATTCAATTGCATAGGCTTTGATGATATCGACTTCTTTTCTACTAATTTTGAAGCCCTGGTCAACGATTTATGTTTTGTTGATTTTGTTTCAATTGCGGTAGAAAATGAGGGAAGATTGTGTTCAGGAAATGGAAGAAGATTTTCATCTGTTGGAGAAGATGATTTTGATCAATTTTCCACAGATTTGTTATTTTGAATTTGAATTGCACGAGAGAATTTTCGATAGTGGTGGGGTGATATGATTTTTCCATGGAGTTCGGAGAACGAAGTGGATTTGTTAAAATGGGGTTGAAATATATGCTCACATCCTTGAAATTTAATTTTAAAATTAACATCGTAGAAAATAATTTTGTTTTAAACCTTTTCTTTTAAACTAATTTCCACTTTTAGTTTTTCGTCTTCAACATTCGCCACAGAATACGAGGTGAATGGAGAAGAATATTTAAAAATCATCATTATGACAATGGATGGATAGCTATGAGAAAGATTATTTCCATGCTTTTTTTATTTCTTTAAACGTAGAAAACAATTTTTTTTTTCTTTTCTATTTTATACGTTAACTTCATTTCCCAGATTGATTGTCTTCCAAAAATGCATATGTCATGCATATTATTGCTTAGAAGGGAATCCCAAACTGAAAAAGACAAACCATATGGGACCTTAGAGTTTCAATTGATCAGAATTACCTAAATAAATCCTATGCAATGAAAGCGATGGATCTATGAACATGCTGATGAAACCGACAATAAATTGATGGTATCCAACAACTTATGGTTTCCAACTAACAAACAATAAATAATCATGAATAATAGATAAATCAACATGTAAACCATGATACAATAATTTTTCCACATCACTGGTTTTATTTACAAGCAACAAATCTATGTGATGAAATATAAGTGATGAAGGAATGAATGTCATTCAATGACGATCGAGCATGGAGAGTTGATGGAAGAGAGGGAAACATGGCTAAATCCATGGATCGATACCGACTAATATTAGATTGGAACTAATCCATAAAATTGTCATATTTTCCCTTCAAATCCGTATGATGGTAAAGATATCAAGGAAGAAAGAAGATAAAGAAATTTAGCTAAGCCCATCGGTCGGTGCCGATCCATAGATTCCCTCGATATGGAAAATACTCTCAGTAAATACATAAAGATACAAGCTTAGAGGCATCAAGGGAGGATTGAATGAAGGAACAAAGCATCTAGGCTTGAGGAAAATAAGGATAAACAACACAAAATGGAGAAGCTTATTGGTCGGTTTCGATTCAAATACGAATCGGTAGCGATCCGTAGATATTTTGGGAAAGTCCCAGCATTTCCCCCATCTTTCTATACGTGACCATTGAATGAGTTTTATAGCTATCTAACAACCTAAAAGCTCAACTATGGCCAACTTTTATTATTCATATTTAGGGAAGATTCTATCATTACCAACTTTGGAATAGAATTTCCAGTTGTGTTGTAAAAACAACAAATCTGGAGTGAATCAAGCAATAAAATATGTCCAAAGTGGATATAGACGTAGCTGAACCGTTATAAATCATTACCACATTCACTTTTTGTTGTTTTTCTTCAAATTTGAATATTTCTTACCGAATTACTATTCATAGATATAATTCTCCACCATAGGATTGTTATTTTTTCCAAATTCGCTTTTCGGATTATATGACCAAATTTTGGGCTAATATCTTTTGGAGCTTTCATTAAGAGGTCGAAGGCCAAAGTTGATTTCCATTGCTTCTAGGATTTGAATAAAATCTCCAAAGGGATCTAATGGTATGGGACTGAAGAAATAAGGAAGGCAAATCATTGAAGAATCAAATAGAGGGAATATTGGGAATTCTAACAGAAATGATGAATCTACTCAACCTCCGCCAGATCTCGTGACTAGAGGGTTTTCAGAAATAATGGCCAATGTTAATTGAAGTTGGAAGCAACACAACAATCAATCATGGAAGAACCAAATAGGAAATTTGTAACAATAAGGCAAAACCACCTTAAGGAGATGGATCTCGGGTAAGAGATAAAGGAATTAGTGGAAGATCTCTACCAAGATCGGAAGAATGAAATTTTGTTAGAAGGCTTAGGGTAGAATAAGAAAGAGTTTGAGAATGCAAAACATAAAAGGAATTTAACCTAGAGAAAATATTCCCTGATCGATTGGTACCAACCAGGTATGGATCGTTAGCAATCCATCAAGGAAGAGGAATAATGATCCTCAAGATGTTGATAGAGGATTTGGTCATACCGTGGGTCCTGCAGTTGGGAGATCCATCATGGATTTAGGGGACATAGTTAGACTGATAGCATAAAATGTCAAGATGAGTGAAATTCTTATACATTGGGAGACCTAGACATTGGTCTGCTTTCCATGGATGCTTGGGCAATAGCCGTAATGGTCGTTCACGAACCCGAGCACATGGTGATGCATCCGAAGACCGTCTCTGAGAGTGGATTGAAGGTACTAATGATATGATCAATGAAGCAGTCCAAAGATTACTTCAGAAAGGAAATCAAGAGGATGATTGGGTGTTTGTTTCTAGTTGGAACCATCTACGGTGAAGATCAAAGCGATTGAATACCTAAGGAAATTTACAATGGATCGATGGATCCTTTGCAACATAATCGTAGGTACGATTAGCATATAAATGGCGTGAGTTTTGCTGATCATGTGAAATGTTCATGTTTTTGTTATTTTTGGAAGGTTTAACAACGATGCAATTCCAGAGGCTGGAGCGAAGATCCATAAGATCATACAACCAGTTGGCAAACAAGTTTTTGAATCACTTTAGAGTTCACTCTTTGCAACCAAAGGAATTAGCTTCATTAGCAAGCATTCAATAGAGAAAGGTACAGAATCATTAAAAAGCTGTTTGAAAAGGTTGAATGGAGCCATTATCAAAGCTACGAATTTAGGATAGCATGGTGCAAATGACTCTAGTTGCTGGAGTGGATAGTGATTTTGATTTCGAGAAATGGTTGACCATGAAAAACATAGCCACATTAAAGACTTTTATAAGAAAGAAAATCCATTTATGCACATGGAAGAGGTAGAAATGGAGAAGATGTTGAATGCTGGTGGTCAGGTAGAATCAAATTGTGTGGTGAACAGCAATGACATTGCCCACAGAAAGATTCAAATAGGGGATGGGTGGGACCAATTGAGTCGATAGATGTGATTCAAATGGAAGAAAATGATCTAACTAAGATCATCAAATCGGGTCTCCTCAACTTGAGAATAGAGAAGGAATTAAGTGGGTTCTTGAGAGTGAATCTTGATGTGTTCCCATGGAGTCATTCTAAAATGTGTGAGATTTGGCCTAAAGTTGCATGCCACACACTGAATGTCATCCTAGCATTTTCTCCTATAAAGAAAAAGAGAGGCAATATGGAAATGGTAAGCTCCATAATGTTAAAGGAAGAAGTGGACAAGTTGTTGGCAAACAACTTTATCCATGAAGCATTCTACCTTGACTGTGTAGCAAAACCCGTGATGGTTAGGAAGCCTAAAGGAAAATGCTAAACATGCATTGATTATTCAGACTTGAATAAAGCATGTCCAAAGTACTGCTTTCCACTTCTGTGGATTGACCAACTCATGGATGGTGTAACATCCCGGATTTTTAAGCCATTGAATTTGAACATTTAATTCATTTTAAATGTTAATGTGGATTCTTAATTGATTTTGTAATGGATGGATTCGGGTTCAATCAATGAAATAAGCTATAGTTTTTAATTATAGTAATTCCGGTTGAATTTGAATAATGGAAAAATATAATTAAATATTCGGGATTTGGATAAAAGGGTAAATATGGATGTAAATAGTGATAAGAATGGTTTTAAAAATTTATTTTGAGTTATTTGAGTGTAAATAGTATGGTGGGAATTTTAGATGAATTTTTAAGTTGATAAGTTAATATTTGGGATTTTATATTAATTTAAAAATGAATTTAGTATTATTAAAATGCAATTAATCAGATTTTGGGTCCGGAATGAGCCAGAATGATTTGTAATGTGATTATATATTTTATATGATTTATTATTAAGGTACTAAAATTTTGAAAGTGAAATTTTAAGTGTTTTTGACAATTTTGATAATTGCTCGATTTGATAGACGAGTTAAAATAGCCTTCCGAGGCACAGTCTTGGAGTTCGACGAAACTAGTTCCATTGGATCCGTAATAGTTCATTATTATCGGATTTCAATTTTCGTAGCAATCGGAGTTGTCGTTTGACCGTAGCAGCTCGAAACGCATAGAAATCGTTTTAACCGATTTAATTTTAAATTGATCGTTTAATTCCGTAACTCGCACATACGACCGAATTAGCTTACGAAACCTGTTCCATTGTGTGTGGAATGCGGAAAAACCCTAGGAACGCCTGTTGGAACGTGAGGATTAGAGTTTGTTTGCATAGGTTGTTAAAATTTGAAGAACAATATTAAAATAATATTAAATAATTTTATATATATTCATGTTTAGGGCTAAACCCTAGTAAATTACACGCAGCCGCCACCTAACTTTTCAATGGCCGGCATCTCATGTCCTTCCTCCCTCGAATTCACTCCATCCAAGCTATAATTTGCAAATCTTCCAACTAGTAAATCGAAGAGCCCATCGAGACGATGAAATCTCTACGGCGATGATGAGTCATAGTGGAGTGTGGAGGCCGGGGGGTATTCGCGTTCGTTGATCGGCTAGGCTCGTTTTACCCGAGCTGTAGGGGACCGAAGGGGACCGTATCTTGGCCGATGGTGGGTGACGTATAGGGCTTCGTTGTGTAGGGTTCCGATCGAGTTCTGGAGTGGAGGGGTGGTAGCGATTTTCAACCCTAATCGGCGTGAGTTGGGTTCGGTTGTTCGTTGTGGCCTGGAGATCGATCGCGTGAGGGAGATGGTGAAGTGCGGCCTTGATTTCGTGATGAACGGCTATGATGGCTTCTGAGTAAATAAAATAAACTATTTATGTAAATTATATCCAGAAGTTTAAAATTTCATAACTTGTTCATACGTTATCAGATTTCGACGATTTTGGTAGCGTTGGAATCGCAGCGACGGGAAGCACGCTGTGGCGCAAATCTGAATTCGATTCAAGCAAGTGGAAATTTTGAATTAAATCGAATGCTTCGACTTAATTTAAAATTTTGAACGCTCGCCGAAACTCAAGGTGAGTTATTTTCACTCACATCTGGATGCTAGCTAATTTAAATAGTTAATATTTAAATATCTGTGTGATTGGTTGAATATAATTATTGCTATAAGTCTGGATTGATATTTATATATGTGATGTGCTAATATCTATGGATGCAGGGAAAACAGGTTGGAGGGATCCAACTGGATTCCTCACAATATAGTAATCATTTTATAATTGATGATGCAATCCGTTTATATATTATGATTGATAACTCTGAAATTAAATTGTATGGAGATACTGTTGGATAAATTATAAATCCAGAATTTAATTATAAATGGATAAATTGGGTTTTTAGGAAATAAAAGATATTGTTAAATAAAGAATTTAAAGGAATAAAAATTGAAATCTAGTTTGGATGAAGATTGGAAATTGGTAAAATTTGGAATTATAAACGAAGAGGAAATTTATCAGTCGATAAATGTGGAAGTATAGATTTCTGGGAATAATTCTATAAGTAATTATAACTTGTGTTAAAATAACGATGGGGTTATTTGATGATGTTTTCTTGGAAATTAAAATATGTTTTCAATGAAGCTTTCCAAAAATAAATTAACAGTTAAATGTATATAAAAATATTTTGGGATACAATTTTATACCATTGGGATTTTATTTAAGTAATTTGTAAGTATTATTTTCATTTAATAAATTCCCAAAAGTTTTATCTTAAAATATGTAAACCTATACTTTGAAAGTGAATTTCCGGGAATGGGAAAATGTGTTTGAGCTTCGAAAGAAGTTATTTTTAAACATGGAAAAGGAAATTTATGTTATTAAAATATAAATTTGAATGGTAATGAATCAGCAGAATTTATAAGAAGGATTTGCTGGGTTGTTTGAGTGGGAATGAGTTTCCCTGGAAAACCAAGTTCGAGTTTTAAACAGACTTTATTAAAAGAAATTTTAAAGTTTAAACTTGTGTAAAGAGTATTTTTGAAATTATTATTTTAAAGTAACTAATTAAAAATTAGCAATAGAGATTATTTGCGATTTCATTAGTAATTATTTTTATAAATGGATTTCTTTAAAGGCTAGTTTTGACCTAAGTTATTGGAAATTAGTATTTATCCTTTAAAACCAATACTTTTAAATTTTGTTAACCAAACCCTTATCAATAAATAGTTTTACTTTAAATATTTGAAATTATATTTTGAGTACATAACTAGACGTAATTTTATATAATTTAAAGTATATTTCAGAATAAAATGTTTTAACTGTTTTAAATCTAAATATTTTGAATTTGGTCATTTCCAATGGGAATTAATGATAAACAATTTACCTTGTAAAGGAAGAACTTTGGGAAATTGTTTTCAAATGAGCTTTGAAAATTTGGAAATATATCTTGTAAAGATATTTGAGGCAAATAAATAATGTGGGAAATTATTTATTGTGTGATGGATGTTTATGAATATTAATTGATAGTTAAACCACCGACTATCAATGTTGGACAAATGCTTTGATCGTTTCGAAGAGACCGGGATCGAGATTTATTTCTCGAAAACCACTTCGATCCGGTTTGCACGTTTCGTGGAAAAACGTGTTCGGAGTCGAAGATGGAGCTGTGAAGTGCAAGGGCTAGTCGCTACTAATCCTGAGGATATTTCCAAAATAGATGTAGTAGGAGTAGTGCCTTCGGTTCCTTTCGAACCTAGGACGGACTTGTATGGATGAATGCTTGCGAAACACCGTCAGGTGGACGATGGGCATTCTAAGGGATATGTTCTAAAAAGGTAGCGCTTAGCTTCAAGACTCATCAAATGGGAATGACTGAAAATCAGGGGATATGCAGCAAGGCTTCGTGGGTAGCCCCCACTGGAGAGTAAGGTCATCCCTGTCTAGATGTCCCTTTTTATTTCGGCTTAGTGGTGCGGTTGCTGATCCCAACCGCGGGGTGATCTTATTCGGAACTGTCCAGTAAGGGATGAGTCCGGCCTTATGTTGCAGGGGGTCGGGCGTGGTCCTCGGTATGGTGATCTAGGCCCCGTACTGTGACAGGTGGTACCCCAGTGTCTAGTCATTGTTGGAAATCCATTCTCCCTACGAGCCTTGTACGAGTTTTGTTTGTATTACCCACTCTGTGGCTAGTAACTGGAATTTAATAGATGTAACAATTTCGGCTATTTTATAAGTATTTGTAAATAGACCCTATTATAATATCAGAGGATTTCCATTAAAAGTGTTTTAGCTATCGTAAGGTAAAAACCCGACATGTTTATTTGTTGCGTGGTCTTACGAGATGCTTTTATTTTTCAAAGGATTTTTGAAACTTTAATAACCAATTTGGATGTATTATTATCAGTTGGTATTCCAGACTGACTCGGGTGTTATTTTATTATAATGCTCGGGTCAGACAGAGTATTATTTGTTCAGGATAGGTTGCTATGGAGCAGGAGAGGAGCTGGTGTCCGTGACGTATTATCTATACTTTTATATATTCCGCTGCTATGATTTTATGGATTTGTCTGATTGGTAATTTGATGTATGAGATACTCTGATGATGTGATGTATAAAACTGATATAGATTTCATTTTGTGTAAAGATCTATTATTTACTATTATATTTTATTCCGCTGCGACTGTGAGATTCTGACATTGTTTAGCTTCTTCTTCTTCTATCTCTTTTTCTTAAACCCAAATGGTTCGTATTTCTGTGCAACTTGAGTTAACAGAGGTAGAATAGTGTTGATTCAAGGGGTACGGATTTGCGGGCTGTCACAGATGGAATGGCCAGACATGAATTGTTATGTTTTATGGATGTTAATTTTGGCTACAATCTTGTAGTCCATTTTCCCGACCCAGAGCGTACACATTTTATAATAGATTTGGGATAATATTGCTATAAATTGATGTAGTTCAGTTTAAAGAACACTGGAGCTAATTACCAATGTTTTGTCAACAACATATTTTAGGAACAAATCAGATAGACAGTGGAAGTCTACGTGGATGGTATGATGGTAAAGTCAAGAAGATCGACATACTACATAGGCGATTGATAAAAAATGTTTGATGTGTTCCAAAGGTAAGGAATGAGATTGAATCCACTAAAATGTTCCTTCCGAGTTGCTTTAGGGTAGTTTTGGAGTTTATTGTGAACTCAAGGGTCATTAAAGCAAACTATGAAACAGATCGAACAATTAAAAAGGGTACACTTCCAGGAAATTGGAGGGAAATACAGAGCTTAAATGGTAAGTTTTTCGTTTTGATTTTGTTCGTCTTGAAAGCAACTGAGAAATGTGTACCATTCTTTGATGCTCTTAAAAAGAAAATGGGAAGTTCTGTTGGATAGACAATATCAATGGTTATTGGAACATTTCTAGGAAACATTATTTCTATTGAAGCCTTTAGAAGGAGAAAACCTATATACCTATTTGGTGGTACCGAATCATGCATTAAGTGCTGCCTTGGTTCATGAAGAGGCGAAAATCCAAATAACGATATATTACATTTGTAAGAAGTTTGCAGGCACAGAGAACCATTATCCTAGACTAGAGAAGTTAGCCTATTACTTTGTAGTAGCATCGATGAAATTAGTCGACCATACTTTCATGCTCGTCCGATAAGACTATTAACAGTTCAATCTCTTAAACAAGTATTGCATCACCCTAGGAAATCGCGATGATTATTGAAATAGATATCAAGACGAGTTAAAATGAAGTCACTTGTCATCCTAGTAAAGCGATTTATGGACAAACATTAGCAGACTTCATTGGAGAGTCTACTATTTGAGATGACGAAATGGAAGAGTAAAAGGTTGAACTTTCAAATGGAAGTTATATTTTAGCGGCACACACATTGCACTTTTTCAGTGACTCCCACTTGATGGTTTGCCAAATTAAGAAGGAATTTCAAAAGGTTCTCCCCTTTCCTATCGATGGTGTTGGAACCACTAAATATGATTGAACAATATATGGTTATGCTCATCCCTAGGGAAAAATACGAATGCAGATTCTCTAGTTTTTCTCTAGTTGAATTGATTAGCTCTAAAGATTCGCAACAGTTAGGTATAGTTTTGATTGATGTACTGAAGACTCTTAGTATTGGCAAGATGATATCAATTATATTATGGAGGTTGAGGATAAGTCATAGAGACTCCTTTGACTAAAGGAACTCTTCCAAAGTGTAAGAATGAATAATGGAAACTCTTGCGTAAAATACCATGTTACATTATGCAAGACGGTTTGTTATTTCAAAGCGGATTCTCAACACCCTTGCAAGATTGTCGAAAAGAACAATGAAAAGAAAATCCTTATAGGGATGTTCATCATGGAAGTTCTATAGAACATATTGAGGAATTTTTTTGGCAAAACGGTATTTCACTATGGATATTTCAAACCAACTTTCAATTGGGATGCAGCTGAAATTTCCAGGAATGACGATAGTTGTCTGAGATTTGCAAAGATACCTCGAGCCCCGTCTAACCAACTTATGCAAATGGTTAGCCCATGGCCACTTGTAGTTTGGAAAATTGATAGAATTGGAGTGCTACTAATGGCACACGGAGGAGAAAATTATGCGATCTTAGCGGTAGACTATTTCACAAAATAGGTCGAGGTGGAGCCACTCACCACAATCACTTCAGGGAAAGCGATAGAATTTGTAGCTAAGAATATTTTGTTCAGGTCCGGAGTTCAACTCAAGATCATTGTGAACAGTGGAGCTCAATTTGAAAGTGTAGAATTTTGCGTATTCTATGCTATGTATCGAAGTTAGAATAGTTTCTCGATAGCACATCCATAGGCGAACCGACGGGTAGAGGTAGTGAATAAAACGATCAAATCCATCATCAAAAAGTGATAAATGCGGGCAAAAGAGAATTGGTTTGATGAGTTACCACTTGCATTGTGGGTTTATTAGTTGACCTAGAAATCAATAGTAGAAAATACTTCTTTTGCGCTGGCTTATGGAACAGAAGCGATGATACCAATTGAAGCATAAGCCCCTTCTCATCGGTGCATGTATTATGATTCCAAGATGAACAAGGAGCTATTACTAGCATCTCTTGATGTGGCGGAGGAAAAAAAGTAAAAGAGGCAAATTTAAGGGTAGCTCCTCACTAGCAAAATATAGCACGACAGTTCAAGATCAAGGTTCGAAACCATATTTTTCAGATTGGTAGCATTATTTTGAAATGTGTTTTTTCTAAGTATGGAGGCACTTGGTCCAAATTAGGAAGGATCCTACATGATAAAACAGAAGTTGGAGACAATACTTTCGAGTCATCAAAAGTCAATAGAAATTCCACGAGCACGGAAGAGCGAGCATATGTGCCTTTATTTCACTTAGTTCTTTTATTTATACATTTTCCTTTTATTTGGACATTCATTATATTGGATTTGATTTAACAAAGTTGCATTCATTATAGACGTTTTTCATAGCTTTTTGAATCAATGGAACCACATTCATCAAGTTAAACTTCATCCTACGCGATCTGTAGAATAGGCATCATGTGTTTCGAAAACCAGATGCTTTGGTATCCGAAGATAGGAACCAACATGCTCCATTGAATCATGATCAATTCATTGGATGATAATCATACACACGAAGGTTGGATAATCCATGTCCACAAATCTCACTCTTGATTAACGCTTGAAGATAGGCAATGTCAAGGATAAGTGCTGGGAGACTGGTATTGATTGATGCTAATGCATAGAGATAAGTATCGACATATAATCAATTTTATCTAGGTATACTTGGCAAGAATTACATTATTGCTTGTTGGGTACGTTTCTACCACCACCGAATCTGGATAAGGATGAAGCCACCAAGCCATTCGGTACCGAACCCACACGAGGAGGTTGCCACCGAGTCAAACCCACTTCCATCTACTACCGGTCCAACCACGTGCATCCACTACCAAACCAGAAGCACCTCCTCTCCACACCACTACCGGTCCAACTCCATCTCCACACCAGACCGACCCACACCGAACCAACCCTTCACCAGTGCCTACCGAACCGAACCCCCTCTCCATGAACAACCGAACCAACTACACTTAGCCACCACCGGACCAACGTCCCACCGGACCAACGTCCCACCGGACCAACAGCACTTCCATGAACAACCTCAACCGGCCCATTGCTCCTACCACCGGACCACTTCTCCAACCATCTCCGAACCATGAGGATGCCTGACCAAACTGCCAGGCCAGATCGCTTCAGCCCAGGCCCATCAGCTGCTATATACATCCAAGACCCCTGCCTCCAGCCTCACTCTATAAATAGAGAGGCAGGGGTACAACAATGGCAGACAAGTTTGAGAGCTCAAGCACGGAAGGAACTTTCAAACAACTTTCATATACTTGTATACAAAGCTTTGTGCTTGTAATCTGAAAGAAAAAGGAGAATAACATATAAAGTGGACGTAGGCACGTTCTGGCCGAACCACTATAAATCTGTGTGTCTTTTACAGTTTAGTCCATGCTTTTTATATATTTGCATAAATCACCCAAATCACTAGAAACAACATAAAATCAACTAATTCATACGACTTGGAGGTGTTTGTCCATTTTTTGTGCAAACATTTTTGGTGCTTTCACTGAGAACCGAGCTAGAAGCTATAGCTTCTCCTACTCAACCTTCTTCCTCACAGCATCGTTTCTTGCTCCGACAACATGACTTCCAGGCAGAGAGAGACGTTAACAAAGGAAAGGACGTCGCAACTAGCAGTATCCCAGATCCAGTGGCCCCGAATCAAGAGAATCATCCCGTTTTAACAGCAATACCAGATGAAAATCAGGCAATTCCAACAGCCCCTGCCACGGAACAACCAATTACTAGGGCAGATCTAGACAGGGTTGTGGCTGAAGTAATTAACCGCTTCGCATCTCAACAAGAAGCCCTGGTGGACCAACTCATGTCACGCCTAAGGGGTGCTGAAGAATCCAACCGCAACACTGAATCATGGGGTGAGTCCAATCTGGAGGATCTGGGAGGCAACATAGACCTTTCCTCTTCGAAGAAGTTAACAATAGAAATAGCCATGGTAGGAGCCGAGCCTGGACTCAGCTCGAATTCCGACCTGAGGAAACACTTGGAACCGGACCCGACGGGGGAGGTGCCAGGCAGGGGTCGGATGTAGCTGAGCCTGTCTTGCTACCTCACCATGAAAACGCCGGTAGACGGGGCCAAGATGGAGTCCAACCCGAAGTTGGACCCGAGGAAGCGCTGAGAACAGAACCCAGCAGGGGAAGATCAAGGCAAGGGCCAACAAAGGCTGACCCCAGCATGCCCCTCGAAGAGCAGAGGAAGCCTTGGAGAATGTTAGGAGTGACAGACGATACCATCCCTACAAGTCATCTGGACGGAATCAATCCCGCAGGGAAGAACCAAACTCATTCTTATCCGCTCCAAGTTCTGATGAAAGGATGGCGCGATTGTTCAGAGAGTGCGTCCAACGGGAGCAAAGGGATCGGGGGATAGGTGCTAGGGTAACCAGCCCCTTCACCCGCAATATCGAAACTGCCATCACCCCCCGAGAATGGAAAATGCCAACGATGGAACCTTACAAGGGAACCCCTGACCCCATCATACACTTAAAGAGGTACACCTAGCATATGCTCATAAGCGGAGCAACAGAGGGAGTGTTGTGTAAATGCTTCCCACTATTCTTGGCAGATCTAGCTACCTCCTGGTTCTGCCACCTACCCCAAGGGTCCGTCAGCTCATGGGAAATGTTGAAAGAAAAGTTCATCAATCAGTTCCACATTCATGTGGAGCAACCCAAGGACGCTTATTCCTTATCTAATGTCAAACAGAAACCCGGAGAGACATTGCAACAATATCTAACCCGATTCAACGCCGCGGCAACCGCAGTCCAAGATGCCGACGAGAAACTTATCCTAATGGCCCTCTGCAGCGGTGTACATCCAGATACTAAATTTGCTAGAAGACTAACCAAGGAAAAACCAGCTACTTTACCTGATTTCTTCCATGAAGCTGGAAAGTATATGAGACTTGAGGACGCTGCCACTGATAGGCAATCAGGACAACAGGCTAAGACCGCTACAGACAGGGTCCCCGCTGCAGCAAAGGATGTTCGAAGAAATGACTCTAGAGAAAATGCTGGTGGCAAAAAGGGAGAAAAGCGCTTATATCGACCAGGACCAAGATTTGATTCTTACACTCCTTTGAATGAAACAATCGAAAACATCTTCCTAGCCACTCAAGACGAAGTTAGATACAAGCGCCCCCCGCATAAGAAGGAGTCAGATAGCGCACTCAAATCTGGAAAGTTCTGTCGCTTCCACGAATCCCACGGACATGACACCAATGAATGCCACCATCTCCGGGACTTGATTGAAGAACGCATCAGAAGGAGGAGACTGGAGCGCTATGTCAAAGGCCAGAACATGACTTCAACTCTTGCTAATGAGAATCCTGGACTACCCCTCCAGAAGCAGGCGAGGGAAATCGCAACACCAGCGGCTCTAGTCAAGAGAAGATAGTGGTCCACACCATATCAGGAGGACCGCACATCGCCGACAGAAGCTGGGCGGAGATGGAAAAATACGGTAAGTCACTGAGGAACGCTGAAGGCTGCTTTAATTCTGTTATGGAAGAACGCCACCCGAAACGGAGAGAGAATGACGACATCACATTCAGTAGGCGTGATCTAGAGGGAAGAGAGTACCCGCACATGGATCCTTTGGTCATCTCTGCCTGGTCCGGACCAGCCAAAGTTTTCTGAATTTTAATAGACACTGGAAGCTCGGTGAATATCCTATTCAAGCATGCTTTCGACAAAATGAAGCTATCAATAAAGGATGTGTCTCCCTGCAACAAGCCATTACATGGTTTCACTGGAGATGCGAAGATACCCCTCGGGCAACTGGACCTTTTTGTTGAAATAGGAAGTCATCCCCGCTCCGCTGTGCGGAAATAAACATTTGTGCTAATAGAGAACCACTCAGCCTACAACGCCTTTTTGGGAAGACCAGCCTTGTCTGACTTCCAAATTATCCTAGCCCCGTGGTGCCTGAAGATGAAATTTCCAACCGATAACGGAATAGGAAAAATAGAGGGAGATCAACACGCTGCTCGAGACTGCTATGTAACTGAACTTCGCAATAACCATAGAAAAGATAATGGGAAAAATGCAGAGACTACTCTCTGCATGAAAAGCTTGGAAGCATAGCAACTAAAGAAATCCCCTCCTCTTTGATATATCAGTGATCCTTTCAATGAATTAGACCCCAGGGACAAAGAGGAGGAGGCCACCGCCGAGCCTGCAGAGGCTATGGAATTCGTATCTGTAGACAAACACGACCCAAGTAGACTGCTGAGAGTCGGGTCTCAGTTAAAAAGAGAATTAAAGAATCAACTCATTGATTTTCTTCGCCACAACATGGATGTATTTGCATGGATGCACGCAGACATGACGGGAATCTCCCCAGACGTAGCATGCCACATGCTGAACATCGATCCTACCAAGGTGCCAGTGAAGCAGAAAAAGAGGAGTATGGGGGCAGAACGATCAACATCCCTCGAGGAAGAAGTAAAGAACTTACTTGCCAATGACTTCATACGGGAAGCCATTTACCCAGAATGGATCGCCAACCCGGTATTGGTAAAGAAAGCTAATGGGAAGTGGCGAACATGCATCGATTTCTCCAACTTAAATGACGCCTGCCCAAAGGACTGCTTTCCACTCCCCCGAATTGACCAACTCGTGGACAGCACAGCCGGACACGAACTCTTATCCTTTATGGACGCGTACTCAGGATATAACCAGATCCCTATGCACGCCCCCGATCAAGACCACACTAGCTTCATCACTGACCGAGGATTGTACTGCTACAGGGTAATGCCATTTGGACTTAAAAACGCCGGAGCTACTTATCAGCGCCTCGTCAACAAGATGTTTGCAGAACTGATAGGACGAACTATGGAAGTTTATGTGGATGACATGCTGGTAAAATCGAGGAAAGCCAACGACCATATAAACCACTTGGACGAGATGTTTCAAGTACTTCGCCAATATGGAATGAAACTGAACCATCTAAAGTGCTCCTTCGGAGTATCATCGGGAAAGTTCTTGGGATTCATTGTTCATGCCAGGGGGATTGAAGCAAACCCCGAACAAGTTTGAGCTTTGCAAGATATCAAGATATCATCCACTCGAAGAGAGGTGCAAAGCCTAAACGGGAAAGTGGCCGCCCTAAGTAGGTTCATCTCTAAAGCAACCAACAAATGTGTCCCTTTCTTCGAAGCTTTAAAGAAAGACAAAGGAAAGTTCGAGTGGACCGACGAATGCTCTACAGCCTTCCTTAACTTAATCGGACACCTCCAGAGACCACCAGTACTCTCAACTCCAAATGAAGGCAAGGAACTATACCTATACCTTGTTGTATTGTCCCATGCTTTGAGCGCCGCTTTGGTAAGAGACGACAACCGCGCGCAGCGACCCGTATACTTAGTAAGCAAGAGATTCACAGGGGCAGAAGCCAGATACCCTAAACTTGAAAAGCTAGCATACTGTTTGCTTCTCACTTCATGGAAACTGCGACACTATTTCCAGTCTCATTCCACCAGAGTTTTAACCGATCAACCGCTAAGGCAAGTGCTCCATCGCCCCGACACTTCTGGACGATTACTTAAGTGGTGCATCGAACTAAGTCAATATGATATCACTTACCATCCTCGCACCGCTATCAAGGGGCAAGCCATAGCTGATTTCATTGCCGAATTCACTACTAATGAAGGTAAGGACCAATCTGAAATAGCAGAAGATATCTAGTGGAATCTCTTCGTAGATGGAGCGTCAAACGAACAAGGCTCGGGGGCGGGTGTTGTGATAATCACCCCCAGGGGAAGGAAGCTGCACTACGCCCTAAGGTTGGAATTCGCTGCCACCAACAATGATGCAGAATACGAAGCGGTGATAGCTGGATTAGAACTGGCCTTGGAGATCGGAGTCGGCTCTTTATGTCTCCATAGTGATTCTCAACTCATTGTAAATCAAATACTGGGAGACTTCCAGACTCGAGGAGAATGACTTACAGCATATCTTAAAAAGACCAAGCTGCTGCTCAATCAATTGAATCACTATCGAATCAAACACATTCCTCGAGAAGAGAACCAAGAGGCCGACGAACTAGCAAAGCAAGCTAGTATGAAGAACATCACTATCTTCGGAGCGTTAACCATCTCAAAACAGCCAGCACCAAGTTTCGAGCAAGTGAATCTGATAGCTGCGATCGACGAAGAAACTTGGATGACTCCTATCCGGAAATATTTACAAGATGGCACACTACCCGACAGGAAAAACGAAATCAAGAAAATCTTGAGGAAAGCTTCCCGCTATACATTACAAGAAGGCATCCTCTATCGACGCGGCTTCTCTAATCCTTTATTAAGGTGTATCGCTGGAAGGGAAGCCAGGGAAGTCTTAACCAACATCCATCAAGGAAGTTGAGGAGATCACACTGGAGGGCAGACTCTGGCTAAGAAGATACTCCGATATGGATATTACTGGCCCACTTTAAACAAAGATGCCTTGGACTTCGTCAAGAGATGCGACAGATGTCAGAAATTTTCCAAGATTCCTCGACTACCCACAAATGAGATTGCTCAAATGACCAGCCCTTAGCCCTTTGCAGTATGGGGAATTGACTTGATTGGCGAACTGCCAGCGGGCCAAGGCGGAGCCAAATATGCTATAGTGGCGGTTGACTATTTCACCAAATGGGTGGAGGCGGAACCTCTAAATAAAATATCTTCGGCAAAAGTTATCAACTTCTTGATCAAAAATATTCTGTGCAGGTACGAGGTCCCACTCAAGATCATATCAGACAACGGACTTCAATATGACAGCGAATAATTCGCCGATTGGTGCCAAGAGTACGGAATTCACAAAAGCTTCTCATCTGTAGCATATCCTCAAGCGAACGGACAAGTCGAAGCTGTCAACAAGATTCTCAAAACCTTAATCAAGAAGAAACTTGAAAAGTCGAAAGGCGTTTGGGTGGACGAACTTCCTACGGCACTTTGGGCCTATCGCACATCTTACAGAACTTCAACAGGGCATACCCCTTTCTCTTTGGCATACGGATCGGAGGCCATGCTCCCAGTTGAAACTATAGTGCCCTCTCACCGTAGGATCCACTATAACCCGGAAGAGAACGAAGAACTCCTCCTCATGTCTTTGGATCTAATTGAGGAGAGAAGAAACGATGCAGCACTCAAAGCAGGCAGCTCAGAAGCAAAAAGTTGCAGCACAATACAACTCCAAAGTCAAGCACCGCAGCTTACGAGAAGGAGATCTTGTCCTCAAGCGGATCTTCCCGCGCCCCGGAGCGCTAGATCCAATCTGGGACGGACCCTATGTAATTCATAAAGATCTCCACAACGGAGCTTATATTTTGTCAACAGTGGACGGAGAGGTGTTCCAGAGGGCATGGAACATCCAACACCTCCGTCGATACTTTTCTTAACTTGTACTGCCCATATGAAGTGAATTAACAAAGAGAATCAGTGGACGTAGGCATTTTCGTGCCGAACCACTTTAAAAATCTTGTCTCTTTTTAACTTGTTCCTTTATATCTTGGCTACTTGTTAACTGTATCCTTTTCTGTTGAACAAAATTCTGTGTAATGGCACCTCCATTCAAGCCACATCAGGGCGCGGCCTCATCTGGACAAGGCCTAACAGGTACTATGCGATCCTATGCACTCGCCAATGGGACACTTTTGCTCCAGCATCTCTCTGCTGCGGGTTAACTCATTGCTCGCGACTGCCCTTAAAGCCAACTGTAATGAGCCGATCATAAGCCATCACGAAGGCCGACTATAGCCGATGGCAGCTCATTACGGCGTTCGGCTCGCCGGCAACTGTGAACCTACTTTAAGCCCCAACATAAGGTGTGGCCAGCCAGGGGTAGTTCACGGTTGACGATCGGCACCCACGCTAGCCGGCCATAGTAAATCGAATAATACCCACGATTACGGGCCATAATGGCTCGGGTAGTTACTGTGCGCGATCTCGGCTCCTATATGTCTTAAGTGCGGCTGTGGTAAAAAAGAAAACTCCCCGCGGAGGCGTAAGATGGGTGACAAATGTCTCCAAGACCCACAGCTAGGGAAAGTGACTACAAAACCCGTTTGCCACGAACTTAAGCACATCGACGGCCTTCCGTGACTGGAAGTTTTACTTTTTCTATATTTCCATTCCATTTAAATACTTTTCTCCTATCCTGTGTAACGGTCCCTAAAGTACAGGACACCGACTAGGAGACATTCGCTCATAAGGATCGGAGCCCGCAAACTGGATAACAAGGCACTCAGCTGTATCCATGACCAGTTACACAAGACGCTCAAAGCTACCCCCTGCAACTAAAACATGAAGGGCGGTACTCTCTTCTCTTGTACATAAACATGTAACTATAACTTATTCATACATCACACTAACATTGCAAAACATGAAATTATATTTCAAGCAAGAGCTTAGCATCAAACACAACTAAATCACAGGCATATGCATAGTTATACTTCTTATGCAGCACATCAAAATAATAACAGCATTCAAAACATAACAGAATCAGCTTGTGTTATAAACTTACATAAATTCGTTCAATGACATAATTACAGCTCGAAAGTACATTAATGTTTTAAACTAGCATATACAGGAATGTCAAGCAGACCAAATAAAATAACCAGCTGCATTAGTGCTAACCACTACACTTCAGAACCAGCTCTCCGAATCTACTTGGTTGCTGGATCGGAACTCCCAGCATGTTGACCAGAGGTCCCACCTGTCCAATTCAGGAAAAGAATCCATCAGATAAACCGCGAACAATCAAGTTATGAAAAGCTAAAAAGGGAAAACTCACCAACACCCGCTTCTTGGTCCTCATCCCCCAACTGCACACCGGCTTCCTCCACAGCAAGTAGCCACATCCCCTCCTTCACCGCTACCTTCTCCTCCTTTGAGAACTGGGCGGTAACCATATCCATCCTGAATGCCGCTCCACCTTCCTTATCCGCATCGGCCTTGGCCTCCTCCAAAGCCCGGAGATATATCCTAGCCATGATCCGGGGATAGTCATCCATCCAGGATAGATTACTCTGCTTCCAGGTACGAAAGTACATATCCTGCAACATCTCATCCATCATCCCCTCATTCTCCTCAAACTCCCTCACCCGGCCTCGGAGGACAGCAACTTAGCGACGGCAACATCCCTCTCCGATCGATATCTCAAGCGGTCAGCCTGGAGAGACCTCCTCATTTCCTCCATCTCTTCCTTTAGCCTGGCCTGAGCAAGCTCTGCGGCCTCAAGCCTCCCAGATAACTCCTCTACCTGCTCGAGATCCGCCCTTCGAACCTCGTCCACCGTAGCAATGGCTATATCAATCCGCTCCTTGCAGGCGGCCTCCATCTTTCGCAACTCAGCCTTGCTAGCCTCCTCCATGGTTTTCTTTAGTCGTCGGGAGGCCGCCTCATGCTGAGATATCTGGATAGCCTGATCGGCAAGCTGTTTGGCCTGATCAGCAACCTGTAGCCGCAACCGGATGTTAGCACTTCCGATTTCCTCCCCAGCCCTGGCCAGTCGAACGTGATGCTCCATTAGCCTCTTGGTTTCCTCAGCCACCCGATCGATGCTTGCCTTGGCCTCATTCCCCATGGTCACAATCCGAGTAGTAAGCAAATCAAGGTCTAACGACTTAGCCTCATCAAGCACCCGTACCATGGGATTGCAGGGAAGAAGATGCTCACCCGTGACCTCGTCAAAAGAGATATCCTGAAAACTCGGGTCCAGATCTGGGTGGCCGGCAAATGGGTTGCGATCCAAACCAGGACGGTCTATCGGAGTGACGGTTGGATTTTCGGACGGATGGGGGGAAGGCATAAACTCAGTATCCTCCTCAGTAATATCAGGGATGGGCTGGACTGGAGGCTGAGGGCCAGGTGAAGGTTCAAACGAAGATCGGCCCCTCTTCCTCTTTTGCATATCTTCCTCAATAACTCCAAGAAGAGGGCGATATCTAACTACATCCCCAGGACGGCTAGTTGGCGGCTTTGGCTTGGTAGAAGCTTTGAGTAGCTTATACTGTTCGAGGCGGTGCCAAATATCTGATGTCTTGGCCGTCTTACCTGCTCCTGGAATAGAAACCAAGTGTTACGAACATACAATGATCCATAATTCAAGAAATATGTTAAGTTAAAAAGAGTGAGAAGGCACATCTATTATACAAACCCTGCAGAGGAGTAGGATACTGCAATAAGTCCTGAATCTCATTCCAGGACGGAAGCGAACCATAAAATATTCCTAAGTCCCTATCGTAAATGGACTCTGCAGAAGTCAAAAGTTCACCTTGAATCGCTGGAGTCGCCTTAGCTGAAGAACTCTTAGAGAATGGATCGGCGCCAGCCCCGGCCTTGTCAACCTCCTTTTCCTTCTCAACCAAAGCCGATCCTCCCTCCGACTCCCCAAAAGCCTGACGGAAAGCATCATCCGTCCGCTCATGAATCTCTCCCGCTTGCCCGGAGGTTAAGGCACCAACGCCACTACCGCTCCGTCCATCGCCTCCTTCACCCTCACCTCTATCTTCCTCCACATCTTCCTCTCCCGGAGCAATTGGGCAAGTGCTAGGAGAGGGACCATCAGACTTCTTAAGCTTCTTACCTCCGACAACGGAAGGCTTTGTAAAAGGTTCCCTCTTGCCACTTTTCACCGTGGCCCCTTCCTTGGCTTTGGCAGCCTTCTCTTCAGCCGTATCCCTCTGCTTAACCACGGACTGGTGTGGAAGGATCAAGTTGTGCTCCAGGAGAGTAGCATTCCTGATCAGGAAAGAAGCCGACCTGTCCCGTCCCGAAATGGCCTTTATTTCCGCAGCCATCTGGACTAGGGAATCACTCTCCACGACCGCAAAGCCACCTGTCGCTAGCAAGGAATAGAAGCATATCAGAAGAAACACTGCAGTCGGAACAAGGAAACTGTAAATAAAGTTCAACTTACAGCCAGAAGTGAAGAGGCGGAAGGAGACAGAATCGTCCTTGATAAAAAACCATTCTTTCTTAAGCATGGTGAACTTTGAGTATAAGTCCAAGACCGGTTTGAAGGGCACGGCCGCTTCTAAACTAACATACGGAGACCCCTTCTTGTAGCCTCTTAGATTATACAAGTATCGGATTTCCCGGTTAGAAGGGGGCGCCCATACCTCCTCTGGAAGATAACGAATAAACACACTAGGATAGCGTAGGAATTGGGCTGGAGCTGGAGAGGGGCCACCTTCAGATAGGTAATGAAGCTGACTATCCATGCATTGATCGGAGGAATGGCCCCACACATACAGTGGTATCTGCTATAAGCGAAATATCCTTCAGGACGGTCATATGGCATAACTCCCTCTCCCGGCAACAGTATGCGAGCCCTGTCAATCCCGAAGGAACGAGAGATGACATCAAGCTGCTCCTCCCTGAAGGAGCTAGAAAAACAGTCGGGCGGAGAATTCAAGAGATCCTGGGGGCCATACCCATCTACTAGCGATCTCGAAGCAGGCCCCGGATGTTCGGCCCGAACTAGGGGCACTGTGGAGGATTCTTCTCTGTCCTTGGACTTCCTTTTATCTGATCGATTTTCTACTTTTTGAGACATTTATCTGCAACACCAAAAACACAGAAAAGCACAATATTAGAATAAGGAGGCGCAGAGATACAAACAAACAAGGTTCATTCGGCATTCTCAGTATAAGGTTCATTCGGCATTCCCAATACTAGGGTTCATTCGGCATTCTCAGTACAAGGTTCATTCGGCATTCCCAATACTAGGGTACATTCGGCATTCTCGGTGCAAGGTCCATTCGGTATTAAAGTCTTTAAATTCATTCGGTAAAATGAAGTAAATCGAAAGAAGCCATTCGGCAATCACCTGATTCGGCAGAGCGATTGGTTCAGCAGGAAGTTCTAATCCGGATAGCTCGTTCGGTAGGGAATAACAGAAGCCCTAGCCCCATACTTATAGGGGAAGGTTGGATAACTGGACCAACCAGTTCGGCTCTCAGGCCGAATATGGTCGTTAAATCAAAACAAAGCACGACATATGCTAGCATATGCCCTACTTTGGGGGGCAAATGTTGGGTACGTTTCTACCACCACCGAATCTGGATAAGGATGAAGCCACCAAGCCATTCGATACCGAACCCACACGAGGAGGTTGCCACCAAGTCAAACCCACTTCCATCTACTACAGGTCCAATCACGTACATCCACTACCGAACCAGAAGCACCTCCTCTCCACACCACTACCGGTCCAACTCCATCTCCACACCGGACCGACCCACACCGAACCAACCCTTCACCAGTGCCTACCGAACCGAACCCCTTCTCCATGAACAACCGAACCAACTACACTTAGCCACCACCGGACCAACGTCCCACCAGACCAACGTCCCACCGGACCAACAGAACTTCCATGAACAACCTCAATCGGCCCATTGCTCCTACCACCGGACCACTTCTCCAACCATCTCCGAACCATGAGGATGCCTGACCAAACTGCCAGGCCAGATCGCTTCAGCCCAGGCCCATCAGCTGCTATATACATCCAACACCCCTGCCTCCAGCCTCACTCTATAAATAGAGGGGCAGGGGTACAACAATGGCAGACAAGTTTGAGAGCTCAAGCACGGAAGGAACTTTCAAACAACTTTCATATACTTGTATACAAAGCTTTGTGCTTGTAATGCGAAAGAAAAAGGAGAATAACATATAAAGTGGACGTAGGCACGTTCTGGCCGAACCACTATAAATCTGTCTATCTTTTACAGTTTAGTCCCTGCTTTTTATATATTTGCATAAATCACCCAAATCACTAGAAACAACATAAAATCAACTAATTCATACGACTTGGAGGTATTTGCCCATTTTTTGTGCAAACATTGCTCATGTATACATAATTGAAAATCCATGTAAAATTCATTTAGACAACATAGTTTTATTTAAGGTTGAACCGAACAAGTCTAACCAACAATAAATAAAACTATGTAAAAGTGCAACACTATGTAATAGCAGAAATTTGTCTGTAAGTATAGAAATACAATAAGTAAATTCATTATACAGATCAACATACATAGAAATGTAGGTAAGATACCGTTGGCATTTATATATTAACATGAAAAGTAAATAACTCGATTTGACCAAATGATATTATTTACCTTTTCATTTGGTATGAAATCGGGCGGCCGTACTCGTACAACGTAGTAGCCTATGTACATTGAAAGAAAGAGCAAGAAAGGAAAGGAAATACTAAGGAGTGTCTTATTTTCTACAACTCGTGGCGGACTGTGATCTTTTCAACATGTTGTTTCTTTGGAATCCCGCTGCACTCCGCTATGGTATCTTCCTCGAAAAGGGAAGATTCATTAGTATATATCGCATGGGTTTCCTCTTTCTTTTCTCGGACACCTCCAAGATAACAAGTTCGTAAGTAGATAAGTGGAGCGTAGGAACTTCAAGAATTGGAGGAGGAGCATCGTTTAGCTCCTCCATCGTGACCTACTTCAAAGTCATCATCTGGGCTTGGATAATCTCGGTAAAAGTGGGCTTAGAACCAGAAATGTGTGTGAGAGAGACCTTCTTATCCTAATCCAGATCGACATTCAGCACATCCCCTTCCAATAGTATTCCTATCTTCTCAACATCGGGACCAAGTTTGGACCATGTAGAAGAGGAGATGACAATGGCATCGGTAATGAACGCCTCGGTCGATGGACCTAGAGCAAGTATGATAAGAGGCAGTCAAACATGTCAGCTTGAAATATGAAAAATAGAATGGTATAAGTCAATATCCACTTTTGAAGATAACTTAAGCTTCTTAAGGAAAGGAGAAGGAATCAGAATACCTTTAGTCAAGGGTTGTTCCGTACCCGAGGGAAGCTTGTCCTAGAGGAAAAACTTAAAACGGTGAGATCTACATAAGCAACTAATATTGGTATCGAGTACGTACCGGTGAAGCACCAATATAAGATATTTTTAAGTATCATGATAATATAAGATAATATCGGTAAAATATTGGACATCTTAGAACATGTTATAAATGATATTGCACTATGTTGTAATATTATATTGATGTTAAGTATTCAAATATTTGGATAAATAATTCAAAATTATTATCAAAAACTGATTAAATATAGTCTATGGATTATAATCCATTTAATATGATATTTTATTTAATATAAAAATAGGCTCATTAAAAACCGTGAAATTCATACAATGTACGTCTTCATTATTTTCTTTATTTTTGTACTATATCCATTGTTTCTTTAGTCATCTAATCATCTATATTACTTTCCCGAAATGTTCGTATTTATAGTTTTGTTGTTTTTATTTTCACTTAATATATCGAATAACTAATGTTGATTTGATACAAATTACTACTTTAGCTCGTTCCTTATCGATATGTTAAATATATATCTTCACTGCACGTCAATTTTTATTCTAGGTGCATCGTAATAACTAATAAAATTAATTTTCATAAGCTAAGTTACCAACTAGAAATGGCGAACAGAAAATAACTAAAAAGAGAAGTAACTCTTTCATAATCTTGTCTTTAATGGTAAAGTCTTCAACGAAAATAAATATATAAAATAATGGAATAAGTAGAGTTTTCATTATGAAAGACTAATGAAGAAGCCTAAAATTATATAGTTAAATCTAAAAAAATTAGTGCATCGGGATTTCTATATGGCCTACAAATTTTTATTCACTGTATGCAAAATGTAAATACTGAGAATGTGAAGATATTAATTCTTAGAGATATTTTCTCAGACACATACAATAATGAATGATATTCTTAAAATATATCGGGTATTTTACACTAAATATTGGAGCGAGATGTCAGAAAATGTTGGACGATATATCGATAACAATATTTTTAGTGATATTTAAAAAATATATCGTCATAGAAGCGATATGAGATATATCGATTAGACAGTTATATATCAACGATATTATCCAGTACTAACTACATAGGATCTACCCCTCTACAAAAATTGGGGATATTAAAGAGCTAGGAGGAGAAAAAACAAATGATGGGATAAATTTATCTATAGATATGGAGAAGGCTTCAATAGGAAGAGGAGGTAGAGACATACACACATCTGCCGCCTCGGAGCTGGCTGCCAGAATTATTGGAGTGGCTATGAGAGATTCCTTATTTGGCTGACCAAGAATAGCTTCAACCGGTTTTTTTGCTTGAACATAAACACGAATCTCAATAGTAGTTTGTTGATTTTCTTTAAAAGCACATTTTATCTTGCCCTCTACCAAGTAATCGAAGTTCTCAGGATCAAAGCACTCATCTAAAATATCAACCTCGACAAAAAAGAGGCCTTTTTCTAGCTCTTATTTTATCTTGTTTCACTATATCATCATGGACATCCACCAAAACATGGAGGTACTCCTTCGCTAGCTACCATAAGTGTAACAATCCATACTTTATGTATCAAAAGATCATTGAATATTAATAGTATTTTATTTAGGGTCGTACTATTTTATAATTTTGGAAAATGATTACTAAATAGATTTTCCATCCTTAGAATTTTTAGTGGATAATTTTGACTCTGAAAATATTATAAGGCCCATAACTTTTGATAGGAGCCGAACTGGGTTCTGAAACCATATCCATTAGATCGAGGTGATGGTTTATCTTTTCGTAGAGTGGTCAGATAGGAAAATGGACTTACCATTTGAGAGGTATCTGTGTTTGAAGTTTCACTTAATTTTGAATAGTTTAATGAGTAATTAGTTAATGGTTAGGCCCAAAGCCCATTTTGGGATTAGCATCATGATGTGGTTGATGGGACTTTTCTCCATTTCATATTTGCCAAAATAGTTAAAGAAGCCATCATTATGGTTCTCTAACCTTAAACCACTCTAAACCTTAATTTAGTTAGCCAAATCTTTTCATTAGATGGAGATCAGCATAATTAGCACTTGGATTTGAAGATTTGCTATTGGAGATCACTTGGGGTTGTCGTTCATCTCGAGACTAATGCACTTTTGGATTTGTTTTGAATTTAAGTGAGTGTTTAGAACCTTTCACTTACTAATTAATAATTATACACCTTAAAATGATGTTTTAAAATGATTTTTGGATCCTAAAACGTGTTATATACCTTAACTAATCACATATGTTAATTTTAAACGATTTGGAAAAGGTTTATGAAAATGTATCCTTATGGATCTCCCTTGTTCTTATAGTTTATCTAATTTATACCCTTATATTTAGGCTTCATTTTGATGTGTATAGATGTATGCATGTTAAAATATATTGTATATAATGATTGTTTGAACATATGATGTTTGTCTGGTTGAGAACACCGATCGAATGGCGATATAGAATTAGGAACAAAGTCATTGATCAGTGATGATCCATGAAGGTGACTTGATCAAAATTTGATGCGACCCATTTGGGGTGACTAGGAAGGCCTTGTAAGGCTACATTCCAAATTTCAAGTCATTTGGAGTTCATTTGTTCGAGTTATGTTCAATTGAAGATATATCATTGATGACTCAAAGGCTTTGGATCGGTGGAGGTTAGCTTCAGGCATACTCTTGTCTTGGGAAGGTTCGCTTCAAGTTACATGTTGGAGTGCTTCAGGTCACTCACATGCATGCATGGGTCGTGTGAGGAAGGTGAGAAAAATAGCAAGTGTAGGATAGGTACCCATGGTTCGGTATCGATCCAAGGTGGTTTGAGTAAGGGCTTTTGTTAGACTTTGGAGTTGCATGGTTCAGTCAGGGGACTTGGTTGGTGGTTACATGGATCGGTGATGGAGTATTGGTCGGTGGAGCTTGGTTTGATGGGGCATGGATCGGTGGTGTTTGGATCAAGTTTTATGGATCGAGGTAGTATAGTACGGTGGTGTGGAGTTATAGAGCCGCTTCGGGTCACTCATATGCTTGCTACGAGTCATAAGGGCAATTGTTTTGGGTCTTCATGTTTGCATTTACTTCGAGTCATATCCAAATTTCTTCAAGCTAAGGCTCGAATTGGTATTGAACTATGAGGCTTAGTGGTGATTTTCGATGAGTACGACGCGATTCGATGATGATAGTTCCATTATGGGAAGTGCTGAGATGCAGAGTAGAGGATTATGAGTCGTATTGAAGGAACTGCTGAAGGAAGGCTATAGGAAACGATGATATTCTACGACCAATGATGGATATCCAGAATTGCCCCCACCCATGATGATTTTAGATGGGAGTTGTAAGGACAGTTTTAGGATGTGATGTGCTACAAATAACGTGTGAAAATGGATCGTTGATATTTGTAGATTTCAAAATGTACTCATAAAGCATGTGTATGTTAGGATGCTCACTTGGAAGTGTGATGTGCCCAGAATCACAGGATGTTTTCGATTCATTTTACCTTAGACTGAGTGCGATGAAAGCCTAGTTCCTATCCTACCAACTGGCATGGATTCGAGTATCAAGAAACCGAGATATTGATGGAGCTAGACATTAAGTGAGTGAATGTGAGGATGGATGATGGATGATATGTTTGCTTGATTATTTATCACCCTAGAGATGTCACATTACATAGACGTGATCAATGCATATATCTAAGCACCTATTATACTTTGACGCATAGTAGACCATGATGACTACAATGTTGAGTAGCATGTATTCTATGTTATGTGCTAACTCTGTGGATGCAGGAACATGTAAGGTATAATTTTCCATACCATTTGTCCTAGTAAATTGACTTTATAGTATTCTAGATTTTCTACCGCTCACAGCAGACTGCTATCTGACTCGAGATTTTTTGTTTTGCTTCCTATTATTCCAGGTACTCTTAAATAAGTAGATTACAGATATCAGGTCTAGTAAGCACGTAGAGATGGATAGGTGATGAGCATGAGGCTATACTCTTATATTATTATATTTAATTGTTATTTCTTATCATTTCATTGTGCAGCTCTATGGAGCTTACTAGTGCTAATATATTTAAAGACATTTATATATTTTTGAGTTTATTATCGATTGTATAAACTCTATCACTTATGTTGTATAGTTGTATGGTCTGAGATTTATGTGATTCATTCAGTTACTACCATCTCGTCTGTTTTATATCTAAGAGGTTTACAATTATATTTCATTCGATGCATTGTGGAATATACGACAGGTTCCGTGATTTTTTTATTTACTTTACTACAACCCTTCTTATAGTCATCCTACATTGGTCGGTAACCATTACAGTGCACATTGTCACGTTATTGAGTGTCGATGTTGTAGGGTGGTCGTCACAATAAGTTTCTATATTGGAATATATTCATAGAGAACTTGAACATGGTAGAGTTAAGCCCTTCGGCGGTGGTCTCTTTGTCCTTTTGAACCAAGACCAACCATTTCTACAAATCAGCTATTGTGGGCGTTAAATTTTCAATCTCGGGCTGTAATTCATGAATTTTATTAGGCCCAACTTTTGTTTTTTCACGATAGGCTTTGAGCTAGGCTAATTTTGTTAAGACAGGCAAGTATAGTCAAGCTTAACGGTGTTGGCTTTGACTTGTTCTACTTCCTTTGCTAAGTCGCTATTTTGAATTTGCACCTACTCTACCTGCTAGTCCATGAGCTCTACTTAAGCTTCTATGCCTTGATTTCTCCCTTTAGAGTCTCTTTTTATAGGCTCCAAGCTTTTTCATTGTCATCAATCTTTTCTTTAAATCAACTTTCTCTTAGTCTAGAGATTTTATCAACTCTTAATCCTTCTCAATGGATTTTTCCTTTTCCATTATGAAGGGTTGGTTCATGGAATTTATTTGGCTAAGATGCTTTGTGACCTTCCTAAAAGCCTCATATCATTCATGAAGAGCTTAAAAGGTTTTACGGGCACCTTTTACTTTTCAACCAAAATTTCATACAAGTTATAGGAAAAATTTAGCGTGGTAAGGTCGAAGTTCAGATATTCGATTTGCATCGATGTAGGGGCAAAAGTGGATGATATGGAGCCATAAGATGTGGTTGGAGGAGCTTCACCTTTACTAGGGAACGGTTGTTAGATAGAAGAGGAAGTGGCCAAAGTAGTAAGTGTAGTGGTAGGCTTAGAGGATGGTACAAAGGGGCTAGGAAGCTGCTTCCCCTTTTGAGTAGGGACAAGCGAATAAGACGTGATTAGAGTAGAACTCACCGTAATGGTATGAGGAATATCATTTGGGAGTGAAGGAGTACGCCTTAAGGAAGAGCGATAGAGTAGAGAATAACTCCTTATGACAACCCCTAACTCTAAACACACCTATTCAAAGCCTAGGGTGACATTCGGACTCGCGTCGTACCAAGAAATATGAGCTATCAGGATATTTTTTTAAAAACAGAGATTAAAAATGTAAGGTTAAAATCTAAGACATTTTATACCTTTAGATCTCACAGTAGATGGTAGAAAAATATGAATACAGAAAATATATTAGAAAACACAATCACAAAACATACATAGTTACCCAGAGTTTACAGAAATACAACTTATAGCCAGATAAATACTAAGTATGCTAAATAGTTACATAGAGAGTAATGAAAAGTAGAAAAGCAATACCAATGCCAAGCTCGCCTCTGCACGTACTAGATCTGAGCCAATCACCTGCTGCCTCTTCCTCTTATGGTAGGGTAAAAAGGAAAAGAGCGGGTTAGACAATGGTGAATGATTTACATCGTTAATATATGCCGATCACATGCAATTGACTTCATCAATACTCTATATGACTTAGGATGTCCTACTAGTATTTGTGAAATACTTAATAAGCTAGCTTTTGTTAACCTTAGGGGTATATTTTTAATTACACCTACACCAAACATCTTTTGAAGATCAATACTTAGGGTCAAATAACTAATCAGACCCAAAACAGTGACAAATTGGATTAATAACTACCAGAACTATTCCAACATAGGATCACCTACAATATTAACATTGGGACTACGTTGCCAATTTACGACTGCACATAGTTTATCTATGCATTGAGGAGCATACTGCAACATCGACTCAAGCCAAAGATGTCTTAGGGTTCGCTGCATTTGTGGCCAAACTCAATGGTAACGTAACACCACTTATTGCACAACGTCGGGCAACTAACGACAGTATCACATCATGTACCTAGGAACTCCCATTTGTGTCGGGCCACATACTCTCTATGCATCCTCTACCGACTTTGCCAAATAAATAGTGTCTAGGCCTAATTTCCCATGTGCACATCTATCCAGTCCCAAACATCCAAGAGTTGTAAACTTAGGAAACCAATTTCCTTACCAATATACTAACATATATATATATATATATAATATGTATAAATAAATATATATATATAAAAACTTGTAACCTTGGCCTTAGGCCGAGGTAAGATTGTGTCTGCAAACTATTAATCAGTCGATCGCCGAGCCTATCAACCAGTCAAAATTGTTTTTTGTTCTCTTCTCTATTAATCATCATTCCCTTTCTGTTAATCATTGTTCTCTTTATTAATTACAATAAACTTCTATTTTGTTAATCTGTAGTTTCCAATGTTCTTAATTTCAATATCTAACCATTTCATAAGTATATTTATCATCAACCAAATTAAATCGGGTCTATAATTAACAGAGTATTGATATATTAGTTTATATTCAATTTAATGACAAGAATGTGTTTTAACCAAAATCAAATTTTATTGAACAAATTTACTTTGATCAAATTTAGATTAGACAAGGATCAAATTCAATTAGGTTAAATTCTTATTTCTAATCTATTACATTACTAGATAAATAATATTTCTATTTCAACTAAATCAATTCTAGATCAAATAGGGTATAAACAAACTTAATTACATATAAATCATCATATTAATTATGAACCCACTCACCTTTTATTAACCTTTCCCACTTTAATTCGTGTTGAATAACATTATCTTCTACTTGTTAATCTCCTTTTTGCTTGATTTGATTCCACCTTCAATCTTTTGAATTTAATTTTAGTTTTTTTGAAGAAAATTGATTTGAAGAGAATGAGGGTTGTGTTTTGGAAGAGACTTAGTTTTGTTATGATCAGACCAAATTAGGGTTTTGAGTATCTACTTAGGGTTATGTTTATAGAGGTACAAATTAATATCAACCATTAGATTAATTTATATAAAACCTAGGTCGTTCGACCTGCCCAAACCCTAGACTAGAATGCTCGACCGATCGACTGCTTAGTCATGGGCGGTCGACCACTAGTAGTCGATCGGTCAAACAACGGTGTCGACCGGTGGAGCTTTCTTTTTATAAATCAATTATTTCCTTATTTCCCTATTTAATCATTTTTTATTTCTAACTTTTAAACGTTAATAACTTTTTTCATACGAGCTCCGATTTAAAACAATATGCATGAAAATTATCCAAAAAATTATTACAAACGCAACGTTCAAGTTTCATAACCAAATTTAAACGTTTGTGAATATTCCATTTTTACCCTTATTGTATATAATTTAATTTATTTTATTATATTTCTAGTAAATTTTGTAGGGTGTTACACTCCTCTTAGAGTGAGATTCATGAGAATGGTGAGATGGAGATGTACATTATGGATAGTAGGAGCATGAGCAATGTGGCATCGCAGCCGCTCATGGTAGTCACAATAATAATGGAGCTCTCTATCTGTATATTTGTGATTACCATCATGGTTTTCCCCGTAGCGACATCTTTTGCAAGAGAAGATGGTACTTGGTGGGGATATAAATTCATCCTAGATGTCTTCTTACTTAGACCGCATAGTAGTCTGAACTACCTACTGTTCTAGAAATAGTGTAAAAATGAGAGTTGTCACTTGATTAAGGAATATAGAAATAGATGCATGCAAGTGAGCTTGATCCTATGTAGCATGAGTGTAGTGTAGACCTATATAGCTTGCAAACCATGCTCGGTTGGTGATGTAGAGGGAGCGAATATGCCTTTAAAAGGAGTAAAGTCAAAGGGATCCATCATGTGTCGAAGCTTATTGATCTCGAGAGAGTGGGTGAAGTCAAAATAAAAATTGTAGAGATCATCAAGAGTTGGGAAACTTTAAGGACCAACGGCTTCATTGCCATGATCAAAGGAGTTATTTCTTAGGTTCGACTGGTTGTTGGATTAGGAGTAGTTTTGGAGACCCTCCTTTAAGCTTCTAAATTGGGGAATAGGAATTCCACTATCCTCTCTATTAATGTTCTCCTCGGCCGATCAAACATCGAATTCTCTTTCTTCATCTTCCTCTTGGCCCTTCTTCAACATATTCCTCCTTTTTCTTCTAGTTTTTACCTCACCATCTTCATCTTCATTAGTATTTTCAGCTATACCCGACGCTGTGCTGGGGCTCATCTAGGTTATAACACCCTTAATTTTAGTTTAACATTATTTAGGAAATTTAATTGGATAATTAAATAGAATAATATAGAGGGATAAGGAGAATGAGAATTGATAATTCAATTAGTTTGTGCCTTAATAAATCAAGAGATAAAATTGTTTTAAATTATAAAAGAAAAGAACGAATGAGAAGGGAAAATTAGGAAAAGAGCCTATTTCATCCCTAAACTCTTCTTCCCTCTCATCCATTCTCATTTTTGAAATACAATAAGAAAAAACAACAATCAAGGCCGACCATTGCTAAAGATGAAAGAAGGGGAAATCAAAGGATTCAAAAAGGGGAAAAACTTAGAGGAAACTAAACTCCATCAAACCTTAACTCCATCGTCCAATTAAGGAGAATAATAGTTAACTATCTCTATTGCTTGTGTTTGGTCTTGGTTATGGATAATTTTTGGAATGATTATGACGTTATTAGTATATTATGTTTGTTTATGTCATTATTTAGATGGAATAATGACTTATAGAATTTTTATGAAATTGTTTAGATGCGTTTAAAGTGTAAAACCTAAATTTTGATACCTAATTGATTTGATATTCCATTATTTTGTGTAAAACATTGTTTGGAGATGCTTATTTAATTCCATAATTTTCCAAGTTAAAACGAATATTTTATGAATTTCATAAGGAGGAAATAGTGTTTATTTCTGGTTTTATTATTAAAAATATTTAAATAATTATTTTGGCCTTGAAATTTTAATAGCTGAAAAAATACATCACTTAAGATTTTTAGTGATTTTTGATGATTTTTTCCAACTGATTATAAATTATTATGAATTTATTATGCTAGATAAGCATTTAAATAAATAATTAATTAAGGAAATTAATTATTAAAGATGGTATATGTTTTTGGGAAGGTAAACTATTTAGGTAAATTCTGAAAAGACAACGAAACTTTTGGACCCAACCAATCATTATAATGAGAAGAAACAGGAGTAGGTAAAAAGTAATTGGTTTAAAAAGAAAAAATAGTTTTTATAATAATTACAACAATGCCACCGATATGCGGCATCCCTATGACGTTCGGCATTAATAATAGACGGTATCACTTTACTACTATAAGCGATATCGGAGTAGGCGACATTGACATGAAGCAATGCATGTGATATTTATACCATAAGTATGTGATGCATTGGGTCATGCATCCGGCATTGTCATTATGGGAATATCGCATCTCGTGGATACATAAGATATTGCTGTCATGAGTTCTTAATGTCGTCATCATATGATTTGCGGAATTATAGCCAAAGTATAATATTTTCGATATACTTATAATGATGTCGTAAGTAATTAATTTCGACTTAAAGTAAGGATGTCATGGTTTATCAATGTCGGCATTCTTTATTTTCTTATTTTCGGCAACAACGCCTTGCCACATTGATACCGTAATCTTTCATTTCAAAGTTGATGTCGCACTCCTTTTATGTCAACACTAAAGCCTTGTAGGCTGAGTTGTCATGTTCCTATGTTGACTAAAGTATGTTTTAAGGGCGAGATAGCTTATATCCTAAGTATGTCGACAACCTTTGTAACGATCCAAAATTTCGGTCATCTGAATTTGGAATGTTTAATTGATTTTAAATATTGAAAAGTTTATTTTATGAGTTAAATAACTTGGATTTCAAATATAGCGATTTATTTGATAATTAAATTGTTAAATTTAATATTCATAATTGTTTAAAATTATTAAATCTTGAATTTAATATGAATAAAAATAATTTCGAAGATTGATTTAAATTCTATTAAATAAGAAGGAAGATAGTAAACTTCTAAATTTTATTTAAAAGTGATTAATTTGGTTTTTATAATAATTCGTTTTGATTAACATATAAAAAAGCCTTTCGGCCACTGTCTCGAATTTTGACGAAACTAGTTTTGTTAGATCCATAATAGTGAATTATTATATGCCGTCGAATTTCTTGGCGATTGGACATATTATTTAGGCATACGAGATCGAAACGCGTAGGAATTATTTCACAAATTTATAGAATAATTGGGTTTGAAAAGCTATCTTATGATATGATAGAATTAGGCCTCAAGACTAGTTCCAATGTGTTCGAAATAGGGGTATAATATGTATGTAGGACGCCAAATGTCACGTCTCTTTTGAAGTTCGATATTTTTGGATGTTTTAATGCCTCATAATTTAAATTTAAATAATATATATATACACATATATGTGTGTATGTATGCATATATGTTATACCCCACAGCCCTTATGTATATCCAAAAGAGCACACTAAAAGGTGTGGTGCACTGTTGGTATAGTTAAAAAATTACAGAGACAAAGATTCACAAGACAAAATAAATAAAACAGTGGAAACATTTAAAAACAATAACTTATTATTCAAAACCAACTTCATAAAGTAGAGTCATAAAACCAAAAAAAAGGTGCCTCAAAATACCAAATACATGTCTCATGATAAAGCATAACCTCAATCATAATATCAAAGTACATAAAAACCAACATCCCACTCAAAGAAAAGTACCAGTACATCAAATGAAATAGAAACAGAAAAAGAAGAAGTAGAATACACGAGGAAAGATCTCTGCAGCTGAACCTCCAAAAGAATCCGAAAAGCTACTATCCCTGCCTCTGCTGGCCTATGGGGGGAAAAGGGAAATAGAGGCAGACTAAAGCCTGGTAAGTGGAAGTAATTACTAGTATTCTCAAGCAAGGTAAAGATAATAGACTTGCAACAGTTCTAGTGTAAGAATGAAATAAAGGAAATAGAAGAAAAGATAAAGCTGGAATAAAATACGGTTTTAACCGTTTGCTTTGCTTAGATAGTTTGATTAGATTATCTTGATTGTTTACACTTGTCTTAGATAACTGCTTTAATTAGGCTGAATTCTCAATCCTACTTTAATTATGCCGAAGTCCTAATTCTACTCTTTGATAAGCCTACAACTCTATTGTGCCTACTACGGGCTAGTCCCATCATGTGGGTCCCACAACAAAAGACACCAGTGCCTATGTAAGACACTTATTATGCGCTTTGGAACTCAATAGCAAATTATATCCCCGCATCGAGGTCGCACGATCGACACCATTAGGTTTGCGCTATCTGTTGCTCCTTTTTGGACCTCTTATTTACCACACTTTGGAACTCGATAGCGAATTATATCACCGCACCGAGGTCGCACATTCGATCACGATTAGGCTCACGCTTTCTGTTGCTCCCCTTATGGACCACTTATTTACCATGCTTTGGAACTCGATAGCGAATTATATCCCCGCACCGAGGTCGCACCCTCGACCACCATTAGGCACACGCTTTCTGTTGCTTATTAATTTATTCTAAGTCTTAAGAATAAGCCTTTTCTGTTCTGTCTCTAATTATAACCTATGTTATAATTGTGCTTATTAACTTAACCTAAGGTTTAAGCATAAAAATAAGCTACTTCCTCTATTTACTCTTTTTAATCATAATTATACGTAAATTAATCTTGCAAATATCTTAAATTTTCCTTTTTCAGTCCAAGTCCAATTTATTACAGTCTTCTTATTTTACGTTCCATTTTTTGTAAAACCAGTGTTCTTATTATTTAGTCCATATTCGTAATTTATTATGTTTTATTTATTCCATTCGCGTAAAAGGGAAATTAAAAAGAAACTGAGAATTACAGAGGAAATCCCAATAGTTGTAAATAAAACATAAATAACAGTGAATAACTATAAATACAATAAATAATTGAAAAAGCTATAATTAGCAGTAAATAATTACAAATAACTGAAAAATAAAAGCCAAATGAAAATGATTGAAAAACAAGTCTAAAACTTAAAATAAACTGTTAAAAAGGTTATCTCAAAATTGTAGAAAAACTACAACTATTAAAAACCATATTATTTTAGATTACTTAAGAATCTAAAATAATTACTAAATACTCAGCTGAGACAAAAGCTAGAATCCCTTTTATAGCAGCCAAAATTCTGTAGAAATCCCCTCTAATTTGTATAATCTCCAACTCTTATTTGAATGTATATATGGTATAATTTTATTTTATAAATGAAGAATGTATGTAAATGTTTGAGAGAGAGAAATAGAGGTTAGGTTTTGATTTTAGAGTGAAAAACCTAGGTTAGTTTAGGTCCTATTTATAGTGTTGTAGGTGTGCTTTCAACCATAAATTAGAATCTCTAGAAACTTCTACTAACTTGTTGCTGTGTCAAATCTTACAATGCACCTTGTCGGCACCTTGTCTTATATTTAATTTAATTAATTACACCCTCAATAATATATAAACTATAAATAACGTTTTCTTCTCCTCAATTAATTTCTAATTTGTAACATTTTATTTCAGATTAAACTTCCATGTGTCTCTCTTTATTTACATGTTTCATTTCAATTTTCAACATCCCATTTAATTTATATGTTTACGTCTGAAATAAATAAACAACACATCAACATTTTTCCACATTTACATCTGAAATAAGTAAATTAACATGTCAATATTTCTCCATGTTTATGTTTAAAATAAATTAATAAATAATTAGAAATTCTTATGCCAGTATTGTACATATTCATGTCTGAATTAATTGGATGAATAACATGTGAATTGTTATGTCTACATTTTTTTCCATATTCACATCTGTTGTAATTAGATAAATAACATATGTCCACAAAGGTGTATATATGTTGTGTATTAATTAGTAACGTTATTCTTTACCTTTAAATTGAGCATTCTATTACATTAATTGATTGGTGTTAATGTTTTTATGTTGAAAAATCAAACTGACCCTTATTCTTTACTAACAAAGAAATAACATACCTTATATTTACGGTAAGAAATGCAATCCTTCCCTAATACACCCTTGCCTTTTCTTTTCAAAATATAACGTTTATTTTATTAAATGCCTTCTTTTTATAAACATATGGTTACATTTTCTCTCATTTACAATAACCTATCTCATTTGAACATCGTCATCTTCATTTTTCAAATTTATAAAAGTAGATGCCCTCTTTTTAAATATACTATTATATCTTTTTTTTCCTTTGTAACAAAACAAACTCCCTGTTTATAAAATCATACATATATTCAAAAACGAGAAGTTTATTTTATTTATATCAAAACATGCATTTATTTTTATTTAAATGTTCATTCCATTTTGACACAAATGCAAGTTCTTATATTAAACTCAATCATTACAATTTAATTCCTATTCCCTTTTTTATTGAAACATTTCAATAAATCTACTGCCAATTAATTTCAATACTAATTTCAAACGAATTCTATTTATAAACACTATTTTTCTTTTTTTTCACTTATAATTATTTATTAATTTCTCCTTAAATTTTGGGTTGTTACATTTTCCCTCTTTAAGGGATTTCATCCCCGAAATCTCTAAGGATAGAAGAATGAAATATATGTTTCATCCAAGTTCTACAACCAACAACTCAATCATCACCCATTTCATCTATTGTCCTTAAGTTTTTTCTAATGTGATTTATGATACTTATTGAATTATTGTAGTGTCAATGTCTCTAATTGATGCAAAAAGATTATGCGGCCCACTAATTTAGTCGACCTTCTTTTATGCAATCATATCCGTGCTATGTATCCAAATGAATGCAAATTCCCTAATGATAACTGATAGTTCTATATGCACGCTACAGTCATCATCCAAATGCAACAACTGTGTGATAATCATCCATTTATAATAACCATGTAATAAAACAAATGTGCATATATCCCAAGTGCATATGCTCTGGTGTCTTAGCTAGGCCGATCCCTAAGAGGTAACAGTGCCTAGTGTAAGTATATGCATCCATTAGCATCCACTCACAACCACTCGCAACCACTAGTATCCATCATATATAACATGTTATATAACATGTTTACATCAAATCCTACCATTCATAGATTAAATCCTAAGTTCTACCCTCCCAAAGGATAATAAAGGAAAGAACTTATTCAAAACTAAAGATGGAAACAAGAAATTCAAAATTTATTATCAAAGAGATGTGGATAAGAGGTACATATCTTTCCTAATCAAATAAATCTTCTCCGAAGTCTCTCTAAATCAAGAATACACATCCCCAACCGCATGTCATACTATCATACTAATATCACTTTACTATTCTTCTTTAGCCTACGTATATGAAGTAACATTCGTAGGTTCTCATTAGTGCCCCATACACTCTACGGAAACTTCTATTATTACTTCTAAAAGTAATCATTTCTATCTCCTACATAGCCTTACACTTTTTACCATCACACCTAGAAATTGATTCCTATCCACTTCACATTTAAGGATTTGGTTTGGTATTTATCATTTTATTTCAAAACTAAGGCTTCTAAATTTTTTCAAAACATCAAATCCCAAAAATCTTTGTCTTTAAAATTATTATCTTTAAGTTCCTATTAAATTCCAAAATACTTGGTTATTTTATCTTTCAAGGCTCGCATCCTTACAGCCTTTTGAATTTACATTATTTCCCAAATCTAGAAGGGAAAAGTTTCAAATTCTATGTCCAAAACTTATTCCTCACTTTCTTTTAAAGACCATTACAGCTCTCTAAAAAAATTGGAATTTTTAAATTTAACTATTATTAAGTTTTTCACCAACTATTATTAAGTTTTAAATTTAACTATTATTATGTGTCTCACGAGTAATGCTGTTGGCTTAGCATTATCATTCAAATACATTCTGAAGTCGATTCCCCTGTTAGGGGGTTAGTCCCCTAAATTCCTCAAAAATGTCAGGGAAATTTCTAATGAATGAAACCGAATCTAACTCTGTTGATTATGAATCGAGGGAATAAAGAAAGCTTGACATGGCTGACCACTATAGGTCGCAAGAAACCTCAAGAGTCCTACCGCAACATGTCTCTAATCTAACGACTCTCCTCTCGCAGTCCAACATTGCTTCATAAGTGGATAGCCAATCCTTCCCCAAAATCATCCCATACCCCGTAAATCTCAACACATAGGTGTCATAGTTAAACTCTATGCCTAGTATATAAAAAATTTCAAACCCCTACAAATCATAGGCAATTGTGTCGACCCTCCTATGGGGTTTGAAACAACTATAGGGTCTACTACTAAAGAGATATCTAAGTGCAAACAATCAAACAAGGAACTATAGATAAAAGAGTGTGATGCTCCAGGGTTGAAGAGTCTGAATGGGAAAATCAGAAATAGAGATCTAGCCTTCCACAGTGACCTTCCTATCTATTTTTGGTCCACTGTTGGAAGGTGCTGCATCTAATGCCTGAATCTATGCTGCCGTTGCACCCACTCCCTGCCTTGTCTTCGGGGACAGTACCTACTGAGGCAACCGGGTTGTCCACAACTATAACACCTTCCATTCATTTTCTACTTCATGTAGTCTCTTGCGTAGTGACCAATCAGTCCACAGTTATGACATTTCCATTTTTCTTGATTCGCTTCAGAGGTCCTCCTTCTTTCCACTTGTCCTTATCCTTCTTGTTCTTCCATTATGGCTTTTTGGAGCTTTTTAACTTAGGAACCTCTTTAAGCTCTCCCTTTGGTTGCCAAGATGTAGGCTAAACTCTTTTTTGGTCTTCTAAGTCTAATAGCCTAAACTTTGCTCCATATCTTCCAACCAAGCTCATGTTTTATCGAAATCCTTCATGCCAGAAAACGTTCTACCCCTTATACTAGCAAAGTCCTTACATAGCTAAGAAAAATTGGCTGGTTTTCCCTTGCACCTTTGGTACCATAGCTCTATGGAACTAGTCGGTCATACTATGCAAAGAAAAGGAATCTTAGGCTTGAAAGACTGAAAGAAGGTTAAACTGGACTTTGATGGGATTTTTATATATACTGTTATACTTGAAAACTATTTCTAAATTAAAGAGCTTTTCTAAAAAATTCTTTTGAAAAAAGTTATTTTGAAAAATACTTTACTGTTAAAACAATTTTGTTTGGAATCCTGTAACCTTAGGCGATGATACCAAATGTAACACCCCACACCCCTTATGTATACCCAAAAGAGCATACTAAAAGGTGTGGTGCGTTGTAGATATAACTGAAAATTTATAGAGACTAAGATTCGCAAGAAAAAAAAAAAATAGCGAAAACATTTAAAAACAACAACTTATTATTCAAAACCAACTTCATAAAGTAGAGTCATAAAACCAAATACATGTCTCATGAAAAACCGTAATCTGAGTCACAATATCAGAGTACATAAATACAAACATCCCTCTCAAAGAAAAGTACCAGTACATCAAATGAAATAAAAACCGAAAAGGAAGAAGTAGAGTACATGATGAAAGATCTCCGCGGCTGACAAAAGAATCCAAAAACTACTATCACTTCCTCTGATGGCCTATGGAGGGGAAAGGGGAAATAGAGGAGTGAGCCAGACTAAAATTCTAGTGAGTGGAAGTAGTTATTAGTATTCTTAAGAAAATAAAGATAATAAACTTTGCAACAGTTCTAGTGTATGAAGGAAATAAAGGAAATAGAAGAAAAGATAAAGCTGGAATAAAATTGCTTTGCTTAGATAGTTCAATTAGATTATCTTGATTGTTTGCACTTGTCTTAGATAACTGCTTTGATTAGGGTGAATTCCGAATCCTACTTTAATTAGGCTGAAGTCTTAATTATACCCTTTAATCGGCCCTACTATGGGCTAATCCCATCATGTGGGTCCCATACCAAAAGACACCAGTGCCTATGGAAGACACCTACTAAGTGCTTTGGAACTCAATAGCGAATTATATCCTCGCATTGAGGTTGCAAACTCGAACACCGTTAGACTCGTGCTATCTGTTGCTCCCCCTATGGACCTCTTATTTACCATGCTTTGAAACTCAATAGCGAATTACATCACCACACCGAGGTCGCACGCTCGACCATCATTAGGCTCGCGCTATCTGTTGCTTATTAAGTTATTCTAAGTATTAAGAACAAGCCTTTTCTGCTTGTCTCTAATTACAACCTATGTTATAATTGTGCTTATTAACTTAAACCAAGGTCTAAGCATAAAAATAAGCTACTTCCTCTATTTACTCTTTTTAATCATAATTATACGTTAAATTAATCTAGCAAATATCTTAAATTTGCCTATTTCAGTCCAAGTCCAATTTATTAAAGTCTTCTAATTTTACAACCCATTTTTTGTAAAATCATTGTTCTTATTATTTAGTCCGTATTTACAATTTATTCTATTCTATTTATTCCATTCACGTAAAAAGGAAATTAAAAGAAACTGAAAATTATAGAGAAAATCCTAAACGTAAAATAGATGTAAATAAAACGTAAATAACAGTGAATAACTATAAATACTATAAATAACTGTAAATAGTTGGAAAAGCTATAATTAACTGTAAATAATTGCAAATAACCGAAAAAGAATAGCTAAAAGAAATTAGACTGAAAAACAAGTCTAAAACTGAAAATAAACTGGTAAAAAGGTTATCGAAAAATTGTAGAAAAACTACAACTACTAAAAACCCTATTATTTTTTATTACTTAAGAATATAAAATAATTACTAAACACTCACCTGAGACAAAAGCTAGAATCCCTTTTATAGCGGCCAAAATTATATAGAAATCCCCTCTAATTTGTACAATCTCCATCTCTTATTTGAATGTATATACAATATAATTTTATTATATAAATGAAGAATGTAGACGTATATTTAAGAGGGAGAAATGGAGGCTAGCTTTTGATTTTAGAGTGAAAACCTAGGTTAGTTTAGGTCCTATTTATAGTGTTTTAGGTTTGCTTTCAACCGTAGATTTTTTTTTTTGAACCCGAAACCCGGTCGGACGGCGGCGGCGCGCGTGTGGTGTTGCATGACTTCTCTCCTCACAACAAAGAAAACATGTGGGAGCCCCAAGGCCCCAAGAGATAGATCTGCTTTCAACCGTAGATTAGAATCTCTAGAAACATCTGCTGACTCGTTGCTGTGCCAAATCTTACAATGCACTTTGTGAGCACCTTTTCTTATATTTAATTTAATTAATTACACCCTCAATAATATATAAACTATAAATAACGTTTTCTTCTCCTTAATTAATTTCTAATTTATGACATTTTATTTTAGATTAAATTTACACGTGTCTCTCTTTATTCGCATGTTTCATTTTAATTTTCAGCATCCCCTTTAATTTATATGTTTATGTCTGAAATAAACAAACAAACAACATGTCAATATTTTTCCACATTTACATCTGAAATAAGTAAATTAACATGTCAATATTTCTCCATGTATATGTATAAAATAAATTAAGAAGTAACTTGAAATTCTTATGCCAGTATTGTACATATTCATGTCCAAATTAATTGGATGAATAACATGTGAATTGTTATGTCTATATTTTTTTCCATATTCACATTCTTTATAATTAGATAAATAAAATATGTCCACAAACGTGTATACATGTTGTGTATTAATTAGTAAACTTATTCTTTACCTTTAAATTGAGCAGTCAATTACATTAATTGATTAGTATTAATGTTTTTATGTTCAAAAATCAAACTGACCTTTATTCTTTACTAACAAAGAAATAGCATACCTTATATTTTCTATAAGAAATGCAATCCTTCCATAATACACTCTTGCCTTTTCTTTTCAAAATATAACGTTTATTTTATTAAATGCCTTCTTTTTATAAATATATGGTTACATTTTCTCTCATTTACAATAATGCATCTCATTTGAGTATCATCATCTTCATTTTTCAAATTTATATAAGTAGATGCCTTCTTTTTAAGTATACTATTATATCTTTTCTCTTTTGTAACAAAACAAACTCCCTGTTTATAAAATCATACATATATTTAAAAATGAGAAATATATTTTATTTATCTCAAATATGCATTATTTTTATTAAAAATATTCATTCCATTTTGACACAAATGCAAGTTCTTATATTAAACTCAATCATTACAATTTAATTCCTCTTTCCCTTTATTTATTGAAACATTTCAATAAATATACTACCAATTAATTTCAACACTAATTTAAAACGAATTTTAATTATAAAAACCATTTTTCTTTTTTTTCACTCATAATTATTTATTAATTTCTCCATAAATTTCAGGTTGTTACAATATATGTGTGTGTGAGTGCGCGCGCGCGTGCGCGTGTGCGTGTATATAGTATATCAGCCCATATTTCACCCCTCATACCCCATCAACCTGCCCATACACTTGCCATGTTCAAATCCATACCTTTCCCTCCTATAAGTCACATTCCAAAAACCAGAGAAAGGTTCGTTCATTTGAATAATAATAATAATAATAATAATAATAATAATAATAATAATAATAATAATAATAATCATGGCCAAACCAACGACCGTAAATGATCAGGATCCATCCAAGCACTATCAGACTTTGACCTCCAAAAGAGAATTATAGAGCTTGACTTGATGATTGGAATCAAAGGAGGGATCATCAAAATTTGTGCCATGGTGGCCAAAATCAAGCCACATTCATGAGTTATTGGGTTCGATTATTTGGAAATTGGGGCGGGCGAGGGTAGGAGGCACCGTGAGGGGGTTGGCGGTGGTGCTACAGCGTGGGTGCGCGCGACGGCAGTGGTCGACAGCGCATTGGACAAGGTCGCAATCGATCAAAGGAAAAAAACAAATGAAAGAGGAGAAGTCACGTTGCCTGGTATGAGTTGAGAGGGAAGAGAGGTGATTAAATTTTTAATAGTTATCAATTTTAAGTTAACTAATATTTAATTTTTTCAATCGTTCATTTATTAGTAACTTTTTCATACGACGTCAAAATTGAACACCATGAGTTACGTTGTATTCATATCAGCTAGTACTACGCTATAGAGTTGGATTGGATGGATTTAGAGTTGATAGAAAATTTGGGTTAAAATTGAATGCCTTCTCATTTTTAATTCAAGCTATAACATTTTTGACGAACTGAAATCAATGTGGGTTAAATTCATCTTTTCGGTTAACCAGAATATTATATAGTCAATATAATTATTTATTGGATGCATGGATATACTATTCTTGATTGTTATTGACTGTTGGATGATTTACTAGTTTATACTGTTGGTTTGGACACATTCTCGCCCCTAGAGCGGATGAGACCCTATTACATTCTCGTATAAGAGCGAATGACCCTTTGTATAAGAATCCTGCCATGAAGCGGTTGATTTATATATTATGATTATATACTGCATGTGATGCGGGGGACAGGTTGGAGGGATCTAACAGGATTCCTCACAATATTGATTTTATTTTCATATAATTCGATATATGATGTGTTGGATGCTTTAGTTATGATATAGATATGAATTTTCTTGTTTAATGCTTAGTTGCACTAGGCCTACACTAGGCCTAATTTTTGGTATTTTAGAATATTATAAAATAATGATTTGATTTAAAAAGGGATTTCAAAGTGATTTTGGAAATTATATATATTCAATAATTTTTCTTAAAATTATCTAAAGGGACTTACTTAAAATAAAAAGCATGATTTTTAAATATTATAAATTAATAGTTTAAGAAATATTTTAAATAGAGATTTATGAATTGAGGATAAAGATTTTTAAAAATCATAAAATAAGTCCATCTTTTATAATAAAGGGATATTGATAAAAAAATAGAAATATTTGATATAAATATTTATTAACCTTTATATATAAAGTGACATATATAGGTACATATATTATAATTTATTTATAAATGTGATAAATTATAAAAGTGAAATTACAAATGAAGTGAAGATTTGTAAAATCGTATTTCTATTAGTAAAAGTATGGATTTGTAAAAGGTATTTATAAATGAAAGGAAACTATTATCATTCAATAGATTGGGATAAATAAATCAAACGGTGGGTTTATTATAAGATATGGAATGTTGTTTTAAAAAATAGTTGATTCTATTTTGAAAATGGAAGTGAGGATAAATTGGGAAACGTTAAATGATATTTTATATATGGAAAAGAAATTTAAACATATGGAAGCAATGTGGAAAGAGATTGTACTTTTTGTTTAAATGGGATGTCAATAAATAAGCGAGATTCATAAAGAGATATAGTTATAAATGAGTTTTCATAAATAGAGAGATTTTATAAAAAGAAAATTTCATAAAATAGAAGGAAATTTATAAACATAGTTTTATAGATATGGAAAAGATTATGTTGAAATTTAAATGTGGAATTGTATAAAGGAAATGTACTTATGTTCTTAAAAGTTGATTATTAATATTAATATTGTTTTAAAAGTTGTTTATAATATTTTACATAGTTTAAAAAATAAATTATTTAAAATATTAATATGGTTTGAAATTAATTATAATTATCTATCAATAAAGTTTTGGAAATCAATTATTATTATCATAGTAATGTTTAAGACAATTTATTATTGTTTCATTAAGAATATTTTGAAATTATTAATTATTATCTTTAAAATGTTTTAATTACTATTTATTTATATTGCTTATTATATAATATTTTTTAAAATAAAATAAATGATTAGAATTTATTTATAAATTTTCAAGATTTATAAATAGAGTTTATAACGAACTTGGGTTTTATAAAGGAAGTTTTGTAAAATGGTTTAAGGGTTTAAAAGACGGTTTTACAAGGTAAAAGATTTTTATAAATGATTAGATGTTTACAGAAGAATTTTGGAAATGGTTTTATAGTTTTATAAAAGAAGTTTTATAAATGGATTTTAGAAATTATAACGGAGTTTATAAAAGATTTTAGAATTGTATAAAAAGGAAATCTTCCTCGGTGTTGGGTGGATATACTTATGCCGTTGAGATAAGTTTATGGATATTTTTTTTTCAAGTATTGACATATTGGGATTTGTGGATATATATGTACATACCTTTGTAAAAGGATTTTGAGACAAATATTTACAAAGTGAATTTAATTAATAAAAGATTAATTAAGGAGGCTAGTGGTTGCTTATGTGCTTAACCAATGTAGGTTTTCCTTATTGAATAAATCCTTGATTTGGATGTGTGTTTGTTATTAGATATTTAAATAACCGACTATTAAAATTGGACCCAAAACGTAACTTTGAAAATATCTAGAAGAAACACGTGAGTGTTGATACACGAAGATTTTTGATCAATGACAATATATAAAGGAAGAAATATATGCAAGATAGAGGAAGATCAATGAAATATAAACTTGAGTACGATTTATATATATATAGGTTTATTTGTTAAAATCTATCCTCAAGAGTTGCACAAACACAAGAACACATTCATTATACTTCAATTTTTCACTACGCATACTTCAATTCTTCATAATGCATAAATTCATATGTCAGTCGACTGAACTAAATTTACCAGTCGACTGAACTAGCAAACATGTACAAATATGCACAGTTTCAGTCGACTGAATTTTCTGCACAGTCGACTGAAAATTTTCCAGAAAGATTCCTACTATAATTTCAGTCGACTGAAATTCCTGCACAGTCGACTGAATTTGAACCTGCGGATTTTGCATGAAAGGACACCTTCTTCTTCCCAAGAGTTGCGACCATTCCTCAATAGAAATGGAAGCTTCTCTTATCTACAACCCTTGGCAATACATGCATCCTTTTTACAACTATAAATACATGATTCAAACATCATTCAAATCATCGAATTATCTTACTCTAATCTATCTATTTCTTGATCATATTTTCTAAACATTATCAAAGCAATCACTACTCTCTTTGCTTGAATCACTGTTTATATTTAATATATTTTGATTCATAGCAAATTCATAATTCCTTAATCTTCACAAACATATTTCATATTCTTGAGGATAAGATTATAGGAACATTGTACTACAATAGACTCATTCGTGTTATAAAGAACACAACTAGTCAAAACTTGTTTAGCATTGAGGTTTGAAGTCCTCTTAGGTAGTTTGAGGCAAAGAAATCCCGTTCGGTTGTTCGGGTAAATTGTAAACCTATTCCTCCAGGTGAAGTGAGGGTTTTGTAGTTAGTGAATACCTAAGTGAAGCTTAGGGACTGGACGTAGGATAAGTGATCCGAACCAGTATAAAATCTTGGTGCGATTTTTACTTACCATATATACATTAACCATATAGCTATTCCATATTACACGATCCTATCAATTACCCCCGACTTTCAATTGGTATCAGAGCATGGTCGTCCTATAACCATAACACCGTTATTAGACATATTGATAATATGGAAAATAACGCAAGTACAAGTACAACTTCTGCCTATAACTCTACATTTGCCGAAGGACAATCTACTCAAAGACCCCCTCTTTTCAATGGACTTAACTATAACTATTGGGCTACAAGGATGAGGATTTATATGCAAGCAACTAGCTTCGAAGCATGGAACGCCACTCAAGTAGAGTTCGTTGTACCCACTACCGACTATCCTACACGGACACAAACTCAGAAGAATAAAGCTAGTGCAAATGCCAAAGCAATGAATATGCTATTTTGCGCCTTGGATAGAAATGAATTCAACCGAGTTAGCATATGTACTACTGCACATCAGATATGGGAGACACTTAGAACCATACACGAAGGCACTAACAAGGTCAAACAAACAAAGATCTCCATGCTGAAGAATCAATTCCAAAACTTTAGAATGCGACAAAATGAATCCATCAATGACATGTATTCAAGATTTCAAGACATTCATCATGCCTTAATCGGATTGGGAGAAAAGTTTACGTATTTCGATATTGTATCTAAAGTTCTAAATTCACTCACTGATGAATGGGAAAGAAAGGTGCTAGCAATCGAGGAAGCAAACGATCTATCTTCAATGAAACCAGAAGAATTAATTGGAAATCTCATGTCATATGAAGTTAATATGCAAGCTAAGAAAGATCAAGCTCAAGAAAGAAAGAATGTTGCTTTTCACGCGGAAAAAGAAGATTCAGAATCGGAAGATGAGGATTTAGCATTCATAGCCAAGAATTTCAAAAAATTCTTAAAATTTAGAAAAGGAAACAAAAACGGATTCAAAAAGAATTTCATGAGTAAACCTCCTTCCTCAAATATAGAATGCTTTAATTGTCACAAGAAAGGACACATGCAAAAGGATTGCCAAGAACAAAAGAAGGAAAATCAGAAAAGTTTCAACAACAAAAACAAAAAGGATAAATTCAAAAAGAAGGCATTCTCTGTAACATGGGACGATTCAGATTCATCTTCATCTGAAAGTGATAGTGATAGCGACAATGAACAAGCAAATGTATGCTTCATGGCTCAAGAGTCTGAGGTAAGCAATTTAACTTTCGATGAATTAATTGAAGTAAACACTGAACTTTTAAGCACAATAAAAAGTCTTAAAAAGAAAATTAAGGAAATTCGTGAAAATCAAAATAAAGCTGAGTTTGAAAGAGATATGTTACATGATGAAAAGAAAATTCTTGAAGAAGAACTTGAAAAGGTTCAAGAATCTTATTCAAACTCAGAAACTCAATTATCACTTTTAAGTCAAGAAATTGAAACTCAAAAGACTAAGAATGATATAATTGCTTCTGAAAATCATGAGTTAAAAACAAAAATTAGACAAGTTGAGTTAGAAAACAATGGTCTTCAAGCTAGATTAGATAACATTACTAAAAATGTTTCTAACTTTAATAAAGGAAGAGAAAATTTATCTAAAATTTTAGAAAATTCTCAATCCTCTTCAAACAAACATGGATTAGGATATAAAAAGGAAGTAAAAATTTCTGAAAATAAAAATTTTAAAAATTCAAAACAACAAATATTACTTCAAGAATCTATTCAAACAAAAGAAGAAACCAAGATTGTCAAAATTTGGATTCCAAAGACTAACAATATTTTAATTAGGAATAAATATATTAAAACATTTATAGATAATGTTCACCATAATAAAAACTATATCTATAAAAAGGATACTAAACCAAATTGGGTTTGGTTTCCTAAACTCTAATTTTTCTTTAGGACCCTATTAAAAGGTGGGTACCAATAATTTCATATCTATTTTCAGGTCCCACTCAAAAAGAAAAAATGGATATTAGATAGTGGTTGTTCAAAACACATGACCGGAGACAAAGATATGCTTACAAACATAACATACTTTGATGGTGGCTCGGTTACCTTCGGAGACAATTCAAAAGGCTATATCATTGGCAAAGGAGATGTGAACAATTACGGTACATCAAAATTACCTTTTATAACAAATGTTTCATTAGTTAAAAATTTAAAACATAACCTACTTAGCATAAGTCAACTATGTGACAAAGGCTTTAAAATAATTTTTTCGGATAATAAATGTAGTATTTTTGATCAAAACCAAAATCTTGTTTTTGAAGGAAATAGAGATAGAAATATTTACATTTTAAATATGAATATTAATCATAATACAAGTATGTGTCTACTTGCCAAAGACAATGATCCTTGGTTATGGCACAAAAGATTTTGTCATATAAATTTTAAAACTATTAGAAAACTCTCTAAAAATGATTTAGTCAGAGGTCTACCCAAGATAAACTTTAAAATAAATAATCTTTGTGATGATTGCCAAAAAGGTAAATTAACAAAATCATCTTTCAAATCTAAGAAAATTATTTCGACTACACAACCATTAGAATTACTCCATATGGATTTATTTGGACCAACACAAGTTCAATCCATTAATCATAATCGATACGTATTTGTAATAGTTGATGATTTCTCAAGATATACATGGACTATTTTTATGAAAAATAAAAGTGATACTTTTGAAAATTTGAAAACATTTGTCAAAAGAATTCAAAATGCTAAAGACTTAAAAATTAAAAATATTCGAAGCGATCATGGAGGAGAATTCGAAAACGAGGATTTTGAAACTTTTTGTAAAAAGAAAGGAATAAATCATAATTTTTCATTTCCTAGAACTCCTCAACAAAATGGAGTTGTAGAAAGAAAGAATAGAACATTACAAGAATGCGCAAGAACATTATTAAATGGATCTTCCTTACCAAAACATTTTTGGGCAGAAGTCGTTGCTACTGCATGTTACGTATTAAATAGAATTTCAATTAGACCACTAACTAAAAATACTTCTTATGAACTATTTAATAACCAAAAGCCAAATATATCGTATTTTAAAGTATTTGGATCAAAATGTTTCATTGTAAATACAAAAGATCAATTAGGAAAATTCGATCCAAAAGCTAACGAAGGAGTTTTCGTAGGATACTCAGAACGAAGTAAAGCATATCGAGTATTTAATAAACATACAAACATAATTGAAGAAACCTTACATATATCTTTTGATGAAAATTTTAATAGAAATTTAAGTATAAAAGATGATGAAGAATTAATAAATATAGAAGAAACAAATCTTGAAAATAATAATTTAAGATCCCCTCCTAGAATATTACGAGATCATCCAACTCAAAATATTATAGGAGAAATGAATTCTCAAGTTAGAACAAGAAATCAACTAAATCAAATGGGTCATGTAGCGTTCATTTCATCAATAGAACCTAAAAATCCTAAAGAAGCATCAACAGATGATTATTGGATTATTGCTATGCAAGAAGAATTAAATCAATTTGAACGTAACAACGTTTGGAAATTAGTTCCCCGTCCTAATAATCAATCAGTAATAGGAACAAAATGGATTTACAAAAATAAAGTAGATGAATTAGGTAATATAACAAGAAATAAAGCTAGACTAGTAGCACAAGGATATAATCAAGAGGAAGGTATTGATTTTGAAGAAACATTTGCTCCCGTCGCAAGACTTGAAGCAATTCGTATACTTTTAGCTTTTGCGTGTTTTCACAATTTCAAACTCTATCAGATGGATGTGAAAAGTGCATTTTTAAATGGTTTTATCAAAGAAAATGTATATGTAGAACAACCTCCTTTATTTATACACGAAAAATATCCAGATCATGTCTATAAATTAAAGAAAGCACTATATGGTCTTAAACAAGCACCTCGTGCTTGGTATGAAAGACTTAAAAGTTATTTATTAAATTCGGGATTTAAAATTGGAAAAGTCGATCAAACACTCTTTATTAAAGATACTTCAAAAGACATTTTAATAATTCAAATATATGTAGATGATATTATATTTGGATCAACAAATGAAAATTTATGCAAAGAATTTTCAAATATAATGACTAAAGAGTTTGAGATGTCTCGTATGGGAGAATTATCATACTTTTTTGGACTTCAAATAAAACAATTATCAAATGGAATTTTTATAAACCAAGAGAAATATTGTACAAACTTAATTAAACGTTTTGGAATGGAAAACACTTCAGCTAAACCTACTCCTATGAGTACTACTACTCATCTCGATCGAGATGACAATGGCAAAAGTGTAGATCAAAAATTATATAGAAGTATGATAGGCTCCTTACTTTACTTAACCGCAAGTAGACCAGACATAATGATGAGTGTATGCTTATGTGCACGTTTTCAATCTAATCCTAAAGAATCACATTTAAGAGCAGTTAAACGAATTATACGATATCTTAACTACACTAAAGAATTTGGACTTTTTTATCCAAAAGAGTGTACATTTGAATTAGTATCATTCAGTGATGCTGATTTTGGTGGATCTCGAACAGATAGAAAAAGTACAAGTGGTACATGTCATTTTATTGGAAAATTAATTGTATCATGGTTTAGTAAGAAACAAAATTGCATCTCTCTTTCCACCTGCAAAGCAGAATATATATCAGCCGCATTAGCTGTACTCAAGTTATATACATGCAACAAACACTCAAAGATTTTAATATAAATTTAACAAATTCTACAATATATTGTGATAACACTAGTACAATAAACTTATCTAAAAATCCAGTTAATCACTCTCGTACAAAACATATAGATATTCGTCACCATTTTTTACGTGACAATATCGAGAAAGGTATAATTAATCTAGAACATATTTCTACCAAAAATCAAATTGCCGATATATTTACTAAACCCTTATTAGAAAATTCCTTCATAAAACTTCGACGAGAATTAGGGATAATATCCATTAAAGATATCAATTAAATTTACAATAGATATATACATATTTCAGTCGACTAAATTATTTTTTTCAGTCGACTGAACATAAATCAAGAGTTATTTTCAGCTATATTATAACCCTCACATTTTTTTTTAAACTGATTTATTAATAACATCCTTACATTTTTAACAAAGTTTTCCTTAATCATTGAATTTTTATGTGGTTAAAAATCTTAGCTAAACAATAACCATTAATTGTTTAGTCAAATTCTATTATAAATTCTTAAACAAATTTAGTTTTTAAAACATCTAATTTTTACAATTAAAATTTTAACAAACTCAAAATGTCGTCTAACAACTCCTACTCTCCAATCAACATCACATCGTCAAGCAAAAACTCTCCAACATCACCAAAATTTCCCACACCAACACCACCACATGAGCCAATGTATAATTGGAAAAATTATCATACTGGTTACACTCCAGAAACCAAGAAGGCTAAGCGTGGACTTTTTATTTCTCCGGACACGAAAAGAAAGATTGATGAGATTCATCACTTTCAACAACAACAGATTGACCTTCAACAAGAACTATACTTCGAGCAAAAGGTTACAGCTAGACGTTTGAACTTTCTAGAGCAAATTGGCTTACGTTTCTGTTGATCAAAGAAGAATGAAGTGGCTGAGCCCCTACCTCGACCCGTCAGTTCATTTGATCCATCTTCATCTTATCGTACACCAAACGATCCCGTCAATCCATGGATGTCTCCTAAGACACCACAATATAGTCCGAATTCATGGGATAGAAATTACATGAAGAATGAAGGAAAGAAGAATCCAAGTCCTTCTCAAAAGAAATAATTCAATTTGAAATATATTATTTGTAACTATTTTTTCTTCAAATAAATTGTTTAAATTCAAAAAGAGCCTGAAATAACAAAAGTACATGACTCAGTCGACTGAACTTATAAGCCCAGTCGACTGAACGTAAACAGAAAACATTCTTTCCACATTTTCAGTCGACTAAATATTTCTGCACGGTCGACTGAAACTTAACAGAAACTCTCGGGAAAATATTCAGTCGACTAAAATCTCTGTTCAGTCGACTGAATTCAAACCTACAAACTTTCGGTCTACAATTCAGTCGACTGAACAGACATTTTCAGTCGACTGAACGGCCTTTTCCAGGTAAAATTCCCTTTATTTACATCAGTTTTTTACTTCCAAAATCACTTTTTACATCTTTTTTCCCAAATTTCCCCAAAACCCTAGATCTCAAATTCTTCCAATCTCCCTCAAATCAAAAGCAAATGGCACCAAAACGATCTAGAGCTTCATCCTCTTCATCCTCCGAGCCCATTGATGCTCAAATTGCTCAATGGCTATATGATGAAGTCGCGATCACCCGATGGAACAAGATGAAGAACTCAAGAATATTCGAGCATTCATTTGTAGATTTCCAAAGTTTTCACACCTACAATTTCCAAGAGCTCACAGATCGAGCAGGCTTAACTCCTCTTCTTGATTTGAAACGGAATGACATTGCCATAAATCATATTACGGTCAAATTGTTCTACGCAAATCTCAATCTTGGACACCAAACTCCAAGGAATCCAAACGACAGTGTTTGGAGCATGGTCTGCGGAAAGAAGGTTTGGTTTTCTTTGGATCGAATAGCTCACATTTTAGGGTCAACTAATATCGGAAGGAAACTAGAAGAAATAGAATTCAATCCACAAATTCGTGATAACATAAATCACCAATTTATGGATGATAATATAAATTTCCAAGATTTGAAATCTACTTCTCTTCGTCCTCGAGCAAGAATTCTACATAAAACTCTAATGAGAACGATCACTCCACGCACGGGCTCATATGAAATTGTTTACCCAACTAACTACAGAGCTTTATATGCCATCTTTGGCAATATTAAAGTCAATTGGGTACAACTAATCCTTGATGAGTTTCTCTCGTTTCATAATGGTAAAATGCGCACAATTTACTTTGGAGAATATATTATGCGACTTCTCCTCAATGTTGATACACCATTACCAGATTCAGAAAACACAATGGTCCATAAAATAAACCATCGGACCATAAGCCTTATGCAACTCCCTACTAGACCTCCTCGATTTATATCACTTGCCGAATGGTAAGCTAGGCATCAAGAGCAACAACAACAAACTCCGCCACCTCAACACGAAGAACATTTCGAACAAGAAGATGAAATTCGTCTTGTTGACCCGACCTACTCTACCAACCAATCCTTACAAATATTATCAAGAAATCAACAAATTCTTGATAATCGTCTTAAAAAGGTGGATAATAAGCTTAACAAAATCAAAGGATTTTTTAATAAGCTTTGGGCCTGCACCAACATTTACATGGACGTCATCCGAGGAGCATACCAGTAGCAGCACAAGCGGAGCTAGTGGTGGACAAGGAGGAAGATAATATCGACCATCAACAGGAGGACCAGTCATTAGAGAACCAGGAGACAGAGAAGGTTCTTACGATTGGGATAAGGATCAGTAATTTATTTGAGTTATTATTCTATTATGTTTCTTGCAACTATGACATTTGAACTATTATATTTGATGCATTTTTTTATGTAATTCTAAGATTCATTCTTGGTTAAAGTGATTGTTTTAATTCCATGCAACTACGGTTACTACTTCCTTTTTGTCGATGACAAAGGGGGAGAAAATCTATGGATCTATGGCACTAACTTTGTTTTTGTAGGAAAGATAGATGTACACATTCAGGGGGAGAAAGTTTAGATATCTTTAGAAAATCAAGTATTGTCATCAATCAAAAAGGGGGAGAATGTTGATACACGAAGATTTTTGATCAATGACAATATATAAAGGAAGAAATATATGCAAGATAGAGGAAGATCAATGAAATATAAACTTGAGTATGATTTTTATATATATAGGTTTATTTGTTAAAATCTATCCTCAAGAGTTGCACAAACACAAGAACACATTCATTATACTTCAATTTTTCACTACGCATACTTCAATTCTTCATAATGCATAAATTCATATGTCAGTCGACTGAACTAAATTTACCAGTCGACTGAACTAGCAAACATGTACAAATATGCACAGTTTCAGTCGACTGAATTTTCTGCACAGTCGACTGAAAATTTTCCAGAAAGATTCCTACTATAATTTCAGTCGACTGAAATTCCTGCACAGTCGACTGAATTTGAACCTGCGAATTTTGCATGAAAGGACACCTTCTTCTTCCCAAGAGTTGCGACCATTCCTCAATAGAAATGGAAGCTTCTCTTATCTACAACCCTTGGCAATACATGCATCCTTTTTACAACTATAAATACATGATTCAAACATCATTCAAATCATCGAATTATCTTACTCTAATCTATCTATTTCTTGATCATATTTTCTAAACATTATCAAAGCAATCACTACTCTCTTTGCTTGAATCACTGTTTATATTTAATATATTTTGATTCATAGCAAATTCATAATTCCTTAATCTTCACAAACATATTTCATATTCTTGAGGATAAGATTATAGGAACATTGTACTACAATAGACTCATTCGTGTTATAAAGAACACAACTAGTCAAAACTTGTTTAGCATTGAGGTTTGAAGTCCTCTTAGGTAGTTTGAGGCAAAGAAATCCCGTTTGGTTGTTCGGGTAAATTGTAAACCTATTCCTCCGGGTGAAGTGAGGGTTTTGTAGTTAGTGAATACCTAAGTGAAGCTTAGGGACTGGACGTAGGATAAGTGATCCGAACCAGTATAAAATCTTGGTGCGATTTTTACTTACCATATATACATTAACCATATAGCTATTCCATATTACACGATCCTATCAATTACCCCCGACTTTCAGTGAGTACTATGGCATAGTCATAGCCGATGATGTTATACTGTGCATATGAATCTCGTCTCATTCTCCTAGGATGATGATAAGGAAATTCGTCCACTAACGGTTAGGAGGTGATCTCCGCTCTTATCTTTGAATGTTTATTTCCTAAAGAACCAAGGTTGAGTTTACCAGAAGTTATCGAAAGTTTTTTTGAAGAGACAGGGATCTGGTATGCTATCCGAAAACCACTTTGATCCAACCCAAACGTTTCGAAATGAGGAAATCTTGAAGGTCGTTGAATTGAAGACAGAGCTCTCAAATGTTTCGTTCAGTCCCAAAACGAACTTGTATGGATTAATGCTGGAATTACATCATTGCCTGGAGGATAGTGTTAGCATTTAAAGTGGGAAGTGCTATATAAAAGGTTAGACGTAGCCTCAAACCCCATCAATTGGTGATGACTAAAATAGGGGAGGTGCAGCAGGGCTAAGCTGGTCGCTCCAAAGTAAGGTATGATCATCCCTATCTGGAGTCAATATGATCTCTTACCGTATGCTTAGGGCCCATTAATGGAGGGATGATCATATTCGATACTATCCAATAAGGAGTAGGCTGGTTCTATGTTGGCAGGGGTCGATAGATTTGACCTCAGTGTTATTTTGTCTAGAGATGCTTTTATCTAGAGATGCACTGTGACCGGTGGTACCCCAATAGCCCAGTCATTGTATGAAATCCATTTTCCACTGAGCATCGTACAGACTTAGTTGTGCCCAAATACTCTGAAGTGAGATGCAAGCATTCCAGCTATATTTGTATTTTACTTTGACCCCTAGAAATTATTATAATATAAATGGATTTTTAAAGAAAATGTTTTGGTTATCGTGAGATAAAAATTCGTCCATGTTTATGTACGGCATGGTCTTACGAGATACTTTTGTCTTCAAATGTTTTTTTATATAACTTTAAAATTCAGTTGGGTGTGCTTTTCTCACGCTAGTTTTCCAGACTGACTCGGGTGTTATTTTATTATAATTCTTGGGTCTGACCGAGCACATTTACATATTTCTTTGGATGCACTGGAGGTCAGGAGACGAGTTGGAGGTCTTTAGGTCGTATTCACGTATATGGTTATTTTTCGTAGCTTTTTGATGAAATTATCAGCAATTATGAGGATAGGTTGTTATAACTGTCTAGGCTAATGATTGTGATATGTTGTTGTACTCTGATGGATGTATGCATATAAAAATCTCTCTTTATAAAGGTCATTGATACTATATTATAATTGTTCCGCTACCATTGTGAGATTATGTGTTGTTTAGGTTCTTTTCTCTTCTTCTTCTTTTCTTTATCTTCTTCCTTCTTCTTTTGACCTAACAATCGGGTTTCTAGCATTTGATTGCTCAGCACGCAATATAGTGGGCATATTAGTGTCAATTTTGAAGGGTCAAAAATCTCGGTCATTACAGCTTGGTATTAGAGCGCAAGGTTAGGCGAGAACATTAGTTTTGGTGGGGTAACTCATTAAGAGATAAGGTAATGGAACGCCTTATTATGAGTTTGAATGTATTATATATATATAAGAGCGTATTTGATAGTGATATAAAAATGTTTTATATTGTGTTAATTTATTTGTTAAGTGACTTATGAATACAGGTTGGTAAGTGGGATGCCACGATATCGATAGGGATTTCTAAACGCTTAAACAAGGTAAACCGACAAAGTGTAAAGACCGGGCGATTTTCGACCCCGAAAATCGACACTAATATGTTCACTATATAGAGTGTCGAGCAATTGAGTGTTGGAAATACCAGGCTGTTAGGGTTTAAATGTTAAAAAATTCATGTTGGTTTGGATTTAAAATGACAATGATTTTGAATTTTAAAAAAAGAAAGTTTAAGTTATCATATATATATATATATATATATATAAGTTTCATCTCTTCCCTTTTCCCTTTTTCTTTCGTTTTCTTTTTCCTTTTCTCTTTCCTTTTCTCTCTTTTCTCCCTCTTTATTTTTTTTCCTTCTTTTTCTTAGGCCCATCCACTTCCTGGCCCATCCTTCTTCTCCTCCTTCTCTTTACTTTCTTTCCAAATTTTTCTTCCCTCCTCAATTTGAAACCAGAGACGTGCACGAATGGGTGCACGTGCACACATACCTTCGGCCATCAACCCTCACTACCGACCAACCTCCCGAATTTCCTATGACCTCGGCATCACATTCTTCCACCGAAAAACCCACAACAATGCCATCTCACAAAAACCGACCATCGACCCAAATCTGGAATGAGCTGCCTCTTCCAAAATTCACCTCGACCAGTCAATCCACTCCGTCATCAACCCTCAAGCATTGCCTGAAGCATTGCCGATGCATCCTCTTTCCACTCCCCCTAAACCGCTCGCCTACTTCTTCCTCCTCTTGCCGCAATTCGGCCATGGACAAAGGCTAACGTAAAACACCACTAAACCCTAAAATGAGTTTGACAAGTCACCCCGAGCTCTTAAAAATCACCGCTACATTTTTCGTGAGCTACCCATCATCTGAACCTCCTCCACCATCAATGGCAAGACTCCTAGTTGCCACTGCCTCCCAAATTTCACCAAAAACCATTTTCCGTTCATCTTTCTTTGTCTCACCAATACACCACTAAAAATAACCAAATCACTTCTATAAATCATCGTTCTCGATGACAAACGCATACATGTAATCAACGCGTTTATATAACGTACGCTTACACAACAACTCTGATCACTATAAAATTTGAAATCCGATAATAATTTAATATTACGGACCCAATGGAACTGGTGTCGTTGAATTTCGAGACCGTGCCTCGGAAGGCTTTTTTAAAATTCAATTTAAACGATATAAATTTTAAAATTGAACAACCCACTGTTAATTCCAATTTTACAACTTCTATTATCTTCGGTGTTATCAATATAAATTTTACAAGCCTTCAAAATATTTTTAATAGGCTTAGAAATTCCAGATTCAATATTTTACCCGATTTTAAATTATTTAATTCAATAATCCAATTAACAATTAATTAGTGATATTTGAATTCAAGTTAAAATTATTCCATTGAATATTTAAGTCAATTAAATATTCTGATTTTAAAATCTTAAAGATTCCGGGTCGTCACATTCCTCCCTCCTTAAAGGAATTTCGTCCTCGAAATTACTAGTTAGGAAGAATGGTCCAATACCCGTTTATTTATCCCCAAAACCAAGCAATTCAACATCCTACCAATTATCATTTATAAAGACACATTACCATACTTACTAACTTCCCTAACTTTTCCATAGTTTCCAACAAAATTACTTACTTAATCATTCAAATTTAAATTCAATCCAAGTTTAAATTATCAAAATTTTCTCAAAAATTTTCTAACTCTCTAAATTTCCGAAAAATTTCGCCAGCGTCTCCTTTGCGCGGCTAGCTCGGTACAACTACAAAATGGCTCTACGGCCTCCCAAATCCAAAAAGAAAACAAAACGCCAAGTAGCAAGGTCCAAAAACCCAATCAAATTCCATACGAAAATTTGAATACGTACCTTTTCGTCGAGCAATTCTAATTTATTATCTGAAATCAAAACCAATTTCATTTCCCCTTTCATACCTGCATAACCTGTTTAGCAATAATATCCAATCACAACATTCAAAAACTTTTATTTGACTTCTTTCCAAAATTTCAATGTTTGTTTTACTTATGCCCGTACGATGTACCTATATCATTTGTACGCAACACCGAATCCGATCACTTACTCGATCACACCATCTCACTTCCGAACTAGTATCGTCCACCCGACTTCCTAGTACGGACTCAGATCTGGTTTCTTGATTAGAAACCGTCATTCTCCTTGCATAGCTGTAAACTATGATAGAGAATTTACAGAATCAATCAAACTCCATATTCAGGTTCGTCGTCGAAAATCGAGTGAAAAATCCTAACTCGGATCGATATTACTATCTCGAAATTCTGTGCTCGAATCTGGATCAAATAGCTATGCTAATAAATAATATACATACATCCTACGTATTTGCTCCAATTGATTATCAACTACATCAATTTCCTTTTATTCCCATTTATTTTGATTATTATTCACTTATTCACACTTTCCCTTGTCACAATTTCAGTTAAATTTTCATTCAATTATTCACTTGGAATAATTTCCTCAATACCACATTTACTTAAGAGTTTCATTTTTCATTTCTTAAGTTGCAAATGTTTTATACATGTCTTACATTAATTTTCACTTCACCATTGAAATTTCTTTTTATTTCTATTCACTTTGCCCTTATAATTTCATTAGAATTCAATTTGGTTTCCACTTTGAATATTGAATTAGTTTCACTTACTAATTAAGTTAAATCTCAAATAAAAGTTTATTTGCAAACTTCACTTTCTTTAATTCCTTCGATTTCATTTTACCTTACACTCACATTTGAATTAGATTTCAATATCTAGTTTCAATTCTATTTGCTTAACAAATTAAATCATTTGTCGTTAGTGAAAATTTTCAAAAGATTCAAAAAATTTCTAACTCCCAAGATTTTCGGAAAATTTTGGCAGAGTCTCCTTTGTACGGAGGAGCTTTTGCAATTGACAAGAGATATAAATATATATACATCAACCCACACGGTCGGAAAACAGAAAAACAGTTCATATTTCCTATTTGTATTGCGTAGGCGTACCTTATTTAGCATTTTTAAGCAAGCAGCTATTTATTTAAGCAATTAGCGCAGTCAAAACCAGCCAAACGGCTTCCAAAAACCTGTACTTACTCAATTTAAACATATCAGTGTCAAATATACAAAGTTTGTTAACATCTTACTTAATTTCAATAGTTAAACACATACATATCATAAGCAATACCTGCCAAACAACACTTATAAGTAATCAATAAAGTTTTCAACCACCTATCCAATTGCTCTCACACGCTTACAACCAATTTTGATGCCATTTCATTCAATCCCAATGGTTTACAATTCAATTTCTTATATTCAGCTTATTTTTAATCCAAACAAGCTTATATTCAATTCAGTTGATCTCAAAATTAGTTTTATTACACATCTATCAATTCATAGAATTTATTTAATCTCGTTTTCGTCAAATGACAATTTACTTCTACGAAATTTGACCATATGCAAGTGAACAAATAACTACGTAAGCTTATAACCACTTTAATTTGATTTCAGCTCAATTAATAGTTAATTTCTTCCATTCTAATTCATTTGTAATCATTTCAATTTTTTTTATTCACTTGAATTTTATTTACCACTCAAACTATCACTATTTCAACTCTATTTTGTTTAATTTGAGTTCATTGTCAGCTCCATTCATTTAAATTAAATTAGTATATTTTATTGAATCAATATAATTTCTAATTCACATTCAATAATTTATTTCTGAATTCCTCCCATTTTATAACGAGGCCATATCCAATTATCTCTACTTGGAGTTTTATTTATTTATTTGCAATATAAATCATTTTTATGTTAATTCAACTCCATTCAACTTTAACTCAAATTAAATTCACTTACAATTTCCAGTTGAATTAATAACTCAAGCTTCACTTTCAAATTTTATCATTTATTCACAACCCAAATTTTTGTTAACCAGATTCGAGTTCCATTTCCATATTCCATTAATCAATCAAGAGGTCTATTTAAAATTTTACCCAATATTTGGTTTTTATTCCAAAAATCACTCTAACCATTTTACTTAAGTTCAATCTATTTTATTATTTTTAAATTTTGGATTTTATTCATTTCCCGAAATACAAAACAATTTCATTTTGACTTATTTATTCCACATCTAACTTTTTATAAGTCATACATTTATTTATATTCAGGTTTCATCTATTTACAATCAATCACATTCACATTTTACTTTTTAACTCGGAATTATACCTTTTGTTTAGCCAATATATTTTTATTATTCCATAAACATTTAAACAAAATTCCAGAGTTAAACAATTTTCCAAAATGTCAATATCACCTTAGAATTCAACTACATCCAAAATCCTTTTGCATATTCAATTATCCCTTGAATTTCAAAACCAACCCAATTCGCAAACAATTTCAATTTTAAACAATTTGGTAGCAATTTCTCTTCTAGAAACTCGAAAATAAACTTCGATGATGCTGCAGTCATCACCGAAATCATTTTCCAGCGATCGAAAGAGAATTAAATGCTTTTATCCCTTTCAAATATTTTTAAATTCCAAATTCCTCCATATTCAATTCCAATTCAAAAATACTCCCGAAATAATACCACTATTATTTCTTCAAAACTTTTGAAAACCATTTCCAAATCCAAAGGAATTTAAACCTTTTCCAAATTTCCAGATTTGAAATCAATCAAATTTATATTCCAACATTACTCTGGGATTTTATTTCCAATGTTATTTCACATTCATAGTTTATATTTACAAATTTTCTAGAGGTTTATTTCAATTTATAAATTACATTTATAATCTATATTTCAAATTCCACTGTTAAATAAATTTATTCTTCAACCTTGGGTTATAAGTTTCAATTTCTTATTCAATTTTCTACACAATAGCGTTAATAATTTAACATTATCAACCCTTAACAACCAAGCGTCCAACTTCTACAATAATTTCTGAAAATTATTTCTTTCATATACAAAAATAATTTGGGTAAAATTATTTCATTTACCCTACTTTAAAATAACACTGTGTCGAATTGTTCTATTCAAGTGTTTAGAGATCCCTATCAATAACGTTAATTACTCGTATTGACCAGAATCCTAAACTACTCAATAAACCAATCAACACAATATAAAATCATTTTATATTCACTAACAAATACGCGCTCATATCTATTAATACGCTCAAACTCATTCAATGAGTAATTCCCACCATAGCCAAGGTTATCGCTAACCTAAGCTCTGATACCAACTGTAACAGCCCGCAAATCCGTACCCCTTGAGTCAACACTATTCTACCTAAATCAACTCGAGTTGTATAGAAATACGAACCATTTGGGTTAAAGAAGAAGAGGTAGAAGAAGAAAATAGAAAGCAACATCAGAATCTAACCATCGCAGCGGAATAAAATATAATAGATAATAAATAATCTTTACTCAGAAAACAAATACTTCTGTTTATATATATATTACATCATCAGAGTGCATCAATCACAACTCAACATCAATATCATATAATGGATACACAACTCAAACAGCGGAATATATATATATTAAAGTACGGGAGTACGTATCGTCATCCAGCTCGTCTCCTGAGCTTCACAACATCATATCATGTATCCTATAATACTCGGTCTGACCCGAGCATTACAGTTAAATAACACCTGAGTCAGTTTGGAATACCAGCGTGAGAAAATCACACCCAATTGATTATTAAAGTTTCAAAATACTTTGAAAACAAAAGCATCTCGTAAGACCACGCCACAAATAAACATGTCGGGTTTTTACCTTACGATAGCTAAAACAATTTTTATAGAAATCCTCTGATATTATAATAGGATCTATATACAAATATTATCAAATAGCCGAAATTGTTACATGATTAAATTCCAGCTACTAGCTACAGAGTGGGTAATACAAACAAAACTCGTACAAGGCTCGTAGGGAGAATGGATATCCAACTAATGACTAGGCACTGGGGTACCACCTGTCACAGTACGGGGCCTAGATCACCGTACCGAGGAGTACACCCGCTCCCCTGCAACACAAGGCCGGGACTATCCCTTACTGGATAATCCCGAGTGAGATCACCCCGCGGTTGGGATCAGCAACCGCCCACTAAGCCGAAATAAAAAGGGACATCTAGACTGGAATGACCTCATCCTGCTTAGGTGCTACCCACCTAGCCTTGCTGCATAACCCCTGATTTTCAGTCATTCCCATTTGATGAGGCTTGAGGCTAAGTGTTACCTTTTTAGAACACAGACCTTAGAATGCCCATTGCCCACCTGACGAAGTTTTCGCAAGCATTCATCCATACAAGTCCGTCCCGGGTCCGAACGGAACCGAAGGCACTATTCCTACTACATCCATTTTGGAAATATCCTCAGGATTAGTAGCGACTAGCCCTTGCACTTCTCTGCTCCATCTTCGACTCCGAAATCGTTTTCCACGAAACGTACAAACCGGATCGAAGTGGTTTTCGAGAAATAAATCTCGATCCCGGTCTCTTCGAAACGATCAATGTATTTTTGTCCAATATTGATAGTCGGTTATTTAACTATCAATTAATGTTCACAACATCCATCTCACAATAAATAATTTCCCAAATTATTTATTTATTTCAAAAATATCTTCACAAGATACAATTTCACTTTTAGATTCTTTGAAACAGTTTTCAAAACTATCTGCCTTTCTCAGAATAAATCCCAAGTATTTCTATTTTCACTGGAATCACCAAGCACAAAACTTAAGATTTTGAAATAATTTAGAAACACTTTATTGTAAAGTATATTTAACATTCAATATAGAAAAATTTCTTTAGTACTTAATTTAAAATAATACTCTAGAAATAACTACAATAAGGTTACCTTATAACTAAACATTAGATCTCTTCCTTAAACAAAAAACCAAATCATTCTTTATACAATTATTACAATAATAGATTAACAAATTACTTACTTTAGAATTTACTTTCAAATATTTAAATTAAAACTACTTCAATAATCGATAGAAAATATACGTTATATGAATATTTGAAATTAAGTTTACTTTATAAATACAAACTAGGTTTTCACTTTTAAAACAAAATTACTAAGTCACTCTTTATAAATTATTAATACGGTAATAGATTTGAATAAATATTTACTCAAAATTTTACATTTAGAAATAATAAATTTCCAAGAACATACTTTGTAAAACAACAATAAAACCTTTATTTTATTTTAAAAACTTACTTTGAAAACGTACTTGGCTATCCAGATAAATATACTTATCTCCACATCCTTTAAAAAAAAATCACTATTTATTTTTAAAACAAATTTACCATTCCATAAATAAATTCTCACATTGAATTTATTTCCCAAATATCCAATTTCAAACACTTAAATCAATTTCCAAATTGATTTCCAACTTACTTCATTTATTCCAAAATCCTTTAATTTCAGATTTTATTCCTTAATTATGATTTAAAATACTTTTAGTTGAAATTTCAATTTAGATTTCTCAATTTACTTCTGATTCTTTTAAATAAATTTTAAAACTTTAAGTTTTAAAAACAATTCTTTATTCATTTAAATTAGTATCACAAAATTTTACAATTTATTAATTACTGTTTATTCAAATACTTTTCTTTCCAAACTTGAAGTTATTTATTAGTATTTAACATACTTCCATCCCTTTTACAATTCATTCTTAATTTATTAAATTTTCTAAGATTATTTCGCTTACAAATTTACTTCCTTTATTTTCTTTCCAAAATCCAATTATTATATTTTCAGTAATTCATTAAACCTAAATATATCCAATCAAATCATAACATTCAATATTCCAATATCTTCATCATAGAATATCAAGTAATCACAACAGAGAATATTAAATAATAAATGTTGAGGGATCCAGTTGGATCCCTCCAACCTGTTTTCCCTGCATCTACAGATATTAGCACAATAATATGCCAATTCTAGAATATACCATACAATAGCACATCAATCAATTTCAACCATTCAAACAATTATTTAAATTTAATCATTTAAATTAAAATTAAAATTAACTAAGTGAGATTAACTCACCTTATATTTTGTTTGGCAATCTGATCCAATCTCAACTTGTTCCCTTTCGGATTTTGACCATAAATAAATATTTGATGATTTCATTAATATTCGAACAAAATTTGAAAAATTAATTTCAATTTGATAAATTTACTTGACTAATTATTTCCCCTTTAAAATTTTATAGTAGCTAAGATTAATTAAATAAATTAATTGAACAAATTCATCATCTTATTAATTTAAAGTAATTAGCAATTAAATAGTTTAACCATCTCAATATTTATTTTAAAATGAAATAGCAGGTGGAAATATATAAATATATATATAATTTATACCCATGCTTTCCTTTTTGAAACCACATAAATATATAATATACTTATAAAATTACTCTTGTAGATTCAGAAATCCAACTTAAATAAACTCTTCAACATTGTTTTAAAATCCCTATATAGTTTTTCCCAAAATCTTATCTTTGGAACTATATATATATATATATATGCATATGTATAAAGAAAAGTTTCCTACCTTCCTAAATCTTAACTACAAATATATTCCTATTTGTTAAATTTTTACTGTAAAAAAAATAAAATAAAAAAACAAATACTGGGTTAAATATATATAAGTATTTTTCAGTTCGTTCTTATGCAAATTCGAAATTTAAAAAAAAACAGAAGGACTCATACCCAACACACCGAACTCCCCTACCATCATTCGCCATGGACTCGCAGCCGAACCATAACTCCACGCGCTCGGAATCGCGTACCCCAATCGGACTCGTCGACAGCGACCTCTCTGCCCCGCGTCACCTACATCTCTTGCTCCAACTATGGCGAACCCACAACCCTAATCCCCTGCAAAACCCTAGCATGTCGACTCCAAGGACCTCGAAAACATCGGGGCTACCCAGACTACGCTGCGTCGATCGACCTCCTTTCACGCGACGACGCGAACCACCTGGATTCGAGTACAACTCGAGATTGATTTAGGTCAGAAACTCCAGATTGAAATGGCTACATTGAAGAGTGATTCGACATCGGTCTTGGCTCAGGTACGGAGTGTAAATCGAAATGAATGGGTCATGGCTTGAGAAGAAGGGAACATCCTTGCGATTAAAAGCTCAGACGATTCGTTTTCTTTTTCTTTCTTTTTTTAACTTGCGGCCATTTTTTCCACTTTCCCAGAAATCGAATTGAGGAATAAGGGGAAATCGAATTGAAGAAAAGGGGATCGATTTGCTTAAGTTCCTTACTTAGTTCGGCCATTAATCTTCTTTGAAAAGCCTTGAACGAGATATTATTGAACGAGCCTGCATTTTAAAAAAAATAGAGGGAACAGGAAAAGATGTTCGCGTGTACAATTGTTTCATCATGTTGGCTTTAACAAAGAAATGTTGGCTGCTGATTAAAAATTTATATTTTTATATTCAAAAATATCTCGCTTAGGTACCTAGTTATTAAATTGAATTCGATATAGGTTTCAATGCGTTTATATAACGTACGCTTACACAACAACTCTGATCACCACAAAATTTGAAATCCGATAATAATTTAATATTACGGACCCAATGGAACTCGTGTCGTTGAATTTCGAGACTGTGCCTCGGAAGGCTATTTTAAAATTCAATTTAAACGATATAAATTTTAAAATTGAACAACCTACTATTAATTCCAATTTTACAACTTCTATTATCTTCAGTGTTATCAATATAAATTTTACAAGCCTTCAAAATATTTTTAATAGGCTTAGAAATTCCGGATTCAATATTTTACCCGATTTTAAATTATTTAATTCAATAATCCAATTAACAATTAATTAGTGATATTTGAATTCAAGTTAAAATTATTCCATTGAATATTTAAGTCAATTAAATATTCTGATTTTAAAATCGTACAGATTCCGGGTCGTCACAGTATTTTTTTTTCTTGATGCTTTGAACATATGTAGATTTGATTTAAACATAAAGCTGATTTTATTTTTCACGAATTGGTTTGATCTATTATGTTTTTTGATTTTGATTAAATGTTTTGTATGCTTGAGTTTAAATTTTGTATACTTGAATTAATTGCTTGCCATGATGATGTCTCCTTGCATACATACATGTATACGTCATATAAATATTTTTTGACCATATATGCATATACATATACTTACGTATATTTTATTATCATATATATATTTATACATTTTCATATTTAAAAATACTATATACATCTTAACTTAGGTGTATGTATATTTATTTTATTTTCCATCATGAAGCTTTTACATGCACATATCTATATATATTTTATATGCACTATTTTACATAACATATATACATATACATTTACTTACATATGTTTGTCATCATCATATATATATTTACATTTATCACCTTCACTATTCTATATAACATATATACTTATACATATATATATATTTTGTCACTACTTATATATATGTGTGTGTGTGTATTCACATATACAAACTTTCATATATGTTTCTTCATATGGGCATACATTCACATATATATATACACTTTTTTAATTATCATAAAGCTTACGTGTGTATATATATATTTATACATACCATTATGGATATTCCATCTTAAATTTTTAATGGTAGAGTTTATATACACATTTATATAATATTTATCATATCTAGAAATTTTATTTTAAATATGAATATAATTTTTAATCAATTTATAGATACATATATTTTAACTATCAGAAAACTTATCTATCAATATTTCAATAATTACAATCAGTTTATTACTCCAATATTCGATGGCTAAAAATCTAGGTTGTTACATTCCTCCCCCTTAGAACTTTTCGTCCTCGAAAAGGAATGAACTAAAATTTTAAATTTGATGTGTATTATTATTTAAATCATTCTTTTAAAACATTTAAAATCCTTCCTCTTTTATCTTACATTATAAAACACTTTAAATCCCATAGTATTACAAAAATATTTTTATAAAAATATTTTTCATAACTCAGTGTCCAAACAAGTCCATCCTTGTTCTCACAGAAATTTAGTCGTACCTTGATCAGGCGTAGGACAGAAAATCTACAAGTATTTAGTAGACCCGTTTTCAACACCCAATGAAGATACTTGATTTTTTTTTTCAAAAATGCTATGGAAAGTATCACCCCTTTTCACCACTAAGCATCGCAATTAACCCGATGATTGCGCCGCCATCCCGGCGAAATCCATAAGAAAACTGTAGGCATCCGCACCTCTCGACTTATGCCATGGGAACACCATAGATCGTAGGCAATCACTACCCCTCGAATTACGCTACCAAACGAAACTAAACCACATAGATCGTAGGCTACCCAAAGGTTGCGTCACTATCCCAGTGAAACCCAATGTAGACTGTATGCATTCGCTGCCACTTGAATTCCGCTATGGAACCAAACCACATTGATCACAACCTATCGATGTTACATCGCTGTCCCAGCGAAATCAAACATAGATTGTAGGAAATCACTGCTACTCGACTTACGCTATGGAACTGCGATAGATTACAGTTACACAAAGGTTACATTTCCATCACAGCAAAACCCATGTAACTATAGGCATCAGCACCACTCGACTTACACTACCCAACAAATGATCATCAGGAACTCATTGATTTTTGCCCGGACGTTCTGTAGGATCCCAATTCTCATTGAACCCACCCTTTGGATTCCTAGGCAGAACGACCCAGGGGATCTCCTACTATAAGTTTCGACTTTCATAGGATGCCTTTCCATACTTTTATCTCAAATCATATCATACTATATATATAGTACCTTTCAAATCATACTCTTTATATGTATCACATATAAATTTTGTATATACAAAATTATTATCTTCAAAATCGATAGTTTTCAAATCTTGTTTACCCAAATCCCCAAAATTGACTATTTGCCAAAATCAAAAGTCTTTATAAATCAATGGGTTCAAAAACATTTTCAGTTCATTCTCATATACATATGCAATCATTCTTTCAACTTGAATAATTTTCGGATAAATAATTTCTGAGTCCATCCCATACTTATATAAAGTCTATTTAGTACTACACATATCATTCAAAGATCGTTACTTTTTGGTTACAATTTCAATAAGGGGAGTTTTGAATATATAACTAATATTTATATTCTCATTAATGTCAAATCAAATATCCATGTTCGATTACTTTACCAAGTTATCTATCACATTTCTTACTTCTTCCAAAGTAAGTTTCAGTTATCGTACTATCCAATCTTCATTTTAAAATCATCATATTTTTCTCAAAATATACCATTAACTTTAAAATCATTTTTTCCTTAATATTTCGATTCCGGTTCTAATTTAGAATTATTTCAAATTTCCATTTAGGTTATAACTTCAATTCAACCAAATTTGTGTTTAAATTCACGATATAAATATAAAAAATTTCCACTTTGACCAGTTTGAATTTAGAAAATAGCTTAAATGGTTGTAAAATAGTAAGTGTAAGATAGTTTGAGTTTTTTTTAGAAAAAGGTTTGTATAGTGAATAACTTGGAAAATCCAAAATAATTTGAGTATTTAAGAAGATAAATTTAAGACAATTTATATTAAAATAATTTATTCGAAAATATTTTCAAGGTAAAACTGATTAAATTTTCAATCTTCCAATTCGGATCAATTACAATTTCCATTTCCATTTAATTTGATTCAATTTCAATTAGCTTTTATTTCCCTTTTAATTCAAATCAATTCCTATTTCTATTTCAAATTAATTCAATTTCGATTACAATTCCAATTAACTCAATTCAATTTCAATTTGAATTAATTTCAATTCCATTCTCAATCTTTAACCATCTCGATTTATATAATTTCAAGTTCGGTTTACAAAATATTGATTTAATCACTTAAATCAAATTAACCCTTAATATTTAATTTAACAATCCAAATCCTTAATAATTCAATTTTGAGCCCAAATTTCAAATATTCATTTAAATTACCTTTACTTAAGCTTATTTCAAGGTTCGAGTAAGAGTTCAAATCTTTTTAAAACAAATCAATTTTCAAAATTCAATTTATTTCCCCAATATAACTTCAAACTTTTAAACCCAATTTTTTTAACAATTCGGTTGACGAGTTTGTTTTAACATTTCAAACTTAAGTTCAAAATGATTCCATTTCCATAAATTCAATTTTATTTCCTAAAATCAAAATCATTTAAATAATTTCTAATCAAAGTTTTATTTCCATTTAATTTCAGGAATGGATATATATCATTTCAATCCACTTCTTAATTTATACGAAATAATCCAATTTACAGTTTTGCATACTGTAAATAATATACATAATGATAGCAGGATATATCAAACAAATAAACATCCAAATCATCTAAAACATCAATCAATAACGTCGATCATAAATTTCCAAAATTCGAAACCCGTTTTATTTCAAAAATCGTTTTGAAATCACTTACACACATACATTCTCCCTTTGCAACTCTCATTAAATCCATACCTTTTCTTTTACAATTCCTTTAACTTTCATAAGTTAAATTATAATTTCACCTTGAAACTTTCCAATTTCAGATTACAAGTTCAAAACTTGTTTAACTTGCCCTGAGTTAATTTCCAATTCATTCAATCCATCTAACCTTACTCAAATTAAATTTTACATTCCAAATCCAATTCTTATTAATATCACTTCCCACTTATATGTTCAAAACTTACCTTTCCTTTGGGTTATACTTCTCGTTTTAGGGGGTTCCAAAATTCAAAAACCAGTATTTATTTCAATTCACCTTGATACATATATACACACACACATATATATATATATACACACATATATATATACATGTATATATACATATATATATACATGTATATATACATATATATACATGTATATATACATATATACATACATACATATACATATACATACATATATATATATATATATATATCTGTGTGTGTACACATATATCCCCATATATACATATTTATCCCATTTACATACCAAATCACACTTTAAATTTTAAACCAACCTGGGTTTCTATCCAAAAAAAAATTCTTCTGAATTTCCAAAACAAATTTTCTATGTCAAATATCTTAAATGATATTATTTATTATTTCCTTAAACATTTTGAAACACATTTTTAATTTTCATGGACTTAATTTCAAAACCTCACAATTTAGATCCATTTTAATTTATAAGTTACATTTATAAATTAAGCTTATATAATTCCTTTCCTTAAAACATTTCACCCTGTTTTTATCATTGTTTATTCTGTAATAAATATCCTTTATTAAGACACAACAATAAATTTTATGACAATAACCAATATTATCCAATCTAGAACCCAAACATCCTTTACATTCCATAATAATTTCTTGAAAGATTATTTCTATATTAAAATACTATTAGGGTAAACTTATTTCGTTTTCAGACACTTTTAGAAACACTTTCGAAAATTTTAGGAATTTAAATTCAGGTTTGAATCTACTTTTAACTTAACTTATTTGTATAGTTCGTTCTTATCAAATTTCTATTTGGTTATATATTACCACTTAAATCTTATAATCTTATTTAATAATTACAGCCAATCACCTTGATATACTATAATAATATACAAAAATTATTTCTTTTATATCAAAATATAATTTTATATAAAATTTATTTTAAAACTGTTTTTAAAATCATTATATATTAAAATAACAAGTACGTCCTCATATAATACTCTCAACTCATTCTAGGGTACTACCGACCCTATCTCTAATGAGTAATCCCCACCAGAGCCAAGGTTCTCGCCTAACCTATAGCTATGATACCATGTGTAATGACTGGGCGACTTTCGACCCTCGAAAATTGACACTAATACGTTCACTTAATAGAGCGTCGAGCAATCAAGTGCCTGAAATACCAGGTTGTTAGGGTTTAGATGTAAAATATTAATGTTGGTTTGGATTTAAAATTACAATAGATTTTGATTTTTTTTAAAAAGTTAAAGTTATTATATAAATATATATAACTTTCATTTCTTCCCATTTCCCTTTATCTTTCTTTTTCTTTTTCCTTTTCTCTTTCCTTTTCTCTCTTTTTTCTTTTCCTTCTTTTTTTTCCTTCTTTCTTTTTCTTAGGCCCATCCACTTCCTGGCCCATCATTCTTCTCCCCCATCTCTTTTCTTTCTATCCAGCTTTTCTTTCCTCCTCAATTTGAAACCAGAGACGTGCATGAATGGGTGAACGTGCACACATACCTCCGACCATCAACCCTCACCACCAACCAACCTATCGAGTTGCCTATGACCTCGGCATCACATTCTTCCATCAGAAAACCCACGGCAATGTAGTTCACAAAACCGACATCGACCCAAACTAAAAACGAGCAGCCTCTTCTAAAATCCACCTCGACCGGCCAATCCACTCCGTCATCAACCCCCAAACTTTTCCTAAAGCATCGCCGGCGCATTCACTTTCCACTCCCCCCACGACCGCATGCCTACTTCTTCCTCCCCTCGCCGTAGTTTGGCCATGAACCGAGGCCAATGAAAAACAAACCAAAAATGCGTTTGACAAGTCACCCCGAGCTCTTAAAAATCACCGCTACATTTTTCGTGAGCTACCCATCACTTGAACCTCCTCCACTCGACGGCAAGGCTCCTAATTTCCACGGCCTCTCGAATTTTGCCAAAACCCATTTTCCGTTCATCTTTCTTTATCTCACCAAATACACCACTAAAAATTACCAAATCACTTCTATAAATCATCATTCTCGATGACAAACGCATTCATATAATCGATTTGTTAAATTATGCCATTTGAATTTTTTTATCATTTTAACTCATTTACAGCGAAACAAGTTTTCCTTTCTTTATGTTACATATGAACAGATGAATTTTTTTAGGAAAATCTACAATTGAAAACAACCAACGTCTTTTTTTTGAATCGTAACCTAAAACTAACCAGGTTAAGAGATAGTGATTTTCAAAGATTGCAGGCTATTAAATTTTTCAAAAGAGCAGAGTATAATGCTTGATACTGTGAGTTTTTATTATAGGGTATTCAACTTGATTCAACAAACATATGTAAGTCATACATGCTTATTTAGCACATAAATGTTTTTGAAAAAAAATGCAAAATCCCAAGTTTACAAACATATATATGTATATATAGTTTATCCAGTAAGTAAAGGGTTTGGTTTTTACTCATAAGCTTTTTTTGAAAAAAAGATACTCCTTCTTGTTGATTAACTTCCTCAAGCTTCTTAGTGCGTAGCCTCTATAAAGTTTTAGTGGTAACTCTTTGTTTTAAGTGCTAGAAAGTATGCGTGCAGATAGCATAGGTAATATATATACACACACATATATACACACACACATATAGAGTAAACAGTTTAGATAAGGCTGAAACTATTCATTTGCATAGTTTTTTTCTAATTGCTTTGAATATATGTAGACTTGATTTAAACATAAAGCTGATTTGATTTTACATGAGCTGGTTTAATCTATTATGTTTTTGACTTTGATTAAATGTTTTGTATGCTTGAGTTTAAATTTTGTATGCTTGAACTAATTGCTTGCCATGATGATGTCTCCTTGCATAGATACATGTATGCACCATATAAATATATACATATATATAGATTTTTATGTGCACTAGTTTTTGACCATATATGCATATACATATACTTATGTATATTTTATCATCATCATATATATATATATATATATTTATACATTTTCATATTTATAAATACTATATACATCTTAACTTAGGCGTGTGTGTATATATATTATTTTCCATCATGAAGCTTTTTACATGCACACACACAAATATATATATATATATATATTATATGCACTATTTTACATAACATATATACATTTACTTACATATGTTTGTCATCATATATATATATATATGTGTGTATATATATTTACATTTATCACCTTCACTATTCCATATAACATATGTACATATACATATACTTATGCATATTTTGTCATTATATATATACATATTCACATTTATACAAACTTTCATATATATATATATATATATATATATATATATTGCATCATGTAGGCACACATTCTTATATATATATATACATACTTGTATACTTTTAGTTATCATAAAGCTTATGTGTGTGTATTTATGCATACTTCTATGGATATTCCATCTTAAATTTTTAATAGTGGAGTTTATATGCACGTTTCTATAATATTTATCATATCCAGAAATTTTATTTTAAATTTGAATATAGTTTTTATTCAATTTATAGATATAGATATTTTAACTATCAAAAAATTTATCTATCAATATTTCAATAATTACAATCAGTTTATTACTCCAATATTCGATGGCCTAAATTCCAGGTCATTACATAAAGTATTGTTTTGAGAATTGGTAAATGAAATAATTTCACCTAAATTTTATTTTATATATATAAAAATATTTTTTTAGAAACTATTATAGTTATATATGGTATGTCTGGCTGTTAGTGAATGATAATATTTGATTATTATCATTTGTCATTATTATAATAAAAGTTGTTGTTATTATAATCTAAACAAATATCAATATTTGTGAAATGATATTTCATAAGAAGTGAGATTTCATAAATTATAAGTGTGATTATAAATGGAAAGGAAATGAATAGTATAAGTATACTTATAATGGTGTGTTTTAAGATTATAGATTATTATATAGGTCTTACACCATCGTTCCCAAATAATGTTGTATTTCAACATTATAGGTAGCCAAACAAAACTTACACCATCTTTAATAAAAATAATATAATCACTATCTTTTTTATCTTCTCGTGTATAAACTTTATCCATTAGATCCCATGACATAACCTATTTTGTTTTAACTGACTACTATAAATTTTATTGCTTCGCACATTTATATTCAGGCAATGAAAATTCAACCACATATAATGGAAACTGTCTTCCAAAGTGCTTGTGCTATAACATATATAAACTGAAGTAGTTCGCTCTATAGATATCACATATACAATCCAATGCTATCACTATCATATGTTTAATCTAACGCTACCAACCCTATATTTATCAAGTTTGTAAGTTAATGTTATCTGTGATTACCCACCTTTTTGGATGATTAAAGTCGACAACAATAAATCATACATGTCTAACTCAAACCATTCACAAGGGAGGATTATCAATGGGGTTAAATAAGAAAATAAGAGAAGAGAAGTAAAACAAAACACAAAATCTTGCAGCGGAATGAAAAAATATAATAATCAAATAAACAGTTCATGAAGCTATTTTACAATATACATTTGATTACACAATTTTTACAACATAATTAGAGTACAAACAACAACATACCAATAATGATGCAGCAGAATAATACTAATAATATAATATACCAAACTCCATCTTCGTTCTTCAGAAGTAATGTTTTCAAACACTGAAATACTCAGGCTGACACGAGCATAACGAAAAGACAAAACACTTGAGTCAAAACTAAATGATCTTATGTAAGTTAAATCAATAACACCAATACCAGGAGTGTAATAGCGTCAAGGATGTTTACGGGGTTTTACACCTTCTATCCAGTGTATAACGTGCAGACAATAATTTAAGAGATGTTACTAGATTTTCCATCTCTTAAGGATCCGTTAAACTATTTATATGTAGTAAGATATGCTATATATGTATGTCTAATCAATAAAATAAATATTTTTCCTAACGTTAAGGCTTTACATTAATCCCCTTTAAATCATTTTTAAGCATTTTCCTACAGTTTGCCTCGTGACACAACCAGTAACGTCGGCAGTCAGAGAGGCACCGTGATAAGACAACACTATAACAAAATCATAGTGGGCGTGAATAAGGATAAAGAGTGTGACAAGGCATGTGAGGCGATTCCCAAGGTAGGATACAACCGTTCTGCGTTTCCTGACACTTGGTAACCCCTAGCGGCCTACCACGAACATGCATCCCATAATCAAATTAAGGTTCACCGATCAAGTCAAAATCAATATAGTAATACGAAGAATAGATGTCGCTAGAGCTAGCTAATCTCATTGGTCAGGTATGGCTCATGCTTTAGTCATTTCAAATTGACACAAGTGTCGGGATCATCCATCATCGTTCTCTTTCTTCAAATCCAGCAAACGCCTCCAATTCAACCACTTTATTCTTGATAATATCCACCATTTGCACAGTTGTTAAAGTGGTTCCAAAACTGACAGAGAGTGTGCCAATAAGAGTCCCCGGTCTCTTTAGAAACCAAATGTCAATTTTCACACCGGTTGGTTCTTTTACATTTCGAAATGATTCATATTTGATATCAAAATATCACATTCACTTCAAAAATATCACTTCATTTCAAAATATCATATGTACTCAAAATATGTCATCTTCACTTGAAAGTATCTTTTCAAATTCCAACTTAGGTTATAACCTCATTCGCATTTAAATCAACGATTTAAATATAAACATTCCAACTTTGCACAATTTGAATTTTTAGAAAATAGTTTGAATAGTTTTAAATAGTTTAAATAGTTTAAAGATTTAAAAACAGGTTGATATAATATGGTTTGAGTATTGAAGGTGGTTTAGCAGTAAAATAGTTTGAAAAATATAAATAATTTGAATATTAAAAAGATAGATTTTAAACAGTTTATATTAAAATAATTTATTTCGAAAATAGTATCAAATTAAACTGTTTCCTTAGATTTCAAACAGTTTATATTAAAATAATTTATTTCGAAAATAGTATCAAATTAAACTGTTTCCTTTCATTTCAACAAATCTGGACCCCTATCCAAACTTCAAATCAACAACTCAATTTCCAGTCTTTCAAATAAATTGACTCAATTTCGACTTAGTTTCAAATCAACTTAATTACAATTTCAATTCGCATTAACTTCAATTTTCAAAACATTCGTTTTTAACTTCAAATTTGATTCAACAATTCAATTCAATGATTTAAAATTTCAATTCAATTCTTATTTTATACCATTTCAATTCATATCGATTACAAGTCCAATTTCAATTTACCGATTCAAACCACTTAAATCAATTTAAACTTCATTGTTCAATTTAAGGTTCTAACATAAAAATAATCAATTTTCCAAAATTAAAGTCATATATCAATTATAACTTCACATTTCAATTTTAATTTCTTTTAACCAATTTCTTTTAACCAATTTCGATTCCAACATTTCGAAGCTTGAATTAGAAATAATCAATTCATATAAATCCACAATTTATTTTCTTTAAAACAAAACCCTTTAACTAAATTCAAATTAAAGATTTTAAACTATTTAATTTAACCAATCCAGTGTCCGTATATAATTTTCGACCCTATGACCATGTGAATACTTATTTCAATTTTTAAATTTCAGGGATAGCTATATATCATTTCCATCCAAATCAAAATATCATAGGTATATATCATTTCAAACTATACCTTAATTTATTTGAAATAATTCAAATAATAGTTTATATGTTGTCACTTAATATACAGAGTGATAACATGGATATATAAAAATAAATAAACATCCAATCATCCAAATGTCAACAAATAGACATCTATCACAATCAACATCCAAACCAGCCAATAAATCAGAACAATTAACTGGTTATCAATATAAGGTATTTAACTAGCAATTCAATTTCAATATTAATTTAAATGGCAATTTAATTCAATAAAATTCTATTTCAATTAAAATGACAACTTAAACAAACAACCAGCAACCAGTAACATTCTTACCATTTCATAAATTTAATTCAATTAACATAAGAAGATTTAGTATAGCGTGGGTGGGTTAAATCCCTCACCTTTGATTTAAAGCCCATTTAAAATCCAATAAAAGCCCAAAAATCCAACAGTCTCCCAATTCAACTAAACCTGTTTCATACTATCCGGAATTTCGATACGAACCCAAAAGGAGAAACCGCACGTTAATCGGAGTTTGTATGCAAAAGTTATGAAAGTTAGAAGTTTTAAATTAGAAGTTTTAATTAAAATAAAACACAAGGGCAAAATAGTAAATACCCATCTCCTCAAACCCTACCCACGATCGAACGAACCCAAAACCCAAATAACAACCGCCGACCTCCTTCACTACCTTTGTCGCATGGACGTGCTTCGCCCAGATCCGCCATCGCCGTCGCGAACCCCTCCTTCGGTCGCACCCTCCAGGCCTCGCACGACCCCTCTGGCCTCCCCCCGAGGCTCCGCCACCACAGCTACTCTCCCTTGCCAATTTTGGAAAACTCATGTGCTAATGCAATAATCCAAGCTGATGGATGCGTTCGATTCATCGCCCTCTACGATGCAATACCCTTCGATCGTCGATTGGATGAAGATCCACCATTGAATCTAAACCTAGAATGAGCGGCCGAGAATGTTTCGCCCAATTCTAGACAAACAGAGCCTCTAGTCGAAAATCGAATTGCAGAGCAGATTCCATTCGTCGAGAGCTTCGGGATGATATATAATTCGATAGTGTTTGAGCAATTTGAATTTTTGGATTAGATTTGAAATCAGTAATTAGGGTTTTGGCAAATCTCCATTGAGAATGAGTAGATAAGAACTGAAATTGTACGTACAGAAAATAGAATAGAAAGCTTCTTGGGCTTGTAACTGCATATTTAGATAGACAAAGATTGAACAGAAATGGATGGAACGGATCGATTGGGTCGTAGCGTTAACAAGGACCCAAAAAGCCCGTTTTGTTCCCGAACGAAAGTAGGTCATCCTACATATCGAAATATAGCTTTCAATATTTTTACGCTCAATGGAACAAATTTCAAACTCTAATTCTATTGTATACTGAAGTTAGATTTTAAAATCAAATTATTTTAATTAAATCCTTTAATTGATTTTACGTGTTTTGAGCTCGCATGATCAAACTATAAGTCCAATCGCTACGAAACTTGAAATCCTGTAATAATTCACTATTACGAATCCGATAAAATTGGTTTCGTCGAAATCTGAGATAGTGCCCAAAAAGACTAATTTTGACGTTAATTAAAACAATCCATTTTAAAATCAATTTAATCACTTTTAAATTCAAATTTAAAATTTTCTATTGTCATTCTTGATTAAACAGGAATAAATAATCTTTTTAAAATTAAATTCTCCATGTTAAATCCAAGATTTGAATATTACAATAATTTCAACATTAAATTACGACAGAGATATAAACCTGGTTTATTATAATTTAAATTCCAACATATTCTTTTATTTTTGATTTAAATGTTCTTATATTAAATCAACTATAACCTTATGAATTTATTTAACATAAGTTTCCATCTTATTATTCTCATACTTTATAGTTGACGCCTTTGAGCATTTTAATTTCAATATTTCAATAAAATAACATTGATTTTCCCATTTTATACAACATTTATTTTATTCATTATTAACCTTTCTTATTACCAATAATTGGAATTAAATTAAACAGTTGTCAATTACATTCAATCAACATTATTAAATTAATTCTAATAATTTTTTCCATTTATAAATCATAAATTTTAATTTCTTACAATATTAAATTCCAAAAATCTTATTTAATTCAATATTTTTAATTGTAAAAAATATTGGTCATTACATTAATGTATTAATAGCTATCGAGTTTGTATGTTAATGTTAGAGTTAATGCTATCATATCTATAGCTACCATGTTTGCAAGATAATGTTATCGCATCTATTTCTATCGGGTTTGTAACCTTCATTCGCTATCAAGCCTATAACTTCTATTTACTATCATATATGCAAGTTAAGGCCATTGAATCCGTATAATGGTAAATCCGCGATTAATGATAAACCTATATATTTCTTAATAAAGTAACTACTTTTTGACTTGATCATTGCACATGTCATTTGCTTATTCATTGTTTTAGAATTTTAGTAGGATCACGGCTACAAATCGTGATTTACTCCTTAATCCTTCTTTTAGTTTAATCATATTAATTCAAAAATATTAGGAAAATTCCAAAAATTCACATAAAATCAAAAACACTTTTATTTGAGTTTCATATAAATTTTGGATTAATTATCAAATTTTAATATTTTTAAACATTATTTTACAGCCCAACCTACCCATTTTTATCATAAAAAATCATAATAATTTATTTTAACATTTGAAAAATATGAACTCTATCCCCGATTCAGATTGTAAATAAGATATTTGAATTTCAACTCATTTGATGGTGATTTACTCAAGTTTCATACATGACATGCCCTTAATTATGTTATTTAACAACCAAATTTATATATGATCAATCTATAACTATCAAAATATGTTTTTCATTGTTTGAAACAACAACAAAAATTGAGATCCGAATCAAAATAGATTTGGAAATAAAATAGGATTAGTATTACTTGCATGGATGGAAAGTTCGATTTACAACTTCTTTTTTATCTTTAAAAATGAAGCTTTAGTTTTCCTTTAGTTTCCCTTCCCTTCCTACCTTTAATGTTAAGTTCTGATCTAAAAATAATAAAAACAAATCCTAGCTCTCTACCCCTTTCAATAACTCAATCTTTCATTTTTGTTAACTTGAGAATATCTAAAATTAACAAGTTTAAGATAAACAACTGTATAAAACGACTTTAAAAAATAAAAACAGTAATATTAGTACTTGCATCATATGTAGTGAATTCGTTGTTGTAGTCCAGTGCAATTTTTCTTTGAATTCATTACTTTCATGTGCATCTTCGTGTGAGATCAACTGAAAATGATTAAATTTAAAATTAATCATCTAAGGCAGGGAAAAATGTAACCCACACCGAACCAAAACGTGGCCAATACTAACCACCATGCTAGATCAAAGCGTGGAATACAACCACTCCCACGGCGCCATCGAGTGTGGTTGGGGCTGGCGATTTTTTTTTTAATTTGCTGCAAATCGAAAATAGAGGGGTCCATACATTCTCTATCTTCAACATTTCACTTTGATTTGCTTGAAAAATTCATTTGATGACGATTTGGATTGTAAATGGATTAAGAATTATGAAGGAGTTAGGGTTAGGAGTAGAGAATGTTGGGTTAGGAGTGGAGAATGTTGAATTTAGGAGTGAGACAAAGGAGATCAAAGATAGTATGAGAACGTAAAAGTATGAAAAGGTTAGAAAAAACAGATATGGTGTGAGAATGTAGGATTAGGAGTGAGATGAAGGGGGTTAAGGATAGCATGGGAATGTAAAGGTATGAAAAAGTTAGAAAAAAGGGATGGGGTGTGGACAATGAAATTGTGGTGCAAATAGAATTGACCAAAAAAACCTCCTCTCGATCTCTTTAAAGATCATCCGTTCTCCACCTTCACACATGTGTAGCTAAACCCCCACAATATCCCACTATAGTACGTAGCATTCTTTGACCCTTACACTATTTCAATTTAGCACTATTAAATAGTATATTTGCTTTAAGCTTTGCTATTTTATGCTACATCCGCTAAATCAAGGCATTTTAGCACCCGTTTTAGTAATATTAATATGAAAAGATTGATTTAACTAATTCTCTTTTAAACCAAATTAATAAGTTAGGTTAAAGATCTAACTTGAAGGCACAAGTGCTCAATATAAATTAGAAATTTATCGTAGTCACCAAATATGGGCTACGTAAATCATGATATTCTTCGGTTTAGTTATATAAGATTAAATAATATTTCTTTTTTCTATACAAACAACGTGAGAATGGAAATAAACTAACTTTACATATTTGACATTATATCTAATGAAGCTTTTTGTACATTCTATGTTTTTTTCTATGTACTCGTTTTATCTCCGCTGTAATTTTTTACACCCCACTTCAATAGAACAACTAAGCGCTCTAACTGTGTAACTTCACACCATTACTTTCTTCTTCCTTCTACCCAAAGCTAGGTAAGAAGGCCATGGTAAGATGTTTTTTCTTTTCGATTCGATCCCATATGAAAAATCCCAATATTTATCTTATCTACATCCCTTGAAAATTTCATTTTTAGGCTAAAAATCTGATAATTCATAGTTAGATTTATCAAATTCGCTTTTTTGGCAAGTAAATATAACTCGGCATTGCTTACCTTTAGTGTCAAGTTATGATCTAAAAACATAAGAACAAATCCAGCTTTCCTCCCCTTCTAATAATCCAATCTTGTTTTGATAACTCGGGAATATCTACACTTAACAAGTTTAAGATAAACAGCCTATATATAAAATGACTTTAAAAAAATAAAATTGGTAATACTAGCAATTACATCATTACTTTCATGTGTTTCTTCGTAAGAAATTAATGAAAATGGTTAAATTCAAAATTAATCATCTAAGGCAGGGGAAAACAGAAGGATACTATAACGCATGTCCAACCCAAACATGGTCAATACTAGCCATCATGCTAGGTCAAAGCGTGGAACACAACACCAGCAACGCTTTTACCTCTAACAAATTCATACGCTCTCATCTCCAACATTCCACTCTGATTTGCTTGAAAAACTCATTTGATGATAGTATATATTTAAAACGGATTATTAATAATGAAGGAGTTGGGTTTAGGATTGGAGAATGTTGGGTTTAGGAGTGAAATGACGAGGTGAAGGGTTAAGAGAAGTATGTGAGCATAAAAGTATGGAAAAAATAGATGAGATGCAGATAGTAAACTTCTAACATAAAAAAATTGATCAAAAACAAAATAGTAGCAACATTCAAAATAATATTAGACCCACCTGTAAAAAATATTCGTTGTCAATAAATTTTGCCAAAATAAACCAATTTTTTTATTACTTCAAATTTATGCCAATTTCGAACAATATTACAAGTACAGACCACTTCTGACGACATTAACACCAAGATGGACAAAGCGGTGAAGATGCATTTTGAAAGCACGTTTGTTGGCGATTTTTTAATATTATCCTTTGTATAATTCCCTTTTTTTAGGAGATGCCTTTGTTAAAACCATGAATTATGCAAAGGCGCATTTTGAGAAATCGCCAACAGGCATAATTTCAGAATGCACCTTCATCGCTCTGGTGCTGATGTGTCCAGAAGTGGTCTATGGTTGTAATATTTTTTTAAAGCGGTCTAAATATAAAATTTTTAGAAAATAGGGCATAATTTGGCAAAATTTTATTATTGACAGTACATGCATTATTTCATTAAATTTTTATTTTTTAATCAAACAGAGTGCAGTAGTTGTAATTAAAACATTGAATGTGTGGTGTTATAACTAACTTTTCTTGTAGCTATGGATCAAACATTGTCAATTAACTTCTGATATCAACTTTAGGATATACATTTTAACTAACAAAAAGATCAAATCTGAATGTTTCTTTCTATATACTATATCTTCATTTAACTCAAAATTGGGCAAAATAAACTCCTTAATCCTAAAAATTTCAAATTTATCAAAGGATGATTTCGTCAAAAATAAACTGCAATCAAGCCAAAAATAGTGCTGAATGATGTTCCTATTTATATACTTAGCAAACAAATATAATGATATTGTTTATATAATAATACCAAAAAAAGGACTGTATGTATACCTCAAGCACCACAAAGTTCTTAAAGAGCAGCAACAAATCTTCGATGAAGTTCCAATGACTACCACCTCGGAGACTTTCTAGAAGCCTATTGTCGCTGCTGCTGAGAATGAATATAGGAATGGCTACTGTATGAATCTTACACGTGGGATGTTTAGATCGATTGTGTTGTATCAGGGGCAACATATAAAACTAAAGATAGACCTAGTTACCCAACATCGAAGGTGACCACATCCCTCTTTGACCATACTGATCCACGGTTTTGTACTCTGTATCCAAAAAATCACAATTTAGAGATAGAAAATTTATTTTAATAAGTTTCAAATGTCAGTTTTGTTATACCATATTTCCACCTTATTGTCGTTACCATTGTAAATGCATCTGCTGCAATGGTCGTAGTTGAATGGAGTTCATCCAGTTCATTTTATCCTTGTGATCATTTTCAAATTTTAAAGATTCCTCTCCCTCTTCCGACTTACTACTTCTTGCAAGCATGAATTCTTCCAAGGAATTAGTGTTTCTTCTTCTACATTTCTTGAGCTCGATATTTAATCCTTTAATAACTGCAATCATATTTCAAAATCAACAAAATAAAAATCTGAAAAATGAGTACATAGAAGAAGAATAAAAGGATAAACTGTGATTACCATCAGTAAGATGAAATTTGCAAAAAACAAGATTACGTTTAATGACTTTGACCTTTATCCTTTCTTCATCAAGGTTTTCGATTTCTTCTTCCATTTTTTTGAACTTGGCTCCTAGTTTTGGATGGGAGAACAATCTTAATTTATCAACTTAACAAGTTTCTACGGTAACTCGAACGGTTTGATAAAATTTATGTTGAATTTTGGTGACACTGTATGGAGAAATTAAAGTGGTCGGAAGTAGCTTAGTGATAGAGAAAACGATTCGCAAATCGGAACTCGGAGGAGGAAGATATGGCGATGAAAGGGGAGTGATGTGGCCAGCATCATGCAACAGACGTTCGTCGTATAGTGATAGACGCCTTTGACTACAGGGTTTGGAACTTGAGAGTTTGGACAGACGTCTATAGCTCATAGACATTTGTGGTGTCAGGTAATTTTTCCTGAGACCTATGACAGTGATAGACGTCTGTGACGGTTTTATGCCTATATTTTGATACGGGTTTGGTACGAAGATTTGTGACATTCGAAAAGGAAATTTTGAAATTTTTCCTTGTCTTTTACTCTTCTATATAAGCTATTTTCAAGATTCAGAGACGACAACCGAAAGGAGATTAAGGGTTTAATCAAGATTTTAGCCTCCATTAATTAGGGTTTATCTAAACCTAATTTTCATCAATTCTCTTCTCCACAAATCAATTCTACTAGAATATTGATCATTGTAATCAATCTCTTGTGCTCTTCTCATTGGTATTAATAAAAGCTCTTTCTAAAAGTGGGTGCACACTAATAATACGTTAATGGGACCACTATATATCGGTGTGTGATTTATTTTATCGTTATTGCTTTGATTTTATGTTGCTTATTGGGTGATTGTGATGGGTATTGGATTGGAACTAGATATTGATTGGTTGTTTTTACACTTCTTACCACGGTCTCATTTTCCGTTGTACTTTGCGGTTTTGATTTGAGTGATCTCAAGTTAGAATTTCCCATAACATTTGGTATCGAAACTTTGGTATCGGTGGGTGGTTGTAGAAATGTCAGAATTAGATAATACCTCGGGTACTTCCTCAATGGTTAGTCCAAGTGGTGTAACGTCTTATGTACATGGATCGTACGCGGCTTTCAAATCACAATTGGTTTAGATAAGTGAAATGGCGATAATGATTTAGAAAAGTGCCAATGGAAGATGAAAGCGGTTCTAAGGAGGAATCATGTGCATCGGATAGTGTTTGACACACATTTATTGCCGCAGACATCTCGGGTGTTGAGAGAGAGGAAATGGAAGAGCGGGCATTCACTACACTTCAATTTGCTATGGGAGAGAATGTTACCTCCAAAATTAGTGGTGAGACTACCGCTAAGGATATATGGGACAAGTAGGATGAGTTGTATATGAAGAAGTACTAACTAATCGTTTGATCTTGTTGCGAACGTTCTTCTCCTACAAGATGAAGGAAGATACTTCTCTTAAAGCACACTTAAATACTTTTGATGATTTGTTAATGAAGATGAAGGCGGTAGATTTGAAGATTGAGGAAGAGCAAAATGCGATGATATTGTTGTGTTCTTTGGCGGACCGTGATACGGGTTTCTCAAAAGTCGAGATACTTTGACTATAGATGATGTAAAACAGGTATTCTTAGCGAGAAGTTGCAGGATCAAATGAAGGAGTTGGGTGATGGAAGTAGATGTGCTAGTAGTGGTCATGGTTTATTTATAGAGAAGGAGAGATATGCAAAGACGGAGAACCGTAGGTGTTCTAAATCAAGGAACCTCGATTGGAGAGGAAAGTCGAAGGAAAGAAAGGGTAAGTGCTATATTTATAAGAAGCTTGGTCAATGGAACAATGAGTGTCCGGACAAGAAGAAGACAAAGAAGGAAGTAACATCTTCGTCCATAGTAGTGTAGAGTAGAGTTGGTGAGGAAGACATAGGTATGTTGTCGGTAGTAGCATCAGATGTTTCGGGTAGCGAATGGGTGCTCGATTCAGGGGCGTCTTATCATATGACGCCAAACATGAATTGTTTTTCTTCTTATATCGACAAAGAAGGAAATTCAATTATTATGAGTTATGGTGCTATTTGTAAGTCGAAAGGAATTGGTTCTGTGCCAATTCAGATGTTTGATGGAGTGGTTCATACTCTTACTAATGTGCACTATGTTCTGGGACTTTAGAAGTCTATTATCTCTTTAGGGCAGCTGGATTCTTTAAGTTGTAAGATCATTATTGAGAGTGACAGTTTGCACATTTCAAAGGGTGCGCTTGTGGTGATGAAAGGTGCTAGGGCTCATGGTATTTATTTGCCTCAAGGAGTGACTATAGAAGGTGAAACTTGTGTGAGAGTTGATAGTTTCGTGGTTTGGATTCGACTAGGTTGAGGCATTTGAGGTTAGCTCATGTCTCGAAGAGGAGTTTGGATACTCTTCGAAAGAAGGAGATGATTGATAGAGAGATTTTCAACGAACTAGACTTTTGCGAGGAATGTATATGGGGAAGCAAACTAAAGTTTCATTTGGTGAGAGAAAATATGATTCGAGAAGAGTTCTTGAGTATGTTCGCATGGATGTTTGGGGACCAGCACTGGTAGCTTTTTTGGGAGGAGCTCGCTATTATATTTCCTTTATTGTTGACTTTTCTTGAAAGGTATGGGTGTATGTAATGAAGATCAATTCAGAGGCATTTGTAAAGTTCAAAGCATGGAAAGCTCTTGTTGAGAATGAGAGTGGCAAGTCTTTGAAGGTTCTAAGATCCGACAATGGTGGAGAGTATGTTTTTGGAGAGTTCTTGGAGTTTTGCAAGCATCTTGATATTCGGAGGCATTTTACTACACTCAGAGATCCACCGTCGAATGGTGTTGTGGAGAGGATGAACTGTACTCTACTTGAGAAAGCTCGATGCTTGGGATTGACATCGGATTTGTCTAAGGTATTTGGGCTGAAGCTTTTTCAACTGTAGTGCATATTATTAATTGAATTCCATGCTTGGATATTGGTAAAAAAATTCCAAAGGAAGTGTGGATGGAAAAGAGCATTGACTTGAGTTATCTTCGTGTGTTTGGTAGTCCTATTTATGTGCATAATCCGAGAAACGATAAGCTTGAACCTATAGCTTTCAAGAGGATTTTGCTTGGTTATACGAATGGAGTAAAAGACTATCGGATATTGAATCCGCAGACAAAGAAGGTTGTAAATTCTCGTCATGTTACTTTTGATGAGTCGGCTTTGTTCAAGGAGAATGAGAGCTCATCGGATGTTCTGGATTTGGTTCATGGTGAATTAAAGGAGAAGGAAATTATTTCCATATTTTGACCTAGGAGTGGAGATAGTAGAGTAGTTGAAGATGCTTGTGAGGAGGAAGCGGTTGATGTAACATCACATCGGCCATAGGGTTCCTCTATATTGTTAGTGATGTACACGATTCTAGAGAGGATTCGATTCAATGTGGAGTCGAAAGGAGTTTAGGTGATGGTAATATTAGTCGGGTGGGTCGTCGTGCTATAAGGGTACCTGAAAGATATGGTGATTGGAACTATCTTATCTTTTGTGATAATTTGGACTATGCTTTTCATGTAGCCTATGATGAGCCGATGGACCTTGATAACGTCATGGATTCGAGTGATAGCTCGAAGTGGATTTGTGCCATGAAGGAAGATATGCAATCGTTGATGAAAAATCAAACCTGGGATTTGGTTCCACTTCCTAAAGGAAATCATGCTATTGGGTGCAAATGGATATGCAAGGTGAAGGACGATGGGAAGTACAAAGCAAGGCTAGTGACTAAGGGGTTTGCACAAAGGAAGAGAACAGAGTATGATGAGTTATTTTCATCGGTTGTGCACCATACTTCAATCTAGATATTACTTGCCATAGTTGCTATTCACAACTTGGAGTTGGAGCAACTTGATGTGAAAACTGCCTTCCTATATGGTGACTTGGATGAAGATATCTACATGAAGCAACCGGAAGATTTTGTTGTGGATGGTAAGTCAAATTTGATTTGTGAGTTAAAGAAATCACTATATGGCTTAAAGTAATCACCTAGACAATGGTACAAGAGATTTGATCAGTTTATGCTTGAAAATGGTTTTGATAGAAGCATCAAGGATGCTTGTGTATATTTCAAGAAGTTGAAAAATGACTGTAGGTTGTATTTACTCTTGTATGTGGATGGCATGCTCATTGCCTCTAAGGATAAGAATGAAATCAACAACTTAAAAATGAATTTGAAATCGGAGTTTGAAATGAAGGATCTTGGAGAAGCAAAGAGGATATTGGGCATGGAAATAGAAAGGGATCGAAAGCATTTTGAGTTGAAATTGACTCAAAATGAGCACACTGAGAAAGTGCTTTGTCGGTTTAGCATGGAGAATGGAAAGGCGTCAAATACACCTTTATCTTTGCATATGAAGCTTTCGAGTAAGGGATCACCAATCATGGAGAAAGAAAAGGCTTATATGGCAAAGGTTCCATATGCCAGTTCGGTTGGAAGTTTAATGTATGCTATGGTGTGTACAAGGCCCGATATTGCAAATGCCGTTGGGATGGTTAGTCGGTATATGGCTAATCGGGGGAAATCACATTGGGGAGATGTGAAGCTTATATTGAGATAGCTTAGAGGCACATCATCTCATGGTCTTGTTTTTGCGGTATTAAGGGGATGGATTGCAAGTTGGTTTGTTATTTTAATTCGGAATACGCCGGTGATAGGTATCGAAGAAAATCAACTTTCGAATATGTCTTCGCACTTGGAGGTATGGCCATAAGTTGGAGATCGAGATTGCAGACCATAGTTTCTTTATACACTATAGAGGCGGAGTTGATAGCCGCGGTGGAGGCAACAAAGGAGGCACTTTACTTGAGACGATTGTTGTGTGACTTGGGATAAGAGCATGATAATGTCGATGTTCATTGTGATAGCTAAAGCGCTATTCACTTGGTGGAGAATTTGGCGTTTAGCTTATGAAGTAAGTATATTGAAGTGAGAGAGTCATTTCCAGTAGCCATGGATGAAGATAAGCAAGTATATCTTCGAAAAGTTCATACAGAGGATAACGTGGTAGATATGCTCACTAAGGCATTGTCGGTGGGGAAGTTCGAGCATTGTTCGAACTTGATTCGCTTGTTGAAGTGCTAGGTGTCACTGGGTGGCACGATTGAGGGAGGAGATTGGTCATGGATCAGGAAGAGTATCGATGAGAAATTGTGGATCTATCTTCTTGGTGAGTTTTAGTCTTTGATGAGACGGTTTAGGATTTGGATGTTTTCAACACTTCGTTAGCCGACGGGGTCTTTGCCTGAGCACGTTGATGGAGTGCAATGGGTGGTGGCTTTGTCGGAGCTTATTGGGAAAATATTCATGTTTGGTTGAAGGTAGAGTGGTGATAGTTGGTGCTATCGGTTGTTGATGATGGTATGGTACCATTGGAGTTAGAGATGGATATAGTGTCGATGTGGAGTGTTAAATTTTGGCGACGTTATATGGAGAAATTGAAGTGGTCAAAAGTAGCTTGGTGACGGAGAAAACGATTCGCAAATCAAAGTTCGGAGGAGGAAGATATGGCGATGAAAGGGGAGTGTTGTGGCCCACATCAGACGACAGATGTCTATCACACGGTGGCAGACGTCTGTAACCACAGGATTTGGAACCCAAGAGCTTAGATAGACGTATGTCACTTTATGACAGACGTCCGTGGTGTCAAGAAATTTTTTTCGAGACCAATGACAGACGTCTATCACTTGTTACAGACGTCAATGATGGCTTTCTAACTATATTTTGATCCGAGTTTGGTATGAAGATTTGTGATATTTGAAGGGGTGATTTTGAATTTTCCCTAGTTTTTCTACTCTCCTATATAAGCTATTTTCAGGATTCGGAGATGAAAACTGAAAGGATTTTAAGGGTTTAATCAAGGGTTTAGTGTAATGACCCCATATTTTGAACCGTTCAAATCGACAATCATCCACTCATGTCAGACTTGAATTGCTCAAACCTATAGATTGCTAATTTGTATTTGGCAAAACTCAGCATATACAATAAATAAATCAATCACAGAATCACAGACACAGAGTATTACAACAATAAGTAGCAAAATACATAAATAGAAGTTCAGGAAGCTACCATATAAACATCGGAGTTTAAAGTAAAATGCAATAGAAATCTCAAATACAGAGTAGTCTCAAATACAAAAGTAACTACAAGACTGACGCAGCGGATTTAACTTTGACGTGCTAATAATGCTTTGATTCAAATTGACGCAACTTTCTTCCTCACGAAATGATTTCGTGTCAAGTAAACCTAATAGAACGATAAATGCCCAATTCCGTTGATCGTGATGATGCCGGAATCTAGCTATATCCAACCCGTTGATCTCGCAAGATACTGTGTTGAAAGATCTACAATTCGATCGTTGATCACTCGCAAGTGATACCGAGAATTGGCTTCTACTTCGTTGATTCGCGCACGAATAACCCGAAGAAAGAAAGAAGAAGGAGATCACACTCAACTTCAATAATGGTGGCAAAAGCACACACAAAATTTTATTCAAAAATCAACTCCCTTTTTACAATGACATCACGCCCCTATTTATAGGAGTTTACAACACATATGCGACTCAACAACAGACGACATATGACTTACGGGTTACACGACTTAACGACTGCGACATAAGAAAATACAACATGAGTTACAACATTACATGCGACTCAGTACAACACAATACACGACCTACGACATACGAGATAACAACAATACAAGTTACAACAGTACGCGACTTAACATTTGTGACATAACAATATACGACTCAACATTACAACACCATGCGACTTAAGGACAATGCGGTATAAGTGACAGGCTTATAGAAATGCGGTATATAGCAAGCGACTTAAGAAACCAGCGACCTAACATGGCGCGACATAAGAAGATAGCGGCATAGGACGGCATAAGTGAACGACTTAAGGAATGAGCGACCTAAGATGCAGGAACGGCTAAACTTCATGAGCGACTTAGCGACTTATGCGAACTCAAGGCAAGGTGTGCTGCATCATCCTCCCTTGGTTGAAAAGAATTTGTCTCCTAATTCACACTTTCCTCTTCTTCGACATGCTTATTTCCATGATATGGAATCAAGTGTTTGATGTTGAAAATCTCAGCAGTATGGATATGATCCGGCAATCTCAACTGATAAGCATTCTCATTAATCTTCTTTACGATCTCCAAAGGACCAATCTTTCGAGCAACTAGCTTGTTGTAAGCACCAATAGAAAATCGATCCTTCGTAAATACTGCATCTACAAAATCTCCTTCTTTGAATTCAACATTTCGTCGTTTCATATCTGTGGATTTCTTATATTTCTCATTCGCCTTAAGCAATCGTTTCTGCACAACCTTGTGGCACATTTGCAATTCATTTACAAAATCACTAGCTCGTTTAATCACTCCTTTCTGCTGTGGTACTATAGATAAATCCAATGGTCCTTTAGGAATTGTCGAGTAAATGACCTGGAATGGACTAAACCCAGTGCTACGATTAACTGCATGGTTGTGTGCGAACTCAGATTGACACAGCTTGGAATCCCAACTCTTTAAATTGTCATTCACGAGGTATCTCAATAGATTACCTAGGGATCTATTCACAACTTCTGTCTGTCCATCCGTCTGTGGATGATAAGCACTACTGAATTTCAGCTTTTTCCCGACCATTCTCCATAGACTCATCCAAAAATGACTCAGAAAACGAGTGTCTCTATCTGATATAATAGATTCATGCAACCCATGAAGACGATAGATCTCTCTGAAGTATAACTATGCAACATTAACTGCATCTGCCGTCTTCTTGCATGCGATAAAATGTACCATTTTTGAAAATCGATCAACCACCACATAGATAGAATCATTGCCACGTTGCGTCCTTGGCAAACCCAATACAAAGTCCATACTAACATCCACCCATGGTTTAGTAGGTATAGGCAACGGCATATATAAACCTACATTTGTCGCGGTTCCCTTTGAAACTTGACAAATATGGCACCTCTGAACAAACTTTTCAACTTCTTTCCTCATTGACGGCCAAAAATAAGACTTTGCGATCAACTGCATAGTACAGGCGCGGCCCACATGTCCTTCTTCATGCAATTCTTTGATAATTTTCATTCGTAAACTGCAATCTGGAATACACAACTGATTTCCTTTAAATACAAAACCATCAACCAAAATATATCCATCCATGCTTCCCTCCTTGACTTTGTCTAAGATCTTGTAAAAATAAGAATCTGATGTAAGCAAATCTGGAAGTAAATCAAAACCCATCACCTCTACTCGCATGATTGTTAGTAAAGTATTCCTCCGACTCAATGCATCTGCGACGCGATTAGTTACTCCAGACTTATGTTTGACGATGAATGTAAATTGATGCAAATAAGCTATCCACGATGCATGCCTAGCTGCAATTTTATTATGCCCTTGTAAATGCTTCAATGCTTCATGATCCGTATACAAAATAAATTCTTTGTGGAACAAGTAATGTCTCCAATGCTTCACAGCTTGCACAATAGCATAAAACTCCACATCATAAGTATTGTATCTCATCTTTGCTCCAGAAAGTTTTTCACTGAAATAGGCAATTGGACGACCCTTCTGACTCAACACACCTCTAATTCCAACTTTAGATGCATCAGTATGTAATTCAAATAGTAACCGAAAATCTGGCAACACTAGAATCGGTGCTGAGGTTAAAAGTTCCTTGATTTTCTCAAAAGAAGATCCTGCCTCTTCCGTCCATGAAAACTTCTGTCCTTTCATACAATCAGTAACAGGAGCCATCACACTACTAAAGTGTTGTATAAATCTTCGATAAAATGAAGCTAATCCATGAAAACTTCTGACTTCTGTTATAGTTTTGGGCTTTGACCAATTTCTGATTGCGGCTACTTTACTCTGGACCACTTGTATCCCCTCCTTGGACACGGCATAACCCAGAAATAAAACACTTGGCATCATGAACACGCATTTCTTCGTTGTTGCATAGAACTGTTCTTGACGAAGAATAGTTAACACCTTTCGCAAGTGTTGAATGTGCTCCTCTGCGCTAGCACTATATACCAAGATATCATCAAAGTAAACTACAACAAACTTCCCAATGTAAGGTCTGAAAATTTGATTCATCACCCTCATAAATGTACTTGGTGCATTAGATAGACCAAATGGCATAACCAGCCATTCATATAATCCTTCCCGAATCTTGAATGTTGTCTTCCATTCATCACACCTGGTCTTATGCGAATCTGATGATAACCACTCTTAAGATCGATCTTCGAAAAGATTACAGACCCACTAAGTTGATCCAATAGATCATCAAGTCTTGGCATAGGAAATCTGTATCTGACAGTTATTTTGTTGAGTGCCCTGCCATCTGTACACATTCTCCATGAACCATCTTTCTTCGGCACTAACAAAGCTGGTACAACACAAGGACTGAGACTTTCTCGAATGCACCCTTGCTCAAGCAACTCCTCAACCGGTCTCCTCAACTCTTCATGCTCTTTCGGACTCATACGATAATGTGGCCTATGCGGTAAAACAACACCTGGCACTAGATCAATTTCATGTTGTATGTCCCTCAATGGCGGTAACTCCTTGGGTAATTCCGCAGGAAAGACATCCTCAAATTCATTCAACACTGGTCTGACCTCTGCAGGAATTTCAACATCTTCACTTGTCTCATACCCAATCAACATAAACAATTCTGCACTATCTTTCACTTCTTCAACAAATTCTTTCGAAGATAATAGACTAGTTATTCCACCTTCTTCTCTGACTTGCTTTCACTTTGTTCACGCTTCTTAGGAACTAAGGTAATTTGAGTTCCTTCGAACATGAAACTGTAGCTGTTGGTGCGACCATTATGTTGTACAGCTCTATCATATTTCCATGGTCTTCCCAATAGTAAATGACACACATCCATATCAACCACATCACACCATATATCATCTTTGTATTTCTTCCCAATAGAAAATGTAACAAATGCTCGTCTTCCCACTGTCACTTCTCCACCTTTCTTTAGCCATGCCAATTTATAAGGTCTATGGTGTTTTTCAATCTTCAACCCTAGCTTCGTAATGGCTTCTTCAGAAATAATGTTATCACAGCTTCCCGCATCAATAACAAATCGACAAACCTTCCACAAGATAGTACATGTAGACTGAAAGATATTGCTTCTTAGCCAACTAGAACATTCTCATGCTTTGGCACTAGACAAGACCTTCTTATCATCAAGTTACATCCTTCATCTCCTGACACAACTTCTTCATCTTCATCAAACTTCGATGGTTGAGAATAATCAACTTCAGCTTCCACATCCTCATACTCACATTCCTCTGCAACTAATTCTCTCTTCTTTGGTTTGTACATTCATTACTTTTATGGCCAAACTCCTGACAATTATAGCACTTGATACTATTGTTGACCTTTGCTTTAGCGGCTTCATTGACAATTGGTTTACTGACTGCTTTGGAAACATTAGCACTGCTACTAGCACCCTTACTCTGGTTGTTAGAACTCGTAAACACACCACCTCCTCGTCTCCCTTGCTTCTCCCAAGCTAGAGCTTTCTGATGTGCTTCAGCAATAGACATTGGATTGAACATATTAACTATGTCTTGAATTTGCATTCGTAACCCTCCAATATATCTAGCTGTTAGCTGTTCCTCTGTTTCCATAATATCATTCCTTGCAATCAATTGATAGAATTCATCTGCATAATCATTCACTGTCCTCGTCCCTTGTCTCAAATTCTGCAAACGTTGATACATAAGAGACTGATAATTGTATGGCAAGAAAGTTGCTTTCATCATCTTTCTCATCTTCTCCCAAGTGACAACTTTCAATTTTCCCATTCTCTCCCGAGTTAGTTTAGTTTGTTGCCACCAAGCCATAGCTCTTCCCCTTAGTCTTGTAGTAACTAATTGAACTCTGCGATTCTCTGGCACCTCCTTAAATTCCAAAATTTCTTCAACATTCGACAACAAATCAAGAAATTCTTCTGCTTGCATACCACCTTAGAATTCTGGTTCCATCCTCATACCTGATTCCCATTTACAATCATTGTCCGAATCCAGGTATTGATTTCGCGCTTGGCCTCGATTTCAATAATGAATACTACCTCCATCACCATCCTCCTCAAAATCATATGCACTTCGATATCGATCTCGTCCATCTACATCTCTTCGACCATACATGTCCCTTCTACCCTGTCTTTCAACATCATGATAAGGTTCATTGTCAAACCCACGTTGAGTTCTTCTTTCTTCATTTCGATACTCATGGTGGTCTCACCTCATTGAAACTGAAGATTCTCTCCTATCTCGATAAGACTGGGGTGACATCCTCCTTTCTTCCGAAACCGATGGTGAAACCCTGTTTCTACTATGGTTCGAAACTGGTGACGTTCTCCTTTGATTTTGATTCATGTATTTCATCAATTTCTCCAATTTCTCAATACCCTCATTGAACTCTTCATTGATACGCTGCTCCATCTGCTCAGCTTCTTGTCTTCTATATACATCTTCAACAATATGATAGCGATTAGCACGTCTCGGAGGCATGATCTTCAAACAATCTCGTTTCTTTGACTTGGCTCTGACTCGGCTCTAACTTTGGTTCGGCTCCGACCTAACTTGCTTTAACTTGGCTCCAACTTAACTTCAACTTGATCTTACTTAGCTCCAATCCTGGCTCGGATCTGATATGGCTCTGATACCAAAAAATGACGCAATGGATTTAACTTTGACGTGCTAATAATGCTTTGATTCAAATTGACGCAACATTCTTCCTTATGAAATGATTTCATGTCAAGTAAACCTGATAGAATGATAAATGCTCAACTCCTTTGATTGTGACGATGTCGGAATCTAGCTATCTCCAACCCGTTGATCTCGCAAGATACCGTGTTGAAAGATCTACAATTCGATCGTTGATCACTCGCAAGTGATACCGAGAATTGGCTTCTACTTCGTTGATTCGCGCACGAATAACCCAAAGAAGGAAAGAATAAGGAGATCACACTTAACTTCAACAATGGTGGCAAAAGCACACACAAAATTTTATTCAAAATTCAACTCCCTTTTTACAATGACATCACGCACCTATTTATAGGAGTTTACAACACATATGCGACTCAACAATAGACGACATATGACTTACGGGTTACATGACTTAACGACTGCGACATAAGAAAATACAGCATGAGTTACAACATTACATGCGACTTAGTACAACACAATACATGACCTACGACATACGAGATAACAACAATACAAGTTACAACAGTACGCGACTTAACATTTGCGACATAACAATACGCGACTCAACATTACAACACCACGCGACTTAAGGACAATGCGGCATAAGTGACCGGCTTATAGAAATGCGGTATATAGCAAGCGACTTAAGAAACCAACGACCTATCATGGCGCGACAGAAGAAGATAACGGCATAGGACGGCATAAGTGAACGACTTAAGGAATGAGCGACCTAAGATGCAGGAACGGCTTAACTTCATGAGCGACTTAGCGACTTAAGTGACTTAGGCTTCAGAACGACTTAAGGGAACAATGCGGCATAATGTTGAGCGACTTAAAAAGGAGCGACTTAAGAAGATAGAGGCATAAGTTGCAGCTGGTATAACTCGCTAGGTCGTTGCATCATCCTTCACTGCATAACTCGCATGACTCGCATAGCTCATTAGGTCGCTCAGGTGACTCAGGCATGGTGTTAGGTCGCTCGCATAACTCGTTAGGTCGCTCAGGCGACTCAAGGCATGGTGTTAGGTCGCTCACGCGACTCAAGGCAAGGTATGCTACATCAAATACTGAATAGAAATAACTGAAAACAACTGACAACTGATTAGATATAAGATAGATCTTCAAGCAAAGCTTCAACTCCAAGGGTGAGTCTCAAACGCTGTGTCGCTCAGTCTAACCCGAGTATAAAGAAAAAACAAAATACTCGAGTCAAGATTAACGTTCTTATATAATAAATTCAACTCAAGTGAAATGTCAACCGAAATATAAATAACTTAAAGGATGTTTGGGATTCTCATCCTTTAAGGATCCGTGGAACTATCTATTATGTAGTAATATACGCTATTATAATATGTCTATAGTAAATTAAAGTATTAAAATAGCGTTAAGGCGTTACCCATATCCCATTTAGCATATTTTATATAATGCCATAGTCTATACAGATACAGTAGACTCCACTCGCAAGTGGGCTATCAAGGAGCACTCCATAGGTACGACATAAAATAAACTCGTAGAAGGCGTGATAGGGTATGTGACAAGGAACATGAGGCAATGCCAAGGTAGATATACTGTTTGTGGATCCGGACTGTTGGTAACGCATAACAGCTACTACCGCCGCCTCGAAACACACTCCCAAATCAAAGTTGCACCCAGTCAAATCACAAAGTAATAGAATGGTATCGAAGTAATGTGCCGGATCGTAGGAATGACTTCACTTGGCCCGGCATGGCTCCTTTTTAACCACATTAAGCTGACTCACGGAAGTCAGGGCTACGTGAATACCTCATACAGAATCGTCACCAAACCATCCTACTTCGTTCTGGAATACCTCATACAGAGAGTATGACAATATCTGATCTCACTCACTTTAACAACCAAACACTTATTTCACACTGTAGTCATTTGATTTCAAATAGTTCATACTTCATATCAAAATATCATATTCATTTCAAAACCATATCAATTAGGTATCATTATTCACTTTAAATAATATTCATTTCCAGAATCCTAACACTTTCAAATTTATAACACTTCCAAAATCATAACACTTTCGAGATCATAACACTTTAAAAATCATACCACTTTTGAGATCATAACACTTTTAAAATCATAACACTTCCAACTTAAACTGTTTAGATATTGAAAATAGTATGTATATTAAAATTGTTATAAATTAAAATAGTTTATATATTAAAATAGTTCATAGGTTAAAATAATATATATATTAAAAATACTTTATAAAATAAAAATTAGTTTCCTCCAATTTCACAAATCGATTCAAATCAACATAAACTCCAAAATTCAATTTAATCAATCCCAGTTCAACAATTCCAATTGAAAAGGTTAACAATTCGAATTCTCAATAAACCTTTTCAATTTATATCGATTTCAAATCCACGTTTTGAATTATCACTTAAATTCACATAAAATTCAAAGTTTAAATATTCAAACATTTACAATATAGGTTTCATTTTTATTTCGACATTCAATTTTAATTTTATTTGAGTTGGAAACTATTCACTTAATATTTTCAATAACAATTAAATAAAATTTCAATTTATAAATTTAAATCAATAAAACATATTCAGTCTCAATTTTTATTTAAAGTAGAGAATATTCATTTAAATCACTTTCATCAAATCAAGTTATAAGTCATACCTTTCAAATCTCAAAATCAATAAGTTCAAATAAATTCTTATTTAAATTCAATTATTAACCAATTAAATTTCAAGTCAATTTTACTTTATTTTTCCAATCTCTATTTATTTAAAGTTATTACAAAAATCTATTTAAAATATTAATGTAAATTTTTAAATAAATTTTTATACTAATTAAATTAAATTTATTTAAATAAATTATATCAAATTAAATCTTATTAATAAATCTTATTAATAAATCTATATTAAATATTACTTTATGTATTTAAAAATAATGAAATTATAAGTAAAGTATTAAAATTTATATTTTTATAACAAACTTATAAATTTAAAATTTTCAAACATATAATTTAAAAATCTAATTTTTCAAAAGAAATATCTTTATATTACATTTAAAAATCAATATTTAATAAAATCCTTCCTTCCAAAACTTTGAAAATCAATTCAAAATATAAACCAACGGCGTCCATATATAATTTTCTATCCTATAGTCAAGTGATACAGATATTTATCATTTCAATCCGCAAATTTAACATTTATAGGTGCATATCATTTCAACCCGCAATCCAAAAATTTCAAAACTAATGAAAATCGCTTAGGTTTATCATTTCAACCCATAATGGTTTTCCCTCTAATCTATAATATCGTTCGGGTATGTATCATTTCGACCCATAGGGATTTCTAAACTAACAGGGAACTTGCAGAGTGAGAGCAAATATGATAATAATATAACATATCAACAACAGGAATATATCATCAATAATAAACTTAAATATAATATATATATATATATATATATATATATATATATAATAGTTATGGTGTCATATGCCATAGGTGAACAATTTCAGATAATGGCGTATCATTTTTAACAATTAAATAACTAAACAATTCAAATTTAACAGCATATTTCAATCGTCATTTCATGTGAACTAAATTTACTAAATATAAGAATGTCAATCATGAGTGAGTTCTCACCTTCTGAGGCTAGAGAAATTTGATAACGAACTGAGCTGCGAATCCGATCAACAAATTTCAAAGTAAAGTACGATGAACATGAATTTTGTCGATCAAAGCAAAGTTGGAAGGTTGGAATTGATGGAAACAAATCAAATAGCTTTGATATAAACTGAACAAAATATATGATATATATATAATTTCCTAAAATCAATCTAAAACATATATTTAAAATAATATATATATATATATATATTGTTCAAATAAATATTAAATTTAAACATATATAAAATAAAGAATCTTTATATATTCTATTTCAAAATCAACCCTCTAAACCATATATATTTAAAATCAAAAAATATATATATTACATTACATTCTTAAAATAAATACTTAAACCAATATTATACTCTTGAAACACATAAAAAATAAATCTATATATATTTAAAAATTAATATTATTATAACATACATGAAAATCAATATTATTATAAACATTTATACCTATATACCTTAAAAATTGATATTGTTACAAACATACATATATATTTAAAAAAATCTGTATATGTATTCAAAAAAAAATCATAATATCTATATAATATATTCTAAAATCTATATTTATTCAAAAATTGGAGTATCAAAATACATAGTATATATTAAACCCCAAGTTAGAATGTGTCAGAGTTGTTGTGCTCGGCGCAAGCAGGAAGCAAATAACAGGCGACAAATATATATGTGTGTGTGTGTGTTCTTTTAATATATAAGAGGAAGGTGATGCCAAATGCTTTGGTTGACAGAAGGAAGCAAGGCGGGTTAGCTCCGGTGGTTTTTAGCGTAGCTGCCTGAGTGAGGAGGTGGCTAGGGGTGGGTGGTTCATTTGGTGTGAAGGGAGCACGACTGTCACTTGAAGGGCAGAGGTATGTCGGGTTTGGTGGGGTTGGTTGTGGTGGCCTTGGAGGAGGGTTTGCTGAGATGGTGGTGGGTTGGAAGATGTGATTGGGCGGAGGAGATGGAATGGTGGAGGGGAAAGCAAGGAGGCGATGTGGAAGGTTGTGGTAGTTGACAAGGCGGTGAGGATGGTAAAGGCAGACGAAGTGGATAGATGGCGAAGGCATGGCAATGGATGCACGGTGGGTTTCCATTAGGTGTAGTTTCAGTGGAATTCGAGTTATTGGAGGTGGAGGGTTTGGACGTGGGGACGACTGTTGGGTTGCTTGAAGCAGGGTTCGGCAGATCTGGAGGCGTTGGTGGATGGAGCGGATTGAGGGGATGGAGTGTTCGGCAATGGCATCGGGAAGGTGTACGGCCGTGCATGATTGGGTTTGTGGGAGGACGTATGGGAGGAAGGCTAAATATATGAGCTGTATGTTTCGGCTAAATAAAAGTATTTTCACAAAGTATATGTGAGAAAGCTTTGACAAGAAGAAATTGGAGGAGATACAAACTATACTATATATATATATATTCGCAAAATACTGAAACGAAAAGTTAACAGAGAGGAAGGGAAAAGACGTGTAAACGAACGGTAAAAATAATTAGTTTTCAAATGAAATAAGCGGAATAGTGAAAATAAAAAGTCAAGATATAATTGAAACAGAAGTCAAAGAAAATGAAAAGTGAAAGGACAATTCAAAATAATATTACAAATGGAGAAAAGTAAAAGCTAGAACGTTGAATATGGGAACTATTAATAGCCAGCTGGCGATTGGTTTCTGCTGGGAACAAATGAAAGGACAGGAAACCAAAAGGTTCGAGAAATGTGTACCGATACGATTAACCGTTTCACGGCCTTTGTCGCGTACAGACATCTAAATGTACAAATAAATATACTATGGAGATCAGCACGACGGGAAAAAAAATGGTGCACAGATATCAGCAATATGACATCGTATTAAAAGTCGATATTTCGCTGTGAAACTACTGCAAACTCGTTGAAAATAATATGAACGATGATATAGAAGTCCAAAATTGGCGAAACGAAATATGACGTCATATTAAGAAAATGATTTACTTTTTTATTGTATAAAATTATTCAGATTTCACTAATATTTTATTTATACCAATTTTAACTGATTTAATTCGAAATTAAAATTACGCAAGAAAACTAACTTCCATATTTATCAACTAAAATCTGTCATTTGCTATGTTGAATTGACGCATTTCAAATATCAAATTTTCATTGTCAAATTCAATTATTTAAAAATTTCACAAAAAAATGTAGTTAATTACGTTATTAAAACCGTTAAAATTTATGGGTCGTTACACTCTCCCCCACTCAAAACTTTTCGTCCTCGAAAAGGTACGAGATAGGAGAAAAGAAGTAGCAAAAAGATAGATAGATTCAAAATACAAGGAACTAGATACAAAAATTTATTCAAAAACCATATAAATTTTAATTTTAATTTTATTTTATATTCAACAATTTGGTTTAACATAGATTCCAATAAAAAATCAAGTTCACTATTCTTAGGTTCATATTTATCTACTTAAATAGTCTTTTCTTTTATTTATTTAATTTATTTCACTTAACATATTTTCCAACATATATTAAATGTATAAACATATTATAACCATATTTTATTCACCAAATTAATTCTTCTTTTATTATTCAATTTATTATCTGTAAATTCCCTTAATAAAATATCATTTTGATATCCTATTACTTATATCATAGTGTATACTACCCAATTACATTCTAATTACATTTAAACTTTTCTAGGTAAGTTATAGTAATGTTTCTGAGTGTAATCAAACACTATACCAATCTCCCTTTTATTTACACCCTTTCCATTATTCAAAATTTAATTTGAACGCTTTATTACTTAAATTTCCTCTTGTAAAATCTTTAATTACAAGTGAATTTTTTCTTTTCAAGTTATTTCAATATTATTTATCAATATAAACATTCCAATTATTTAAAATATTTGCTTCATTTCAATAATTGAAACCAACACTTCACATAACTTAAGAGTTACATTCCTGGTTTCTCTTCAAACTATTTAGAATAAATATATACATATGCAGATTTTATACATCAAATCATACTTAAGCAAATTCACATAAAGATCCATTTTTCAAAATAAAAGTGTAGCAAAAGCTACCAAGTATCTCTCCACTTTGAGACTCGAAAATGAATGTCGATGATGCTGTAGTCATCACCGAAATTATTTTCCAGCGAAAATAAGGAGAGTACTAACTTACTTACTTTTAAAATTCTTTAGAAACAATTTCCATTCGAAGATATTTTCAAACAATACATTTTCAAAACTTTGAAAATCAAATTTGAAAGCACCGATAATTTAATTCTAAATCCTTTAGTTTAAATCCATTTTATTTGCAAATCAGACTTATAAACCATGTTCCAAATATTTCATCTTCTTATAGTATACAACAATAGATAATGGTTTTCAAAAAAATAAATGATAATCTAATAGTATCATTTCAAACATCAATTCATTTAACTATTTAACTTCAGAAAATTGTACTTATACATATAAAATAAAATCATACATAAACTATATTTCATTTACCAAATTTCGAAAATAATGTTGTGTCAGTTTGCTCTGTGCAAGTGTTTTGAAATTTCTATCGATAGCGTTGGCCAGACGAATCGATTGAAACAAAAAATCAATCTTAACAACTCAAACAATACAATATAAACATTTTATATTAATTAAAAATCCACTTCCTCATAGGATGATTCAATAATGGATTACAGAACTAGGATAGGGATTCAAGTTAGAGGGGCCTTAATTCAAGAGAATTCTAACTATGAAGATAGGCTCGAAAGAAAGATACGATAATTGAATAACAAAAGAGAAAAGAAGGATAGACTTATATTAATCGCGACGACCTTAACCGAGTCAACCAAGATTCTAGTAATAAGATCGATGTGCAAATTAAATTTTCCGCTTGAGGGAAGAGAAGTGACTTCACGAAAACATCAGGATAATCCCTGACTATCGGACGGAGTCAGGATTACTAGGCTGATCATCGAGCGAAAAGATAAACCGCCTGCAACATTTTGAGGCAGTCGACATTCGATCACAAGAGAGTTACTCGAGTCGTTTGCTAGAGGAATGATTCGGGCTTTACAAGAGATAATAGCATCAAACCGAGGATATAGAAATTACCGGTGAATCGACGCCTGTTGTAAAGGAGTTTCACTCCTTTACAAATCATACTAGGATTGGTGAGACCGCCAGTGGGCTTGGTCACACCCACAAGGACGAAGTTGCCAGTTGAGGTGGCAGGATAAGGTCAAATTATTACAGAGATCAATAGAAATGGAGCTACGGAATGCTCCATTATCAAAAGGAATAGAATTAGGAGAAAACAAGAATGGATTTTAGAACAATGGGGAGAGTTCCCAAATCCGAAAGAAATCCTAAGCATGGAGAATCCTAACGAAGAAATTCATGCCCAAATGAATATGATTCTATGATTGAATTTTACTTCATATGCTAAGGTTTGCCTAGACCAGAGCTCTGATACCACCTGTAACGACTCGGTATTTTGAACTGTTCATATCGACAATCATCCACTCATGTCAAACTTGAATTGCTCAAAACAACAGATTGCTAATTTGTATTTGGCAAAACTCAGCATATACAATAAATAAATCAATCATAGAATCATAGACATAAAGTATTACAACAATAAGTAGTGGAATAGATAAATAGTAGTTCATGAAGCTACTATATAAACATCAGAGTTTAAAGTAAAATACAATAGAAATATCAAATACAGAGCAGTCTTAAATACAAAGTAACTACAAGACTGAATAGAAATAACTGGAAACAACTAACAGCTGACTAGATATAAGATGGATCTTCAAGCAAAGCTTCAACACCAAGGGTGAATCTCACATGCTGCGTCACTCAGTCTGACCCGAGCATAAAGCAAAATAAAAAACACTCGAGTCAGGATTAACATTCTTATATAGTAAATTCAAATCAAGTGAAATGTCGACCGAAATCCAAATAACTTATAGGATGTTTGGAATTCCCATCCTTTAAGGATACGTGGAACTATCTACTATGTAGTAATATACGATATTATAATATATCTTTAGTAAAGTAAAGTATTAAAATAGCGTTAAGGCGTTACCCATATACCCCTTAACATATTTTATAAAATGTCGTAGTCTATACACATACTGTAAACTCCTCTCGCAAGTGGACTATCAGGGAACACTCCATAGGTACGATACAAAACAAACTCACAAAAGGCGCGATAGGGCATGTGACAAGGCACGTGAGGCAATGTCAGGGTAGATATACCGTTTGCGGATCTATACTGGTGGTAACGCATAACAACTACTACCTCCCACCTCGATACACACTCCCAAATCAAAGGATCACCTAATCAAATCACAAAGTAATAGAATAGTACCGAAAAAATATGCCCAATGGGAGGAATGACCCCACTTGTCTCAGCGTGGTTACTGTTTTAGCCACATCAAGCTGACTCACGGGAATCAGGGCTACGTAAGTACCTTATACAAAATCGTCTTCGTTCTGGAATCTCTACCATGTACACAATTGTTAAAGTGGTTTAAAAGAGTATGACAATATCCGATCTCGGTCTCTTTAACAACCAAACGCTTATTTCACATCGTGGTCATTTCATTTCAAATAGTTCATACTTCATATCAAAATATCATATTCATTTCAAAACCATATCAATTTGATATCATTATTCACTTTAAATAATATTCACTTTCAAATTTATAACACTTTCAAATTTATAACACTTTCGAAATCATAACACTTTCGAGATCATAACACTTTTAAAAATCATAACACTTTTGGGATCATAACACTTTTAAAATCATAACACTTCCAACTTAAACAGTTTAGATATTGAAAATAGTATATATATATTACAATAGTTATAAATTAAAATAGTTTATATATTAAAATAATTTATATATTAAAATAGTTCATAGGTTAAAATAATATACATATATTAAAAATACTTTACATAATAAAAATTAGTTTTCTCTAATTTCATAAATCGATCCTAAAATCCAAAATTCAATTTAATCAATCTCAGTTCAACAATTCCAATTGAAAAGGTTAACAATTAGAATTCTCAATAAACCATTTCAATTTATATCGATTTCAAATTCAGTTTTTGAACTATCACTTCAATTCCCATAAGATTCAAAGTTTAAATATTCAAACATTTATAATATAGGTTTCATTTGTATTTTGACATTCAATTTTAATTTTATTCAAATTGGAAAATATTCACTTAATAATTTTAATAAGAAGTAAATAAAATCTCAATTTATAAATTTAAATCAATATTACATATTCAGTCTCAATTTTTATTTAAAGTTGAGAATATTCATTTAAATCACTTTTCGTCAAATCAAGTTATAAGTCATACCTTTCAAATCTCAAAATCAATAAGTTCAAATAAATTCTTATTTAAATTCAATTATTAACCAATTAAATTTCAAGTCAGTTTTACTTTATTTTTCCTATCCCTATTTATTTAAAGTTATTACAAAAATCTATTTAAAATGTTAATGTAAATTTTTAGATAAATATTTAAGCATAAATTTGTATAATAATTAAATTAAATTTTATTTAAATAAATTATATCAAATTAAATCTTATTAATAAATATATTTTAAATCTTATTTTATGTATTTAAAAATAATGAATTATAAGTAAAATCTTAAAATTTATATTTTTAAAACTAACTTATGAATTTTAAATTTCCAAACATATAATTTAAATATCCAATTTTTCAAAATAAAATATCTTTATATTATATTTGAAAATCAATATTTAATAAAATCCTTCCTTCCAAAACTTTGGAAATCATTTCAAAATATAGACCAACGGTGTCTGTATATAATTTTCTATCCCATGATCAAGTGATACAGATATTTATCATTTCAATCCGTAAATTTAATATTTACGGATATATATCATTTCAACCCGCAATCCCAAAATTTCAAAATCAATGAAAATCGCTTGGGTTTGTCGTTTCAACCCATAACGATTTTCCCCTAATCTATAATATCATTCGGGTATGTATCATCTCAATCCATAGGGATTTCTAAACTAACAAGGAACATGTAGAGTGATAGCAAATATGATAATAATATAACATATCAACAACGGGCATATATCATCAATAACATATTTAAATATAATATATACAATAGTTATGGTGTCATATGTCATAGGTGAACAATTTCAAATAATGGCATATCATATTTAACAATCAAATAACAAAATAGTTCAAATTTAACAACATATTTCAATCGTCATTTCATGTGAATTAAATTTAATAAATATAAGAATGTTAATCGTGAGTGATTGCTCGCCTTTCGAGGCAAGAGAAATTTGATAACGAACTTAACTGCGAATCCGAGCAATAAATTTCAAAGTAAAGTACGATGAACACGAATTTTGTCGATCAAAGCAAAGCTAGAAGTTTGGAATTGATGGAAACAAATCAAAAAGCTTTGATATAAACTGAACAAAATATGTGACATATATAATTTCCTAAAATCAATCTAAAACATACATTTAAATAATATATATATATATATATATATATATATATATTCAAATCAGTATTAAATTAAACACATATAAAATAAAGAATCTTTATATATTTTATTTCAAAATCATTATCCTCTAAACCATATATATTTTAAAATCAATATATATATATGTTACATTATATTCTTAAAATCAATACTTAAACCAATATTATACTCTTGAAGCACATAAAAAATGAAATCTATATATATTTAAAAATTAATATTATTATAACATACTTGAAAATCAATATTACTATAAACGTATATACCTTAAAAATCGATATTGTTACAAACATACATATATATTATATTTTTAAATATATATATATATATATATATATATATTTAAAAAAAAATCAAAATATCCATATAATATATTCTAAAATATATATTTATTCAAAAAACAGAGTATCAATATACATAAGGCATATTAAACCCCAAGTTAGAAGGTGTCAGATTTGCTGTGCTCGGCTCAAGTAGGAAGCAAATAACAGGCGACTATATATATAAAAACCATACATATTATTTTCATATATAAGAGGAAGGTGATGCCAAATGCTTCGGCTGATAGAAGGAAGGCAAGGCGGGTTATCTCCGATGGGTTTTGGCGCGGCTGCTAGGGTGAGGAGGCGGCCGGTGGTGTGTGGTTCGTTTGGTGTGAAGGGAGCACGGTTGTCACCTGAAGGGAAGAGGGGTGTCGGGTTTGGTGGGGTTGGTTGCAGGAGGCCATGGAGGAGGGTTTGTTGAGATGGTGGTGGGTTGGAAGATGTGATTGGGCGGATGAGATGGAATGGTGGAGGGGAAAGCAAAGAGGCGATGTGGAAGGTTGTGGTAGTTGACTAGGCGGTGAGGGTGGTAAATGCGGACGAAGTGGATAGATGATGGAGGCATGGCAATGGCTACACTGTGGGTTGTTGTTAGGCATGGTTTCAAGTGGCGTTCGAGTTATTGGAGGTGAAGGGATTGGACGGGGGACGACTGTTGGGTTGCTTGAAGCAAGGGTCGGCAGATCTGGAGGCGTTGGTGGTTGGAGCGGATTGAGGGGATGGAGTGCTCGACAATGGCTTCGGGAAGGTGTACGACCGTTCATGATTGGGTTTGTGGAAGGACGTATGGGAGAAAGGCTATATATATGAGCTGTGGATTTCGGCCAAATAAAAGTATTTTCACAAAGTATATATGAGCAGGCTTTGGCAAGAAGAAATATGAGGAGAGGCAAACTATATTATACTATATATATATATATATATATATATTCACAGAGTATAGAAACAGAAAGTTAACAGAAAGGAGGGGAAGAGATGTGTAAACGAAGGGTAAAAATAATTAGATTTCAATTGAAATAAGTGGAGCAGTGAAAATAAAATGTCAAGACATAAATGAAATAGACGTTAGAGAAAATGAAAAGTGAAAGGACAATTCAAAATAATATTGCAAATGGGAAAAGTAAAAGCTAGAACGTTGAATTTGGGAACTATTAATAGCCAGCTGGCTATAGGTTTCTGCCGAGAACAAATGAATGAACAGGAAACCAAAAGGCTCGAGAAATGTGTACCGATACGATTAACCGTTTCGCGGTCTTTGCCGCATACCGGACACCGAAATGTACAAATGAATATACTACGGAGATCATAACGACGAGACAAATAGAATGGTGCATAGATATCAACGATATGACCATCCTATCAAAAGTCGATATTCCACTGCTAAACTACCGCAAACTCATCGAAAATAAGATGAACGGGGATGATGTAGAAGTCCAAATTTGACGAAACGAAAAATGATGTCACACTCAGAAAATGATTTACGTTTTTGTTGTATAAAAATATTCATATTTCACTAATATTTTGTTTATACCAATTTTAACTGATTTAAATTGAAATTGAAATTACACAACAAAACTAATTTTTATATTTATCAACTAAAATCTGCAATCTGCTATGTTTGAATAGACGCATTTCAAATATCAAATTTTTATTGTCAAATTCAATTATTTAAAAATTTCACAAAAAAATTCAGTTAATTACGTTATTAAAACAGTTAAAATTTATGGGTCGTTACATTTATCGTTCGTTAATTAGAGTTTATCTAAATTTAATTTTCTTCAATTTTCTTCTTCACAAATCAATTCTATTATAATATTAATCATTTTAATCAATCTCTTGTACTTTTCTCATTGGTATTAATAAAGGCTCTCTCTCAAAGTGGATGTACACTAACAAAACGTTAGTGAAACCACTATAAATCGGGGTATGATTTATTTTATCGTTGCTGCTTTGATTTTATGTTGCTTGTTGAGTGATTGTGAATGGTATTGGACTGGATTGAGATATTGATTGGTTATTTTTATAATTCTTATCACAATCTCGTTTTCCATTATAATTTGAGGTTTTGATTTAAGTGGTCTTGATTTAAGTGGTCTCGAGTTAGAATTTCCCACAAAAACTTAATTTATCAACTAATTATTTGATTTTCTTATGTTAATGACATGAAATCCAAACAACTCCATATTCATTTGAATGGCCACTGATACTAATGTGAAATTTTTATATTAAATTAAAAAAATTCATCTTCTTTTGTTTATTGAAGATGTTGATTGTAATTAAGTCCTTTTTGTGGGTTTGTTGGTTCGCGGGGGTTTGGGAACAGTTTAGACTAAACCTTTAGAGTGCTGAACAATTTTTCTTTTACTATTCCATTTAAGTCCATGCAAAATTTGAAATTATTTGATGAATTGTCTTAACACTTCAGTTGAAACAAAAACTGTAAATGTAAACTGATGCTATATGCAAAATATGCATACATCAAATCTAAACTGGCAGTTTGTCTGCATGCATACATCAAATCTAAACTGGCAGTTTGTCTACATGCATACATCAAATGTTTGGGCTTTTGATGCAAGGGTATTTACCTAAATCTATGAACATGGTTGAAATCCTAAGCAAGTTAGGATCACATAATACCATGAAACCCAAGTACAGTTAGACTGCAATCATCCCATACTTTAACTGTAATTATTTACAATCAAACCATACAATAATTCTCAAATACACATAGATGGCCATCACCCACAATTTTTTTAACCAAAGTACCAGTATACAAATTATTATTTATTATTATCATAACATATATGCATATATCTCACACATTTAAATCTACAAAATCCACAAAAGAAGCAGAACATACCTTTTTTATTACTTTCATCACTGCGTGTACAGCTATATAAATTAATCGATTCACGAACCATCTCTGTCCGGCTTCCAACTCAATTCGAAGTAGCGACCTCCCATCAACTGCAATATTATCAACTATATGTGTACTTTGGCACACACTTTGTTGTAATAAAAGAAATCTTCAATGATAAATGCCTACAAATTTACGAGTATATATGCACGCCCAGGTGGGCCTGCATTTAATCACAATGTGCATGCATTTATACTTCACTCCTTGAAGTAAATTTTACGGTATCATTACCAGCATAAACTGAACCTAAAATAGTGTCCGAGAAGACCGAAACAATTGAAGAACAGCCATAGAACCAATTTTTTTTATAATACTAAAAATTTATCATTCGTTTCCTTTTGTTTTAGTTTATTTTATACTACTGAAAATGAAAATAATACTTGTACTTATACATGCATATGCTCTTTTAGCTAATGTAGGCCGTGAGCAAAAATCATCACTTCACAACATGGCTTCATCTCTGTTATTAATAGCGAGAGTATATATCCACGCCTAATTGAGCATGCATTTAATCACAATGTGCATGCATTTATAGTTGCACATGTGGAAGTAGATTTGCCAATATAAAATGAACCTGAAGCAACGACCGAGAAAACCGAGACAACTGAAAAACATTCATAGAACTAATAACCTGAAAGCACTTATAGTTTTATCATTTGTTTCTTTTATTTTAGTTTATTTTATACTACCGAACATGGAAATAATACTTGTCCTTTTACATGGATATGCACTTTTAGCTAAAGTGGGCTATGAGCAAAAATAGCGAAATAGTTTAAGTTGCCTTATATCACGGCCGGGACGGTTGAAACAAATTCATGCATACACCCAGATGCAGGGATTTAGAAACAGACACACAAATAATTTTTTTAAGAAAGAAAAAACATTGACAACAAATTGAGAGAAATATAATAACAACCTGATATGCATTAAAAATAAAATAAAAAGAGGGAATAGCAGATATAATAGTTCTCTCAAGCACTTATTTTTTTGATCAATTAGTGTATAGTAAAATTGTGCATTGAAAGCCTGATCAGTGAAAATAAGCACGCCTAATGAAATCATGCACAATCAATAAAGTTTGATAAATGAGTACAAAAAATAAACTGAAACATTTTGACGCTAGAGTTCTAGATTTATTGATTATGAAAGACAAAATGAACGTTGCGTAACTGTTTTCTATTTTGCTAGCCTTAGTCCTTTTACCAAATTGGTTAGCAAAAGAATTGAAGTAATAAATGCTGATTTAGATGGAGCCTTAAATATTTCCAAAACATACCCAACAATTAGAGTTGTTATCCATAGCCTATCTAAAACATTGGGCTGAGTCAATATTCATCGTTACAATTAAATTTAAATATATGAGACCTTCTGACCAAACATCTCCCAATGTCCTTCTCCTTACCGCACAATGTCCTTCTCCTTACCAACTCTGCCAACCCAGACGTACCTCCCCTCACCTCTCAAGTCAACCCTCTCGTCCGTTCCATCTCTGTCCAAAGTTCACCCAGCAACTCCGATCTCCCCTCAAGTTCAGCTAACCTTCAGCCACCTCCACCTATCAAACCAGTAACCACCGAAACTTTACTTCCCTCTGTTGCTCCTCCAAATCATTCTGAACCATCTGACCAACGTCCTAAATCTCTTGTTCCCCCAGGCTTAATTCCCAAACGTCCTCCTGATGCTTACCCTCCTCCACAAACCTCTGTGCCCTTTTCCTCCTCTCTAGGTGAACGACCGTGGTCTTCACTTTTTAAGAATAAACCTAAAAATGCTGGGAAGTACGTTCCCGTTGATTTATGCCCTGAATATGAAAATGAAGTTCTAGTGCCGACTCATGAAGTTATTGAAGCTGGAGATAGAATCTGGAATGAAACTTTAGTTGGATTCTTCCTTGATAAGCCGCTATCTTACACAGCTGTTATTCAAAAGCTTAAAACCATCTGGAAGTTGAGAGGATCTGTCACGGTCAAATCTGATGGTACTATCTTCTTATTTAACTTCTCTTGTTCTGATGACAAGAATAAGATAATACAGAGTGACCCAATAATCATGAATAATAAGTTATTCATTGTCAAGCCATATGATGCGTCAATTAGTAATGTCTCTGGTACAGTCTCCTCTGTTCCGGTGTGGGTTCATTTGTACAATCTTCCGTTATTTGCTTGGTCGCCACTGGGAATCAACTGGTTAAGTAGTCACTTGGGAAAATTGTTATGCATGGATGCGATGACGGAAAAGCAGGAGAGGTTGACCTATGCTAAATGCTTGATTGAGGTTAAACCAGATAAGGAACTAGTGGATGAGTTTCTAGTCAAGCTGGTGGAAGGAGGAACACAAAAGATTTATGTACAATATTTGTGGAGGCCAGATGTATGTGTGATATGCAAAAATTTTGGTCATGAAACTGATTGTTGTGACAGGATGGAGATAAGGCATAAAGCTAATGAAAAGGAAAATAGGGACATTGATAGCAAAGGGAAGGAAAGAGAAATCACAGAAAAAGGTCAAGTTAAGAGGAATGTAAAGCCGCTACAGAAGCGTGTAATTAGAAAATGGCAGCGTGTAAAGGATAGGAGAAAAGAAAATTTGGCAAATGAAAGAAAAATGGAACAAGGCAAAGGCAGAAGTGAAGAGCACGAGAAAGATAATGTCTCTGACAAAATGGATACTGAAAGAGGAAAAGAAGTGTGTAACAATGAAGAACCTAATAGTGAAAACAAAGGAAATGAAATAGTTGAAAGTGAAGTTCTTACTGAATGTGCAAATGCAAGTGTTACTGATATCATCCAAGTAACTGATGAAGAGGTGTACAGGGTAAATACTGTTAAAAGTGATGGGAGTACTGAAGATAATAACATGGTAGACAATCTCATAACCACTAATCAATTTGAAGCACTGCTTAATATAGATGAGGAAGGAATCATGAACGATATGTGTGAAGAGAATCAAAAAGAAGACATTCAGGATGAAATAGCATATAAAGAAATGGTAATGCAAGAGACAGCAGAAAGTCAGATGAAAAACAAAGATAGGAGTAACTCAGTTGAAACACAAGGGGAAGCAGTCCAAAATGTGCAAAAGCAAGATAACGTGAATATTATGCAGATACCTGAACCAAGAGAGGCAGATCATAGTGAAGATGGAAATAGCAGGAAGAGTAAAAGTGAAGAGGATCCCAATAACAGTGGAAAGAAAAATGGAAAGAATAGAAATATGAAAATGAAGCAAAGGATAACAGCATCAAAGCAAACAGGCATGCACAAGGAGGAAACGACATGCACAGATTATCAACCGAATTTTCAAACTGCTATCTCTCCCTCCCAACTGAATGATAAATCTCTCAATCAACCAGTAACTCACATTTATTCCAAAATAAAACCTCCTCTGGCATACAAACCACCACCCCCCTTGCCAATTCATGAAACCACTCCTACTAAAACGAATCCCACAACCTCACCAAAGTCAGATGTTACATCTAGTATGGAAAGAACCCCCCTATCTGATTCTATCCCTAACTATTTGTCCTCGTCGCAGGCAGTAACTAGGCGAATGAAAATAGAAATGCTCAATGCTCGTGTTATTCAATGATGACATGCAAAGGAGCAGGCAATGTACGTGGTGGTCATCAAGCAAACTTTCTTGATGAATGTAAATTGCTTATCTATATGCGCCAAATATATATCACAGACATGCTTGAGACTAAGATAAATCTTACGATGACGACTAATGCGGGTCACTATATTAATCACAACTGGAATTTTATTCACAACCTGATTGGGGCTGTGTATGGTAGGCTTATGTGTCTATATGACACTCTGCATGTTAAACTTTCTCCTAACATATTCAATTGCCAGATAACTCATAGACACGTGCTTGCTTCTACTGTGAACTCAACGCTTTACCTCTCCTTCGTTTGTGAGCAAAAAACTGCTGCTTCCAGAAGTCCGTTACTTATTGTCATTCCTTCTCTGAGTCACCTCTGGGAGGTCCTTTTCAGTGCAGTTCTTTCTAGAGCCAAGCTCGTACGCATGGAAATGGTGGTTACCAATGCAGGTTTTTTCTGCAGTACGCAGGTGGAGACTGTAGAACGTCTGTTCTTTGAATGTAAGTTTATTAAGCAACTCTTGTATGTGGTTTTGACTAAGCTAACGAGATATACGGCCTCTACTGACAAATGTGTTGAATGGGATAACATACATGCTAAAACTGGAAACAAGGGTAAAGGGAAAAGACTCATTATAGTTCTGATGAAATGCTTCATCTATTCTGTTTTGAAAGGATGTAACTCCACAGTTCTTGATGTCAGTATGGTTAAAACTGATGTTGTGTTCAAAATCTGGATGAAACAAGTGATGAAACAAGCCTTTGAGATGCAAAGTTTCATTATTGACCCTGGGATATACTGCTCCTACCATAGGATTTAGTTTTTTTGTGTATTTTCTTTCTTTTGTGATTTTTATTCCTGTTGTTCTTGTGGCGCTATGTCTTCCTTCGTATTCTTGAGCTTTGCTCTTTGTTGTTTTTGTCCTGTATCTATTAGTGCTGCAATAAAATGGTCGGGGTCCATTCAACCCCGTCGGCCTTGCCAAAAAAAAAAACATTGGGCTGAGTTAATATTCTCTGACAGCAAAACAAAAATATAGACCGCTACAAAGTGAAGATAAATGAAAATAACATAGGAAGAAATCGAGTATACTCAAGCAGTGACAGAAATGACATTGCTTATCAACAGATAAAATTAGGCCAACATACAATGAACTTATAGAGCTCCCATTTTAAATATCAAGAATTAAGTAAACAGACAGTAAAGGGAGACGATAGATGATATAAAATTAGACTTCACCTCAACAAACATAATTCATGCATTAGGAAAATGGGTAAAGCTGCTGATTGAAGATATAACATAGATATTCGGAAAGAGATTCAACTTTCTTTTGATTTTTACATTAAAGATTTGCTAACAATTAAAACAGTTTAAAAAAAACAATTCCAGAAACTCATCCAAAATTCATACCATATACTCCTAATCTGTTTGAACCACCAATAATGAACAGCGGTTACCTGCAAGTATCTTATCTTTATCCCCTGCACTTCTCCTCTTCATAATGCTTGCAATTCCATTATCCAAGTCTTTGATTTTATTTCCAATTTGTTCACATGCCAACACAACGCCATCATCTTTAACCAAACCCCCTGCCTTCATTTCAGTGAAAGCAGGCAAAGAACAATTCCCAAAATAGGTTGGCAATGCTAGTGGTTCTAGTGATCTCTTTCTTCAATCAACTGGGAACCAAAAGGAAACTGTCTGATTATTAGCATATTTGCACGGTTTGACATGAATGCCCATGCATACTGCATATGCTGAACTATAAGGTGGTAGCGTTTTTGCAGCAGTTTAGCTTTGGTATGAACTAATTTTTTTTGACCTCTATATGTTCCTCGCTAATACTTAATATGGTGCTGCTGAGATTGAGTGCATCCGTTCTACTCCTAGATTTGTCATCAGACATATTGTTGTACATTTGCCTTTTTTTAAATATCCAAGACTATACTCCTGAAGACAGTCTAATGTAGTTCTATAAATTGATGGCGCCATAGTTGACGTAGATGCAAACCTGACTTGCAAATTGAGGCCCAAGATTTGATAAAATATGTGCAGCCGAAGTCGCCACATGCCTCATGGAAAATGCTCTACATATTCCATTTTCAGGAAAGTAAGATTAAAAAAAGAAATGAATGCAAGAGAACTGGTCTAAATAATGCAAAGTTGGAATGAATCATCATATATTCACATTTATTACGCTAGTTGAATGCCTAAATACTGATGAAGTGTACTACTATCTACTGATCCGGTATAGAAAGCATATAAAGCATAACACAATACAAAACATATAAAGGATAGTAACCATTTTATGGTTCAATACATAAAAATAATGCAAAATAAAATTATCCATACAACTTTAACAAACCAAAAGACATGAAACAGTAAGAAATGATTTAATTTTTTTCTTCATAAATCGTATCCATCTTTTTGCAGCAATTTTGGTCAAGAAGTTCTTGAGATGGCAAATTCAAATATACGTAAATTTAATGAAAATCAGTATAGTGTAAAATTATCTCCAAGAAGGACAATGGATGCAAGTGACTTTAAATTATTCACCATCAACTTCATTGATTTCATTTTCACCAAGCAACACATAAAGATATAACTTTAGTTAAGACTTTATCTAATGTAGCAGTGGAGTCAACCTAAAATGCCGACAGTATAAAGCAACAATTCACAATAGATGTAGTAGTACTTCAAAACACTGCATTATTCAACCAATGACAACAAATAAAACCGCTCTACAAATTAAACGATTTTTTTAGGCACAAAACTCATGTTTGTTTGCTGTCGCTCTCCATTGATTTCTGTTTACTGTATATCGTATCAGTGGCAAACAACCTAAATAAGATGATAAAAGAATCTCAACCTTAACAACTCTTAGACCCACACTTCCCGAACAATGTGCATTTGATATATTTTCCAATGATCGTGGCTCCAGAATTACAATTCGCACTTCTCCGTCTTCACAATCCATTTTAGTTAGCATTATTGCATCGTTGTGTCACTTCTATCAAAATAAAATGCTCATGACTGATAAATTTACCTCTAACCGTTCCCTTTAAAAACAAATCAAAACAAAACATTGTATCGAAATCAAATATTCTAATTGCATTTGCAAGCATCGCATTTAGACTCAGTACTTCAACAATAGAAGGAAAAGAAGATATATGTCCAACACCAGCAGTTTAAAGTGCAAATATCATACTACATGATCTAAAAGAGTAACCAACACTTCATAAGAAAATGACCAATTACCTAAAACCAATTATCCGAATTCAGGATTTCCTATCATGCTGCTTAGCAACCCAAATTTCATTCTTATATAATTAGATACGATAATACTTGATTAGAAATTTCGATTGAATCAATAACGTTTTTTTATGTATCTAATTTTAATATCCTTTACAAAGAAAACTGTATAGTTATCATGTTTACCTGAATTCATGTCCTTATTTTATACAGTAAATTTTCTTTTACTTCATTATTTTAAACTGCAAACTTTCTGGATATGAAATTTGTTGATAACTTAATTACTTAAAGGTACATCCGTCCAAGCTAGTATTTTAACACAGTAAACTAATAAGTAATGGATCTTTCAAAAATAACCTGTAATGCAATTACCACCAAAAATCCATGGAAATGCAACACCTAAATTAAAATCGAGAATCAACATTTAAATTAAAATAGCATATACCAAAATAAAAGTAGAGTATTATCTGAAATTTTGTTCGGCATTAGTAGCAAGCGTTGAGGAGAAGGAAAAAATGCAGAGCACATTAAGAAATCAAGGCAGGAAGTAAAATACCTAAATCGCGGTCGAAGTTGTGTATGGAAGCAACAACGCCTAAAAAATTATTGTTGATGGAGACGGTCGAAGCTTGAGATGCTGGATCTAGATTTGCTAGATCTGGAATCGGTTGATAATCGCCAGATAGCCATAGTTTGGGACGTTCGGGTATCAGAGTGAATTAACCGATTTTGTTTGAACGAAGGAGATGAAATCAATTTATGTAATTCTGCAAGATAAAGGAATGAGAGCAGTTTTTTTGTTTTGTGAAGTAGTGAACGGAGTGGGAAAGGTGCGAAGGGTATAATCGGTACTTCAAAAAGACACGGTGAATTTCCTATTGATGGAATTCTTATTATTAGTAGTAAAGATATTTATACACCACTTCTCCACTTCTCCAATTTATTTAACGATGTAGCCTTGTAGGACTTTTCAAATCCGAACTATCGTTCCTCCTTTAAATATACGAGACAATCCTAACAGATGGGCAGTTGATAATTACGGTGAATGGACCATCTGGTGGGTCATGGATGCCTAAGTATCAGAGTAGGAGTACGCTTCTTTCAAAGCTACAAACACTATTGAGCTTCTCTGTTGCAACCTATATGCAGCCGGGTTCGATTTCGGAGTGGGTGGGCCTATTTTGGGCCCGGTTTGTGAGATTTTGACTATAGACTTGGAAGTGAACAACGAATTAAGCAGTTTCCAGTAACGTTTTATGTATAAACTTGAATACTTCCTCATAGAGAGATAAAAGAAGTGTGATGCTAAGGCCACCTCATTTTCTTCTTTGGACTACCAATATCGGCTGCTAATGGCCAACCATTAAAAAAAGAAAAAAATTATATTATTCCGCTGGCGGTTAACTGTCCATTGGGTCGGGTGTGGCAATTCCTAGCACCAGCCTGGTGCCCTTAGTGTCACTCTAAAAGAAAGACACCAAAAAAAAAATGGAGACTGAGGAAGGAAGGAACTGCATTCATGGGATGAGATGAAAATGGACAGGTAACTCACATCGCGTACAAGTTATGCTTTGAAATCTCTCTAGTTGAGGACCGAAATATGATGCGTCGAGTTGTCAAATTTTCAACTATCTCTGTTGTTTCCTGAAATGGAATAATCATCATCATGATTCTTCTTCTTCCTAGCTGCTGTTGTCACCACTAAAGGTCGACATCCGTGTGGAAACTTATGGACCCCAAACGCCGAAACCTGTATATAATCGTACCCGAACCTGCTAACATCTTTGAAGATGAGGGATCCACTTTTGAGAATGAGAACCCAGGCGTCCATGGGTAACGAGAATTAAAGCTATGTGAATTTAGGATGTTATATTATAATCATAATAATATAACTAGTCTTGCATTTAAACATCTGCAACTGCAAATTGTGAATACGTTATCATCAAATTTAGGATTCAAGTGTTAATAAACTGATTCAAATTTTCAAAAATCCAAAAATGGGAATCGACATGTAACGGCAGAGGAATGTTAGCATTGGTTTGCAAAGAGAAAGGTGGACATCTGCTTCAGTAGAATGTGGAAAGCAAGGAGAAAGATGAAGCTTCTGCAGTGGAATGAGACAATGAAACAGTGGCAGGTGTATATGTGCACAGCTGATATGCATAGGAGATTGTGATATGGGTTAATGTAGTAGTATCAGTTGTTGATCTGAGTCTTTTGTTTTGTATTGGGCTGCAATTGTTGTTTGGGCTTGTGTGTGCAAGGTGTTTGTAATAATTTTTGTGTATAAATAGGCAGAGCTGAAGTTGTAATCGGTTATGAGAAAAAAAATTCAGAAATAAAATTTGTTCTTCTTCCATATTGATGCTGTTGCCATTAGTGATATTTGATCTCATTAATCTTTCCTAATGCTCATTCCTGTGCTTATACCTATATGCTTCATAATTGTTGAATCAGATCTGCCCAGTTAAGAATTGTTCTCTGCTTATTGATTGTATCAGTCTTCATATATTTGTTAATATCTGTTTTGATTTTAACTGCTCTTGAATATTCATTTGCAATATATTGTGGGTATACTTCTGATATTAGTTGTTTGAGATCTTGATGCATCATTTTATTTGAATGATTAATTGATTACTGCAGTTCAATTATTCCTTAGTTCTTGTTCATTTTGGATCTCTGTCTTGTAATTTGTTTCATTCTTATGCTTCTGTAAATCTGAAGTTTTGTTACATATACTTGCAAAGATTTATCATTCTTGTTGAAGTTTAGCAGTGGTTATAAATCTTGATCATCCTTTTGCAATATATTTCAATTCTTGTTAGTTGATCTTTGGGTTTCAAAATCTTGTACTAGAGTCTGTGAATTTATCAACAATTACTCTTGTGAAATAATCTGACTCAGTTTTATTTTGAATTAACAAATTTTGGAGTATGTTCAATTAACTCTGTTACTCAAGTTCTTGTTTCTGGTTAGTCTCTGGATCTTGTCAAATTTTCCCGAGAAAATTCTGTTTCTTCCCCACTCCATCTTCGAGTCTTGACCCCAGTATACCAAATCTTGGATTTGTTCTTGTTTGAACAACAAACTCTGCATATCAAATTTTCTGTTATTGGATCTGATGCTTAATATTTCTCTTGACATATAGTTCTTGTCTTGTTATCTTCATTTCTTGATCCATATTCACATACTGATCTGATTCATTTCAAGTACAAACCCAAGTTGATAGTTCTTGATTCAATTTTATCACTGCAATACAACTCATCTTCAAATCATCAACTCTCTGCTGTGTACATATAACTTGTGCATAGTTTCTTGTTTCAGTGTGCATTTTTGTTCAGTTTCTTCTTCCTTCTCACTTATTAATTCTTCCACTTCATCAAACACGTTATTCATCACTAGTAAATTCTCCATTTCATCATGAATAAGGAACCAGAACCACCATGCTCTTCCACGACATGAAATTAGGGTTTTCCTTACCCATGAGACAAATCATGACGACGGCAGTGTAAGCCGACGGCAACGGTACGAGATGAGGCTAAACAAGAAGCAGTTCGTGGTGACGATAGATGACGAAGTCTCTCGTGTACGCCGAGGCTTTTTTTTGTTAAGAACGCTAATATTGGCCGAAACTATTTCTCGGTACTGTAAACTAGTGTGTAAGTTCAGTGTGTTGCCCGCGGCAATATTAAAAAAAAGAAAAGAAAAGAAAAGAAAAAAAGCTTTATTACTCAGCCCAAACAAGTTCGGCCCGACCAAAACAACTAATATTAGTTTGAAATGGTTACATTCATTCCACATGAAATATAATAATAAAAGAACTGCTTCATCTTCCTTCAAAGTCTTCACGGAGGATTCCACGGCTGTTCCAGCTGAATCTCGTTATTATGCGCTTTTAGTCCCAACTTCTTCAATGTCTCTAGTTTAGCAGCTGATAGATCTGTGAGTTTTCCTGCTCTTTTAGTTATAATTCGAACATCTTATCTTATCATTTCGCTAATTGCATGTTCATTTTTGTGTTTGTTTTGGAAAATACGTCTATTTCTTTCTCGCCACACATGCCTTACAGAAGTAGTCATCAAAATGGAAGCAACTTTCCCCATCAGGTTTTTGGTTTTCCAGCTTCTTGTCAAGTAAATCGCTATGTCGCTTAAGAAGCAGTCTTGTAAATTGTAGTTTAGAACTGTCTTTTGTTTACCCCAGATTTGTCTAGCAAATGTACAATGAAAGAAAAGGTCTTTATGATTTTCTTCCTCTTGTTTACAAAATACACATGCCGAGTCTTGTATAATCCCCCATTTTTTAAGTCTGTCCATGGTTGGTAGTCTGTTTAATAGAGCCTTGTAAGTTGTTTGTGACATTTTGGGGGTGCTAGCTCTATTCCATACAATTTGTGCCCATTCAATTTCAATACTTCTTTCCCTAAGTTGTTCCAAAGTAGTCTTTAAGCTGAAGTCTTTGTTGTTTGGTTTCCATATGCAGGTGTCTGATAAGTTATCACTTAATGGAATACTCATTATTTCCTGCTTGATTTGATTTGCTGGAGAGTTAGGGGGGAAAACCCATGATTTTCCTTGTATAATTTTTCCTAGCATAAAATCTCTTCCTCCATATGCATTGAAGCTGTCCCATGCTAGTTTGTTTATGACACATTCATTGTTCAGCCAGGAGTCGAACCAGAAACTCGTGCATTCTCCATTTGCAATCCTTATGTTTACTAAGTTTTTAAGGTCACTTCTAGCTCTGAGGAATGTTTTCCATGTGCCTGAAGCATTTGGATCCTCCTTTTGAATCCAAAAATTTTCTTTTAGATATCTACTTCTCATCCAAGCAGCCCAAAGACCTTTCCCATTTAGATTTTCCATGCCAATTTTGTTGCATATGCTTTTTTAGGTCCCTGAGATTTTTGAGACCCATTCCTCCTTCATTTTTTGGTTTGCATAATGTTTGATAAGATACTTTATGAATCCCCCCTCTCCGAATGAAATTAGCACAGATACTTTCAATTTTGTCAATGGAAGCACTAGGAATTTAAAATGTCTATAACCACAATCTAACCATAGATGTTATAACAGTGTGAACCAGTTCTATCCTACCTGCAAAGGATAGCAATTTTGAGCTTCAACTTTGTAATTTATTTCTTATTTTTGTTACTAAAGCTACACACTCTCTATCAGTAATGACATTTGTAGATAATGGCACACCAAGGTCTTTGACAGGCAGACGACTCTACATAATTAAGAAGTGAACTGAAATGTTCTTTGTTTATGCAGTGTTCATTGAAAGAGCACTTTGTCTTTTGTTCATTTACTTTCAAACCAGCTAGGCTCTCAAGTTTTTGAAAGATTTCTTTCATACCCCTAATTGTAGTAATAGCAGCTTTGTAACATATAATAAGATCATCAGCATATAGAAGATGAGTTATACGAGGCTGGAAATTATAGATTGGCTTTATAATGTTATTATAAGTATATATTTCCATTTGTAGGGAAAAGAATTCCATAGCCACTGCAAAAAGATACGGGGAGAGGGGGTCTCCTTGTCCCAGTCCCCTATTACTTTTAATAAACCCTTTTGGAACTCCATTGATTATAACTGAGTAGGTGGGGGAGCATATGCATTCTTTAATAAGATTCAAAAGTTTTTTAGGGAATCCCATACTTCAAAGCATATGTATGATGAAGCTTCTATTTATTTTATCATAAGCTTTTTGAAGGTCCACTTTTAGACAAAATTTTCTAGCACCCTTCTTTTTAAAATCCCTGACCAACTCATGAGCTAGCAGAGAGTATTCATATATGCTTCTCCCTTTGATAAATGCACTTTGGCATTCACTCATGCAATCATATAGAATTGGTTTAATTCTGCTGCAAATGATTTTGCTCAAGATTTTATAGGAGACATTACAACACGAAATTGGCATATAATCCTGTATTTGAGCTGGTTTTTCTTTTTTTGGTATTAGATATATGAAAGTATGATTCATTTCTTTTATAATTTTTCCAATTTCTAAATTTTCCTGGTAAGCTAACCTAAGTTTCTCTTTCAGGTCCTTCCAGTGGGTTATATAGAAATGAGAACCCAACCCATCTGGCCCTGGGCTGGAATCATGATGAATGGATTTAATAGCTTCCTCAATTTCTCTGCTTTCAATTTCTCTGGTTAGCATATGCCTACCACTTTCAATAACCAAACTTTTGGTTTTAATGTCAGGTAACTTTACAAGGTAGTTTCCATTAAAAAGATCAGTGAAATGATCAATTGCTTCCTTCTCCAAATCCCTCAGATTAGAAACCAATTCACCTTTGTCGTCAACAACATTATGTAAATTATTATAATTCTGTCTGAGAGACATTTTTATGTAAAAAAAATTTGAACTTTCATCACCCTCTGTCAGCCATTTTTCCTTAGCTTTTTGTTTTAGTTCCATAGCTTGAATTTGTAATACATTCTTGAGTTCATGTTGCACTTCAAAGAAATCTCTATTTAACTCATCATTATTAGGGTCTATATCCAAATCAGATTGAATTTTGCCTAGATTTCCTGAAGTTGAGCAACTGTGTTACCTTGCTTTATTCTACATTTATTCCATTCTTTGATTCTCAATTTAATGTGTTTAAGGAGCATAATTAGGATAAAAGAATTATTGCCCTTAAAGATATCTAACTTGGAAAAATCAGCTGCTTTATAATAGTCTTTACATAAAGGCAAATAATTAGCATATCTGAATGGCTTACCTTTCTCGATATTAAGTTGAATAAGTTCAACTAGGAGGGGGGAGTGGTCACTTGTAGAGCAATGTAATATAGTGACTTTCATTGAAGGAAACATGTTAATAGTTTCAGAATTTTCCAAAACTCTGTCCAATTTGCAAGCTATCTTTCTAACTTCACCACTTCTCCATGTATATTTCAGTCCAGTGTGGGCAACTTCGGTCAATCCTGCAGCAACAACATAATCATTGAATTCCTCCAGCTGGGACGCTTTTAATGTGAGACCACCAACTTTATCTTCTACTTTTAGCATTGCATTATAATTTCCCATTGTTAACCATGGACCATCTATTTGTTTTGATAATTTTGTAATTTGATTCCAGAGACCTGAACGTTTTATTGCAAGGTTATTGGCATACATGAAAGTAATATTAATTTTCAAACCTCCAGTATTTGTAGCTTTTACTGTAATTTGCTGATCATCCTTACTTGTCAGATTGCATGACCAGAAATCATTACACCAGACAATTAATATCCTTCCTTTACACGTAGTTGAGTTATTATGATATATGCTCCATTTTGCCCCGAAAATAAAATGAAAGTTGTCTATGTTATCATTATTCATCTTATTCTCAAGTAAACCAAGTAATGATGGCTTATATTTATTTATTAAATTAAAGAGGTCTAATTTCCTTTCATCACTATTAAGATCTCTAGCATTCCAGCAAATAATTGTCATTGGGAAGATGGTGCTTTATTACTCCTCAAGTTCCTAGGAGCAATGTTCTTTGGACTATGCTTACTTGCTTTCTTATTGAACTGTTCTATGTATTCATGGTTTGGTTTAGTGTAAGTTCTTGTTTTTGTATCATCATTTATCTCCTCATCACTAGAAGTCAAATTTATATTCATTTTATTGATGTCTTCAACTGTTTCAGGTTCCTCTTCATTCTGCTATAAATCATCAAGATCTTGTTCATGTTCCTTCTCCTTTGCCAAGTTGTTCAAATACTCTGATTGCTGCTTTTCCTCAAGGATTTCCTTTACATAGCTTGGGCGGTTAAGGTGTGTTTGATTATCAACAGTATTTTAATGTATTGAATCAGTGACTGTACTAACAGTACTATGTATATTATGTATGACTGGTGATGCCTTGTTATTGTTCTCATCTGATGCTTTTTGTGGGGCTTGTAATGATTCTGGCACCTTTTCATTTTGGCTTTGATGTATATTATTAACCCTTTCATCTTTCTCTGAACTACTCTCCTGTTCATTTGTTTTTTGTTGTTCCTCTGTTTTTCCTTGATCCTCCATTCTTGTATGTTACTTCTTGTGCATTGCATTTGTATGTGGCCAAAACATAAACACTTTGTACATTTTGGAGGGATAAATTCATATTCCACATCTTGGACATACTCCTTTCCAGTGCTATCCTTAGCTCGTAATTTGTTAGGTGATTTTGACTCTGTTGAAATTTCTACCAGAACCCTAGCAAAATTTAAGCTTCTTGAGATGTTTTGTGTCTTCATCCATCTTAATTGGTTTTCCTATGAGACTAGCCAGTTTACTGATCCCCCTGCTACTCCACAGAGCTAGATTTAATTCATTAACCTGATCCAAATAGGGTGTGAATCTAGCATATCCCGTTCCAATCTAAGGTTTGCCTCCCATCGTTTGATGAAAAGTAATTTGCTATCCATAAACCATGGTCCGTTGTCAATAATTTTTTGGCAATCAGATTCTAGATCAAATTTAACTAGGTAGTAGCCATTTTCTTTCGCAAAAATGCTCCACCCTCCTTGTGGTTTCCATTCTCTTTTTATATATGCATTAAAATGGATGTAATATGGTCTTTTCCTGCCATGTAAATATGTAACGAATTCTTCCACATGTTCATTGCCTTGCAAAGTCGTCCTCGTCGATTTCAGTAAAATCTCCTTTATCATCCTTCGTTTTCTCATAGAATCAAACATCGCTATCTATACTTTCTTTGCAGCCTGTAGCTTTTGCCCAGCTTTTAGTCTTTTCAGTTGAATTTTTTTGAGATTTGAGCGCATCAGCATAAGACGATCGTACTCGGGTTGAGCCAGGGTTTGCCGCCACCTTCTACTTTCCTTTTCTCCTTACCTCTTCCAATTATCATCGTCTTCTCCATCCTAAGAATCCGAAGACAAGGTCGAAATTGTAGAATTAGGGTTTTGATTTAAGGACGAAGATGCAGCAGCCGCCATTAGAATTTGGTTTGAATATGTTTATATTGTTGCACACGGCAATGATGTTAAAAAATAATATTTAAATTGTAATTATTGTGAAAAATTGATTTTTTTAAGCACCTATACGATAAATTATTGACATAAAAAAATTTATAATTTAAAATGACATACAACACTCAAATGTAAGGTAGTGGGTCGCTAACTATATATTCTTGTTGGAATTATTGTCCTAACACGATAAATGTGTGTGTGTGTGTGTGTGTATTTTACTATTACTGTATATGTAAATAGTTGATGCTACTTGATACGTGTATTTTTTTATATAAATGGATGAAAAAATTGGATTTTCCATTTCTATTAATAGAATATCGTATATATAATTTTAATGATTTATAATGTAACTGAATTTATTTAAATATGTTAAATCAATAATCAACTCAACTAATTAAATATATGGAGCTAAAGTTAGAAAGAAGGGAAAAACTGTGAAGAGCTTTGTATGTAGTTGTAGTTGAGAAAAACATCTTACGATCAACTTATCTCGAAATGAACTTTTATTCATTATTTGAGATTTCAGTTAGGAAATCTTTCTTTTAACTTAGTAGTTAATCTTAAATTTCACATTGTTGTAAGAGTGTCATGTTTACAACTTTAATATTTACAAAAATAAAATAAAATAAAACGAGATTTGTAGCGTTAGTTTGGATTATAAGTTGGGTAAGTTTTAATATCATGTTGAAAATAAGAATGTCGACATAACCTAATTTGTATTAGAGTAATCCTTACTTCCACATCTCGATGTTGTAAAATAAAAATTTATCCTTTGAAGTTGTAGAAAAATGAATTTTTGTACTACAATGTATGATATTTTTTGAGAAAAATGAATTATAAATTAAAAATATATTATTGTTTATGTTTACATATTATGGTATGCGATTCATATATCTTTATATATGAATAAAAATAGCAATTTTTTCATCTTTGCTTATATATATGAGTGTTGTATGCATACTTAAATCGATACATTTTAGATTTATTAGATGAATCAATAAATATTAGTAAATTGAATTTATTAGAGTGATTTAAAATAAAGATTACATAATCGATTAAATACATGGATATGAGGTAAAAAATTATGAGAAAATTGAGAAGGGTTCGTAAGTAACTATGGACATTTAAAATATAGGTGTTTAAAGTTAAACATATATTTTTTCAGTGCAATGCATGAAAACTTCATTAAGATAAATGAAATATAAAATAAATATGTTATTATTGTTGATGTATATATTTTATGTTATGTGATTTACACATCTTTGTACGCAAATGAAAATTTTGTTTTACTAGTTTGTTGATGCTTGTGATGTCCCGGAAATTTCAAGAAAAATTAAATGCGATAATTTAATTTATAAGTTATTTTAAACTGATAAAATTGTTTTTTTCAAATAATAATGATAATGGGTTGTTTTTAAATATAGATAAATAATTTTTTTTAATAGAATTATTAATTACAAATTGAAGTTGGGTTTGTTTAAAATATATATGTATTGTTAAATTGACTTTAAATTGGATTTTAAATATGGATTTGAATTTGAATTTAAATTTGAAAATTTAAAAAAAGTATATCTTAAACATATTTTGGGTTAAAATATATTATTTATGATTTTATTTTGAATATAATTGGTTTTTATTTTATTTTCTTTAAAAGAATATATATATATATTTATATATATATATATATTTATATATATATATTTAGGAAGGTGTTTATTAATTAGTAAATAAATACGAAAGCTTTTATTTTACATTTAAAAGTTAATTAAATTTGCAAAACTACAAGTGTTAATATATAAATCTTTTAAATTACAAGTGTAAGGTGATTAATTAATAAAAATGACAAGTGTTAAATTTTAAGACAAGTTTCACTATTTTTTTTTTTCATTTTCTTTTATTTTTAGTAAATCCTACTTTAAACTACATAAACTCCTATCGACTTTCTTCATTTCTTTTTTCTATTTTCTCTTTTCAAAACAAAGAAAACTCATAATAAAAACCTGTAAACATTCTCAACTGATCAAACCAAAATCTTCAACTAAAAATCTGTAAAACATTTTGCAATTCACTAGAAAGTCAAGCGAATCAAAACCTATAACAAAATTTGCAAACCTGAAATCAGAAGAAAATACAACATCAGTTTCCAAGTTTTTATACCTAAGATCAAGCTAGCAATTCAATCAAACATCAAGAACAAGTTGCAAGCTTCAGTTTTAAAGGATTCTCAGATCTTAAGTATTCATGTTTCAGTAACAAGTTTTCAAAAAGAAAATTCAAGTTTTCAATTTTCAAAAGAGCACCAGCTTCCAATTTTCAGGCTTCTATTTCAAAGCTCTATTCTTCAAACTATGAGTAAACAACTAACCTTTGCTTTAATTTATGGTTTATGATGAATTTAGTAAGTAGGTGATGTAAAAATTGTTTGCATGTGTGTAATTTGGGTTTGCATACTATAAATATGTAGCTGTATATGTGTGCATGTTTGAAACCTGAGTAAATCCCTATTTTATAGATGACAGGCCGAAATCTTGATCAAGGGCCAAGTGCTCTTCAATCATTCATCTATAGGTTGTGATATTTGAACAAAATGTGTTTGTTTTTACATAATCTAAGTATTAAAAATATAATTAAGCATGATAAGAATGAAACCGTATGTAAATCTACAAATACAGTAGAAATTTTAAAAAAACATGTTAAAATCGAATATTGTAAATTGCTGATTCAAGTACATATCCTGAATCGAATTTGTAAAATATGATTTTTAAGATGAAAATCAATATTTTTATATTTGTTTTTGGTGAGCATTTTGGAGTTGATCGATTTTTAATTTTTGGGCATTTTCTGTCAAATGGAGGGTGGTGGGACCTCGTGGTTGCCACTGGAGGTTGCCGAGATGTCTACGAACCCAGGAAAATTGGTGGAGTGAGTTATCATTGGCTATGGTGGTCAGATATCGGCAAATTAGGGTTTATAGTCCTGTTTTGGTCGACTTCGGGTTTGAGCGGAGTTTGATGTCGATGAAGCATTGGACTTCGTAAGGGTGGATGGAATAGAAGTGTTAGACTATGGCAAAGATCTGGTCAAGATGGCGAAGATTCTGCCGACTGGTGGTGGAAGTGCGAGGATGCTTTTGGTGTCCAGTTTCGTAGCTGTGGCCCCGATCATGTTCGATTTGTGATATTTTCTTTGATCAAGGTGTTCGTATGGATTGAGTGAGTGGTCGCCGACTTAATGATGATCGGAGCAGGGATCGGAGTTGGTAGGAACGCTTGTGCATGTGCACGACGAGGCCTAATGTCATTGGTTTGGGGGAGAAGATGGCACTCGGGGGCGATCTGTGTAATTTTCGTGAGTGTGTCAGAGTAGTGATAGGCGCGAATTCTCGTGAGTGGCTCGGGATTTTTGTGTGGTTTGCTTGCGTTGTCTCAGCGTGTTTTTGTGGGTTGCCAGATTTAAAGTTTTAAGATTTAAGTAAGTTTTTAAAGAAAAGAAAGCTTGGGAAGTTGGGCTAACTCGGATTTTGGTGAGGTAATACTCGGGATTGTTCTCGAAGTTATAAATTAGATGTTAACAATTTTTTGTAAAACTTAACAAAGTCAAGATAAATTTATTTACTTCAAACTATTTTAAGTGATAAATTGATTATTTATTGTTTGATAATTTAAGTTGACAAAGTATTTTAAGATATTAATTAAGTTAATCCTTAAGTTGTTTAAAAGCTTAATTAATCAGAAAATTGAACAGTTTAATTAAAAGATTAAGTGTTTTAAATTTTAATTAAGCTTAAGCTTTTAAATTATTGGTTCAAAGGATAGTAAGTAAGATTTCGTAAAAAATTTAGAAGATGAATTATGATAAATGATCTATCAATTAAATTTATTAATTGATTGATAGTTAAAGATTAATTTATAAGTAATTGAAGATTATTTATTGATTGATAAATTAGTAAGTAAAGAGTAGTTAATTATTAGAAAAAGAATAATTAATAGTTGTGATTAATTTTTGATTAAGGATAATTAATTAAGGTTAGCTAATTAAGGGTAGTTAATTAGGGTTAATTAATCAATTTAATTAACCAATATAATTAATTAGCCAATGGGAAAATTACTCGATGGAAGTAATTAAAGGTTAATTACTTAAGGGAAGAAAATAAGGATTAATTACTTAATGTCCTTAATTAAAGGATTGATTAATTAAGGGTTAGTAGATTAATGAGTGTGATTAATTAAAGAATAATTAATCAATGTAAGTGATTATGGGATAATTAATTTGAGAAATTAATTAAGGATAAATGTAATGAACGTAAATGGGTGAAGGTTAATTAATTTGTGTTATCAAAGGCTAATTACTTAATGTAATTAAAGAGGAAAATTTAAGGATTATTAATTAATGATTTATAATTAATTAATGTCACGTAACCAGGATTAATAGTAATTAAAGGAATTAATTTAATTAATTGAATGGTGAGACTAATTAATCTTGCTTATGAAAAATTGAATAATATGGAATACCTTGGATTACTTGATGTCTTTGATAAGCGATGCTATGTGATATGGATGATGTACTAATCTAAGATAATATGGTTTGCCTACCTGTGATAAATGGCTATGTAAATAGTTAATTCTGGATATAAATGGAATTATTTAAACTTAAACAACTTTGTTTTTAAAATGGTATTTAATTCGAACAGATAGAGGTCGGGTATTAGTACATACCCGAAACCACTTCGTTTTGAATCTACAATAATTCTTTATAAATTTGGTTTGTGAAATCAATAGGCTGGGATGGGATAGTTTAAGTAAACTGGACCATTGGAACTATGTGGTGGTGCTTAGATATTGATGTGTGAAATAAGTGTTGACTATAACAAGTTTTTGAACTTGTAGTGAAGTACGAGTTTCCCGGGTTTTTAATATGAATATTGCATTAGTTTTATGCTTTTTAGATGGGTCTACTCACGCTGGTTTCCAGCCTGACCCGGGTGTTACTTTTATGTAATGCTCGGGTCAGATCGAGTATTACAGATTTTCATGTAAGGACGTTCTAGAGCCCAGGTGCCGTGCTGGATAGCAGGAATGTATGGAGTGTTTCCGCTGTGATATATTGTTATTTATTTGGGACAAGTTATTTTAACTGTCCAGTGAAAGTGAAATGTTGTAACTCTGATGTATAAAATGTAAATTTACAGATACAGTTTTCTTTTCTTATAACTGTTATTATTTGATATTTTATTTCGATCTGCTGCGAATGTGAGATTCTGAGTTTGGTTTTCTATTTCTTCTTCTATCTCTTTCTTCTTTTCCTAATTATCTGGAATTTTCAGGATCGAAATTTTCGAGTCGTTACATTTGGTATCAGAGCCAGGTTAAGCGAGAACCTTGGCTCTGGTGGGTTTACTCATTAAGGATAGGGTAAGTAATACCCTAAAATGAGTTGAGTGTATAAATATATGAGAGCGTACTTGTTATTTTCTTATATAAAGGTTTTTAAATAATTTTATACAAGATTATATTTTGATATATAAAGTAATATTTCTTTCTAATAAATATTAAGGTAAATTGATTGTTAAATCATTGGAATTAAATAAACTAACGAGAATTAAGCGGTAATAGAAATATAACCAAACCGAAATTGAATGAAGATAAGTTTGAAGTGGATTCAAATTGAAATTAAAATCTTAAATTTAGAGAAGAGTTTCCAGAATAAGATAATAGTGAATTGGTTTCCAGTTATAATAATCTTGGCTATTATCCTAAAATAATGAAAAGTTTTAAGGAAGTAACCATTATATGAGAATAACTTGTAAATTAGAAAGGATATAAATTGAGAAGTTTTGAATCTAAGTCTAGAAACATTTAAAATTGTTTTCAAAATGTTAAGAGATAATAATAAATAGTATTATTCAGTATATTTTGAATATGATCTTATTTTAAAATAAGAGTTGTTTGAAAGCTTTAAAGAAAATTGTTTCGAATAAAAACCAAAGATGGTTTAATTTTTTTTTAAATATGGCTTGGTCGGTAAGAAATAAGTATGTATATATGTATGGATATACATAATATCAAAGATGATTTGAAATAAACTCTAAGGTGTTGAGTTTTGATTTTCCCCAAGTATGATGTAAAAACCCAAAGTGATATAAGTTTTGAACTTATAAGTGGGAAAGAATTTTGAAATTTGAAGCGGGAATTCAAATTTGGGTAAGGTTAATGGGATTTAATTGAATTTAACTTAAAGGAAGTGAACAACCTGAATTGGAGATTTCAAGATGAAATTGAGATTTAAGTTAAATGGGTTGAATTTGTAGGGAGTATATATGATCTCGAACAGGGTTGAGTTCTGGGAATGGGTAGTGGATGATGAATGTTTTAAATAAATTGGATGATTATATCATCCTGTTATTATCGGTAGTTATGAGACTGTGAATTGAGTTGTTTAGAATGAATTAAGAAGTAAATTGAGATATTCTATGTCCATTTTAGAAATTAAATGGAAATAAAAATTAAATTTGTAATTATTTAAGTAATGCTGATTTAGATAAAAATTGAACTTGTGTGAGCAAAGTCACTTCGAATTCAAGATATGAATGTTTTAGATAAATTACAACTGAAATTTGCTGAAAATTGGTTTAAAGTTGAGATTTAAATTGCATTAGTTCAAATTGATTATGGTTTGGATTAATTAGAATTGTGATTGAAGATGGATAAGTTTAAAATTCAAATGGAAAATTTGAGTTGGATTAATTTGAAATGAAATTTAAAATTGAATGAGATTAAATTCAAATGGGAATTGGGATTAATTCAAACAGAAATTGAAATGATTTGAAATTGGAGTTGGTTCAATTTGAAATTAGTTCAAATTGATTTGAATAATTTGGAATTGTGATTAAAGTTGAATAGTTTTAAATTCAAATGGGATTTGATTTGAATGTGAAAGGAACTGAGGATAATTCAACTTGAATTGAGGTTAAATAAATTTCAATGGAAATTGAAGTTATTTATATTTGGAATTGAGTCAATATAAATGGTAGCGGAAATTTAAATTGAATTGATGGGAATGAAGATTGAAAATTGAACAGTTTGGCTCTGGACTATTTTCAATATAAATTGTTTTAATATAAACCTATTTTTCCAAGCTATTTATATATACAACCTTTATTTTTAAACCCCAAACTAATTTATACTAAATTTATAATTATTTAAAAAAAACTATTTTACAACTGTTTTATAAACTAATCACTGTTTTTGAACTGTTTTATAACTAATTACTATTTATAACTATTTTACAATTATTTAACTATTTTATAACTATTTTATCATTACATAACTATTTTACAGGTATTTACAAACTAATAATTATTTTTCAACTACTTATCTATTTTAAACTTTTCAAGCTATTTTCTAAATTTAAAATTGGACAGAGTTCAAATTGTTTATGATCGAATATCCAATTGAGATAAGAATTTTAGTGATAATCCAAATGGGGAGTTAAGGAAAATGTGAATAAGTGAATTGAAATCATAAAAAAATGTGAATAGAAAAGATAATTGATTTGGATAATAATCAATGAGGATAGTAACATAGGATGTACGTATATTATTTTATTCGCATAGTGATTTGATCCAGATTCGAGCACAGAATTTCAAGATTGTGTATTGATCCGAGTTGGGATTTTTTCACTCAATTTTCGACGGCGAACCTGGACATGGATTTTTGATTGGTTCTGGAAATTCTCTATCATTGTTAGGCTATGCAAGGAGAATGACGGTTTCTAATCAAGAAACCAGATCTGAGTCCGCACTAGGAAGTTGGGTGGACGATACTAGTTCGGAAGAGAAATCGTGTGATCAAGTGAGCGTTCAGATTGATATTGCGTACGAATGATATGTGTACATCGTACGGGTTTGAATGAAATTGATATTGGGAAATTTATGCATAAGAAATGTGAAATGAATTTTGAAATGAAAGTATATTTTATGAAATATACAATGAATAAAAGTGAAAGTTGGATATTTCTATGGTGATAAGGAAGATGGAAACTACTTTATAAGAGCAATCAAACTTGAATATTTGATTTGAAATAAACAAAGTTATATATCTTTGTTATATATATGTTAAAACTAACCTTGTTGAATATTTTGCCAGAAGAAAAAGGGTTTTTGAAAGTATTTGAAGTGTAAAAGAGAATTTATACAAGTATGAAGTGATATAAAGATTTTCAAAGTTATATATTATCTATATATGTATGAAGGATCTTGTGAGAATGATTTTAGGAAAAAGGTTTTGGGAACCTACAAATTTGGAAAGGCTTTTGATTTTTGGAAAAAAAATCAATTTTGGAAATTTGGAAAGCCTAGTTTGAAATTATCGATTTTGGGATAATCGATTTTGAGAAAGGAGATTTATATGAGATTCATACTAGGTGTATAATTTGGAAGATACTATATATATGTATAGTATAAAGTGTTTTGAAAATGGCTCTAGGGAAAAGGGCGCTCCCTTGAAATGAACTTCTTAGGAGTGCCACATGGTGGTACTACCTTGAACCCTAAGGCGGGTTCTAAAGTTGATCCTGTGAGGAGTCCAGACAAACTAGTTCCTGAGGATTATGTGTAGTGGGTAGCGAAAATTGAGGGTGTTGACGCCTACAGGGACATTTGAGTTATGCTGTGAGGATAGTGTAACTCGATGTCACTGCGATCTACTGCAGACTATAGCGGAAGTCGTGTGTGCTGCTGAATGCCAATAGTCTATGTTTGATTTTACATCGGCAGACTGCGACCTATGGTGACATAGCGAAAGTCGAGAGGCCGTGAGTTCCTAAGGCTACATTGGGACTTGACTGGTGTAGTCTGCGACCTATGTGGGAGTAGAGAAGTTTCATTCTTTTGGCAGTGAAATTCGAGGGCGCTGATGCCTACAGTTACATGGACTTTTGCTGTGATGGCAACGTAACCCTGAATGTAACTGTGATCTGTAGCGGGTTCGATGGCGTAATCAAGGGGAACGGAGTGCCTGCAGTTATCTATGGATTTTGCTGGGATGGCAACGTAAGCATCGGGTTAACTACGACCATGGATGGGGACGATGATTTCCAGAGCATTCTCGCCAAAGATATTTTTCAAAAATGTTTTCTATATTCTCAATAAAATTATTTTGCAAGTATTTTCATTGGATGTTGAAAATAGGTCTGCTAAGTACTTATAGATTTTCAGTCCTACGTCTGATCAACGTATGACCGAATTTCGGTGAGAATGGGGATGGACTTGGTGAAACATCGAGTAATAAAATGATATTTTTATAAAATTATTTTGGAAAATATTACATAGATTTTAAAGTGTTTTAAAATATTCAAAGAGAAAATTTAACTGGTATTAAGTATTTTAATAAATTCTGGCTTTGTTCCTTTTCGAGGACGAAAAGATTCAATGGAGGGAGGAATGTGATGTCTCGGAAATTTCAAGCAAAATTAAATGTGATGATTCCCTTTATAAATTATTTTAAATTGATAAAATTATTATTTTCAAACAATAACGACAATGAGTTATTTTTAAATATAGATAAATAAATTAATTTTAATAGAATTATTAATTACAAATTGAAGTTGGGTTTGTTTAAAATATGTATGTATTGTTGAATTGATTTTAAATTGGATTTTTAATTTGGATTTGAATTTGAATTTAAATTTGAAAATTTAAAAAGGTATATCTTAAATATATCTTGGGTTAAAATATATTATTTATGATTTATTTTGAATATAATTGGTTTTTATTTTATTTTCTTTAAAAGAATTTTTTGTGTATATATATATGTGTATATATATTTAGGAAGGTGTTTATTAATTAGTAAATAAATACAAAAGCTTTTATTTAACATTTAAAAGTTAATTAAATTTGAAAAACTACAAGTGTTGATATATAAATCTTTCTAATTACAAGTGTAAGGTGACTAATTAATAAAAATGTCAAATGTTAAATTTTAAGACAAGTTCCACCATTATTTTTTTCATTTTCTTTTATTTTTAGTAAATCCTAATTTACACTACATAAACTCCTATCTGCTTTCTTCATTTCTTTTTCCTATTTTCTCTTTTCAAAACAAAGAAAACTCATAATCGAAACCTATAAACATTCTCAACTGATCAAACCCAAATCTTCAACCAGAAATCTATAAAACATTTTGCAATTCACCAGAAAGTCAAACGAATCAACACCTGTAACAAAATTTGCAAACCTGAAATCAAAAGAAAATACAACATCAGTTTCCAAGTTTTTATACCTGGGATCAAGATAGTAATTCAATCAAACATCAAGAACAAGTTGCATGCTTCAGTTTTAAAGGATTCACAGATCTAAATTATTCAAGTTTCAGTAACAAGTTTTCAAAAAGAAAAATCAAGTTTTCAATTTTCAAAAGAGCAGCAGCTTCCAATTTTCAAGCTTCTGTTTCAAAGCTCTGTCCTTCAAACTGTGAGCAAAAAACTAACATTTGTTTTAATTTGTGGTTTATGATGAATTTAGTAAGTAAGTGATGTAAAAATTGTTTGCGTATGTGTAATTTTGGTTTGCATACTAAAAATATGTAGCTGTATATGTGTGCATGTCTGAAACCTAAGTAAATCCCTATTTATAACTGACAGGCCTAAATCTTGATTAGGGATCAAGTGCTCTTCAATCATTCATCTATAGGTTGTGACATTTGAACAAAATGTGTTTGTTTTTACATAAGCTAAGTATTAAAAATATAATTATGCATGATATGAATGAAACTGTCTGTAAATCTAGAAATACAGTAGAAATAAAAAAACATGTTAAAATAAAATATTGTAAATTGCTGATTCAAGTACATATCCTGAATCGAATTTGTAAAATATATTTTTAAGATGAAAATCAATATTTTTAGATTTGTTTTTGGTGAGCATTTTGGAGTTGATCGATTTTTAGTGTTTGGGCATTTTGTATCGAATGTGGGGTGGTGGGACCTCATGGTCGCTACTGGAGGTTGCCGAGATGTCTACGAACCCAGGAAAATTGGTGGAGTGAGTTATCATCGGCCATAGTGGTCAGACATCGGCAAACTAGGGTTTAGAGTCATGTATTGGTTGACTTCGGGTTTGAGGGGAGTTTGATGTTTACGAAGCATCGGACTTCGTAAGGGTTAGTGGAATGGAAGCGTTAGACTACGGCAAAGATCTGGTCAAGATGGCGAAGATTCTGGAGACTGGTGGTGGAGGTGCAAGGATGCTTTTGGTGTCCAGTTTCGTAGCTGTGGCCTCAAATATGTTTGATTTTGTCTCTGTAATATTTTCTTTGATCTGGGTGTTCGTATGGACCGAGTGAGTGGTCGCCGACTTAACAATGATTGGAGCAGGGATCAGAGTTGGTAGGAACGCTTGTGCAAGTGCACGATGAGGCCTAATGTCAATGGTTTGGGGAAGAAAATGGTACTCGGGGGCGATTTCGTGTAATTTTCATGAGTGTCTCGGAGTAGTGATAGGCGTGAATTCTCGTGAATAGCTCGGGATTTTTGTGTGGTTTGCTCGCAATTGTCTCGGCGTTTTTTCGTGGGTTGCCAGATTTAAAGTTTTAAGATTTAAGTAAGTTTTTAAAGAAAAGAAAGCTCGGGAAGTTGGGGTAACTCGGATTTTGGTGAGGTAATACTCGGGATTGTTCTCGAAGTTATAAATTAGATGTTAACAAATTTTTGAAAAACTTAACAAAGTCAAGATAAATTAATTTACTTAAAACTATTTTAAGTGTTAAATTGATTATTTATGGTTTGACAATTTAAGTTGAGAAAGTATTTTAAGATATTAATTAAGTTAATCCTTAAGTTGTTTAAAAGCTTATTTAATCAGAAAATTAAACAGTTTGATTAAAAGATTAAGTGTTTTAAATTTAATTAAACTTAAGCTTTTAAATTATTTGGTTCCAAGGATAGTAAGTAAGATTTTGAAAAAAATTTAGAAGATGAATTAAGATAAATGATCTATCAATTTATTAATTGAATGATAATTAAAGATTAATTGATAAGTAATTAAAGATTATTTATTGATTAATAAATTAGTAAATAAAGAGTAATTAATTATTAGAAAAAGAATAACTAACAGTTGTGATTACTTTTTGACTAAGGATAACTAATTAAGGTTAGCTAATTAAGGGTAGTTAATTAGGGTTAATTAATCAATGTAATTAACCAATATGATTAATTAACCAATGGGAAAATTACTTGATGGAAGTAATTAAAGGTTAATTACTTAAGGGAAGAAATTAAGGATTAATTACTTAATGTCCTTAATTAAAGGATTGATTAATTAAGGGTTAGTAGATTAATGAGTGTGATTAATTAAAGGATAATTAATCAATGTAAGTTATTATGGGATAATTAATTTGAGAAATTAATTAACGATAAATGTAATGAATGTGAATGGGTGAAGGTTAATTAATTTGTGTTATTAAAGGCTAATTACTTAATGTAATTAAAGAGGAAAATTTAAGGGTGATTAATTAATGATTTGTAATTAATTAATGTTAAGTAAGCAGGATTAATAATAACTAAAGGAATTAATTTAATTAATTGAATGGTGAGACTAATTAATCTTGCTTATGAAAAATAGAATAATATTGAATGCCATGGATTACTTGATGTCTTTGATTAGTGATGCTATGTCATATGGATGTTTGTACTAATCTGAGATAATATGGTTTGCCTATCTGTGATAAATGGCTATGTAAATAGTTAATTCTGGATATAAATGGAATTATTTAAGCTTAAACAGCTTTGTTTTTAAAATGGTATTTAATTCGAAGAGACAGAGGTCGGGTATTAGTACATACCCGAAACCACTTCGATTTGAATGTACAATACTTCTTTATAAATTTGGTTTGTGAAATCAATAGGCTGGGATGGGATAATTTAAGTAAACTGGACCATTGGAACTATGTGGTGGTGCTTAGATATTGATGTGTGAAATAAGTGTTGACTATAACAAGTTTTTGAACTTGTAGTGAAGCACGAGTTTCTTGGGTTTTTAATATGAATATTGTAACGACCCAGAATTTTAATCATTCGAAATTCGTATATTTAATTAATTTTAAATATTTAAAAGTTAAGTTTATAAGCTGCATAAATAATAGTTTGAAATATAAGGATTTAATCGGATAATTAAATTGTTGATTTAATATTTGAGATTGTGTAAATAATTGGAAATTGGATTTGATGTGAATGAAAATGATTTATAAAGTTGAATTAAATCCTAGTTGAATAAGAATGACGTTACAGAACTTTTAAATTTGAATTAAAATTTAATTTGAAAAAACTGAATATTTTTATATTTAATTACGAGTGAAAATAGCCATTTTTCAAACATTCTCGGATTTCGACTAAACCAATTTCATTGGAACCGTAACGTTATATTATTGTAAGATTTCAAATTTCGTGTCAATTGGATTTACGGTTTAGCTGGGGCAAGCTAAAACGCGTAGAAATCTGTTTAAGTGAATTTTAAATTTAAATAGTCGATTTGAAAACCTATCTTCCCAATACGATCAAACTGGCTCTCGATATATATTCCATTGAGTTCGGAATATGGGTAAAACATTATAAATGCCAAGTGGCACGCTTCGTTTTGAGTTTGGAAAAATCTCGGATGAATAGTGTGACGTAATTTTCCATAAAAGGATGTTGTAATCTTCATTTTGCAATACTCTAATTGAAACTAGGGTTGGCCGCCGCTAATAATTTCAATGGCTGAAAAAACATCCTCTTCTTCCTTGATTTCTGGCTGATCCATTGACAATCAACAAAAACTTTCAACTAGAAGATTGTAGAGAATCACGTGATCTACAAATCTAACGACTGTGATCGAGAATGGAGCAACGGATTGACGGCGAATTGAGTGTGAAGCCACACGTTTCATGCACGATTTCAAAAGCATAGGATTGATCGAGCTTGGCCGGTCACTGGTCGTTGGTGGTGGCATGTTATAGCTTTGACGTGGTAGGGTTTGATCAACGTGGAGTCGATCGTAGCGGCCTCGAAAATTCAAGAACGAAGGCGGCTAGTTTGGGTTTGTTGCGTGTGTGTTTACTGGGTGGAGGAGAAGATGATTACGGCGGCCCTAATGTGAAGGAGTGAAATCAACGGCCAGATGGAAGCAAGGGTTTGGAAAATAATAAATAAAATTGTAAATTGATTTATATTAATTCGTTTGAACTTTAAAACGTCATATCTTTTTCATACGAGGTCCGTTTCGCGCGAAACGAGTTGCGTTAGGTTCGTATTGACGAGCATACGTTATGAGATGGGTTGAGATTCATTTGAGCTAGTGAAAATTTTGGTTGAAATTAAACGCTCGTTTTATTTTAATCGGAGTAAATCGCTATCATGACGACTGCAAGCAATGTGAGTACAACTCACTCTTTCTGACTCACTGATATTTTGATATAAGTGAGAAATAATTTATTATGTGATGATTGATGATTGTTTGGATGATATATGATATATTGATTGGTATTTAGATATATACCTGCCTAGTGGAGCAGATGGCCCTATACGTTCCCATGTATGAATGGATGACCCATTGTACGCGCGTCTGCCGTGAAGCGGACATTGTACACATATTTCTAATTTTTATATTTGTTGCAGGCGACAGGTTGGAGGGATCCAATTGGATTCCTCAACAGTATTGATTTATTTATAGATATTGTTATATATTCTATTATCATATGATATATGATGTTTTGGATGCCATGATTGATGCATTAGTGCTGTTGCAGCATTGGGCCTGTTTTGATAATTTAAAAATGTTAAAGTGATGATTTTCAAATATAAAAGGATTTTAAAGTGATTTTTGGAAATAAACGTTTTATTGATTTTTGAATTGTAAAGGAATTGAATTTATTTTGAATAAATAAATGTTATGATTTTTAGGTTATAAAAATTGTGATGTTTTGGGAAATATAATTGAAATGTGATTTTTAAAATATAAAGTTGATTTTTTTGTAAAGTAGTTTTAAGTGAAATTTTGAATTATTATAAATGTTTTATTTATAAGATTTATAAAATTTAATTTTTATAAATCAAAAGTGTTAAAATAGAGTTATAAATGGATTTTATAAGTAAATAAGATCTGTGAAGTTATAAAAACAAGGATGTTGTAAAATAAAGAGATTACAAGTAATTAACTTATAATTGGATTTTTGGCATGTAATTAAGTTATTAAATGGAATTGATTTATAAAGGAATTTTGTATATGAAAGTTTTTATAATATATCAATGGAATTTATAAACATTGATTTATAAGTTCAAAATTGATTGAATTTGATAAGTTAAATACAGAAGTATATTAAAGGAATTATATCCACAATTTTGGACAATGGATAATCCTTTAATTAAATATGTAGAAGTGTTGAATTTGGTTAGAGATTTATATACACGATTTTTGACAGTGAATTATCTTTTAAATTAAATGTTGAAATAATATTAAATTTGGTAAACGATTTATATTCACGATTTTGGACAGATATTTTAAAATGGAGTTAAATGGATTAAAGATGTTTCAAAATGTGTTAAGGATTGAAACCATAGATTTCAACATTCATTGTTGAAATAGACATTTTCGAAAAATAAGGAAATGATGGACTATAACACCGTTGTTAGAGTAAATGATTTTCGAAAGAAAATGTTTTGTATAGTATTGGGATTTATATATCTATCTTATTTTTGAATTCCTATACTAGCAATTTTGGGTTGTCGTAAAGATGTTTTACGCAACATCTGTTTTGACCCAAATAAACTGTTTAAAGAGAATGTTTTCCTTAAAGAATAAAATATATACTTAATCGTGATTTAAGTATATGCAATATTTTCTAAGTGTTGAAAATAAATTGATTGGTGAATTACATATTATTAATTAAGTAATTGGAAATGTTTTCCAATATTGAAATGTTGAGAATATATCATTTTAAAGATAAAATGAAGTAAATATTTAGCAAGTGGTTTAATTGATTAAAAATTAATTAAAAGGGCCTACTGATTGTTATGGTGCTTTGTTTGTTTGTTTTGATAGTTAAATAACCGACTATCAAACTTGGCCCAAATTTTAGTTCCTCGACTTGATGTGGGAACTATTTAGTCATACACTTAGTACGTAGCCTTCTGTGTAGGCTTGATCATCGTTTGTGTTGAGGATGTGGATTCATATAGTGCGGAGTATTACTCCAATCTATCGAGCTTCCTTCTTGGCCCGAAGGTTAGCAAGTTGAAAGTCGGAGACATGATAAATCTATGAGACTTAGTTTCTGTGTGAAGTTGAGAAACGCTTTTGCATTGTTGGTGCGAAGAGACCAAGATCATATTTATCTGAAAACCATTTCGGACCAACGTATATGCGACGATTGTGCAGGTTGATTGCGATTATATTGATATTTCGGATTTTCAAAGTGGGGGACAGCTTGTTGATCGTTTGGGGATAAAATTCCAATATACATCCGGTAGCAATGGTCTCTTCATTTATTAAATATCCAATGCAAGGATTATTCATTACTAATCCTAGGGATTTCCCGATAGGATGTGGTAGGAAAGTACATTCTGTTTGTCCTGTTCCTGGACAACTTGTGTAGATGTTTTTATGCTAGAGAGCCCTCGGTAAATGTCGGCAATGTAACGACCCGACTTCCAAACTCCAGGAAGTCGCATCGTTAAGAAGAAAGAAAGGGATAGAAAAGAGAAAAGAAAGGAAAGAAAGAAACAGACAACATCAGAATCTCACAGCGGAATCGAATAAATTATATATATCACATAATACTTTACATAGTATCATATACATCAGAGTTATACAGTTAATGCAATACAAACTAGACAGTTATAAACATCTTCCTAGAACTTACAATTCAAATACATCAAAGAAACAGATACAACTCAAACACAGCGAAACCACTATATATATCTACATGCTGAAGCCTCCTGCTCCATTATCTCCTCCAGAACTCGTCAAAGCAATCCTGAATCACTTGACTACTCATACATAACATGAGTACCCAAGAGTTTAATAAAACAGAAAATAAACACTCAGGTCAGACAGGGGTCTGGTGTGAGTAAACGGGGATAAAAGTTGCTTAATTTTAGAAAATCCTTTGAAAACAAAAGGTATCACGTAAGACTTCCCACACATAAACATGGAAAAGTTTTTACCTTACGCTAACCAAAACATTTGATAGGAAATCCAGTGATATTATAATAGTGTCTAGGGTTTTCAAAATAAAATACAGAAATAGCTGGAATGCTTACATCTCACGTTCCAACATAGTTGGGCACAATCAAAACCGTATAGGCACTTATTGGATTATGGATTCCATCAATGGCAGGGCTACTGGGGTACTGCCCGTCACAGTACGTGGCCTAGATCACCGTACCGAGGAGCCACCCTAACTCCCCTGCAACACAAAGCCGGAACCATTCCTTACTGAATAGTTCCGAACAAGACCACCCCGCAGATTGGCCGTCGCCAACAGCCACACAACCGAATATAAAGGGATCTCTAGACAGGGATAAATCTTGCTCTCCAGTGGAGGCTACCCACGAAGCCATGCTGCACCTCCCCTGTTTTAGCCATTCCCGGTTGATTAGGCTTGAGGCTACGATTACCTTTATAGAACATCAATCTTAGAATGCTCATCGTCCACCTGACGATGTTCTGAAAGCATTCAATCCATACAAGTTCGTTCCGGGTTCGAACGAAACCGAAGGCATTATCTCGTTACATTCGTAGTGGAATCACCCTCAGAGTTAACGACGATAACCCTTGCACTCTAGATCACCATCTCAAATCTATAAGCACTATTCCGTCAACTCATTACAGAATCACCCACAGAGTTATACTGACGTATAGCCCTTACACCTCGAGTCTTCACTTGCTCCACTTGGATTAACGACCTAACGTTTAATTGGAATCGATGTAGGTTTCGGAATTCCAAATTTAGAAATCAGATCCCGCTCTCATCGAAATCCAAATGCCATCTTTATGTCCAAGTTGTACTTAAGGGTATTAATCAATTAATTCATTTCATTATTATCTATTTCACACAGATAGATAAACTACATATCACAATAGATAATCACATTCATATCATAAACAGATAATCTGTATCATTATCACAAATAGATAATCATCACAACCAAATAATCCGTCACAAATCATCATACTAATACCAAGCATCCATATCATACAGATACAGCTAATCTCATTACTGAGATCACAACCATTCAATCAATAGCATCCATAAGCAATGATTCATTAATCATCAATTATAATTAATTTAAAATGAATTAAATTAATTACTTCTATCTCTAATTAATTTAAAATAAATTAAATTAATTACTCATTTCTATAAATCCTGCTTAATATCCATAAATTAATTAACCCAGATAATTAATTATCCACTAAGTATTCAACTTGACTAAACATCTTGATTAATCATCCTCTAATTACAATAAGTAATTAGTCTTAAATTAATTTTCAAAAATTAATTAACCTTATTCATAAGTAATTAACATTTAATTACTTCATTTGATTAATTAATTATATTTATCCTTAATTAATTACAATTAATTAATCACTTAATTAATTAATTATTACTTAATTAAACAATCCTTAATTACATCATTAATTATAATAATTAATGATCTCTAATATTTAAATAAATTTTTTAATTAAAATTAATTACATTTATTAATTAATCTATTTATTAATCACTTTGCTTAATATTCAATTCAGTAATTAACTATCTTTAATTACTTATTTACAAATTAATTATCCAATAATTAATCATTTATTAATTCCTTAATGAATTACAAAAGTAATTATCCAAATTTCTTAATTAAAATAAATCATCCTTCACTAATTACATTCTAGTAATTACCATTCATTACTTCTCTAAGTAATCCTACTTCACTAATTACATTAAGTAATTACATTAAATCATCAAATGATTTACTTAAATTAATTAAACTAAATTAATTTACTTAAATAAATCACATATCAAAATTAATTACACTAATTAATTACTAAATTATTCTTAGATAATTATCACCATTTATTAATTAACAACATTTCAATAATCACATACTTAAGAAAATTTGAATTAGATTAATTATTAATAAATCATTTCTAATTAATATTAATCTAAATCATTATTTAAAACCAAATAATTAAGTAAATTCTTAATTATTTTAATTATTTTCAAAATAATTTAATTACTTATCAAATGACTTCATTTACATTCAAAATGTATTTAAACAATACATTTCTAAATTTAAATTCAAATTCCATTTAAAAATTTAATATTTAAAATGTTTGACTATTTAAACATTAATCCAAATTTACATAAATATAAACCTTAAATAAAAAGAATGTTAAAGAACAATACTTAGATATAAAAGAAAGATTTAAAATAAATTTACTTGATTAAAATAAATCAAGCTTTGAAAATAAATTGATTATTTCAACTTTCAAATTTAAATTAAACACTTCATATCTTTGATTCAAATATTAAAGGAATAAATTCTTTCAAGTTAAAAACTTATTTGAAATCAAATTTCATTTTTAAATCTTCTTTTAAAACAATTGAATATGTTCATTCATTTTTTTTTTAAATTTACAAACTGTTTTGAAATCAAAACTGGTTTCCAAAGTAACTTGAAAACTGTTTTAACTTGATTTCAAAACTAATTTAAATCTTGCTTAAAACATTTAAATCTGTTCAAAATTTAAAAACTTACAAAAACTGTTTGAATCGAAAAATCTGGTTTAAAGGTAAACCTGAAACTGTTTTAATCTTGATTCAAAACTCAATTTAAATCTTGTTTAAATTTTAAAATTTTCATTTTTAAAAACTTTGAATTTTAAACTCCATTTGAATTTAGATTCAACTTATACTTGAATCAAAATCCAACTTTAAAAAAATATGAATTCATTGAATTTCAAAAAGACTGCACACATTCAGGTTTTTTTAAACCTGTAACTCAACTACCCAAGAAACCCCATCCTTTACTTCGAGTTCTCCAATCACTTGCTTCGAGTCAACCTCACAAAACCCCGAGAAACACTTCGAGTAAAATACCCTGCACACCCAAATGACCACCAGGCTTCAAACATGTATGGTGCATATGCACCGTCGCCTCGACGAACTCCAACCACTCCAAACTACTGCTATAAGTCACTGACCATCTCCTATCATGGTTACAACCACCTACTTTCCACAGCAGCTCACAATTCCAAAATTTCAGGTTGATCAAAACAACCTAAAACACAACCACAAACTCTTATCAAAACCTGTCAACAGCCATAGGCTCGCCTCTGACCATCAACTTCACTGCAATCTCCGGCTAATGATCCATATACACTCCCCACTCGATGCAACAGAGTGTATGTGCAGAATCCCGAAACTTCAACACTGCAAGTCTAGGGTTTGAAACCTGGATATCAAAATTTCCATCTCCTCCTCTCTCTGATCACTAATTTCCCAATTTTACCTCATTCTTACATCAATACTTCACCTACAGGAAGTATCTTAGTATCTAAAATTTACTAGCTTAACAGATACTTTTCAAAATTCCTATTTCTGTTCAAACAGAAATGCCTATACTACAGTTCATTTAAAAAGGTGAAATTTGTTTTACACTTTCTGATTTCTAACATACATTCATGTTATAATCTTGTTTTAAATAGTTAATGATGTTGATATCCTGATTTTTATTGAAAATACTTACTGCTACAATTATTTCAGAGGTAATAGATTTAGATTTTAACTTATTTTAACTAATTCATGATTTTCCAGAACCTAAATTTATACTAACAAACATATTTTGTTTACACATAAAATTACTAACTGAAACCATTCAATAAAATAAAGATTTTCTATTAAAGAATATCCTAATTTACAACCAACTAGATATATAGATTCAGGAAATCAATGACAAATAAACCTATTCATTTCTATACACAGAACATTCATTAATATGTAATCATCTCATCATCTTTATTACTTTCAATTCATATGCTCAGGTGTCTCAAGTTTTTGTGCATGTGAGGTTACTCATTTCATTTTTAAAAACCAAACAGAACAGTTTTGTTTTAAACAGTTTTGGTTTCTGTGAATAAAAACATAAGTTCTGTAGATTATATTTGATTTTGAATTTTAAAGAAACTATTTTTAAAAATAAAGAAGCTTACTCACTTTATTTAGAAGGAGCAGAGAATACCCAGATGCAAACTCATATGCACACATTTACATTCGAACTCAAGCAAACATTATATACCACATGCAACAGATTGATTCAAACTTTTGCATTGAGGTTCTCAAAAAAAAAAAAAAAACAGAGCAGTTTTAATCACCCAGATTTTTAATTAGTGTGAACTAATACTTTCATTCAGGAAATTTTATATAATTTTGATTTAAAAGAAACTGTTTTAAAAAAAAAGTTTACCCACTTTTCAATTTGAAGATGCAGAGATCAAACTTAGGTGCAGATTTCAATTTCCAGGAACTGTTTTGAAACTGTATGTTGAACCTGGGCTTGCATTTTGATTACAGAAATTGCTTTCCTGATGTTGATTAATAAAACTGCAATTGCCTCCAATTTGATTTCAAAGTTATTGCATGCATACCCCATACTACTTTGCTTAGATTTGAAGTTGAATTGATCTTCATTGCTCAGATTCAAATTGAACTTCATATTGATGTTGTAACTTTGTTTTTCAGATATGCAGATTTGGGTTTACAGATTTTGAATAGAATTGGCTTTGTAGATATGAACTTTGTTTGCAGGATTTGATTTATATTTGGTTTTCTGGATTTGAGTTGTATTTTGATTGCAGATTTTATATTGAAGTTTGGTTTTGCAGATTTTAAAACATGCAATCTTTGTTTGGATTTTTGATTTATTGGAATCTGAGAATCAGATCTCAAATGAGAATAAGGTTTGAACAAAGAAAAAAAACATTTGTTATATTTTCTTGTCAATATAATTTAAATAATAAGTTTTAAAACAAATTCCACTTGTTGTATTTAATTTGTAATGTGATTACAAGTGTCTTCTATTAGTTTAAGAATTTAACACATATGCATTTCAATATAAAAAGAGAATTCTTAATTTATAAATGTATTTAAATTTATCTAAAACCATATCTAATTTGTTTTAGCATGTTCTAAATGTTTATTAATATTTAGTCTTTAAAATGATTACATGTCTACTTATAAATTTCTTTTAAAACTATAGATTTTAAAAATAATATTCTTTCAAAACTAATTTTCAAAAGAGAAGATTTTAAAAAGAAAAATAATGTTGAGTTTATCTTATTCAAGAGTTTTAAATCAAATGTTATACTTTAACATGAATGAATTAAATTTATTTCAAAGAAAACCTATTTTCTTTAAAATAAACAAAATTAACTTTTATTATAAAATAAAATTCAAACTATATTTACTCTTATAAACAAAATAAATACTTACTTACATTTCTATGAAGATATAAGAAAGATTTTTAAAACAAACTTTTTGAAAAGTTTTCAATACTAATTTAAAACAATTAAATCAATTTACAAATTATACATTTATATATAATAAGTTGGAAAATATTCTTTATTTAATATAAATTTTAATTTTGAATTAAAATCAAACCCTCTATTTACAATGTATAAACATTTATACATTATAAATAAAATACCTTTAAATCAGTTTAAGAAGAAAATTTATCATTTAAATATTTTTAACATTTGAAAACAATCAGATTCTTAATTTAAATTAAATTATTATTATTATAAAGTTTGAAAAGAATATCATTTAACAAATTGAATGATTATTAATATTCAAAAGAAAATTTCTGTTTGAATTAGATTATTAAATCAATATTTCACATTTTTGAAACAATTGTAAATGAAATTATTAAATAATTATTGCCTAAATTTCCGAGACATCACATCCCTCCCCCCTTAAAAGAATTTCGTCCCCGAAATTTAAAGGCAAAGGTAATTTAATAATCCCACATAGATTTTAAAATTTAAAAGAGCAAATATATGCTATCAACCAAATACTAGCAATCATAGCAATCAATTCAAACAACAATTCTAATTATCCAGACAAAATTCTGGATAGAATTCCCTAGAGTTTCCCAGGTTCAAACACCGGGACACTCGCTCTACAAAATCTAAACTAGCTACACCACTCAGATCTAGAGCTCATATATATCTAGATCTACAAATCTAAACTGGATACTAGACCACAGACAAGTCCTGATCAACTTCCAAATTTCCCAGAACTACTGAGTCTAAAACCAGAGATAAACCATACACGTACTCCCTCAGAGATATGTGAAAAACAAAATAAATTCCAGCCATTCGAACTGGCAATTCAATCATGTAGATCGAACACTTAATCCTTAAGAGAAACAGAAAGATCCAATCTCTTATCCACAAGTCTCTCCTGTCGATCCTGGGCTGCCTTCAACCTTCTAGATCAATCAAAATCCACCACACAAACTCTACTACACAAATATCAGAAGACTTCAGAAAATCTACCCTTATTTGGAAAACAGAACAGATGCACAAGACATCCAAGCTTCCAGATCCAAATGAATTTCCTATAGAAATCCTCTGATCCAAGACAAAACTCAAATTCCCAAAGAATCGGGTGCTGCTTCTATTCAGGAATAGCCGCCACCATGCTTCCATTGCGCAACTCTGATTTGAGAATGCTGTTGATGAACACAAGTATAAACTTGATCAACTTATCTCGGAAACATTCGTTCATCAAATTCCATAAAATCTCAGTGACCTATCCGATTCGATCACAACACCACAACAAAAATTCAACCAGAAAACTTGATTCGATCAATCTTGCCAGCTTAAACAGATCTCATTCTCAAAGAATCTCCTACAATGCTGAACCATCGGAAAATCTCCAAGGACCAAGTCGAAACCGAACTCAAACTCTCGATGGATGAAAATCTTAACTCCTTCGAAGATATCCAGAAAATACCAAACCACTTCGATAACTCAAACATCCACTAGAGATGCTTCAATCCAAACAAAGAACACTTAGAGAACTTCCGAACCATCGCATGTCACTTTTGCGATCCTACTCAGTTCAGATCCTAAGAAATCGTTCTCACTTCAACAATCAGAACAGCTTAAGACTTCTATCCAAAAGAAGAACTAGTGGTCTACCTCCAACCACAAACATCACACCCAGCTGGGCTTCCAGAAGAAATGGACAAACTCCACCATCTGCCCGGCCTACTGACAAAAGAATCACAGAGACTTCTGAACCATCGAAGAAACATGCCACTCACTGCTGCTACTACTGCCAAAACTTCCTTATCCAAAAGCTCATCGAACCTCAAAGCTACACCAGCCTCTTCCACAAAAGAGCCCTCAGAAGACAGATATCTCTCAGGAAACTCGCTCCCAAACCAAGCTCAAAACATCCTGCCAAATTGAGCCTCAAACTCAAATATAGACAGAACTCCTTCCTAAGGTTACCAAGATACCATTGCTGGCTTCTGCACTCCCAACTGATCCAAACTCAATAAAATCCACTCACACGAGTGAAATCCAGCTTACAATCCAAAGATAAACTCCGAATCTTAAAAAGATTTCCTTCAGAGATTGGAGAAATCCTTCACACCAAACTGCCAAGCTACTCAAGATGCCCAATACTATCCTAGCAGATCACTTCCAACCTCAAACACTCGAACTCCAACCATTTGTAGTTGTGTTACACACACCACTACCCTATCTACCTTTATTACTTATTGGAAAACCTGAACAGGTAACCCAATCAAATAGGTAGAAATAAATAAATATATATATTCAAAATTACAAATACGCTCTCTCAAGAAGGACACCACTCCAGAGTCTATGCATTCGCTCAACCTAGAGCTCTGATACCACAATGTAACGACCCAACTTCCAAACTCCAGGAAGTCGCATCGTTAAGAAGAAAGAAAGGGATAGAAAAGAGAAAAGAAAGGAAAGAAAGAAACAGACAACATCAGAACCTCACAGCGGAATCGAATAAATTATAATATATCACATAATACTTTACATATTATCATATACATCAGAGTTATATAGTTAATGCAACACAAACTAGACAGTTATAAACATATGTCTAGCAATTACAATTCAAATACATCAGAGAAACAGATACAACTCAAACACAACGGAACCACTATATATATCTACACGCTGAAGCCTCCTGCTCCATTATCTCCTCTAGAACTCGTCAAAGCAATCCTGAATCACTTGACTACTCATACATAATATGAGTACCCAAGAGTTTAATAAAACAGAAAATAAACACTCAGGTCAGACAGGGGTCTGGTGTGAGTAAACGGGGATAAAAGTTGCTTAACTTTAGAAAATCCTTTGAAAACAAAAGGTATCACGGAAGACTTCCCACACATAAACATGGAAAAGTTTTTACCTTACGCTAACCAAAACATTTGATAGGAAATCCAGTGATATTATAATAGTGTCTAGGGTTTTCAAAATAAAATACAGAAATAGCTGGAATGCTTACATCTCACGTTCCAACATAGTTGGGCACAATCAAAACCGTATAGGCACTTATTGGATTATGGATTCCATCAATGGCAGGGCTACTGGGGTACTGCCCGTCACAGTACGTGGCCTAGATCACCGTACCGAGGAGCCACCCTAACTCCCCTGCAACACAAAGCCGGAACCATTCCTTACTGAACAGTTCCGAACAAGACCGCCCGTAGATTGGCCGTCGCCAACTGCCACACAACCGAATATAAAGGGACCTCTAGACAGGGATAAATCTTGCTTTCCAGTGGGGGCTACCCACGAAGCCTTGCTGCACCTCCCCTGTTTTAGCCATTCCCGGTTGATGAGGCTTGAGGCTACGATTACCTTTATAGAACATCAATCTTAGAATGCTCATCGTCCACCTGACGATGTTCTGAAAGCATTCAATCCATACAAGTTCGTTCCGGGTTCGAACGAAACCGAAGGCATTATCTCGTTACACTCGTATTGGAATCACCCTCAGAGTTAACGACGATAACCCTTGCACTCTAGATCACCATCTCAAATCTATAAGCACTATTCCGTCAACTCATTACGGAATCACCCACAGAGTTATACTGACGTATAGCCCTTACACCTCGAGTCTTCACTTGCTCCACTTGGATTAACGACCTAACGTTTAATTGGAATCGATGTGGTTTTCGGAATTCCAAATTTAGAAATCCGATCCCGGTCTCATCGAAATCCAAACGCCATCTTAATGTCCAAGTTGTACTTAAGGGTATTAATCAATTAATTCATTTCATTATTATCTATTTCACACAGATAGATAATCTACATATCACAATAGATAATCACATTCATATCATAAACAGATAATCTGTATCATTATCACAAATAGATAATCATCACAACCAAATAATCCATCACAAATCATCATACTAATACTAAGCATCCATATCATACAGATACAACTAATCTCATTACTAAGATCACAACCATTCAATCAATAGCATCCATAAGCAATGATTCATTAATCATCAATTATAATTAATTTAAGATGAATTAAATTTATTACTTCTATCTCTAATTAATTTAAAATAAATTAAATTAATTACTCATTTCTATAAATCCTGCTTAATATCCATAAATTAATTAACCCAAATAATTAATTATCCACTAAGTATTCAACTTGACTAAACATCTTGATTAATCATCCTCTAATTACAATAAGTAATTAGTCTTTAATTAATTTTCACAAATTAATTAACCTTATTCATAAGTAATTAACATTTAATTACTTCATTTTATTAATTAATTATAATTAATTATATTTATGCTTAATTAATTACAATTAATTAATCACTTAATTAATTAATTATTACTTAATTAATTAATTATTTCTTAATTAAACAATCCTTAATTACATCATTAATGATCTCTAATATTTAAATAAATTTTTTAATTAAAATTCATTACATTTATTAATTAATCTATTTATTAATCACTTTGATTAATATTCAATTCTGTAATTAACTATCTTTAATTACTTATTTACAAATTTATTATCCAATAATTAATCATTTATTAATTCCTTAATTAATTACAAAAGTAATTATCCAAATTTCTTAATTAAAATAAATCATCCTTCATTAATTACATTCTAGTAATTACCATTCATTACTTCTCTAAGTAATCCTGCTTCACTAATTACATTAAGTAATTGCACTCATTAAATCATCAAATGATTTACTTAAATTAATTAAACTAAATTAATTTACTTAAATAAATCACATATCAAAATTATTTACACTAATTAATTGTTAAATTATTCTTAGATAATTATCACCATTTATTAATTAACAACATTTCAACAATCACATACTTAAGAAAATTTGAATTAGATTAATTATTAATAAATCATTTCTAATTAATATTAATCTAATCATTATTTAAAACCAAATAATTAAGTAAATTCTTAATTATTTTAATTATTTTCAAAATAATTTAATTACTTATCAAATGACTTCATTTACATTCAAAATGTATTTAAACAATACATTTCTAAATTTAAATTCAAATTCCATTTAAAAATTTAATATTTAAAATGTTTGACTATTTGAACATTAATCCAAATTTACATAAATAAAAACCTTAAAATAAAAAGAATGTTAAAGAACATTACTTAGATATAAAAGAAAGATTTAAAATAAATTTACTTGATTAAAATAAATCAAGCTTTGAAAATAAATTGATTATTTCAACTTTCAAATTTAAATTAAACACTTCATATCTTTGATTCAAATATTAAAGGAATAAATTCTTTCAAGTTAAAATCTTATTTGAAATCAAATTTCATTTTTAAATCTTCTTTTAAAATAATTGAATATGTTCATTCATTTTTTTTAAATTTACAAACTATTTTGAAATAAAAAATGGTTTCCCAAGTAACTTGAAAACTGTTTTAACTTGATTTCAAAACTAATTTAAATCTTGCTTAAAACATTTAAATCTGTTCAAAATTTAAAAACTTACAAAAACTGTTTGAATCAAAAATCTTGTTTAAAGGTAAACCTCAAACTATTTTAATCTTGATTCAAAACTCAATTTAAATCTTGTTTAAATTTTAAAATTTTCATTTTTAGAAACTTTGAATTTCAAACTCCATTTGAATTTAGATTCAACTTACACTTGAATCAAAATCCAACTTTAAAAAAATATGAATTCATTGAATTTCAAAAAGACTGCACACATTCAGGTTTTCTTAAACCTGTAACTCAACTACCCGAGAAACCCCATCCTTTACTTCGAGTTCTCCAATCACTTGCTTCGAGTCAACCTCACAAAACCCCGAGAAACACTTCGAGTAAAATACCCTGCACACCCCAAATGACCACCAGGCGTCAAACATGTATGGTGCATATGCACCGTCGCCTCGACGAACTCCAGCCACTCCAAACTACTGCTACAAGTCACTGACCATCTCCTATCATGGTTACAACCACCTACTTTCCACAGCAGCTCACAATTCCAAAATTTCAGGTTGATCAAAACAACCTGAAACACAACCACAAACTCTTATCGAAACCGGTCAACAGCCATAGGCTCGCCTCTTACCATCAACTTCACTGCAATCTCCGGCTAATGATCCATATACACTCCCTCTACAACCTCTCAAATCCCTACCCCACTCGATGCAACAGAGTGTATGCGCAGAATCCCAAAACTTCAACACTGCAAGTCTCGGGTTTGAAACCTGGAAATCAAAATTTCCATCTCTTCCTCTCTCTGATCACTAATTTCCCAATTTTACGTCATTCTTACATCAATACTTCACCTACAGGAAGTATCTTAATATCTAAAATTTACTAGCTTAACAGATACTTTTCAAAATTCCTATTTCTATTCAAACAGAAATGCCTATACTACAGTTCATTTAAAAAGGTGAAATTTGTTTTACACTTTCTGATTTCTAACATACATTCAGGTTGTAATCTTGTTTTAAATAGTTAATGATGTTGATATCCTGATTTTTATTGAAAATACTTACTGCTATAATTATTTCAGAGGTAACAGATTTAGATTTTAACTTATTTTAACTAATTCATGATTTTCCAGAACCTAAATTTATACTAACAAACATATTTTGTTTACACATAAAATTACTAACTGAAACCATTCAATAAAATAAAGATTTTCTATTAAAAAATATCCTAATTTACAACCAACTAAATATATAGATTCAGGAAATCAATTAAAAATAAACCTATTCATTTTTATACACAGAGCATTCATTAATATGTAATCATCTCATCATCTTTATTACTTTCAAATCATATGCACAGGTGTCTCAAGTTTTTGTGCATGTGAGGTTACTCATTTCATTTTTAAAAACAAAACAGAACAGTTTTGTTTTAAACAGTTTTGGTTTCTATGAATAAAAACATAAGTTCTGTAGATTATATTTGATTTTGAATTTTAAAGAAACTGCTTTTAAAAATAAAGAAGCTTACTCACTTTATTTAGAAGGAGCAGAGAATACCCAGATGCAAACTCATATGCACACATTTACATTCAAACTCAAGCAAACATTATATACCACATGCAACAGATTGACTCAAACTTTTACATTGAGGTTCTCAAAAAAAATAAAAAATAACAGAGCAGTTTTAATCACCCAGATTTTTAATTAGTGTGAACTAATACTTTCATTCAGGAAATTTTATATAATTTTGATTTAAAAGAAACTGTTTTTAAAAAAAAGTTTACCCACCTTTCAATTTGAAGATGCAGAGATCAAACTTAGGTGCAGATTTCAATTTCCAGGAACTGTTTTGAAACTGTATGTTGAACCTAGGCTTGCATTTTGATTACAGAAATTGCTTGCCTGATGTTGATTAATTAAACTGCAATTGCCTCCAATTTGATTTCAAAGTTATTGCATGCAGACCCCATACTACTTTGCTTTGATTTGAAGTTGAATTGATCTTCATTGCTCAGATTCAAATTGAACTTCATATCGATGTTGTAACTTTGTTTTTCAGATATGCAGATTTGGGTTTGCAGATTTTGAATAGAATTGGCTTTGTAGATATGAAGTTTGTTTGCAGGATTTGATTTATATTTGGTTTTCTGGATTTGAGTTGTATTTTGATTGCAGATTTTATATTGAAGTTTGGTTTTGCAGATTTTAAAACATGCAATCTTTGTTTGGATTTTTGATTTACTGGAATCTGAGAATCAGATCTCAAATGAGAATAAGGTTTGAACAAAGAAAAAAAACATTTGTTATATTTTCTTGTCAATATAATTTAAATAATAAGTTTTAAAACAAATGCCACTTGTTGTATTTAATTTGTAATGTGATTACAAGTGTCTTCTATTAGTTTAAGAATTTAACACATATGCATTTCAATATAAAAAGAGAATTCTTAATTTATAAATGTATTTAAATTTATCTAAAACCATATCTAATTTGTTTTAGCATGTTCTAAATGTTTATTAATATTTAGTCTTTAAAATGATTACATGTCTACTTATAAACTTCTTTTAAAACTATACATTTTAAAAATAATATTCTTTCAAAAATTATTTTCAAAAGAGAAGATTTTAAAAAGAAAAATAATGTTGAGTTTATCTTATTCAAGAGTTTTAAATCAAATGTTATACTTTAACATGAATGAATTAAATTTATTTCAAAGAAAAACTATTTTCTTTAAAATAAACAAAATAAACTTTTATTATAAAATAAAATTTAAACTATATTTATTTGTATAAACAAAATAAATACTTACTTACATTTCTATGAAGATATAAGAAAGATTTTTAAAACAAACTTTTTGAAAATTTTCAATACTAATTTAAAACAATTAAATCAATTTACAAATTATACATTTATATATAATAAGTTGGAAAATATTCTTTATTTAATATAAATTTAAATTTTGAATTAAAATCAAACCCTCTATTTACAATGTATAAACATTTATACATTATAAATTAAATACCTTTAAATCAGTCTAAAAAGAATATTTATCATTTAAATATTTTTAACATTTGAAAACAATCAGATTCTTAATTTAAATTAAATTATTATTATTATAAAGTTTGAAAAAATATCATTTAACAAATTGAATGATTATTAATCTTCAAAAGAAAATTTCTGTTTGAATTAGATTATTAAATCAATATTTCACATTTTTGAAACAATTATAAATGAAATTATAAATAATTATTGCCTAAATTTCCGGGACATCACAGGCAATGACCGTAGGATGATATATTCGGTACCATCTAGTTATAGAGGTGGGCCGGTCTTGTGTTGGTAGAGAATCCTTTGTGATGTCCTCAGTACATTCTTCTAGAGATGTACTGCCGGAAGGTAGTCCCTTCACCCGTTCATTTGTATGGTAATCCAAAACGCACTATGTGCTGCGATTTTGTTTGTAAAGGCGTAATGAATAGCCTTGAAATGCTATATGGGTAACCATTTCGACTATGATTAATATTATTTGTATATACTAGACACTAGTATAATATAAGAGGATTTGATATGAAAGAAATGTTTTAGTTATCGTAAGGTAAAAACATGTCCATGTTTATGTGTGGGCGTGTCTTACGAGATACTTTTGTTTTGATAAAGGAAAAGTTTGGTAGTTTAATAAATTCAGTTGAGTGTGTTCCTCACGCTCGTTTACCAGACTGATTTGGGCGTTCTTCCCTTTCAATGCTCGGGTCAGACCGAGTATGTTTATAGGTCTAGATTTGATGCTTTTGGAGCTTCAGTAGGAGGGCTGGATATCTTCATTTTCGTATATCCATATTTGCTTGATTATTCACTGCATTGCTTAGTTGTTTTATATTATCGGCAATTGTGAGGACATGTTATTATAACTGTTCTGGCTGATAACTATTGATTGCTTGTTGAACTCTGATTGATGTGTATATATATATACAGTTTCTGTTTTGTAAAGATCATTGATATGACATTATATATTTTCCGCTGCGATGCGAGATTCTGTATTGTTCTGTCTTCTCTCTTTCTTCCCTTCTCTTCTTCTCTCTTCTTTTCTTTCTCTTAATTTTCCGTCAGTTTGTGCTTTTTAGGTCGGACATGTGTGGATTATTGTCGATTCAAAGGGTATGAATTTGCAGGTCGTCACACGTGGTATCAGAGCTTAAATTTTGTATATTCCTAAGCTTGATGTGTACTCAGTATAGATAGGGACAGTAGTACCCTAGATTGAGTTTGAGTGTATTATATATATGAGCGCATATTTGTTAGCAAATATAAAATGTTTTATATTGTGTTTGCTTATCCATTGAGCTGTTTGTGAGTTCTGGTCGGTATGTGGGATGCCATATTATCGATAGGGATTTCCAAACTCTTAAACGAGGCAAGTTGACATAGTATCATTTTAAATTGGGTAAATGAAATAATTTTACCTCGATTATATTTTATATATAAAGGAAATAATTTTTCATAATAATTAAAGTGAATATAAATTGATTGTTTGGTTATTTAAAAATGTAAAAATATATATAAGTTAATGAAAGATATTTGAATAATCTAAATAAAAACAACAATTATAAGAGAATAAATTGTATGAGCAAAGAATTATATATATGGAATTATAATTAAATATGATTTACAATTGTGAAATCATCTTATATATAAGAAGTGAAGCTACATGAATGTATTTATAAAAACGAGTTATAAATAAAAATGAATTTAAAATAAGAATTTGAAATTTTGAATCCCGTTGATTTTGAAAGTTGTTTTTCAAAATAAAAGAGATTATATTGTTATAAATCTAAATAAGGTAAAAGAACTTGGAATGAATCTTATATAAGTAAAGTGAAATAGTGAAATTATATAAGTAGAAGATTTATATATGTGGTTTGTAAATATAAAAGAAATTTTTGAAAGAATATAAAGCACTGAATTCACTATCGTTGCTGGGAAATAATAACGGTGATGACTGCAGCATCATTAGTATCAATTTCGAGTTTCTGTGTGATGGATTTGCTACCAATAGTAAATTGAAATTGAAATTTTGTTATGATAAACGAATTTGATTTAAAATCTAAGCTGTAATTGATAAATATAAGTAAAATAAGTTTTGGACTTATGATATATGAGATAATAAATTTTTAGCTTTGGTAAAGTTGAAATAAATGTGAGTTAGCATAATAAATATATGATTTGAAATTTAACCAAAGGAAAGTTAAATAAAGGAATTGGATTTTAACTAGATTATATAAGTTATTGAAATGGAAGTGAACTAGGTAAATGTTTATGAAATTTTAGATAAATAAGTGGTATAACTTATAAAATGAGAAAATGTAGGTAAAACGAATTGTTAAAATGGTTAAACTATTTTGTTAAGTAAAACAAGATATGAATTTGAATAGTGACATGAAATTTGACTTTAGTAAAAGGTTAATGAAATAAATTAGAGATGAAATTATGTTGTATAATGGAAGTGAAGGTAAATGAAGTTGAAATGAAACATAACTTAAGTAATGTTGAATAAAGTTGATTTTGGTATCGAAGTAAATTAATAAGTGAATTAAATGAATGTGAACTTGAGTTATATAAAAATTCAACTTTAGTGGTAAAATGTGAATATAGTGAATACTAGAATTCAATCCAAATTGAATATTAAACCAATTGAAATTAAAAGTGTTAAACCAAATTGAATATGAGTAAAGTAAATAAATTTGGTTATGATTGGATATACATTGGTGGTTAGATGGTTGTTAGTTCATGGTATGGAAATTCATTAAGTGTTAATGGAATCGAATTAATAAAACTGAAAGCTAAATAATTGAATTCAAATTGGAGTAAGTAAATTTAAATAGAATTGAATTTTATTTGAATTGAAAGTGAACTAACTTGTATATGAATTAGTGAATGTTAACTAATTGAAAATGAATGATTGAATGTTAGTTAATCTAATGTAAATAAATCAAATGTGATTTAATTGAAAACAAATATAATGAATATTAATGAGAAGTGAATGAATATGTATTTGGTTATGGGTTTATTGGATGTTTCTTGGATGATAGTTGTATGATGGTTGGATTTGTTATCTTTTGTCGCAATTGCTATATTGGCATATATTGTAGTTGTGTTGATATATTTTGTATATTGATATTACTTTCATATATACGTGTTTCTCATTTGTTTGTTGAGTGTATAGTAGGTGCGGATTGCGCTTGCTTCGCATTTGGAGCTCGCTTTCGTGCTATATTAACTATATATGCTCGCTAATAATATACAAGGTACATATCTCGGATTACATATCGTAGTTTTACACTTTTTTCCCTTTGGGATGCCTCATCCTCGATGATGAGATGTATATTTATAATATATATTGCTATTTTTTTTGGATCGAACCGCGCAAATGAGATGCTGGCGAATTTTTTTGAAATTAAAGGCGTTAGAAATTTTTTGGGAAAATTGGAAAACTTTTGGTAACTAAAGTTCGATTTTTGAATTAAAAGTTAAATGATATTAGTAGTTTTGAAAAGATAACTATGAATGGATTTGAAAAAAACTTGGTAAAGGTTTATAAGAAGTTAAACTAATGAATTGTTTTGAAAAGTTAATGGATTTAGTGACTTTCTTTACTTGGTAATTTCGAGGACGAAATTCTTTTAAGTATGGGAGAATGTAACGACCAGAATTTTAGTCATTCGGAATTCGTATATTTAATTAATTTTAAATATTTAAATGTTAAGTTTACAAGCTGAATAAATAATATTTTGAAATATATGGATTTAAATGGATAATTAAATTGTTGATTTAATATATGAGATTGTGTAAATAATTGGAAATTGGATTTAATGTGAATGAAAATGATTTATAAAGTTGAATTAAATCCTAGTTGAATTAGAATGACGTTACAGAACCTTTAAAATCGAATTAAAAGTTAATTTGAAACAATTGAATATTTTAATATTTAATTGATGAGTGAAAATAGCCATTTTTCAGACAATCTCGGATTTCGATGAAACCAGTTTTATTGGAACCGTAATGTTATATTATTGTAAGATTTCAAATTTCATGTCAATCGGATTTACGGTTTAGCCGGGGCAAGCTAAAACGTGTAGAAATCTGTTTAAGTGAATTTTAAATTTAAATAGTCGAATTGAAAACCTATCTTCCAAATATGATCGAACTGGCTCACGATATATATTCCATTAAGTTCGAAATAGGGGTAAAATATTATAAACGCCAGGCGGCACGCTTCGTTTTGAGTTCGGAAAAATCTCGGATGAATAGTGTCACGTAATTCTCTATAAAAGGACGTTATAATCTTCATTTTGCAAAACCCTAATTGAAACTAGGGCTAGCTGCCGCTAATAATTTCAATGGCCGATAAAACATCCTCTTCTTCCTCGATTTTTGGCCGATCCATTGACAATCAACAAAAACTTTCAACTAGAAGATTGTAGAGAATCACCTGATCTACAAATCTAACGGCTATGATCGAAAATGGAGCTACGGATTGACGGTGAATCGAGTGTGAAGCCGCATGTTTCATGCACGATTTCGAATGTATAGGATTGACCGAGCTTGGCCGGTCGCTGGTCATTGGTGGAAGCGTGTTAAAGCTTTGACGTGATGGAGTTTGATTAACGTGGAGTCGATCGTAGCGGCCTCGAAAATTCACGAACGAAGGCGGCCAGTTTGGGTTTGTTGCGTGCGTGTTTTACTAGGTGGAGGAGAAGATGATTTCAATGGCCCTGATGTGAAGGGGTGAAATCAACGGCCAGATGGAAGCAAGGGTTTGGAAAATAATAAATAAAATTGTAAATTGATTTATATTAATTCGTTTGAACTTTAAAACGTCATATCTTTTTCGTACGAGGTTCATTTCGCGCGAAACAAGTTGCATTGGGTTCGTATTGACGAGCACTACATTATGGAGCAGGATTGAGATTCATTTGAGCTAGTAAAAATTTGGGTCGAAATTAAACGCTCGTTTAATTTTAATCGTAATAAATCGCTATCGCGACAACTGCAAGCAATGTGAGTACAACTCACTCTTTCTAACTCACTGATATTTTTATATAAGTGAGAAATAATTTACTATATGATGATTGATGATTGTTTGGATGATATATGATATATTAATTGATATTTGGATATATACCTTCCTAGTGGAGCAGATGAACATATACGTTCCCGTGTATGAGTGGATGACCCTTTGTACGTGCGTCTGCCTTAAAGCGGACATTGTACACATATTTCTAATATATATATTTGTTGCAGGCGACAAGTTGGAGGGGTCCAACTGGATCCCTTAACAGTATTGATTTATTTACAGATTTTGTTATATATTCTGTTATCATATGATATATGATGTTTTGGATGCCGTGATTGATGTATTAGTGTTGTTGCAGCATTGGTCCTATTTTGATGATTTAAAAATGTTAAAATGATGATTTCCAAATTTAAAAGGATTTTAAAGTGATTTTGAAAATTAATGTTTTATTGAATTTTGAATTGTAAAGGAATTGAATTTATTTTGAATAAATAAATGTTATAATTTTTAGGTTATAAAAATTATGATGTTTTGGGAAATATAATTGAAATGCGATTTTTGAAATATAAAGTTGATTTTTTTGTAAAGTAGTTTTAAGTGAGATTTTTAATTATTATAAATTTTTTATTTATAAGATTTATAAAATTTAATTTTTATAAATCAAAAGTGTTAAAATAGAGTTATAAATGGATTTTATAAGTAAATAAGATTTGTGAAGTTATAAAAAGTAGGATGTTGTAAAATAAAGAGATTATATAATTAACTTATAATTGGATTTTTGGCATGTAAGTAAGTTATTAAATGGAATTGATTTATAAAGGAATTTTGTATATGAAAGTTTTTATAATATATAAATGGAATTTATAAACATTGATTTACAAATTCAAAATTGATTGAATTTGATAAGCTAAATATAGAAGTATATTAAAGGAATTATATCCATGATTTTGGACAGTAGATAATCCTTTAATTAAATATGTAGAAGTGTTGAATTTGGTTACAGATTTATATTCATGATTTTGACAGTGAATTATCTTTTAAATTAAATGTTGAAATAATATTAAATTTGGTAAACGATTTATATTCACGATTTTGGACAGTGAATAATATAATAAAGAAATGTTTTGGAAAGTGATATTTTAAAATGGAGTTAAATAGATTAAAGATGTTTTAAAATGTGTTAAGGATTGAAATCATAGATTTCAACATTCATTGTTGAAATAGATGTTTTCGAAAAATAAGGAAATGATGGACTATAACACCGTTGTTAGAGTAAATGATTTTCGAAAGAAAATGTTTTGTATAGTATTAGGATTTATATATCTATCTTATTTTCGAATTCCTATACTAGCGATTTTGGGTTGTCGTAACGATGTTTTACGCAACATCCGTTTTGACCCAAATAAATGTGTTTAAAGAGAATGTTTTCCTTAAAGAATAAAATATATACTTAATCGTGATTTAAGTATATGCAATATTTTCTAAGTGTTGAAAATAAATTGATTTGTGAATTACTTATTATTAATTAAGTAATTGGAAATGTTTTCCAATATTGAAATGTTGAGAATATATCTTTTTAAAGATAATTTGAAGTAAATATTTAGCAAGTGGTTTAATTGATTAAAAATTAATTAAAAGGGCCTAGTGATTGTTATGGTGCTGAATATTTGTTTGTTTGTTTTGATGGTTAAATAACCGACTATCAAACTTGGCCCAAATTTTAGTACCTCGACTTGATGTGGGAACTATTTAGTCATACACTTAGTACGTAGCCTTCTGTGTAGGCTGGATTATCGTTTGTGTTGAGGATGTTGATCATATAGTGCGGAGTATTACTCCAATCTATCGAGCTTCCTTCTTGGCTCGAAGGATAGCAAGTTGAAAGTCGGAGACATGATAAATCTATGAGACTTAGTTTCTGTGTGAGGTTGAGAAACACTTTTGCATTGTTGGTGCAAAGAGACCAAGATTAGATTTATCTGAAAACCACTTCGGACCAACGTATATGCGACGATTGTGCAGGTTGATTGCGATGATATTGATATTTCGGATTTTCAAAGTGGGGGACTACTTGTTGATCGTTTGGGGTTAAAATCCCAATATACATCCAGTAGCAGTGGTCTCATCATTTATGAAATATCCAATGCAAGGACTATTCGCTACTAATCTTAGGGATTTCCCGACAGGATGCGGTAGGAAAGTACATTCAGTTTGTCCTATTTCTGGACAACTTGTATGGATGTTTGTCTGACATTGCACTTCTATAGATTACCTACATTGGTTTTTACAAACGCACATCAGTGGTGGCGGAGAAGGCAACTTCTCTTAGTTTAACACCCTCCTTGAGACATATGAGCTTAAGTGTTGTATTTTTGTGGAAGGCAATTAGTAGTCGACGGAAATTGCTATGTGGCATTCAAAGTGATGTGATATGTGATTGTGAAAGGTAATCATTACCTCGTCAGGCCTCATCAACTGAAAATGACCAAAATAGGGTCAGATGCAGCAAGGCTAAGTGGGTCATTCCCATTAGAATATGATCATCCTCTTCTAGATATATCTTTGCACGCTATGACGTTGTGTATCTGATTATTGTGGTTTGTATGCTAGAGAGCCCTCGGTAAAGGTCGGTAACGACCGGAGGATGATATATTCGATAACATCTAGTTATAGAGGTGGGCCGGTCTTGTGTTAGTAGAGGATCATGATGGTCCTCGGTACATTCTTCTAGAGATGTACTGCCGGAAGGTAGTCCCTTCACCTGGTCATTTGTATGGAAATCCAAAACCCATTGCGAGCTACGATTTTGTTTGTAAAGGCGTAATGAATAGCCTCCAAATGCTATATGGGTAACCATTTCGACTACGATTAATATTATTTGTATAACTAGACACTAGTATAATTTAAGACGATTTGATATGAAAGAAATGTTTTAGTTATCGTAAGGTAAAAACATGTCCGTGTTTATGTGTGGGCACGTCTTATGAGATACTTTTATTTTGATAAAGGAAAAGTTTGGTAATTTAATAAATTCAGTTGAGTGTGTTTCTCAAGCTCGTTTACCAAACTGATCCGGGCGTTCTTCCCTTTCAATGCTCGGGTCAGACCGAGTATATTTACAGGTCTAGATTTGATGCTTTTGGAGCTTCAGCAGGAGGGTTGGAGATCTTCATTTTCGTATATCGTATTTGCTTGATTATCTGCTTAGTTGTTTTATATTATCGGCAATTGTGAGGATAGGTTATTATAACTGTTCAGGCTGATAACTATTGATGGATTGTTGAACTCTGATTGATGGTATATATATAGTTTCTGTTTTGCTAAGATCATTGATATGATATTATCTTCTCTTCTTCTCTCTTCTTTTCTTTCTCTTGACTTTCCGTCAGTTTGTGCTTTTTTGGGTCGGACATGTGTGAATTATTGTCGATTCAAAGGGTACGGATTTGCGGGTCTCACAAATATTGCATTTTTTTTAATGCTTTTTAGATAGGTTTACTCATGCTGGTTTCCAGCCTGACCCGGGTGTTACTTTGATGTAATACTCGGGTCAGACCGAGTATTATAGATTTTCAGGTAAGGACGTTTTGCAGCCCAGGTGGCGAGCTGGATGGCAGGAACGTATAGAGTGTTTCCGCTGTGATATATTGTTATTTATTTGGGGCAAGTTATTTTAACTGTCCAGTGAAAGTGAAATGTTGTAAGTCTGATGTATAAAATGTAAATTTACAGATACAGTTTTCTTTTGTATAACTGTTATTATATGATATTTTATTTCGATCCGCTGCGAATGTGAGATTCTGAATTTGGTTTTCTATTTCTTCTTCTATCTCTTTCTTCTTTTCCTAACTATCTGGAATTTTCGGGATCGAAAATTTCGGGTCGTTACAATGCTACCATGGTATGCAATTGAAATTGCCATATTTTAGAATTTACATGAAGTATCGAATATTAGTTAACTGAGTTTATCAAATGGTTTAAATTTTGAATTATGTAATTAATTTAAATGTATGGACTTAATTGTAAAATATTAAAAGAGAACTAAGAAGACATTTGTGAATAATTATAGAAAATTTTAAAAGTATGTACTTGATTATAAATTAGCTTTAGAAGTTTAGTAGAATAAGTATAAAGTGATAAGTTATACAAATTTAAAACAAAAATATCTAGAAAGAGAATTAAGGAGAGTATAGAAAGTTCCTACAATTAATAAGATGGCTTGAATTTCTTCTACTTTACTATTATTTAATAGATTTATCAATTTTTTCGTTTGCTCGTGGCTACAAAATCTATTTTCCCATTAGTTAAACACCGGTTTATTCATCTTTTTCAAAACATACCAATAACAATAATAGTGAGAAAATACACTTGTCATTTCGAGCAGAAAAATGTTTCTGTGAAAGAAGACGATCAATCAAATACTTCAACCATGTATTAATCGATCAACTATTTATTTAAAATTTCATCATGCTAAATACAGTTGAAAACATATATTTATTATTTATTTTTGATTTTTTATGCATTTCTTTTGCTTTTATTGTGTTTTGTAAAAAGTTGAATTTGTTTTAGGGAATTGAAGAGATAACTGTTGTACGCTGACATATTTAGATGCTCATTTTCTAAAAATATAATTATTAATTGGTGTTAAAAAGCAGAGAATCAATCTTTGCATGTGACTTTTGGTTTTGTAAGCTAGAAACATTTTTTGGATGCCAACAGTAGCGTGCTTTTTAAATAATGATTTTAGAAAGCAAGGAAAGATGGGGATGAAAATGAAGAGAGAAGAGTCAAGTAATAATAAAAAAGTGGTCATACAAAAATATTAGTGAGCCCACTAGAAATTTTAAAGTTTCCCTTACTAAGCTCTTTTATGTGTAGGTTTTGTTTGATAAAAGTAAAAATACATCAAAAATAACACGTTACATTAAAACACTATTATTAAATGTTGTCAAAAGCAGGTTTTCTTGTAGTGACAATATTGCACAATGGAAACGGTGTTAATATCTCCAAAAATAGAAATATAAAAGTGTTAATCACGTGCTCATCATCCATACAGCCTTATGCGCTATTTCATACCTATTATCTTTAATCTACACATTTAAAAGCACCCGAGATGATGAGAAGTAAAGCAAATAACCTTGAGTCGTACATAAGTTTGATATGAGGGATTTATAATCTCAAAAAATATATAAAATTTTAAAAATCGTAAGTAGGAACAAATGTATATTGTCATACACGTCACGTCCTTGCATACAACAAGTTAGCACATTATAGTATATGCCAAACTATCGTCATATGGGTGTAATACTACCCAAAGTACAATATGGGGTGTTTAGGTAACATTAGTAATACCTACATCATGTGATAACCATAGCAAATCATAGCAAAATAACAAACATAATAATAATCAAACATAACTCACATCGTCGACTCAAGTGCTTTGGACATATGATTGCTCGAATGATCTCATTTGAAGATCAGAGACTACTCATCATCTCGGTTTCCTAAGTGCTCAAACGAATGGCCCTTAGATGGCTTGGAACTAGACTCACATATCTACAAGTTCCATGGTATATAGATCACATATCACAAATCCAAGTGGGCATCTCACATACCCCGTCTTTATGAGAACACACCGAAAGTTCCAAGTTATCGGCAATCCCTTAGTAATACTCCCATGTAAAACCCTGGAAATTTTAATAATAATAAATTAAAATATTCACAAGGGTAAAAATATAATTTTATATAAAAGGACAAAATAATAATTTTTCACAAATATTGAAATTAAGCCACGAGACCTACTACATTGCGTCTGGAACATCATTTATAGTTAGAAAACATATATAACTTGTTAAATTCGATAAAATGGGTCCAAATTAGTGAAAACTAAAACCAATGGCATTTTCGTAATTATTAATTTCAGGTTTAGATGAGATAACCCTAGTTTTCAAATGTAAATTAGGCCCTAACACTCTCTCATTTTCACTCTAAACCCTAGTCGCCGCCTCTTCATTTCCATACGTTATTTTCCTTGTTCTTCTTCCTTCTTAAAAACTTTAATTTCTCAAATATCTTCTCCAATTTCTAAAATTAAGAAAAAAAAACAAGAATTAAATCAAATAAGAGAGGGAGTGAGAAGCGAAGAATCGAAGAAGTAGAAGATTCAAATTGAAATAAGGAGGAATTAATCAGCAAAGAATGGAAGCGGTGGATTCAAATCAATTGGAAGATGGATTCTTTCGAGGTGAGTGAATTAATTATGATGTTATGATAATTCATAAGTAATCAAATTCCCTTATAATTCTACCTAATTTAAAAATATAATTTTTGAATTAAGAATAGTAGTTCAACCCGGATTTTACATGATTTGAAATTTTAACTAGAAATCAAAATGGATAGTTATGATGGTAAAACCCTAGGCATTAATTTAGTAAGAATAATTATTGGAAAAGGGAAAATCATACATTAGTGAAATTCATATCAAATTCTATAAAGACAAATCTTTATTGATAAAGTTTTGTTTTCTTGGATAAACAAAGTAAAAAAATATCCCTCTTTTCATATTTTGAATTGATTACACAACTTAGTGATGTGTATGTATATATGTGTGTGTATTAATAGATCTTTGTTTGAAGGGATATTGATAGTTTATGTAAAAGCTATATATATAATTGTTGAAATTAATTAGTGAATTCATTTAAACAAGGAAAGATACTAGCGCAAGGTCTAGTTAAAAATGAATCCTAAATCCATACTCGAATCATGGAAGAAGATAAACGAAATAAGCAAACGTTATAAAATTTGGAAAACATCAAACTAGACGCCTGAATAGGAAATCAGGCGTCTGATTTAAGACTCAAACATCTGGATTTTGGACAATCTTAACCCGAAAGAAATTAATACAAATTCAACTCGATTCAGGCGTTTGGATCTGTTATCTCGCCTTTTTGGCAAGGCCGTGGCACCAAGGAATTGATTGAAAATTGAAGGCAGTTCATCCTGAAAAATGATTGTACACAGGTTCGCTATGAATGTTGGGTCCGGATCGAGCTACAATTAGCATGAAACGACAAGCAAAGCTACAGAAGCCTACATTTTATATTTCAAGTCGATCGGATGCTTAAGTTATGGGTGGATCAAATTCTGAAAGAAGAACATTCTGATCGATCCCTCTTTTCACATCGGTCCATTTTATATCCATCGATAGACAAGCTCCTCATCGTATCCATCCAGATAAACCCACTTTGTATCCATCCAAACTCACCCACATTGCATCCATCTACAGTAACATGTGAGTCCACTTCGTATCGATCCACTGCCAAATATGTTTCGTATCGATCGGCAGCAGATTGATACGAAATCTACACCCCAACCAATAAGAAATACGAAATGGCCTCCAAGTTATCAATACGAAGAACGTAAGTTTGTGTCGATACGAAGCAATTATAAAGGATCGATATGAAGTTGGGTGTAAGGGATCGATACGAAGTTGAATGCAATAAAGCGATACGAAAGGAATATCCTGGGTCGACACGAATAAGGTACATTCAAAGGGATGACTTGGGCGCCTGGCATAAAGACTGGATCGATCCTAAAAGTTAGGGCTGCATCACCTAGCAAGCACGTGCCCAAAAGCGATGCGAACAAGAAGCGATGCGAACAAGAAGCGGTACGAACAGGAAGCAATGCGAAATCAACAGCCTTCGAAAAATCCAAACTTGCATCGATCATAACTCAAAATCTACACATCCAAATGCCATAAAATTTTCATAGGAGCTTGTGTGCATCCTTAAGAATATTCATGATCGATCTCGGTTCGATTGGGCCAAATCTTGATCGATACGAATTTCGTTCTTATCGATCACGAATCGAGTCCAAACAACCAGGGATCGATCACGCGGGCCCACCCACATGGGAGAAGAGGTCTTCCAAGATCTGAGCGAGATATTTGCTGCCTACGCCTATAAATAGCAGCCTAGTACTCGGATTTTACTTTTGTAACTCGTTGTAACTAGCGAGCAAAAATCAATAAAAGTCAGCCATTTCATAGAGGACGTAGGACAAACGCCAAACAACTCTAAATTTGTGTGTTTCTGTGTGTTTTTTCTTGTTTGTCAATTGGTGTGATTGTTAGATTAGCCTTATTTTCCCTATAATTTATGCATTCTAATCTCTTCAATTACATCCAATGAGTGTTGTGCCCAATTTTGGTGTAAACACTTTAGTGCTTTCACTGAGTAAACCTAGTTTTTCTCCTGCTCGTTGGATCTACTACCGAATCGGTTTGCAAGAATCTAAAGAGAAGATCCAGATTTCCAGTCTAAAGTTCTTCCATCCTATTCAGATTTGCACCAAGTGTAGGAAAGAGCTTCGCTATCCATCATGGTTAACACTAGGACTACCTCAACAGCTGCAGATCCCTAAGGACGGGACAGACAGAACCCCACACAACTTCCTCCTACCGATCAGAATGCTACCGGACCTTCGGATCCGCAAGGTCCTATCACCAAAGAATAATTTCAATTGCCAATGCAAGAGCTGACTCAAAGCCGGCAGCAGCTTACTCAGCAGCTCCATGCTAACGCAAAATTAACCAATCAACTGAATCGTCAAAGACGAAGAAGATCCAGAAGGGATCAGGCTTCCTATTCATCCACTGAATTCGACCTCTTCTTACTTTAACCGTAGACCCACACGCCCTCACCTGGATGGAAGTTATACTCAAGCTATTGGACATCGGCATACACTGAATCCTGTGTAGTTAATGCACAGCTATTACCCCCGCTATGCCCCCGCAATATCTCATAGCGGATTTCTACCGCTATGATTTTTCCATATAGCCCCAAAATATAGCCTTTCCGTTTTAATCCCTGCTATTTCTGCTATGTCACGTTATTCGTGCTATATTTTGCTATTTCCGCTATATCTTCTTTAATAAAATGAATTAAAAAATTGCATTTATACATTATAAAAATTATGAAACTAATTTATTTGATTTAATTTTTAGTATATTTTCAAAAGTGAAAATCTCTAATATTCTACTAAATTCAATTATGTTATATAACAGTTTTACGTTTATTTAATGTATATTCGCACATGTTTTTTGTTTAAAATCATTTATGTATTAATTATAATTCAATTAAATGATAAATTTTCATTTAATTACCATTTATATATTTGTAAAAACATTAAATACGAGTTTTATATGCTATTTTAGAGCTATCCGCTATATCCCGCTATATCCTCGCTGTATCCCCGCTATGACTTTTTGCACCTCCACCGCTTTGAATCTGCCTAGCGCTTTAACTGCACAGAATGAATCTTGGACAACCGAGAGCTGGCCCGTCAACCTGCCATCAGACGGGATCCTCCTCTTGAGGGATAATGTTCCTTATCATATTACTGACAATTGCACTGCCACCACTGCTACTGAATTTGGAATTGATGCCCGAAATTGGACAGATCCAAACCATCGACAATATGAATATACTCCTGAAACATGTGCCCTCGAGAATCAAGAAACAATGAGGTAAGATATGGACCTTCGACTGCGAGTGACCCATCCTCGCATTGTGGAGCCCGTCCACACCTTGGCCCGACATGCTCAAAATGTCCAAATGCTGGACATCCTGATGATGATCCGTTAGATGATCCATGAAAGTTAGGGTCTCACCAAAGACAGCTGGGGAATCTTCCGAAGTCATACCCCTTTCACTGATCATATACTCTATGCTGAACCACCACGGCGATTCAGGATGCCAACGCTACCCGTTTATGAAGGGAGCTTTGATCCTAATTAGCATATCTTAAATTACGAATGGTTAATGAATGATGCACAAGCCGATGATGCAATTAAGTATCAGAGTTTCCCGATCTCTCTAGGGGGCATAGCGACTATGTGGTTTACTCATTTACCACCCCGATCTATCTCGTGTTTTGACCAATTGGCAACAAAGTTTGTTGAACAAGTTCGCATGCATGTCACAACGCTGAAGGATGTTAATACCTTGTCTAGTGTTACTAAAGCTTCCGGAGAGACGCTTAGACGTTATATGGAGAGGTTCCATGCTGCATACGCCGAGATTAGTAATCCCAATGACAATTCAATCCTGATGGCACTAAATAAGGGGATCGATCCCGATTCCGAATTTGGTAACTATTGACCAAAAAACCTCCTGCATCATTGGACCGTTTCTATTCCAAGGCAGCCTAGTTCTTGAGGAGAGAGGATGCGAAACAGTGTAGGAAAAAGGATGACGCAGGACCCATTGTGGAAGGAATCTAGAGCAATGTTGTTGTTAAATAAACCGAGGAGAGTTCTGAAAAGGTGCAACTGAACATACAGAATAAGCAGAATCAATAGAAAGGCTATAGAAATCAAAAAAGAAAACAGGATCAGAATCGTGGGTAGCGACATAGGGCTCCTATATTTGATAATTATACTCCTTTAAACGCATCATTGGAAAATGTTTATTTATAGACCTGCAATACTATTCAGTATAAGAAACCTGCTTCGAAACAATCATCGAAAAAACATATTCAAACGGGGAAGTTTTGTAGATTCCATAATAGCTATGGCCATAACACGAATGAGTGCCGTCATCTGCAAGATGTTATTGAGAAGTTGATATGAGAGAGGAAGTTGGAGCAGTTTGTGCAGACGTCGCAGTCAGGAGATGCGGGCCTATGGAATCAGAACGATATGCCAAACCCGGTAAGACCGAAGGAATCCGCTCGTACCGGTGGGAGGCTGGTGATTTATACTATTAGCGGTGGTTCTCATCCAGCAGTCTAAAGCTGGAAGGAAATGGAGTCGTATGCAAGTTCTATTAGGCATGCGAGCTTCGAATGTTGTAATAGTTTGGAAGATGGGCTTCGACCAAGTAATAGAAAACGATGATAGATCACGTCATATTTTAAGACAGGGACGCTGATAGTGTCGAAGCACCAACCATTGATCCACTTGTCATTTCAGCTCAGGTAGGTCCTGCCTGGATGAAAAGGATCTCAGTAGACAGTGGAAGTTGAGTGAACATACTGTTCAAGCGAGCCTATGATCAGATGAAAATGGAAATAAAAGACTTGAAGCCTTGTCAGTCTAGTATTCATGGCTTCAATGGCAATGCAACTATACCCACTGGAGTGATGGAACTAAAAGTGGATTTGGGAATTGGAGAACGTCGGAGAGTTTGGATATTACAGTTTGTTTTATTGGACATAGACTCATAGTACAATGCATTCTTAGGCCGACCGGTCCTAGCTGAGTTCAAGGCTGCCATTTCCCCTTGGTGTCTGACTTTAAAATTCCATACCAATAATTGAGTTGGAGTCGTTCAGGGAGACCAGGCGGCTGGACAAGCCTGTTATGCTGCTGAGCTACGAGTGGTGCAGCGAAAAGAAAAAGGAAAGGTTGTAGAGGAGTCTCTCTACATCCGCTTTGCGGAAAATTGATAGCTAACGCCCGGGCCTAGGCCCGGGCACCCCAACCAATTCCCAAGGGATCTTGATCCGAGAGATACCGAAAGTGAAGATGAAATTAAAGACAGTAAAGCTTCCCCTGCCGAGCTGACGATCGATTTTCGATCGACGATAATGATGATTCTAAAATGATAAAGATTGATTCTCATCTAAGCCAATAGATGCAAGAGAAATTGGTTGAATTTCTCCGGATGAACCTCGACGTGTTTTCCTGGACACATTCTGACATATGTGGAATCTCCTCAGACATCGCAGCCACACATTGAATTTTGACTCGCGTCATGTCCCCGTCAAGCAAAAAGGGAGTGGCATGGATCCAAAGAGATCTGCTGCCCTTAAGGAAGAGGTAGATAAACTCAAGTTGAACGGATTTATTCGAGATGCATTATACTCGAAATGGGTGGCCAATCCTATGCTTGTCAAGAAGTCGAACGGGAAATGGAGAATGTGCGTTGACTACTCATACTTGAATAAAGCTTGCCCTAAAGACTGTTTCCACTTTTCCCGAATTGATCAGCTCGTAGACTTAATAGATGGACATGAACTCTTATCCTTTATGGATGCGTATTTTGGCTACAACCCGATACCCATGCACTTACGTAACCAGAAGCATACCAGCTTCATTACCGATCTGGGACTTTACTACTATAAAGTCATGCCGTTCGGACTCAAGAACGCCGGGGCAACTTATCAATGGTTAATTAATCGAATGTTCGCTAACCTGATCAGAAAAACCATAGAGGAATATTTGGATGACATGCTTGTGAAGTCATGATTCTCCACTGATCATATCAAAGACCTTGAATCGATGTTCAATATCCTCCGAGAATATAGAATGAAACTCAACCCGTTGAAGTGTCACTTCGGAGTCGCTTCTGGAAAGTTCCTTGGTTTTGTCATCAATCCTCGAGGAATTAAAGCCAATCCCTAGAAGATCTGGGCAATTAGAAAATCTTGAGACTCCAAGAACTATAAAGCAAGTCCAAAGCCTCAACGGAAAAGTAGCAACACTGAGCAGGTTCATTTCAAAATCCACTGACAAATGCATTCCTTTCTTCGACCCGATCAAAAAAGGGAAACAAAACTTTGAATGGACTATGGAATGTGTGGGTGAATTTCGAGCGCTAATTCAACATCTCTCCACACCATCTATTCTATCGAAGCCCATTGATAATGATAGATTGTACATCTACTTGGTGTTGTCAGAAAATGCAATCAGTGCTACCCTAATTCGGGAGGAAGACCGGATATAACAACCGGTCTATTACATTAGTAAACGACTAACGAGAGAAGAGAGAAACTAGCCAAAGCTGGAAAATTTGGCTTATTGTCTTGTCATTGCCTCAAGGAAGCTCCGTTCGCATTTCTAGGCTCATCCTATCACCGTCTATACCGACCAGCCATTGCGATAGGTCCTTATGCGGCCTGAGACGTTTGGTAAGTTTCTCAAGTGGAATATCAAGCTGAGTTGGTGTGACATTGCTTACACTCCAAGATGAGCTGTCCAAGGACAAGTCCTAGCAGACTTCATCGCTGAATTCACTATATTGGAGGACTTGCCCGAAACCAGCGAATCTCCCAAGTATGTCTAGAAGCTGCATACTGATGATGCATCAAATGACCGTTGCTCAGGCGTTGGATTTGTACTTGAATCTCCTGAAGGTTGATCTATATGCTATGCTTTAGAGTTCGATTTCGTGCGATCAACAACAAGCCGAATACAGAGCCCTACTTACTGGATTGAGGCCTGCCAGAGATTTAAGAATTATTTCTGTGGAGATTTACTATGATTCGCAATTGGCTACCTGTCAAGTTCGGGGGGAGTACCGGGCCAAATATCGAAGATTGGTTGCTTACCTTGCTCGGGTTCAGGAAATATTGAATCAGTTCGATTATTATGCCATCTATTGCATACCCCGAGGGCGTAATCAAAAGTCGATTCGTTAGCAAAGTTAGCCAGTACAGGTGAGGCATAGCAAATGAGAATCATTCTTATGGAAACATTATCTTCCTCGAGCATCGATCAGAAGGAAAAAATTTGGGTATTTGAGGTCATTCTCGATAAGGAGTCTTGGATAACTCCGTTTCAAAACTATCTCGAACATAGGACCCTGCCGGAGCGTAGGAGTGAAAAGAGACAAATTCTTCGAAAAGATTCGCGGTTCACTATTCAAAATGGAGTCATATATAGAAGAGGGTACTCTGTTCTTTAACTTCGGTGTATTGCTCACGATGAAATCAAACGAGTGTTGCACGACGTACATGAAGGAGAACGTGGCGATCACACTGGAGGGCAAGCTCTTGTTTGGAAAGTGCTTCGATATGGATACTATTAGCCGACTATAAATCGCGATGCATTGGACTACGCCGAAAAATGTGATAGATGTCAAAAACATGCTCGAATTCCTAGAGCCTGGCCTACCAAAATAACTTAGATGGTCGGTCCATGGCCGTTTTTAGTATGGGGCATTGACATTATTGGTTCTCTACCTCTAGCCATAGGTGCTGCAAAGTAAGCCATCATCGCAGTTGATTACTTTACCAAATGGGTGGAAGCTGAGCCCCTCGCTACTATCACAATGAAGAAAGTGATCAGCTTTGTAGTACGCAACATTATCTTTCGATTTGGTCTTCCACATACCATCGTCACTGATAACGGAGCCCAATTCAGTAGTATTGAATTTAAGAAATTTTGTCAACGATTCCACATCCAGAAGAAGTTCTCCATGGTTTCATGCCCTCAAGCGAATGGACAGGTTGAAACGGTTAGTAAAGTTATAAAGTCTATTCTGAAGATATAACCGGAAAAGGCTGAAGGCAAATGGGTCGATGAACTTCCTATGGCTTTATGGGCTTATCGGACAACCCACAAGTCCACGACCGGCCACACTCCATTTTCACTTTCCTACGGTTCAAAAGTCGTTATTTCGGTCGAGATGGAAGTACCTTCTCATTATGTGACATATTACGATCCGAAGACTAATGCTATATTACTTGTCGAATCTTTGGATTTATTGGATGAGAAGCGGGAAGAGGCTGATTTGAGAGCAGCCGCCTACCGAAGTCGAGTCGCCCGATTGTACAATGCTAAGGTCCGACGCCGAACCTTTGAACTTGGTGATCTCGTACTTGAAAGAATTACCCTGTTCCTTCACATATGGAACCAACATGGGAAGGGCCGTATGTTATCGAACGAAAGCTCGGAAACAACACGTTCAAATTATTGATCGTTAACGGTCTCATTCTACCGAGAGCCTGGAACAGCGAGTGTCTTCGTCGCTACAACACATAACAGGCTTTATTTTTTCGTTTAGTCCGCTTTTCATTTGCAATTTGTTTTTGCATTTCAAAATTTGAATTTGTAATAAGGCAACTGACTTTGCCGTATTTTCTTATTTCAATAATAAAATGCAATCTCTTCGAGCCGGATCTGTGATTTTTTGAAATGCGTCATACGACCATCACTATGCATGGAGTGCTAAGTTCCAACATATGGTGAGATTTGTTCAAATAGGGAGTGATTGTGATACGACCGGTCACTCGCTAAGTGAAACCCAAGCACGGGGACAAGCTATCACACAGAAGCCAATAAAGGATTGATATGCGGCAATCCTCCAACTAACTCCAGATTCCCAGAGTGCGAACTGGAGAGGGTAGGTCCATCCACTAAATGACTTTGCCCATATTCAAACCAAGTTCAAGGAGGATGGACCCGTCCATCTAACGACCTCGCTTGTTAACTCAGGGTGGATGTGAGTCGACCATCCACAATCCCAATAGATCCATCGTTCCCGGAGTGCGAACGAAATTCTAAAGCCTAAACAGATGTGACTGACCATTTTTCGGCCAACTCTGGATTCCCGGAGTGTGAACCGTAGTATAAAAAACAACTAACTTCGAATTCCCAGAGTGCGAACTGGAGTATAAACATCAAATAACTCCAGATTCCCATAGTGCAAGCTGGAATATAAACATCAACTAACTCTAAATCCTCGAAGTGTAGATTGGAGTATAAACACTAGCCAGTTGTAAAATGACCACCCGTAGGACAACTCCAGGCCCCCAGAGTGCGGTCGGAGCATGAGCGCAAAGTGGGTGTTATTGACCACCCATGAATCAATCTAAATCCTTAGAGTGAGGACGAAGTTCTGAATATCAAACGGGCATGACTGACCGCCCATAAAATAAACTGAGTCCCCGGAGGGAGGATGTATTTCCGAACCTTATGCGGCTGTGACCGACTACCGATCTACAAGTGCAATCTCCAGAGTGTTGATGCGATCACCAATAGAAGAGCAAGTGTGATTTGACCACCTGAACTCGTCTTGTTTCAGTCTTGCTTTAGCGAAGTTAAGCTCGATGTATTAAATGCAAACAACGATTGCTAACCAATCTTTTCAACTTATCCCCGGAACTGGGGGCAGAACTTTAGTGCCAGCCACTGATTGAGACTGGGCTATATCGGAATTTGACTTAACGCTTGATCGTGACCCGAAGCCGTAGCATCAGAACTTAACGACTAAACCTGGGTCTTATTCAAAGACTAAAAATTCACAAGGTATTGAATGGAAGTTCGAGTGCTGAAATACTTTAACAGATGAACAAAAATTGAGCAGAAGATAAAATGGAATTTTATTCCAACTATTCTTTGGAAGAAAAGGATAAGTACAAAACTATACCTAAAATTCCACTAGTAGGGGATGAACCTGCATCTACACACGGCCTACAAAAGCAGAAGAAAATTCCTATCTATCCACTCAAAAATAAGCCAAGAAGACATGTTTATTCTGTAATTTTCTTCTTCTTCTTCTTCCTCCTCGATGTCGAATTGCTGGAACTGCCACTTGGCAACCTCTTTGAGCCCTTGCCATTTGGCGGCTGATCTCCAATTGGGGGCATTATGTTAACTTCCTCCTTCGAACTCAAATGGATTGGAATGTTTCCTGAAGGCAGAGTCGGAGGGATAGGATCAATGTTAGAAGGCAAAGGAGGCACACTTAAGTCTACGACCGTGCCACCAAGAGAAATCACTCGTAAAGGAGCTGGGACAGGGCCCTCCATCCCACCTCCAAAGCTACTAGCCCATGTACCTGCTTCCATCTCGACATTAATTTCGGCTATTATCTCCTCCTCGTGAATTGTTTGAGCATTGCTGGGAATGCTAGCAGTTGGGCCTGAGGAGCTGCTCGTAGGTATGCCTCCACCCATGACAAATGGCGGATTGACGAAAGGGTCATTATGACGACCGAGAAATTCCTTCATCATCTATTCATCAAAACTAAGTATGGCCCATGCTCCGTCAGTTGGCGTAGTAGCCATTGCAGTGGGCGCTTCTATTATGATGGCCTTCAGCTCGTGATATGGCTCTTGAGTTACAGGAGGCGCGGCAGATGTAGCTACTATCACTGAATAGAGACAAAGAAAAAATTATTAGTGATTGCTTCAAGTAACGCTTCCCACTTTGAATGAGCACAAGAGATGTTCAGAATACCATCCTCAGAATGACTTGTAGGCGAAACTGGAACAGCTTCAGTGACATGCTTGTGGACTGGAGATGACCGTGGTTGATCGCGATTATATGCAACAACAGACTGAAGATCAACTGCAGATGCAATTTTGGGCTGAGTTGGCATAAGAATTTCAGAACCCGCATCATGGTGCTCAACACCAAAGCCCTCTCCAGCTTGCAGATGCTGAGTGCTAAATTTCTCCTTTTCATGTGTGATTGTGATGTTATGGAGAACTTTTCTTTCATCTTCACTCAGCACCCGGTTCTCTAGTTCGAATTCATCAATTTCTTCAACTTGGTGTTCTGCTTTCTCGTCTTCCACCAAGCGACCCCAGGCACTATGTAAGTGTGATGGATAGTTATCGAGCCAGGTTAAGTTTCGGTGCTTCAAAACATTGGCGTTGTATGTGACAAGAAGATCTTCGATATCGGCCTCCAACCTAGTTTCTTCCATCCTCACTTCGCTATCAACCTTGGCCGCGACTTTCTGAATTTTAAGTGCTGCCGCATCCCTCTCATCCCGGAGCACCACAGCTTGTTCACACGTTTCCTGAGCTGCTTTGTTTGCATCGTCTTTCTCCTTGATGATTTCAACAAATTTGGCCTTAATCTCCTCAAGCTCCTTCAACACGGCATCCCTTTCGGCCATAACAGTGGTGTTTTGGTGGCCCATCTCCTCAACCAATGAAAAATGCGTCTAACGCATCCTTTCCATAGACTAATTTGCCTCGTCAACTTTCTTATTGTCCTCTATTTCTGACTTCCTAGAAGATTCAGCCTCATTGTTAAGCATTTGTAGTATGCCGTCCTTTTGAGCGTGATCGGTCTCTAAATTTTCAATAGTTTTTGCTTGCTCAAAGACCACCGCTAATGCTTTATCCGTGTTATTCACCCACTTTCGATATTGGCTGTAAAAGTCTTGGATGTAATCGTGCATAGTTTGTTTCGCTTCAACCGGAATTTTCTTTAGATGCGGAGGAAAGATGAAGCCGTCAAAACAGAAGTTTAGGAAATCCTTTTTCAACTGGGCGATTATGATCGCTCCATCCCAGTGGGTTTGATGACATCTTGCTCAGTAATAGTGAGGGTTTCGACTTCGGTCCTTCGACGCTGTGAATAGGACCTTTGCACTTGAGAAGGCGGCCTTTGGCGTGGAGGCTCCAAGGGTTGTTTTCCATGGCCAGAAGGTTATGTTGGAGCTCGAGGAGGCGAAGAACGTGATCGAGATCGATGTCTATATTCTCTATCTCTGTCCCTTTCCCTTTCCCTTTCATAGTGCTCCTAAATAAAATAATCACGATTGCAGTCTCTATCGGCTTCCCTTCTGTGTGACTCGTAATATGAACTGGATGATTGGCGTGCCGAGCGAAGGCTTCATAGCATAGATTGTTGCCTAGTCATTGTATCTATAAAATAGTAAAAGAGAAGCAGAATCAGTAATCTCCGAAAATGAATAGCATATGATTGGAAATCATGTAGTGCCGTGAAGTACAATGCATGTGCTAATCTCCTCGACCAACCGGTTATGTCAGCTACACACGTAGAAAGTGACTCGCTTAAATCTAAAGCGCTTTGAAGCCCTTCCAATCTGGTATCGTGTTGGAGTGACATATAGTTTGGAATTGGAATGTCGATGAGTCCTTTGACAAGATTCTCCATTGGTGAGGGAGGAGCCTTCGAAATTATGACATCGAAGGCTGGCAAGGACACGACTATGGATTCCCATCTCGAAGACTTATGACGCTTATGTGCAACTGCCTTGCCTTTCCTCCTTCCAACTAAATCCCAAGAACTGTCTACGAGCCCAGCTTCGGGTTCGTTTTCAGTGGGCGTATCTTCTTCATCGCTCTCCTCAGCAATCACAACCCCAGGCACTCAACACTTAGCCCGTCTCGTCGGGGCTACCCTAGGCGATCCCTCAAGTCTTATGCTCTGGTTTTGATCAATTAGCCAAACAATCCTTAAATTTTTATTTGTCAGCACCGAGTCAATCTCTCTCATCTCACCCGGCACCTCTTGAAGGATCCGTACTATTTCTTTAAATTGGCACCTTCGAGTCATGGAATTACGGCTGTAAAGGAAATAAGATACTAGTTTCAATGTCAGTTACAACTGTCTCGTTAGCCACTAGAGAAATTGCAGCATTTACGTCTGCCTAACCACTGACTGGCAAACCCTAGAGGGTACTGAACATAGAACCACTCCGTCTTGAATAGCTAAGCCTTGTCCAGGATCCAGTCACCACTTAGCAATTCCTGACTGCCTCTAGGAATGTGAATGAAGGATTATCTCCCTGACTCTTGACATTAAACAAGAATCGGACTTCTTCCAGAGTTGGGGGGGCCTGAGATGTTCCATGAAAATAATGAATATACTGTTCAGCAATGCATATCCATTTGGATGTAACTATGATGGAGCGATTCTAAAGGTAGCTAACACTTCTACAATATACTGGTTGAATGGAGGAAGCGTACTGGCTGTGCACGAGTGTCTGTTAAAAGCGATGAATCCTTCTAGAGGAGCATGTGGCCGATCATCCGGTCCTGGTCGGAGAACGTCATCTAGTGGTAGGCCATGTCTTAAGCATATTCTCCCTAACATATCTTCAAAGATATTGGATGGCATAGAATCTTATGGATTCCAATAAGAATTTCTCCTGGCAACTCGTCCGGAGATGGACTTATGACTTCGGCTGCAATGGCCGGCACCTCTATTTTCGGAGGAAGTGGACTTTGAGCCCCCTGCTGCTGCGAACTTCCAGGTTCCATAATTAATCAACTCAGTAAAACCACCATTAGATTATAATAAGCCCGTGTGTCCTCCTATGTGAAGTGTGTGAATACATTGTGTAGTGCAGTGCTATATAATGCTTAAAAAATTCTACATAATTTGTGAAAATGTCAAAACGATAAGATCTTGAGTTTCGATCGAGCGACCGTCATCGCTAACCATCACAACCATACCATTCAAACTTTAAAGAATGATCCATGCTAAAGTTTGTTAAGTTTTTCAAGTCACAGTTCCATCGGCGAGCTTTGAAGGGTAGTCAAATATCCAGTTTAACAATTAAGTCCAGTTATGCAAGAATGAAGCTCGTCGGAGTCAAATGCTTGATTATAAAGGATTTCATATCCATCATGGTGTGTACTTGGATCGATCACTGGAGTTGAGTTGTATCAGTCATGGAAGGTAGTAGTTCGTATCGATCTTAGAGTGGCATTTCGTATCGGTCACCCAAAATTCAGTTCGTATTGATCAAAGTCCTCTAATTCATATCGATCATCAGGTCTAGCATTCGCACCGATCACTTCACATCGATATGAATAACCATCGCTAAATTATCGACACCAATACCTACCATCTATCGGTACGAAGCGATTAACTCATTCGGTACGAAGTATTGTCGCGTCCGAGTCGATACGAACTCACCTACCATCCACCATCGGTACAGATCTCTCCCTCATATCCTTCCATATTTCATCTTCTCCAATCAGCACGATGCCACCACGTCCTTCCTCAACCAGGCTCCGACCTAATTTTCGCCTTAGCATCACCGGAATTGACTATAAACATGAATGAAATAGCGTTGAAACTCGAGTCTCATCATTTTAAGTGGAATTGATGAATTAGCTACCTAATTTAAGCAGTCTGTTCGAAGGAATGAAGGGCTATTCAATTTAGGGACGAAGCCCATTCTTTTTTCTCCAGTGCTATATCGATACGAAGGTAGAAAGTAAAATGATAGCAAGTGAAAATTTTCTAAGTCTAGAGAGTATTTATATCGGTTCGACCCAAAGGAAGTGTCGATTCGCCTCCCTGTTAAAGTGATTGATTGAGAGCGGTCTGTGATTAGTTGATACGAAGAGATATGAAGAGCTCTCTTTATATCCTTCTACGCCATCGATACCAAACTTCCATCATATCCATTTATAGCCGATCCAAGATGAAGTAATTTGAATCCATATAACAAGCAACACAAAGCAACAAAGACAAAGCTCATGTGAACTGTTCGAACCTATGATGATGTATCGGTACGAAAGGAGTAGCGAGATTGCACTTGAACCGCGTGACTCCATCGATATAAAACGTTTATTTCGTATCCATCATTGTGAATTTCATCGATACAAAACGTATAAAAATGTCTCATTTTCACTACTCAACTCCCTCGATACGAAGTGTCATATTCATATCCACCTATTCAAGGAACGTAAAAGCTTCATATCCATTGACACGAAGCATCCCAAAGAAACCATCATGTTCGTATCGATGGCTATCGAACTGAAGCATGCATTTAAACATTTAAACTCGATCCAGTAAAGGATCAATACGAATAGAAACTCCAAAAAAACCATCAAGCATTGTTTCAACTTGAATTTCACATTGATTCAAGAGAGGATCGATAAGGAATTCGATACAAAAATAATGACAACGACTCATGAACGTGCAAACGTTAACGGGAGTCAGGCTAACATACATACATGTATGACGGACTAACATCCAATTTTTAAAATTCACAGGAATTGGATGCTCACCTGATGACAATTACAACAACAAACTACAGTTAGCTATCATTCAATACTCAGTTACAACAGTGCGCAGTACAACAACTGGCAGTCAACAATCATTATTCATATTACTAAAGATCAATCAAATGTTACATCTTTCGACGAAAAGACAACAACTACTCAATAGATCAGATAGAAATTTTCAGAATGAAGATAGCAGCTTTTCAAAGCACATCATGTCCTCACAAGACATACTTTGGGGGAAAATGTTATCCCTCCTTTTTGGCAAGGCCGTGACACCAAGGAATTGACTGGAAATCGAAGGCAGTTCATCCCAAAAAACGGTTGTACGCACGATCGCTATGGATGCTGGTGAATTTTTCCTAATTCCGGATCGAGCTACAATTAGCATGACATGACAAGCAAAGCTACAGAAGCCTACGTTTCAAGTTTCAAGCCAATCGAAGTTCGTATGCTCAAGTTATGGATCGATCAAATTCTAGAAGAAGAACGTTCTGTTCGTATCCCTATGTTCGCATCGGTCCACTTCGTATCCATCGGTAGACAAGCTCCTCATCGTATCCATCCAGACAAAGCTGCTCGTATCCATCCAAACTCACCCACTTCGCATCCATCTGCAGTAACACATGAGTTCACTTCGTATCGATAAACTACCAAACTTGCTTCGTATCGGCCGATCACTGATCGATACGAAATCTACACCCCAACCAATAAGCGAAACGAAATAGCCTCTGAGTTATCGACACGAAGAACATAAGTTCATGTCGATACGAAGCAATTGTAAAGGATCGATACAAAGCTGAATGCAATAAAGCGATATGAAAGGAATATCCTCGGTCGATACGAACAAGGCACATTCAAATGGGAGACTCGGCCACTCGGCATAAAGAGTGGATCGATCCTAAAAGTTATCGCCACGTCACCTAGCAAGCACATGCCCAAGGCGATGCACACAAGAAGCGATGCGGACAAGAAGCGGTACGAACAGGAAGTGATGCGAATTCAACGTCCTTCGAAAAATCCAAACTTGCGTCGATCATAACACAAAATCTTCAAGTCCAAATGCCACCAATTTTTCAAAGGAGCTTGCGTGCAACCTCAAGAATATTCTCGATTGATCTCGGCTTGATTGGGACAAATCTTGATCGATACGAATTTCATTCATATCGATCACGGATCGAATCCAAACAACCGAGGATCGTCATGTGGCCCATCCAAATGGGGGAAGAGGTATTCCGAGATCTGAGCGAGATATTTGCTACCTACGCCTATAAATAGCAGCCCAGGACCTACTAAAAATGGACTTTTGGATCCTCTATGTCTAGACTTTGTCGAAATTCATTACTGTACTCGAATTTTACTGCTGTAACTCGTTGTAACCAGCAAGAAAAAATCAGTAAAAGTCAACCATTTCATAGTGGACGGAGGCCAGACGTTGAACCACTCTAAATGTGTGTGTTTCTATGCATTTTTTCTTGTTTATCAATTGGTGTGATTGTTTGATTAGCCTTATTTTCCCTATTATTTTTGCATTCTAATAGATTACATCCGATGAGTGTTGTGTCCAATTTTGATGCAAACAGGATCCTTTTCAAATGTTTGAAATTGAAGTCAAACATCTGAGAAAAGAAGTCAAACGTCTGAATGCCCAAAAACAATTTTTTTAGGGGGTCAGATGTTTGAAATATATTTTCAAACATATGAATTATTTCAACAAGCCCGGTGTAACGATTCTGAATTTTAATCATTTGAATTTGGATTATTTAATTGATTTTAAATGATGAAAAGTTAATTTTATAAGTTAAATAACTTATACTTCAAATAAAGCAATTTATTTGGTAATTAAATTATTAAATTTAATATTTGAAATTTTTTAAATAATTGAATCCTGAATTTAATATGAATGAACAAACAATTTCAAAAGTTGATTTAAATTCTGTTCAAATTAGAATGTAGTTAGTAAACTTTTAAATTTGATCTAAAAGTACTCAAACTGATTTTGGGAACTACTCGTTTTAACTAATGTGAAAAAATAGTCTTTATGGGCACTGTCTCGGATTTCGATGAAACTAGTTTCATCATATCTGTAATAGTGAATTATTATATTCTTTCGAATTTCATGTCGATTGTAGTTTTGTTTGGTCGTGCGACTTCAAACACGTAGAATTTAATTAAAGGAATTTAAGTTAAAATAATTTGATTTGGAAAGCTGTCTTCTTAACATGATGGAATTGGCTCCCGATAAAATGTATAGCATGACCATATAAAGAAACCAACGGCTGGATCGAGCTATCGTCGACCAAGGCACCGTCGATTCGCTCGTGTTCAGGGCTGTCTTTTGGGTTCGGCCATGGTTATCTAGCATGAGGCATGCGAGCAGCATGAGGCAGGGGTTGGTGCAGGCAACAACGGTCGTGGCAGTGCGCTGGGGCGGTGCGGCGGTCGGCGTTCGTAGGGATGAGGGCACGTGATTTTGAACAAGAATATATATATGTGTGTGTGTGTGTGTGTGTGTGTGTGTGTTGACCTGAGAAGAAGGCGTGCGAGGGGAAAGGTTTAAATGTTAAGTTAATTTAGTTAATTTAAATATATTCAAAGTTTAATTAATCCGTAATTTTTTCGTACGAGCTCTGTTTCGAGCGCAACAAGTTACGTTGCGTTCATATCAACAAGCACTATGCTATGGAGGTGGATTGGACGAATTTGGAGCAAGTAGAAATTTTGTGATCAATTGAACAACCATTCAATTTTAATTCAATCCAGAGCAGTTTGGCGATTCCTTGCATTTTTATGAGTCAACTCACCTATCTGGCCTGCTTATACTTTTGTATAAGTGGGAATAATTTTATTTATGTTGTTTGTTGCTTGTTTGGATGATACACTATATATATATTAGTTGGTTTGGATATATTTCTGCCTATTGGAGCGGATGAGACTCTATTACGTTCCCATGTAAGAGTGGATAACCTTTTGTACACGAATCCCGCATCGAAGCGGTTGATTTTTATATTATTTGATTATATGCTGTCTGTGATGTAGGGTGATAGGTTGGAGGGATCCAATAGGATTCCTCACCACTATTAATTTTATTTTTCATATACATGCTGATATATGATGTGTTGGATGCTATGTTTATGACATTGAGATGATTTGACTTATTTGGTGCAATGGTAGCACTAGGCCTCATTTTTAATATTTTGAAATACTAAAAATGATTATTTTGATTTAAAAAGGTTTTTGAAGAAATTTGGAAAGTACATATGTTTTATTGATTTTTAAATTATTAAAAGGGAATGATTTTATTTTTAAAGAAATAAAAAGTAATGATTTTTTATGTTATGAAAGTGTAGTTTTATGAAGTACTTTGATTCGGGATTTTTGAATAAGTTTATTTAAAAGATTTATAAAAGTGATATTTTTTAAATAAAAAATAGATTTATAATTGAAATTTATAAATGTTAGTAAATGAATTTGAAGTTTGTTGTGTAAATGAGTTTATAAATAAATTGGATTTATAAAGAAATGGATTTTGATAGTAAAATTAGTTTTTTTAAGATGGATTTATCAACAAAATTTTGAAAATAAAGGAATTTTGTAAAATAGAAATTTTATACATTCGAAAGGAGGTTTATAAAAATAGATTTATAAATATAGAAATAATTTATGTGGAGATTTAAATATGGATTTTTATTTACAGGAATGTTGAAATTTATATTTGGATGAAGCAATGGTTTTAAAAAATATTTATCTTGTTTAAAAAGGCATGTTTTGGAAAGTAATGGTTTTAAATGGAATTTAATGGTTTGAAAATGTTTGAAAATGTGATGAGTAATGTAAACTTAGATTTCAGCATTTATTGTTGTAATAGATGTTTTTAAGGAAGTATGGAATGCATGGACTATAACACTGTTGTTATGGCAAATTATTTCTGAAAGGAAATGTTTTATATATTATACGGGATATATATATATATATGTATGTATATGTATATGTATATGTATGTGTGTGTGTGTGTATATATATACACATTAATCGAATCCCTATACTATTGTTTTTGGGGTTGTCGTAACGCAACATTCGTTTTGACCAAATAAATTATGTTTTGACCTTCCATCATGAAATGCATGAATCAGTTCTTATGATATTGCTAAAGGCTTGGTGGTGTAGGGCATTGCTTCCTATTTAACACCCAACCGGAGGCGTAAAAACTTTGGAGTTGTACGGTTATAGATATCTATTTTGCGTGTCTCCAAATGCAATGATTTGTGAATATGCTTATACTATTGATATAAGTGTATGGAAAGGTTTTCCATTATCGATATTTTGAAATGGTTTTGTGGATATATCTTTTTCAAAGATAATTTGAAGTAAGCATTTGGAAAGTGATTTAAGTAATAAAAGATTTAACGGGCTTAGTGTTTGCTTGGTGCGAGATATTATTGCTTTAATAGTTACATAACCGACTATCAAATATTTAGCCTCTTTATTGTTGTTGATCCGAAGAGACCGGGGTCGGATTTATCCGAGAACCACTTCGGACCAATGTATATGAGTTCGAATGTGCATGTGTTGGTAGACATTGATATCTGGGATTTTTGCAATGAAGGGCTGCTTGTTGATCATTTGGGGATAAACTCCCAACATACATATAGTAGCAGTGGTCTCTTCGTTGTGAAATATCCAATGCAAGGATTAATCGCTACTAATGCTAGGGGTAATTCTGATAGGATGTGGTAGGAGAGTGCCTTCGATTTGTCCTATTCCTGGACAACTTGTATGGATGGATGTCTAACATTGAATTTTTGAGATTGCAACATTGACATTTATAAACGTACATCTGTTTAGTGGCAGAGAATGTAACTTCTCTTAGCTTAAGACCTTCTCTAAGGCGTACGGGCTTAGATGTTGTATGTTTGTGAAAGTCAATAGTGATAGAAAAAAAATGCAATATGGCATTCAAAGAGAAAAGTGATATGTGCTATGTGAAAGGTAAACCTGACCTCAGGCCTCATGCCCGGAAATGACCAAAACAGGGTAGATACGGCAAGGCCATGTGGTTCGCAACCATTAGGATATGATCATCCGCTTCTAGATATATTTATTCCTACTATGACATTCGAGGTTCTAATTATTGCGGATGTATACTATGAGGGCCCTCAGATAGGTTGGTAATGACCGTGGTGATGATTATTCGGTATCTACTTAGAGGTAGGCCAGTCTTATGTTGGTAGAGGACCATCAGTTGGACCTCGGCACATTCCTCTAGTGATGTACTGCCAGAGGGTAGTCCCTTCACCTGGTCCTTTGTATGGAAATCCATTCTCCACTATGTGCCTGCCGTTTTATTTTTAGAACCCATGATTATGGCTAGTATATTGGAATTTAATCAATGTATTAATTTCGGCTATGATTTATATTATTTTGTATACTAAACACTAGTTTAGTGCTTGTGTGTGGGCATGGTCTTATGAGATACCTTTATTTTGATAAAGGATTGTTTTATAACTTAAAATATTAAGTTGAGATGTGTTTTCTCATGCTGGTTTACCAGATTGATCCAGGCATTCTTCCTATTAAATGCTCGGGTCAGACGTATATTTACAGATTTAGATTCGGATGCTTTTGAGCTTCAACAGATGAGCTGGAAATCTTCAGGTCGTATTCACGTATATATTTATTTTTCTGCTGCTTTGTTATTTAAATTATCAGCAATTGTAAGGATAGATTATTATTACTATCCAGGATGATGACCAGTGATTGCTTGTTGTACTCTGATGGATGTATGTATATTACAGGTCCTATTTTGCGAAGATCATTGATATTATATTATATGTTTTTCCTCTGCGATTGTGAGATTTTGTAATTGTTTTATGTTCCTTCTCTCTTCTTCTTCTTCTTCTTTTCTCTTATTCTCTCTTTCTTTCTTTCTCATGATTATCCGTCTTTCCGTTCAGTTTCGGTTGGACATGTGTGGTTTATTATCAGCTTTAAACGGGTCGGATTTGTGGGTTGTCACATTTGGTATCAGAGCTTAGGATTTTGCGAACACTTAGATTTTGATTGGGGACTCATTATAGATAGGGTTAGTAATGCCCCAGATTGAGTTTGAGTGTATATATATGAGCGTGTATTTTTTAGTAATATAAAAATATTTTATATTGGGTTGTTTGATTTATTAAGTTCGAATTTTGGATTCTGTTCAATGCGTCTAGCTAACGTGGTCAATTGGGATTCCAAAACATCTTTAGCAAATTTACACAATATTGTTTTAAGGTAGGCAAATGAAATAATTTTACTTAAACTACATTTTACATATAAAGGAATAATTTTTTGAAATTATTATAAGTTATAAATGTTGTGTTAGGTAGTTAATGAATGGTAATATTTGATTATTATCGTTAATTATTTATGTTTTAATATAAAACTGTTATTACTGTAAATATAAACTAAGATAAACGAATAAGAAATGGTTTTATATAACCAAGGTGAAATAAGTAAAATTATACATAAGTATAAATTTATAAATTTGATTTATAAATAAAAAAGGGAATTTAAAATAAATAAAAACACTAAACTCACTTTAGTCGCTGGGAAATAACTAGGGGGTGATTGCACCATCATCAATATCATCGGGTTTCTAATTGATGAATGGCTACCTTAATAATTTACTATTGAAGTCTTTTTGATAAAACAAGTTTTGATTGGAACAAAATTCCAAGTATGATTTGATAAAAATAATATAATAAGTTTTCAAACTTTTGAATTGAAAATAATGTATATAAGTAGTAAGTTTAAAACTTATAAATTTGAACTGAAAAGTAAAACCAAAATTTAAAATGGTTGAACATTTTCGTTAAGCAAACGAAAGTGAAATTTGAATTTGAGATATGAAATAAAAGAATTAGCTTAGGTAAAGTTATATAAATGAAATGAAGTTTAACTTAAGAAAAGTTTATTTTGAAATGAATTTGATGAAAAAATGAAATGAAATTTTAAGTAAAAAGTTTGTATAACTTATGGATTATAATAATGTTGTGCTAAAAACAAATTTTAAAATTTATTGAATGAGAATTTTAAGAAGAAAAGAAATCTAATTCTAAATTTGAATTTCAAATTAAATTAAACTCAAGTTAAGTGAAGTGGGATAAAACAAGTAAAATAAATCAGAATTTGGCATTTGAAATGAAGATGAAGTTAAGTTATAAATTGCAATTCAATTTGAGTTGTGAAAATTGAATATGTTTTAGAAGTGGGATAAAGAACCGAGTATGTTTTAGAATGTTGTTTGACAAAATTGAATATGAACTTAAGTATTGAAGTGAAAGTAAAAATAGTAAGTGTTGTATTAAAATGTTTATGAACTTAAGCAGATAATTTTATGGAATGGTTATTAAATATTGTTAGTATTGAAGAAAATATACTAAGTAAATGGAACATGGAATGAAATGTTGTTAAACATAAATTGAATCTAAAGTGAAGATTCAAAGGTGAATATTAAATGAACTAATTGTAAGTGAAATTAATATGAATAATTGAATTTGATTTAAATTTAATGCGAACCAAATGAATATGAAAAATGGAAGTAAATGAATAAGTGAATAAAGAAATATGAATAATGATTATGAATTAACGAATATAAACAAAAGAATCGAGAATAAGAATGGGATATAATAAGAAACCAAGTTTTAAGTTAAGTAAGTTGTACGTATATTGTTTTATTTGTATAATTGTTTGATCCAGATTCGAACATAAGATTTCGAGGTAATTTATGTCGGTCCGAGTTATAACTTTTCACTCGATTTCTTGACGGCGAAACCTGGATATGGATTTTCGATTGAATCTAATAGTCTCTATCATAGTATATAACTATGCAAGGAGAATGGAGGTTTTCTAATTAAGTAACTGTGACGACCCGGAATTTTTAAGCATCTAAAATTGGAATATTTAAATTAATTTTAAATATTTAAGGGTTAATTTTAACTTGAATTCAAATATCACAATTTATTTGATGATTAAATTATTAAATTAAATAATCTGAAATTGGGTAAGATGTTGAATCTGAAGTTCTAAGCCTGTTAAAAATAATTTGAAGGCTTGTAAAATTTATATTGATAGTACTGAAGAGAATAGAAGTGTTGAAATCAAATTTAAAAATGGTTTGTTAAGTTTTGAAATTTTATCGTTTTAAATTGAATTTAAAAAAATAGCCTTCCGAGGCACAGTCTCGGATTTCGACAAAACTAGTTCCATTGGATCCGTAATATTGTATTATTTTCGGATTTCAAATGTCGTATTGATCGGAGTTGTTGTGTGAGCGTACAATATACAAACGCGCTTAAATCTATATCGTAAATTCAATATAATAACTGGTCCAAAAGCTATTTTTCTCCATACGATCGAATTAGGATTCGGAACCTTTTCCATTGCGTTCGGAATAGGTGTATAACATTATAAACACCTAGCGGCACGCCTCGATAGAAGTTCATGATTTTAGGTACGTAAGTCGAGATAATTTGTATTCAAATTTGAATTTAAAGTAATATAAAATAATAAATAAATAAAACCCCAAATCAACCTCAGTTGAATTTTCATTCATCGATACTATTGCCTTTCACTTTCAAAACACTGTAGCGAGTATTCTCCCACATGCTTCCCTCATTAATAATTACAGTCGAACCCTTCTTGGCCTTCATTTTCAAATCGTTAACCCTCAAAAAAAAGGGCGACTGCTCCCTAATTCTAAATCACGTCTTCCTCCTCCGTTCCTTTTCATTTCAAAAATCGAAGCTATTCAATTGAGGGCAGCGAGTTTCCTCCCTTTCTCGTCTTCATGAGCGAATTCGATTTGCCGAAGGGACCGAGATCGAGATGGACAGCTCGATTTTATAGTTGTTCCTCGCGCACGCGAGTAATTGGAGTTGCCGTAGGCAGGGCAGGGTGCTCGCGAGTGGATGGGAAGGTGGCGTTTACGACAATATCAGGATGTGATGTCGCGTCGATTTGCGACCAGAAGTTGTGCTCGAGCATGGTGGGTTTCAGGCGTGTCGAAGTGCGCTCGCAGCAAGACTTAAGGCAAGTCGGCGTGAGCTGAGCAGGGGCGATGTCTGTATAACCAGATTTTTTTAGGTAAGACAGATGAATTTGTTTTCTATAATTTTAGTTTTGTTAATTGTACAAAATGGTAAGGTTTAAAATAGAAGCTTTTTAATAATCAGTGGTTGTCAATTACAAATAAGATTGGGAAGAAATAGGATTTTAAATGTTTGAAGATTTTATAGATTTTGTTAGTATATGCAGTTTGGAAACAGAAAAAAAATAATAAAATAAAATCTATTTAAGTTTTAAATTATATATATACAGTTTATGTATTTTAAATAATAATAATAATAAATAAATCTGCATAGGTCTATAGTAACAAGATAGTTTTGGTTTAATATATATATGTTAAAAGGAAATTGTATGTTTTATTAAACTATATAAATGTTTATACGTAGATGTATATAAGTTCAAAGCAGAATATATATAGATAAAGAATTTTGGAAAATATAGGAATTTTAAATTTATGGGGGTGTAGTTGTTTAACAACTCATTTAATTATTTTGGTTACTAAAAATATTTTCGTTTAAAATTAGATTAAAATTAAATTATTAGTCTAAATTAAAATCATTGGTTAATAAAAATTTTAAATGAAAATTAATTGTTCGATCGATTCAAATATTAATAAATCATCTAATGATTTTACAAGGTCTGAACAACGTGGAAAAACAAGCTGAGATAGGTGGATGACAAATGCATATTCAAAGGTGAGTTAATCTCACTCAGCTGAATTTTAATTTTAATTTAAATGGTTAAATGTAAATAATTGGTTGAATGGTTGAATTGATTTGGTATGTTATATTATAGTATATATTACATCTTGGAATGATTGATTTCCCGCATTATATATTGATTTCCCGCATTATATAGCGGATGAGATCCTATGCGCCGCATAATAGCGGATGATTTATATTAATTTCATATACCGCGATATTCCACCCCGAAGTGGAATTGGTATTTATGTTGTGCTAACGTCTGTGGATGCAGGGAAAAACAGGTTGGAGGGATCCAACTGGATTCCTTAACATTTATTTAAATTATTTAATATTCTCTGTTGTGATTATTTGATATTCTATGATGAATTATATTACAATATTGAATGCTATGGTTTGATTGAATATATTTGGGTATAATGAGCTACCAAAAATATATAAATTTGATTTTGGAAAGAAAATAAAGAAGTGAATTTGTAAGCGAAATAATTATAGGAAATTTGAATAAATTAAGAATGAATTGAAAAGAAATGGAAGTGATATTAAAATACTAATAAATATCTTCGAGTATGAAAAGAAAAAGATTTTGAATAAACAGAAATTAATGAATTGTAAAATTTAGTGATATTATTTTAAAGGAATAAAGAATTATTTTAAAATTTAAAGTTTAAATTTGTTTAAAAACGATTAAGAAGTAATACAAGAAATCTAAAATTGGTATTTTCAGTTAAAAGTATTTTAAATCATAATTAAGGAATAAAATTTGAAATTAATGGATTTTGGAATGAAAGTGAGTAAATTGGAAATCAATTTGGAAATTGATTCAAGTGTTTAAAATTGGAAATTTAAAGGAGAATGTGAAGAGAAGTATATTTCTCTGAATAGCCAAGTACGTTCAAAGTAAATTTTTAAATATAAGATAAAAGTTTTAATGTTGTTTTAAAAAGCATGTTTTAGGAATTTATTATTTCTAAATATCTAAATTCTAAAGTAAATATTTTTCAAATCTATTATCGTAGTAATTATTTAAAAGGTGACTTAGTATTTTGTTTTAAAAAGTGAAAACCTAGTTTTATATTTTATAAAGTAACCTTATTTTCAAATATTCATATAGTATGTATTTTTAACAAATTATTGCATAGTTTTAACTTAAATGACTTAAAGTATATTTCAAAGTAAAGAGTTTTAAATTACTTTAAAAATCTAAAGTTTTGTGCTTGGTGATTTCAGTGGAAATAGAAAATACTTGGAATTTATTCTGAGAAAGGAAGGTAGTTTGAAACTGTTTCAAAAGGGTTTGAAAAATGGAAATATATCTTACGAAGATATTTGAGAATAATAAATAATTTGGTGAAATTATTTATGGTTGATGGATGTTTGTGAATATTAATTGATAGTTAAATCACCGACTATCAATATTGGCCAAATGCGCTGATCGTTTCGAAGAGACCAGGATCGGGATTTATTTCTCGAAAACCACTTCAATCAGGTTTGTACGTTTTCATGGAAAAAGTTTTGATTCGAAGATGGAGCAGTGAAGAGCAAGGGCTAGTCACTACTAATCCCGAGGATATTTCCAAAATGGATGTAGTAGGAATAGTGCCTTCAGTTCCGTTCGTACCCGGAACGGACTTGTATGGATGAATGCTTTCGGAACATCGTCAGGTGGACAATGGGCATTCTAAGGGAGATGTTCTAAAAAATAACGCTTAGCCTCAAGCCTCATCAACCGGGAATGACTGAAAATCAGGGGTTATGCAACAAGGCTTGGTGGGCAGCACCTATTTCTGGGTAAGGTCATCCCTGTCTAGATGTCCCTTTTTATTTCGGCTTAGTGGTGCGGTTGCTGATCCCAACCACGGGGTGATCTTACTCGGGACTATCCAGTAAGGGGTTGTTTGGGTCTTGTGTTGCAGGGGGTCGAGAGTGATCCTCGGTACTGTGATCTAGGCCACGTACCATGACAGGTGGTACCCCAGTGCCTAGTCATTAGTTGGAAATCCATTCTCCCTACGCGCTTTGTACGAGTTTTGTTTGTATTACCCACTCTGTGGCTAGTATCTGGAATTTAATCATGTAACAATTTTGGCTATTTTAATAAGTATTTGTATATAGACCCTATTATAATATCAGAGGATTTTAATAAGAAATGTTTTAGCTATCGTATGGTAAAAACCCGACATGTTTATTTGTGGCGTGGTCTTACTAGATGCTTTTGTCTTCAAAGGATTTTGAAACTTTAATAATCAATTTGAGTGTGATTTTCTCACGCTGGTATTCCAGACTGACTCGGGTGTTATTTAACTGTAATGCTCGGGTCAGACCGAGTGTTATAGGATACATGATATGATGCTGTGGAGCTCAGGAGACGAGCTGGATGGCGATACGTACTTCCGTACTTGTTTTATATATTCCGATATGTTGTTTAACTGTGTACTAAGTTGTATGAGGGTAGGTTATGATTACTGCCCAATTGAGTGTTATATGATTGATGTACTCTGATGATGTATGTATAAACAGGTATAGTATTTGTTTTGGTGTAAAGATTATTGAATATCTATTATATTTTTTTCCGCAGCGATGGTTAGATTCTGATGTTGTTTTCTATTTTCTTCTTCTTCCTCTTCTTCTTTAACCTGAATGGTTCGTATTTCTGTTCCACTTGAGTTGATTGATGTAGAATAGTGTTGACTCAAGGGGTACGGATTTACGGGTCATATCACCTCGTATCAGTGCTTAGGTTGGTGATAACCTTGGCTTTGGTGGGAATTACTCATAAAATAGAGTCTATAGTACTCTAGAATGAGTGTGAGCGTATTAATAGATATGAGCGCGTATTTGTTAGTGAATATAAAATTGTTTTATATTGTGTTGGTTTATCGGTTGAGTGTTTATGGATTCTGTTCGATATGTGAGACGCCATGTTATCAATAGGGATTTCTAAACTCTTAAATAAGATAAACCGACACAATATTGTTTCAAATAGGGTAAATGAAATAATTTTACCCAAAATTATTTTGTATATAAAGGAAATAATTTTTCGTAAATTGTTATAATTATTTATGGATGCTTGGTTGTTAGGGATGATAATATTAAATTATTATCATTAATTTGTAAAATTGAATAAGAAATTTAAATAATAACCAAAGATTAAGGAATAAATTAATAAATAAATGAGATTTGTAGATGTGATTCATAATTGAATAAAATATTGAAACCATAATTAAAAACTACGAAATAAATTCATATACAAATGAAATTTATAAATGTAAACTATAAATGTGAATTATAGTGTGATTAATAATTAAAATAAGATAAAATTCCAAAGTAGTGTTTCAATATAAATTTAAAGGATTTGAAATTTGGGAAGTTAAGTTCCTTTGAATTTGAAAATGATTCCCAAAGGTTGGGAAAAATAATATATACGTGAGAAATATTTTTGAATTGGATTTGAAATCTAGAGAGATTTGGAAATTAAAATATTTGAAGGGTTTTAAAAGAGATAAAAGCATTGAACTCTTTACGGTCGTGGAAAATAATTCCGACGATGATCGCGACATCATCGGTGTTCATTTTTGAGTTTCTAAAAGGGGGATTGCTACCTGGATGTTTTGGATTAATGTTTGTTTGCGAAATTGGGTTTGATTTTGAAAATGCAAGGAATTTTGGATATAGGTGATTTCAAAGGGAATTTTAAAATGTTGAAAGATTGTTCAAATTTTGGAATTTTAATTAAGAATGTTTATGGCATATAAAAAGTTTGATAACTTGTAAATGTGGAATTTGTTGAAATAAAATTCAACTTTATAAGTAAGTAAAGTGAAAACTGAATACTGGAATTTAAAATTTGAATTGTGTTAAATTATGTGAAATGGAAAATTTAGTCAAGTTGGACTAAATAAAACAAAGTTTTGAGATTTAAAATTAGTAAGTAACTGAATGATTTATATGGTACGCAACTGAAATGAAACTAAATATTGAATGATGCTTGATTTAAATTTGTATGAAAATAAGTGCAGAATTAGTTCAAATGGACTAAAAGTAATTAATGTTTGGAAATAAAATTTATTTGTTGGAAATGAATTAGAGAATGAACAAATGAATTTATAATTGTAAGTGAATGAACTGAAAATTGGATATTGTAATGATATTGAATGGGATTAGATTCTTACCTGAATAAATGGAAGTAAGTTGGATAAGAAATAAGTTGGAATAAATAAATTAGGATACCTTACAAAAGAATTAAAAATCCTTAGAATAAAATATACTTAGGCTATAAATAAGCGTAAATCTTGAGTTAAAAATAAAAGATGAATATATTCAAGCCTAGAACGAATGGAAATGTGTAAAATAATAAGTTGTGACTTATAAAATTGAAAAGTGGGATAGAAAACCCAAAATAAATATTTTTGATGAATTGGAAAATAAAACGGAAAAAGAATATCCAAACTTGAAGTATAAAATAATTGCGCTTAAGAAATTTAATGAAGAGATTCTGAGATTAAAAAAATCAAGTATTGAATTTAAACCAGGGGAGAACTAATTAGATAATAAATTAGTTGATGAAATATGGAAATGGAACTCGAAATTTATTAATTTAGAATTGAATTGTGAATAGGTAATTGAGTTTGGAAATGAAGCTTAAGTTATAAATAGAAATTCAACTTAGAATTGTAAGTGAATTAAATTTGAATTGAAGTTGTATGGAATTAGATTAAAATAAAAATGATTTAAGATGAAAACAAATCCAATTCAAGCATAAATTGAATGACCTTATTGTTAATAAATTCAATAATGAATTGTTAATGTGAATTAAAATTTTAAAATGTATAAAAGAATAAACTAATCGAATAAATAATAAATGGTTGGGATTTGACCCAAGGAAAAACCAAATCAAAGATTTGAATGGAAGTTGGTTGAATAAAATAAACTTAAGTTATTGGGTGGAATAGTTTGAAGAAAATAAATAACTTAAGTAAATTGTGTGATAGTTATTTAATGTATTGGTTGTCGAGTTTAATAAAATGATTTTAAATCAACATTTGGATATGGAAGAAATGCAACGGAAGGACTGTGAATAAAATTTAAAATGGGATGGCATTTATATACATTGAGTTGGAATCTTAGTTTGATATCGACATGTTATAAAAAACTGTTGTATATTTATAACACAAAATATGCCGCTATGGTTGAGCTTAGTTTTATAACGCAAATTTGCCGCTATGGTACGCTAATTCAATAGCTCATTATAGCCGCTATAATACAGCTAAATCTCAATGGAACCGGAAATCTTTATAACACCATTTTGCCGCTATAAAATATTTATTCAATTGCTCATTGTAGCAGCTATGATACTGCTAAATCTCAATGGAATAGGAAATCTATATAACACCATTTTGCCGCTATAAAATATTTATTCAATAGCGGTCATTTCACGCTGTTTGCAAAAAAAAGGGTAAACACCTCCAAGTCATATGAATTAGTTGATTTTATGTTGTTTTTAGTGATTTGGGTGATTTATGCAAATATATAAAAAGTAGGGACTAAACTGTAAAAGACACACAGATTTATAGTGGTTTGGCCAGAACGTGCCTACGTCCACTTTATATGTTATTCTCCTTTTCTATTCAGATTACCAGTACAAAGCTTTGATTACAAGTAACTGAAAGTTGTTTGAAAGTTCTATCATGCTTGAGCTCTCAAACTTGTCTGCCATTGTTGTGCCCCTGCCCCTCTATTTATAGCGTGAGGCTGGGGGCAGGGGTCCTGGATGTATATAGTTGCTGGTGGGCTTGGGCCGAGACAATCTGGTCTGGCAATGTTGGTTCGGCATCCTCTTGGTTCGGAGATGGCTGGAGTTGTTTTTTGGTCCGACCATGGTTGGTTTGGTAGCATGTTGGTTCGGTGTAGGTTAGATAAGCGGTCCGGTGGTGCCTTGGATCGGTGGTGTGGAATTGGAGAGGCTTCTGGTTCGGTAGTGGATGGAGAGGCCACGGTTCGGTCGAGGGCGTAGCTTGGTCCGGTTAGGCAGGTTTGGTAGTGGTGTGGATATGTGTTGGTTCGGTGGTGACTTGTGAGTGGGTTGGTCCGGTGTTGTTTGCGAGGTAGGTGGTTCGGCAGTGCTCAGGATGTAGGCGGTTCGGTGGGCATGGTGTGGAGCCGGTCCGGCGAGAGTTGGTTTGGTGGTAGGGAAGGAGCCGGTCGAAACTCACCCAACACTTGCCCCCCAAAGTAGGGCATGTGCATGCACATGGCATGCTTTGATTTAAGCTTGGATGTTCTCATCCGGTCTCTAGCGCCGAACCAACTGGTCCGGCTATTGGTATTTGCTTATAAATAGGGGCCTAACGCCTCTGTTTTTCCTCATCAGCCGAACCACTCCCCCGTTTTCACCGAATCAAACTATTATCCCTGCCGAATCAACGTGTTAGCCGAATCAAGTTCTTGCCGAGCCAGGTGAGGATCTACTCTGCCGAATGAACTCTTATTTTCAATTACCGAATGGGCTCGTGGCCCCCAAAATACCGAATGACCTTTTGTCCTTGAACTGTCGAATGAGTTTGAGAAGTGTGAGGCCAAATGGTCTTTGGTGTCGAGCTTTTATGTTTCGAATTGCGAATGAGACTCCAGGCTGCATGTACTTGTTTGTTTGTATTTCCATACTCCTTGTTCTAACAATATGTTTTTTCGGTGTTACAGATAAATGTCTCGCAAAGTGGAAACTCGATCAGAAAAGAGAAAATTTACGGATAGACGAGAGTCCCCCGTTGTGCCCCCAGCCCAGCCAGGACCGGAACGTCGTGGACCCACCACGAGATTGCTAGTAGATGGGTATGGTCCCCAAGAGCTTCTGAACTCTCTTCCTAATTGCTTTCCGAGCTCTCTCAGAGAGGAGCAGCTTGATGTTATCTCCCGCTCCTTTGGGATTGATAGAGCACGTATGCTCTTGCCAGGGGAGGGGGTCATGCCATATAATCCCCCTGAAGGATACTTCGCTTATAGTGGGTACCACTGCATGTGTGGGGCCATTCCTCTAATCAATGCTTGGATAGTTAGCTTCGTCACCTATTTGAAGGTGGCCCCTTTCCAGCTCTAGCCCAACTCCTACGCTATCTTGGTGTGCTTATTCGTGATTTTCCAGAGAAAGTACGGGCGCCCCCTTCTAACCGGGAGATTCGATATCTATACAACTTGAGAGGTTACAAGAAGGGGTCTCCATACATCAGCTTGGAATCGGCCGTGTCCTTCAAGCCCGTCTTGGACTTGTATTCAAACTTTACCATGTTTAAGAAGGAATGGTTCTTCGTCCAGGATGACACCGTTTCGATCCACCGCTTCACCTCTGGCTGTAAGTTGAAGCTTATTTATAATTTCCGTTTTGACCGAGATGCTTCTTCTTATGTGCTTTTATCTCTTGCTAGCGACAGGTGGCTTTGCGGTCGTGGGGAATGATCATCTGGTTCAGATGGCCACGGAGATAAAGGCCATTTCGTGAAGGGATAGGTCAGCTTCTTACCTAATGAGGAATGCCACTCTCCTGGGACACAACTTGATTCTACCACATCAGTCTGTGGTCAAGCAGAGGGATACGGTTGAGGAAAGAGCTGCCAAAGCAAAAGGAGGGGCCACGACAAAGAGCAGCAAGAGGAGACCCTTTTCGATGCCTCCAGTCATCGAGGGAAAGAAGCTCAAGAAATCTGATGGACCCTCTCCCAGCACATGCCTAGATGTTTCGGAGGAGGAAAGTGGAGAGGAGGAAAGAGGCAAGGAGGAGAGCGGAGGTGATGGAGAAGGTGATGGTGGTAATGGTGGCGAAGGACAGAGTGGTAGTGGAGTTGGTGCCTTGACCTCTGGGCAAGCAGGTGAGATTCAAGAGTGGACGGATGATGCTTTCCGCCAAGCCTTTGAGGGATTGGAGGAAGGGTCGGCCTTGGTGGGGAAACCGAAGAAATCTGATAAGGCCGGGACTGGTGCCAGTCCATCTTCTGAGAGCATTTCAGCTCGGATAACTCCGGCGGTTCAAGGTGAATTTTCGACTCCTCTTTTAACTTCACATGTTTCTTGGATTATAGTCTCGTGCACGCTTGTAACACTTGGTTTTTATTCTAGGAACAGTTGAGGCGGCCAAGACATCAGACATTCGGCACCGCCTTGAGCAATTCAAACTCTTCAAGGCTTCTGCTAAACCGAAGCCCTCGACTGACCGTTCCGGGGGCGTAGTCAGTTACCGTCCTCTTCCCGGAATCATCGAAGAGGATATTCAAAAGAGAAAGAGGAGGCGTTCTATGTTTGAACCTTCACTTGGACCTCAGCCCCCAACCCAGCCTATTCATGACATCACGGGAGAGGATACTGAGTCCATACCATCTCCGCATCCATCAGAGAATCCTTCCGTTACTCATGTCGATCGTCCCGGCCTGACTCGTAACCCATTTGCGGGTCATCCAGATCTGGACCCGAGTTCTCATGATATTTCCTTCGATGAGGTTACCGGTGAGCACCTCCTACCCCGCAATCCTATGGTAAGGGTGCTTGATGAGGCTAAGTCTTTGGATCTCGACTTATTGACCACTCGGCTTGTGACTATGGGGGATGAGGCCAAGGCAAACATCGATCGGGTGGCTGAAGAGACCAAGAAGTTAATGGGGCATCACGCACGACTGGTCAAGGCTGGAGAGGAAATCGGAAATGCTAACATTCGGCTGCGGCTAATGGTTTCCGATCAGGCCAAACAGCTTGCCGATCAGGCCATTCAGATCTCCCAGCATGAGGCGGCCTCCAGATGGCTAAAGAAAACTATGGAGGAGGCTAGTAGAGCCGAGCTACGAAAAATGGAGGCCACCTGCAAGGAACGAATCTAATGGCCATTGCCACTGTAGATGAGGTTCGGAGAGCGGAACTTGAGCAGATAGAGGAGTTATCTGGGAAGCTTGAGGCCGCATAGCTTGCTCAAGCTAAGCTGAAGGAGGAGACGGAGGCGATGCGGAAATCCCTTCAGGCTGACTTCTCGAGATACCGATTGGAGAGAGATGCTGTCGTTGCAAGGCTGTCGGCTTCCAAGGCCCGGATGAGGGAGTTTGAGGAGAACGAGGGGATGATGGATGAGATGCTCCAGGACATGTACTTCCGTATTTGGAAGCAGGGCAACCTGTCCTGGGTGGACGATTATCCCCGGGTCATGGCTAGAATATATCTCCGGGCTTTGGAGGAGGCCAAGGCTGAAGCGGATAAGGAGGATGGTGTAGCTTTCAGAATGGATGTGGTCACGGCCCAGTTTACTGAGGAGGAGAAAGTGGCAGTAAAGGAGGGCATGCGGCTGCTTACCGCCGAGTAAGTGGGTGTGCAGTTGGGGGATGATGATCAGGGAGCAGATGCTGGTAAGTCTTCCCTCTCAATCTTTTCTTAACTTGACAGCGTATCATTTATCTGATGGGTTCTTCTCATGAATCGGACAGGCGGGACCTATGGTCAGCATGCTGGGAGCTCTGATCCAGCGGTCAAGTAGGTCTTGGGGGGTCGGAAGGATAGAGATGGAGTTCTGATGCTGCCGACTATTTTGGCTTGATCCGGATATTTTTGGTTTTACTTGACATTCCTGTATATACTAGTTCCAAAACATTAATGTACTTTCAGGTTGTAATTATGTCAATGCAACGAACGACTTTGTTCTTAACATGTAATTGTGTCATTGTAGCGAATGATTTTATTCTTATATAATTTTATAACATAAGCTGATTCTGTCATATTTAAATGCTATCGTTATTTTGATGTGTTGCATAGGAAATACAGCTGCGTATATGCATGTGATTCAACTGTGTTTGATGTCAAGTTCTCGCTCAAAATATAATTTCATGTCGTGCAATGTTAATGTGATGTGTGAATATATCAGAGCTACTTATTTGTATAGAAGAGAAGAAAGTACCGCCCTTTCGATTTTTAGTTGCAGATGGTAGCTTGGAATGCCTTGTGTGATCGAACACGGAATGCAGTTGAGTGACCCGTCATCTAGCTGAGAGTTCTCATTCCCATTAGCGAGTGCATCCTACTTGGTGTCCTGTACTTTAAGGGTTGTTATAGAGGATACGAGGAAAGTTTTTTAAATAGAATGGAAATATAAGAAATAGTAAAACTTCCAATCACGGAAGGCCTTCGATGTGCTTAAGTTCGTGGCAAATGGGTTTTGTAGTCACTTTCCCTAGTTGTGGGTCTTGGAGACATTCGTCACGCATCTTACGCCTCCGCGGGGAGTTTTCTTTTTTACCACAGCCGTACTTAAGACACATCAGAGCCGAGATCGCGCACAGTAACTACCCGAGCCATTATGGCCCGTAATCGTTGGTATTATTCGATATACCGTGGCCGGCTAGCGTGGGTGCCGATCGTCAATTGTGAACTGCCCCTGGCTGGCCACACCTTATGTTGGGGATTATAATCGGTTCACAGTCGCCGGCGAGCCGAACGCCGTAATGAGCTGCCTCGGCTATAGTCGGCCTTCTCGGTGGCTTATGATCGGCTCATTACAGTTGGCTTTGAGGGCTGTCGCGAGCAATGAGTTAACCCGCAGCAGAGGGATGCCGGAGCAAAAGTGTCTCATTGACGAGGGCATAGATTCGTATAGTACCTGTTAGGTCTTGTCCAGGTGAGGTTGTGCCGTGAAATGTCCAGAATGGAAATGCCGTTATACAGGATTTTGTTCAACAGAAAAGGATAAAGCTTAACAAGCAGCCAAGATATAAAGGAACAAGTTAAAAAGAGACAAGATTTTTAAAGTCGTTCGGCACGAAAATGCCTACGTCCACTAATTCTCTTTGTTAATTCACTTCATATGGGCAGTACAAGTTAAGAAAAGTATCGACGAAGGTGTTGGATGTTCCATGCCCTCTGGAACACCTCTTCGTCCACTGTTGACAAAATATAAGCTACATTGTGGAGATCTTTATGAATTACATAGGGTCCGTCCCAGATAGGATCTAGCGCTCCGGGGCGCGGGAAGATCCGTTTGAGAACAAGGTCTCCTTCTTGTAAACTGCGGTGCTTGACTTTGGAGTTGTATCGTGCTGCCACTTTTTGCTTGTGAGCTGCCGCTTTAAGTGCTGCATCATTTCTTCTTTCTTCAATTAGGTCCAAAGACATGTGTAGAAGTTCTTCATTCTCTTCTGGGTTGTAGTGGATCCTACGGTGGGAGAGCACTACAGTTTCAACTGGGAGCATGGCCTCCGATTCGTATGCCAAAGAGAAAGGAGTATGTCCCGTTGATGTTCTGTAAGATGTGCGGTAGGCCCAAAGTGTCGTAGGAAGTTCATCCACCCAAGCGCCTTTTGACTTTTCAAGTTTCTTCTTGATTAGAGTTTTGAGAATTTTGTTGACAGCTTCGACTTGTCCGTTTGCCTGGGGATAAACTACAGATGAGAAGCTTTTGTGAATTCCGTGCTCTCGGCACCAATCGGTGAATTCCTCGCTGTCAAATTGAAGTCTATTGTCCGATATGATTTTTAGTGGAACCCCGTACCTGCATAGAACATTTTTGATCAAGAAATTAATAACTTTTGCCGAAGATATTTTATGTAAAGGTTCTGATTCCACCCATTTGGTGAAATAGTCGACTGCCACTATAGCATATTTGGCTCCGCCTCGGCCCGTCGGCAATTCGCCAATCAAGTCAATCCCCCATACTGCAAAGGGCCAAGGCCTGGTCATTTGAGTAATCTAATTTGTTGGTAGTCGAGGAATCTTAGCAAATTTCTGGCATCTGTCACATCTTTTGACGAAGTCTAAGGCGTCTTTGTTTAAAGTGGGCCAGTAATACCCGTATCGGAGTATTTTTCTTTGCTAGAGTCTGCCCTCCAGTGTGACCTCTGCAACTTCCTTGATGGATGTTGGACAAGACTTCCTTGGCTTCCCTTCCAGCGACGCACCTTAATAAGGGGTTAGAGAAGCCGCGTCGATAGAGGATGCCTTCTTGTATTGTGTAGCGGGAAGCTTTCCTCAGGATTTTCTTAACTTCGTTACGCCCGTCGGGTAGTGTGCCACTTTGTAAGTACTTCCGGATGGGAGTCATCCAAGTTTCCTCTTCGATTGCAGCTATCAGATTCATTGGCTCGAAACTCGGGGCTAGTTGCTTTGAGATGGTTATTGTTCCGGAAGTGGTGTCGTCCTTCATGCTAGCTTGCTTTGCCAGTTCGTCGGCCTCCTGATTCCCTCCTCGAGGAATGTGTTTGATTAAATAGTGATCCAATTGATTGAGCAGCAGCTTGGTCTTCTTTAGATATGCTGTGAGTCGTTCTCCTCGGGTCTGGAATTCTCTCAGTATTTGATTTACAATAAGTTGAGAATCACTATGGAGACATAAAGAACCGACTCCAATCTCTAGGGCAAGTTCTAATCCGTCTATCACTGCTTCGTATTCTGCGTCGTTGTTGGTGGCAGCGAATTCAAATTTTAGGGCATAGTGCAGCTTCCTTCCCCTAGGGGTGATTATCACAATACCTGCCCCCGAGCCTTGTTCGTTTGATGCTCCATCTACAAAGAGATTCCACTTGATATCCTTTGTTATTTCAGATCGATCTTTACCTTCGTTGGTAGTGAATTCGGCAATGAAATCGGCCATGGCTTGTCCCTTGATGGCGGTGCGAGGATGGTAGGTGATATCATACTGACTCAGGTCAATGAACCATTTAAGTAGTCGCCCAGAAGTGTCGGGGCGATGGAGTACCTGCCTTAGCGGTTGATCGGTTAAAACTCTGATGGAATGAGATTGGAAATAGTGTCGCAGTTTCCGTGACGTGATTAGCAAACAGTATGCTAACTTTTCAAGTTTAGGGTATTTGGCTTCTGCCCCTGTAAATCTCTTGCTTACAAAGTATACGGGCCGCTGCGCGCGGTTGTCTTCTCTTACCAGAGCGACGCTTAAAGAATGGGACGATATAGCAAGGTATAGGTATAGTTCTTCTCCTTCATTTGGAGTTGAGAGTACCTGTGGTCTCTGAAGGTGTTCGATTAGGTTAAGGAAGACTGTCGAGCATTCGTCAGTCCATTCGAACTTTCCTTTGTCTTTCTTAAGAGCTTCGAAGAAAGGGATGCATTTGTCGGTTGCTTTAGAGATGAACCTGCTTAGGGCAGCCACCTTCCCATTTAGGCTTTGCATCTCTCTTCGAGTGGATGGTATCTTGATATCTTGCAAAGCCCAGACTTGTTCAGGGTTTGCTTCAATCCCCCTGGCATGGACGATGAATCCTAAGAACTTTCCCGACGATACCCCGAAGGAGCACTTTAGAGGATTCAGCATCATTCCATATTGGCGAAGTACTTGAAACATCTCGTCCAGGTGGTTTATATGATCGTTGGCTTTCCTCGATTTTACCAGCATGTCATCCATATAAACTTCCATAGTTCGTCCTATTAATTCCGCAAACATCTTGTTGACGAGGCGTTGATAAGTAGCTCCGGCGTTTTTAAGTCCAAAAGGCATTACTTTGTAGCAGTACAATCCCCGGTCAGTAATGAAACTAGTGTGGTCTTGATCGGGGGCGTGCATAGGGATCTGGTTATATCCTGAGTATGCGTCCATAAATGATAAGAGTTCGTGTCCGGCTGTGCTGTCCACGAGCTGATCGATTCGGTGGAGTGGGAAGCAGTCCTTCGGGCAAGCGTCATTATAGTTGGAGAAGTCGATGCAAGTTCGCCACTTCCCGTTAGCCTTCTTTACCAGTACGGGTTGGCGATCCATTCTGGGTAGATGGCTTCTCGTATGAAGTCATTGGCAAGTAAGTTCTTTACTTCTTCCTCGAGGGCTACTAATCATTCTTCCCCCATGCTCCTCTTTTTCTGCTTCACTGGCACCTTGGTGGGATTGATGTTCAGTATGTGACACGCTATGTCTGGGGAGATTCCTGTTATGTCGGCGTGCGTCCATGCAAATACATCCATGTTGTGGCGAAGAAAATTGACGAGTTGATCCTTCTACTTCGCTCTTAACTGAGACCCAACTTTCAGCAGTCTACTTGGGTCGTGTTTGTCTACAGATACAAATTCCATAGCCTCTGCAGGCTCGGTGGTGGCGTCCTCCTCTTTGTCCCTGGGGTCTAATTCGTTGAAAGGATCGCTGGTATATCGAAGAGGAGGGGCTCTCTTTAATTGCTATGCCTCCAAGTTTTTCTTGCAGAGAGAAGTCTCTGCATCCTTCCCTTTATCCTTCCTGCGGTTATTGCGAAGTTCAGTCACATAGCAATCTCGAGCGGCGTCTTGATCTCCCTCTATTTCCCTTACTCCATTATTTGTTGGGAATTTCATTTTCAGGCACCACGGGGCTAGGACAATTTGGAAGTCAGACAAGGCTGGTCTTCCCAAAAAGGCATTGTAGGCCGAGTGGCTTTCTATTAGCACAAATGTTTGTTTTCGCACAACGGAACGGGGGTGACTTCCTATCTCGACAAAGAGGTCCAGTTGCCCGAGGGGCATCTTCGCATCTCCAGTGAAGCCATGTAGCGGTTTGCTGCAGGGAGACACATCCTTCATTGACAGCTTCATTTTGTCGAAAACATATTTGAATAGGATATTTACTGAGCTTCCAGTGTCTACTAGAATTCGAAAAACCTTGGCTGGACCGAACCAGGCAGAGATGACCATAGGATCCATGTGAGGGTACTGCCTTCCCTCTAGATCACGCCTACTGAATGTGATGTCATCATTCTCTTTTCGTTTCGGGTGGCGTTCTTCTGTAACAGAATTAACATAGCCTTCATTGCTTCTAAGTGACTTACCGTATCCCTCCATCTCTGCCCAGCTTCCGTCGGCGATGTGTGGTCCTCCCGATATGGTAAGGACCACTATCTTCTCTTGACTGGAGCTGCTGGTGTTGTGATTTCCTCCGCCTACTTCCGGGAGGGGCAGACCTGGGTTTTCATTGACAGGAGTTGAAGTCCTGTTCTGACCTTTCACATAGTGCTCTAGCCTCTTCCTTCTGATGTGTTCTTCGATCAAGTCCCGGAGATGTGGCATTCATTGGTGTCATGCCCATGAGATACGTGGAATCGGCAGAACTTTCCAGACATAATAGCATTATCTGATTCCTTCTTGTGCAGGGGGCGCTTGTATCTAACTTCATCCTGGGTGGCCAAGAAGATGTTTTCGATTGTTTCATTTAGAAGAGTGTAAGAGTCAAATCTCGGTCCTGGCCTATATAAGCGCTTTTCCCCCTTCTTGCCCCCAGCACTATCTCTAGAGTCATTTCTTCGAACGTCCTTTGCTACTGCGGATGTGTTGCCATGAGCTGCCTTGGTTTGTTGCCCTGTCTGTCTTTCAATGGCAGCGTCTTCAAGTCTCATATATTTCCCGGCTTCGTGGAAGAAATTGAGTAAGGTAGCTGACTTTTCTTTCGTTAGTCTCCTAGCAAACTTAGTATCCGGATGCACACCACTGCAGAGGGCCATTAGGATAAGTTTCTCGTCGGCATCTTGGACTGCGGCTGCTGCGGCGTTGAATCGGGTTAGATATTGTTGCACTGTCTCCCCGGGCTTCTGTTTGATATTAGATAGGGAATAAGCGTCCTTGGGTTGTTCCACATGAATGCGGAACTGGCTGATGAACTTTTCTTTCAACATTTCCCATGAGCTGATGGATCCTTGGGGCAGATGGCAGAACCAGGAGGTAGCTAGATCTGCCAAGAATAGTGGAAAGCATTTACACAACACTCTCTCTGTTTCTTCGCTCATTAGCATATGCTGTGTGTATCTCTGCAAGTGTACAACGGGGTCAGAGGTTCCCTTGTAAGGTTCCATTGTTGGCATTTTCCATTCCCGGGGGGTGATGGAAGTTTCGATATTGCGGGTGAAGGGGTTGGTTACCCTAGCACCGATCCCCTGATCCCATTGTTCCCATTGGACGCACTCTCTGAACAATCGTGCCATCCTTTCATCAGAACTTGGAGCGGATAGAAATGAGTTTGGTTCTTCCCTGCGGGATTGATTCCGTCCAGATGACCTATAGGGATGGTATCGTCTATCACTCCTAACATTCTCCAACGGCTTCCTCTGGTCTTCCGGGGCATGTTGGGGTCAGCCACATTTGGCCCTTGCCTTGATCTTTCCCTGCTGGGTTCTCTTCTCAGCACTTCCTTGGGTCCAACTTCGGGCTGCACTCCAGCTCGGCCCGGTCCCTTGGCGTTTCCATGGTTAGGTAGCACGGCGGGCTCAGCTACATCCGACCCTTGCCTGGTACCTCCCCCGTTGGGTTCGGTTCCAAGTATTTCCTCGGGTCGGAATTCGGGCTGAGTCCGGGCTCGGCTCCTACCATAACTGTTTCTGTTGTTAGCCTCTTCAAAGAAGAAAGACCTTTGTCGTCTCCTAGATCCTCCAGACCGGGACTCACCCCATGATTCAGTGTTGCGGTTGATTTCTTCCACATCCCTTAAGCGTGACATGAGTTGATCCACCAAGGCTTCTTGTTGAGATGCGAAGCGGTTAGTTACTTCAGCCACAACCTTGGCCAGATCCGCCATTGTAAGTGGTTGTTCCGTAGCAGGGGCTGTCGGATTTGCCTGATTTACATTTGCGGTTGGGACCGGACGATTGTCTTGATCTCTGATCACTGGATCTGGGATACTGCCAGTTGCGATGTTCTTTCCTTTGTTAGCATATTTCTTCCGTCCGGGAGGCATGTTTTCCAAGCAATGAACGACGCTGATAGAAAAAGGGTTAAGTGGGAGAAGCTGAAGCTTCGAGCTCCTGTTCTCAGTGAAAGCACCAAAAATGTTTGCACAAAAAATGGACAAACACCTCCAAGTCGTACGAATTAGTTGATTTTATGTTGTTTTTAGTGATTTGGGTGATTTATGCAAATATATAAAAAGCAGGGACTAAACTGTAAAAGACACACAGATTTATAGTGGTTCGGCCAGAACGTGCCTACGTCCACTTTATATGTTATTCTCCTTTTCTATTCAGATTACCAGTACAAAGCTTTGATTACAAGTAACTGAAAGTTGTTTGAAAGTTCTATCGTGCTTGAGCTCTCAAACTTGTCTGCCATTGTTGTGCCCCTGCCCCTCTATTTATAGAGTGAGGCTGGGAGCAGGGGTCCTGGATGTATATAGCTGCTGGTGGGCTTGGGCCGAGACAATCTGGCCTGGCAATGTTGGTTCGGCATCCTCTTGGTTCGGAGATGGCTGGAGTTGTTTTTCGGTCCGACAATGGTTGGTTTGGTAGCATGTTGGTTCGGTGTAGGTTAGATAAGCGGTCCGGTGGTGCCTTGGATCGGTGGTGTGGAATTGGAGAGGCTTCTGGTTCTGTAGTGGATGGAGAGGCCTCGGTTCGGTCGAGGGCGTAGCTTGGTCCGGTTAGGCTGGTTTGGTAGTGGTGTGGATATGTGTTGGTTCGGTGGTGACTTGTGAGTGGGTTGGTCCGGTGTTGTTTGGGAGGTAGGTAGTTCAGCAGTGCTCAGGAGGTAGGCGGTTCGGTGGGCATGGTGTGGAGCCGGTCCGGTGAGAGTTGGTTTGGTGGTAGGGAAGGAGCCGGTCAAAACTCACCCAACACACGCTATTAAATCAACATGTTATAGTATTGATAAATTCTTTTACAGCTCACATATGCCGCTATAAAAATCGTAGATACACTTTTCAAGAGCTATGCCTATATATTACATTTTAATAATAGCAATCAAACTACATCTTCATAAACGAATAAAGATTATAATCAACAAATGTAACACAAGAGCATGCTCAGAAAGAAATGTGATATATTTTTCATTACAGTGTACAAACATTAAAGCAAGTGCATAACCATTGAATAAAACATAAGCCTGCAGCCAAGTTAACACAGAGAAACAGAAAATAATGTCAATTTAATAAGTGTACAAACATTATAGAGTACAAACATTAAAGCAATCCTTCCAAATATTACAGGGTACAAACATTACAGAGTTCCAACATGCAAGATCTGATCTAGTTGCGTACTAAGGACCTTGCTTCCTTCCAAATAAGCCTGCGAAGTTAACACAAAGAAACAGAAAATGTTAAAACAAGTGCATGCTCAGATAGAAATGTGATATATATTTTTCATTACAGTGTACAAACATTAAAGCAAGTGCATGAACTGCATGAACTAGAAACTGCAATTGATTATTTCTACTGATCTATTTTCCTAATATAGAAAATAGATTAAAGCAATGTTAACCTCACTTTTTTCAGTTGCAGCAACCATCTATTGAAGCATTTCTAACACTCCAACATTTTGCCATACATTTCTAACTGCTATTTCTTCAATGCACCCATGAAAATACAACATATCCTTCCACCGTGTGCTCCATACATACCAACATTTTCTGTTATCTATTTTCTGCTACAGGCAGTGTTTGTGTAACTTATATTCAGTATTTATTTTGAATTTTTATCAATTTATCATTTGTTCACCTATAAATGGATATATTACTAATCATAACGATTCAATATATATTTTACTCAAATTTGTTTCATGTAAAATATCTTTTAATTAGGGTAACTATTACACCAAGAAGAGATGAATATGGTTTTGCTTCATCATGTTGTATCACTACATACATTCAACTGTATCATCTCTACCTCATCCCTGAACTCCAAACAGTTAACTACAAACAAACCACTACAACTGGTACTCCACCAACCAGAATTTAAAGCTAATAACTAAATGTAACAATAAAGAAAAAAATGAACGGTAAAGACTTACTCAAAATTCATTCCATTACGACGTGCGTAGCAGGCCAAGCTATAATAGAAGAGAGGGCATCTTCCATGTACTGTAATTCGGATGTTTGCCTCCATAGCTCTACCGCTGGCTCTTTTACGGTCATTATCCAAACGTTAACTGCATTGTGTTCTAGTGGTTTGAAATGCACCCTTGCATTTGGATCGGTTGACTCCACCCGTCCTAAAGCAACTACTTTCCCATTTCCCGATAAATCCATTAACTTTCATTTATTGTTTGTTCTTGAATTTGCAGTCTGTAAGTTGAAAAAAGAAAAAAATAATGAAGTTGCTAATCATTAAAAAATAGAAACACACAATAAAAATAAAGTAGCATAAATGTTTTCACCACATCCATAGGCGTAATAGGAGCTGTAGTGTCAACCATCTCAACAACTACTTGCGATTCAGGCCATGCAACCTTCTTACCAACAGCATCCGCAATTCGGATCAAACCAGGGGCTGTCCTCCACAAAAAAGCTTCTGGATTTAGTGGATCATCTATCCAAACAATCATAGCTGATGGCCCAAGAGGAACATCATTAATAATTTCCTCTGAGATGCTCGAATGTAATCGTCCTAAAGCCACTAATTGCTTGCTCCCTCCCCAATCAAAAATCTTGCATTTGCATTATAAGATGCTATTTCTACTCTATTAGAGGTAAAAATATTTATTTAGTAAATAATGTATATAATAAAATTGCATATTGTGAAGAATTTTTTTTTACCTTATCTTCTTCTTCTTCAATGTGATCGGTTGAATTTAAAACAACTCTATTCTTCGGCCACGCCACAATATTATCCTTTTCTTCCCCAATAAGTGCGAAAGAAGGTGTAGGCCTCCATAGAAAAGCATCAAGCTTGATTGGACGGTCAACTAAAACTATCATCGCATACGACCCTAAAGGAACATCATTGACAATCTCGTTTGGATCGTCTGACACGAATCTTCCTTCAGCAACGATCTCTTCATTCCCTCGCCAATCCAATAAATCACAATTCTTCATATTTTTATCAAAGTTGCACTACATTTAAACATAGGAAAATTATTTTACTAATTGAATAAAAAGTTAAAATACAAAGATGTGAAACCAATAATTTTTTTATACTTGAGGTTTGTTTACTTCTGTCCCACTGTGTCTACTTCTGTCCCACTTCTATCAAAATAAAAAAACATGTCATTTTGTAAGTCTGGAAATGCAAACTGTTGGCGTGTTCAAGTATGCAAGTATTCAAGTGTATAATGGTTGAATTGTGCAACTGTTCAAGTGACTGTATGCAAGTGTTCAAGTGTGTATGCAAGTGTTCAAGTGTTCAAGCAATTAGTGATCAAAATGTAATGATAATTCTTACCTGATTTTTCTCTAGTTGTAGAAATCTATTCTCTAAGTTAAACAATTTGTTTTCAAGTTGCAGTGTATGCTTATCCTTAACTTTCGATAAACTGCTCTACTAAGACTCATTCCTCTTCCCATCGCTCTAAGTCGACCCGGTCTTTCTTGCCCTAGCACTTGTGCAAGTGCATCTGCTATATAATTAATTGGCGAGCTCGATTGTGAAACACTTTCAATTTATTTAATCTTTTCCTACAAAACATGATTAATTTCATATTATTGCAGTTTAAATTAAAACGTAGTATTTAAATTAAAATAGGAAACACACTAAGAAGCTTGCAAATTTATTTCAGCTTGGATTAAATTTGGTGATTGATTATTTTTTGGGTTGGATGCAGAATGTTCTAGCAGATGCATAATTTTACACTTGATTTGGAAACATGCCAAAACCAACAGAAATATACGAGATACAACATGCCAAAACCAACAGAAATATATGAGATGCATTCAGATGATTAGTCGACTGAGTTTAAGCTAAATTAGCATGAGAATTTAGTCAAAATATGACATGCTCAAAACATTTTTGCAAACAAGGGAGCCAATTCTGTGTATATCACAAATCAACATTATTTTATATTATTTGTACAGGTTATACTACGAAGTAGATTATTTTCAGGCTACACACATACTATTTTGCTTAAATCTGATATTTGGGAGGGAAGTTAATACCTGAAAAATAATTTTCTCGAAGTTTATAGATCTCTCGAATCTCTCACATATTCAAGAGCTAAAATTTTGCAGACCGAAGGAGCAATATATGAATACATTATACTAAGTTTGCAGACTTAAGAGGGAATTCAAACTAAAATACAATAATCCTACAACATGGTATCTCTTTGCTCCATTTTCTTTAAGAAATTAATTAATATTAGCAGCCTCTTGCTATGAAAATTATTAGGCAGTACAAGGATTTGCCACAATATGAGACTCAAGACCATGTACTATAGAATAAATTTCATTGCATAATTCAATAAAACATAGTGCATTATGTTACTTTTATGCCATAGATAATTAGAAATATACGCCAGTTGCACAGATTCTTCTCCACACCAAAAGCTGGATCTTACAATATGCTGACAATATTTATACACAAAAATATATTTCGCGCCACCGTAACAACTTATTGGAACATTATATAGCATTTTAGAGGTTCCTCTAGCGTAATAGCTACTAATGCATTTTCATACATACTAAAAACATTCTTTGTCACTATCATAAATAACCTCTATGACAGCCAACTGCAAATCATATACAGAAATACTAGAAATTATCATAAAGCTAAACCATACACAGAGTTCCGACATTTTACAAATTCAAGTGCATGATTACTAATAAACTTAAATGCTGAAATACAGTCAAAACATTAGGAAACCGGTGAGGTTTTTTTTATTTGGAACAAGCTAAGATCAAATTAATTCAAGCAATTAGGTGATGCTTAAGTCAGGCGATGCATATATATTAAGTTGGTGAATGCTAAACAAGTAAACATGTATCACACAAGTATTTATATATGTACCATAAGTATTTGAAAAGTATGAGCTTACTATAGCATCTGCAGCAATCATATTCACCGGTTCACCATTTTTCTTAGTGCGAGATTTGATCCAAACTTCACTTCTAGGGACAGAAGAGGGATCACCACTTTCGTTTTTCTACATTCAAAAGAACACCAAACAACAAATTTCATTAACTTAAAAGTTTTCATAAATACTGCAGTAAGTAAAACTACTATTTTCTTACCAAATCTTCAGCCAGTCGAGCCATTCCTCTACGACTGCATGTGTGTGGCAACTGCCTCTGTCTAATAGCTTTGTTCTTCTCGCTCAAAGACTAAAATAAGAATCATTTCAATAAATGTAAGAAAGAAAGAAATTTGTTAGTGAACTCGGATTTTGTAAATGAAGTTTCGTATGTAATGATTTCATAGGGCAAAAGATTTCGAAGGACAAAAGGTTTTGAAAGCATATAGGTCTGCCAGGTTTTAATATTATCAAGTTTCACATACGTTGAGCTTCAAACAGGGTATTATTAGTCTCCAAAATATATCTGCCCCTAAAGTATGTAACTATAAGTGTGAATTCCTAAAATATAAATTTTATATGTTTAAGGCCTTAGAGACAGTTTTTATACAAATTTCTGCTATTTTTTCAGGTATGAGTATCATATGAAGGAATTTTTGGAGTAATCATTGAACTCATAACAAAGTTCATATTTTTACAGCTTTGAATATAAACGAGTATTTTGTACACAGTGGTTATAAATATATCAAATTTTAAATACAAAATTTAGTATGCATATTAATTTTGTGTCAGAATTCCTTAATTTTGGTTTTGAAGGTTTGGAATATATGGGTATGAAAGATTTACTATATGTCTAAACGTCATATCGCCTGATTTCAGATTTACTATACACTAGTTTTAACAATGTCTAGTATATGTAATTTGATATGTACAAATGCCAGTCATCTACTTTTGATTTTGAAAACTGTAAATATGCCATGACTTCAAATGCATACAGAATATTGTATTTTCATTTGATATGTACACTAGTTTTAATATTTTTTATCTGCATCATTCTTTAATATGTATTTGAAGACTGAAATTTCTCATACCTTGAATTCCGAACTTGTTTTCAACTTGATAAACTTCTTCCACTCAATCATACATTTAATGCCAGATGGTTTCAACTGAAGTCTTTCTTCCATAGACTTTGCTTGTACCAACTGCGGAACTAATCTACATTTTGATACCCGCCAAATACCACTCATTTGTTGAAAAACTACTGTTTTGTGCACATTTAAATCCAATTTAAACCTTGCCTGCGACAATCAAAATTCGTCGTAAAGTGTTTGAGATAAACAATCAACATAAGATTTAATCTTAAAGCGAAAGAGAGTGTCACCTGAATGCTTTCCTATAAAACATCTTTCAATTCGATACTAAGTTGCTTCCAATTACTTAGTGTAACCCGGAACAATTTCTCGTACAAGTGGTCTTAAGTAAAAAGATAATTTGACCGACCCCGCTCCTATTTGTTCGCCTGCGGTATTAAATTGAACTTCTATTTGCTCCAAAGAATTGAATGAAAGTCTTCTAACTTTGGTTGGCCCTCTGGGTTTTCTTCTCGGATTTCCTTCCGACTGAACTATGTTGTCTTCAAGTGTTTGTGGGTTGTCTTGTATTTCAGCATTGTTTTCTGGATCGATTTGTACTTGATTCTTTTCTAATGCATGTGGGTTATCTTCAATAGAAACCTCGTCTTCTACTTGATTGTCTTCAAACAGCTCCTCTCTTGTACGTTTCTTCCTATGTTCGTCGATTTCCTTTTGCATGCGACCTCTCTTTTTCACAGCCTCACTCTTCTTCCCTATTTTCTGTATATAAAAATAATAATTTACAAATTAGATCAAAAAAGCCCGTAAAATTCTCACTTTCAAAAATATACAGTTAAATTTTGCTCGAGTTTCATATATTCTCCCATTAAACTTGGTTTTAAATTTTTCTCGAGTTTCAGAACTTAAGTAAAAAATGGAACCTGTATAACTACAAATCCTTGACCTTAGACAGAAGATTTTATGCTTCCAAAAACCAGTTCACAGAAGTATATACCTGTTCCGAGTACTTAAACTGTATATTTTTGAAAGTGAGAAGTTTCAGATTACACATATGACAGGATTTCAAATGAATACCAAAGTTTGAAAGGATTTTGAAGACAGAACAAGAGATATTGAAAAGCGTCCACCCTAGGGGTAGGAAACAAAAGCATAAGCATAACTACAGATAAACCCTAGAATGAAATTTCTCAAAATGATTTCAGCAACCAGGTTCAGATTGTACTTGATTTATTATTTAGTAGCCGAACAGGAAAATCGCCAAGTAAATTGAAATAAATCCATTATTTAGTAATGAAGCAAAATTTATTATGAGAAAAGTTTGTACTTGATTTTTTTCTAATGCTTGTGGATTGTCTTAATTATGAATCTCATCGTCTACTTGATTGTCTTCAAGCTGCTTATTTCTTGCACCTTTCCTTTTTTGTTCGTCGATATTTTTTTGCATGTGAGCTCTCGTTATCACATTCCTAATCTTGCTCATTTTGAATTCCAGTGAGCAGATCCTAAGCAAAAATGAATAGTGCATGAGTTATTTTGTTATAAAAGAAAATTTAAATGCAAATGACATATTTTAATGCAAATGATGCTGACATGAACAAAAATAAAATATATCAACCTTATGTAATCACAATGAACAACATATTTATGATGAATATCTTATCAATAACAAACAGATAAAATGATCAAAGTATTTTCATTTATGCACGGTACAATAAAATATGAAACAAAAAATTTATATGAAGAAAAAAATTTATTACAACTACAAGTGTGGTCAGTAGAGGTAAGTTTTCATTTGAAGTTTAACGAAATTATGTAAAATAAAAATGAAAACATGAATTTGGTTTAACTTGGTTTAACTTGGATTGCTGGATGTTTCAAATATCGTAAAGGAATCAGATCTATCAAAATAATTGATTTAATTATCAAAAAGAGAACATGTACTTGCATACATGATCACTGTTACAAGTGTGTACATATCTTTTTTAAGGCTTTGTCAGATTAAAATATGCGTGTGTGTGTGGATGTTGCTACATGTATGTATATACCTTGGGCTAGTTAGTGTTATTTTTTTTAAAAGAACACAAATTGTTTAAGTTGTAACCAAAATATGATTCTTCAAAGTTGAGAAATTGTTTAAGACCTGACATATGAGAAAAGAAAAATAAGTTGGCACACAAGACACAAGTATATGCAGAGAGCAAGAACCATCACCAATAAAATTAGGCTGAAATAAGAATAGGCAGAGACAAGTTATTGAAGGCACTGCTTTTTTGATATGGAAAAGAATTTTAGAGGGACTCGAAACAAAATACAACCGTTAAGGGGATAATTCATATCGTATATCTATCACTAGCAAATAAGTAGGAATTACAAACCTCATAAGCAAATAAAATAGGAAATCTACTCAAATATGCCTTCACAATCTTCTCTAACATAGCTAACATTCTCCACGGAATCAATATCCATGTCGGTTTCTTCACAATCTTCCCTAACAAAGCTAACTTCCATAACAGGATCACCTGTCTCTAATTCATGATAACCTCTTGGTGGTGCTTCCATTACAACATACCAATTAGAGTGATCATTCTCTCTTGAATAAAAAACTTGTTTTGCTTGAGATGCAAGGATGTATGGATCTTTTACAAATGAAGATTGATTTTGTTGTAAATTGACAAGAGTGAATCCGTCTTCGACCTTCACTCCATTTCCTATATTTGCCCAGTGACACTTAAATATGGGAATATAAAAAACATGATAGTCTAGCAAGATTATGTCCGTCACTACCCCATAATAAGTGACCACATCAACTCTTTGAGAAATATCTTTTGCACTTGCCCTACACATGGTAGTTGCATCATAAGTAACTCCGTAGTTTTGGGTTTCTCTTTCAATGTCTTTTGTAGTAAAACAATGTCCGTTAATTATATATCCTTTGTAGGATAATGCATTACTACTTGGGCCAAAGGCAATCCATTTTAGTATTTCATCACTTATGGATTGAATAGGTATATGCAAACAAATCATTTTACAAAAATTTTGAAGTAAAATGAAATCTTTTTGTCAATGGAAGGATAAATTAAAATTAAACTAACCTTCTTTTTAATCCAATCTAAGAAATTATCTGTATGTTTTTTCCACAGCAATGTCGCATTTTTTCCATACGCTTATCAAAATTTTGTAACTCCTCCAAATGCATACTGGTGTTTAAATAATTTTACCCAAGTTATATTGAACATCAAAATTTTATTATAAAGGTATAAACAAAATATAATATGTACTTACTCTAAGTATGGTTCCACCATAGCCATATTCATTAGCATGGCCAAATGAGCAATATCTTTTTCATTCGATGACAATGTAATTGTCTTCGGTTTTAAAATTGGACGTCCTTCGAGTATCACATTGTTTTCATAATCTTCATTTCGGACTTCTTTCTCCTCCATTTGTACTTTCCTTTGTAGAAATTCACTAAAAAATCTCGTTGATTCTTCCGCAAGATAAGATTCTGTAATACACCCTTCAGGTCGTGCATAATTCCTTATGTAATCTTTAAGTGTTTTCATATGCCTTTCAAAAGGGTACATCCAACGAAAATGAACCGGACCACACAATTGCGCTTCTCTTCCAAGATGAATTGTCAAATGTATCATTATATCAAAAAAGGAAGGTGGAAAATATCTTTCGAATCCACACAAAATTTCAATAATCTCATCATTAAGTTGTTGCAACATCTCTCTTTCAACAACACGTTGACATATTTTATTGAAAAACGAACATAAACGAATTATTAGTGTTCTAACTTTCTTTGGTAATAAACCTCTAACCGCAACAGATAACAATTGTTGCATTAGGACATGATAATCATGCGACTTAAACCCACTGACTTTGCAATCTTCTAATGATACAAATCTTTTGAAATTTGAGCAATAACCATCAGGACCTTTAAAATCATGTAGCCTCTTACAAAATTTTTTTTTTCCGAACAATGACAACGTATATGGAGCCGGTGGTAGATATGTTCTATTCCCACGAGGTTGTGCATAAAGACTTTGTCGAATCCCCCAATCCTCCAAATCATTCCTAGAATTAATTCCATCTTTCGATTTATTGTCATGCAACATCGTGCTTAGTAGGCTTTCAGCGATGTTTTTCTCAACATGCATCACATCTAAATTATGTCGCAAGGAAAGGTCCTACAAATATCGATAATACAACAATTTATTAACTTTTATATTTTTAGGTAAATGAAAGAAAATATAATTTTAATACTAACCTCCCAATATGGCAAATCAAAGAAGATTGATCTTTTTTTCCACCTTATTAGCTCTTTTTTTCTATCATCTTCTTTAGTGTGAGTACTCTTCCTCTTTTTACTTTTTATCTTCTTACTCAACTCTGTCTTTAGCTTCTTCTTACTCATCTTTCTTATTTTTTCTTCATTCTTATCTTTTCCAAAAACATTTGGAAAGCCATTCAAAATAGCAGAAATATTTCTTCCCGTTAGAATTCTAGGTCTATTACCGTCCTCTACAGTGTTATCAAACCAAGTTTTTTGTTTCCTCCATGGATGTGAAGGATCTAGAAACCTTCTATGTCCCATGTAAACACTTTTCCGACAATGATTCAACCACCGATAATGAGTGTTAACACCGCATAATGGACAAGCTTTTTCTCCTTTTACACAACATCCTGCAAGATTTCCATAGGCTGGAAAGTCATTTATTGTCCATAGTAAAATTGCTCTTAAATTAAAAGCCGATTTACTGAATGCATCATATATATCAATTCCGTTATTACTAAATAATTTAAATCTTCTACCAAGGCGCCAAGTATACATCAATATCTTTTCCAGGTTGCTTTGGACCAGCAATTATTAATGTTAGCATAATATTTTCTTTTTTCATACATAACATAGGCGAGAGATTATATGTCACAAGCATTACTGGCCGACAACTATGTTTGGAGCTCATCGAGGCAAATGGATTGACACCATCTGTAGCAAGACCAAGTCTGAGATTGCGTAGATCAGATGAAAATGCTTTCCACCTCTCGTCCGCTGCATTCCATGTTACAGAATCTACAGGAAGTCGCATTTTTCCATCAATGCTTTTATTGTTAAAATGCCACCATAGATCTTCTTCCATCTTTTGAGATCTATACATTCTCCTAAATCTAGGAATGATTGGAAAATACCTCAACACTTTAGCCGGAACACCATGTATAATCTCCTTAGTGCCCTCATTTATCTTCCATCTCAAAGACATTTTGGACAACTTTCTAAATCTTGAAACTCTTTTCTAAAAGGACAACAATCATTTTTACAAGCATGAATATTTTCAAACCCCATGTCAAATACTTTGAGAAATTTTTTTACATCATACAAATTCTTAGGAAGTACATTATTCACCGGCAGCAACAACTGTAGTACGTTCAAAAGCTTATCAAAACCAGTATCAAATAATCCAATCTCATATTTAAGATTATACAAAGTAGTGATGGCGGATAGTTTAGTTTGACCTACACAATCAGGATATAAGAGTGTTTCTGCATCCTCTAAATTCTTAAGTAAATCATCCTCATGTTTTCGAACATCCTCGTCTTCTTTAACATCAGTAAAAAAAGTATGATTCAAAAAATCTTCATCTTCAAAATGAATAGCTTTAAGTAGATCAAATGTATTGTCCAACTTCATGTCTACGCCCATATTTAATTGTTCGCCATGATGATACCACTTAGTACTACTCTTGTACTTAGGATTCATCCCCCTTATAATTAAATGTTCAACGATAATATGATCATGTTGTCGACTAAGATTTCGGCAATCTAAACAAGGACATAAAAGCTTCTCTACATTTCTTATATTTCTCTTTGCAGCTTCTACGAAACATCTTGCCCCTTGCGAGTACTCCTTGGAAGTTCTATAATAAAAAAAATTCAACATAATAGTTGAGTTTAACATCAAATGTTTTTATTTTATGAAATTAAACATGGTTGAGAATATTGAATTATCTACTTACCTGTGTAAATGAACCCAATCGTTTTCCGTTAGCATATAATTAAGGATACACACGGGAAGAAAGAGTGCTCAAGCTCCAAAGCTAAAGAGAAAAAAGATTGCCTCTGATTTCAGAAACACAAAATTCAAAAAGAATAAGGAATTTCCATAGATACCTAGAATGTTAGAGGTTTCCATAAACCTAATGTTCATGTTTATAGCTAAACACATATGCATGCATATGATCTTTTATATATACTAGTTATGTGTAATTATTGGAATTTATCTTTCTTCATGTATACTGGTTATATGCACATCGAATATTTTTATTTGTAAGTAATTGTTTTTAAATATTAGGATATTTGGAGAATTTTTTTTAAAAGAAGCTAATTTAAATATTTTATTAAGTCGTTACTAATCTCTCCCTTTGATTTTAATCCATAGTTTTCACAAAGATTTTATTAACTCCCTTTGGAAAATGTTAGAGGGTACAAGTGAAATATAATACTCTTTGTGAAAATTGCATATAGCAGTAACCTTTATACAACTGCAAGCAGGTATGATCATTCTCACAGGAAAAAGAATTGTATAGTTGGTTTGGCTTAGCACGCCAGGGACATATTGGGAAAGGAACTCCTATTTTATACTCTTGCTTAGACTTGTAAATGCGTTGAAAATGCACATCGTTAACAATACTATTCATCTCTGCAACACTCCACATTTGACTTAATTTAACTTAACAGTGAACATCATCGTCGTCATGGAAAACGAACGATTATTATTTTAAAACTAATCTTAATTACTAACATACATATCACACACTCATATTTTAAAACTGAAAAATGGTCTGATGAAGCTGGTCTGAAAGGGGTGACACTGTGGTGAATGATGAACTAGTGACTGAAAGGGTGTAGCGCTGCAACCAGGTCTGACAGGTCGGAGATATGGAGAGGGTGAGGGACTGAAAGGGAAGTTCCCATGCACGATCTGGTCTGAATGGCTTCCGTAGCCGAAGCAAATCCAAGAAGCAAGGCTGTAGAGCATGAATAGGCGAATGGTTGTCAATGGTGATCTGGATTTGTACGGTGTAAAGAGTCGAAGCCAGAACTGGTCGAAGTTCAACTTTATTGTATTGGCTGTCAATGGTGATCTGGATTTACCATTTACATTCATTTCAATATCAGAATTATTCCGTCTAATAAACACTGCATAAAACCTTATAATAGGGAACAATATATCCAAAATGCAGATCAATATCTTCGGCCAAAGGGGCATAAGAGATTACGACCAATACATAGATTTTAGAACTATAATTATTTAGAACAGCCACAGTTCAACCTTGAATCTACGCTTACTTGAGCTATTCTGTTCTTCTTTTTGATATTTATGAAGTCATGTAATCATAAGCATGCAGTTGGTGTGTATGCAAACACAGCAAAATTAGCTGTTATGAAATGATCGATTGAGATACATACCAATGATAATAGGTTTATTGTGAGAACGAATAATAGTATGAAATAGATTAGTGAAGAATTCATGATGATTAAGGGGATATGACCACCTACAGGTACAAGAAGGTAGTTGAATTTGGTTATTCGTTGGCTTAACTGATAGGGATAATTATTCCGACTACTTATTTGAAATGTCTCCTAGGAAAGGAAAGAGAGGATGATGAATGAATGTCTTTTACTAAAATTTTATATTGAAACAAAGACTGGCTAATTGTTTGTACCTTATAATATCATTTTCTAAAGTAATCCTAGTTCACGAATTCAACAAAATTGGGTTTAGTGGGTTCGAAACCGCAATGTCACATTTAGTACGATGTGGTCACCATTTTCTCTCTCATCTAGATCGTATAAAATATCTCATATACACGATTATTATGCATTATATCATTGTTGAGAAAAATATTGAAAGACACTTATTTACCTGAAAACCAAACAATCATCTTGTTCATTAAACAAACAGAGTAGACACAAAAGTTGCATCAACATGACAAACATTTAATCCTATATATACGAATAATTGAAAGTATTATTCTATCCAAGGGTTTGACATAGATGTAAGATATTCATTTATGTCATTTTTATTATTGGTTCAGGAGTATAATAATGACTTATGATCTTTTTTTAGCATATAACCACCATGGGAGAAACTGCCTGAAGCAGCGGCTACAACTACAAAGGACTTCCAGTTTTTGGTGTTCTTAGAAAGGATTTCACTTGAGGGGAAAAATTCGATAAGAGTCACTATATTGTCCTTAACACACCAAACATGAGGGGGAGGCTTTTGAAGGGGAACAGACCATGTCATAGCTGATAGGAGGTACAATTACAGGATGAGGTAACACAATAATTCAAGTGACCAACCTATTTATTTGGAAAAAAGACAAAGGTGATAATGATAATCTATAAGTTAAATTTTCCTACTATGTGACCATCTCCATTCTAGTTAACTATGAAAATTTAGATAGCTAACCAATGTAATGCTACTGCTATATAGAGGACCTGCAAATAATCATTGTAATGTATACAAAAACAATCAATAGTATTATACCAAATGTTGCAAAATTCATTAGTTGGTAACTCTTACTATGTACTGTTGATTTCTTATTTAACATTATGCTTCTGCAAAATATTTTTTATGTTCAAGAACAGTTATAAAAATGTTTTGAAATCAGTTCTTTTCATTTGACCTAAGAAATAGAACTAAAGTAGTATTGGTACAGAAATACTTCAAATATTTACATTTGTAACCTTACTCAGATATTACAATATACTAAATCTCCAAAGTAAACCTAAGACATAATAAGCAAAATTTTATTCCAAACTCATTGTCTTATGCTAAAAATCATGTGCAAAAATTTCGTAACTAAATTGTATAAATAAAGCTGAAAGTTGTGTGCTGTTCTAATTATGAAACTTTTTTCTTGAGGATAAATTAAAAATAAAGCACTGGATCGGTCTTAATTACATGTAATAAGCAAGAAAAATCAATTTGTTTGTGTAAAAAAATTAATTTAGTTGCCAGTATGGATTATGATGACAAAGTTGCACATTTATTATCTATAATTTGCTAATATAAAAATAATCTAAAGATTAATTATATCAACAAAGCCGAAATTGTCCACTGTTCTAATCATAGAACTTTTATCTTGAGGATAAACCTAAATAGAGAACTGGATCTATCTTACTTACAAGTAATAAGCACGAAAAAACAATTTGTTCGTGTAAAAAAAACAATTTAACTGCTAATATCGAATATGATAAGCTCCAAAGATTGTATCTATAAAACATCTCTAATTCAGTATTTGAAGACAATATCATAACCATAAAAAATAAAGCAATCTGAAGATTAAAAGCTCATAAAATGAAGAAATCAAGAAAGAGTGCGAGGAGAAAAATTAAAGAGACCTGCTGCATTGTTGGCAAAATCGCTGCTGCAAACCAGAATCAAAATCGAAGATTATATCGCTTACCAGAATCAAAATCGAACATTATATCCAAAACGTGAAGCCCTAGCTTCGACAAATCGGAGCTACACGCAAATCCCTAGCTTCGAAATCGAAGGAGTTTGCTTTCTTCGACAAAACTTGAGAGGGTTTCTGCTTTCTTCGAATCGCTAACGTAATTTGGAGGAGGGAGATGCACGCGTTTTGGAGGGAGGCAGAATGGTTTTGGAGGGAGAGGGAAAATAATTTGGGAAGTTGGAGGGAGATTTTTTGGGGCAACGTGTGAAGGGGAAGGGAGATGCGCGCGTTACACCTGTAGGGAGAACAAAAATCAACCGGTAACTAGATAATTAAGGGTCAATAATAACGCTTCAGAATAACGCGTTATTAAATAGCGTTATTAATATCATATTTTGTTGTAGTGTTATTTGAATAAATATTGTCGAATTACGTAAGAAAATTGGTCGTTCGACGTAAACAGAAGTAAGCAAAATTTTATGAACCAATAACAGTTTAATAAATTGATTTTGGCATCAATTGAAATGAATATGAGTTCGTTTTTTTTAAATGAATTGAATGGAATGGTATGTAATTTGGATGCAAACAATTTAAAACTAGTGTCGGAAACCTTGCATATGTACTTATGAATGTATATCACATGCATTACTTATGAAATCTATGTGTTAGCTATTTGAATATAAGTGAAATGTCAATAAATTGCATATATTTAGTACTTATATATTTAAATTGAGTAAGTACAGGTTCAAGCAAGCCGTATGGATGGATTTGATCACGATAAATGCTAAAATAGTAAGCCGCTTGCTTAAAAATGCTAAATAAAGGTATGCCTACGCAATAAAAATAGGAAATATTAACTGTTTTTGGTTTTTCCGACCGTGTGGGTCGACGTATTTATATTTATATCTTTTGTCAAATTGCAAAAGCTCCTCCGAATAAAAGAGACTCTGCCAAAATATTTCGGAAATTTTGGGAGTTAGAAAAATTTTTGAAAATTTTTGGGAAATTTTTTCGTTAACGATAAAACGATTTCAAATTGGAAATTGAAATAAATCAGGGAATGAAACTAATTTTAAATAACGATATAAATCTGTTATAAAAAAAATTAAATGTACAAAGTTAAAGATAAAATTCGAATTCATATGGAAATGGGAGAACCAATTTGAATCGAAGTAGATATAAACTAAAGTGGTGAAGTGAAAATAAATAAAGAAGCATTAAATAAAGAAGCATATTAAATGCTTATGCTGAACTTTAGAAAGGAATGGTGAATTCTTAATTGGAAATTGATACTACAAATACATTCTAAGTTAATATTTGAATGAATAAGTATTGACAGTTGTAAGGAAGTCATTAAAATGTTTTTAAACATTCTGATTGGACATATTGCTAAGTGAGATATGCAGGTATCATAAAGGGAAAGGAAAAAAAATTGGTTTTGATTTCAGAAGATAAATTTGAATTGCTCGACAAAAGGTATGTGTTTAAATTTCTGTATGAAATTTGATTGGGTTTTTGATCGAGCCACTTGGCTTTTTGTTTTTTTTTGGAATTTGGGAGCCCGTTGAGGCCTTTTGTAGTTGTACCGAGCTAGCCGCGCAAAGGAGACGCTGGCAAAAAATTTCGAAAATTTAGGGAGTTGGAAAATTTTTGAGAAAATTTTGACAATTCAAAATTTGGTTTCAAATTGAAATTTGAATGGTTGAGTATATGATATTAGTGGGAATCTAATGGGAGAAGTTTGGAAAGTTAGGAATAGTAGTAGGGTGTTCTTAATAAAAGGTTGTTTTGGAAAATTGTTAGAAATTGTTTAGTTTTGGGAAAGATAAACGAGTATTGGACCATTCTTCCTAACTAGTAATTTCGGGGACGAAATTCTTTTAAGGGGGGAGGAATGTGACGACCCGGAACTTTTAAGCATTCAAAATTGGAATATTTAAATTAATTTTAAATATTAAAGGGTTAATTTTAACTTGGATTCAAATATCACAATTTATTTGATGACTAAATTATTAAATTAAATAATTTGAAATTGGGTAAGATGTTGAATCTGGAGTTCTAAGTCTGTTAAAAATAATTTGAAGGCTTGTAAAATTTATACTGATAGTACTGAAGAGAATATAAGTGTTGAAATCAAATTTAAAAATGGTTTGTTAATTTTGAAATTTTATCGTTTAAATTGAATTTAAAAAATAGCCTTCCGAGGCACAGTCTCAGATTTCCACGAAACCAGTTCCATTGGATCCATAATATTGTATTATTATCGGATTTCAAATGTCGTATTGATTGGAGTTGTTGTGTGAGCGTAAGATATGCAAACGCGCATAAATCTATATCGTAAATTCAATATAATAACTGGTCCAAAAGCTATCTTATACATACAATCGAATTAGGACTCGATACCTTTTCCATTGCGTTCGGAATAGGTGTATAACATTATAAAACGCCTAGCGGCACGCCTCGATAGGAGTTCGTGATTTTAGGCTACGCAAGTCGAGATAATTTGTATTTAAATTTGAATTTAAAGTAATATAAAATAATAAATAAATAAAACCCCAAATCAACCTCAATTGAATTTTCATTCATCGATACTGTTGCCTATCACATTCAAAACATTGTAGCTAGTATTCTCCCACACACTTCCCTCTTTAATTATTATAGCCGAACCCTTCTTGGCCTTCATTTTCAAATCGTTGACCCTAAAAAAAATAGCGACTGCTCCCTAATTCTAAATCGCGTCTTCCTCCTCCGTTCCTTTTCGTTTCAAAAATCGAAGCTGTTCGATTGAGGGTCGCGAGTTTCCTCCCTTTCTCGTCTTCATGAGAGAAATCGACTTGCCGAAGAGACCGAGATCGAGATGGACGGCTCGATTTTATAGTTGTTCGTCGCGCACGCGAGTGATGGAGTTTCCATAGGCAGGGTAGGGAGCTCGCGAGTAGATGGGAAGGTGGCGTTTACGACAATATCAGAATGTGGTGGCACGTCGATTTGCGACCAGAAGTTGAGCTCGAGCACGGTGGGTTTCAGGCGTGTCGAAGTGCGCTCGCGAGCAGGACTTAAGCCAAGTCGGCGTGAGCTGAGCAGGGTCGATGTCTGTATAACCAGATTTTTTAGGTAAGACAGATGAATTTGTTTTCTATAATTTTAGTTTTGTTAATTGTACAAAACAATAAGGTTTAAAACAGAAGCTTTTTAATAATCAGTGGTTGTCAATTACAAATAAGATTGGGAAGAAATAGGATTTTAAATGTTTGAAGATTTTATAGATTTTTTTTAGTATATGCAGTTTGAAAATAAAAAAAACCAATAAAATAAAATCTATTTATGGTTTAAATTATATATATATAGTTTATGTATATTAAATAATAATAATAATAAATAAATCTGCATAGGTCTATAGTAACAAGATAGTTTTGGTTTAATATATATGTTAAAAGGAAATTGTACGTCTTATTAAACTTTATAAATGTTTATACGTAGATGTATATAAGTTCAAAGCAGAATATATATAGATAAAGATTTTGGAAAATATAGGAATTTTAAATTTATGGGGGTCTAGTTGTTTAATAACTCATTAATTATTTTGGTTACTAAAGATATTTTCATTTAAAATTAGATTAAAATTAAATTATTAGTCTACATTAAAATCATTGGTGAAGCAAATTTTTAAATGAAAATTAATTGTTCGATCGATTCAAATATTAATAAATCATCTAATGATTTTACAAGGTCTGAAAATCGTTAAAAACGAGTTGAGATGGGTGAATGACAAATGCATATTCAAAGGTGAGTTAATCTCACTCAGCTGAATTTTAACTTTAATTTAAATGGTTAAATGTAAATAATTGGTTGAATGGTTGAATTGATTTGGTTTGTTATATTATAGTATATATTACATCTTGGGATGATTGATTTCCCACATTATATAGCGGATGAGACCCTATGCGCCGCATAATAGCGGATGATTTATATTAATCCCATATACCGCGATATTCCACCTCGAAGTGGAATTGGTATTTATGTTGCGCTAACGTCTGTGGATGCAGAAAAAAACAGGTTGGAGGGATCCAACTGGATTCCTCAACATTTATTTAAATTATTAAATATTCTCTATTGTGATTATTTGATATTCTATGATGAATTATATTGGAATATTGAATGCTATGGTTTGATTGAATATATTTGGGTTAATGAGCTACCAAAAATATATAAATTGGATTTTGGAAAGAAAATAAAGAAGCGAATTTGTAAGCGAAATAATTATAGAAAATTTGAATAAATTAAGAATGAATTGAAAAGAAAAGGAAGTGATATTAAAATACTAATAAATATCTTCGAGCATGAAAAGAAAAAGATTTTGAATAAATAGAAATTAATGAATTGTAAAATTTAGTGATATTATTTTAAAGGAATACAGAATTATTTTAAAATTTAAAGTTTAAATTTGTTTAAAAAGGATTAAGAAGTAATATGAGAAATCTTAAATTGGTATTTTCAGTTAAAAGTATTTTAAATCGTAACTAAGGAATAAAATCTGAAATTAATGGATTTTGGAATGAAAGGGAGTAAATTGGAAATCAATTTGGAAATTAATTCAAGTGTTTGAAATTGGAAATTTAAAGGAGAATGTGAAGAGAAGTATATTTCTCTGAATAACCAAGTGCGTTCAAAGTAAATTTTTAAATACGAGGTAAAAGTTTTAATGTTGTTTTAAAAAGCATGTTTTAGGAATTTATTATTTCTAAATATCTAAATTCTACAGTAAATATTTTTCAAATCTATTATCGTAGTAATTATTTAAAAGGTGACTTAGTATTTTGTTTTAAAATGTGAAAACCTAGTTTTATATTTTATAAAGTAACCTTATTTTCAAATATTCATATAGTATGTATTTTTAACAAATTATTGAAGTAGTTTTAACTTAAATGATTTAAAGCATATTTCAAAGTAAAGCGTTTTAAATTATTTTAAAAATCTAAAGTTTTGTGCTTGGTGATTTCAGTGGAAATAGAAAATACTTAGAATTTATTCTGAGAAAGGAAGGTTGTTTGAAACTGTTTCAAAAGGGTTTGAAAAATGGAAATATATCTTGCAAAGATATTTGGGAATAGTAAATAATTTGGTGAAATTATTTATGGTTGATGGATGTTTGTGAATATTAATTGATAGTTAAATCACCGACTATCAATATTGGCCAAATGCGCTGATCGTTTCGAAGAGACCAGGATCGGGATTTATTTCTCGAAAACCACTTCGATCCGGTTTGTATGTTTTCGTCGAAAACAAGTTCGGATTCGAAGATGGAGCATTGAAGAGCAAGGGCTAGTCTCTACTAATCCTGAGGATATTTCCAAAATGGATGTAGTAGGAATAGTGCATTCGGTTCCATTCGAACCCGGAACGGACTTGTATGGATGAATGCTTTCGGAACATCGTCAGGTGGACGATGGGCATTCTAAGGGATATGTTCTAAAAAGGTAACGCTTAGCCTCAAGCCTCATCAACCGGGAATGACTTAAAATCAGGAGTTGTGCAGCATGGCTTGGTGGGCAGCACCCATTTCCGGGTAAGGTCATCCCAGTCTAGATGTCCCTTTTTATTTCGGCTTAGTGGTGCGGTTGCTGATCCCAACCTCGGGGTGATCTTACTCGGGACTATCCAGTAAGGGGTTGTTTGGGTCTTGTGTTGTAGGGGGTCGAGAGTGATCCTCGGTACTGTGATCTAGGCCACGTACCGTGACAGGTGGTACCCCAGTGCCTAGTCATTAGTTGGAAATCCATTCTCCCTACGCGCCTTATATGAGTTTTGTTTGTATTACCCACTCTTTGGCTAGTAGCTGGAATTTAATCATGTAACAATTTCGGCTATTTTAATAAGTATTTCTACATAGACCCTATTATAATATCAGAGGATTTTAATAAGAAATATTTTAGCTATCGTAAGGTAAAAATTTGACATGTTTATTTATGGCGTGGTCTTACGAGATGCTTTTGTCTTCAAAGGATTTTGAAACTTTAATAATCAATATGAGTGTGATTTTCTCACGCTGGTATTCGAGACTGACTCGGGTGTTATTTAACTGTAATGCTCGGGTTAGACCGAGTATTATAGGATACATGATATGATGCTATGGAGCTCAGGAGATGAGCTGGATGGCGATACGTACTCGCGTACTTGTTTTATATATTCCGCTGTGTTGTTTAACTGTGTACTCAGTTGTATGAGGGTAGGTTATGATTACTGCCCAATTGAGTGTTATATGATTGATGTACTCTGATGATGTATGTATAAACATGTATAGTATTTGTTTTGGTGTAAAGATTATTGAATATATATTATATTTTATTCTGCAGCGATGGTTAGATTCTAATATTGTTTTCTATTTTCTTCTTCTACCTCTTCTTCTTTAATCCAAATGATTCGTATTTCTGTTCTACTTGAGTTGATTGATGTAGAATAGTGTTGACTCAAGGGGTATGGATTTACGGGTCGTTTCAGTAACTAGATGCAAGTCCACAATAGAGTGGTCGTGTGAACGATACTAGTTCGTAAGTGAAATTGTGTGATCGAGAGAGCAATTAGGTATGGTTTTGCATACGGATGATATATGTGACGACCCGGATTCTTGGACGTCTGTTAATCGGGAAATTAACTGATTTTATTATTGGAATATTAATATTGACAAATCAAACAAATAAATTTCTGATAAATAAAGATATTTGAATATATATGTTGATTTGGAAACTAAAATAAACATTGAATTAAAAACTATATTAAATATTTAATTTTTAAAATCTTTGGGTATAATAAATCCTATAGAAAAGAAAATAAAGTTTTTGTAGAGATAAACTCCACCATCTAATTAAGATAAAATACCTATAAATGTATATATATAGGGAAATATATACAAACGTTATGATGCTTAATATATGTATACATACATACATATATATATATATATATATATACATAAGTATATGAATGTATGCCCATATGAAATAATATAGGTATGGAGATTTGTATGGTGGGAAAATATGCATGTATAATGACATAATGAACATAAGTAAATATATGAAGAATGTGTATAAAATGGGATAGATTACATAACTATGTAAATATATACATACAAAGAAAATTTACACATAAATAGATTCATATAAAAGTTTCTGTAAACAAAAGGAGGGGGCAAGCATTTAATGCAAGCACACAAAACATCAAAATCAGGCTACATATTTCAACTCAAAGCTAAAATTAAAAAAATTAAAAAAAGAGGTGAAAGGAAGCTTACTGAGGAAGGCAGCCTACCCTTTTCTTATTTATACATCCACTCCTGTCTTCTTTTTCTTCATTCATTCGAGAGCAAGCTAAGCAAAAAAAAGATAAATATCACCGTCATCTCACAAAATAAAGAAAATCAAAGCAACTCAAATAAATAGCAAAAGCAATTCAGGTTTTAAAGTTTTCAAAAGCTTTTACAAAGGTGCTCTGTTCTTCATCATCTTTTTAAGGTGAGTAACATCATTTTTTTAAAAAACTTAAATATGAAATCTGAATTGCTTGATTATCTCTAGAAATAAGTTGTTTGTGTATATATTTTTAAATGCTGTGTTGTGTATATGTATGAATGAATAGGTGTGTATGTAGTTGTCTCTGTGTTGTTTTAGTTTTCCTCGTTCAAGGTTTGTTTAAAAATCCATTATCACCTGAGCTGGTCCTTGTTAGGATTAAGGATTTAAACAAAAGTCAATTGTTTCAGTATAGATTAATGTTTAAAAATTTATAATTAAGTTAAATAAATTGAAATGACTCTGGAAACCCAAAGAACAGGCAAGCATTAACTTTGTTCAAATTTCAAAATATCCTGATTTGTTGATTCAGGTTTATAAACTAAATTATTAAACAAAATCATGATTTTTAAAAGAGAAATCATAATTGTTAGATGGGGTTGGAGAGAGCAGTTTGAGTTTGACCAGAATTTGTGTTTTGGATGAACTCTGATGATCCAAGCGATCTGGGAAGTCGCGATCATCACTGAAGGTAGATGGATGAATGGAGAATGTGAGAAAATTGTCAGGAAGATGTTTAATTCATGGTGGAGGTAGCAGTGATGGATTCTTGTTTGTAACCCTAGTTTTAACTAGGTTTAATGATTCGATCGCCACGGCTTCTACAGTTGATCGAGATCAACGGGGTTTGGTGTGATGGAAGCTTGGTCGTTGACGACATCAGGGCCGGAGTTGCAGATTTTTGTGGTGGTCGGAGCTTTGGGAGGAGGCGTTTCCATGTTGGGAATGTGGTGGTTCCAGTTTGGTTATAGGTTTGGTTTTCACAGCTCGAATTCGATTTCGAGTTGAAGTTGATGTTTTGATGTTTGCAAGAGGGTGTTTGGGTGATGGATGATGTGGGAAGATCATCGTTGATGATCAGAGGCGATCAACATCACCGTGTATGTGCACGGTTCACTGATAACCTGGTGAAGCTGGTTTTGGGTTGTACTCGAGCTACTTGATGCGTTGACTCGAAGTATTGGGTAGTTTTGCTCGAGGCAGTGGGGTTTTGGACTCGAAGCAAAATAGGATTGCCTCGGGTTAATATGTTGTTACAGGATTTAACGAAACCTGTTTGTTTTGTTTTTAAAATTTTAAAATGAACTTTAAAAAGCAAGTAAAGATTAAATCTAAGTTTTAAATCTGATTCAAGTTTAAATCTCAGTTTTAAAAGTAGAATAAAGTTTATAATTTTAAATTGTTAAAGTATATTTTAAATGGTTGGTATGATCAATGAAGAATACTCGAGTTTTCTCGAGTAAATTGATGTTTGGGTTGAAGTTTAGCTAAGTTTTGCTCGAAGTAATTTGTGTGTGGCTTGGATAGTGGTTTGGTGACAGGTTTTAAAACTTGTTAGTTTTTAAATTAAAACTGAAGTTTGAAATAATTAAAGTTTTTTTTAAATTTAAAAGTTTTAAACAACTTTAAAATGTTAAAGTATATTTTATAAAGGATTTGAATTCAAAACGAATTGGTTTAAAAATCTTATAAATTTCTTTTATAAATGATAAGTGTTTCTTTAACATTTGGATTTAAAAAGGTTTTGTAAATTGATTTAGATTTTTTTAAAGTTAAACTTGTAATTTATTTTAAATCTTTATTTTGAAATGAATTTAAAGGAAGATTTAACAGTTTCAAAGGTTTTTGTTAATGGTAATTAAGTCATTTAAAAGGTTAATGTTTCATCTTAAAGATAATTAAGATATAATGATTAATTAAATTAATAAGGTAATTTAGCTAATTAAAGGTTAATTACTTGGTAATTAGAGATTAGTTAATTACTTAAATGATAAATTACTTAATGGAAGTAATTGAGAATTAATTACTTTGCAATTAATTAAAGTATGAATTAAATAAGATAACTTATTAAGGGTTAATAAATTATAAGTGTCGTTTATTGAAGGATAATTAATTTGAGTAATTAATGAGAATGGATGAAGGTTAATTAATTTTTGTAATTAATTAAGAGTTAATTTGTAACATCCTTGAAATTTTAGTTAAGATAATTTGTTAATTAATTTAATTTTTGAAATTAAATTTGTGAATTAAATAGAGTTTTTCAAAATAATATAAAATATTAGTTGTTTATTGATGTTAATTTTAAATATAATTTGAAAATGTGAATTTGAAATTCAAATGTTATTATCTTGAAAATTTAATTAATTTGAAAATTTTAATGAATAAATATATCAAAAGATTGTAAATAAAATTAATTGATTTGAAATTAAATGGATTATAAATATAATTTGATTTGGAAATAATAAAAACATTGGAACATATAAACATATGTTAAGTTATAAAACATAAGAGATGAATTGATACAAAAATATTTAAATAAAAATTGTACTTACTAACTTATAAATATTTGTAAGTAATATATAACTTAATTTCAAACCATTTTACTTTAATTTGTATAAGTATAAATAATAAATAAGAAAAATTAAAAAAAACATGATTTGTAAATTAAAATATAAAATAGGGTTTAAAAACATAAACATGATTTGCAAATAAAAATAATATATAAATGTATGAGTGGAAAATAAATATGAATATATTTATGTACTAAACTAAATTTAAGTTTAAATATAAAATGTATTACATAAACATTTGTAAATATGAAGATTAAATAATTTTAAAAGGTTTGAACTATAAATTTTAAATTAAATTGAATATAGGGGTTTAAACAAAATATATAAGTTAATTTAAAGTAAGGGTTTAAAACTAAATTTTAAAAGTTAATTGAACTAAAGGACTTAAACATAAATTTCTTTGTTTTAAACAAATGTAAGTATCTTGTTATGAAAATTAAGCAAGTGTGATAAATTAACATGGAAAAATTAACAAGTGGCAAGTTAAAAATTTTCTTTTAATTCAAATTAGAAATACATCATAAAAGTTAGTGAGAAAAACAGGCCTTATCTTATTTTCTTTGTAAATATTCAAAAAAAGAATGTACATCAAAACCTGGAAACACAAAATCAAAATCCTGGAATAATCTCAGAAAACTGCAGAATTTAAAACAAGATAAAATTTCAATACGAAAGCAAATCAACTCAAAGACTTGAGAAAGCAAAAGTATTCAACCTGGAAATTTCAAATGAAGATGGAATGCAAAGGTTCAAAACTGGAAACAAATAAAAATCAGATCAAGCAAGTTAGAAATCAATTACAAACCTGATTCATAAGCAACTCAGAGATCAAGCAACCACTGTTCCTTGTTCTTTGTTCTTTCAGGAAACAAGTGAGAAAACCATTTATTTTTAAAACCTGATCTGCTTGATTCCTTGATATTTGGAATTTTATTTGAAGTGATGAGTAAATATTTCTTGTATGATTGTGTTAAATTGCTTGCATGTGTTTATATATATGAAGTAGAAGTGGGTGCATGTTTGTATAAACTTAAGAACATGACTCTGTTAATATGCAGACTCTAACCCATCAAAAAAATAAATTTAATTACTCATTGTACAATCAATTTTAGACTTGGATTTCTAAATGGGAAATGTTGTAATATGTTAATATTATTTTTAAAAATAGATTCAAAAGGATTTTATTTAGTAATTATTCCATAATATATGCTTTAAGTAAAAATCATTTCAAAATGAAAATTCGAGTATTTTAATCTCAAATTTGGATTTTGTGAATCTATTCGTAATGGAAAAAATGAATTTAGGCATTGAAATCAAAAACTTTAGATTGGTATATGTTAGGAATTTCTGAGATGATCAGAAATTGGGTATTTGTCGAATTGTGGCGAACGACGTGATGGTGTTGGTCGGGACCAAGGCTGGAGGTGGCCAATGTGATGGGGTTCTCTGGAAAAATGGTTGATCATTTTTAAAATGACAGTGGTGGCCATACGAAGTTAATTTAGGGTTTAAGGATGGGGTCGTATGGGTTGGGTTCTCGTGGATGTTGCGTCACCGTGGGAGGATTAGAGGCGATTGGTATAGGGCGAAAAGCTTCGTGGGTCATCGAAGCAGCCGTGGACGGAGTCTCGTGATTTCTGATGGTCTGAAGTGACGTCGGCGAGGCATTTTGTGTTGACTGGGTTTGGTTGCCTGGGTGTTGAGCCACTCGATCTTGATTCATGGTCACGTTCGATGATCTGGGTGTATGGAGGGTTGTAGGTGTTATCGACGATTTGGGTGGGTGATCGGCGATGATCAAAGTCGATCGGAGTCCCTGTACATATGCACGCGTGTGTCGCTGTGCATCTAGAAATATAGTGGTTGGAGAAGAAGGGGGAAACTCGTATCGGTCTTGAGTGGGTAGCGTGAGTGACTCGAATCAAAATGTAACGACCCGTAAATTTTCAATAATTAAAATAGCTAATTTAAAAGATTTCGTGATTTAATGTTAGAAAAAAATTTGTAATTCTTTTGGAACAATAATAACTGGAATGAATTGCTACAATAATTATCCAAGTAATGAAAACTAAAAGCTACTTAGTGAATGCCTTTGAAATCAATAGTTGAGTAGGATAATAAATGTTGAAATTCATTGGGTATAATAGAGTAATTGATTGATAAGTAAAATCTATTTAAAATCGAATATTGAATATTGAACAGGTAAATTGTTTAAATTAAATATTTAAAACTTATTGAATAATTGAATAACTGTAAAATAAAAATAGTGTTCTAAATTGTGAATTGGTTTTAAAACTTGATTCTTATAAGTTCAATTTCAATATTTCAAAAGATAATGAATTATTGGATAATCGAAATTGTTTAAATTAAATATTTGGAAATTATTGAATAATTTAATAATGGGAATTGAATAACCGTATAATGGAAATAGTTGTTCTATAATTTTAATTCATTTCAAAAGTTAAATTTTTAAGTTCGTTTTGAATATCTCAAAAGATAGTGATTTAAGAATAATAAAATTTGTTTAAATTAAATATTACGAATGTTTGAATAATTAAATTCCGAATTTGATATGATTAATTTGATATTGAAATTTAATATATGAAAATAGAGTGAATAATTGAAATTTGATTTAATATGATTCAAATTGGTTTCCAAAGTGAATGCAAGTTATATTGGGATTATAATAGAGTTAATAAGGTTTTAAAATTGGAATTTATTGGATAATTGAATAACGGGTTTAATATGATTAAAAATGATTTGTAAAATTTTATTTTATCATATTAAAGTTAGAATGAGGTTGTAGAACTTTTAAAATCGAATTAAAAGTTAATTTGTGAAAATTGAATATTTTAATATTTAAATCGACTAGTGAAATTTGCCATTTTTCGAACAGTCTCAGAATTGGACGAAACTAGTTCCATTGGATCCGTAATAGTTTGTTATTATCGGATTTCAATTTTCGTAGCAATCGGAGTTTTCGTTTGACCGTGGCAGCTCGAAACGCATCGAAATTGTTTTAATATTAATTTAACGAGTTAAAATAATCATTTTTCAAACAGTCTCGGATTTCGACGAAACTAGTTCATTGGATCCGTAATATGATATTATTGTAAGGTTTCAAATTTCGTGTCAATCGGATTTACCGTTTGTCCGGGGCGAGCCAAAACGCCTAAAAATTCGTTTAACCGATTTAATTTTAAATCGATCGTTTATTGCCGTATCTCGTACAGACGATCGAATTAGCTTTCGAAACCTATTCCATTGTGTCCGGAACGTGGGATAAACCCTAGAAACGCTGGTCACCGCGCGTAATTCGGAGTTGGGAAAAGCCGGAATATTGGTATTCGTCGTTTCCTATAAATAGCCCCTTTATTCACAAATTAAAATAATAAAAAAGGGGGCTAGGGTTTCTTATATCTGGCCGCCATTTTCTAAACCGAAGGCCGAAAATCACTCGTCTTCTCCCCTCGAATTCTCCAAATCCATCAGCTTTTACAACAAACTCCCAACTAACAATTCGTAGAGCATTGTGAGACCTTCAATCTGAACGGTCAAGATCGTAAAATTCGAAGTGGATCAACGGGAAAGGGAGCTTGAAGGCCTACAGTTCGGCCTCGTTTCGCGTGCTCAGTAGGGGGCCGAGCTCCATGGCTTTGCAGCCGAGTGAAGAGGAGGGGATGGGCTTTGGAATGGAAGCTTCTGATCGTTGTCGAAGTCGTCGTGGAAGCTCGAAAAATTTAACCCTAGTTTTGATGATGGGTTCGACCGTGAGTAAAATGGAGCACGTACGTGATTGAGGGAGAAGGTGAGATGCACGCGTGGCCTGGATTTCCATCTCCAAAAACGAAAGGCCCAGATCTGATGAGGTTGAAAATTTAATAGAAATTGTGAAATTATTATATTTATTATTTGTGTAAACTTTAAAACGCTGTATCTTTTTCATACGAGGTCGAAAATGAACGAAACGAATTGTGTTGCAATCGTTTTGTCGAGCACTACGCTATGGAGCTGGATTGGAGTCGTTTGGAGCTAGAGAATATTTCAGGTAAAAGTAAACGCTCATTTAATTTTATTCGAAATAAAACGCTGGAACTACATTGAAATCAAGGTGAGTGTTTTATAACGCTCACAACGTACTGAATATCTTTATGCTAGTTAAATCTGATATTATGAAATGATATGAATTTATTTGTCGTTGTTTGATAGAATTTAATTGTCATATAGACTGTCATTTGAATTAACCGTTGAAAATTAAATTGACAGTTAAAATTGAAATTGAAATTGGATTGCGATTAAATTACCTGACATTGATAACTATGAAATTGCCATGAATTGTATTGTCTATTGGATGATGTATTTCGATGGATGCTATAGGTTGATATTGAATGTTTGGATGTTTAATTGCTTATATATCCTGTTATGCATACATATGAAACTGTGATTTGATTTATGTGATATATATTCATCCCTGACATTAAATTGAAATAAATAATTACTTGGCCATAGGATAGAAAATTATATACGGACACCGAATTGGCTAAATTAATAATTTTTAAAATCGTCGATTTGAAATTTACTTAAATGTTTTGATTTAAAAGTTATAAATAGAAATCAATTTATAGAAATCGAATTTATCGAAAATTTGAGTTGGAATGTTGAAATTAATTTTGGTTAAAAAAAATTTGTTAAATAATTAAAGTGGAGACTTTGGAATTAAAAATCGGGATATGATTGAATTTCAAAAATCTATTTGTTTAAAGATTTAACCTTAATTCGAGCTTTGAATATTACTAAGTAAAAGTAATATAAAAATGATGTTTTGAAATCGAGCTTGGAATTGAACCATATTTGAAATTTGGATTTAAACTTGAATATTGATGGAAAATTTTGTTAAGTGTTATAAATGGATATTTTGAAATCAAGCTCCAAATCGATATAAATTGAAATTGAATAAATTAAAGGTGAATGAAAAATTGAATTAATTTGAAGTAAAAGTTGACATTGATTTGAATCGAAATCGAAATTGAATCGGTAGAATGGAAATTGAAATTGATTTGAATTGGGAAGTTATAATTGAAATGGATTGGTTTTGGAGCTGTTTTATTTTGTTTTCCAAATTACTCGGTTATATAAACCATTTTGGATACTTAAACTGCTTTAATCTATTTTAAATCTACTTAACCCAATTTAAATTATTTTAAACTAATTTATCTATTTCAAATCCGTTTTAAGATTTTAAGTATTTTTAACTATTTTAATTATTTAAAACTACTTTTAAACTACTTAAAACAATTTTCTAAAATTCTAAGCTGGTCAATAAGGTGAAATGTTTATATTTAAATCTTGAATTTAAATACGAATTGGGTTAAATGAAGTTGCAACCTAAATTGAAATTCGAAATGATTTTGAAATCGAAATGAGATATTGATGCGAAAAATGATTTTTGAAACGGAATCTTACATTTGAAAAGATACGATGATATTTGAAATGGATTTGATTTTTGAAGCGAACATGATATTTTGATATCAATTATGAATCAATTTGAAATGTAAAAGTGCCAACGGTGTAATAATACGTAGTTATTAAAGAGACCGGGATCGGATATGGACATACTCTCTGTCGATACCGAAAACCACTTTAATAACTATTATACGCAGAGTGTTGATCCAGAATGAAGTGGATGGTTTGGTGAACGCGTTGACTGAAGAAAGAGAACGATATTGGATGACCCTTGACATGACTAAAACAGGAGCCGGGCCGGGCCATTGAGGTTCGCCACCTCTAGCGGACACACTTCTTCGATACCATATCTATTACATTTGTGATGCGATTTGGTGCACCCCTTGATTTGGGAGTGTTGTTTCGCGGTGTTGGGGTAGCTGCTGGCTATGCTCAACATCAGTCCGGATCACGCAACTACTAGTATCCTAGTTGGTATCGCCTCATGTACCTTGTCATACTGATTATCCTATTCGCGACCACTACGTTATGTTTTGTGTTATACCTATGGGTTACCCTCTGATAACCACCAGTTTACGGTGGGGGCTTACGGTGCTGTATAGACTATGGCATTATAAAATGTGTTAAGGGGGATTATGGTAACGCCTTAACGCTATTTTGATACTTTATATTACTGATAGGCATTATCTACTTAGCGTATTGTACTACATAGTAGATAGTTTAACGGATCCTTGAGAGATGGAAAATCCCGTAACATCTCTTAAGTTATTGCACGCACGTTGACACTGGATATGAGATGTCAAACCCCGCAAACATCTCTGACGCCGTTACACTCATATTTATTTACGATTGATTTAACTTTCATAAGGATATTTAGTCCTGACTCAAGTGTTTTGTCTTTTTAATACGCTCGGGTCAGTCATGAGTTTTTCAGATTTTTGAAGATCTATTCTGGAGGAGGAAGACGAAGATTTGGTATACTGTTACTATTATTACCCTTGCATCATGCTATCTGCTGCATTATTTTATTGTTCTGTTGTATATGTATAACTCTGATAAATGTTGTATAAATAATTGTCAAAGTATAGTAAACAGCTTCATGAACTGTTTATTTGACTATTATATTTTATCGTTCCACTGTGAGATTCTGTGTTGTTTCATTTCCTTTATTTCTCTTTCTTTTCTTTTCTTATTTACCCGAATAACCATCTGCCCTTTTGAATGGTTTGGAATCGACATGTGTATTTGATTGTCGGTTTAAACTGTCCAAAAAGGCGGGTCGTTACAGTTGGTATCAGAGCTTTGGTTTAGCGATAACCTTAGCTTTGTGGGGTATGACTCTTTATAAGTAGGGTAGTAATACCCTATGATGAGTCGCTGAGTGAATATATATATATATATATATATATATATATATATATATATATGAGGTAGCGTATTTGTTAGTGATATAAAATGTTTTATATCGTGTCGGTTTATTTGGTGAGTGGCTTATGGATTCTGGTCAATACGAGTAATTAACGTGATTGATAGGGATCTCTAAGCAATTAAACAGAACAATTCGACATAGTATTGTTTTGAAATTGGGTAAATGAAATAATTTTGCCCTAATTATATTTTGTATATAAAGGATTTATTTTAAGAAATTATTGTGACTTATCTAGCTTACCTGGTTGGTAATAATGATAATATCAGTTATTATCATTAATTGGACATTGTAATTTAATAAATAAGGTGAACTACAAAATGAACAATGATAAAAAACTTGTGGATTGTTTAAAGAAAAAATTCCTATAAGATATTTTATAAAGGTGACATATAAATTAAAATAGATTTAAATTGGAAAATATTGAATTTAAGACCCGGAGATCTTGAAAAATGGTTTTCAAAGTTTTGAAGAAATATATAGTAATATTAGTTGGAAATTGTTTATGGAAATATTTTGAAAGGATTTTTAAAAGAAGGAATGAATTCAGTACTCCTCTCTTCTGTCGCTGGAAAATAATTTCGGTGATGACTGCGCAGCATCATCGACGTTCATTTTCGAGTCTCAAAGTGGGGGAGGCTTCTAAGAAGCTTTGCTTTTCTTCGAAATTATTTTGGGTAAATGGGTCTTGGTTTAAACTCCAAAGGTATGATTTGATATATTTAAAAAAAAAAGATATAAGTATATATGTTTATTTCAAACAATTTGAAAAGAACCGGGCATCTAAAATTCTAAGTTATGATTAATTAGAAATTTTCAAATTATTTGAATGAAATGTGAATAACCAGAATTTATAAAATAAGAGGATTGAGATATCTAAGCTATTGTTTGGGAAAAAATTAAAGTTGAAAGGTAAAGAGGATTTAAACAAATTAAATTTGTAAACATTTTAATTAAGTAAAATGAAATTCTATAAATTTGTATAATACCAAAAATTACATTCTGATAACATATAACAAGACTTACCAAATGTTAGAAGTTAAAATGATGTTTTGGATATGCAATGAGATATTGTATAGACAAACAGAACTTGAAAGTAATTGAAATATACAAGTAAGGAAAACTCAAAAAGGAATTAAAATGTATATAAATGGAAAATTTGGTTGTGATAAAAATTATAAAAACTTAAATATAACATGAAATGATGAATGGATAAATGTAACAAGTAAGTGAACTTAAGAAAGAAGATAAATGAATTGTATAATATCTTTTGTAAATTGGTTATAGAAAATAAATATAAATTGCATAGAAAAAAATAATTGAATTTGTAACCTTTAAGATAACTGTAAACTAAGAAAAAGTCATTTATGAGAGGTTAGACTTTTATAGGATGATTAATAAACTAAAGTGTCGGTTAATAAATTGTTTCACAAATGAATTCGTTATTAACTGAAATTATGAAAATGCAATAAATGTAAACAAAGGAATTTCTTATAGCTAAGAATCAATTGGAAAATGAAACTGAATTTAATTAAATTAATATAATGTTTAAAATGAACTTGAGTAAACAAATTCTTTGATATGATGTTTAAGAAAAGATAATGATAAAGAATATGCTATGTGAAGAAATGAATATACTAACTGAATAATGGATTGTGAGTAATTAAGTGAAAAAAAATATAAAAGTCAGTAAAATAATTTAGTATAGATAAATTGGATAGAAATCCATTGGAAGGTAATACGTGAGATTGTACGTATATTATTTTATTCGCATAACGATTTGATCCAAATTCGAGCACAAAATTTCAAGATGATTTATATCGATCCAAGTAAGGATTTTTCACTCGATTTTCAACGGCGAACCCTAGATATGGATTTTTAATTTGATTCTGGAATTCTCTATCATAGTATATGGCTATGCAAGGAGAGTAACAGTTTCCAATCAAGGAACCAAATCTGAGTCCGCACTAGAGAGTCGGGTGAACGATACTAGTTTGGAAGTGAAATAGTGTGATCGAATAAGCGATTAGATTGATATTGCTCACGGATGATATATGTACGGCTTACAGACTTAATTAAAAGTTAATATTGGAAATTTAAGATGCCAAATATAAAATGATTCTTTTAAAATTATATAACAGGATATATATATAAAAGAGATAAACCAAATTGAATGTAAAATTAATAATTTGGTTATGTTGGGTATGATTTGGTTGTTATATGATTGTTAGTTGATTGTATATAATTCATTAAGTGTTAATGAAATTGAAAGCTATAAATCATTGAAATCAAATTGGAAGTTAAATGAATTTAAAAAGAATTTAATTTGATTCAAATTGGAAGTGAACTAATGTAAATATAAATTAGTGAATGTTAACTAATTGAATTGAGAATGAATGTTAATAAAATCCAACGTTAATGAATCAACTGTGATTAAAAATTGAAACCCAAGTCAATAAATATTAATGAGAAGTGAATTTATATTGATTGGTTATGGATTCGTTGGATGATAGTTGGATGATAGTTGACTGATGGTTGCATTTGTTGTTTTGTTGCATTTTCTATGTTGGCATATGTAGTTGTTATGTTTCTATATGATGTATATTGATATTATTTTCATATATGCATGTTTCTCATGGTTTGTTGAGTGTTTAGTAGGTGCGGATTGCGCTTGCTTCGCATTTGGAGCTCGCTTTCGCGCTATATTAGCTGTATATGCTTGCTAATAATATACATATCTCGTATTACATACCGTACTTTTACACTTTTTTCCCTACGGGATGCCTCATCACTTGATGAGATGTATATTTGTGATATATATACTGTCATTTTTTTTTCCGATCGAGTCGCGCAAAGGAGACTCTGCCGAAATTTTCCGTAAAATCCGGGTGTTAGAAAATTTTTCAAGTTTTAAAATTTTTTATAACTTGTTTTGATAACTAAATTTTAAAGTTAGAAAGCCGTTTGGAATGACTTAGTAAAAGTGTAGTAATGACTTTATAAATGGAATTTCATTGTTTATAAGTTGGTAACTTTGAATAAAATATATCTAATGTTGAATTCTATACTTAGTTCCTTTTCCCTTCTTTTTCCTTTTCGGGGACGGAAAGTTTTGAGTGGGGGAGAGTGTAACAACCCGTAAATTTTCGATAATTAAAATAGCTAATTTAAAAGATTTCGTGATTTAATGTTATAAAAAAAAATTATAATTCGTTTGGAATAATAATAACTGGAATGAATTGCGACAATAATTATCCAAGTAATGAAAACTAAAAGCTACTTAGTGAATGCCTTTGAAATCAATAGTTGAGTAGGATAATAAATGTTGAAATTCATTGGGTATAATAGAGTAATTGATTGATAAGTAAAATCTATTTTAAATCAAATATTGAATATTGAACAGGTAAATTGTTTAAATTAAATATTTAAAACTTATTGAATAATTGAATAACTGTAAAATAAAAATAGTGTTCTAAATTGTGAATTGGTTTTAAAAGTTGATTCTTATAAGTTCAATTTCAATATTTCAAAAGATAATGAATTATTGGATAATCGAAATTGTTTAAATTAAATATTTGGAAATTATTGAATAATTTAATAATGGGAATTGAATAACCGTATAATGGAAATAGTTGTTCTATAATTTTAATTCATTTCAAAAGTTAAATTTTTAAGTTCGTTTTGAATATCTCAAAAGATAGTGATTTAAGAATAATAAAATTTGTTTAAATTAAATATTACGAATGTTTGAATAATTAAATTCCGAATTTGATATGATTAATTTGATATTGAAATTTAATATATGAAAATAGAGTGAATAATTGAAATTTGATTTAATATGATTCAAGTTGGTTTCCAAAGTGAATGTAAGTTATATTGGGATTATAATAGAGTTAATAAGGTTTTAAAATTGGAATTTATTGGATAATTGAATAACGGGTTTAATATGATTAAAAATGATTTGTAAAATTTTATTTTATCATATTAAAGTTAGAATGAGGTTGTAGAACTTTTAAAATCGAATTAAAAGTTAATTTGTGAAAATTGAATATTTTAATATTTAAATCGACTAGTGAAAATTTCCATTTTTCGAACAGTCTCAGAATTGGACGAAACTAGTTCCATTGGATCCATAATAGTTTGTTATTATCGGATTTCAATTTTCGTAGCAATCAGAGTTTTCGTTTGACCGTGGCAGCTCGAAACGCATCGAAATTGTTTTAATATTAATTGAACGAGTTAAAATAGTCATTTTTCAAACAGTCTTGGATTTCGACGAAACCAATTTCATCGGATCCGTAATATGATATTATTGTAAGGTTTCAAATTTCGTGTCAATCGGATTTATGGTTTGTCCGGGGCGAGCCAAAACGTCTAGAAATTTGTTTAACCGATTTAATTTTAAATCTATCGTTTATTGCCGTATCTCGCACAGACGATCGAATTAGCTTTCGAAACCTATTCCATTGTATCTGGAACGTGGGATAAACCCTAGAAATGCTAGTCACCGTGCGTAATTCGGAGTTTGGAAAAGCCGGATGATTGGTATTCGTCGTTTCCTATAAATAGCCCCTTTATTCACAAATTAAAATAAAAAAAAGGGGCTAGGGTTTCTTATAGCCGGCCGCCATTTTCTAAACCGAAGGCCGAAAATCACTTGTCTTCTCCCCTCGAATTCTCCAAATCCATGAGCTTTTACAACAAACTCCCAACTAACAATTCGTAGAGCATTGTGAGACCTTCAATCTGAACGGTCAAGATCGTAAAATTTAAAGTGGATCAACGGGAAAGGGAGCTTGAAGGCCTGCAGTTCGGCCTCGTTTCGCGTGCTCAATAGGGGGCCGAGCTCCATGGCTTTACAGCCGAGTGAAGAGGAGGGGATGGGCTTTGGAATGGAAGCTTCTGATCGTTGTCGAAGTCGTCGTGGAAGCTCGAAAAATTTAACCCTAGTTTTGATGATGGGTTCGGCCGTGAGTAAAATGGAGCGCGTACGTGATTGAGGGAGAAGGTGAGATGCACGCGCGGCCTGGATTTCCATCTCCAAAAACGAACGGCCCAGATCTGATGAGGTTGAAAATTTAATAGAAATTGTGAAATTATTATATTTATTATTTGTGTAAACTTTAAAACGCTGTATCTTTTTCATACGAGGTCGAAAACGCACGAAACGAATTGCGTTGCAATCGTTTTGTCGAGCACTACGCTATGGAGCTGGATTAGAGTCGTTTGGAGCTAGAGAAAATTTCGGGTAAAATTAAACGCTCGTTTAATTTTATTCGAAATAAAACGCTGGAACTACATTGAAATCAAGGTGAGTGTTTTATAACGCTCACAACGTACTGAATATCTTTATGCTAGTTAAATCTGATATTATGAAGTGATATGAATTTTATTTGTCGTTGTTTGATAGAATTTAATTGTCATATAGATTGTCATTTGAATTAACCGTTGAAAATTAAATTGACAGTTAAAATTGAAATTGAAATTGGATTGCGATTAAATTACCTGACATTGATAACTATGAAATTGCCATGAATTGTATTGTCTATTGGATGATGTATTTCGATGGATGCTATTGGTTGATATTTAATGTTTGGATGTTTAATTGCTTATATATCCTGTTATGCATACATATGAAACTGTGATTTGATTTATGTGATATATATTCATCCATGACATTAAATTGAAATAAATAATTACTTGGCCATAGGATAGAAAATTATATACGGACACCGAATTGGCTAAATTAATAATTTTTAAAATCGTCGATTTGAAATTTACTTAAATGTTTTGATTTAAAAGTTATAAATAGAAATCAATTTATAGAAATCGAATTTATCGAAAATTTGAGTTGGAATGTTGAAATTAATTTTGGTTAAAAAAAATTTGTTAAATAATTAAAGTGGAGACTTTGGAATTTAAAATTGGGACATGATTGAATTTCGAAAATCTATTTGTTTAAAGATTTAACCTTAATTCGAGCTTTGAATATTACTAAGTAAAAGCGATATAAAAATGATATTTTGAAATCGAGCTTGGAATTGAACCATATTTGAAATTTGGATTTAAACTTGAATATTGATGGAAAATTTTGTTAAGTGTTATAAATGGATATTTTGAAATCAAGCTCCAAATCGATATAAATTGAAATTGAATAAATTAAAGGTGAATGAAAAATTGAATTAATTTGACGTAAAAGTTGACATTGATTTGAATCGAAGTCGAAATTGAATCGGTAGAATGGAAATTGAAATTGATTTGAATTGGGAAGTTATAATTGAAATGGATTGGTTTTGGAGCTGTTTTATTTTGTTTTCCAAATTACTCGGTTATATAAACCATTTTGGATACTTAAACTGCTTTAATCTATTTTAAATCTACTTAACCCAATTTAAATTATTTTAAACTAATTTATCTATTTCAAATCCGTTTTAAGATTTTAAGTATTTTTAACTATTTTAATTATTTAAAACTACTTTTAAACGACTTAAAACTATTTTCTAAAATTCTAAGCTGGTCAATAAGGTGAAATGTTTATATTTAGATCTTGAATTTAAATACGAATTGGGTTAAATGAAGTTGCAACCTAAATTGAAATTCGAAATGATATATTGATGCGAAAAATGATTTTTGAAACGGAATCTTACATTTGAAAAGATACGATGATATTTGAAATGGATTTGATTTTTGAAGAGAACATGATATTTTGATATCAATTATGAATCGATTTGAAATGTAAAAGAGCCAACGGTGTAATAATACGTAGTTATTAAGGAGACCGGGATCGGATATGGACATACTCTCTGTCGAAACCGAAAACCACTTTAATAACTATTATACGCGGAGTGTTGATCCAGAAAAAAGTGGATGGTTTGGTGAACGCATTGACTGAAGAAAGAGAATGATATTGGATGACCCTTGACATGACTAAAACAGGAGCTGTGCCGGGCCATTGAGGTTCACCACCTCTAGCGGACACATTTCTTCGATACCATATCTATTACATTTGTGATGCGATTTGGGTGCACCCCTTGATTTGGGAGTGTTGTTTCGCGGTGTTGGGGTAGCTGCTGGCTATGCTCAACATCAGTCCGGATCACGCAACTACTAGTATCCTAGTTGGTATCGCCTCATGTACCTTGTCATACTGATTATCCTATTCGCGACCACTACGTTATATTTTGTGTTATACCTATGGGGTACCCTCTAATAACCATCAGTTTATGGTGGGGCTTACGGTGCTGTATAGACTATGGCATTATAAAATGTGTTAAGGGGGATTATGGTAACGCCTTAACGCTATTTTGATACTTTATATTACTGATAGGCATTATCTACTTAGCGTATTGTACTACATAGTAGATAGTTTAACGGATCCTTGAGAGATGGAAAATCCCGTAACATCTCTTAAGTTATTGCACGCACGTTGACACTGGATATGAGATGTCAAACCCCGCAAACATCTCTGACGTCGTTACACTCATATTTATTTACGATTGATTTAACTTTCATAAGGATATTTAGTCCTGACTCGAGTGTTTTGTCTTTTCATTACGCTCGAGTCAGTCCTGAGTTTTTCAGATTTTTGAAGATCTATTCTGGAGGAGGAAGATGAAGATTTGGTATACTGTTACTATTATTACCCTTGCATTATGCTATCTGCTGCATTATTTTATTGTTCTGTTGTATATGTATAACTCTGATAAATGTTGTTAAATAATTGTCAAAGTATAGTAAACAGCTTCATGAACTGTTTATTTGACTATTATATTTTATCGTTCCGCTGTGAGATTCTGTGTTGTTTCATTTCCTTTACTTCTCTTTCTTTTCTTTTCTTATTTACCCCAATAACCATCTGCCCTTTTGAATGGTTTGGAATCGACATGTGTATTTGATCGTCGGTTTAAACTGTCCAAAAAGGCGGGTCCTTACACAAAAGGAGTAGGACAACGACTCGAAGCAAGCTCGGGTAAAACACAAATTGGCTCGGTCTACTTGATAGACAACGGGTTTTAAAATTTTAAAAAAATGAAAATATGTACAGGTTTCAAAATTTTGAAATACAATCTATACTAGGTTTTAAATTTATAAAACGAATAGTGTACCAAGGTTCTAAAATAAAAAAATATATAAACAAGTTTTCAAAGGAAAAAGGTTAAGTATTTTAATTTTTTTTTGGAAATAAATTGATTTTTGAAAAAAAAAATTATATAAGAATAATAAATATATTTCTAAGCATCTTAAATGGGATTTAATAATACTTGAATTAAACAAGTGCTTGAAATAAGTATACAAGAAACCTTAACTAAGGAATGGTTTTGGAATTTAAATATTATATTATTAAAGATTGATTTGTTTATAAATTGAGATTAGTGTATTAAGTTTCAATCAAAAAAATATTAATAAATTTCTTAATGTAATTAATTAAAAGTTTATTTACTTAACTATTTCAAGGGTATTAAATTATGTGTGGTTTATTAATTAATGATGAATTAAAGAATAAATTAGTTATAATTAAGATTTAATTAATTAAAAATTGAGGATTCATTAATTAAACTAAGTAATTAATTAAAAATTCAAGTTAATTAACCAAGTAATTAATGAATGATTTTAATAAAAATAATAATTACTTAGTGAAAGTAATCAAGAATAGATGATTAAAGACTAAAGATTGATTAATTAAATATTAAAGGTTAATTACCTTTAAGTATAATTAATTAATGTGGTTAATTAATTAGGGTAATTAAATTAAGAATAATCAATTAAGGATAATTAATTTTAATTAATATTTAATTAATAATTAAGGGTTTATTTATTAAGGTAATTAATTAAGGTAAATTAATTGCTAGTTAATTTATGGTTAACAATGACTTAATGATTTAAGAATAATCACTTATTATAATTAATTAAGGATAATTAATTAGTGTGATAAATTAACTAAAGGTTAATTAATTTATAAAAATAATGATTATTAATTAAGGATTAATTAATTAAAATTTTGTAATTAATTAAGGATAATTGATCAAAGGATTATTATTAATTAAAGGTTAATTATTGATTAATTAAAGAATAATTAATAATAATGATTTGTAATAAACTAGTTATTAGTTAACCATGATTAGAAATTTATTCATAAGTGACCAATCTGATTTAAATTAATCAGATGACTTAATGATCGTACTTATGGTTGTTTGGATGATATGGAATGTTGGAATTGCGTGATATTCCTGATATGTGATGTTATGTAATGTTATTGAGCTGTGGAATGTAATTTATGTATCTACAATGCATTTATGTTATCTATTTTTTGATTCTGTGTATATAGATAAGCGTTATAGATTATACAGCTTATCGATATTTCTGTGTTTTGATCTGTGATGATTGCATAATGTTGCACTATTGTTTTAAACCCATGGACTACACCATACACACACAAATATGGATTTCACGAGGAAATCGGTTAAGTCACAGATATTTGAATTTAATATTTTGGAATGGTTTTAAAGTTTGAATTTTGAATCCAAATAACTTTAGAAATGGAATTGGGTTTTCTGAAACGGAAACAAGTAGTTTCAAATAATAATTATGATGAAAAGATTTCAAATTTGAAATTGAAGGGTTTTGAAAAGCTATAATTGAATCTTTGTGAAAGTTAGTTGAACCCTACTTTGAAATTGAAGAGGGGTGTATCTTTTATATATAAAAGATTGAAACGGTAATTGTTTTAAAAACTATAAAATGAGTCTTTGATTTAAAAACCGAATGATTCCAATTTGAAATGGAATTGTTTTGAAAGGCTATGAATGAATCTTTATATAAAAGATTGGTGGACCTTGTTTAAAATTGAAAGGGGTCTTAAAAGTGAATCTTTTGTTTAAAAGATTTAAATGTGGAGATTGTTTAACCCATTGAAGGTTTTTGAAATAAATCTTTTTGTTTAAAAGATTGGAAATGCTAATTTGTTTTAACCATTTGAATGAAAGGTTTTGGGCTTTAAGCTGTGATTTAACTGAGATCACATATCCATATGTTTTTTTAAATTCTGCGCTCATTATTCGGTTTAGCCGGGAGAGGACCTTGTGTCATATAACCCATTCCGGATAATGATACGACGTTATGGATAGCACTTGAAGACCGGTGGTTTACGAGAACGATAGGATGACCTATCGATTGTCTCTGCGCTGGGTAGCTACGGTATAGAGATTCCCTAAGTGATGGGATGTCCGATCGGGATTGTGAATACCCGAATTGCAAGGGCTTCTTTGGAAGTGCCTTCGGTTCTGTTCGAACCCGGAACAGACTTGTATGGATGTGTGTCTGACATTACGCTTTCAGATGTAAAACCGATTTCTATCAAATAAATTTCTGTTTGGTGGCGGAGATTTATTCTCTTAGCTTAACACCCTTCTCTGAGATGTACGAGCTTAGAGGTTATGTAGTTGATGGTTACTAGTGATGCATTCCTAATTTGGTAATGTGGCATACGAAGTGCTGCTGATCATTTGTTGATCAAAGCAAGGCTTTATGAAAAGCGTAGCTTTGTGGACGAGACTGCATCAGAACCTCACACCCCGAAAATGGTCGAAACAGGAAAGATGCGGCAAGGTTTCAGGGGTCGCGCCACTAGGGTATGTCCATTTCTTCTGGATAGAGGTGATATCATGGTATGGAGCCTAAATATTTAACCTATGTGGTTACTGCAAATACATTACTTTGTGGTTGTTGGTATCGAGCGCTCGGATAAAGGTTGGTTACGACCGGGGATGGAATATCTGAGGTGATACTCCTGTGCAGGGGGTACACCGACCTTGTGTTGGCAGAGAACTTAGGGATGGTTCTCGAGGCGTCCCTCCAAAGGCGTACCCATATGGCCTAGGAAGTTCCTTAGCCCGACCATTTTTTGGAAAATCCAAAGAAAGAATACGCGCCCAGTATGGTTTTAGTTGTATAACCTGCCATGGAATGTGGTGGTAACCTACTATTGAACATGGTAGCTATAGTAGGCATACGACGAAATGTTGTATGCTGGCTAAGATTAATATTATACTTTCGAAATGTTTTTCACTATGCACTAATAATAGTACCAAAATGGTTTTCGCGTATCAAGCATTTTTGACTATCATAAGGAGAAATCTCCTCCAATTCTGCGTTTGCATGGTGTGTGTGGCGGGAGGCCTTATGGTAGTTTCATTTTCCAATAAGCATTGCGGATTTCAAATTTAAATTCTTTTGTTTGTTTTTTTTAAGATAAATTTTTTTCGTTTGCTCATACCAGTCCCATGACTGACCCGGAGATTATTATTCCCTTCCTAAACTCTGGGTGCCTACAATTTTCCACATGGGCAGTCTTGAGTTTGGTTTTTTAGATAGTAGATATAGATATCGATTTGGTAGCTTTTAGCCTTCTCTTTGGTATTCTTTGGAGATCTTGGATATTGGAATCTTTGGATTCATGGACCGGACTTGTTTAGCTTTGTGCAACGTGACGGTAGTTCAAGCTAGTGGTTTGGAGTTATAGCTTTGGAGCATTGGATTAGAGTTATCTCTTGGCTATTTGCTTTCTGCTACTATATCATATTGTTATTCCGCTGTAGCATTGTTATCTCGTATCTCTGATATTGATTCATATTGTATCATTTTTGTATCGAATGTTGTATATCAATGATATTCATTTTTCTTCCGCTGTGTTGTTATACTTAATTGTGTTATAAGCTCCGGCGAACCAGATTCGACGTTTGGATCTGTGGCATTGGAATACGAGTGTTGTATTCGATGCCGATTTTCGAAGATCGAGTCAGGGTCGTTACATAATTACTTATTGTAATTAAAGTATAATTGATCAAGGTTGATTAATTAAGATGGATAATAATAAGAGGATTAATTAATTTGTGTGTAATTAGTTAACGTTAAGTAAGGTTTATCTAAGTGATTAAAGGTTAGTAATTAATTTTGGGAGTGATTAATTGCTTATGAATGATTGAATGTTGTTTCAATGCCTTGAATTGGTTGATATCTCCGATATGAAATGTTTTGTGATATGATATGTTTGAATGGATAATAATAAATGTGTTTCTCTATCAATGATGAATTGCTATGATAAAAAGAGACATCCCATATTTAAAGTTTAAATTGATTTTCATTTGAATAACTTGGGTTTAGATGACATTGGATTCGAAGAGACCGGGGTCGGGTATTAGCAAATAACCGAAACCACTTCGATACTTTATGGATTGATGTGCGAAATTAATAAGCTGGAATGAAATAATTTAAGTGAATTGGACTATTTAATCTAAGTTTGGTACTTAGAAATTTGTGAGTGAATTAAGTGATGTCTTTAACAATTAGTGAACTTGTAGTTGATACAAGTTACCCGAGTTATATATATATATATATATAGTTTTGTTCTTTTGTATTACATGTTAGATGAGTTTACTCACGCTGGTTTCCAGCCTGACCCAGGTGTTACTTTGATGTATTGCTCGGGTCAGACCGAGTATTACAACTTTTCAGATAAGGACATTCTAGAGCTCAGGAGACGAGCTGGATGGCAGGAACGTATGGAGTGTTTCCGCTGTGAGATATTTTTGTGTATCTGAGATATGTTGAGTTGTATATGTCCAGTGTTTGTGTATATGTGTAACTCTGATGTATTAAAATGTAATCGATAGATATAGTATTCTTTTGTAAACTGTTATTATTTATTATTATATTTTATCCGCTGCGAATGTGAGATGTTGGTGTTTCTTTTCTTCTTATTCTTCTATCTCTTTCTTTTTTTCTAACTATCTAGAGTTTTCGGGATCGAAAATTTCGGGTCATTACAATATATGTACATCAACCAGTTTAATAAATTAAATGTTGACATTAGGAAATGGAAATTTATAGCATTATGAATTGATTGGATGAATTTTAATTGTTTGATGGTTTCTCTTGTTGAATTTGCTATGTTTGCATTCAGTTATTGAATAGTCTCTGTTATATATTAATATTACTTTCTATATATATACATATTCTCATTTGTTATTGGGTGATTATGAGGTGCAGATGGCGTATGCTTTATATTCGTTGTATATGCTCGCTAATATAATAAAAGGTACATATCTTGGATTACATATCGTACTTTTATATTTTTTTCCCTACGAGATGCCTCATCCTCGAATATGGGATGTCTATTTCTGATATATATATATATACATATTGTGAATTACTACGATCGAACCGCGCAAAGGAGACGCCAGCGAAATTTTCTAAATTTTGAGGCATTAGAAATTTTTGAGAATTTAGGAAAAAAGTTTGATAACTAAAAATTTGATTTTGAGTTATAAGTTGGGATGAATGAATGAATGAAATTAGTCGATTTTGAAAAGTTAGTTATGAATTTGAAGACTTGGAAAAAGTTTTTATAAGAAGTTAAACTAATTGATTTCGAAAAACTAAAAGGTTTAAATGAATGTGGTAATCTATTTCAACTCATTTTTTTGAAAAGTTAATTGGTTTTATGGCATTTTTCTTACTTGGTAATTTCGAAGACGAAATTCTTTTAAGGAGGGGAGAATGCAACGGCCTAAAATTTTAGTCATTCGAATTTGGAATTCAAATCTCAACATTTGTGAAAAGAATCTTAAGATTAACTAGTTTGAATGGCTCGAAAGTAACTAAAAATCGACATGAGATGTGTTTGGATGGCAAACACTTCTCATACATATTCTCCTTCTTATTAAGGGAATATATGATACTATTTTTAGAACCCAATTCCTTGGCATCATTTTTGAGTTACTCGATCTATATAATTTTCTAAAGATAAAAAGATAATAAGAATCAATAATGGACAGATTAATTTGTGATTGTTAATTATTATCAAGATGTTTGCATTTAGTATTGGTTAAATGGAATATATTATAGTATAAGGAGTTTATTATAATTTTCAGAATAAAAGATATACAGTGATATTTTGAAAAATAAAATTAGTATTAGAGTTCTTAAGAAATTTGATTCAAAATATAATTTATTTTGAAAAAAGGGTGTTTGACAAATAAGTGTTTTGATAAAGGAAATTTTGATAAGTTAAACTTGGTAAAAGATTTTAGTAATGCCGGTTTTACTAAAAGCTATGTTTTTGTGAAACTTTTTAAAAAAGAGGTTTAAATAAGAAGAACAGTTTTAAAGATATCTTCTAAATGGCGGTTAAAAACATTTAGGATATACGGTAAGTTTTAGAACATTTGGATGGGATTTTATGAAATGTTTTCATATATAATTTTGAAGAAGTAGTTAAGTGGAAGAAGACATGGATTTCGACATCATAGTCTTAAATAAATGTTTTCAAGAAAGTGAGGAAGATATAGACTATAATACTATTGTTACAGTAAGTGATTTCCAAAAGGAGATATTTTATATGGTATACGGGATTTATACATATCCTATATTTGTTGTCAAGGTTTGAGATGGGTAACTCGTATCTATTTTTAAGTTAAGAATGATGTCCATTGAAGGCTAAGAGGTAATGATACACCAACTTTACTGGCTTCATTGTTAACTAATAGATAGTCTAAATTCGACATCGAAAATTAATATTAAGTATAATTAATCAGTTTCGTATACTAATTTTTTGGGTTGTCATAATAATGTTTTATGCAACATTCATTTTGGCCAACAAAGTGTGCTTTGGAAAATATGATGCTTTCCTCAAAGATTTTTATGGATTTCAATATATAGAGGTATTTATGTTAAAACTGAAATGGTTTCTTTGAAAGGAAGATCGAAATTTTTTGTGAATAAAAAATTTAAAGTAATTATATATAAAGAAGCATCTTTATTAAATTGTTTGAATAAAAGTTTTGTGAAATGTTTTCATAAATTTTTTAGGTAGGGTACATATGAGGTATGTAATCATTTCATCGCACGATTCATATCTAAGATTCAAGTACGGAACGTTGAGCTATTTACACTAGTCCAAATAAGGATTTATCAATCGACCCTTGATAGTCAACATCGAGGAGGGTCTTGGTTGGATACTTGTGTTTTCAATCATAGCTGAGAGCTATCTATGGGAAATGGAGGTTTCTGATCAAGAAGCCTGATTAGAGTCCGCATTAGAGGAACGAAGGATCGATACTAGTTTGAAAGTAAAGTTGTGGTAAAAGATCGGATCAGATATTATGTATGAATGACCTATATACATCATGCAAGTTTAAATTTATAAAATAATGTTTTGGGTACACTCTTTTGGGTTTTGGGTTATGGTGAAATTTAAGGGACGAAATTCATTTAAGGGGAAAGAATGTAACGACCCATAATTTTATCACTTTGACTTGGAATATTTAATTAATTTTAAATATTAAAATATAGTTTTATTAAACATAACCAATCATGTTCTATTTGATAAACAATAACAGTGGTCTTGTTCCTAAAATTTGTTTTCCAAAAATAAGAATTTTGGATTTTTGTCCTAAAATATCAATAATATGACCGAAAATCGTTTTATCGATAAACGTCATTTTAACCATTAAAATTCGTGCATGATTTTTTCAAACGCTTATTTAATTATTTTAAACAAAAATAAGTAAAAAAAAATAATTTTTCATTTTTGGAAATAAAGTAATTATGATATCATCGATGATGTCATCATTTTCATAAATGAGCATATAAGGAATGTTTTGCATTTTGGATATTTAAATAGCCAAATAATTATTTCTAAATGGTGAATAATCCATTTTAACTATTTTATAGTGATAATAATTGATTTATAATAATTTTATAAACATATGTACTTGTTTTATAAAGATATATAAAATACGTCGCATTCTGGCAAATCGGCGTCATATTTTTATAAATGATTTTAATGTTATTTTATATGGTTTTATAGCTTAAATAATCTTGTTTTAATTATTTAAAGTTGATAAGAAATTTATAGTCAAGTTTTGTTTATATAAATAAATAATTTGATTAGAAACTAAAAATTTGAAAGGGATTCGGTTTTTGGATTTTCGACCTTTCATCAAACGAAAGTTGTTTTCAATCATTGCAACATTATTTTATACACATATACACATGCATGTACATGCATATACACACATATATGTATGCACAATTGGTCACATCAAGGTTTGTAAGTATCTAAATATGTATATACATAAGCTTCCCCATATGTACACAAATGAAAGCTTAATCATTAAGAGTCAAAAGAAAATTCGCCATCACTCAATCAAGTGGACAAAGCCCATAGAGGGGTGTGGGTAGGTAGATGCGATGGAAGGAGAGTGCACATGGGTGAGGTGATGGCTCATAATATGCTGGTAGATATTTTGCAAATTTTTTTTCTACAAATACCTACCCTAAGGCTTCATAATTCTCACACCAAAACTCTTCTTCTTCCTTCTTCTTAAGGTCCTTAATGTTCTTTTATGACTTCCTTATCTAAGAGAAGTAATAAAGAAACAAATGGAAAATAGAAAGTAAAATAGTTCGATATGTAAACAAAGTCAATCCACTTAAAACCAAATCAAAAACACTCCCCTCCTTTTTATAATTGCACGACCTCCTTGAGCACCACCATGACGGGAGAGCTCTACCCATTTCCAAGACACGGCGGAGCTCCCTTACAGGCAAGGTGGAGATCCAGGAAGCTTCAGAGTGAAGATCGTGGAGAGAAGTGCTGTCGGAAAGTCGTTGGAGTGATTCGGAGTTACAAAGGGAATGCAACATGAGAATTACTCTATTAGTTTATTTTGTTAAACAATGTGATGATATGTGAGCGTTTTCTATTTTTGATCATCATGTTTTGGATGCGATAATGTGTTTGCTTGGTTGTAGAAATAATTCACGATCAATACACGCTGAATTCACACTAAGAAATCACTTTCTTTTATGAATTATAAAAGTGCTATGGCAAAGTTAAACCTCCTTAAACATGAATAAAAATGGTTTGAAAATAGTTATAAATGTTTTATAAACATTAGAACTCATTTCAAATTTTTTTGAAAAGATATGAAATTAGAGTCAAAATAAGCCATCACATTTCGGCAATTTGTGATTTCACGACCTGAAAAGCTAAACAAATGTGTAAAGTGGATTATAAGTGGAATTCTTTGAAATAAGAATTTTCCGGACACTTGGACTAATAGTTTTAAACCAAAAAGAAATTTTGAGATTTCATTGAGTAGAGTTTGAGATATGTCCAAATAAAGTTTTCAAAAACATCGCATTTTGGAAGTTCGAAAATCAAAGTTTGAAATTCTTTGCAATTAGATTTTTCAAACTTGGTAAATTTTATTGCTGAACTTGTCCCAATATCTGGCCTAAGACAAATATCAACAGATTACAATTAAACTTTGAAGCAAAATGCTAAAGTAACATAATACATCACATATAAGGATCAGAAGCTAATAATCAAACTACAGAAATTCCATCTTTACATCAAAATTGTAGGATTGATTTCACCCTAGAGGGGGGGGGGTAAATATGGTGATACTATTAGTTATAAAAATTTATTACGGAAGTTTATATAAAATAATCTCAACATAGATATATCTGAATTATAGCGGCATATATAATAGTAGAATAATAAATGCAGAAATAGAACGACACAGAATTTACCCAGCTTCGGCAAAACCCTGCATATGTGCTACCCCCATGGTATTTACTAGAAATTAAGTAGTCAGAGGCTTACACACATAAACTTGCGACAACCGCTATCGACTAGCCTTAACTCTACTCTCAAAACCCTACCACAACTCAGCCACTGAGTTGCGAATTTTCGAACTTCACCACCGTAGTTCATCCCCTAGTCACACGACTAGACAATACACAAGTTTAAAAAGGAAAAATACAATTTAAAGCAATTTAAATTCAAATCCCTAATTTCAAATTATACTAAAGCCTTTTTAAAAAAAAGTAAGGCCGGCCCTTTTATTTCTTTTATTTTGTTCCTCTACTTTGCTCTGTAAAAATGTCGGCCCTGCTCGTTCCTCTTTTCCTTTGCTCTAAATTAGGGCTTTGAGAAATTGAAGCCGCTGACTTCAAATTGATCAATCGAATATTCAATTATGCGTTGCTGGCTCTTGATTGACCGTCTCCTTGATTCGCACTCGACCGCTTTTCGATCGAGTTCGATCTTGACTTTGCTATGTAATTTACAACTTTTGCTTTTTCTGATTTGCTTGCTTGAACTCGATCAGATTTGAGTTGTTATTTTTATTTTTGGTATCTGTTTTTTTCGAACTCGAATGCACAATGCCGATGATGTTTTATGGTTTATATAGGGTTCTATCTCCTATAATTTCGTTCGTATATTGTATGCGTTTGATACTTTTATGCTTTGCCGTTTGATTTTGATTGAATGCTGTGATTTAGTTTTGACTTGTTCAAATTCATATATTTTCTGGTAACTTGATTCACACGGCTTCGATTCTGACTCGTTTGATTTCTTAGTCATCACAGCGTTGAATTACATCGACGATGTTGATTTCGTGTTTCTCATATCATATACTGACTTTGATTCTCTGACATTTTTTAAAAATGACTTTGTTTATTTTGATTCTGCGGTATAAATTACTGGCTTGATGACTCTGACTTTCTCATTATCACCTGACTTTGTCTTTGGTAAAAACTGTTCATCCCTGTAGCATGCTTGACTTGTTCGATTTTACTTGCCATCCCATGACTTCGGCCACTTGAACTATTTTGACTTTGGCACTGTCTTGATTTTGCAATCAATGTTTATGTTGCATAGTATATTGGTTCATCATTGTTATTGCTTTGAGTCATTTAAACTTCTGGTTTGTATATGACACTTCAACTTTTGTCTGCACTGTTCATTTGAGTCTGGTTTCTGTGTTGATGTTGTTTCAACTCAACTTATTCATGTAGTCTGGTCTGGTCATCATGTAGTTGTATATACATGTCTCTGATCACGTATAGGACTTGTGTACTTATCTCTAATTTGATGTTACTCGAGTCCGGTACCTTTTGAAGCTTGCATCTTTAACTTCTCTGAATGTCTGTATTTGTTCATTGTTGTTGTCTGGCCGACACTCGTTGTTGGTTTCACTGGTTTGTATTGGTGATGCTATGCATTGTGTAACTATTAACTACAGTGTGCACTGCTTCCATGTTGTGTCAAGTATATGTACTGCTCTGTATATATTTATGGTTATGTGTTCATCCTGTCAATGTTCTTGTGCATTCATGTGCTTGATGTTCACTGGTTCGTTTGTCCAGTGGCATTTGATCTTGTACTACTTGCATATCCATATAAACTTGCTGTTGTCAACGAGAGTCTGTTGGATTGATGTTCTTTATGTTGTTTACTGCATATGGCTTTGAGTCTTCTTTATGTTGCATAGTCTGTTTATTTGTGTTGGGCATTGTTTTGGTTAGTCTGCACTTCCTTGTCTACTACTTGACTCGAAGTTTGGATTAGCTTGTCTGGATATTGAACTCTATTGTTTGGTCAAAACTGTTGCAGTCCCTGTTTTTTGGTGATTGACTTGAACTTTGGACGAGACTTGATTTTTGTGTCTTGACCATTTCATTTGAATTTGCACCAGTGTTGAATCCAGCTATAAAGCTCGGGTTTGACCTTGTGCTTGTGTCGTGATTTTATTTGTATTGCACTTGAGTTGAACTCGGCTTTTGATTTTGGTTTGACCTTGTGCTCACCTGTCCCTGTAATTTTATCAACTATATATATCGGTGCGCACGGCCTTGTGGCATGTATAGTGATACACCGTGCATGCCACAAGCTGTTCGTATATGATGAATTCAAATTTAAATGATGATGAACAACCCAAATAACCGAGGCAAATATTATTTTCAAAATCCACATTTTATTTTATACTGTAAAAATATTTCCTTTCCAATTTTACTATGTCAGTATTTATTTTTGCAGATTGCTCAGATGCTAGATTCACTCTGAAATAAAGTTGAAGATAAATACGAGTAAATGAGCGATATGTAGTGAGGTGTATTTGTAAGTTAGAAATTATGATGTAATCGAAATTGTTTTGTCATTGAATTTGTATATATATAGTGAGAGTTCAACTTTGTACTATTCAAAATTGTAATAAATATTTGTTTGAATAAAATATCTGTTTGAATTTAAATACCGTGTTATTTATTTTATTCAGGAAATGCTGGATTCACTCTGGAATAATGTCGAAGATAAATACGAGTGAATGAGCGATATGTAGTGAGGTGTATTTGTAAGTTAGAAATTGTGATGTAATCGAAATTGTATTGTTTGGTCCGAACTGTTGCAATCCCTGTTTTCTGATGATTGACTTGAACTTTGGACGAGACTGGATTTTTATGTCTTGACCATTTCATTTGAATTTTGCACCTGTGTTGAATCTAGCTTTAAAGCTCGGGTTTGATCTTGTTCTTCTGTCGTGATTTTATTTGTTTTACACTTGAGTTGAACTCGGCTTTTGATTTGGGTTTGACCTTGTGCTCACCTGTCCCTGTAATTTTATCAAGTATATATATTGGTGTGCACGATCTTGTGGCATGTATAGTGATACACTGTGCATGTCATAAGCTGTTCGTGTACGATGAATTCAAATTTAAATGATGACGAACAATCCAAATAACTGAGGCAAAAATTATTTTCAAAATTCACATTTTATTTTATACTGCAAAAATATTTTCTTTTCAATTTTACCCCGTTAGTATTTATTTTTACAGATTGCTCTGATGCTGGATTCACTCTGGAATAAAGTTGAAGATAAATACGAGTGAATGAGCGATATGTAGTGAGGTGTATTTGTAAGTTAGAAATTTTGATGTAATCGAAATTGTGTTGTCATTGACTTTGTATATATATAGTGAGAGTTCAACTTTGTACTATTCTAAATTGTAATAAGTATTTGTTTGAATAAAATATTTGTTTGAATTTAAATACTGTATTACTTATTTTATTCAGCAAATGCTGGATTCACTCTGGAATAAAGTTGAAGATAAATACAAGTGAATGAGCGATATGTAGTGAGGTGTATTTGTAAGTTAGAAATTATGATGTAATCTAAATTGTATTGCCATTGAATTTATATATATATAGTGAGACTTCAACTTTGTACTATTCAAAATTGTAATAAATATTTGTTTGAATAAAATATCCGTTTGAATTTAAATATCGTGTTATTTATTTTATTCAAAATATTTATTTAATTATGTGAAAAATCAAATAGTACATTAACAAATACATTTAAATGAATATATATATCTATATATTTATTATCATCAAACAAAAATCATATACTCGCATATTCAACAATCTCCCCCTTTTGATGGTAACAAACATATATCTAAGATTTTGAATTTGTTAAATGTATTTGATCATTCAATTTGCTCCTCCTATTTGAATGCTTTCTCTTTACACAAAGCTCCCATTCATATATGCATACAAATAAAAATATGCAAATGAGCCTAGATGCAAATAGAAAATATTTGACCTTTATTTGATTTTATTTGACAAAATCTTAACTTTTCTCTCCCTCTTTTGTTATAAGTAAAAGAATAATAGTGTTAGAAAAATAGAGATAAAGTGATAGACATTTATGCAACATTAACACTCAATCAAATATAAATATTAAATTTCAATAAAAAATCAAACAAAAATCATAAATGCTCCGTTAGACGCATATACCACTTTTAGAATGATAGGGATGATGTCATCATATAATACCATATAGTTGTGTACATTTGTGGTATATTTATATCAAGAATTTGAATATCTACCAACTATGCATAACCATTAGGACTTTTAAATGAGATTAGTAGTATTCCAATTTTATTTTAAAAAATGAATTCAAGTATCTTCTAACCACGCATAACCATGAGAACTTTTAAATAGGATTAGAATCAACTTGTGCATTTAATAAATCAATTTTGATATGCATTTCATACATGCATAACCGTGAGGACTTTTAAATGAGCATGGAAGCACATAATCAAAAATTCCAAGTAATTCAGCCATGCATAACCGTGAGGACTTTTAAATGAGAGTGGATATTTTGGATATATATATATATATATATATATATTTAAAATATAAAATGAAAACGAATGATTCCTGTTTAAAGTACCACATATTGACAAACTATATTGAATTTTGACGAGTGATGGTCGTTAGAAATATGATAGAAATAGAGATGATCATGGAATTTTTATCAACAAAAAGTGTTTATAACTCTTGTTTCAATTTCTAAAGAAATTTATTAATTCTACAGTCTCAAGCTATAATATATGATTAATATCAACACTCATCATTTTTCAATCACTATTTAACTTTTTCGATAAAAAATTCTGCTTTTTGAAATTATTTGAACTAAAAATTATGCACATATTTTCTTTGAAAAACAATGTAGTTACTGAATGTCTCAATATAAATCACATTCCACTAGAAATTTTTTATCAACTAGATTACCGGCGTAATCTGCATCTGAATTTTCCTTTCACTCGAAATTATCATTAGTTAAATTTGATAGACTAGACCATGAAGTGTGCATCAAAATATCTTAAAATCAATTTAAACAGCTTTTAAGTGAATTTCTCTTGAATTTAAATTTGAAGCCGTGTATACAAGCAAATAGTGAACATAATGACAGATCCAAAAATACATCTATGTGAATCAAGAGCAATCATCAAAACATCATCACTAATTCAAAGTCTTAGTGTTCTCGGTATAAAAAAAAATTGGCCAATAATTTTGAAAAATAATCATTATCACCATTCATAACATAACTGGCTGAATTAAATCAAATTACGGTGCAGATTATCACATTTAATATATTAATGAAAAGAAATATACCTTTACCTATTTTACCTTTACGATAATATTTCGTTGTAGCCCATTATGATTCTGCCACCTTTATACTAGGCTAAGGAACTTTGTTTTGTTGCCTGTTATGTCCCTGAAATAGTTAGAATACAAGTAAAACAATTGTTGTTCCTTATCCTGCCACCACACCTACACATTAAAAGATCTTTGTGACCTATTTGTTTTTATAGGTCCATGATTGTTAGTGGCAATTGATTTTGAAAAATAATTTTGTGAAGACCCAAAACTATTTATATATGTTCCTTTCGGCATCCAAATTTGTTTAACTTTGAGAGATTTTATATTTGTGCCTTTTGGAACCCAAATTGGAATAGTTTTCATGTGTTTGCTCTACTACCAACAATTATTTTGATTGTGTCCAAATTTTCTACAAATTGTGCACTCAGATTTTACTTGATTAATTTTTCTTTCAACACATTGAGAATGATTATACCCAAGTCCTTGTCTAATAGTATTAACAGTTTGTTTCCTTGATTGCATATTTAATAATTTTTCACATTTGGAAAAGTTTTCTAAAGTTGTAGACAATTTTTGGACTTGTGTTTTGAGAGATTCATTTTCGTTTAATAATTGTGTGCACTTTTTAATAGAATTTTCTCTTCGTGTATTTTCACTTTCTTTCAAAATCAAAATTTAATTTTCAAAAAATTTAATTTTAATTTCTGATTTTTTTTAATCTCTTCTTTGAATGTTGATACTTATCACACTTAGGGATCCTTTGATAGTTTTTTATTGATTGGTCAATTTGTTTATTTGATTCTATCAAAATGTCTTCTTGTGATTCAATTTTAGCATATTTCTCCCTAAGTCTTTCAAAACAGCCATTTACTTCGTGGAAATATATAAGTAATTCTGAGTGAGTGAGTTTTGGTACCCCGTTGGCTCGTCATCGTCGCCATCAGTTATATCACCTCGAAGGCACATATCTGCTTTCTCACTCTCACCACTAGTACTTTTATTATCTTCATCACTTTTATTCCACGTGGCTGCAAAATTTCTCATTTTTGATTTCTTTTCTAGGTCGTCTCGTTTTTTAGGACAATTGGGCTTGATGTGTCCGGGTTTGTTGCACTTAGGACAAATGATTTCTTACCATTCTAGGTTATCTAGAACTTTGATTATTCTGCTTTTTAATTTTTGATTTAGAGCTGGATTTCCGTATTTGCAGTTCCACTTTTTGAATCTCTTTATTACCAGTGCCAGCTCTGCTGCTCCATCGTCGTCGTCGTCGTCACTTTTAGTTGTTCCTTTGAGAGCTATTGATTTCTTTTGAGTATCCCCTCCTTCACGCTCTTCCTTGAATTTCATTTCTAGCTCATAAGTGGTGAGATTTCGGATGAGTTCTTCAACTTTGATTTGTTTTAAATATTTCGACTCTTGAATGGCAGTCACTTTTGCTTCAAAACTTCGTAAAAGGACTCCGAGGATTTTTTGAATTATTTCCAGTTCCGTGTATGATTTTCCGAGAGCTTTTGGTTTGTATACGATGTTGGAAAGCCGTCCGTACATCTCTTAACATTTTCCTTGGCCATTGTAAAATTCTCGTATTCGCTACTTAGCATGGCAAGGCAAGATTCCTTGACTTGAGATGTTCCTTCGTAAGTCACTTCTAGTGTGTGCCATATTTCCTACGCGGTTAGACAATGTGAGACACGATTAAATTCAAATTGATCTAATGAACAAATAATAGAATTCATATATTTGGCATTAGCATTCTGTAATTTATTTTCTAGATCTATCCATTAATCTACCGGTTTATCTATTTCCTGATTATTTACAACTATAGTTGGTGCTCTATAGCTTGTCTCAACTATATTCAAAGAATCAATGGTTTTTAGAAAAAATTTCACTCTATTTTTACAGTAAGCATATTCAACATTGAACATTGATGTCTAACTATAGACCGACCCTCAGCAAAAGCAGTATTAAAAGAAGCCATTTCAAAAATTAAAATTTTTAAAACAAAAATTGATTTTTGAAAAATTAAATATTTAAGACAAAAATGGCTTTTGTACCTAGCTTTGATACCACTTGTAGGATCGATTTCACCCTAGAGGGGGGTGAATATGGTGATACTATTAATTAAAAAAAATTATTGCAAAAGTTTATATAAAGTAATCTCAACACGGATATATCCGAATTATACAGCACGGATAATAGCAGAATAATAAATGCAGAAATAGAACGACACATAATTTACCGAGCTTCGGCAAAACCATGCCTACGTGCTGCTGCTAAGGTTTCTAATAGAAATTAAGCAGTCAGACGCTTACACACGTAAACTCATGACACCCGCTATCGACTAGCCTTAACTCTACGCTCAAAACCTTGCCACAACTCAACCATTAAGTTGCGAATTCTCGAACTGCACCAGCGTTGTTCGTCAACTAGTCACACGACTAGACAATACACAAGTTTAAAAAGGAAAAATACAGTTTAAAGCAATTTAAATTCAAAACCCTAATTTTAAATTATACTAAAGCCTTTTTTTAGAAAATAAGGCTAGCCCTTTTATTTCTTTTATTTTGTTCCTCTACTTTGCTCTGTAAAATGTCGGCCTTGCTCGTTACTCTTTTTCTTTGCTCGAAATTAGGGCTTTGAGAAATTATAAGCCGCCGACTTCAAATTGATCAATTGAATATTCGATTATGCGTTGCTAGCTCTGTCGATTGACTGTCTCCTTGATTCGCACTCGGCTGCTTCTTGATCGAGTTCGATCTTGACTTTGGTATGTAATTGATGCCTTTTGCTTTTTCTGATTTGGTTGCTTGAATTCAATCAGATTCGAGTTGTTAATTTGATTTTTGGTATCTGTTTTTTCGAACTCGAATGCACAATGCCGATGATGTTTTAGGGTTTATATAGGATTTAATCTCTTATAGTTTCGTTCGTATATTGTATATGAATTCGTCTGATACTTTTATGCTTTGCCGTTTGATTTTGCTCGAATGTTGTGATTTATTTTTGACTTGTTCAAATTCGTATATTTTCTGGTAGCTTGATTCACATGGCTTCGATTCTAAATCGTTTGATTTCTTGGTCATCACGGTGTTGAATTGCGTTGACGATGTTGATTTCATGTTTCTCATATCATATATTGACTTTGATTCTCTGACATTTTTTGAAAATGACTTTGGTTATTTTGATTCTACTGTGTGAACTACTAGTTTGATGACTCTAACTTGTTCATTGTCACTGGATTTCGACTTTGGTAAAAACTATTCATCCCTTTAGCATACTTGACTTGATCGATTTTACTTTCCATCCCATGAATTCGGCCACTTGAACTATTTTGATTCAGCACTATCTTGATTTTGCAATTCACAGTTTATGTTGCATAGTATATTGGTTCATCATTATTATTGATTTGAGTCATTTAAACTTCTGGTTTACATATGACACTTCAACTTTTGTGTGCACTGTTCATTCAAGTCTGGTTTCTGTGTTGATGTTGTTTCAACTCCACATATTCATGTAGTCTAGTCTAGTCATCATGTAGTTGTATGTACTTGTCTCTGATCACGTACAGGACTTGTGTACTTGTCTCTAATTTGATGTCACACGAGTCTGGTACCTTTTGAAGCTTGCATCTTTAACTTCGCTGAATGTCTGTATTTGTACTCTATTTTTGTCTGGTCGACACTCGATGTTGGTTTCACTGTATTGGTGATGCTATGCGCTGTGTAACTGTTAAATGCAGTGTACATTGCTTCCATGTTGTCTCAAGTACATGTACTGCTTTGTATTTATGAATGGTTGTGTGTTCATCCTGTCACCGTTCTTGTGCATTCATGTGCTTGATGTTCACTGGTTTGTTTATCTAGTGGCATTTGATCTTGTACTACTTGCATATCCATATAAACTTGCTATTGTCAATGAGAGTCTGTTGGATTGATGTTCTTCATATTGTTTACTGCATATGGATTTGAGTCTTCTTTATGTTGCATAGTCTGTTTATTTGTGTTGGGCATTGTTTTGGTTAGTCTGCACTTCCCTGTCTACTACTTGACTCGAAGTTTGGATTAGCTTGTCTGGATATTGAACTCTATTGTTTGGTCAAAACTGTTGCAGTCCCTGTTTTCTGGTGATTGACTTGAACTTTGGACGAGACTTGATTTTTGTGTCTTGACCATTTCATTTGAATTTGCACCAGTGTTGAATCCAGCTATAAAGCTCGGGTTTGACCTTGTGCTTGTGTCATGATTTTATTTGTATTGCACTTGAGTTGAACTCGGCTTTTGATTTTGGTTTGACCTTGTGCTCACCTGTCCCTGTAATTTTATCAAGTGTATATATCGGTGTGCACGGCCTTGTGGCATGTACAGTGATACACCGTGTTATCCCGCCCTTTTAGCAAGGCCGTGATATCAAAAGATCGACCGAGAAAAGCAAGATAGCTCGTCTCAAAGATTGGTCAACTCAACATCTCAACAAAGCAAGTTTTGTTGAATGATTTCTCATCTAAGATCCCCTATGGAGGGGGGGTCCGGGGGGGTGCCAACCCCCCAAGGTGGGGGTGCGGGGGCATGGAGAATCCAACGAGCTAAAACTTCCAGCGAGTTAACAGGTTAGAGCTTCCAGCGAGTTAGCGGGTTAGAGCTTCCAGCGAGTTAGCGGGTTAGAGCTTCCAGCGAGTTAACGGGTTAGAGCTTCCAGCGACCTAACTGCTTAAACGCATGAGCGACCTACCCACTCAGAAACTCATGCGGCCTAACCTGTTCACGACCTAACTAGTACCCAACCTAACACTTCTGCCGACCTAAAGGTTGCAACCTAAGAGACTTAGCGACCTAAGACCTAACGACTTAGCGACTTAAGACCTAACGACCTACTACTTACTCACTCCCTTAGATCGCCATTTCTTTAAGTCGTGAATCATACTTCCTTAGGTCGTTTATGACCTACCAACTCCTTAGGTCGCTCTTGGTACCTCAACATGTTAAGCTACTTACCAATCTCCTTAGGTCGTCCCTACTGACCTACGACCTAACCCTTAGGTCGTCCCTACCGACCTACGTCCTAATCTTCTACTAGGTCGCTCTCGACCTAAGCCTACCGAAGTTCCTTCACATGCCACAACTCTGTAAATCACTACCTCCTCTCCTTAACCCGTAGGTCGCTCACGACCTAAACCCTTAATCCGTAGGTCACTCACGACCTAAACCGTATCCTATCTCTTCCCTTAGGTTGCCCCGTGCCTCAATAGCCTTAAGCCGTGACTTCTCTAAGTCGCTACTCCCTAAGCCGTAGCTCCCTAGGTCGCCGATCCCTGTGCCACTGCTTCTTAGGTCGCTAACGACCTTCGACCTATGCCTTAAGTCGCTATCCTCTCTCCTGCTACTCCATAGGTCGCTCGCGACCTATAACCCAGCTGACCTAACCCCAAGATCTCCTATAAATACTCCACTTACTCCAACTAGAAGGGTACTTTTCTAGATTTCAAGGCACCTACACTCTGCTGATTTCTCGAATCTCCGAGAACCTCAACCATTGAAGATTCTTCATCAATGCATCTACTCCATTCAGCATGGATCCGAGGAAAAATCTATGATCAAAGTTCTAATCTGCTTCTTCAATTGTGTTGTAAACTCGAAAGTGAATTGAAAAAAGTGTTGTAATCAATCAATCGTGTTGTAAAGGTGTTGTAATCTTGTAAAAGTGTGCTCGAAGAAGATAATGGAGGATGTAAAGTGGATGTAGGCTTGCTAGAAGCCGAACCACTATAAAAATCTCTGTCCCTTTTACTTTTCTGCTATTTTTTGTTTACTTTGATTCCCGTGCAAGCAGGTGGTGCTTTCACTTCATCACGATATACACCGGGTGTTAGTGTTAAAGCTATTTTTACCGTTAACACACCGTGCATGCCACAAGCTGTTCGTATATGATGAATTCAAATTTAAATGATGACGAACAACCCAAATAACCGAGGCAAATATTATTTTCAAAATCCACATTTTATTTTATACTGTAAATATATTTCCTTTCCAATTTTACTATGTCAGTATTTATTTTTGCAGATTGCTCAGATGCTAGATTCACTCTGAAATAAAGTTGAAGATAAATACGAGTGAATGAGCGATATGTAGTGAGGTGTATTTGTAAGTTAGAAATTATGATGTAATCGAAATTGTTTTGTCATAGAATTTGTATATATATAGTGAGAGTTCAACTTTGTACTATTCAAAATTGTAATAAATATTTGTTTGAATAAAATATCTGTTTGAATTTAAATACCGTGTTATTTATTTTATTCAGGAAATGCTGGATTCACTCTGGAATAATGTCGAAGATAAATACGAGTGAATGAGCGATATGTAGTGAGGTGTATTTGTAAGTTAGAAATTGTGATGTAATCGAAATTGTATTGTCATTGAATTTGTGTATATATAGTGAGATTTCAACTTTGTACTATTCAAAATTGAAATAAATATTTGTTTGAATAAAATATCCGTTTGAATTTAAATACCATGTTATTTATTTTATTCAGCAAATATTTATTTAATTATGTGAAAAATAAAATAGTAAATTAACAAATACATTTAAATGAATATATATATATATATATATATATATATATATGTTTGTTATCATCAAACAAAAATCATATACTCGCATATTTAACATAAACCACTATCTACTTTCTTCCCAAACATTTTGAGACTTTTAGGTCTATGACGGCTTGAAAGCAACATCCAATACCTCCAGAATTTGCTGCTCCAGTAGCTCCACGCCGGAAAGAACGATCTTCTTCTTAATTCTTTTAACAACTATCTTCAAATATGAGAAAACTATGCTAATTATTTGTTCAATTTTCCTTTAATTCTGCTGGAAAACTCATCCGTTCCGCTCCTTCCATATATGATGGACGAAAGTTTTTGTTGCTATTAGATCAACTTGTTGGCACAACTTTGAGAAGTTATGGGAGTTTAGGTAATCAAATTCATTTTCTACATCAGAAACTGTCTGCGTGTTTCCAAACTTTAGTTTAATTGAAGTCATGATCATTACTAAAATCACACATAAAAAATCACTATGGCTCTTGGTTTCTTTTCCACATAGTTTTCACTTAAGATCAGCATGCATGCCAATTTAGCCAATCTAACTGTTGCAAAAAGCCTCAAGTTGATAGCTTTGTAGGTGGTGGATGCCATTTTAGGTTATTTGATTTACTCCAGACGTGAGAGGCTCAGTTCCTAACTTCATGTTTCCATCTTATCGCTTCCTAAGCTAATTTAGTGGAGAACTCACCATCCTTAGTGTTTTTCTAGGCCTAGAAGTTTTGTTATTGTTTATGTATATAGGATAGAATTTCAAATCCGATTTGATGGCCTGCAAGCAACTTGAATTTTCAGTGCACCATCTATTTTGAGTTATTCATCTGTTAATTTGATTTTTCAGAGTGTATTTACATGATAGGATTCCTTTCCATATTATAGAAGCGTTATTATCTGTATGCATGGTCTATAAATTTTCTCTAGTGTATCTATTCCTCATCCACTTGGCCCTAATAGTGTTTGAGTTGATTATTTTCCATGCCAATTTGAGGTTGTAAACTCTTTTAATTTTTTTAAATTTATTAATCTGACTTCCCCTTCATGTTTAGGTCAATATGAAATATCATAGATATTTTGTGTAGGCCCCTCTCTATATAAAATTAGCGAAAATTGAATTAATCTTTTCAATAGAACAGTTTGGGATTTGGTATGTTTGAATCCAAAATCTAACCTTAGCAGAAATGACAGTATGAACCAATTCGACATGGCCTACGAAAGATAATAGTCTAGATCTCCATCCATTTAGCTTTTCTCCAATTTTAGTAACAAGATCACCACATTCCTTATCAGTAGTAGTCTTCGAAGATAGAGGAACTCCCAAATATTTCGCCGGAAGACTGTCTTCCCTAATGTCAATACTATCTTGGATGCTTTGCTTCTCTTTACAAAACTTATTAAAATAGCATTTAGTTTCAGAGTATTCAGTTGTAGACTAGCATATTTTCCCAGATTATCAAATATATTTTTGATGCATTTCGCAGCTTCAGTGTTTGATTTTATAACCACTAACAGGTCATCAGCATAAAGTAAATGGTGGAGAACAGGAGAATGATTATATAGTGGTTGGGTGATACCTTTGTGACAAGCTAATTCCATTTGCAGCAAGAAATATTCTAGAAGCCATAGCAAACAAATAGGGGGAGAGAGGGCCACCCTGTCTCAAACATTTATTGTTGTTGATATACCCCTTTGGAACCCCATTTATCATAATTGAGTATGTAGGAGTCGATATACATACGTCAATAAGTTTTATTAATTGAGTAGGAAAACGCAGACAAGTTAACATATGTAATATGAACTTACGATTAATCATATCATAGGCTTTGCGTAGGTCTACTTTCAAGCAAAATTTATCTGCACCCTTTTTACTAAAGTTACGAACCAATTCATGAGCCAAGAGTGATTTTTATGATATGTGTCTCCCTCTGTTAAATGCAGATTGACATTCTAAAATAAGGTTAGAAAGATCTTGCACCTTTCTTTTGCGTATGACTTTAATCAATGTTTTTTGTATTAAGTTGCAGCTGGCACTCGACCTATAATCTTCCATTATACTAGGCTTATTTATTTTAGGAATCAAAGTGATGAAAGTGTGATTTATTTCATGTAATATTTTCCCTATAATAAATTATTCCTGAACTACATCTAATATGTAATCTTCAGGTAATCTCTATGCGACATGAAGAATTTAGATCTCCGACCATCTGGCCGAAGGCAAGAGTCTTCGTGGGTAGAGAAGACAGCCTCCATAACTTCGAGTCCGGTAATGTGGTCCATCAGCAAACGCGCTCTATCTGCATTAATGACCCTTCCATAGTTTACATAAGGTAAGCTTTCATCTTGAGTTCCATTGTATAAGTCAGTAACATACTTTATTGCTTTCAATTCAAATTGTTCCAATCAAAAACCGTGTCTCCAATATTGGTTAAGGCATTCAAAAGGTTGTTAAAGCATAAACGGATATTTTTAGTCTTTAAAAATATAGAATAAATTCTAAAAATATGTTAAAATATTAAAAAAAATTAAATGGAAAAATTGGACATATAAAGGTTTAAAATGAGATTTGTACTACGAAGCCCTTAAAAGGACTGTTCATCGGCAATTTAGCAAAGAAAATGCAGAAATTTCAAAAATATGGTTTAAAACTTAGGCTTTCTTCCTAAATCCTTTATAAATGATTTTAAAATAAGAAACAAAGTATTTTTAAAGGGTTTAGAGTCGATCAAATAACTTGACTCTCTTATGGGTGATAGAACAGTAGTCTTTAGGCTGGAGTTCGGGAAATCAGTTGCCTACTTCCCCTAGCTACTCAGACTGGCCTAACGGAGGGTATAATTAATTTGATTTACTCGGATCATAAAATAAAAGAGATTTGGAATTTTCCACAAAGTTAAACAAGATTTAAAATAAGATTTTGATGGTAAAGAGAACGTCCTAGTTAAACTCTATATTAAATTCCATGGTGGGAACCCATATGATTCGTGTGAATTTAAAAGGTGACTTCACCACTATTCGACGAATAGTATGGGTTGAATATGGGAATTAGTATTTAGTATAATTAATCTAAAATCTGTATATCCCTTCTCACTCAATACTAACTGGTTTGGGTTTGCAGTAAATGATGTCTTAAATAACATTGTTTTTGGCCCACTAAAATATGTTTTGGAAATGATAAATCTTCATTAAGATTGGAATTATACTAATACCGAATAAGGAAATATTTTTCCAAAGTAATTAAAGATGAAATGCTATAGTATTTCCAAAGTTAAAAAGGGTTTTAATTAACCAAAGGATTTAATAAAAGACGTTTAATAATCCCGTACATGCTGAAAAAGAAATGGTTTAAAGACACATATCTCTAAGAAGATACTTTATTTGGACAAAATATATTGATTAATTAAATAATAATCACTCATTTACTTGACATATTTTATCGATAATTAGTTTGGAGAGACTGGGATCGGATTTGGATGATTCCTATCTGAAAACCACTTTGAACCAATATACGCATTCGAAAGTGAAGACAATGATTTTGAAGACGGAGATCTACATAATCTAAGGCTACTTGCCACTAACCTTTGGGGTAATTCCAATATCATATATATATGGTGGCAACGGTATCTATATTTTGAATTCTTTGATGCAAGGACTGCTCACTACAAATGCTAGGGTTGATTCCCAAACAAGATGCAGTAGGAGGAGTGCCTTCGGTTTATCCAATTCCTGGATAACTTGTAAGGATGAGTGTCCGATATTGCATTTCTACGACCAAGTACATTGATTTTTATAAATGTACATTTGTTTCGTGGTATAAGAGGTAACCCTTCTTACACTTACATCCTTCCCTGAGGCGTATGAACTCGAGGATTGTACTTTTGGGGAAATTGTTGGATCGATTTTCTGGTAAACGAAGAAAGAATGAAGCAAAGACAAGTAGAGGTATAGGGAACATAAATACCGAACTAAACATATGGTCGGCATGCCGGACCAGATGTTTGGTCCGGCTCCTATGGTATACCAAACCAAGTATCTAGTCCAGCATCCTCAGATATACCGGACCAAATATTTGGTCCCACGTATTCTAAGATGCGGGACCAAATATTTGGTTCGGAATTCTCTAACATGCCGGACCAAATATCTGGTTCGGCATTACACATCCATCATCGGACCAAACATTTGGTCTGGTATACAAACAAGCTGGAACAAATGTTTGGTCTAGCAAATAAGGTATGCCAGGGTAGAATCATCGAACCAAGCCAAAGAAGGACAGCCGGTCCTGGCAAGCTTCCTGACCCTAATGCCGATCCAACTGCTCCTTACTCAAATGCCGAACCAAACTCAGAAAGCAATAACTTCTTCTCCACACTTCACAACTACACTCTATAAATACCAGGGATTCTCAATAATAATAAGGACGGACTTTTTGGGGGAAAAGAGAGAAAATTCTATTGAGAATTCATCTCTTCGGCCACTCTAAGTTTCTTACTCTTTTCGAACAATCTTGTACTTGTAATCAACTCAAAGAGAGAATAATAAGATGGATAGTGGATGTAGGCACATTCTGGCTGAACCACTATAAAACTTTGTGTTGTTTACTTTCCTTTTCTGCTTTCCAAACTTTGAGCTTGTGAATTGTGTTCTACAATTGCTGAAATCATTCTTTTACATGTTGAAACATTAAAAGCTCCAAATTAATCAACTTGAATGAGACTTAACTACAAATCAAACTTTGAGGTGTTTGTCCAATTTTTGAGCAAACATTTACGTTGCTTTAACTGAGAAATGCATGGAGTGCCGAACTCTTTTGTCCACCCTCCTTCCAAACCTAAACTCAACATTAGAACATGGACCCCTCTAGGTACAACAACGATAAGGGTAAGAGCGCTGCCATTGCCAGCACACGCAACCCCATCCAAGAAGATCAAGAAAACTGGCTACCCACTCTCAACCTCCAGACTCAGTGGTCACTCGAGAAGAATTAGATAGGGTTGTGAAATGAGATGACTGACCGCTTCGTTGTCCAGCAAAAAGCCTTAGTGGACCAACTCATGACACGCTTGAGAGGCACAGAGGAATCCACTCACAACATTGAATCTCGAGGTAAGTCTCGATTTGGAGAATTGCACAGACGGAACCGATCCCCTGCAAATAAAGAATTCAATCAGGAAGATAAAAGAACTAAATCCAAGCCATGACTCATCTCAAAGCCGGTCCTTAAAGAGCATCAAGAGCTGGGCTTAGTCAAGGGAGCACCAGGCTAGGACCGACCGTGGCTAACCCTGTTATGCTTCGAGCCAATCATCGCAACCAGCCTCAACTAAGATTCCAGATGCCATCAAAGGGAAGCCCCCACATCTCCTAAGGCTACCCCAGAATCCAAGGAGAGGATGATACACCTCTTCAGGGAATATCTCAGATGCAAACAACTCGTAAGAAGATAGAGGCAAGGGTGCTCATCCCCTTCACCAGGGACATAGAAGCAACAACCACTCCTCGAGAATGGAAGATTCCCATTACGGATCCCTACAAAGGCACATTCAACCCAATCATCCACTTGCAGCGCTACATCAGCACATGCTTATGAATGGAGCAATAGAGGGTATGCTGTGTAAATGTTTTCTGCTATTCCTGTCAGGCTTAGCAACCACGTGTTCTGTTGCGTACCTCATGGCTCCATTAGATCTTAGGAAATGTCGAAGGAAAAATTCATAAGTCAATTCTGAATCCATATGGAATAGCCTAGAGATGTTTATTCCTTGTCGGACGTAAAACAGAAAGCTGGAGAACCGCTACAGCAATATCTTACCCGTTTCAAAGCTGCCGCAGCAGCAGTACAAAATGTGGATGGAAGGCTTACACCACTGGCACTATGCGTAGGCATCTACATCGATTCTGTAACAAACGATTTTTCGTTGCCGAAAAACCGAATAGTTATGGGTTTTAAAAAGAATTTATGAAAAAAAGAAGAGAAGAAGAGAGAAGATAGAAAATTTTAAAATAGAAAGAAAAAGAGAATAGAAAATAGAGAATAGAACAAAATTTTAAAATAGAACGGAACAGAAAGAAAACAACAGAACTACAACATCAGAATCTCACAATTCGCAGCGGAACAACATATAATAAGTAAATGAATAATCTTTAAACAAAGAACTATATCAGTTATTACATCACATTATATTACATTACATCAAATCATAATCAGAGTGTACAACAACAAACAATGCAGCGGAAAAAGAAATACTATATAACTAGTAATACGCCATGCCATCCAGCTTGCCTCCAGCAATTCCTGAATATCCTGATAAACTTTAACTCTTGACTGCCCGTGTGAAAATTGGTGGGCACCCAGAGTTTAGGAAGGAAAACAATAAACTCCAAGTCAGTCATGTGACTGGTGTGAGAACTCAAAACAGTTTATTTATCTTTAAAATCAAAAATAGAAGAATATTTTTATTTCAATTCGTAATGCTTTTAAAAATGAGACTACCATAAGGCCTCCCGCACACACACACATGCAAACGCAGAATCGGAGGAGATTTCTCCTTATGATAGTCAAAGATGCTTGATACGCATTAAAAATAACATTTGATATTATTACTAGTGCATAGTGTAGAAGAAATTCATTTCGAAAGTAGAATATAAATCTTAGCCAACATACGACCATTATCGTATGCCTACTATAGCTACCATCCAAACAGTGTTGCGACACCATAAGTGAATGATAGGTTCTACAACTAAAACCGTACAAGTTTCGTATTGTTTCTTTGGATTTCCAACAAATGGTCAGGCCAAGGAACTTCCCATTGCCACATGAGAATGCCTCTGGAAAGACATCCCTGAGAACCAAACCGGAACTCTACCAACACAAGGCCGGGTTACCCCTAACTGGGTAACTACTGACGCGAGCACGCCATTCCCCGATCGTAAATGACCTTTCTCACGGGATCCCGATAGCCAACAACCACAAAGTAATAAATTCGTAGTAACCACATAGGTTAAATATCTGGGCTCCATACCATGATACCACCTCTATCCAGAAGGAAATGTACATACCCTAAAGGGTGCTACCCCACATAACCTTGCTGCTTCTTGCCTGTTTTGACCATTTCCGGGGTGTGAGGTTCGACGAAGTCACGTCCACAAAAACATACTTTATACAAAAGCCATGCTTTGGGTCAACAAATGATCAACACAATGATCACTAAGATAGACGATCAAATAAACGATCCTATCACAATAATCAACACAATGATCATTTACAGCATCACTCAGCACATCACATTACCAAATTGGGAATATATCGCTGATAACTTCAACTATATAACCTCTGAGCTCGTACGTCTCAGAGAAGGGTGTTAAGCTAAAAGAATAAATTCTCCGCCACCACAGAAATATATTTGAAAGAAATCGGCTTTACATCTCAACTTGTAATGTCAGACACACAATCCATACAAGTCTGTTCCGGGCTCGAACAGAACCGAAGGCACTTACAAAGAAGTCCTTGCAATCCGAATAATCTCTAATCACGTTCGGATTTCCCATCACATATGGAGATCTCAATACCAGGGATCAGCCAGTGCAGAGACAATCAACAAGAAATCCTTTCGCTTTCGAAAATATCCGGTCTTCAACACCGATCTTCGAATGCAATTTATAACGACGTATCACATATTCGGAATGGGTTATACGACCCCAAGGTCCTTTCCCGGTTAACCCGAATAGTGAGCGCTTATTTTAAAAAAAATAAGTGTGGCATTCAATTTCAAACAAATCACAACAAATACCTATTTAAAGGTAAATATTGATAGTCGGTTATTGAACTATCAATAGATATGCCAACATCACCAGATTCCAAATAATTTTCCAAATTATTTATTTCACAAAAATATCTTTACACGATATAAACATAATTTCCATACTTTAAAAATAAATCAATATTTATTTTTAAATCTAATTTCCCAATTTTATTTATGAATTCTATATTGAATTTACATTCCAAAATATTTATGAATATACGATTTCCATTCAATTTCTAATATTCATTTTCAATTTATCTTCAAAAAGATAAATTCCAAATATTCACTTAATATTGGAAAAACATTTCCATACTTATTAAAAATAAGTAATTCACAGATCTTTTTATTTTCTATACTGAGAAAATATTTAATATACCCTAATCGAAATTAAGTATATATTTCATTCTTTTAAGGAAATCATTCACTTAATCATAATTATTTGGGTCAAAACGAATGTCGCGTAAAACATCGTTACGACAACCCAAAATCACTAGTATAGGGATTCGAAATTAAAATAGATATATAAATCCCAATACTATACAAAACATTTCCTTTCGGAAATCATTTACTATAACAATAGTGTTATAGTCCATTATTTCCTTATATTTCTCAAAAGCATCTATTTCAACAATAAATGTTGAAATCTATGGTTTCGAATCTCAATACAGTTTAAAACATCTTTAGATCGTTTTAATTCTATTTAAAACATCACATCTAAAATAATTTCTTTAACATAATATTCACTATTCAAAACCGTGAATATACTTGTTAATAAATTTCATCACTTCTATTCATTTTATTTTAAAGAATTATTCACTGTCTAAAACATGAATATAATTCCATAAATAAATTACAACAATTCCTTATCAAAATAAGTCGTTGCGGATTTATAAAACAACGTTTATAAATTCTATTTCTATTTATTTTTATAACAACTTCCTTTTATAAATTTCCTTTATTAACCTATCTCAATTCATATCACAATGATATGCTAAAAATTCATATTATAAGTCAAACACTTATAATTTATTTATTTACAAAATTGTTTCTTTAAACTTCCCAATTTTATAAATCTTATAACTTATAAGATTCATTTATTTATCCAAAATCTATCCTTTCCCATAACTTTATAAATTTTATAAACCTACTGCTTATAAAATTTCATTTATAACTTCACCGTTATAATTCTATAAGTTTCATTCATTAGTGAAATTCATTCACAATTCTTTCTAATACTTATAAAAGCTCGTTTTATAATTCCAATATTTTTAATTTATAAATATCAATTTATAAATCTTTTAATATAAATCAATTTATATTATTACTTTAAACATCTTTAAACTCTTTTATAATTTCATCATTCTAATTTATAAAATAAAAATTTTATAAATCCTATTTCTAAACTTCTTATAATAAATTCAGGAGTCCCAGTTCAAACTATTTTATAAAATCACTAATCCCATATTTTCAAAAATCAACTTTTAACTGTATTTTTCAAAAATCATAATTTTCATAATATTAAAATTATAACGTTTATTTATTTAAGATGAATCAATTCCAAAAATATTTTTATAAACGTATATTTCCAAGAATCACTTTAGAAATCAAAATCGTTATTTTTAAACTTCAAAATTGGATCCGATGATGCAACACATCAAATATTCAATCACGACTTTCAACATCATATATCGATATGATAAACAGTCAAACATCACAATATCTAACATCTATAAATATTTGTGAGGAATCCAGTTGGATCCCTCCAACCTGTTTCCCTGCATCCACAGACATTAGCACAATACCAATTCCGTTTCAAGACGGAATATCGCGGTATATGGGATTTTATAAATATATATCCGCTTACTAACGGCGCATAGGGTCTCATCCGCTAAAAGAAAATGCGGGAAATCAATCAACTGCAATATATACATATGCCAATATGTATATATTGCTATATATATAATATAATACCAACTCCACTTCGAGGTGGAATATCGCGGTATATGTGTGTAATAAATAACCTCCGCTTACTAACGGCGTATAGGGTCTATTCACATCCAATATATATATATATATATATATATATATATATATATAACAATCATCATTCAAGCATTCAATCAACACAGTCAATCAATTTTAAATTTAACTATTTAAAATTTAAATAAACAACAGAAATTCTTTTGAGTGAGAAGTTCTCACCTTTATTCTCGTTTGCAATCCACTTCCAATTCAACTTGTTTTCTTCATTTATACCTTGTATAAATATTATACACAATTTATTAATATTCGAAATAGATTGAATAATAAATTTTCATTAGATAATTTTAATTCGTCGGTGATTTCATTTTAATAGTTAAATTAACTCATAGTTTCGTTTAAACCAATTTCTCGTTTAATAAATTTATTTAAACAAATTTTGTCCTTTTAAAATAATTTTAACCAGAGATTTCCAATTGAACTGAATTTCCTTTTTTTTTTATAAATTATTCTATTTAATAAATTAAATTTCCTTTTACTTACCAAAATTATATTTTTAACTAATTTTCCCTTTAAAAATAAATTTGGCCACTAACAATTAAAATAAACTTATTAACCCATAAGTTATCTTAATAAATTATTTTTAGTAAAAGAAATAATTGAACAAGTTAATTTCTATTTTATAAATTTAATTTAATTAACTCAAAAAGTTATTTTAAACTAATTTATAAGTTTCAAAAATCAAATTTTCTCTTTCTTATCAATTAAAAATTTTAATTGACCAATATTTTATTTATACAAATTTTCTGGTTTCAAACTAAAAATCTGAATTCCAACTGATTTTCTTTAATTAAATTTGTTTAACTAAAGGTTACAATTTTAAAACTAAATCCCTTTTAAATTTTAAACCGATTACTCTTAAACATTTTTATTTGATGAAATTTAAATTTCAACTAAATTTACTTATCAAAAATAAATTTATTTAACTACAATTAAATTTTAAAACTAAATTTCCTTCTTTTAATAAATTATTCTTGGTAACTCAAAAATAAATTTAGATTTAATTAACTCACCCTATAATTAAATTTATTCAACTAATTATTTCAATCTCAAGTTAATGATTTTTATTTTAAACTAAAAATAAAAAAAATTCAAACTGATTTTCTTTTGAAATAAACTTATTTAACTAAGGTTTTATTTTGACCCAATTTCTTTTTTTAAAAAATTTTATTTAACTAAAAATTAAATATAAATTAATCTTCCTTTAATAGATTATATTTTATTTTCCTTCATTCCAAACTGCTTCCATATTTATATTTTATTTTTCAGTTTGCAACTAAAACCGTACAAATTACTAAACAAACAAATCATCTTTTTGTAATTATTAAATATTCTTTCCTTTTATAAACTTACTTAACTAATTTGGAACACATGTATATCTATTTATAATTAGAAATTTCTTATAAAAATAAAACAGGAATTAACTTTACTTGTTTAAATTTTTTTCTTTTACCTTAAATTCACTTATACATGGATATACACATTAAATTGTTTTAACTTACTATATTTTTAGAATAACTTACCTTAAATAAAAATTAAAACCCATATTTTATATATTTAAATCTGTAAAAAAAATACAAAACCAAATAATCAGAGAAAAAAAATCGAAATACCTTCACACGAACGCAGAGCACAGCCGATAGCCTAAGCCCTAGCTCGCGCACGCGATGCCTGCTCGACACCACGCAGCCGCGACCACCCATTGCCTTGAATCGATGTCGCAACCCAGCCCCAAACGCCGTTCGACCCCTAGCTGCATCGCGTCTCCATCCACGAAATCACGCGCGCAAGCCTCCACGACCTCACCCATTCGAGCTCCATCCCCCCTAATTCGCAACAATGCCCTGCCTCCTCCACGCGTACGCCGCCGCCACAAGCTGCCGCCAGTCCCCTTCCTACGAATCGCCCCGCCTTCGCCTTCGCCTGCATCGCGACATCGATTTAGGGCTTCGGCCAATTTATTTTGTTTTCGTGAATATGTTTTGGGAGGGGGTTTCGAAATGAGTATTGGAACAAGAAAAGAAAAGGGGCTTCGGCCATTATTAATTTTGATTTTCATTTGCCTTTGAATCCTGGAGGCTGCGTGATGTTGTAAAGGAAGGGGGAGACAAAAGAACGAGATTTAACAGAGAAGAGTCGTGCAAACTTAATCTTGTATCGCGATTCTCTGCGTGAATCAAGGCAAGATTTTAGGAGATAACGTGCTGATGTTGACTAAATTTAAAATTAAATTTAAATTGAATTCGTTGAAAATTTCAACGCGTTTACTCACCGTGTGCTCGCATAACAACTCCGAAAAATACGAAATTTGAAATCCGGCAATAATTCAATATTACGGACCCAATGGAACTGGTTTCGTCGAATTCCGAGACTGTGCCTCGGACGGCTATTTTAAATATCGATTTAAACGATTTAATTTCAAAACTGAATAATTCACTTTCAATTTCAATTCTGAAGCTTCTATTATCTTCAATATTATCAATATGAATTTTACAAGCCTTTGAAATATTTTTAATCAGCTTAAAATTTTAGATTCAAATTTTTATTCAACTCTCAATAGATTAAATTCTAAAATTTAATCGCTAAATTTATTCTGATAATTTGAAAATCAATTCAAACCATCATTCAAATATTTAAAATTAATAAAATATTCTTAAATTAAATTATTCAAAATCCAGGGTCGTTACAATCTTTCCCCCTTAAAAGAATTTCGTCCCGAAATTACAAGTTAAGAAGAATACCCTTATCTCGATTATTATTTTTCACAATTCAAATAGTTTTATCACCTTACTAACCTAAATCTTTTTTACTAGAGATTCATTATCATTTCAACTAGCTTTCCAACTTCAATTATAGGTTTCAAACAACATTGTTTTCCTTAACAATTCAAGTTTAAATTCAAATTCAAATTTCAAACTTTCAAAATTTCTCAAAATTTTTCTAACACCCTAAATTTTCGAAAAATTTCGCCAGCGTCTCCTTTGCGCGGCTAGCTCGGTACGACTACAAAATGGCACCACGGCCCCTCAGAATCAAAAAGAAAAGAGAAAAGCCAAGTGGCTAGAGAAGAAAGTCATCAAATCTCATACTGAAATTCAAATACGTACCTTTTTGTCGAGCCATTTAATTTTATCTTTGAAATCAAAATCTCAATTCCTTTATATACCTGTATAACCTGCTAGTAGTAGTAGCATACAAATCCAAATACAATATTCAAACCAATTTGCCAATTCTATTGCAAAATTTCGATATATGTTTCTTATATATTTTAACTTCACTATTGAAGTTACATATTCAATTCTTATTCAATTTTACTCTTCAATTCAATTTCATTCATGTAACAGCTCAATTTTTTTAACAAGTATTTTTCACTTGTATTTTTCTAAAAAAAAAAAAACTTTGGGGTTTATTTAAAGTGATTAAAAATAATAATAAAAAAAAAAAATTGACCAAATTTTTAATTAAATAATAAGATCTCTGAAATTTTGACATGGTTAAGAATTAACTTTAATTTGGTAATTTGGGTTTTTGTCGAGGATGGTAAATAACTTAATTTCTAGCAAAATCAAGTTTTAATTAAGAAAACATTAATAGCTTAGGTGGTGAAGACATCTGGGCTATTCATGACAGGTCACGAGTTCGAGTCTCAGCATGGTCAGAATTTCTAATTTTTTTTAGTATATAAATGAACTAGGAAATTACGCCTTAAAAAAAAGCGCCTAAATTTAGGGAATAAATACCGTGTGTGTGTGTGTGTGTGTGTGTGTGTGTGTATATATATATAAGATTATATATAAGAAAACGTATAGAACTTTAATCCGTTATTTTTCTCTTTCCAGAAAAATTTACTTCCCAATTTATATACATATATAATTTGATTTAAATCATTTCCTTAAAATACTAAATATGGAAATTTAAAGTGTGAAACGGTTAAATTTGTTAAAAGACAACTCCATTTGAATTTTAATAAAAGGAATTTTGTGTACATATATATATATAATATGTGAAAACCAATTAAGTTTGTTAAGTAATAATTTTGAAGAATTTAGTGTATTAATGAACTGTTGGATTTCGCGTTTAAAGGACGCGTAAAAATCTATGGTAGGTAACGGAATAAAACGTATAAACTTAAAAATGTTATTTTTATAGAAATTTTTGATGTTCTGTATTACGTCAGTTTGATGTATTGTAAAAAAATCATATTTTTAATATTTTTGGATATAAAATATCAGTCGGTGATTTTATAGCAAACGTTATTTTGTTTTAACGGACAGTTTGGTTTTTTTTAAATAAATTTATATACGTTTCATTCCTAAAGCCTTACATAATTTTTGCCATTTCATTTATTGCAATCAAACTAAAAATCAAGATTGATAAACTAGAAATGAATCACACATATAAGTAACGTCCAAATCTGTTTATCCTCTGTTTCAAGCAGTACTACACAAAATCAAGTTCCTCAATCACGCATAAATATTGAAATCAAAGCTTCTCATAAAATTTGCAGTAATCGCATGCATTAATTTCAATTGGCAGTTTTAAATCTCGCAAGCCATATTCCCACAATCAACGCATGTTTTAATAAATATGGGTAACGTTCAAACATTTATAACTGAGAATCGATATCACACATATAAAGATCAAATCAAATTGCTAACCGTGGTCCCTAAAAATCACCTCTTCTATTGCCTAGTCAGTTCGAAATTTTAGTGCTTATTATCTTCCTAAAGTAACGCATGCTTTTAACACAAATTTCTCATAACGTTCAGATTTATTTCTCCTGCTAATTATATCACGTATAAATTACCTACAATCAATGCATGCACTTTAAAGACTGAAACGTGCATATCCTATATTCTCCCATTCTCTGCTTCCAACAGCTCTACCAAAATCAAGTACATGAATCTCGCAATTCATTGAATAAATCAAACCATTTATCACGCTTGCCATTTTTTTTCCTCTGCTTTAATCACGTATCTATATTCACAATTTATGTCAATATAACTGATGCTTGCTTGCCCTTCCTTTGATCAATATTCCCTTAAGTAACGTTCACGCATTCATGTTAACAACTTTATATCTGTGTAACTGACATGCTATATCAGTGGTTCTTTCATCACGCAAGAAGATCTCAATCAAACCTTTTCGAACATATTCTTTTGTTCAAAACTGGAAATGTGTTTTGCCTTTTCTTTTCTCAGCAATAAAATCACGTATTCATATCTTTCGTCTCTAATAGCTTCAAGTCTTCAACTGATTGCTCTCCCTCCCCATTGATCTTGCAGCAGTTCAAATCTTTTTAATTTTTGCAACGTTCGAACTTTATCTATTTCCTTTGAACTGATGAGGAAATTTCGCAGTCATATCAACCAAATTTATATCAATAAAACTGATGCTTTTACCTCTCCTTTAATTCGCACTGCCTATATATATACCCACCTCACCAGTTTCTTTCTCCGCATCTAAATATCTCTGCCTTCCCCTTCCTCGTACGTTCAAGATCCATCAGGTAATAAGTCTTATTGTTTTTTTTCCTTCCAGTTTTCCTTCCTCTTTCTCTTGATGTTGTTCTATCTGTGCCTTGCTCGGCCACACTACTATTTATTCACTTTGTCTTTCTATGAGACTCTTTTCATCTTCCTTGAACTAAACATATGGGATCTGGATATGTTGAACTGTTTTTGTTTTGGAAAGTTAGATCTAGAAACAGAGAGGAAGTGAGATCTTGTGTGTGTGTTATAGGCTTAACTCTCGACACATAGGTAGTGGAATGTTGTGCAAATTTGTATATGGGAACTGTGTTGATGTCATGCCAGGTAAGTTGTAGGGCCTGGGAGTTATTTTGGGAACAGATCTGTCGAAGAAAAAAAATATATACTTGAGGTATAAATTGCGTGAACATAAGATGGTCTGGAGTTGTTTGAGAGGAGTAGGAAGGGCAGTGTTGTCAAAATATTTAAGAAAGAGGGATGGGTTCATTTAGTAAGGATCTGATGATGCTTAGTTTTTTTGTTTTGTTGTTGCGTGAATATGTGTTGGCAGGGATGTTAGACTGGGTTATGCATTGGTGTCACCGTGTACGTGTATCACAGTCACAAATATTTAGAAGCATGCATTTGTTTTGTATCTGGTTAGGAGTTGTTTTGGTTCATGTAGAGGTCTGATAGGAACAGTGAGAAACCCTTTTTGCATGTTTGAGTTGGATGTTAACAAGGCCTAGAGAGTTTTCTTTCATTTGCAAAAAAAAAAAAAAAAAAAAACAAGGGTTGAGGATGGGAAAGAGGTAGGCTAGGACTGTGAGTTCAGTTAGTCTGCATATATGTAACCTTCATATGATAGAGGAAGCAGAGAATAAGGAGGAGAGGAGATGTACACATTCAGTAGATGCTTTGATTTAGTCGCATGATTTTACTCGAAGTCGTTGCATAAAATTCTCGAAGTCTTTATATTTTGTCCCGAAGATTTGTTGCATTTTTCTCGAAGAAATTCCATGGTTAGCTCGAAGAAGTGGGGTTGTGGCGCGTGTAGCTGATGATGAATTCCTGTCTGATTGTAAGTTTGTAAAGCCTGCAAGTTTAAATTTAGACTGTAAAGAAATATTGTAAGAACTTAGGTTGATTTGCAGTAGTAGATGATATTTTTAGTAGTTGGATCCAGGTAAAAGGAAAAGAAAATAATGAATGAAAGTGGCAGAAGAGATGTAAGTATGTGGAAATGTTGACGTGAGTGCGTGTACGCGAGTAAGTGTAATGGAAGTGTGCACGTGTACATGTACCCCGGCATAATAAGAAAACTCCACCATTTTGCCTTAGTTTGTCTTTAGGAAATTTTATCATGGTTATAGTGTTAGCACAGTTCGTGTGTTTGGAAATGTTTTGGTTGTTGTACACGGTAGAGTGGTCGAGCAAGTCAAACAAAAAATTCTCTCCCTACTTTTAAATTTTTCTTTGACCGTAAATTCTAAAGTCGCGTATTCAATATTTTGAATCTTGTTCTAGATTTGAATCTAAGCTTGACATCCGAGGGATTTTGATTGTTACTCTCTGTAGTTCTTTTCCGGTGAATCATCATTTTGAAATTTAAAATTTTCTGCAGCATTCAGGTGAGTTTTTCTCACCAGACAAACATGCCTATATTTCTGTGAATTATCGCAAGTGTATGTGTAAATTATTATTTACCTGTTATCTGTCTGTAATATAACGTAGGATGTTAAACTCCATTTAAAATTGACACCTCATCAGTTATTTATCAGTTGTAATATTTCTGCAGTTATATTGTTAAATGTTTATTTACTGATTTAAATCATCCCTGCAAGTTCCCTATAAATTTAAATCGTTAAGGCTGAAATGATAGGCCTAAAACGATGATTATTATGCATTTATTCAGTTAACTGTTAAATTTTAACTTGGGATTGCGGGTTTGAAATGATAGAACCCGGGGTTTGTAAAATTGCGGATTGAAATGATATAAATCCGTATCACTTGACCTAGGCTAGAAAATTTTATACAGACCCGTGGTTCCTATAATATTTTTCTGAAATATTTTAAAATTATTTTTAAATGGAAGTTTATAATATTGTGGTTTAATGTATTTAAAGGATTTTTATAAAGATTTAAAAATGATTTTTGAATTAGTTAAGATTTTAAATAAATAAATATAACTTATTTGGAAAAATTCTGGATTTTTGTTAAGATGAGATTTCTGTTAAGAAATAATTGATAATAAGTTGTATTTGGAATTTAAACTAAATTGATAAGTTAATAACCTATTACAGCATTTAAATGCTGTCTTTTAAAATTGGACTGTTTAACCCATAAACTTTAGGTAGCATTTCATAAGTGCTGTAGAAAATGGAATTTGATTGTTTTAAAAATGTATGGAAATTAATTTTGGGAAAAAGGTGTAAATTTTGGAATTTAATATGTAATTAGAAAAATTTTAAGAAATTGATTTTTGATTGATTTAAAGGAAGAATTTAACTTTAAAATTTGGTAAAGGCAATAAATTCCAAATAAATTGAATAAATTTAAAAAGTATGTATAAAGTGGAAAGTTTAAATCAATATTTGATATTGAAGGAATATATTTTGATTTTAAAGTACGAATACCATTTTAAACTGTAACCACGGGTTATAATAACGCTTGGTTGGCAAAGAGACCGGGATCGGATATGGACATACTCTCTGTCGATACCGAAAACCACTTTGACTAACCGTGTACGCGGTGGAGATCCCAGAATGAAGTAGGATGGTGGTGACGGTTCCTTTAAGGTAAATACGTGGACCCGACTCCCGTGAGTTGGCATAAGGTGGCTAAAACAGGAGCGATTCTCGGATTAATGAGGTAGCACCTCTGATCGAACGCACTTCTTCGTATGCCATTCTATTACTCCTGTGATTGTTTTGGTGCGCACCTTTGATTTGGGAGTGTTGTTCGAGGTGGGCGGTAACTGCGGCAACGCGTTTCCACCGGTCCGGATAGCAATTGGTATATCTACCCTGGCATTGCCTAGTTGTGCCGTGTCCCCCACCATAGCGAGCCTCCTACGAGTTTCTATTTGTGTCGTACCTATGGAGTATCCTCTGGTAGCTTCCCGATCAGGAGGTATTACGGTACTGTATAGACTATTGGCATTATTTGTGTTAAGGGCTATATGGGTAACCCCTTAACGCTATTAAAAAGTAAGTTTATTTTACAATTAGACACTATTATAATAGCGCAATATACTACATAGTAAATAGTTTAACGGATCCTTAGAGGATGGGCGGTCCCAAGCATCCTTTAAGTTACTTGCTCTATATTACAGTACACTTGAATTAGCTTACACTATATAAGTATGTATGTCCTGACTCGAGTGTTTATGTTTTATGTTACGCTCGGGTCAGCCTGAGTTGCAGTTCAGTTTTCATCCCGGTGCTAGGATTTCTGTAGATCACTTTCAAGATGCTGGCAAACTTCCTTTCCAGTTCTTTATCTAAAATTTTGAAATCAAGACTAGTGGACATTTGGACTGTTTACTGATAAGTTAAAACTATATTTGGATTTAAGACTATGTAAATTTTACTTGAGTAAGAATATTTAACTATGTAAATTTTACTTGAGTAAGAATATTTGTAGTGGCTTCATGAACCACTAAGTATTTTTAATTCCGCTGCGAGTATTCTGATTCTGTGTCTGTGATTCTGTGATTAATTATTTACTGCATATTCTGAGTTCTGCCAAATTTATTTTTACAACGCGGTATTTTGAACAATTCAAGTCCGACATGTGCGGATGCGAATGGTTGAAAACACCGGGTCGTTACATCTGGTATCAGAGCTTTGGTTCGAGGCAAAACTTAGAATGTATGGTAAATTTGATTTACAGAATCACTTTCATTTGAGCTTGAATCTCTTCCTTTTCGAATTTTGGAACGTTCCCTGCGATTCCGAAGTTCATTCGTGTCCCTCACTATTTATTTTTTTTTCGATTCGGGAGTATCCCATAACTCCACTTAGGATGATCTTTATAGTGAATTGGCGGTTTCGCCAATATTCTAATATAGCGGTGAAACTCCTTTACAACTAGCATTGATTCACCGGAGATTTATATTTATCCTCGGTTTAGATACTAGTATCTTTGGTTATTCTGAACTCTATCTCTTCAGATCAAATGTAGATTTACCCCAGAAATCCACATCGATCTGACTCTTTAAGTCACGGTTGACCAGGTTAAGGTTGCCCGCGATTTATATAAACTTATCTGGTTTCTTATTCTGTTATTTAACCATCGGATCTTCTGATTCCAACTTATCTTTAAATCAAAATTCTATTTAATTTGAGTCCTTCAAAATTTGAATCTCTATCCTTGTTTGAAAAATTTATTCCTATTTGGGAAAAATCTAATATTATATATATAAGTATAATTTTCAGAATTTAACTAGTTGTTTAGAGATAATAATGTTTGATTTTATTTATTGTTTTGTAAACCATTGGTTTTGTCTTATATACATAATTGAATATAAACATGGTTATAAATTTATTTGGAAACAGAAATGAATTTAAAACAAGAATTTAAGAATTTAATTTCTGATAGTTTCAAACCTTGTGTTTAAAGTCTTAAAAGGATATATTATTATTTAAATTATTTTCGAATATAAATTTGTTTCCAAAGAATTTTAAAAGTTTTAAAAATTAGTGTTCTTCTCTTTGTCGCTGGAAAATAATTTCGGTGATGACTACAACATCATCGACATTCATTTTCGAGTATCGAAGTAAAGAGACCACGATGTAGTTTTGCTTCAAAAATTTAATTAAGTTGAATTTCTAAAATATGACTTAATTTATAATATATATAGATATATGATTTAAATTTGATTTGACATATACTATATGTATGTATTTATTTATCTCTAAAGGGTTTGAAGTTAATTGGAAATTTAATTCATAAATTTATGTTAAAAGGTGATTCTAATGATAAAATAAAGTCAAATTTGGAATGAATATTTAAACTTGAATAATATAGTTGGAAAATTTTACTTGTATAAATTGCATGCCAATATAACTTACCTAAATCATTCAGAAATTAACTATGTAATTGGATAATGTATAATATAAAAGGATTTTATAAATAAAAATTTGAGTGGTTATAATAAATGTTATACACTTAAAGTTTCAGTTACAACAAGACAAATAGAGGTAAATAGAAATAAAATAATAATTGAATAATATACAATATCAAATGGTGTTAAAGGAAATTTAGAAATATATTGGAATAGTTATATTAAATATAATCTACTTAATATGTGCGATAAGATATATTAAGCAGAATATATTTAATAATAATCTGGAATAAAGAAAATTAAATTTGTTGAATAAAAGATGATTATTATAAATGACTATACAAATTTCTGATTTTAGAAAATAATTGGATAATAAGATAATTAATTTGGAAATAGTTAAGATTGATTTAACTTCTGTAAAAATCAAATGAATTAAATCAATTATTGAATATTAATTAATTGAATTTATATGGTTTAGATATTGAGAAAAATATTTGACATAGATGAGAAAAATATTGAGAAAAATAAATTTAATTATAGTTTGGAATAAAGAAGAAACTAAATGGGGATTTAGTTTATTTTGGGAAATGGTAAATTTACTTTAACAATTAAGTTAAATTACCATTTCAAATTTGGATTAAAATTAAACATTTTAAATTAGAATGTTATAATACCTTGGGTAAAATTTGGATAAAAAAAAAATTTTGAATGATTTTTTTTAGTGTAGGGATATTATACAAGTAAATATGTAAATAAATAAATGTTAAAATTTTAAGTATAAATAGATGAAATCAATGATTAATTTAAAATTGAATTTTTATTGTTTAGATTAATGATTCTAATTTAAGTTTCAATTTAGTTTTATTTCAGGTTGTTTCTATTCCCCTACCTTCTTCCTTTTCGAGGACGAAAAGTTCTGAGTGGGGGAGAGTGTAACAGCCCAATTTTTTTAACAAGTATTTTTCACTTGTATTTTTCTAAAAAAAAACTTTGGGGTTTATTTAAAGTGATTAAAAATAATAATAAAAAAAAAATTGACCAAATTTTTAATTAAATAATAAGATCTCTGAAATTTTGACATGGTTAAGAATTAACTTTAATTTGGTAATTTGGGTTTTTGTCGAGGATGGTAAATAACTTAATTTCTAGCAAAATCAAGTTTTAATTAAGAAAACATTAATAGCTTAGGTGGTTAAGACATCTGGGCTATTCATGACAGGTCACGAGTTCGAGTCTCAGCATGGTCAGAATTTCTAATTTTTTTTTAGTATATAAATGAACTAGGAAATTACGCCTTAAAAAAAGCGCCTAAATTTAGGGAATAAATACCGTGTATATATATATATATATAAGATTATATATAAGAAAACGTATAGAACTTTAATCCGTTATTTTTCTCTTTCCAGAAAAATTTACTTCCCAATTTATATACATATATAATTTGATTTAAATCATTTCCTTAAAATACTAAATATGGAAATTTAAAGTGTGAAACGGTTAAATTTGTTAAAAGACAACTCCATTTGAATTTTAATAAAAGGAATTTTGTGTATATATATATATATATAATATGTGAAAACCAATTAAGTTTGTTAAGTAATAATTTTGAAGAATTTAGTGTATTAATGAACTGTTGGATTTCGCGTTTAAAGGACGCGTAAAAATCTATGGTAGGTAACGGAATAAAACGTATAAACTTAAAAATGTTATTTTTATAGAAATTTTTTATGTTCTGTATTACGTCAGTTTGATGTATTGTAAAAAAATCATATTTTTAATATTTTTGGATATAAAATATCAATCAGTGATTTTATAGCAAACGTTATTTTGTTTTAACGGACAGTTTGTTTTTTTTTTAGATAAATTTATATACGTTTCATTCCTAAAGCCTTACATAATTTTTGCCATTTCATTTATTGCAATCAAACTAAAAATCAAGATTGATAAACTAGAAATGAATCACACATATAAGTAACGTCCAAATCTGTTTATCCTCTGTTTCAAGCAGTACTACACAAAATCAAGTTCCTCAATCACGCATAAATATTGAAATCAAAGCTTCTCATAAAATTTGCAGTAATCGCATGCGTTAATTTCAATTGGCAGTTTTAAATCTCGCAAGCCATATTCCCACAATCAACGCATGTTTTAATAAATATGGGCAACGTTCAAACATTTATAACTGAGAATCGATATCACACATATAAAGATCAAATCAAATTGCCAACCGTGGTCCCTAAAAATCACCTCTTCTATTGCCTAGTCAGTTCGAAATTTTAGTGCTTATTATCTTCCTAAAGTAACGCATGCTTTTAACACAAATTTCTCATAACGTTCAGATTTATTTCTCCTGCTAATTATATCACGTATAAATTACCTACAATCAATGCATGCACTTTAAAGACTGAAACGTGCATATCCTATATTCTCCCATTCTCTGCTTCCAACAGCTCTACCAAAATCAAGTACATGAATCTCGCAATTCATTGAATAAATCAAACCATTTATCACGCTTGCCATTTTTTTTCCTCTGCTTTAATCACGTATCTATATTCACAATTTATGTCAATATAACTGATGCTTGCTTGCCCTTCCTTTGATCAATATTCCCTTAAGTAACGTTCACGCATTCATGTTAACAACTTTATATCTGTGTAACTGACATGCTATATCAGTGGTTCTTTCATCACGCAAGAAGATCTCAATCAAACCTTTTCGAACATATTCTTTTGTTCAAAACTGGAAATGTGTTTTGCCTTTTCTTTTCTCAGCAATAAAATCACGTATTCATATCTTTCGTCTCTAATAGCTTCAAGTCTTCAACTGATTGCTCTCCCTCCCCATTGATCTTGCAGCAGTTCAAATCTTTTTAATTTTTGCAATGTTCGAACTTTATCTATTTCCTTTGAACTGATGAGGAAATTTCGCAGTCATATCAACCAAATTTATATCAATAAAACTGATGCTTTTACCTCTCCTTTAATTCGCACTGCCTATATATATACCCACCTCACCAGTTTCTTTCTCCGCATCTAAATATCTCTGCCTTCCCCTTCCTCGTACGTTCAAGATCCATCAGGTAATAAGTCTTATTGTTTTTTTTTCCTTCCAGTTTTCCTTCCTCTTTCTCTTGATGTTGTTCTATCTGTGCCTTGCTCGGCCACACTACTATTTATTCACTTTGTCTTTCTATGAGACTCTTTTCATCTTCCTTGAACTAAACATATGGGATCTGGATATGTTGAACTGTTTTTGTTTTGGAAAGTTAGGTCTAGAAACAGAGAGGAAGTGAGATCTTGTGTGTGTGTTATAGGCTTAACTCTCGACACATAGGTAGTGGAATGTTGTGCAAATTTGTATATGGGAACTGTGTTGATGTCATGCCAGGTAAGTTGTAGGGCCTGGGAGTTATTTTGGGAACAGATCTGTCGAAGAAAAAAAATATATACTTGAGGTATAAATTGCGTGAACATAAGATGGTCTGGAGTTGTTTGAGAGGAGTAGGAAGGGCAGTGTTGTCAAAATATTTAAGAAAGAGGGATGGGTTCATTTAGTAAGGATCTGATGATGCTTAGTTTTTTTGTTTTGTTGTTGCGTGAATATGTGTTGGCAGGGATGTTAGACTGGGTTATGCATTGGTGTCACCGTGTACGTGTATCACAGTCACAAATATTTAGAAGCATGCATTTGTTATGTATCTGGTTAGGAGTTGTTTTGGTTCATGTAGAGGTCTGATAGGAACAGTGAGAAACCCTTTTTGCATGTTTGAGTTGGATGTTAACAAGGCCTAGAGAGTTTTCTTTCATTTGCAAAAAAAAAAAAAAAAAAACAAGGGGTGAGGATGGGAAAGAGGTAGGCTAGGACTGTGAGTTCAGTTAGTCTGCATATATGTAACCTTCATATGATAGAGGAAGCAGAGAATAAGGAGGAGAGGAGATGTACACATTCAGTAGATGCTTTGATTTAGTCGCATGATTTTACTCGAAGTCGTTGCATAAAATTCTCGAAGTCTTTATATTTTGTCCCGAAGATTTGTTGCATTTTTCTCGAAGAAATTCCATGGTTAGCTCGAAGAAGTGGGGTTGTGGCGCGTGTAGCTGATGATGAATTCCTGTCTGATTGTAAGTTTGTAAAGCCTGCAAGTTTAAATTTAGACTGTAAAGAAATATTGTAAGAACTTAGGTTGATTTGCAGTAGTAGATGATATTTTTAGTAGTTGGATCCAGGTAAAAGGAAAAGAAAATAATGAATGAAAGTGGCAGAAGAGATGTAAGTATGTGGAAATGTTGACGTGAGTGCGTGTACGCGAGTAAGTGTAATGGAAGTGTGCACGTGTACATGTACCCCGGCATAATAAGAAAACTCCACCATTTTGCCTTAGTTTGTCTTTAGGAAATTTTATCATGGTTATAATGTTAGCACAGTTCGTGTGTTTGGAAATGTTTTGGTTGTTGTACACGGTAGAGTGGTCGAGCAAGTCAAACAAAAAATTCTCTCCCTACTTTTAAATTTTTCTTTGACCGTAAATTCTAAAGTCGCGTATTCAATATTTTGAATCTTGTTCTAGATTTGAATCTAAGCTTGACATCCGAGGGATTTTGATCGTTACTCTCTGTAGTTCTTTTCCGGTGAATCATCATTTTGAAATTTAAAATTTTCTGCAGCATTCAGGTGAGTTTTTCTCACCAGACAAACATGCCTATATTTCTGTGAATTATCGCAAGTGTATGTGTAAATTATTATTTACCTGTTATCTGTCTGTAATATAACGTAGGATGTTAAACTCCATTTAAAATTGACACCTCATCAGTTATTTATCTGTTGTAATATTTCTGCAGTTATATTGTTAAATGTTTATTTACTGATTTAAATCATCACTGCAAGTTCCCTATAAATTTAAATCGTTAAGGCTGAAATGATAGGCCTAAAACGATGATTATTATGCATTTATTCAGTTAACTGTTAAATTTTAACTTGGGATTGCGGGTTTGAAATGATAGAACCCGGGGTTTGTAAAATTGTGGATTGAAATGATATAAATCCGTATCACTTGACCTAGGCTAGAAAATTTTATACAGACCCGTGGTTCCTATAATATTTTTCTGAAATATTTTAAAATTATTTTTAAATGGAAGTTTATAATATTGTGGTTTAATGTATTTAAAGGATTTTTATAAAGATTTAAAAATGATTTTTGAATTAGTTAAGATTTTAAATAAATAAATATAACTTATTTGGAAAAATTCTGGATTTTTGTTAAGATGAGATTTCTGTTAAGAAATAATTGACAATAAGTTGTATTTGGAATTTAAACTAAATTGATAAGTTAATAATCTATTACAGCATTTAAATGCTGTCTTTTAAAATTGGACTGTTTAACCCATAAACTTTAGGTAGCATTTCATAAGTGCTGCAGAAACTGGAATTTGATTGTTTTAAAAATGTATGGAAATTAATTTTGGGAAAAAGGTGTAAATTTTGGAATTTAATATGTAATTAGAAAAATTTTAAGAAATTGATTTTTGATTGATTTAAAGGAAGAATTTAACTTTAAAATTTGGTAAAGGCAATAAATTCCAAATAAATTGAATAAATTTAAAAAGTATGTATAAAGTGGAAAGTTTAAATCAATATTTGATATTGAAGGAATATATTTTGATTTTAAAGTACGAATACCATTTTAAACTGTAACCACAGGTTATAATAACGCTTGGTTGGCAAAGAGACCGGGATCGGATATGGACATACTCTCTGTCGATACCGAAAACCACTTTGACTAACCGTGTACGCGGTGGAGATCCCAGAATGAAGTAGGATGGTGGTGACGGTTCCTTTAAGGTAAATACGTGGACCCGACTCCCGTGAGTTGGCATAAGGTGGCTAAAACAGGAGCGATTCTCGGATTAATGAGGTAGCACCTCTGATCGAACGCACTTCTTCGTATGCCATTCTATTACTCCTGTGATTGTTTTGGTGCGCACCTTTGATTTGGGAGTGTTGTTCGAGGTGGGCGGTAACTGCGGCTACGCGTTTCCACCGGTCCGGATAGCAATTGGTATATCTACCCTGGCATTGCCTAGTTGTGCCGTGTCCCCTACCATAGCGAGCCTCCTACGAGTTTCTATTTGTGTCGTACCTATGGAGTATCCTCTGGTAGCTTCCCGATCAGGAGGTATTACAGTACTGTATAGACTATTGGCATTATTTGTGTTAAGGGCTATATGGGTAACCCCTTAACCCTATTAAAAAGTAAGTTTATTTTACAATTAGACACTATTATAATAGCGCAATATACTACATAGTAAATAGTTTAACGGATCCTTAGAGGATGGGCGGTCCCAAGCATCCTTTAAGTTACTTGCTCTATATTACAGTACACTTGAATTAGCTTACACTATATAAGTATGTATGTCCTGACTCGAGTGTTTATGTTTTATGTTACGCTCGGGTCAGCCTGAGTTGCAGTTCAGTTTTCATCCCGGAGCTAGAATTTCTGTAGATCACTTTCAAGATGCTGGCAAACTTCCTTTCCAGTTCTTTATCTAAAATTTTGAAATCAAGACTAGTGGACATTTGGACTGTTTACTGATAAGTTAAAACTATATTTGGATTTAAGACTATGTAAATTTTACTTGAGTAAGAATATTTAACTATGTAAATTTTACTTGAGTAAGAATATTTGTAGTGGCTTCATGAACCACTAAGTATTTTTAATTCCGCTACGAGTATTCTGATTCTGTGTCTGTGATTCTGTGATTAATTATTTACTGCATATTCTGAGTTCTGCCAAATTTATTTTTACAACGCGGTATTTTGAACAATTCAAGTCCGACATGTGCGGATGCGAATGGTTGAAAACACCGGGTCGTTACAATTCACAATTTAAATTCCATTTGAATTCAATTCACAATTTGAAATTCCATTCGAATTTAATTCTCAATTCTAAATATTAAATTCATCGATTTACTTTCATTTGCTAATTCATATTACTATTTTAAATTAGTTTTATTCACTAATTCATTTCAATTTTCAATTCATTCAATTTCATTTGAATTCAATTCAAAATTTCAATATCTATATTCAATTCATTAGTCCTAGAATTTATAATTTATCAAGTTAGTTTACTAATGATGAAAATAATTTAATATTATTACTTCCTAACAATCACGCAACCATATACTATAATAATTCATAGAAAACCATTTCTTTTCTATACAAAAATAGTTTTGGGCAAAATTACTTTATTTATCCGATTCAAAAACAATTTTATACTCATTAACAAATACGCTCTCATATCTATTATTACACTCAAACTCATTCTAGAGTACTGCTGACTCTATCTCTAACGAGTAATACCCAACAGAACCATGGTTGTCGTTTAACCATAAGCTCTGATACCAAATGTAACAAACGATTTTTCGTTGCCGAAAAACCGAATAGTTATGGGTTTTAAAAAGAATTTATGAAAAAAAGAAGAGAAGAAGAGAGAAGATAGAAAATTTTAAAATAGAAAGAAAAAGAGAATAGAAAATAGAGAATAGAACAAAATTTTAAAATAGAACGGAACAGAAAGAAAACAACAGAACTACAACATCAGAATCTCACAAATCGCAGCGGAACAACATATAATAAGTAAATGAATAATCTTTAAACAAAGAACTATATCAGTTATTACATCACATTATATTACATTACATCAAATCATAATCAGAGTGTACAACAACAAACAATGCAGTGGAAAAAGAAATACTATATAACTAGTAATACGCCATGCCATCCAGCTTGCCTCCAGCAATTCCTGAATATCCTGATAAACCTTAACTCTTGACTGCCCGTGTGAAAATTGGTGGGCACCCAGAGTTTAGGAAGGAAAACAATAAACTCCAAGTCAGTCATGTGACTGGTGTGAGAACTCAAAACAGTTTATTTATCTTTAAAATCAAAAATAGAAGAATATTTTTATTTCAATTCGTAATGCTTTTAAAAATGAGACTACCATAAGGCCTCCCGCACACACACACATGCAAACGCAGAATCGGAGGAGATTTCTCCTTATGATAGTCAAAGATGCTTGATACGCATTAAAAATAACATTTGATATTATTACTAGTGCATAGTGTAGAAGAAATTCATTTCGAAAGTAGAATATAAATCTTAGCCAACATACGACCATTATCGTATGCCTACTATAGCTACCATCCAAACAGTGTTGCGACACCATAAGTGAATGATAGGTTCTACAACTAAAACCGTACAAGTTTCGTATTGTTTCTTTGGATTTCCAACAAATGGTCAGGCCAAGGAACTTCACATTGCCACATGAGAATGCCTCTGGAAAGACATCCTCGAGAACCAAACCGGAACTCTACCAACACAAGGCCGGGTTACCCCTAACTGGGTAACTACTGACGCGAGCACGCCATTCCCCGATCGTAAACGACCTTTCTCACGGGATCCCGATAGCCAACAACCGCAAAGTAATAAATTCGTAGTAACCACATAGGTTAAATATCTGGGCTCCATACCATGATACCACCTCTATCCAGAAGGAAATGTACATACCCTAAAGGGTGCTACCCCTCATAACCTTGCTGCTTCTTTCCTGTTTTGACCATTTCCGGGGTGTGAGGTTCGACGAAGTCACGTCCACAAAAACATACTTTATACAAAAGCCATGCTTTGGGTCAACAAATGATCAACACAATGATCACTAAGATAGACGATCAAATAAACGATCCTATCACAATAATCAACACAATGATCATTTACAGCATCACTCAGCATATCACATTACCAAATTGGGAATATATCGCTGATAACTTCAACTATATAACCTCTGAGCTCGTACGTCTCAGAGAAGGGTGTTAAGCTAAAAGAATAAATTCTCCGCCACCACAGAAATATATTTGAAAGAAATCGGCTTTACATCTCAACTTGTAATGTCAGACACACAATCCATACAAGTCTGTTCCGGGCTCGAACAGAACCGAAGGCACTTACAAAGAAGTCCTTGCAATCCGAATAATCTCTAATCACGTTCGGATTTCCCATCACATATGGAGATCTCAATACCAGGGATCAGCCAGTGCAGAGACAATCAACAAGAAATCCTTTCGCTTTCGAAAATATCCGGTCTTCAACACCGATCTTCGAATGCAATTTATAACGACGTATCACATATTCGGAATGGGTTATACGACCCCAAGGTCCTTTCCCGGTTAACCCGAATAGTGAGCGCTTATTTTAAAAAAAATAAGTGTGGCATTCAATTTCAAACAAATCACAACAAATACCTATTTAAAGGTAAATATTGATAGTCGGTTATTGAACTATCAATAGATATGCCAACATCACCAGATTCCAAATAATTTTTCAAATTATTTATTTCACAAAAATATCTTTACACGATATAAACATAATTTCCATACTTTAAAAATAAATCAATATTTATTTTTAAATCTAATTTCCCAATTTTATTTATGAATTCTATATTGAATTTACATTCCAAAATATTTATGAATATACGATTTCCATTCAATTTCTAATATTCATTTTCAATTTATCTTCAAAAAGATAAATTCCAAATATTCACTTAATATTGGAAAAACATTTCCATACTTATTAAAAATAAGTAATTCACAGATCTTTTTATTTTCTATACTGAGAAAATATTTAATATACCCTAATCGAAATTAAGTATATATTTCATTCTTTTAAGGAAATCATTCACTTAATCATAATTATTTGGGTCAAAACGAATGTCGCGTAAAACATCGTTACGACAACCCAAAATCACTAGTATAGGGATTCGAAATTAAAATAGATATATAAATCCCAATACTATACAAAACATTTCCTTTCGGAAATCATTTACTATAACAATAGTGTTATAGTCCATTATTTCCTTATATTTCTCAAAAGCATCTATTTCAACAATAAATGTTGAAATCTATGGTTTCGAATCTCAATACAGTTTAAAACATCTTTAGATCGTTTTAATTCTATTTAAAACATCACATCTAAAATAATTTCTTTAACATAATATTCACTATTCAAAACCGTGAATATACTTGTTAATAAATTTCATCACTTCTATTCATTTTATTTTAAAGAATTATTCACTGTCTAAAACATGAATATAATTCCATAAATAAATTACAACAATTCCTTATCAAAATAAGTCGTTGCGGATTTATAAAACAACGTTTATAAATTCTATTTCTATTTATTTTTATAACAACTTCCTTTTATAAATTTCCTTTATTAACCTATCTCAATTCATATCACAATGATATGCTAAAAATTCATATTATAAGTCAAACACTTATAATTTATTTATTTACAAAATTGTTTCTTTAAACTTCCCAATTTTATAAATCTTATAACTTATAAGATTCATTTATTTATCCAAAATCTATCCTTTCCCATAACTTTATAAATTTTATAAACCTACTGCTTATAAAATTTCATTTATAACTTCACCGTTATAATTCTATAAGTTTCATTCATTAGTGAAATTCATTCACAATTCTTTCTAATACTTATAAAAGCTCGTTTTATAATTCCAATATTTTTAATTTATAAATATCAATTTATAAATCTTTTAATATAAATCAATTTATATTATTACTTTAAACATCTTTAAACTCTTTTATAATTTCATCATTCTAATTTATAAAATAAAAATTTTATAAATCCTATTTCTAAACTTCTTATAATAAATTCAGGAGTCCCAGTTCAAACTATTTTATAAAATCACTAATCCCATATTTTCAAAAATCAACTTTTAACTGTATTTTTCAAAAATCATAATTTTCATAATATTAAAATTATAACGTTTATTTATTTAAGATGAATCAATTCCAAAAATATTTTTATAAACGTATATTTCCAAGAATCACTTTAGAAATCAAAATCGTTATTTTTAAACTTCAAAATTGGATCCGATGATGCAACACATCAAATATTCAATCACGACTTTCAACATCATATATCGATATGATAAACAGTCAAACATCACAATATCTAACATCTATAAATATTTGTGAGGAATCCAGTTGGATCCCTCCAACCTGTTTCCCTGCATCCACAGACATTAGCACAATACCAATTCCGTTTCAAGACGGAATATCGCGGTATATGGGATTTTATAAATATATATCCGCTTACTAACGGCGCATAGGGTCTCATCCGCTAAAAGAAAATGCGGGAAATCAATCAACTGCAATATATACATATGCCAATATGTATATATTGCTATATATGTAATATAATACCAACTCCACTTCGAGGTGGAATATCGCGGTATATGTGTGTAATAAATAACCTCCGCTTACTAACGGCGTATAGGGTCTATTCACATCCAATATATATATATATATATATATATATATATATATATATATATATATATAACAATCATCATTCAAGCATTCAATCAACACAGTCAATCAATTTTAAATTTAACTATTTAAAATTTAAATAAACAACAGAAATTCTTTTGAGTGAGAAGTTCTCACCTTTATTCTCGTTTGCAATCCACTTCCAATTCAACTTGTTTTCTTCATTTATACCTTGTATAAATATTATACACAATTTATTAATATTCGAAATAGATTGAATAATAAATTTTCATTAGATAATTTTAATTCGTCGGTGATTTCATTTTAATAGTTAAATTAACTCATAGTTTCGTTTAAACCAATTTCTCGTTTAATAAATTTATTTAAACAAATTTTGTCCTTTTAAAATAATTTTAACTAGAGATTTCCAATTGAACTGAATTTCCTTTTTTTTTATAAATTATTCTATTTAATAAATTAAATTTCCTTTTACTTACCAAAATTATATTTTTAACTAATTTTCCCTTTAAAAATAAATTTGGCCACTAACAATTAAAATAAACTTATTAACCCATAAGTTATCTTAATAAATTATTTTTAGTAAAAGAAATAATTGAACAAGTTAATTTCTATTTTATAAATTTAATTTAATTAACTCAAAAAGTTATTTTAAACTAATTTATAAGTTTCAAAAATCAAATTTTCTCTTTCTTATCAATTAAAAATTTTAATTGACCAATATTTTATTTATACAAATTTTCTGGTTTCAAACTAAAAATCTGAATTCCAACTGATTTTCTTTAATTAAATTTGTTTAACTAAAGGTTACAATTTTAAAACTAAATCCCTTTTAAATTTTAAACCGATTACTCTTAAACATTTTTATTTGATGAAATTTAAATTTCAACTAAATTTACTTATCAAAAATAAATTTATTTAACTACAATTAAATTTTAAAACTAAATTTCCTTCTTTTAATAAATTATTCTTGGTAACTCAAAAATAAATTTAGATTTAATTAACTCACCCTATAATTAAATTTATTCAACTAATTATTTCAATCTCAAGTTAATGATTTTTATTTTAAACTAAAAATAAAAAAAATTCAAACTGATTTTCTTTTGAAATAAACTTATTTAACTAAGGTTTTATTTTGACCCAATTTCTTTTTTAAAAAAATTTTATTTAACTAAAAATTAAATATAAATTAATCTTCCTTTAATAGATTATATTTTATTTTCCTTCATTCCAAACTGCTTCCATATTTATATTTTACTTTTCAGTTTGCAACTAAAACCGTACAAATTACTAAACAAACAAATCATCTTTTTGTAATTATTAAATATTCTTTCCTTTTATAAACTTACTTAACTAATTTGGAACACATGTATATCTATTTATAATTAGAAATTTCTTATAAAAATAAAACAGGAATTAACTTTACTTGTTTAAATTTTTTTCTTTTACCTTAAATTCACTTATACATGGATATACACATTAAATTGTTTTAACTTACTGTATTTTTAGAATAACTTACCTTAAATAAAAATTAAAACCCATATTTTATATATTTAAATCTGTAAAAAAAATACAAAACCAAATAATCAGAGAAAAAAAAAATCGAAATACCTTCACACGAACGCAGAGCACAGCCGATAGCCCAAGCCCTAGCTCGCGCACGCGATGCCGTGCTCGACACCACGCAGCCGCGACCACCCATTGCCTCGAATCGCTGTCGCAACCCAGCCCCAAACGCCGTTCGACCCCTAGCTGCATCGCGTCTCCATCCACGAAATCACGCGCGCAAGCCTCCACGACTTCACCCATTCGAGCTCCATCCCCCCTAATTCGCAACAATGCCCTGCCTCCTCCACGCGTACGCCGCCGCCACAAGCTGCCGCCAGTCCCCTTCCTACGAATCGCCTCGCCTTCGCCTTCGCCTGCATCGCGACATCGATTTAGGGCTTCGGCCAATTTATTTTGTTTTCGTGAATATGTTTTGGGAGGGGGTTTCGAAATGAGTATTGGAACGAGAAAAGAAAAGGGGCTTCGGCCATTATTAATTTTGATTTTCATTTGCCTTTGAATCCTGGAGGCTGCATGATGTTGTAAAGGAAGGGGGAGACAAAAGAACGAGATTTAACAGAGAAGAGTCGTGCAAACTTAATCTTGTATCGCGATTCTCTGCGTGAATCAAGGCAAGATTTTAGGAGATAACGTGCTGATGTTGACTAAATTTAAAATTAAATTTAAATTGAATTCGTTGAAAATTTCAACGCGTTTACTCACCGTGTGCTCGCATAACAACTCCGAAAAATACGAAATTTGAAATCCGGCAATAATTCAATATTACGGACCCAATGGAACTGGTTTCGTCGAATTCCGAGACCGTGCCTCGGACGGCTATTTTAAATATCGATTTAAACGATTTAATTTCAAAACTGAATAATTCACTTTCAATTTCAATTCTGAAGCTTCTATTATCTTCAATATTATCAATATGAATTTTACAAGCCTTTGAAATATTTTTAATCAGCTTAAAATTTTAGATTCAAATTTTTATTCAACTCTCAATAGATTAAATTCTAAAATTTAATCGCTAAATTTATTCTGATAATTTGAAAATCAATTCAAACCATCATTCAAATATTTAAAATTAATAAAATATTCTTAAATTAAATTATTCAAAATCCAGGGTCGTTACAGATTCAAAGCTTGCAAGAAGGTCGACGAAGGAAAAGCCTTTAACTCTTCAATAATTCCTTTGTGAAGCCGGAAAATACATTAGATTGGAAGATGCAACGGCTCACCGGCATAGCAAGCAACCCACCGGAGGTTCCAGCGTCCAAGGAAACATGAGCACCCCACCACGAGGAGAGGGGAGTAAGCTAAACAATGAGGGAAAAATTAACCATTAAGGAAACTCAAGAAATGAAAAAGGCAATAAGCGACGATACAGATCTAGATCGAGATTCAATTCATACACTCCTCTGAATAACATTATGGAGAACGTTTACCTGGCTACTCAACAAAAATTAAAATACAAACGCCCTCCTTATAAAAAATGTCATCAAAAAACGATGCATTACTGAAGGATGCATCAAAAAACGATGAGAAAGGCCAACATAATCTTCAGCAATGAAGATTTGGTTGGAAAGTAGTATCCGCATACTGATCCCATGGTTATCTCCGCCTGGATCGGCCTGGCACAGGTGTTCTGCATCTTAGTTGATAGAGGAAGCTCAGTGAATATTTTGTTCAAACATGCCTTCAACAAAATGAAGTTATCAATGAAGGATATATCCCCATGCAATAAGCCCTTACATGGGTTCACTGGGGAAGCCACGATGCCACTTGGACAGTGATACTTGTTCGTTGAGCTAGGAACACCCCTGATCCATTATCCGAAAGCAAACATTCGTGTTGGTCGATGTACACACTGCCTACAACGCATTTTTAGAGAGGCATGCATTGTCAAATTTCTAGATAATCTTAGTCCCATGGTGCCTAAAGATCAAATTCCCAACTGATGACGGAATAAGAGAGGTAGAAGGCGACCAAGACATAGCTGGTGATTGCTACGTGACAAAACTCCACCAAAACAAAAAGAAGGAAAAAGGTAAGAGCGCAAGGGTCACCCTCTATGCCAAAACTGCAGAAGCATAACAATCAAAGAAGGTCCCTCCTCTTGAACATACTAGTGACCCGTTTAATGAGTTGGACCCTAAAGATAGAGAGGAGGAGGTCAACGCCAAGCCCGTGAGGCTATGGAACATGTGGCGGTAGACAAACACGACAAGGCAATGCTGTTAAAGTTATGTTCTCAATTGAACCAGAACGTCAAAATCCAACTGATAGGATTCTTATGCAATAACTTGGATGTGTTCGTATGGAACCAGGAGGACATGGTGGGAATATCCCGTAAAGTAGCTTGTCATTACCTCAACATAAATCCAACCAGATCACAATGCATGTATCGGATCAAGAACGTACTAGCTTTATCATGGATCTGGGCCTATATTGCTACAAGGTCAAGCCCTTCGAGCTTAAGAAACCGATGTTACCTATCAACGTCTAATTAATAAGATGTTCGAGCAGAAAATTGGTTACTCCATGGAAGTCTATGTTAACGACATGCTTGTCAACAAGAAGAGAAACAGATCATCTAAGCCACCTAAATGAGATGTTTCGAATATTGCACAGATACTAGATGAAGCTGAACCCTCTGAAATACTCTTTTGGTATGTCCTTAGGAAAATTCTTAGGCTTCATTGTGCATGATAGAGGAATAGAGGCGAACCTCGAATAGGTCGAAGTTTTTAGAGGCGTCAAAATCCAAGCCACGCGAAGGGAAATTCAGAGCCTGAATGGGAAGGTGGCCGCTCTGAGCAGGTTTATATCTAAGGCCATGGATAAGTGCATCCCATTCTTCGAGGCTCTCAAAAGGGACAAAAGAAAGTTTGAATGGATCGATGAATGCTACTCAGCTTTCCAAAGTATGCTGGAACACCTACAGAGGCCACCAATGCTCTCCACTCTGGTAGACGGAGAAAATATCTACCTATACCTGGCTGTATCCTCCTACGCACTAGGTGCCGCGTTAATACAAGAAGATGATCATATCCAAAGACCGGTATACTTCATTAGGAAGAGATTCACAAGGGTAGAAGATAGGTGCCCAAAGATCAAGAAATTGGCCTACTGTCTAATCATAGCATCAAGGAAATTGAGGCATTACTTTCAGTCACATTCCATTAGAGTTCTAACTAATCAAACTATGAAACAAGTTTTGCACAATCCGGATACATCAGGATGCCTACTAAAATGGTGCATTGAACCGAGCCAGCATGATATTACTTATCACTCACGCATACCAATTAAAGGGCAAGCCTTGGCTGATTTCATGGCAGAGTTCACAATGTAGGATGAGGAGGCAACGGTCAGAATTAAGGAAACGGTCAAGTGGAATATGTTTGTTGATGGAGCATCGAACGAGCTCGGCTCGGGGGCAGGGGTCGTAATTATCATGCCCCGAGGAAGGAAGTTAAGCTATGCACTAAAGCTAGAGTTCGCTGCAACTAATAACGAAGCTGAATACGAAGCAGTGATAGTTGGCCTAGAAATCACTAAAGAGAAAGGAATTAAGTCAATATGCATACATGGTGAGTCATAGCTAATTGTAAACCAGATCCTTAGGGAATTCTAGGCTCGCAGACAAAAGCTTGCATCTTACCTCTAGAAGACCAAAAACCTCCTAGATGAGCTAGATTACTATGTAATAAAGCATGTCCTGCAAGAGGAAAATTAAGAGCCATACGCCCTCGCCAAAGAAGTTGGCATGAGAACTGAGCCAATGCTAAGGGCAATCCCTATCATGAGTCAAGCCACGTCGAGTTTCGAGTGTCTGCAAATCGCGTCGATCGCGGTTAGTGAGGGGACATGGATGACCCCAATCATCAGATACTTGTAAGGAGTCTTACCGGCAGATTGAAATGAAATCAAAAAAATCCTAAAGAAGGCATCCCGCTACACCATCCAGGACGGCATTTTGTATCATCATAGCTTTTCTTATCCTCTACTAAGGTGTGTCACCGGGAACAAAGCAAAAGATATCCTTAACAACATACATCAAGGAAGTTGCGACGACCACATCAGGCGGAAAACTCTAGCCAGAAAGATCCTGCGCTATGGATACTTTTAGCCCACACTAAACAAGGACACAACTGAGTTTGCTAGGAGATGTGACAAATGCCAAAGATTTTCCATAATTTGAAGATTGCCACCTACCTATTTAATCCAGATGGTCAGCCCTAGGCATTTGCCGTTTGGGGAATTGATTTGATCGGGGAACTCCCCATGGTTCGAGGAGGAGCAAAATACGCTATAGTGGCAGTGGATTATTTTACCAAATGGGTAGAAGCGGGGCCTTCAAACAAAATTTCATCTACCAAAGTTATAAAATTCCTAATACATAACATCCTGTGCAGGTATGGTGTGCCGTAGAAAATCATATCAGATAACGGACTTCAATTCAACAGTGAAGAATTCTCCAACTGGTGCCATGAACATAGGATTGCCCGAAGCTTTTCAGCTGTAGCATATCCCCAAGTAAATGGACAGTCGAAGCAGTGAACAAGGTATTGAAAACACTAATCAAGAACAAGCTAGAAAATTCCAAGGGGGCATGGGTCAACGAACCGCCTACTACTTTATAGGTATACCAAATTTCTTATAAAACCACGATAGGGCATACACCATTCACATTGGCATACAGAACCGAGGCCATGCTCCCTCCATAGGACACATTATGATCTGGAAGAAAATGAGGAGCTCTTAAATATGTCGCTTGACCTGATTGAGGAAAAAAGAAATGACGCCGCCCTCAAAGCTGCCGCCTATAGGTACAAGTCGGCAAGGCAGTATAATTCTAAAGTGAAGCCTCGAACACTGCAAGAAGCTTGGTACTCAAACGAGTCTTCTCACAACTCGGAGCACTAGATCCAATTTGGGAAGGGTCATTTGTTAATCATAAGGATCTTTACATTGGAGCTTACATCTTATCGACGGTAGATGGAGAGGTGTTTGGGAAAGCATGGAATCTCCAACACCTCTGCTGCTATTCTCTTGAGTTGTAAAGAAACATATACTAAAGCAATAAAAGAAAGACAGTGGACATAGGCATATTTCGGCCGAATCACTATAAAAATTTGTGTCTTACAATACTTATCATATCTAATTGTCCTTTCGTTTAATTGTTTTATGTAATGACTATTCCCACTGCGAGCAATCACAGACACTCGTCGACCGCAGTGGAAGTAAGATAGACATGATAAAGGGCACAACATAAGCATAGGCAATTCACTGTCGATGATCGATGCCCTCAAGCAGGCAATGATGAACTGACCATAAGTCATGAATTAGGCATAATTTATAGCCTAGGAAGTTCATCATTAGCGTTCGGCTTGCCAGCAACTACGAACCGATTATAAGACCCACGATTAAGGCATGGCTACAGCCAGGGGTAGTTTGCACTTGACGATCGACATTACACATGCCGTCAACGATAAATCGAATAATACTCACAACACGAGTACCAACATGAGTAGTTATCATTAATGCTCGGCCTTGAATAACCACATGGTAATGGTTTTCAACGTTTTTGAACACAATAATGATTAATCTAGTCATAAACAGCTCACAAACAGGCTATGAAAATCATACATCGCAAAAGTCATTCCAGATAAGCAAACGAAAGACATAAATTAAACATTACACATTAGAAATCTTTACATACATAGTTTTTTGTCTATATATACAAATACTAAATAACCATATATCCTTCTCAACCACATACAGAAAATAAAATGGAAATCTCTTCAAGACGGGGGGACATCCTTGCCTCCTGGCTTGCTCCCTCTAATTATATCTTTTGAAAGCTCATTTTCCCTTTGCGAAGGCCTAGCTTGCCTCAAAAACATCCCTGCACAATGCAAGCATGAAGGATCGCAATTTTTGCAATCCAGAATAGGTAACGGCGGTACTGAAATAAAAAGATATGATACCTGCGGTGGCGTGGCGCGGATCACCAAGTCCCTCAAGATTTGAGCCATCCTCATCATCTTCGTCCTCCGCCAATAGCTCATACCACTTGGCAATGGCTTTGGTCTCCACCACTGTGAACTGGCTGTTCATCATCCCAACGTCGTACACATCCCCTTCCTCCTATGCAACTACGACCTTGGTTTCCTCGATGAGCCGAGCATGGATTCTTGCCATCACCTGAGGGTAGTCATCCATTCACTAAGTTTCCTTTGTTTCTAGAACATATAATAAGTATCCTTTAACATCTGGTTGACCGTGTCGCAAAAATCACTGGATTTTTCGAATTCGGTCTGGAAAGCCACCACCTTATTCATGTACTAATCCTTATCTCTCCTCAACCAAGCACGCTCCACCTTCAACCTGTCAATCTCAGCCTGATATGAGTCCTTCTCCTTTAGTCACTTGCCTGGAGACTTCTTCAACTAAGCTAAGGCCTCTTTCGATTTCTTTACTTTGCCCTTAAGGGAGTGGATTCACTCGAGATCCTTCTATCGAGCCTCATCCACTAAACTGATAGCCATGTTAATGTACTATGTCTTTCGTAGGTTAGCAGCCTCTTTCCTTACCTCTTCCTTGGCCTTCTTTATCTCGCAGGCGCGGGATGCTTTGAATTCCTCTAACTTAGCCTCCTTCTCCCTGAGCGCCTTGCAAGATCCTCCATCTCTAAATGCAACCACACATTGGCGCTCCCAACTTCTTCACTAGCTTTGGCCAAACAAGACTGATAATCAACAATGTTTCTGATCTCTTCTGTAACCTAGACAATCCTAGTTGTCAAGTTAGCAAAATCAAGAGTCTTCGCCTCATCTAGGATCCGGACTAAAGGATTTCAAGGTAAAAGGAACTCGATGTTAGGAACCGCCACATGACGACCCTCATAGTCGGGATTTATATCAGGATGACTCTCAAAGGGATTCGCCGTCAGCTGCTGATAATCCAAGAAAAAAAGATCAACATTGCCCTCTCCCAACTCATTTGGCACTTCGTGCACTTCAGAACCCATTAAATAGCGACGACGATGGTGAGAGGAAGTTTGGGAACCAGGGGAGGTGACTTCCTAATACAAAGACATTATGTGTTTCTAGGATGACTCACGGCTCTCTTCCTTATCCAGGCCTGACAGGGACTCCTCAATATTCTCTTGCATAGTTTTTTCCTCCTGAAAAGTCATCTTGGAAGAAACAGAAGCCATGTTCATCTGTTTGAATTGCTCAAGCCACCTGGACACTTAATTCCTCCTTGGATTTCTCCTTTTCCCTGGAATACGACAATAGCATTAGAACCAAGAAAGGGAGAAGGCATAAAAAATGAAATGCTCAAGACACTAGGACACTGCAAGCTACTACAGACCCTTAGGGTAGACAGGATCATATGGACGAGGTGGGGTCTTACTCAAGTTGGGAATACACTGGGATGGGACACCACTCTAAGGAAGAAAGACACATAACGATCAGACTTCATTAGATTGAGGAGTAGGAGGAGGCTGGGACCAGTCGAAAAACAATTTTTTTTCAAGAAGTATCTCAAAATCCATACAGTGATCGAAAGTACCTGGGGAAAGCCTAAACTCCTCACCAATTCCCACTCCACCTTGTACTAGAAGAGGCGGTATTCCATCCAAATAACACGAAGCCGCGTTCTCTTGGGAAGGATCAGTAGCAGGAGTCGTCCTTGGGGCCCGCTTTGATTGTTCTAACTGCTTGGGCCACTCTTTTCCAGCCTCAGCATTCTTTAAAGGATCTATGCCCAAGCCCTCGGTGCTTATAATATCCACGTCTGGAGATACATGAACCTCCACTTCCGTTGCTTCAGAGTCACCCTCCAATCCTTCCTCCTCTTCACTCTCTCCTTCCAAATGCGAACCTCCCATGTCTCCAGGGGAAGGAGCATCCTGAATACGTAGAGATTTCCTCAAGCGGGGAGAGAGAACTATGCTCTTCTTCTGCCTCGGCCTCTTTGGGGCTTTGGCCAACCACCTTCCTCATCTGAGCCCTTGCATTTATCTTTGTTACTCCCGTATCCTCTGGCTCCCACTGCTCTCTCGGTAGAACTTGGCCTAATCTAGTGCATGGACTGTTGGTGCGGATCAAGTTGTAGAATCGAATGGCTGCAACATGGAGTAGGAATGAGGCTTCCCACTAGGCCTTCGGGATAGCCAATATTTCCTTGGCCATATTTTTTAAGCCGTCGTCCTACACCGCCTTTACATAATCTAAAAATTATGGAGCAATAAGAAGCCAACTTGATAGAAACCTCAAAAAATATAATAAGATAACTTACAGCCAGAAGTAAAAGCATGTCGGGCTACAGTATCCTCACGTATAAAGAAATACTCCCTCTTGAACATACTAAACTTGGAATATAGATCTAGGACAGGCTTGAACTAGTGGTAGACTCTAAGCTGATAAAAGGACTCCCCTTTCGATTACTCCTCACATTATACAAATATCTGATGTCTCTATGGGTAGGGAGTCTCTGATACCGCTTCATGAATATCATATATAAGCATGTTAGGATAGCATAAGAATTCGATTGAAGTTGCATGGGGGCGACCTTCAAGTATATCACGAAGCGGGCAATCCAATTGGTAAGCGGAGGAATCGCGCCGAACATACAATGATACTTGCTATATGCCATATACCCCCTTGGGGGAAAGCATGCTATATCATCTAGGCCAGGTAATATCATGTTTCGATGGTCTATCCCAAATGTAGTAGCTATAGAGTTCAGCTTCTCTATCATCAACACGTTGGGATAACACTCAAAAGGCCTAACTAGCATTTGATTGGGAGCATACTCTTCCACTAAAGAGTAAGGGGTTGCTTGGGAAGATTGGTTGGAGTGTTAGAAGAAGAAGCACCAGCCTCGGCGGGCTGTGAAGCTACAAACTTGGAACGAACCGCACGACCAGAAGACATATTCCCTATGCAAGAAAATGAAAGTCAAGCGAAGGTCCAAATCATAATAGAAGTTAAAAATGCATGGGAATCTTGATCATCTTGCTCAATTGAATCCATTCCCTTATCCTATCCATCTCATGGAAGCCCTGCTTTTGGCTCAGCATACCCATGAAAAATGTGCTCGACAAATCTGGCCTGGCATTATCCTATGTCGAACGCCAAACCAAAATTGCCGCTCGCCAACTGCCGACCTATTAATTCAAATGGATACACGAAAATATAAAGGAGGGAAAAGTTATTTCTATTATTCAGTCCACTATCCTTTTATACAAAGCAACCAGGGCGAAAGTATAAGGCCCAAACCAATCCAACAGTACATGATATGTACACACTCAGAATACAACACAACACAGTACAAAACTGAAATAATATGTACATACAAATACTAAAATCTAAACTATCTACATAATACTCACGACACTCTCCCTCAAGTTGGAGCATACAAATTACTCATGCCCAACTTGCTGCATAAGAAATTGATCCTATTGCCATGCAAAGCTTTGGTGAAAAGATCAGCCACCTGCTCCTCTAACTTCACATAACCAGTACAAACCAATCCCTGTTGTATTTTCTCTCTAATGAAATGGCAATCCACTTCAATGTGTTTTGTTCTTTCATGGAACATTGGATTAGATGCTATATGAAGAGCTACCTGATTATCACACCACAATCTCATAAGCATATCACACTGCAAACCTATTTCATTCGTAAAATGCTTAATCCACATTAATTCACAAACTATGTTGGCCATTGCCCTATACTCTGACTCAGCACTTGATCAAGAAACCACACTTTGTTTCTTGCTTTTCCATGAGACTAGATTGCCACCAATCAACGCACAAAAACCTGAAATAGATCTTCTATCTAATTTTGAACTAGCTCAATCAGCATCTGCAAATGCCTCAGTTCTGCTATGTCCCTGGTTTGTGTATACTATACACTGTCCAATGGTACCTTTCAAGTAGCATAATATTTGCTTTAATGCATTCCAGTGATCAACAGTAGGCGAACCCATAAATTGACTAACCATACTGACTGAATAAACAATATCAGGTCTTGTTGCAACCAAATAGTTTAGCTTACCCACTAGTCTTCTGTATTTCTCAGGTTCTTCAAATAATTCTCCTTCTTTTGTAAAAGATGTATTAACTAACATGGGTGTATTACCAGGCTTAGCACCTAATTTTCCTGTTTCTTTCAATAGATCAAGAACATACTTCCTATGTGACAAGCATATCCTATCATTACTCCTAAGAACTTCAATGCCTAAAAAGTATTTTAACTCCCCCAATTCTTTTGTATGAAACTGTGAATGAATAAATGCTTTGAGAGCAGAAATTCCTTTTTCATCATTACCAGTGATAATAATATCATCTACATATACTATTAACAAAATTAGTGTACCTTTCACATTCCTATAAAAGACTGAATGATCTGCTTTGCTCTGTGACAAACCAAATTTGTAAACTGCTTGACTGAGTTTACCAAACCATGCTCTCGGGCTTTCCTTCAGACCATATATACTCTTCTTCAGTTTGCATACTTTTCCATGAACCCTCTGAGCAACAGACCCAGGTGGTTGCTCCATATACACCTCCTCAGCTAGATCTCCATGAAGAAATGCATTTTTGATATCCAGTCGGTGTAATCTCTAGTTATGTTGTGCCGTCGAGGATATGAACACTCTTATTGAAGTCATCTTAGCTATTGGTGAGAATGTTTTAGAATAGTCAATTCCATATGTTTGAGCATACCCTTTTGCAACCAAACGTGCTTTCAGTATATTAAGAGATCCATCCGAGTTCATTTTTACTGAAAATACCCATTTGCAGCCTATTGCCTTTTTATTCTCTGGTAACTAAACTAAATTCCATGTATCATTCTGATCCAATGCACTTATTTCCTCTAGCCTAGCATCACACCATCCTTTCTTTGATAAGGCTTCTTCAACTGTCTTTGGAATGAAAATGGAATCCAGTGTAGAAATTTAGGCATAAGACTTTGGAGATATGTTGTTGTATGTTACAACAGATGAAATAGGGTAAGTACATTTCCTTTTTCCTTTATGCAATGCAATGGGTAAATCAAGACTTGATACTGGTACATGAGTATCTTCTGGATAAGAAACAGGTAAAGATGGAGTATTAGTATTCAACTCCTCATTTCCATTGTGATCACTATTATGTGTCAATATATTAGGATATACTAGAAATTCGTCATCTTCTTCTGTTAGCTGTTCATCATGGGTCTCTTGAATTGGGGAAATTACTGATGATGAATAGAAAGGTTCATTTTCAACAAAGTTAACATCAATTGATACAATATACTTGTGAAGACTGGGACAAAAGCACTTATATCCTTTTTGAAGTCTTGAATAACCAACAAATACACATTTCAATGACTTTGGATCTAATTTTGTTAACTATGGATTGACATCTCTAACATAACAAGCACATCCAAAGACCCTCGGTTTCACTAGATAAATTGCCTTATTTGGACATATAACTTGATAAGGTATTTTATAATCCAAAACCGTTGGGGGCACTCTATTAATAAAAAGACATGAAGTGCTTACTGCCTCTGCCCAGAAGCTTTTTGGAACATTCATTTGAAAAAGAAGAGCTCTAGCAGTTTCCAACAAGTGTCTATTTTTCCTCTCAGCCACCCCATTTTGTGCTGCTGTGTCTACACATGAGGTTTCATGAATGATGCCATGTTGTGCCATGTATGAATTAAACTGATTGCTTGTATATTCCTTTGCATTGTCACTCCTCAAGATTTTAATTGATGTATTAAATTGATTCTGTATTTCAGCATAGAAAGTACAAAATATAGAAAACAACTCTGATCTATTCTTCATTAAAAACAACCAAGGTACATGTGAGTAATCATTAACAAATGTAACAAAATATCTATACCCTTGTTTAGACATAATTGTTGATGGACCCCAAATATCAGAGTGTACAACTTCAAAAAATGAACTAGATCTTTTATTATCTCTAGGATATAAACTAGTACGATGATGCTTTGCATATTGACAAGACTCACAATGCAATGTAGATGTAACAACCCGCATATTTTACGATTTGATATTTAAATATTTTATTTAAATATTTTATTTAAATATTTTATCGATAGTCGGATTTTAGTCCGAAAAGCTACTTTTTGCCTATGGTCGAATTAGGACTCAGAACCACTTCCATTGGGTCCAAAACACCGTTTGCGATCTTTTTGAGTATAAACTTTGACGTGTTTGGAGTTAGTGGAATTTTGCCACTTTTTCACTTTGGACTTTGGGTTTGGTTTAGCCCATTAGCCTAAGCTATTAATTCTAACTCAACCCCCTTCTTTTCATAACTTTACTTTCATTTTCTAACACTCAAGCTTTATTAAAAATGGGGGAAGGAACGGGAAATTAAAAATCCAAGCTCAATATCATTTGCAAATCCAACATCCAACTCCAAATTCAAAGAGAAGACATTGATTCTAGCTTCTTGGGTTGATTCTTCCTTGCTTTCAAGCTTCTTCTTCATAAATTTTGTGTAAAGGTGAGATCTTTATCTCACATATTTGCCTATAACTATCATTGATGGTTGGGTGTGAATTCCTAACACTTTTACATATGCATTTGCCATTGATTTGGATTAAATTGGTGAAAATTCCAATTTTTAGTGTTTTGGGTTCAAATCTTTAAAAATCCAATCTTTGATGCTTAAACACGTTTTTGGAGATGCATCGAGGAGCCAATACGACCGGGTAGCCTATGGGCATAATCCCCTAACGTCCGTGCTCGATCGGTTGCAAATTGGGCGAGTTTTGAGCTCCAAAACCCTTAGGTCGCTCAGCCTGCATATGAAGGACTCTCGGCCTGCATTTAGGTTGCTTTCCCCCTAGGTCGCTAGGTCGCTCGGCCCTAGGTCGTAGGTCGCTAGGTCGCTCGGCCATCTTCACTTCCTTAAGCCACTCAACATTAGTTAGGTCGTTAGGTCGTTGCTCGGCCTTGTACTCCCTAGGTCGCTAGGTCGCTCGACCCTCTCACACGCCTTACGTCGTCAGGTCGCTCGGCCTTACCCCTTAGGTCGCGCCATTGACCTTCTCACTTAAGCCGCTCACCTCCTTAAGCCGCAGGCTCTTAGGTCGCTCGGCCTATCCTTACCTCCTTTAGTCGCGCATGCCTATAGGTCGCTTGGCACAGGCTCGTACCACCTTAAGTCGCTCGGTACTAGGTCGCTCACCCTGTTAGGTCGCTCGGCCTTACCACCACATTAGGTCGCACCTCGTTAGGTCGCACCACTACTTAGCTAGACCGTGTTAGGTCGTTCACCCCTTTAGACCGCGCCCTGTTAGGTCGCGCCAATTTCCTGTGTTGAACTATGTTATATCGCAGGCGTATTTACACTTGGATGGCTTTGGAATTGATTTCTTTGGATTTTATTCACGTCTTCGAATGTGAATTTTTGTGACTGATTGTTTCTACTATCATTTTTGTGATTTGTCACTTTAAAAATATAAAGGTTTCAATACTAGTAGTAAATATCAAAACTCTTTCATCAAAGCGATTTCATCACTATTTTATTTCAAAGCCCTTTTCTTAAAACCGTTTTTCAATCTATTAGTATATACAAACCTTTACCTCACTCGTATGAGAAATCTAATTAAATGACTTAGTAAAACAAGCGATATGAAACGCTTGCGTTTGCTTCGTCGGTTAATTCTTGGACTAGTTCGATTGAATCTCTTGTGACAATTTTCTAGTGGAAATCTACAATTTGTTCGTAAATATTTAAGTTAAGCTAGTGGTTATGGGACATGAGGCTAAGCTCATATATTTACTAGCTTATTGTAATTGACACTTCTTGATGATCGATGATGATCATTTTTGTGATTATGACTAGCGATATGCTATGTTTCTTTGTCCACGTAGGGGACAGTACCTCGTTTTATTGAGTTTCGTCTCATTTTTATTTATAGGCTAACGGCCTATTTATTTCTTTGGGTTTCGACCCAATTTTTATGGGCTAGCGACCCACGTTTTTAAGGAGTTCGGATCTTCGGGCGTACCGTTGTACTATGTCGTTGTTCCGAATTTTACGAGTTTCAGGTTCCTCGGGCGTACCGTTGTACTACATCGTTGCACCGGCTCTATGGTTAGCGACCACGGGATAGCGTCCCGTTTGTGATACACGTGTTGGTGAGTTTTCAGGCTCCCGTTTTGTGATAGGCCTCCCCCTTTTTGTGATTTCTGGATTTCCATTAATGATTTCTAGAATTTGTGTTTCACCAATTTTCGTGATTTTCATTGATATGTGTTATCAATATTTGTGCATTGGTGAATTTGTGTGTCGTTAACTTTTTTATGAATGAAGATATTGAGTATGACATTCCTTTTGAACTTTGAGAAGATTCTGGTGATATTGATTAATCTCTTATTGATTTTCAATTTCATACTTATCACAGTATGACTTTATGGTTATCATATGTTATGTCATATCTCTTATTCTATATCATTTTATCTGATATTTATAGCTAGACTGATCCGTCTTATGAATAATACTCGGGTCAGACCGAGATGTTACAGGTGCTTCTACTTGACTTCACTTTTGCGATTATCATCCTGACTTTTGGCTAACTACTCAGATTAGTAGTTTTTGTTGTATACCTTTGAGACATAGACTCCTTGATGTATACATATTCTCTTGACTAGCACTTGTAACCATTCTTTGTGATATTGTGGATCTTGTTTGACCACTACTCTGATGTACACTTTCATGTGTTATATTCATATCTTTTTCCGCCTTTGTGATATGGATGTCTGTGACAGATTTGTGTTATGCTTATTTCTATGTTTGTTTCCGAAGAATATATATAGTCACTGTGTAGTAGCCTTGAGTTTGTATCGGCATGTCGGACTTCCTTGTACTATCTGACATATTGGTGCTCGCACAAAGCAATTACACGGATGGTCGCTCCTCAACTGCCTTATTCTCCGTGCTAGTTGACGGCATTACCCCGAAATGTCCTTGGCCAGCGTGGGTATAGAGGTGGGGCATCACAGCTTGGTATCATAGCCAATCTTCGGAACAATGTAGAATAATCTTGCAAGGATCATCGTCCTAAGTCCATCTTAGGAGTCGTGTCTTAGGATTTGATTCGTGTTTTCGTACCGTCCTATCCTATTTTCTTTATGAATCCTTGTTTCATCAAATCATAATTGGTTAATATTTGTTTTGTGAATAACCTTTTTCTTCTTCCCTCTTTCTTAAGAAAGATGAATGGTTAGACCTGGCCGTCCCAGCGCCAGTCAATCTCGTGCTACTCCCCAGGATGGAGTATTTATGTCTGCCCAGCAGCTTCTTGATCTGGTGAGGAATGCTCAAGCAGCCGGATCTAATCCGTAGTCTACTCACCCTAGGTCTGGATTTGCACGTTTGTGCAGCGATTATACCAATTTGGATGGGAAGCCATTCAAAGGTTCTGAGACTATTATCGAAGTCCAGGCTTGGCTGAGATCGTGCGATCGAATCTTTTCTCGCATGAATCTTATTGATCTTCACCGTGTTCAGGTGGCCTCTACTATGCTCCAAGAAAGAGCATTAGATTGGTATGAGCTTCTTATTTCTGAAATAGTTGAAGCAGATCTTACTTGGGAGAAATTCCGAGAATGATTCGAGTTAAAATTTGTACCAGAAGCTGAGAAGGTGACATTAGCTCGTCGTTTCATAGACCTTGTTCAAGGTGCATCCTCCGTGGCAGACTATGTCGCGTCTTTTGAATCTCTTTCTAAGTATGGGGTTGAATACATTAATACCCCATTGAAGAAAAATCATAGATTCGTCTATGGCTTGAATAAAAATCTCAAGAAGCCATTACTTCTAAAGCTAGAAGTTTCTTTTAATCAACTTGTTGATATCGCTCTTCGACTAGAAGAGGCAGATAAAGAGAGTGATGCTGATGTTGTTGATGCCAAACCAAAATTCAACAACAACAAGAAAAGGCCTATTAAGTTCAAAGGGTCTTATCCCAATAAGAAAGGTAAGCAAGCAATTCCAGTGGCAGAGGCTTCTGCCCCTAGTAGTGGGCAATGCTACAATTGTGGTTTTAAAGACCATTATGCCAATAGATGTCTGAAACCTCTCTTTTGTCGCTATTGCAAAAGCCCGGATCATTATTTATCTTCTTGTCCCAAACTTCAAGGCAAGAAGGAGGGAAAGCTTAATGTTGCTCAAGCCCCTGGCAACACATCTCATGGTAAAGGTATTTCTCATTCTATCCTTGATGGCATTATTTCATTTCGTGATCATCCTATTCGAGTTCTTTTTGATACGGGTGCGTCCCATTCTTTTATATCAAAAGAACTTGTTGATACTTTTTCTTTGGATGTTTTGTGTTTAATGACTTCTTTGAGAATTGCGAATCCGGTTAGTGGATCCGCAACAATCAGTTTATTGTGTAAAGATATCGAGATTATTTTGTGTGATCTTTCTTTCCAAGCCGATTTGCATGTTATCTCCTACTTAGGCTTTGGAATGATTTTGGGAATGGATTGGCTTAACCGTTATGAAGCCCAAATCCTATGTCCTGAGCGGACTATTCATCTACGACATCCTCAATCTGTTAAGCAGATTTCTATTGATCTTAAAGATTCGTATTCCAGCGTGACCGCATCTTTATATTCTTTAAACCCTCGTGATGACGATAATGATGATGAGGAAGATATTATTTCTCTTATTCACGTTATTCGTGAATTTTCCGACATATTTGAGCCCGTTTTAGGATTACCACCTAAGCGAGCAATTGAGTTCAAAATTTATCTCATCCCTGGAGCTCAACCTATCACTCGTCCTCCTTATCATATGTCCAATAAAGAAAATAAGGAGATGCGCAAACAATTATCCGAATTGGAGACGAAGCAATTTATTCGCTCTAGTTCCTCTCCTTGGGGAGCTTCGGCTATTTTTGTGAAGAAATCCAATGGTACACTTAGGCTTTGCGTTGACTACCGCAAGCTTAATGATCTTACTATCAAGAATAAATGTCCTTTACCTCGGATTGATGATCTATTCGATCAACTTAGTGGTACTAGAGTCTTTTCACAATTAGACTTAGCTACCAAATTTCATCAGCTTCGTACTGCAGAGGATAGCATTCCTTTGACATCGTTCCGTACTCGTTATGGATCTTATGAGTGGCTTGTTATGCCATTTGGTTTAACGAATGCTCCGGCTTATTTCGTTGACCTTATGAATCGAGTTTTCAAAGACTTCCTCGATCGGTTTGTTCTCATCTTTATTGATGATATTCTTGTGTATTCTAAAACCGAGGAGGAGCATGAAAAACATCTACGGATTGTGTTGGAAACTCTTAGGAGTAATCAATTGAAAGCAAAATTTTCTAAATGCCACTTTTGGCAATCTCGTGTGATGTTTCTCGGTCATATTATTTCCGAATCCGGAATTTCCATGGATCCTTCAAAGGTTGAAGCGATTCAAAATTGGAAGAGACCGGAGAGTGTGACGGAAATTCGTAGTTTCCTTGGATTGGCCGGTTATTACCGCCGTTTCATAAAGGACTTTTCCAAAATTTCCGCGCCTCTTACTAGTTTGACAATGAAAGGTGTTAAATACATTTGGTCGGACAAATGTGAAGCTTCTTTTCAGAAATTAAAAGAACTCCTTTCTGATGCTCCTATTCTTGTTATTCCCGAGGGGAATCAAGATTTTGTTGTTTATACCGATGCTAGTCGCGTTGGTTTGGGTGCCGTCCTTATGCAAAGGGAACGTGTTATTGCTTATGCTTCTAGGCAATTTAAGCCAGCCGAGACTAGATATGCCACACATGATTTAGAGCCCGCGGCTATTGTTTTCGCCCTTCGTATTTGGCGTCATTATCTTTTGGGAGAAAAGTTTATTCTTTACACCGACCATAAATCTTTGAAGTATCTATTTTTTCAAAAGGAACTAAATTTGCGTCAACAATGTTGGCTCGAATTTCTTGCAGCATATGATCTTGATATTCTTTATACTCCCGGAAAGGGTAATCGTGTTGCCGATGCACTTAGTCGTAAGCAACAAGTGGTTGTTTCTATGATGATATCCGAATGGAATGATCTCGAGATTTTATCTACTTGTGAGATTCGAGATCGCATTTCCGATTTGTGTTCATCTCTTGCTTTATGTAGTCTTGAGTCTAATCCTTCTCTTTTAGACCGCATTCTTGAAGCTCAAAAGCTAGATCCCGAATTGGCTCTTCTTGGCCAATATTTTGGGGATAAAATTGATATTGAAAGTTTGAAAGACATTGATATTGATTCTCGTGGCGGCATTCGAAAATTTGGTAGACTTGTCGTTCCAAATATTAGTAATCTTCGTAAAGACATTTTAGAAGATTCACATCGTTCTAAATTTACCATTCATCCCGGTAGTAGTAAAATGTACGCGGATATGAAGCGACTTTATTATTGGGAGGGAATGAAATATGATATTGCTAACTTCATTAAGTGTTGCATGACTTGCCAACTCATTAAGGCCGAACATCAAAGGCCCGGTGGGTTATTACAACCTTTAGAAATTCCAATTTGGAAATGGGATCAAATTTCCATGGATTTTATAGATGGCCTTCCCCGTTCTCGTTCGGGTCATGGTAGCTTATGGGTGATAGTTGATAGACTTACTAAATCCGCCCATTTTATTCCCGTTCAGTCCAATCGAACCGTTCCTGTAACGACCCGCAAATCCGTACCCCTTGAGTCAACACTATTCTACCTAAATCAACTCAAGTTGTACAGAAATACGAACCATTTGGGTTAAAGAAGAAGAGGTAGAAAAAGAGAAAATAAAATCAACATCAGAATCTAACCATCGCAGTGGAATAAAATATAATAGATAGTAACTAATCTTTACTCAAAATCAAATATATCAGTTTACATATTACATCATCAGAATACATCAGTCACAACTCAACATCAATATCATACAGATGGGTACACAACAACTCAACACAGCGGAATACGTATATAAATATACAACTACGAGAGTACGTTTCGTCATCCAGCTCGTCTCCTGAGCTCCACAGCATCAGATCATGTATCCTATAATACTGGGTCTGACCCGAGCATTACAATTAAATAACACCCGAGTCAGTCTGGATTACCAGCGTGAGAAAATCACACCCAATTGATTATTAAAGTTTTAAAAATCCTTTGAAAACAAAAGCATCTCGTAAGACCACGCCACAAATAAACATGTCGGGTTTTTACCTTACGATAGCTAAAACATTTTTATAGAAATCCTCTGATATTATAATAGGGTCTATATACAAGTACTTATAAAATAGCCGAAATTGTTACATTATTAAATTCCAGCTACTAGCCACAAGAGTGGGTAATACAAACAAAACTCGTACAAGGCTCGTAGGGAGAATGGATTTCCAACTAATGACTAGGCACTGGGGTACCACCTGTCACAGTACGGGTCCTAGATCACCGTACCGAGGATTACTCCCTTCATCCCCTGCAACACAAGGCCGGAACCATCACTTACTGGACAGTCCCGAGTGAGATCACCCCACGGTTGGGATCAGCAACCGCACCACTAAGCCGAAAAATAAAAAGGGACATCTAGACTGGAATGACCTCACCCTGCTTGGGTGCTACCCACCTAACCTTGCTGCATATCCCCTGATTTTCAGTCATTCCCATTTGATGAGGCTTGAGGCTAAGCGTTACCTTTTAGAACGTTTCACTTAGAATGCCCATCGCCCACCTGACGATGTTTTCGCAAGCATTCATCCATACAAGTCCGTCCTGGGTTCGAACGGAACCGAAGGCACTACTCCTACTACATCCATTATGGAAATATCCTCAGGATTAGTAGCGACTAGCCCTTGCACTTCACTGCTCCATCTTCGACTCCGAACACGTTTTTCGCACGAAACGTACAAACCGGATCGAAGTGGTTTTCGAGAAATAAATCTCGATCCCGGTCTCTTCGAAACGATCAACGAAATTGGCCAATATTGATAGTCGGTTATTTAACTATCAATTATTATTCACAACATCCATCACACAATAAATAATTTCCCAAATTATTTATTAACCTCAAAATATCTTCCCAAGATATATTTTTCTATTTTCAACCCTTTGAAAAAGGTTTTCAAAACCATCTTTCTTTTCAGAATAAACTTTCCCAAATATTTTCTATCACCTCTGAAAGTCACAAAGCACAAAACTAGATTTTAAAAATAACTTAAAACACTTTACTTTAAAATATATACTTATAAAACATTTAAATTAAAGCTACTTTAATAATTTGTTAAAAATACATACTGTATGAGTATTTGAAAATAAAGTTACTTAGTAAATATAAAGCTAGATTTCTTCGTTTAAAAAAAACAAAATACTAATTTACTTCTTAATAATTACTACTAAAATAGATTAAAAGACAATACTTACTTGAGGCTTTAAATATTAGAAATAATAAATTTACAAAACTTGCTTCCTTTAAAAACAATTTTAAAACATTTAATTGATATTGAAAAATTTACTCTTTAAAAACAAGTACTTGGCTAAGTCCAACTTCAATCACTTAAATCAATTTTTCCCCAAATTGATTTCAGGTTTATTTATTTGAAATAAATTTCTTTACTTTCTTAATTCATTTGAAATTCATTAATTAGGGACTTATTATTAAGGTTATAATTTCCCGTTTGTTTTTAACCCCTTTTAAGTGAATTACGGATTTCAGCTTTTCCCAACTTCTTTATTCCTTCCAATAATTTAAATCTTAAATTTTAAATAACTGTTTTATTCCCTTAATTAATATCACTGAAGATTAAAATTCATTAACTCTTTGTTTATTCAAATTCCTTTCCAAAATCAAGATTTATTTACTAGAATTTTAAAGTCACTTAATTTCTTTCCAATTCATTTAAGAATTTATTCAAATTTCTATAATTATTTTACTTACAATTTCACTTCTTTTATTATTTTAAAAAAATATCCAATTCATATATTTTTGGTAATTCATCATACCCAATTATATCCAATCGAACCATAGCATTCAATATACCAATAAAGATCATCATAGGATATCAAATAAATCACAACAGAGGGTATTAAATAATTTAAATAAATATTGAGGGGTCCAGTAGGATCCCTCCATCATGTTTTTCCTGCATCCACAGATGTTAGCACAACATTATATACTAATTCCAGAATATATCATACTATAGCACATCAATCAATCAATTTCAACCATTCAAACAATTATTTAAATTTAATCATTTAAATTTAAATTTAAACTGGGTGAGATAAACTCACCTTTTGCCCTTTTAATTTGCCACCATCCATCACGCCTTGTTTCATTTCAGATTTCAACCTTTGAATAAACATCATATGTTTTTATCAATATTTGAACTTACTGAGAATAAATTCCATTTATAAATTTGATTTAAATTAATTTCTTTTAACTAATTTATTTTATTTTCTTCCTAAAACTAGTTATCCCAAATTTTAGACCTCGAATAAATAGGTTATTCATTTATTTATACTATAAAGGGATAATATATATTTATTTAATAACTAAAGAAACAAATTACTTTTACCTTATCACTGTTTAACTATGTGCGTACCCATATTCATTTTATGATTTATTAATATTTAAAACAACCAAATAATCAGTTACTATTTACTAATTGTATTTAATTAGATGATTTAGTTTTTAACCAAAAACTTGATTTTACACAATTTCTCCTATACTAATTAAATTCCTAATAACTAAAATAATTCGATAAGCGTATTAAATAAATAAATTACCCTAATATATTATTCGAAAATAAATCAATAAGTTAAAAATATGTATATTTATTTTCCAAGCAGAATACATACACTGCTAGCGAATATATAAATATCAATGTTATACCTTATCGCTCCCAGGCCAACGCAGCATCCAATACCGACGTTCTTCAACCCTAGCCATCAGCGCCTCACGCGTACCTCCTTATCGAGCGAGCGCGCCTCCACATCGAGCCGCTACCAGCAACTTCAACCCACCTGAGCCCAATACCCATGTCGCGAGCATCCCCAACCCTAGCAGCCACCATATGTGCCTAGTCGCATTGCTAAACCCAACAACCACGAACGGCAAAGCCGCGCACGAATGCGCTCAGCAGATCGAAATCAACCTTCGAATCATCCTGCTTCTCTCTCTCTCTCGATCGCTGTGACCCTAAACTCAAGCCAACGAAGATGCGACGTCGGTTTCTATTCCCCTCCGATCGCGAAACTGCTTGTCAAAGGGATTCGATTCGTTCCCCCTTTTTTTTTTACATGGTCGATTCAAAATTGAAGAGAGGAATGGGATTGGAGTGAAGGTCAAACGGGAAAAAGAAAAGGGAAAAGAAGGGCTTCGCTTCGATTTGAAAATGGACGAGCGGCCATTACTGATTTATATTCTTCTTTCGTTTAGCCGAGTATTCCACTTTTGAAAGAGAAGCTTCGGTGAAATTTATTTAAGGCAAACGAAGCTTGCGTGATAAGTGAATGGGAGATAGAATGATGATGGCATGTACGAGAGGAGGCAGCGATTGAAAGAAAGGAAGCTGATGGTGACAAAATTCGGCTGAAAGGAAATTTAATAAGTAAGAATATAATATATTCGAATTTAAATTGTCTCGATACAATTTTCAACGTATTTATATATCGTATGCGCACATAATAAATCCAAATTCTACGAAAATTGAAATCCGGAAATAATCCAATATTTCGGATCCAATGGAACTGGTTTCGTCGAATTCCGAGACTGTGCCTCGGAAGGCTATTCAATTTAAACGATAAAATTTCAAACTTAAATAAATCAGTGTCAAATTAAATTTTAACACTCCTATTACCTTCAGTATTATTAATATAAAATTTATAAGCTTTCAAATTATTTTTAACAGGCTTTAAAACTCTAGATTCAACATTTTACCCAACTTCCAATTTGTTTAATTTAATAATTTAATTATCAAATAATATAGTGTTATATGAATTAAAGTTAAAATTAACATTTTAAATATTCAAAATCAATTGAATATTCTAATTTTAAATGCTCAAAATTTCCGGGTCGTCACATTCCTCCCCCCTTAAAAGAATTTCGTCCCCGAAATTACTAGTTAGGAAGAATGATCCAATACCAGTTTACCATTTTACCTAAAACAAAACAGTTCAACCTTTAACCAACCATCTTTTTATAAAAGACCCATTATCATCCCTATTAACTTCTCAACTCTCTCATAGTTTGACTATACTATTTGATTAACTATTCAAGTTTCAATTTAAAACCAAATCTTGAATTATCAAAATTTTCTCAAAATTTTTCTAACTCCCTAAATTCTCGAAAAATTTCGCCAGCGTCTCCTTTGCGCGGCTAGCTCGGTACAACTACAAAATGGCTCTACGGCCTCCCAAATCCAAAAAGAAAACAAAAAGCCAAGTGGCTCAATCCAAATCCAAATCCCAATCAAATTTCATATAGAAAATTAAACACATACCTTTTTGTCGGGCCATTAATTTTATCTCCTGAAATCAAAAATCCCAATTTGTCTTTTGCTTCAAGAAACCTGTACATCCCATTAAGCAATAATATCCAAATACAGTTTCAAAACCATTTTATACATTTTATTTCAAATTTTCAATATCTGCTTTGCTTAAGCCCATACGATGCACATATATCATCCGTACGCAATATCTAATTCGATCGCTCGCTCGATCACACAATTTCACTTCAGAACTAGTATCGTCCATCCGACTTCCTAGTGCGGACTCAGATCTGGTCTCTTGATCAGAAACCGTCATTCTCCTTGCATAGCCGTAAACTACGATAGAGAATTTTCAGAATCAATCAAAACCCCATATCCAGGTTCGCCGTCGAAAATCGAGTGAAAAATTCTAACTCGGATCGATAAATTTATCTCGAAATTCTGTGCTCGAATTCTGGATCATTGCTATGCGAATAAATAATATACGTACATTCTACGTATTAAGCCCAATTTATTTTTAGCTATACCTATTCTCTTTTATTCACATTCATTTTGATTTTTATTCACTTATTCACAATTTCCCCTATCACTACTTCCAGTTTTAAATCTTTATTCAATTATCCACTTAGAATAATTTTCTCAATAATAAATTTACTTACATTTTTCATCCCTTAAGTTCAATATAAATGGTTTACATACTTCTTATATTTATTTTCACCTTACTATTGAAGTTCATTTTCATTTTTTAAATTTTTTTTTTCATTCAGTTTTATTCACTTTGCCTTATAATTTTATTTGAATTCCATTTGGCTTCTACTTCGAATATTGTATTAGTTTCACTTACTAATTAATTTAAGCTTCACTTAAAAGTTTATTTACACTTTACTTCTTTAGTTCCTTCGATTTCACTTACTTTACAATTACACATTGTAAATTACACTTAAATATTCAGTTCCAGTTCTATGTACTTAACTAATTTAAATCATTTGTTATTAGTGAAAAATTCCAAAAATTCCAAAAATTTTCTAACTCCCAAAATTTACGGAAAATTTTGGCAGAGTCTCCCTTGTACGGAGGGACTTCTGCGATATCGTAGGATGCACAAAAACATATATACATCGGCCTCAGGCCGGAAATCAATATACATCGACCCACACGGTCGGAAAACAGAAAAACAGTTCATATTTCCTATTTGTATTGCGTAGGCGTACCTTATTTAGCATTTTTAAGCAAGCGACTATTTATTTAAGCAATTTGCGCAATCAAATCTAGCCAAACGACTTCCCTGAACCTGTACTTACTCAATTCAAACATGTAAGTGCTATATATATAATTTCACCTACTTTCAATAGTTAAACACATGCATTACATGAATAATGTACATAAACAAATTTTCATAAGCAATTTATATGGTTTTAAAGCTAATTCAATTGCTTTCAACAAATTTTCAAACCACTTTATCGTATTTAAGTGACTTACACTCACTTGTTTGCATACAATCCATTTTCAATCGAAACAACTCATATCAAATTTAATTGATTTAAAATCAATCTATTTCACTTTTATCACTTCATCGAAATTAATGGTCACCTAAACTTATAATCATTTAAATCGATTCCAATTCAATTTACATTTAATTCCATTCCATTTTAATTTTATTAACCCCTCATCCAATTGCATTTTATTTCATATTCGCCAAATTTTCATTCCAAAACCTTTTAATTTAATCTCGACAATCTTCCATGCCTATATACCATTAATTCAACCCAAACTTTTATTTAATGGCTTTTGAAGCCAAGCTTCAATTAGCTACAATCTTAAGTGGTTTTACTTCGATTTATTCAAATTGCATAAGTTAAGTTCATTTCCATTATATTTGATTCTCATCAAATTCTATCCAATTCAAATTGCTAATTCACATTCTCAAATTATCAAAATAATATCTATGCACATATTTAACTTTTTATATTCATATTGGATTTTATTGTCAATTCAAATTATTTCTATTGTAATTCAATTCCAAATAGCTTCACTTCATCTTTAATTTACTTACAATTCCATGTTGAATGTATATTTATAACTCAAACTTCACTTTCAAATTCTATCATTTATTCACATCTCAAATTTTTTTATTAACCAATTCGAATTCCATTTCCATATTCCATTAATTAGTCTTGGAACATTCCATATTACTTACGTCGAATATTCATCCCATAATTCATTTACAAACTAAACATTTGTCACCACAAAATTTGATATTCAACATACATTAAATCAATATTTGATTTTTATTTTTTTCAAAATCTCTTTATCTATTTACTGGAGTTCAACCTATTTATTTTATAAGTTCAGTTTTGGATTTTTATTCACTTCCCAGAATTCAAAACTATTTTATTTTTGTTTATTTATTCGACTTCTAAATTTTATAATTCACAATCAATCTCATTCACATTTTTACTTTTATCCAGGAATTTTTATTTCAATACTGTTCAATTCGTTTATAAGCTATCGAAACTTATTTATTCCAATTCGATACTTTCTCTGTTACATTTATTTAGTCTAGTATATTTTTATTATTCCATAAACATTTAAATAATATTCCAGAGTTTAAACAATTTCCCAAAATTTCAAAATTACTTTCGAAACCAACTACATCCAAAATCCTTTGCATTTCCAACCCAAATCCAACTTCTTGCAAACAAACACCGATCCAAAATCATCCAGGTAAGCAATCCTCTCTTGGAAACTCGAAAATGAACACCGATGATGTCGCGATCATCATCGGAATTATTTTCCAGCGACCACAGAGAGTTTAGTGCTTTTATCTCTTTAAAACATTTCCAATATTTTAAAATTTCAAATCTCTCCATAATCAATTCCAATTCAAAAATATTCTCGAAGTAATACCACTATTATTTCTCCAAAACTTTGAAAACCATTTCCAAATCCAAAGGAATTTAGATTTTTCCCAAAAATTCCAAATTGCAATTCCTTTAAATCTATATTCAAACATTCTCTGGAATTTTACCTCATTTCAATTTCAAAATTATAATCACCTTTACAGTTTACATTTACAAATCTCATTTGTATATGAAGTTTATTTTAATTTATAAATTACATTTATAATCTATATTTCAAATTCCATTTGTTATATGAATTTATTCTTCAACTTTGGTTATAAGTTTTCAATTTCTACACAATAGTTTTAAGAATTTAATTATTATCATTCCTTAACAATCAAGCATCCAAATACTATAATACCTTAAAAAAATTTATATCTTTTATATACAAAAAAATAATTTGGGTAAAATTATTTCATTTACCCTATTTTAAAACAATACTGTGTCGAATTGTTCTATTCAAGAGTTTAGAGATCCCTATCAGTAATGTTAATTACTCGTATTGACCAGAATCCATAAACTACTCAATAAACCAATCGACACAATATAAAACCATCTTATATTCACTAACAAATACGCGCTCATATCTATTTATACACTCAACCTCATTCTAGAGTACTATTGACTCTATTTCAATGAGTAATTCCCACAAGAGCCAAGGTTATCGCCAACCTAAGCTCTGATACCACTTGTAACGACCCACAAATCCGTACCCCTTGAGTCAACACTATTCTACCTAAATCAACTCAAGTTGTATAGAAATACGAACCATTTGGGTTAAAGAAGAAGAGGTAGAAGAAGAGAAAATAAAATCAACATCAGAATCTAACCATCGCAGCGGAATAAAATATAATAGATAGTAACTAATCTTTACTCAAAATCAAATATATCAGTTTACATACATTACATCATCAGAATACATCAGTCACAACTCAACATCAATATCATACAGATGGGTACACAACAACTCAACACAGCGGAATACGTATATAAATATACAAGTACGAGAGTACGTTTCGTCATCCAGCTCGTCTCCTGAGCTCCACAGCATCAGATCATGTATCCTATAATACTGGGTTTGACCCGAGCATTACAATTAAATAACACCCGAGTCAGTCTGAATTACCAGCGTGAGAAAATCACACCCAATTGATTATTAAAGTTTTAAAAATCCTTTGAAAACAAAAGCATCTCGTAAGACCACGCCACAAATAAACATGTCGGGTTTTTACCTTACGATAGCTAAAACAATTTTATAGAAATCCTCTGATATTATAATAGGGTCTATATACAAGTACTTATAAAATAGCCGAAATTGTTACATTATTAAACTCCAGCTACTAGCCACAAGAGTGGGTAATACAAACAAAATTCGTACAAGGCTCGTAGGGAGAATGGATTTCCAACTAATGACTAGGCACTGGGGTACCACCTGTCACAGTACGGGCCTAGATCACCGTACCGAGGATTACTCCCTTCATCCCCTGCAACACAAGGCCGGAACCATCCCTTACTGGACAGTCCCGAGTGAGATCACCCCGCGGTTGGGATCAGCAACCGCACCACTAAGCCAAAAAATAAAAAGGGACATCTAGACTGGAATGACCTCACCCTGCTTGGGTGCTACCCACCTAACCTTGCTGCATATCCCCTGATTTTCAGTCATTCCCATTTGATGAGGCTTGAGGCTAAGCGTTACCTTTTAGAACGTTTCACTTAGAATGCCCATCGCCCACCTGACGATGTTTCCGCAAGCATTCATCCATACAAGTCCGTCCTGGGTTCGAACGGAACCGAAGGCACTACTCATACTACACCCATTATGGAAATATCCTCAGGATTAGTAGCGACTAGCCGTTGCACTTCACTGCTCCATCTTCGACTCCGAACACGTTTTTCGCACGAAACATACAAACCGGATCGAAGTGGTTTTCGAGAAATAAATCTCGATCTCGGTCTCTTCGAAACGATCAACGAAATTGGCCAATATTGATAGTCGGTTATTTAACTATCAATTAATATTCACAACATCCATCACACAATAAATAATTTTCCAAATTATTTATTAACCTCAAAATATCTTCCCAAGATATATTTTTCTATTTTCAACCCTTTGAAAATAGTTTTCAAAACCATCTTTCTTTTCAGAATAAACTTTCCCAAATATTTTCTATCGCCTCTGAAAGTCACCAAGCACAAAACTAGATTTTAAAAATAACTTAAAACACTTTACTTTAAAATATATACTTATAAAACATTTAAATTAAAGCTACTTTAATAATTTGTTAAAAATACATACTGTATGAGTATTTGAAAATAAAGTTACTTAGTAAATATAAAGCTAGATTTCTTCGCTTAAAAAAAAACAAAATACTAATTTACTTCTTAATAATTACTACTAAAATAGATTAAAAGACAATACTTACTTGAGGCTTTAAATATTAGAAATAATAAATTTACAAAACTTGCTTCCTTTAAAAACAATTTTAAAACATTTAATTGATATTTAAAAATTTACTCTTTAAAAACAAGTACTTGGCTATCCAGAGAAAATTCCAACTTCAATCACTTAAATCAATTTTTCCCCAAATTGATTTCAGGTTTATTTATTTGAAATAAATTTCTTTACTTTCTTAATTCATTTGAAATTCATTAATTAGGGACTTATTATTAAGGTTATAATTTCCCGTTTTTTTTAACCCCTTTTAAGTGAAATACGGATTTCAGCTTTTCCCAACTTCTTTATTCCTTCCAATAATTTAAATCTTAAATTTTAAATAACTGTTTTATTCCCTTAATTAATATCACTGAAGATTAAAATTCATTAACTCTTTGTTTATTCAAATTTCCTTTCCAAAATCAAGATTTATTTACTAAAATTTTAAAGTCACTTAATTTCTTTCCAATTCATTTAAGAATTTATTCAAATTTCTATAATTATTTTACTTACAATTTCACTTCTTTCATTATTTTACAAAAATATCCAATTCATATATTTTTGGTAATTCATCATACCCAATTATATCCAATCGAACCATAGCATTCAATATACCAATAAATATCATCATAGGATATCAAATAAATCACAACAGAGGGTATTAAATAATTTAAATAAATATTGAGGGGTCCAATTGGATCCCTCCAACCTGTTTTCCCTACATCCACAGATGTTAGCACAACATTATATACTAATTCCAGAATATATCATACTATAGCACATCAATCAATCAATTTCAACCATTCAAACAATTATTTAAATTTAATCATTTAAATTTAAATTTAAACTGAGTGAGATTAACTCACCTTTTTCCCTTTTAAGTTGCCACCATCCATCACGCCTTGTTTCATTTCAGATTTCAACCTTTGAATAAACATCATATGTTTTTATCAATATTTGGACTTACTGAGAATAAATTTCATTTATAAATTTGATTTAAATTTTCTTTTAACTAATTTATTTTATTTTCTTCCTCAAACTACTTATCCCAAATTTTAGACCTCGAATAAATAGGTTATTCATTTATTTATACTATAAAGGGATAATATAAATTTATTTAATAACTAAAGAAACAAATTACTTTTACCTTATCACTGTTTAACTATGTGTGTACCCATATTCATTTTATGATTTATTAATATTTAAAACAACTAAATAATTGGTTACTATTTAGTAATTGTATTTAATTAGATGATTTAGTTTTTAACCAAAAACTTGATTTTACACAATTTCTCCTATACTAATTAAATTCCTAATAACTAAAATAATTCGATAAGCGTATTAAATAAATAAATTACCCTAATATATTATTCGAAAATAAATCAATAAGTTAAAAATATGTATATTTATTTTCCAAGCTGAATACATACACTGCTAGCGAATAAATAAATATCAATGTTATACCTTATCGCTCCCAGGCCAACGCAGCATCCAATACCGACGTTCTTCAACCCTAGCCATCAGCGCCTTGCGCGTACCTCCTTATCGAGCGAGCGCGCCTCCACATCGAGCCGCTACCAGCAACTTCAACCCACCTGAGCCCAATATCCACGTCGCGAGCATCCCCAACCCTAGCAGCCACCATATGCGCCTAGTCGCATTGCTAAACCCAACAACCACGAACGGCAAAGCCACGCACGAATGCGCTCAGCAGATCGAAATCAACCTTCGAATCATCCTGCTTCTCTCTCTCTCGATCGCTGCGACCCTAAACTCAAGCCAACGAAGATGCGACGCCGATTTCTATTCCCCTCCGATCGCGAAACTGCTTGTCAAAGGGATTCGATTCGTTCCCCTTTTTATTTTATTTTTTTTATTTTTTTTTACATGGTCGATTCAAAATTGAAGAGAGGAATGGGATTGGAGTGAAGGTCGAACGGGAAAAAGAAAAGGGAAAAGAAGGGCTTCGCTTCGATTTGAAAATGGACGAGCGGCCATTACTGATTTATATTCTTCTTTCGTTTAGCCGAGTATTCCACTTTTGAAAGAGAAGCTTCGGTGAAATTTATTTAAGGCAAACGAAGCTTGCGTGATAAGTGAATGGGAGATAGAATGATGATGGCATGTACAAGAGGAGGCAGCGATTGAAAGAAAGGCAGCTGATGGTGACAAAAATTCGGCTGAAAGGAAATTTAATAAGTAAGAATATAATATATTCGAATTTAAATTGTCTCGATACAATTTTCAACGTATTTATATATCGTATGCGCACATAATAAATCCAAATTCTACGAAAATTGAAATCCGGAAATAATCCAATATTTCAGATCCAATGGAACTGGTTTCGTCGAATTCCGAGACTGTGCCTCGGAAGGCTATTCAATTTAAACGATAAAATTTCAAACTTAAATAAATTAGTGTCAAATTAAATTTTAACACTCCTATTACCTTCAGTATTATTAATATAAAATTTATAAGCTTTCAAATTATTTTTAACAGGCTTTAAAACTCTAGATTCAACATTTTACCCAACTTCCAATTTGTTTAATTTAATAATTTAATTATCAAATAATATAGTGTTATATGAATTAAAGTTAAAATTAACATTTTAAATATTCAAAATCAATTGAATATTCTAATTTTAAATGCTCAAAATTTCCGGGTCGTCACAGTTCCTCTCTTGGCCAAACTCTTTATTAAAGAAGTTGTAAAATTGCATGGAGTTCCTTCTACTATTGTTAGTGATCGTGATCCATTGTTTACTAGTGGATTTTGTAAGAGTCTTCAAAAAGCTTTGGGAACGAAGCTTAATATTAGCACCACTAATCATCCTCTGTCCGATGGACAAACTGAGCGTGTGAATCAAACCCTTGAAGATCTTCTTCGTGCATGTGTTCTCGATTTTGTTGGAAGTTGGGAAGATCTTATTTCTCTTGTTGAGTTTTCCTATAATAATAGCTTCCAATCTAGTATTGGTACGGCACCTTTCGAGACACTCTATGGAAGGCCATGCCGATCTCCTTTTTGTTGGCTTGAGGCCGGTGAGAAGATGGTTTTAGGTCCAGATTTTATTCATGATTCCACAGAAAAGATTGATATTATTCGTCATAGGATGAAAGAAGCCCAGAGCAGACAAAAATCTTATGCCGATAACCGGAGAAGGAAATTAGAATTTTCTGTGGGAGATCTTGTGTTTGTTCGTGTTTCACCTATGAAGGGTGTTGTACGTTTCAGTCGATCGAGAAAATTAGCGCCTCGGTATATTGGGCCATTTCCTATCACCGAACGTATTAGTTCCGTGGCTTATCACCTTTTATTACCGGCACAGTTTTCTGCTATTCATGACGTGTTTCACGTTTCTCAATTACCGAAGTGCCTTCGAGATTCCGATTCTATTCTTGAGCCCGGTGTTGTGGAAGAAATTGAAGTTTCACCTAATTTAACTTATGAGCAACATCCTATTCGTATTATTGCTTCGGAGGTCAAGAGCCTTTGAAATAAAGATGTTCCGCTTGTTAAAGTTCAATGGTCCTCAAATCCTAAGGATTGCTCTTGGGAATCTAGAGAATTCATCGAGCGATCACATCCGGACTTACTTTCTCGTGCTCTTTGAGGTGAACTTATTTCAAACTTCTTTTGTGTTGAATATGCTTTTATGGTTGTTACTATATATTTTCTTCTTAATTATTGTGAGGACGCAATTTCTTTAAGGAGGAGAGTCTGTAACAACCCGCATATTTTACGATTTGATATTTAAATATTTTATTTAAATATTTTATCGATAGTCGGATTTTAGTCCGAAAAGTTACTTTTTGCCTACGGTCGAATTAGGACTCGGAACCACTTCCATTAGGTCCAAAACACCGTTTGCGATCTTTTTGAGTATAAACTTTGATGTGTTTGGAGTTAGTGGAATTTTGCCACTTTTTCACCTTGGACTTTGGGTTTGGTTTAGCCCATTAGCCTAAGTTATTAATTCTAACTCAACCCCCTTCTCTTCATAACTTTAATTTCATTTCCTAACACTCAAGCTTCATCGAAAATGGGGGAAGGAATGGGAAATTAAAACTCCAAGCTCAAGATCATTTGCAAATCCAACATCCAACACCAAATTCAAAGAGAAGACATTGATTCTAGCTTCTTGGGTTGATTCTTCCTTACTTCAAGCTTCTTCTACATAAATTTTGTGTAAAGGTGAGATCTTTATCTCACATCTTTGTCTATAACTATCATTGATTGTTGGGTGTCAATTTGTGACGACCCGCCCTTCTACTACCAGAAAGACGTATCATCATTAAGAAAGAAAGTGGTAGAAATAGAAGAGAAAGAGAAAGAAAGAACAACAATATCAGAATCTCACAGCGGAACGGAACAAAATATAATATATCACATAAATATTTCATAGTTTTACATATATCAGAGTTATACAATATCAATACACATAACAGTTATACATACAACTATCACTATATACATCAGAGATACATCATGCATCAACTAACACAGCGGAACTACATAAATAGCTATATACGTCTGGAATCTCCTGCTCCAAGCTCCTCCAGAAATCAAAGTCCAAAACCTATCACTTGGCTACTCATAAAAATTTGAGTACCCAAGAGTTTATGAAAAACAAAATATAAACCCCGGGTCAGACATGGGTCTGGTATGAGTAAACGGTTTAAATTGTTTAACTTTGAAAAACATTTGAAAATAAAGGTATCACGTAAGACTCCCCATAAATAAGTACGGGTAAGTTTTTACCTTACGCTAACCAAAACATTTCATAGGAAATCCGGTGACATTATAATAGTGTCTAGGGTTTTCAAGTAAATAGAAAATAGTCGAAATTGTTACATCTATTAAATTCCAGCTACTAGCCACAAAAGTGGGTAATACAAATCAAAACTGTAAGGTCTCGTAGAGAAAATGGATTTCCAACAATGGCAGGGCTACTGGGGTACCGCCCGTCACAGTACGGGGCCTAGATCACAGTACCGAGGATCACTCCCGACCCCCTACAACACAAGGCCGGAACCATTCCTTACTGAACAGTCCCGAACAAGATAAACCCCGCGGTTCTAGCTAGTAACCGTCCACACAGCCGAAATAAAAAGGGACATCTAGACAGGGGAAATATCTTGTCCTGCTTGGGCATGACCCACCTAACATTGCTGCATCTTCCCTGTTTTAGCCATTCTTGATTGATGAGGCTTGAGGCTACGATTACCTTTATTGAACAATATTCTTAGAATGCTCATCGCCCGCCTGACGATGTGTTGAAAGCATTCAATTCATACAAGTTCGTTCCGGGTTCGAACGAAACCGAAGGCATTATCTCGTTACACTCATTTTGGAATCACTCTCAGAGTTAACGACGATAACCCTTGCATTCTGAATACACCATCTCGATCTTCATTTCAGGATTCACGACCTAACGTTTAAATTGGATCGATGTGGTTTTCGAAGAATCAAAATTGATTCTTCCGATCCCGATCTCATCGAATCCAAACGCCATTTTAAGGGCCAAGTTGTCTAATTAACTTAAACAGTTTAAATACTTTAAATTCATCAATTGAATTAACATAGCATTTATCACAGATAAAACATATACAAGCATCATAGATATAACACAGCATAACACAGAGTAACATAGAATATCATCACATAAATATCCAAATCAGATATCCAATCACAACAGCCATAAGCAGTCACCATTAAGTCTTATTTGTAATTAATTCAATTTAGAATCAATTACCCGAGAGTTAACCACTTAACTCTGTTTAATTAATCATTAATAAAAAATCAATTACTTATTTCATTTCAAATTGGTTAATTAATGGTTTCTTAATTAATTATTTAGTCTTAATTACATAATTTCTTTATTTCACAATATAAATTAGTTACTTCCTAAATCAAGTGTTTTAACTTTAATTAACCATTTCTTAACCATTAATTTAATACCCTTAGTTATTATATAAATAAACTTAACTATCCATTTATAAATTAATTAATCATTTATTAATTTTTAATTAAATTGCTTAATTAATTAACTATTGATCATTCGCTAATTAGCTTAAATGGTTAATTTCAATTTACTTATCACTTAATCATTTGTTTAGAAATCTTTAATTATATTATAAAGTAATTACTCTTAATTACTTTCTAGAATAATTAATATTAATTATTCAACTTAGTTAACATTTAAAAAGGGATCTTCTTTAACTTATGAAATCAATCTATTACTAATTACAAACTTATTTGTTAATAAGTTTTATACTCATCTTATATTAATTATTCAATTAGAATGGTAATTAAGAGCTTAAAGCATTTTAAAGTACCAAGAAAAATAATTAACCTGTATCTAGGTTTGTAACCTAACTGTTAACGCTACAAGTTTTACAGGTTTCCAAAACTTAACGAAAATTTGTTTATTAACATTTCTCTTTAAAATACACTTCAGATTTGAAGATAACCCGAGGCTTCCTTTATTAAACTCGTGAGGTACTTCGAGTAAACCTCTCATATTACCCGAGACCTCCCCTTATTCCTTCTTCTTCAACCCTTCTATTTTCATTCCTACATGTAGTTAAATTTAAAACTAAGCTAAAAACTCAAACTGCATATACATGATCTCGCAAGCGCATCAGGGTTCGAACTCGAAGGAACTACCAAAGAAAACCCAACAGGACACGAAGCACCCCCACGACAACCGAAATACAAAAACCCACCACCATCGCCACCGTGCACGTGCACGGTGGTTCGGTGCACCTCCAGCGGCCCTCGCCAGCGCCCACAAACCACAATCTCACTCCTCCCCCAAGATCGAAACCCAGAATTTCAACAAAGAGTCGAAATCAAAAAGTCACCTTAAACTTGAACTTGAAACACTATTGCCTCACCGAAAAACACCTAGACCTGCAACCCCACATCGCCAGAGGCGAAGCCACGCCACCTATGCCAAGTCCTACCCCTCTGCAACCATCTCTTCGAAACTCGGAAAGCTCGGTCACACTAAGACGCCGAAATCAAAAAAAGTTCAGAGTATAGTAAACTTTGAACTAAAACCCTATTTTATGTTCGTTCGGTTAATTCATGAATTGGAAAAATTATTTAACATTTTTCTCAACATTACGAATATACAAACTTGCTTCATGTCAGATTTCTCTGATTTTTATTGATTCGATTTTCTAGAATTGAGAAATTTACAAATTTCATTCATCTGAAAACTGCTCTCTACATATTGATCTAAAAATCCTTGTTTTTGTTTTGAAATTCTTCAATCTCATTAAGGATTCAAAATAAAATCTTGAATTAGCTTCTGGTACTACTTGAAATTATCAATAAATTTACTTGGTTTTCCTGTAAAACTATGTCACAGTACCATTCCTTTACAAAATGTTAATAACAATTTACAAGGCTTGGTTTTAGCTGCAATACTTGGTTTGATTGAAAAATTTAAATCTCAACATGTTTAGGAGTAAATAACTTTAAGTTTCATTCAAATATTCACCCTGTATTCACTTAACAGAGAGGTATGTGCAAATCACAGGATCATATGCAAATGTAAAACATATACCACAGAATCACTCAATCATCATAAGTGTTGATTTAACTGAAAGTTTTAAGAATTTTGTTTACTCACCAAAAATACTGTTGAAACTTGAAACAGAGGCTAGTAATAGAAGTCTGCAGTTGAAGCTTTGAATTTCCTGTAACTTTCTTGTTTCCTGAATTTGATTTGAACTTGAAAATATAAAGTTTTGTTTATACTTTTTTTTTCAGGCTTTGCTTTTGCAGTTACATATGAACTCAAGAATAAGAAATGATGAATACATATATAACTTGAACAATATGTCTTCTTGAACAAGCTTTAACTTGATATTACATTTGCTTTATTTTTATTTGTAATAAGGTCTTGTAAATCTGAGCTAAGCAAACTATTTCGGCTAGCAGCTTACATTAGACAGATAGTAGTGCTAATTAATGTATATGTTTACACTTATATTAACATAAATTAAATGCTTGCTGACACAAACATTTTCTACAAAGATATTCTTCAGGTTTGTTTATACTAAGATGTATTATATTTTCACATCTTGTCTTGCCTGCCTACTTTTATTTTAGCTACAACATATTTTATTTACTTGTCTACGTATGCTTTTACTTTGTTCAGAGATATTATATGTGCATATATTTTGTTTTGTTTGCTTTACATAACTACTTTTCATTCATATTTACTTGTCTGATTTACCTTTAGTCTTTGTTATTTGAATGCTACTTATTCTCTTTTTCTTACTTTGCTTTTAAACTTTACATCCTTATTATAAAATTGCTTTAGTATCTTCTAGTTGAAATAATTTATACTCATATGTATTGTCAGATACTGTTTTACTTGCAGGTAGATGTTTGCTTTATGAATGAAAATATGTTGTACTATGTATAAAGATTTGTAATATACTTCCATAGGCCAAATAGTAGGCTGAGAAGATAGCAAATAAATGCTTTGCTTCATAATATGGTTACATAATTATAATTATGTTTAGCTGCATAAGTATATTTGTATTGTATACTTATGTTCATATTTATGATTTATACTTAATGTTTCACTTAACCCCTGTTTATATTTATATTTATAGTTATACTTCATATTTATTTCCATTCGTAAAACATTAATCTTAGATTCATGAGTTCACTTATTTATTTATATTTAATTTGACTTACATAAATATTAATAATTTATGTTGAACATTATCATCTATTTGTATTTGTTTCTCAAATGTTAACAATGTAATATACTTTAATTTAGTTCTATAAGGTAAATTCTATCAAGATATTGTTAAGAATCTTTTATTTTAAAATTTTCAATCATTATTATCTCTATGTATCTTTTTATACTAAATAGAAATAAAGTAAAGTATTTTAATTAATTATATAAGACAGATTTTTATTGTGAATATTATTTGAAATACTTATTTCAAATTCTAAATCAATCTCCTTTTTAAAATACAATTTATATAAATAAATGGCAGTATTTCCAAATCATATTTATTTTAATATGATCAATTACATTTTATTAAATTTAGATTAAGTATTTATTAAAATAACCGGGGCCAAAATCCAGGGTCGTTACATTCCTCCCCCCTTAAAAGAATTTCGTCCCCGAAATTTTTAAAACAAAGATAATTTAAAAACAAAAACTGTTATACCAACCATGCAAATATACATATCATTCATATATGAACTAACAACCAAACAGTCTATCCTTACTAATAACACTAGTTATCCGAACACAAATCCGGATAAACTTCCCTAAAATTTCTCAGAGTTGTCTCTCGATGATCAACAATCCAAACTGGATTTCTGACCACAATTAAATTTGATTCAACTTCCAAATTCCTGAATTACTAGTTTAACAACTAATGATGAATCATGAACAAATTTCCTGACATATATGGAATACACAATAAATTTCCAGATATCCACTCTGGCAATTCAATACTGAAATCTACAGTATTAACTCTTTCCAAATTTTATTGACTTCTTTACAGAATTTCAATATCTATTCAATCAAGCCCGTATGATGTACATATACTATTCGTACGCAATACCAAATCCGATCACATGCTAGATCACACAATTTCATTTCCGAACTAGTATCGTCCACCTGACTTCGTAGTGCGGACTCAGAACTGGTTTCTTGATCAGAAACTGTTATTCTCCTTGCATAGTCACAACTATGATAGAGAATTTCCAGCATCAATCAAAATCCATATCCATGGTTCGTCGTCGAAAATCGAGTGAAAAATCCTAACTCGGATCGATATATAACTATCTCGAAATTCCGTGCTCGAATCTGGATCAAATTGTTATGCGAATAAAATAATATACGTTCATCCTACGTATTTATATCCATTGGTTATCAACTATATCAATTTTCTTTTATTCACATTATTCTGATTCTATCCACTTGGAATAATTTTCTCAGTATCAATTTTACTTAAGATTTCACTCTTCATTTCTTTAATTTTAAGCATTATATATCTCTCACATTATTACCCTACCACTTTAAGCTTTATATCTTCTTATTCTACTTATTTCCAATTTGAATTTCTAATCCCATGTGAATTCAAATTTTCTTTAACTCTGAATATTTAATTTTTATTTACTATCTTTCATTTATAACTAATTCCTATCATTATTTAAATTAGTTTCATCCACTAATTTACTTTCAATTTTCAATTTGAAATTGTTTTGTTGCTAATTTTTTTTTATATATATAGTTTTCAAATTCTGAAAAGTTTTGACAGAGTCTCCATTTGTTTAGCATTTCATATTTCCAAAAGCACACATGTAAGGTTCCAATCCTCATCACAATTAATTGCAATCAATTCTCAAACCATTCCCTTTCAGTTAAAAGGAATTTACAACTTACTTGCTTATATAATCCATTTAAGCAAAACAAACTCATATTCAAAATCATCCTATTTTGCTTCCAATAATTCATAGAATTTTATCTAATTCTCATTTACTTCCAACATCCCATTTTCTTATACAATTCGACAATACTATTGTGAATAAACAATCACTTAAGCTTTATAACAAATCTTAAATTGATTCCATCTCAATTTACACTTATTCCATCCAATTAATTTATTCACAATCTCTACATTGCATTTTCTTTCATTACAAAAGTTTGATTTCAAACCATTTTATTAAACTCGACAACCAATGTTTTAAATAATCATCTCCCAATTTACTTAAGTCTTTTTTTTTTCAAACTGTTCCACCTAACAACTTAGGTTTATTCCATTCTACCAATTCCCATTCAAATCTTTGATTTGATTTTCTTTTAACCAAATCCCAACTATTTTCTTGTTTGTTCGATTAGTGTATTCTTTTATCCATTCTTAAATTTTAATTTACATTAACAATTCATTATTGAATTTATTCATAATAAGGTTATTCAATTTATGCTTGAATTAGATTTGCTTACAGCTTATTCCACATTTAACTCAATTCATTACTTACTTATTTACTTAAAAAATTTATTCCATTTAATATTACCTGTAACTCAATTGAATTTATTTAAATTCAATTTTACTTTAACTCAAATTCAGTTAAATTTAGCTACTTACCATTCTTTTAAATTTATTTCATCTTATAATCACAGTTTCAGATTATATATATATATATATATATATATATATATATATCTATACAGCACTTACCATCTTAAGGTATAAATTTCCACCTCACAATTTCAATCATTTTACCTTCAAATTTTATATCCAATTAAGTTCGTTTTGAACTTCAATTCCATTTAACTTACCTCAGGTTAAAATCAAGTACATTTCCTTCACTTTTATTTCCTTAAATTAAATTTTAATTCTCGGATTAAAATTCCCAATTTCATCTTATAAATATCAACTTTACTTTATAAGTTCAACAGTCAATTCATTTAAACTTTTCACATTATCTAAATATAATTTCTTAGAATTCAATTGCCCGGTTTCCATTTCCAAAACCATTTTGAAAGGATAACCACTCTTACCCACTTGGTATATCAAATCAAAATTTCAAATTCCAAACACTTGTTTTCACCAAAATAAATTTTCCCTTTGAAATTTCTAAAATAACTTGTATACCCAACAAGCCCAAACAATATCATGACTAACTACCTTGGTAGCAATCCATCACTTTAGAAACTCGAAAATGAATACTGATGATGTGGCCATCATCATCAGGATTATTTTCCAGCGACTGCAGTGAGTTCAGTGCTTCCTTACTTTCACAACTTTTCCCAAACTAATTTCCATTCAATAATATTTTTCAAAACAATATTTCATTATTACCTTCAAATCTTTGAATAAACATTTTAAACATTTCCAAGATTTTTAAATTCCCAAACCCTTTTGTTTAAATTCATTTAAACACCCTTTAAATTTCCGGGACTTCAATTCTGGTTTTGTTGTATTCCTTTTTATTTAAATCATACTTAGACAATTTTATTTGGTTATAAACCATTCCAATTTTAAATTGTAGTATTAACAACCAATCATCCAAATATAAATAATCATCAAAAATATTTCTTTTATGTCAAAATACAATTTTAGGTAAAATTATTTCATTTACCTTACTTTTAAAAACAATATTGTGTCGGTCTACCTTGTTTAAGAGTTTAGAAATCCCTATCGATGAAATGGCGTCCCACACATCGACCAGAATTCATAAACACTCAACAGATAAATCAACACAATATAAAAACAATTTTATATTCACTAACAAATACGCGCTCATATCTATTAATACACTCAAACTCATTTTAGAGTACTACTGACTCTATTCTTTGAGTAATTCCTACCAGAGCCAAGGTTATCACTAACCTACGCTCTGATACCAACTATGACGACCCGCCCTTCTACTACCAGAAAGACGTATCATCATTAAGAAAGAAAGGGGTAGAAATAGAAGAGAAAGAGAAAGAAAGAACAACAATATCAGAATCTTACAGCGGAACGGAACAAAATATAATATATCACATAAATATTTCATAGTTTTACATATATCAGAGTTATACACTATCAATACACATAACAGTTATACATACAACTATCACTATATACATCAGAGATACATCATGCATCAACTAACACAGCGGAACTACATAAATAGCTATATACGTCTGGAATCTTTTGCTCCAAGCTCCTCCAGAAATCAAAGTCCAAAACCTATCACTTGGCTACTCATAAAAATTTGAGTACCCAAGAGTTTATGAAAAACAAAATATAAACCCCGGGTCAGACATGGGTCTGGTATGAGTAAACGGTTTAAATTGTTTAACTTTGAAAAACATTTGAAAATAAAGGTATCACGTAAGACTCCCCAAGAATAAATACGGGTAAGTTTTTACCTTACGCTAACCAAAACATTTCATAGGAAATCCAGTGATATTATAATAGTGTCTAGGGTTTTCAAGTAAATAGAAAATAGCCGAAATTGTTACATCTATTAAATTCTAGCTACTAGCCATGTGGGTAATACAAATCAAAACCGTAGGGTCTCGTAGGGAAAATGGATTTCCAACAATAGCAGGGCTACTGGGGTACCGCCCGTCACAGTACGGGGCCTAGATCACCTTACCGAGGATCACTCCCGACCCCCTACAACACAAGGCCGGAACCATTCCTTACTGAACAATCCCGAACAAGATAAACCCCGCGGTTCTAGCTAGCAACCGCCCATACAGCCGAAATAAAAAGGGACATCTAGACAGGGGAAATATCTTGTCCTGCTTGGGCACGACCCACCTAACCTTGCTGCATCTCCCCTGTTTTAGCCATTCCCGGTTGATGAGGCTTGAGGCTGCGATTACCTTTATTGAACAATATTCTTAGAATGCTCATCGCCCGCCTGACGATGTATTGAAAGCATTCAATCCATACAAGTTCGTTCCGGGTTCGAACGAAACCGAAGGCATTATCTCGTTACACTCATTTTGGAATCACCCTCAGAGTTAACGACGATAACCCTTGCATTCTGAATACACCATCTCGATCTTCATTTCAGGATTCATGACCTAACGTTTAAATTGGATCGATGTGGTTTTCAGAGAATCAAAATTGATTCTTCCGATCCCGGTCTCATCGAATACAAACGCCATTTTAAGGGCCAAGTTGTCTAATTAACTTAAACAGTTTAAATACTTTAAATTCATCAATTGAATTAACATAGCATTTATCACAGATAAAACATATACAAGCATCATAGATATAACACAACATAACACAGAGTAACATAGAATATCATCACATAAATATCCAAATCAGATATCCAATCACAACAGTCCATAAGCAGTCACCATTAAGTCTTATTTGTAATTAATTCAATTTAGAATCAATTACCCGAGAGTTAACCACTTAACTCTGTTTAATTAATCATTAATAAAAAAATCAATTACTTATTTCATTTCAAATTGTTTATTTAATGATTTCTTAATTAATTATTTAGTCTTAATTACATAATTTCTTTATTTCACAATATAAATTAGTTACTTCCTAAATCAAGTGTTTTAACTTTAATTAACCATTTCTTAACCATTAATTTAATACCCTTAGTTATTATATAAATAAACTTAACTATTCATTTATAAATCAATTAATCATTTATTAATTTTTAATTAAATTGCTTAATTAATTAACTATTGATCATTCGTTAATTAGCTTAAATGGTTAATTTCAATTTACTTATCACTTAATCATTTTTTTAGAAATCTTTAATTATATTATAAAGTAATTACTCTTAATTACTTTCTAGAATAATTAATATTAATTATTCAACTTAGTTAACATTTAAAAAGGGATCTTCTTTAACTTATGAAATCAATCTATTACTAATTACAAACTTATTTGTTAATAAGTTTTATACTCATCTTATATTAATTATTCAATTAGAATGGTAATTAAGAGCTTAAAGCATTTTAAAGTACCAACAAAAATAATTAACCTGTATCTAGGTTTGTAACCTAACTGTTAACGCTACAAGTTTTACAGGTTTCCAAAACTTAACGAAAATTTGTTTACTAACATTTCTCTTTAAAATACACTTCAAATTTGAAGATAACCCGAGGCTTCCTTTATTAAATTCGTGAGGTACTTCGAGTAAACCTCTCATATTACCCGAGACCTCCCCTTACTCCTTCTTCTTCAACCCTTCTATTTTCATTCCCACAGGTAGTTAAATTTAATACTAAGCTAAAAACTCAAACTGCAGATACATGATCTCGCAAGCGCATCAGGGTTCGAACTCGAGGGAACTACCGAAGAAAACCCAACAGGACACGAAGCACCCCCAAGACAACCAAAATACAAAAATCCACCACCATCGCCACCATGCACGTGCACGGTGGTTCGGCGCACCTCCGGCGGCCCTCGCCAGCGCCCACAAACCACAATCTCACTCCTTCCCCAAGATCGAAACCCAGAATTTCAACAAAGAGTCGAAATCAAAAAGTCACCTTAAACTTGAACTTGAAACACTATTGCCTCACCGAAAAACACCTAGACCTGCAACCCCACATCGCCAGAGGCGAAGCCACGCCACCTATGCCAAGTCCTGCCCCTCTGCAACCATCTCTTCGAAGCTCGGAAAGCTCGATCACACTAAGACGCCGAAATCAAAAAAAGTTCAGAGTATAGTAAACTTTGAACTAAAACCCTATTTTATGTTCGTTCGGTTAATTCATGAATTGGAAAAATTATTTAACATTTTTCTCAACATTACGAATATACAAACTTGCTTCATGTCAGATTTCTCTGATTTTTATTGATTCGATTTTCTAGAATTGAGAAATTTACAAATTTCATTCATCTGAAAACTGCTCTCTACATATTGATCTAAAAATCCTTGTTTTTGTTTTGAAATTCTTCAATCTCATTAAGGATTCAAAATAAAATCTTGAATTAGCTTCTGGTACTACTTGAAATTATCAATAAATTTACTTGGTTTTCCTGTAAAACTATGTCACAGTACCATTCCTTTACAAAATGTTAATAACAATTTACAAGGCTTGGTTTTAGCTGCAATACTTGGTTTGATTGAAAAATTTAAATCTCAACATGTTTAGGAGTAAATAACTTTAAGTTTCATTCAAATATTCACCCTGTATTCACTTAACAGAGAGGTATGTGCAAATCACAGGATCATATGCAAATGTAAAACATATACCACAGAATCACTCAATCATCATAAGTGTTGATTTAACTGAAAGTTTTAAGAATTTTGTTTACTCACCAAAAATACTGTTGAAACTTGAAACAGAGGCTAGTAATAGAAGTCTGCAGTTGAAGCTTTGAATTTCCTGTAACTTTCTTGTTTCCTGAATTTGATTTGAACTTGAAAATATAAAGTTTTGTTTATACTTTTTTTTTCAGGCTTTGCTTTTGCAGTTACATATGAACTCAAGAATAAGAAATGATGAATACATATATAACTTGAACAATATGTCTTCTTGAACAAGCTTTAACTTGATATTACATTTGCTTTATTTTTATTTGTAATAAGGTCTTGTAAATCTGAGCTAAGCAAACTATTTCGGCTAGCAGCTTACATTAGACAGATAGTAGTGCTAATTAATGTATATGTTTACACTTATATTAACATAAATTAAATGCTTGCTGACACAAACATTTTCTACAAAGATATTCTTCAGGTTTGTTTATACTAAGATGTATTATATTTTCACATCTTGTCTTGCCTGCCTACTTTTATTTTAGCTACAACATATTTTATTTACTTGTCTACGTATGCTTTTACTTTGTTCAGAGATATTATATGTGCATATACTTTGTTTTGTTTGCTTTACATAACTACTTTTCATTCATATTTACTTATCTGATTTACCTTTAGTCTTTGTTATTTGAATGCTACTTATTCTCTTTTCCTTACTTTACTTTTTAAACTTTACATCCTTATTATAAAATTGCTTTAGTATCTTCTAGTTGAAATAGTTTATACTCATATGTATTGTCAGATACTGTTTTACTTGCAGGTAGATGTTTGCTTTATGAATGAAAATATGTTGTACTATGTATAAAGATTTGTAATATACTTCCATAGGCCAAATAGTAGGCTGAGAAGATAGTAAATAAATGCTTTGCTTCATAATATGGTTACATAATTATAATTATGTTTAGCTGCATAAGTATATTTGTATTGTATACTTATGTTCATAATTATGATTTATACTTAATGTTTCACTTAACCCCTGTTTATATTTATATTTATAGTTATACTTCATATTTATTTCCATTCGTAAAACATTAATCTTAGATTCATGAGTTCACTTATTTATTTATATTTAATTTGACTTACATAAATATTAATAATTTATGTTGAACATTATCATCTATTTGTATTTGTTTCTCAAATGTTAACAATGTAAAAAACTTTAATTTAGTTCTATAAGGTAAATTCTATCAAGATATTGTTAAGAATCTTTTATTTTAAAATTTTCAATCATTATTATCTCTATGTATCTTTTTATACTAAATAGAAAAAAAGTAAAGTATTTTAATTAATTATATAAGATAGATTTTTATTGTGAATATTATTTGAAATACTTATTTAAAATTCTAAATCAATCTCCTTTTTAAAATACAGTTTATATAAATAAATGGAAGTATTTCCAAATCATATTTATTTTAATATGATCAATTACATTTTATTAAATTTAGATTAAGTATTTATTAAAATAACCGGGGCCAAAATCCAGGGTCGTTACAGAATTCCAAACACTTTTACTTATGCATTTTCCATTGATTTGGATTAAATTGGTGAAAATCCAAATTTTTAGTGTTTTGGGTTCAAATCTTTAAAAATCCAATCTTTGATGTTTAAACACGTTTTAATTGATGCACCGAGGAGCCCATACGACCGGGTAGCCTATGGGCATAATCCCCTAACGTCCGTGCTCGATCGGTTGCAAATTGGGCGAGTTTTGAGCTCCAAAACCCTTAGGTCGCTCAGCCTGCATATGAAGGAGTCTCGGCCTGCATTTAGGTCGTTTTCCCCGCTAGGTCGTTAGGTCGCTTGGCCCTAGGTCGTAGGTCGCTCGGCCGTCTTCACTTCCTTAAGCCACTCGGCATTAGTTAGGTCGTTAGGTCGTTGCTCGGCCTTGTACTCCCTAGGTCGCTAGGTCGCTCGACCCTCTCACACGCCTTAGGTCATTAGGTCGCTCGGCCTTACCCCTTAGGTCGCGCCATTGACCTTCACACTTAAGCCGCTCACCTCCTTAAGCCGCCGGCTCTTAGGTCGGTCGGCCTATCCTTACCTCCTTTAGTCGCGCATGCCCATAGGTCGCTTGGAACAGGCTCGTACCACCTTAAGTCGTTCGGTACTAGGTCGCTCACCCTATTAGGTTGCTCGGCCTTACCACCACATTAGGGCACACCTCGTTAGGTCGCACCACTACTTAGCTCGACCGTGTTAGGTCGTTCACCCCCTTAGGCCGCGCACTGTTAGGTCGCGCCAATTTCTTGTGTTGAACAATGTTATGCCGCAGGCGTATTTACACTTGGATAGCTTTGGAATTGATTTCTTTGGATTTTATTCACGTCTTCGAATGTGAATTTTTGTGACTGATTGTTTCTACAATCATTTTTGTGATTTGTCACTTTAAATATATAAAGGTTTCAATACAAGTAGTAAATATCAAAACTCTTTCATCAAAGCGATTTCATCACTATTTTATTACAAAGCTCTTTTCTTAAAACCGTTTTCCAATCTATTAGTATATACAAACCTTTACCTCACTCGTATGAGAAATCTAATTAAACGACTTAGTAAAACAAGCGATATGAAATGCTTGCGTTTGCTTCGTAGGTTAATTCTTGGACTTGTTCGAATGAATCTCTTGTGACAATTTTCTAGTGGAAATTTACAATTTGTTCGTAAATATTTAAGTTAAGCGAGTGGTTATGGGACATGAGGCTAAGCTCATATATTTACTAGCTTATTGTAATTGACACTTCTTGATGATCGATGATGATCATTTTTGTGATTATGAATAGCGATATGCTATGTTTCTTTGTCCACGTAGGGGACAGTACCTTGTTTTATTGAGTTTTATCTCCTTTTTATTTATAGGCTAACGACCTATTTATTTCTTGGGGTTTCGACCCAATTTTTGTGGGCTAGCGACCCACGTTTTTAAGGAGTTCGGATCTTCGGGCGTACCATTGTACTACGTCGTTGTTTCGAATTTTACGAGTTTCAGGTTCCTCGGGCGTACCGTTGTACTACGTCGTTGCACCGGCTCTATGGTTAGCGACCATGGGATAGCGTCCCGTTTGTGATACACGTGTTGGTGAGTTTTCAGGCTCCCGTTTTGTGATAGGCCTCCCCCTTTTTGTGATTTCTGGATTTCCATTGATGATTTCTAGAATTTGTGTTTCGCCAATTTTCGTGATTTTCATTGATATGTGTTATCAATATTTGTGCATTGGTGAATTTGTGTGTCATTAACTTTTTTGTGAATGAAGATATTGAGTATGACATTCCTTTTGATCTTTGAGAAGATTCTGGTGATATTGATTAATCTCCTGTTCATTTTCAATTTCATACTTATCACAGTATGGCTTTATGGTTATCATATGTTATGTCATATCTCTTATTCTATATCATTTTATCTGATATTTATAGCTAGACTGATCCGTTTATTATTTTCTTATAAATAATACTCGGGTCAGACCGAGATGTTACAGGTGCTTCTGCTTGACTTCACTTTTGGGATTATCATCCTGACTTTTGGCTAACTACTCAGATTAGTAGTTTTTTGTTGTATACCTTTGAGACATAGACTCCTTGATGTATACATATTCTCTTGACTAGCACTTGTAACCATTCTTTTGTGATATTGTGGATCTTATTTGACCACTACTCAGATGTACACTTTCATGTGTTATATTCATATCTTTTTCCGCCTTTGTGATATGGATGTCTGTGGCTAATTTGTGTTATGCTTATTTCTATGTTTGTTTCCGAAGAATATATATAGCCACTGTGTAGTAGCCTTGAGTTTGTATCAGCATGTCGGACTTCCTTGTACTATCTGACATATTGGTGCTCACACAAAGCAATTACACGGATGGTCGCTCCTCAACGGCCTTATTCTCTGTGCTAGTTGACGGCATCACCCCGTAATGTCCTTGGCCAACGTGGGTATAGAGGTGGGGTGTCATAGGAGATAAAGAGCTAAATTGTGGACATAGTTCCTTGAACAGAAACAATGAGGGATGGCATAGCTGACAATGCATTTGAAATGCAGAAGAAGTTATACTTGAGCAGCTTATAGACTTAGATGGCACAGAATTACGCACATATAATCTTCCACATTCTTCACCTCTACCAATAATTTGTCTCGTCGTTAGATCCTGAAGCTCACAGTGATCAGGAAAAAATGATATGCTACATTTTAGATTCTTAGTAATCTGACTCACAGATATCAGATTAAATGATAAGTTTGGCAAATATAAAACTGAACTTAATGGTAAATTTGAATTCACCCTCATTTTGCCAGTTCCTTGAACAAATGTTTGTGATCCATCGGCTAATGTAATAGCATGAGTAGACTTCTTATATTGTATATCTGAAATTAAATTAATATTAATTGTCATATGGTCAGTTGCTCCAGAGTCTATGATCCATTTTGATTGACTTGTAGAATTGGCAATATTTGAAACTGATGATGTTACTCCTTGATTTGTTGACTCCTTCTTCAATGATTCTTGAAATTTCATATACTGGTCATAATCTTCTACCGACTGAGAACATATTTCATATCCTTATTCACCTGTGAATTCTTGTATTAAAGTTTCCTACACTCAAATTCCACATGCCCTGACTTCTTACAATATGTACATAATTTTCCTTGATTTGAAGATCTAAACTCTGGAACATTTGGCCTTGGTGAATTATTCAACTGTGATTTTGTTTTAAACAGAGTTATCTGATTCTGGTTTCCTTGCATATAACCTCTGTTGCTACTAATCAAAGCACTCTCTACTCTTGTACTTGATACTTATGCATGAGCAATGTCAAAACGAAGAATTCCGCTGAACACTTCTTGTAACGAGGGAATATTTGAACCAGATAAGATCTGAGACTTAGCAGGTCCAAATTCTGATGTTAAACCAGCCAAGAAACTCATACTTGCCATTTGTTCTCATTATTGCTGCTGAACCTTAACATCTGGACTAATTGGAAGAAGCATGTTGAATTCCTCATATGTTTTCTTGAAATTCATAAAATAACTCATAAGAGTTTGTTCATGTTTCTCTACTCGATAGAAAGATTTGCACACCACATACATCCTTGTTAGATTTCCCTTTCCGGAATATAAGAATTCTAAATATTCCATCAGCTCCTTAACAAACTCGCAATCATTGAACAGACCAATTACCTCACTATCAATTGAATTTCTGATTTGTAGAAATAATCGAGCATCAGATCTGAACCACATCAAGTCTTTCTGATCCTTTGAATCTGCTATAGGTGGATCTTCAGTTAAATGGCTATCTTTATCTATACTACGAAGATATAATCGGATCGTCTTACTCCAATTTAAGAAATTCAAATTATTCAACTTATGATCTGTAATTTTGGGCATCAATTGCATCGCATCCATCACGATCTTGTTCTCCCCAATTCTGGCATTACTTTCTACACTGCTATCTCCCATCCTTACTGATTCGAGCTAGAAAACCCTTATTAGATTTGAATCTTGAATTTATGTGCCTTCGATACCATGTTAATTCAAATGGATAAACAAAAATATGAAGAAGGGAAAAGTTATTTCTATTATTCAGTCCACTATCCTTTTATACAAAGAAACCGGGCTGAAAGTATAAGGCCTAAACCAATCCAACAGTACATGATATGCACATACTCACAACACAACACCGTACAAAACTAAAATAATATGTACATACAAATATTAAAATCTAAACTATCGACATAATACTCACAACATGACCCAAAGTACACACTCCTACCACCTTACGTAGACAATATCTATTCTCAATTTCAATATTTTACTATAAAACAAGAATATTACCACTAGTGCCTCTACCAATAGCAACTTAGTTAACCAATCAAGAAATGTATCAAACACCTGATGGGTGGATAATTATTTGCAGACACATTTCCAACATGAATCTCCAAACAATTCAACTACCACTGGGCGGATAAAGACCATCCAAACATCATGATCCTTCGGCGCTCGTTCAAACGAGATGCATCCTCACCAATTCAAGATCGAAGTCACATATCCTCGCATTAAACTCTCCTACACATCAAATTCCTAGAACCTTATAACCAGTTATCGAATTAAGAGAAGCTTACCTCAAGCTATGATGGTGCGAGAGTAGCCAAATTCAAACAAGAAAAAACAAGCTCAAATTAGATGCAGTCGATCTAGCTGAATTGAAGAAATTTGATTGAGAAAATAGAAATAAAAGAGTGAAGGGAAGAAGATGTATTTAGGAAAATGAGGGAAAGACGAACGGTCTCCAGTTTCATTCGGTGATGGAAGCTCAAAGTCGATCCAAAAACAAAGCAAGCTGTGCAGTTACACAACATACTTTGAGGGCAAGTGTTGGCTCGTTTTTCTAGCAAATGAAGAAAGAATGAAGCAAAGTCAAGCAGGGGTATAGGGAACATAATTACCGAACCAAACATATGGCCAGCATGTCGGACAAGATGTTTGGCCAGGCATCGTATGGTATATCGTACCAAGTATCTGGTCTGATATCCTCAAATATGTCAGACCAAATATTTTGTCCGGCTTCTTCTAATATGCCAGACCAAATATCTGGTCTGACACAACACATCCATCACCGGAACAAACATTTGATCCAGTACACAAACATGCGAGAACAAATGTTTGGTCCGACAAATAAGGTACTTCAGAGCAGAATCACCGAACCAAGCCAAAGAAGGACAGCCGATCCAAGCAAGCTTCCTGACCCAAATGTCGATCCAACTTTTCCTGACTCAAATGTCGAACCAAACTCAAGAAGCTATAACTTCTTCTCCGCACTTCACCACTCTACTCTATAAATACTAGAGCTTCTCAACAACAATAGGGACAGACTTTTAGGGCAAAAGAGAGAAAACTCTACTGAGAATCCATCACTTCAACTACTCTAAGCTTTTTACACTTTCTGAATAATCTTGTACCTATAATCAACTCAAAAAGAGAATAATAAGATGGAAAGTGGATGTGGGCACATTCTTGCTGAACCACTATAAAACTTTATGTTGTTTACTTTCCTTATCTTCTTTTCAAACTTTGAGCTTGTGAATCGTGTTCTACGATTGTTGAATCATTCTTTTACGTGTTAAAACATTAAAAACTCCAAATTAATCAACTTGAACGAGAGTTAACAACAAATTAAATTTTGAGGTGTTTGTCCAATTTTTGAGCAAACAAAAATCAATAATGTGTTAATAGAAATGGAAACGTGGCATTCAATGTGGGCTTTTTTTTGAAAAAGGTAATACGTTACCTTAGGCATCACACCCGAAAATGGTTGAAGCAGGGTATGCCGTAAGGCTATATGGCTCGCACCCATTAGGGTATAGTCATCAAATTTCTAGATTACCCTCTATACATCGGGTTTGTTGTGTATGCTATGAGACGGCTCGGGTAGGTCAGGAACGACTAGGGTGATGTCATATTCGATAAAAGTATAGGATCATTGTGTTAATGACTGGAAAGGAGTATGCCGGTCTCGCCAGATGTAGAAGACTATCAATGGGTCCTCGATACATTCCCCTAGAGATGTACTGTACGGAAGGTAGTCCCTTACCTGTAATTTTATAAAATCCATTCCCCAATAAGTGCCTTCGGACTTAGTTGTATACCTATTATTCTAAATTTAATCAATGAAATAATTTCGGCCAGGATTAATATGTATTTATAATCTAGACACTATCATAATATCACTTGAGTTTACGTAGTAATGTTTTGGCTACACAAGGTAAAAACCCGTCCGTGTTTATGTGCGACGTGGTCTTATGAGATACTATTTGTTTTCAAAAATATCTGTATATTGAGTTTTCTCACGGTAGTCCCATGACTACTCAAGAGTTTATTTTCATTTCCCTTAAACTCTAGATGCTTTATTTTTTCGAACAGCCAAGTACTTCAGGTCTAGCTTGGAACATTTTGGAGGAGCTTGGAGCTTGAGTTTCCTCTGTAGGTGGTTATCCATTTCCATTTCTGTTGCATTTATTTACTGTTTGTATTCAGCATTAGTGGGGGCAAAGATTTGTAACTGTTTAAGGCTGAGGTTAGGATAGACTCTGATGTGTGTATTTAAAATTTCTGTTGTAAAGATTATATGTTGAAATAATATATCTTATTCCATTCATGTAAAATTTTGTTCTATATTTATTTTTCTTTTTACCCTTGATTAATCTGCTTTCTTGGCACTTGGATATTTGGCTGGTGAATACCATGGATGTATTAGTATCGATTTATGTGGGTCGAAAAGGTAGGTCGCCATAACTATAATGCAATAATTGATTATTGTTCTCTCCTCAAGATTAACATGACAATCACCAAACTTATGCGCTCAAGGTTGAATAATTGGATAAGTATATAAAATATTTGCTCAAGGATTTTTAGGGAAATGTAGAAGATAGAGTTTTATTTATCCCACTTCTATTAAAATGAATATCAATAAATAGGCATATGTGGAAACTATAGCCCAGAATTCGAAAGGATTTAAAATTTAAACTGTTAGAGCTAAGAGAAGACAATGCATTCATGCAAAGTTTAATTCCCATAAATAAAAATAGTCATGTAAATAAGGAGACTTATCTTTTTAGTTTAACTTTTTATTTTTAGTTTAGATATAGTTTGAAATATTCAAAATAAAAGGAGGAAGACAAATAGGTGGCCCGATTGAAGCCAATCTAGTTTTCAATGCATAGTGTCAAATGCGCTATCAAAGAGCCACATACCCATTTACCCACACCGCGCACTGTGTGTGAAAGCTTGCCTAGCCATCCAAAACATGTGTAATTAAACAAACAATAGTGGAAACAAGGATGTATAAAGAGGATAATGTCCAAAAAAATTGGCAATGTGGGACTAAAGAGTTTTATAGTTATCCCACAATCTCCCACTACCCATAGGAATACTCCAAATAGAGGAATGAATAACAACCTGACCAAAGGAAAATTTTCGTATGCATGTACCAGTGATGTAACGACCTAATTTTTCGATGCCCAAAAGTCGACATCAATACGTCCACTGTATCAAATGCCACACAATCGAATGTTGGAAAACCAAACCGTTAGGGTTAAAGAAGAAGAAGATAGAAGAAGAAATAGTAACAATAATAGAATCTCACATTTCGCAGCAGAACAAATATAATAGATAAATGAATAATCATTAAAACAAAAGCACTATATCAGTTTATACATACATCATCAAAGTTTACAACAACAAACATCGAAAAAGAATACAATATATACAAGTGATACGCCTCGCCATCCAGCTTGAACTTCAGATCTCCACAGCAACTTCTTGACTTCACTCCAGAATAACTGATAACCTGACTCTAGACTGCCCGTATTTAAAATTGTGGGCATCTAGAGTTTAGAAAGGGAACAATAAACTCCAGGTCAGTCGTGGGACTGGTGTGAGATCATAAAAATAGTTATTTTCACAAAGAAAAGAAAAGAAACTCGCTATGCTTTTGAAAAATGAAACTACCATAAGGCCTCCTGGCATACACATAATGCAATCGCACAATTAGAGGAGATTTCTCCTTATGATAGTCAAACATGCTTGATGCGCAAAATATTTTTGATATTATTATTATTAGTGCATAGTGTAGAAAACATTTCGAAAATATAATATAAATCTTAGCTAGCATAGGTACCTATATTATGCCTGCTATAGCTACCTCTTGAGGAGGCATGTTATACAATTGCAATCGTAAAGGGCTCGTATTGTTTCTTTGGATTTCCAACAGATGGTCAAGCTAAGGAACTTCCTAAGCCACATGGGTACGCCTCTGGAGGGACGCCTCGAGAACTTAACCAGCTCTCTGCCAACACAAGGCCGGGTTACCTCTGTAACTAGGTAACTACTACACGAGTATGCCATCCCACGGTCGTTAGCGACCTTTATCCGAGGATCCTCAACCACAAAGAAACAACCACAAAGTATAATAAATTTGCAGCAACCACATAAGTTAAGTATCTGGGCTCCATACCATGATATTACCCTTTTTTAGAAGGAAATGACATACCCTCAGGGGGCGCTACCCCCAAATCAACTTGCCGCATCCTTCTTGTTTCGATCATTTTCGGGTTGTGAAGTCCGACAAAGTCTCGTCCACAAACCTACGCTTTTCACAAAAGCCATGCTTCGATCAACAAATGATCAGCAACACTTCGTATGCCACATTATCAATTTGGGAATATATCATTAGTAACCATCAACTACATAGCCTTTGAGCTCGTACGTCTCAGAGAAGGGTGTTAAGCTAAGAGAATAAATTCTCCAGCACCAACAGAAATGTATTTGATAGAAACCAGCTTTACATCTCAAAGTGTAACGTCAGACACACATCCATACAAGTTAGTTTTGGGATCGAACGGTACCGAAGGCACTTCAAAGAAACCGTTGCAAATCTGGATATTCACTAATCACGTTCGAAACCCCATCACAAAGGGTGATAAAATCTCTATACCGGAGCAACCCGGTGCAGAGACATTCGACAGGTAATCCTTTCGCTTTCGAAAATAACTGGTCTTCAACACCATCTTCAAATGCAATCCCATTTCGTCGTATCATTATTCGGAATGGGTTTTATGACACAAAGTCCTCTCCCGGCTAATCCAAATAACGAGCACTTATTTTAAAAATAAGTGTTACATTCAGATTTTAAAAAAATCACAACAAATTTTCACTTTGATCTTTTAAACAAAACATCGTTCACAAATATTCGATGTGGTTTTCGAATATCCATTCGGCATCCGATCCCCGGTCACATCGAAATTCAAATACCATTAAAGGCCAATATTTATATTCGGTTATTTAACTATCAATCAACATTCACAACAATCACCGGATTTCAAATAATTTTCCCCCAATTATTTATTTTCTAAATATCTTTACAAGATATATTTTTAACACTTCAACCATTTGAAAACAAATTTCAAATCGCTTTTCACCTTTCAGTCTTTTGGAAACAAATTTCAAATCTCTTTCGACACTTCAATCCTTTGAAAACAAATTCAAATCACTTTCATCACTTGGAATAAATTTCCAAATATTTATTTAATTCCATTGAAAATTTGCCGAGTTCATATACTTTAAAAATAATTTAAAACACTTATCCAAAATATACTTGGAAACATTTAAAATAAAACTATTTTAAAACACTTGCGTAAATATTAGTTATGAAAATATTATACTAATATCTCATATGAACTTAAGTCCAAAATAATTTTAAAACAAAATTATTAGATAGAGTGTAATTATTTAAATAACCATTTTCTAATCAATATCAATTAAATCTTTAAATAATCACTTCTATAATCAACTAAATAAATCTTTACTTTAAAGATTTAAAAACAACAACTTCAGAGAATAATTTCTCCAAAGTATCCTCTTTAAAACCAACTTTAAAACTTTTAATTTATATTTGAAAGCTACTTTAAAAAAACATACTTGGCTTTCCAGGGAAAATACACCTTCCGTTTCAAATTGGACCATTTAAATCAATAAATAAATTCTTTTTGATTTATCTCAATTTATATTCCAAATCCGCAAATTTCTTTCCACGCTTTAAAAATAAATCAATATTTATTTTTATAACAAATTTCCCTTTCCTTTTTAAATTCCCATTGTGAATTTAGATTTTCCAAATATCTACTGATATACGATTTTCAAATTGATTTCAAATATCATTTCGAAACACCAAATCAATTTCCAAATTGATTTCGAATTTTATTTTAAACACCAAATCAGATTCTAAATTGATTTTTAAATTTATTTCAAACACCAAATCGATTTTCATTCAAACACCAAATCAATTTTCATATTGATTTCCCAAAGATTTTTTTTAACACCAAATCAATTTTTAAATTTATTTTAAAACTGAATTCCTTTATCTCTTCCAAACTATTTAAAATCCGTATTTTAAAATAAATTCTTCAACTTTTGAATAATATTACTTGAAATCCATTTATTAAAATCCTTTCCCATATTTTTGGAATTTATTCAATAGGATTCAAAAATAAAACTTTATCCTTTTAAAATTCCTTCTTTTAAATTTATCCAATTTTCATAAATAAATTTTACTATAAACTTTCAACATGAATTTCAAAAAATCCAATTTTATTTGTTTCTGGTATCCTACGATACCAAAAATATATTCGGCTAAACTATAGCCTTCAACGATTACAATCACAAATATAATCACATGGAGATTATAAATAATCAACACATAATATTGAAACAAATTCAAATATTTGAGGAATCCAATTGGATCCCTCCAACCTGTTTCCCTACATTCACAGACGTTAGCACAACAATTAAATACCAATTCCACTTCGAGATAGAATATCGTGGTATATGGGATCAATATAATGCGGGAATCAATCACTCCAAATACATATATAATACCAATTCCACTTCGAGGTGGTATATCGCGGTATATGGGTTTATATAATATCCTCCACTATTATGCGGCGCATAGGGTCTAATCCAATGTACTTGATAATTATTTATCATCCAAGCACACAATCAACAATTTTAAATTTAACTATTTAAAATTAAATCGAACAATCCGATTGAGTGAGAAGATTCTCACATTTGCTTTTATTTTTGCAATTCATTTCCATTCCAGCTTGTTTCTTTGCAATTTTGACCTTGTGCAAACAATTACATAATTTTATTAATATTCGAAATAAATTGAACAATTCAATTTTGCCATTTTATAATTTTAATTCAACTAGTCACGCTCCATGTCGGCGTTGTTCCTTTGTTCGAATGTGACCCCAACTCCTCTTGGCCATCGCTTGCTCGTGCGATGATTTCCAGATCCCTCCATAGTCGGCTGCCATTTATTTGATTTGAAACAAAAAAAAATCGCGGCCATGATAGAAAAAAACAAAGTCGATCTATTTTTCTTTTAATGGTTTTGGCCATAAATTTGATTTCCATTTTTAAACGAGGCTTCGGCCATTATTTTTACTTTCTTTTGATTTTTTCTCAACGAAGAACAATTTTTATAATTTTAAAAACAACATGTGTTGAAAAATTCAGAGAAAAACAAAACACGTGTTTGAATTTTACTCAACGTGTCCTTGTTTGGCAGCAATATTTTAATTTTATTTTATATTCAAATTTAAAATTCAAATTTCAAATCATCTCTGTAAACGCAACTCAAAATCTCGATCTCCAATTAAGGCATGCCGCTAGGCGTTTATAATGTTAAACCCCTATTCCAAACGCAATGGAAAAGGTTTCGAGTCCAAATTCGATCGTATGGAGAAGATAGCTTTCTGAACCAGTTATTAAATTAATTTTCGATATAATTTTCAGTGCGTTTGCTCATCGTATGATCACATGACAACTTTGAATGCTACGAAGATTGAAATCCGTCAATAAAACCATATTATGGAAACAATGGAACTGGTTTCATCGAATTTCAAGACTGTGCATCAGAAGGCTATTTTTTTAAATACAGATTTAAACGATAAAATTTCAAAACTGAACAAAACATTTCCAAATTGAATTCTGAAGCTTTCATTCTTCAGGTACGTATCGATCAAGTACGATCATGTACGTATTAATCGGTGCATTGGAAGGCCATGATCCAACAACGGCTTAGTAGGTAATATCGGTATCAGGTACGTATCGATCAAGTACAAATATGAGATATTTTAAAATAACATGAAAATATCAGATTATAACGGCAAAATATCGGACATGTGTAGAACATGTTATAAACGATATTATACTATCTTATAATGTTATATTGATGTTAAGTTTCAAAATATTTGGATAAATAATGCCAATTACTATCAAAAATTGATTTCATATAGTTTACATATTATAATCTGTTTACTGTGGCATTCCATTTAATACAAATCATAATACAGGCTCATAAAACCGAAAAATCCTTATATTGTACATCTTTATTATTCTCTTCATTTTGGTACTATATTTATTATTTGTTCAGTCATCTAATCATTAATATTACTTTCACAATTTTTTTGTATTTATAATTTCATCATTTTCATTTTCACTTAATTTACCAAATAAGCCATATGGATTTGATACCAATTACTACTTTAGCTCTTTCCTTATCGATATGTAAAAATATAACTTTACTGCTCTTTAACTTTTAGTTTTTGGTGCATGATAATATCTAGTAAAATGAGTTTTCACAAGTTAACTTACCAATTAGAAATAGTGAACAAAAAAACAATAAAAAAGAGAAGTAGCACTTTCATGATCTTATTTTTAGTAGTGAAGTCTTCATGGAAAATAAAGCATATAAAATAATGAAATAAGTCAATTTTTCTTTATTGAAAGATTAATGAAAAAGACTAAAATTATATGGCTAAAACCGAAAAATTAGAGCAATGACATTTCTATAAGGTCCAAATATTGTCATTCACCATATAAAAAACAAATATTGAGACTGTGAAGATATTTATTTGTAAGTACATTTTCTCTAACACATATAATAATGAATGATATTATTGAAAAATATCAGGTAACTAACACTAAATATTGCAGTGATATATCGACAAAAATCGAATGATATATTAGTAACGATAGTTTGAATAAGTATCAGCTTAGGAGCAATATGAGATATATCGGAGAAACATGATGATATTATCCAATATTAACTACATAGGTATCAGGTCTAAATAGTCTATGTGGTCTAACTAGAAACTTTAGTGCCAACATGTGCAGTTAAAGCGCTTCTATAGCGGTTGATGTGCAAAAGGTTATAGCGGGGATAGAGCGGAGATGTATTGAAAAATAACGAAGGTGTAAAAAGCTTTATTGGAAATAAAGTTAAATCTACCAGATAATTTATTCTCATTCTCACATCATTTGTGTAAGAAAAAGAAATATTTTTAAGTCTTATATAACAAAATGTAGAATATCATGATTTATGCAATTCCAACTTGGTTAGTAAAATAGATTCCTAATTTGTATTAGGAACTTAGGCTTTGAACTTCAGTTTTTACCCTAGCTTTTCTATTTTGGTTTAAAAGAGAACTAGTTGAATTAACTTTTTACATTTTTTTGCTAAAACGGGTGCTAAAAACCATTGATTTAGCAGATGTAATGGAAAATAGTAGAGCTTTAAGCAGATCTACTACTTAATAGTTCTAAATTGAAAAACGTAGCAGCAGAAGAGTGTTATGTGCTTTAGTAGGGATTTTACGAGGTTTTAGTGGGGCTTTGACTTCATAGAGGCCAACTAACAAGACTTACCTATTCGATTGGGTGTTTGGAAATGTATTGTCTAGGCTTGAGGTTAGCCAGTCAAATATTCTCACTCCTTGGCTACTGGTCTAGTCGGAATTGGTGGAGTAAGTCCAATAGATTAGCTCAATTGTAAAGTACCAAATTGATTTGGGCCTCGGGCTAATGTTCAAAATTCAATTTGAAAATTTAAAATACAATTGAATTTAAAAGTTAAATTTTAATATTTATGTAATATTTTTCAAGATTATTTTGAAATTAATTTAATATTGCTAAAAATTATTTAGTATTTAATTGATTGGATTAAATAAATAAATTAATGTTAATTAATTAAAATAAAAGCACATATATATAGATGTATGTATGTATGTGTATAACCGTAAGTGTTACCGTTTAATATATACAATAAATTGTTTGAGGTAAATTAAAATAATATTTTAAGATTATCAAATTAATTAATTAAATGTTAATCAATAAAGGCACATGCATATATATATATATAATGATATATGTATATATAGCTATGCAAGCCGTAATTAATATTCATCTTAAATTGTTTAGGATGAATAAAACAGAATTTTGAATCTTAAAAATAATTTAATTAATCTATGATTCAAATGAATAAATCAAAATTATTAAATATGATTTAGTTAATAACATACATACGAATATCGTATAATTTAATTAAATTATGAAAAACTATAAATAAATCCAAGCTATATAAAATGAATGTAAGATCATAAGTGGCACTATAAGAAAACTTACTTAGGTTTAAGAAATAAATACATACATATTGCCCACAAACTATGATTTTTGATGTGTCCGATCCTTGAATCACGAGGGTATTTCATAAGAAATACAATTTGCCCTGATTGATATTACTCTAATATATGTATATGTTAAAGATTATGAATATCTAATTTATAAGGTTATCCTCTTAATTTGTATGTTAATGGATTACTTGCATACTCTTTAGTTGATGAGCAAACTTTAACAAGGGATGTTATGTGAAGTACTTTCAATATATTGACCGGATGAGGTAAGATGCATGCACATATTTGTTGAACAAACTCAATGTGCATGCATTATACTTAGGCCATTATGAAATGGTTGGTATGAGTGAACAATAAATTTTGATTTGTCAAGCAAACTCAAGGTCGAGATGAGGTTAGGACAAAGACCATAGTATGAGTCACAGATGATATAACCAATAAAGTGTTATCCAACGCTTAAGGGCCTATGGGTTGTTAAGCAAACTCAAGGTCGGAATCTTCAAGGAAAGCGAGTCCTAACACCCACTAGAGAAATTGAAAGTTTATTAGGTTTTGAAAAATATGAAAACCTAGTGGAATCTTATTAGAAAAATGAAATTAATACATTTAACCTTCCTAATAATATAAGAATATCTGCTTGTATAAATTATTCTAATCTACTCAAATTAAATTTGTAGCATAATAACCAACCTAAGACTATTTTCTGAAGATGATTATCTCACTTGACCTAATATATTGATTGGCTGGGAGCAATAAAGATATCACTTGCATTTGAGTGTTTATGGCCATTGATTACTAAACCTTTAAAAGGAAAACACATTGCAACTGCTAAACCAAAGATAGTAAAAGCGTATAACACTTGCGTAACCGATTGCAAAACAACTCAAGTTTTTGTGCTGTTAACTTTAAACAAGTCATTGAAAAGGAAAAATGAAAACATGTATACCATAAAACCTTCGAAAACCTCAAAGCTTTGTTCAGGTAGCAATCTCGTTCTGCAAGGTATGAGAGTACTAAGAAACAATTCAATACGAAGAGAGACGTGTTGAGGATTTCTTTATAACAAAGAAACACAATATTGATATACTTTCTAAGCTAGTTATTATAATAAGAAATGAACTCAAATGAACTTGATTCCTTGGCTCATTAAATAGATAGTATGAGCTATTCATATTGAATTACAATATGAACTAGTTGAATGTTAGTCTCATCAAATTACTCAATATATTAAGGTCAGCTGATGGCTTTTTCAAGGATCAAGGAACGACGTTAGCTTTAAAGGGAAAGGCATCATCTTTAAAAGGTTCAAAGAAATGCAAGTGTGGTTCTATTGGTAAGAAAGATGCTTCTACTTACAAGGGTAAATGCTACCATTTTCATAGGAAGGTTCATAGGAAATGCAATTGTCTGGACCTTTTAAAGATAACCAAAAAATAGAAGGAATCAAATTCCTCTGCTCACATAGGTACGTTTACGATTCAAAACTATTTGCAATCAACATATTATCTTGGATTTTAGATATTGGATGTGGGACTCATATCTATAACTTTTACGGTGACCTTGGGGAAGATGACATGGGGAAAAATTTGAAATGAGGCTTCGAGTTGCTGATGGATATATGTTAGATGGAATTGTAGTTAGATATTATCACTTGATTTTTCCTAGTGGATTTGATTTATTTCCTAATAATTTCAATTATATTAATTACTTTATTTATGGTATTATAACTATTTCTAGATCATGTGAGACACATTTTGGTATTCACCATAATGGCAGTATTGTGACTATTATGTTTAATGGAAATACTATGTGCAATAGTGTATTAAATAATGGCATTTATGTGCTTAACTTTAATCATATCCGTGCTATTAGTGAATCTTCTGTTGACATAAATAATAGTTACTTATAGTACTATTAGCTAGGTTATACTAGTGACAAAAGACTGCATAAATTGAAAATCTAGCATGTCTACTGTCATCTAACTATGAATCATTTGACACTTGTGAGTCGAGTCTCAAAGGGAAATGGATCAATCACTCTTTCAGTGAGAATAACAAAAGAGTTCATGAACTCATGAGTCTCGTACATACCGAGGTATGTAGCTTGATGCATATAGTGACTAAGGATTCAACTTATATCATAATTTTTACTGATGATTTCTTGATACTAGCATATGTATATCTTATGAAGAGTAAATCCGATGTTTGTGAGAAATTTAAGGAGTAAAAAAACATGGTTGAAAATCAGATGAACTATTAAATTAAAACACTTCAATCTAATCGAGGGGATGAGTATGTTGGACCAGAACTCCAGCAATACTTAAATAATAATTGGATTATCTCCCAAATTAATCCACCTTATAGTCCAAAACAAAATGATGTTTCAGAAAGAAGGAATCAAACCCTATTAGTTGTGGTTCATTCCATAATGAGTAAGGATGAGTTACCTCTTTCCTATTAGGAATACAGGCTAGAAACCACAACATATTTTAAGTCCAATGCCTACTAAATCTATGACTAAGATATCATATAAGATGTGGTATGAGAAGAAATACCACCTCAAGTATTTGAAGATGTGGGGTTGTCCGATCTACATTAAGAACGTTGGTCCCAATAAACTTGAGGCATGATCGGCTCTATTTAATTTACAAGATATCCCAAGAATTCTATAGGATATATGTAACAATCCAAACTCCAGTGGATCCAGATTTTTTGCAAAAATGCTAAAATCCAAGCCCGTTGAAGCCTGAGTTGGGTTTTTGGTACCCTACAAATAGGCAAAGACAAATATATAGAGCTTAGATAAATATCTCACATAATGAACTGACTAAATTATAATAGAAAGTAAATACTCACCAATATAATAACACTTTCTAAAGAAGTGTTACAAAGCTGGAAAGTCTCTGCCATCTTCCTAACCTGCGGGATGTTATGAGGAGGTGGTCAGAACTAAAGTTCTGGTGAATGGACAAATTATACAATTCTAAGCTTAATTCTACATACACCGTTTTATTTTCATTTATTTTTATATTTGGTTTAATGGGTTTAAAATACTCTCGCCTCATTGCATGAATCATGCGCATCTGCTCCCTAGTAGATTAAAACCTAATAACTGATATATATATAGCTATATGCCCCTTGACTACATCGGTCCTAGATACTACTCATAGTACCTTCCGTATCCTCCTCGCAAAGGACTCCAACATCTTTCTACTATGGCGTTTTGTGACTACATCTATAAAGGACTGCTTGATAAGGCCTACAATATAGATGTTCCATCGTCTACTATAAAAATGTAAATCCACATCCACACTAGCCTATACTAATGCTCGAACATTCACAATGTACCATCCGGTGCGTACTTTGAGAACTATACGTAATCATTCTGTCTACTCCCTGAGTCCCACTTAACAAGGTCTACCTTGTACGAAACTCAGTCGAGGATTTTCTACTTTTGTAAAGGACTGCCCTGTTAGGCCTACAATAAAGATATTCTATTTGGTCTGTCTTTTTTCTTATCATGGCTATGGCACCTTGTAGCCACCCTTAACTAATCGAAAGACCTCTAAAGAGCTAAGTGGTAGTGCCCTACTACAAACAATCTAAACATCCAATTGGTTGCGCCCCACATCCAATGTCTCGATAGTGAAAGATTCATTAGACTGTTGGTTTAACTCTAGTCTTTCCCGAACTCGCTTCTTGGATTTGATGATGGCGCGATATCTCCATGCGACTATCTTTTTGGGTCCTTCCCATTAAAACTTACTTACAGGTAATGGGACATACAAATATCCTATTCCAAACATCAACCCCTTTTGACTGCCTATAATGGTCCTGCCATGTAAAAAGCAGTCAAGGCATAATCTGTTGATGGAACACTTACAGTGTGACGATCCGACTTTCTACTCCTAGAAAATCGTATCATCAATTAAGAAAGAAAGGGATAGAAAAGAGAAAAGAAAGAAGAGAAATAAGAACACAACATCAGAATCTCAACAGCGTAACGAATAAATTATATTAATAACATAAAATATTACATAATTTACAACCACTATCAGAGTACATAGATATACAACACATACTAGACAGTTATAAACACCTGTCTAGTATTTACAATATAATACAACTCAGAGACAATCACAGATCACACAGCGGAATACTATATATCTAACGCAGAAGCCTCCTGCTCCATTTGTTCCTCCATAATTCGTCAAAAGCTAACCTGAAACCCTTGGCTACTCGTAAAAATTTGTGTACCCAAGAGTTTAAGAAAACAAAGAATAAACTCCGGGTCAGACATGGGTCTGGTGTGAGTAACAGGTTAAAGTTGCTTAACTTTGAAAATCCTTTTGAAAGAAAGGTATCACGTAAGACTTCCCACACATAAACATGGAAAAGTTTTTACCTTACGCTAACCAAAACATTTGATAGGAAATCCAGTGATATTATAATAGGGTCTAGGGTTTCAAGTAAATAAGAAATAGCCGAAATTGTTGCATTTATTAAATTCCATCTACTAGCCACAAAAGTGGGTAATACAATCAAAACCGTTGGCACTTATTGGATTTTGGATTCCATACAATGGCAGGGCTACTGGGGTACCGCCCGTCATAGTACGTGGCCTAGATCAACGTACCGAGGAGTATGCCCGCTCCCCTGCAACACAAAGCCGGACCCAATCCTTACTGAACAGTTCCGAACAAGACAACCCCACAGTTGGTGTACATCCAACTGCCCACACAGCCGAAATAAAAAGGGACCTCTAGACAGGGATCAATCTTGCTCTCCAGTGGGAGCTACCCACGAAGCCTTGCTGCACCTCCCCTGTTTTAGCCATTTCCGGTTGATGAGGCTTGAAGCTACGATTACCTTTAGAGAACACATCTCTTAGAATGCTCATCGTCCACCTGACGATGTTCTGAAAGCATTCAATCCATACAAGTTCGTTCCGGGTTCGAACGAAACCGAAGGCATTATCTCGTTACACTCATTTTGGAATCACCCTCAAAGTTAATGACGATAACCCTTGCACTCTAAATCATCATCTCGAATCTATAAGTACTATTCCGTCAAACTCGTTACGGAATCACCCACAGAGTTATTCTGACGTATAGCCCTTACACCTCGAGTCTTCACTCTTTACATAAGATTCACGACCTATCGTTAATTTGGATCGATGTAGTTTTCGGATATCCAAATATGGAAACCCGATCCCGGTCTCATCGAAATCCAAAGCGTGTCTTTTAAGGCCAAGTTGTTTTAAAGGTTTAAAACAATTCAATTATCCATATATCCAAATAGATAAATCATAGATCCACAACAGATAATCAACATTATCATCATATCGGATAAACTATATTATCATTATTCAAAAGATAATCTATATCAACATCACAATGCAACCAATGCATCCAAATCACTCAGCATTACCTATCTCATATCTGAGATTCAAACCATCCAAAGTAAACAACATCATCCATCTATATAAGCAATGATTAACCACACCAAATATAATTAATTTAAAATGAATTAAATTAATTACAACATTCTATAAATTTAAAGTAAATTAAATTAATTACTTTACCAATATCAACTTGCTCATATCACTATTGATTAATTATCAATCAATTAATTAATCATCGACCAATTATTAATCATCCCTGATTAATTAACCTTTAATTACATTCAAGTAATTATCCGTTAATTAATTTCTCAAATTAATTATATTTAACTAATACAGTAATTAACCTTTAATTACTTCATTAATTAATTAACTATAATTAATTACATTAATCCTTAATTAATTACATTAATTAATTACCTTTAATCACTTATTATTGATTAATTAATCTTAATTAATTAATCTTAATTACATCATTAATTATATTAATTAATGATTTCTAATTACAATTTAATTAAGTACCTTATTTAAATTAATTACATTAAGTAATTAATCTTAATTTAAACCATAATTTTTAATCACCCTTGATTAACCACATTCAGTAATCAACTACCCTTAATTACTTCACCAAATAAATTAATTACTTCATAATTAATTATCTCTGAGTAATCCTTTAATTAATTCACAAAGTAATTATATTTAAATAGCTCAATATCAAATCACTTCCAATTAATTACATACAGTAATTACCCATTAATTACTTCTCTAAGTAATTCCTCTTCATTAAATTACATTAAGTAATTATCCTTCACAAATCATCAAATGATTAATTTTAAATTAATTAAAATGAATTAATTAACTTAAACTAATCAAATTAACTCAATTAATAACAATAAGTAATCAATTCCTTAATTACTTCCATAAGTAATTATACTTAATAACTTACACAATTGATTATCTTTAAATTAACTAATCTAATTAATAATTAAAATTAATCACATTAATTAATTATTAAATAATCCTTAGTTAATGTCCTTCATTAACTATTAACAACTCATTAATTATTTTCTAAAATAATTAATTTATTTTCTAAAATAATTAATTTATTTTAATCATTATTAATTACAAATTAATCAATCATTAACTAAACCATTAATTAATTCCAGATTAATTAAATAATTAAGTGTTAATTAAAACTTAATTAATCCATTATTACTTGATTAATTAATTATTAATCATTAATTAAAAACTAATTTTTTAAATTAATTATTCTTAATTACAAGTTAATTATTCAAAGAATAATTAATCCTAAACCCTTAAGATTAAACCTTAATTACTTTAAGTAATTATTTATTTCATTAATTTATTAAATTAATTAATTATTCATTTAACTACTCTAATAATTAAATGAAATACAAAACATTAATTTATTGTTAACTTTAACAAGTTTAAAATCAATCCAAAAACCCTTAATTGATAATAATTCCTTAATTATAAAAGAAATTTCTTTTTAAAATTAAACCATTTAAATTTTTACGTTATCAATCAAATTTGGTTTAAACACTTAAATTTATAAAACTTAAATTTATTTTTAAATCAAAGATTTAAAATTAGATTTGAATCAAATTTAAACTTTATTTAAACATTACTTCATATCTCAATTTCAAATTTAAATTCAAATTCTTAAAAAAAACATTTAAACAATAAACTCTTTCAAAGTTATTTTAAAGCAAATTTTGAATTTAAATACTTCATCATTCCAACTTGTGATTCAATTTAACCTGAATCCATAATTTAAATTAGATTTAAAACTTACTTAAATTCTTACTTCCATTTTTAAATTTAGTTTAAATTAGTTTTAAATTTTTGAAAACAAGACAAGTTTCAAACTTTAACAAACCAACCCGATCTAAAACTAAAATAACTCGAGCAACTCGAGTAACAAATTCCCTTTTAAAATTTATCTTAAAATCAATTTAAATTTCAAATAAAAACAGGTTTATACAAAACCCTGTACTAACAGGTTTACCCAATTGCTTTGCCAAAAAAAACAAGTTTACCCAATCCCTGAATCAACTAAACCCCCGAGCTTAATCAACAGTGACTTCGAGTTCGATATCCCCCTTCTTCGAGCAAAATATGAGACAACCTGAGAACACAAACCCCTTCTTCCTAAAAAAACAACTGACACGCCACTACCACTATGCACCTGCACCACCACATCGACCATCTCCGACCCATCGCGACCCCCTACGCAAGTCAACGGCCATCTCCCAGTGCCATTCCAACCCTTAAATCAAAGGCAGAAATCCCAATTCAAATTTAAGCATTCGAGTTCCCAAATACTGGAAAATGTCGAATCTGAAGATCACCAGAATTCCCTCGCCACCGACCACTAAAAAGTTATTGCCTCCGGCCATAGACTCCTCCACACCCCAGCTACCATCACCTCAAATCAGGTAAAGCTCAGTTTCTTAATTTGATCACAGTGATCCAATTTCTTAAGCACAGAAAAATTAGGGTTCATAATTTCAAACCCAAATCACTTCTGCATTATTTCTTTAATCCATCATCTATTATTTTTCCTATAAACTACACACATTACTCCATCAACCATAGGAACACTGGCAACTTCATACCCTTAGATTGACCGAACCAACCCAATTTGTGTTTTCTAATTAAATCAGAAATATTTAGTTGAATGCAAACTAAAAGTTCAGATTATGGTTTTAAAAATCAAGTTATTAATCAAGTAATTTATTTATAAACTTAAATAAATAAATCTGAACATTTAGATTCTGTTTGCAAAAATTTTTGCTCTGCAGTATTTTTTTTGTTTTTATACAGAGTCATCTCAGTTTATCCTTATTTTCATTTTTTTTATAAGATTAAAATCTATCTTATATTACATAACACACTAGGCTTAAAACCTTAAACTATAACATTAATTTTATCATGAAGTCATGATTTGAACATAACTACAATCTGGAAACTAGAACAGGCAAACAAGTTACAGTGCAACATGCATTCAACATATAACAGAGAATACAATCAAATTCAACCAATCCAAACATGATTATCACAGGATAATCAAACAACTATATTCACTAAGTTCATTAAATACAAAAAAAATGTTACTCACTTGGTTTTAGGGGTAGAGCACATAAGCTTCAGATTGCATTTTAAAGACTGCAGATGCTTTAAAACTTCATCTTGCTTTTTCTTATTGAAGACTTGAACTTCAGATTATTATTTTTTTAAACTGCAAATGCTTTTGCTTTAAAACTGCAGATTTATTTCTTTGTTCCTTGATTCATGTAATTACCAGATTCACTTGCATGCTTGTTTCCAGGTGAACACATGCAGGCTTTGGTTGATTTAGAAAAGAACTGCAGGTATTTGAGTTGAGACTTGAAGTTGCAGATGAACTTCAGGTGCATGCAGGTTTGTATTTTTTTTTAGAGTTGCAAATTGATTTCAGGCCTTAGAATTGAAGAGCTACAGGTTTATATGGTTTGCATTATGTATTTCAGAGGGTTTTGGTTTATTTTGATTAGAGGAACATGGGTTTTCAGATTTGTTTGAGAGGGTTTTAGAATGTAGATGAGTTCAGAATTTAGAATCTGAAAGATTCTCTTAAATTTGAAGAAGAATAGGAAAAAGAAAGATGAGGCAAAGAAGAAATGTTTATATAAACAAATTTTTTTGATTTAATTAAAAATAAAGAAAAAGAAATTTAAATGAGACACTTGTCTCTATTCTTAACATTTGTCACCATAGTTTATTTTATAACTAACACATGTTAATAAGATGTCTTAAGAGGCCTACACATGTATTTTAAGTATTTAAATTTTAATTTAAAATTGTTTATAAGCTTTTACATCTATTTTATTTCTTAAGTAATATACAAATGAGTTTTATCTCTTTTTAAATTAAAAAGAAATAAAAACAAATAATTAAAAATTAGCATATTCAAAAATATTGAAGTATTTATGCTATTAATTTCAAAACTTCAAATTCAAATTTAAAATTAATTTATCAAATCAAATTTTAATAATCAAGTTATATATATAAATGCATATATAACTCTTGTAAAAATTAAAAATAACAAATCCTATTACTACAAATCTATTTATGTTTATAAAAAAAACTAAGTATTATAATTTTTATTTAAAAATAACAAATTAAGCAATATCAAATAATTTGTAAAAGAGATTACAACAAACTAAAATCATTTGTAATTTGCATTGTAAATTCTTATATATATATATATATATATATATATATATATATATATATACACACACACATATAAATCCCAAGTAATATAAAGTAAAACTTAGCTTTCATATTTATCAAATTTTAAATTCATATTTTTAAGCTAAACAAGTAAGATTTAGCATAGTATAAACTATAACATTATTTATTACCTTTCTTTGAAAAGCCAATTCTTAAATCAAATTTTTAATTTACTAAAAATAAACTAGAATTAGAAAATCAATTCATTCACTAAATTCAAAATCAAATTTTATCAATTTACAATATATACAAATAATATATTATAAACAAAAAACAATTTATTTATTCAAAAAGATAAAATCTTTCAACTTAAATATTTATTAAAACATGATTATTAAATTAAATTCCAAATTTGATATTAAAATTATTAAATCAAATTAAATTTATAACACAGATTATTAAATTTAAATTGCCCAAACTTCCGGGATATCACATTCCTTCCCCCTTAAAAGAATTTCGTCCCCGAAATTTAAAAGCAAAGGTAATTTAATAATCTATCTTAAGATTTTATTTTAAAATACAAGCATATATTATCAAACATATGCTAACAACCATAGCAACCAAATCGTCCAAACAAAACAAATCTAATTATCCAGAAAAATTCTGGATAATATTTTCACGAGTTTTCCCGGTATAAATATCGGGATACTCGCTCTATAGAATCTAAACAATCAATACTATTAAGCTATAAAGCTCCTATCCAACTAGATCTACCAACAAACAATATATCAGAGTACAAACGAGTCTGAATTATCAATCATATCTTCCTGAACTGCTGGTTCCACAACCTGAGATAAACCATACACGTACTCCCTCAGAGATACGTAAAACACATCGAATTCCAGTTATCCAAACTGACAATTTAACTTTGAAAATCAAACACCAATCCTCACAAGAATACAGAAAAGGTCCAAAACATCTCGGAGCTGACTTACCCAGTCTTACTCAATCTTATAGCTCTTTAGATCGGAGAAAAACTTACCCAAAATCAAATCTCTGACTCCGAAATCCAAACTGCATCGTCTCTTAACCACAAAATACTTCTGACAATCCTGGGCTGCCTCAACTCTCCTGATCAGCTCAACCTTCGCTGATGTCCCTAGAAACAAACTGGACCAAAACAATCCAACAAAGTGATCTCCTCAAGATCAATCCCAAACCAAGAACACCAACTCTACTCCACAAACATCAGAAGATTAACTTACTCCTTCTATCCGAAAAAGATAAAACAAAAGCATTCCCAAACTGCTTCCGCTGCACCACTCTGATTTGAATCAGAAGAAAAACTCGAGCACAAACTGGATAACACATCACAGAAATATGGTTCAACGGATCCATAAAAGAAAACTCAGATGCCCCATCTGATCCAAAGCTGCTTCACTAAACCTCCAGTATCAGTCCTAGAATCCAGTCGATAAGAAAACTCAACCTCCAGGTACGGACAAACTTCTCATAACTCAAGAAACACTCAAACTATCGCAAGTCACTTTTGCGATCAACCAGTCCAATATCCAAAGAAAACTGTTCTCTCTTTACCAACCAGAACAGCTTACGCTTATCTAGCCAATCCATCGAAGAAATGAAATCCTCTCTGCTGCTTCTGAACTCTATCTTCAGAAAAACTGCTAACCAGAAGATCTTCTTGCTAGCACTCAGAATACTTCGAGCTGCACTGCTGACACCGACGCCAAAGATTTCCTAATCCAAAGCTCTTCGAGAAACTCGGGCCTCAAATCAGACAGAAACATCCTGCTGAATCCAGCCACAACACTGAAGCAGACTCACCTCCTTAACATGTTACAAAGAAAACATCTTCGGAAACATCCATAGTTACTGCATCTCATCACGCAGCTACTACTTCCTGAGGTATCAAGATATCATCATTTTCTTTTGCCAAACCGACAGATCAAAACTCTACTCATCCAATTCAAAGATAGACTCTGAACCTTAACAGGTTACCTTCAGTGATCTATGAAATCCTATACTCTGCACAACTCACTCAAGACGGTATTAGGTCTACAGTCTCGACAAATACACTTCCAACTTCAACACTCAAAACTCCAACCATTGGTAGTAGTCGTGTTACACACCCCACTACCTTATCTACCTTTATAGCTTATATTGGATAACCCGAACAGGTAACCCAACAAATAGGTAGAAGTAAATAAATATATATAATAAAACTACAAATACGCTCGCTCAAGATAGACACCACTCCAGAGCCTAGGTATTCACTCAACGCAATGCTCTGATACCAACTGTGACGACCCGACTTTCTACTCCCAGAAAATCGCATCATCAATTAAGAAAGAAAGGGATAGAAAAGAGAAAAGAAAGAAGAGAAATAAGAACACAACATCAGAATCTCAACAGCGGAACAAATAAAGTATATTAATAACATAAAATATTACATAGTTTACAGCCACTATCAGAGTACACAGATATACGACACATACTAGACAGTTATAAACACCTGTCTAGTATTTACAATATAATACAACTTAGAGACAATCACAGATCACACAGCGGAATACTATATATCTAACGCAGAAGCCTCCTGCTCCATTTATTCCTCCATAATTCGTCAAAAGCTAACCTGAATCCCTTGGCTACTCGTAAAAATTTGAGTACCCAAGAGTTTAAGAAAACAAAGAATAAACTCCGGGTCAGACATGGGTCTGGTGTGAGTAACAGGTTAAAGTTGCTTCAGATTGCATTTTAAAGACTGCAGATGCTTTAAAACTTCATCTTGCTTTTGCTTATTGAAGACTTGAACTTCATATTGTTTTTTTAAAACTGCAAATGCTTTTGCTTTAAAACTGCAGATTTGTTTCTTTGTTCCTTGATTCATGTAATTACCAGATTCACTTGCATGCTTGTTTCTAGGTGAACACATGCAGGCTTTGGTTGATTTAGAAAAGAACTGCAGGTATTTGAGTTGAGACTTGAAGTTGCAGATGAACTTCAGGTGCATGCAGGTTTGTATTTTTTTTTAGAGTTGCAAATTGATTTCAGGCCTTAGAATTGAAGAGCTACAGGTTTATATGGTTTGCATTACGTATTTCAGAGGGTTTTGGTTTATTTTGATTAGAGGAACATGGGTTTTCAGATTTGTTTGAGAGGGTTTTAGAATGTAGATGAGTTCAGATTTTAGAATCTGAAAGATTCTCTTAAATTTGAAGAAGAATAGGAAAAAGAAAGATGAGGCAAAGAAGAAATGTTTATATAAACAAAAATTTTTGATTTAATTAAAAATAAAGAAAAAGAAATTTAAATGAGACACTTGTCTCTATTCTTAACATTTGTCACCATAGTTTATTTTATAACTAACACATGTTAATAAGATGTCTTAAGAGGCCTACACATGTATTTTAAGTATTTAAATTTTAATTTAAAATTGTTTATAAGCTTTTACATCTATTTTATTTCTTAAGTAATATACAAATGAGTTTTATCTCTTTTTAAATTAAAAAGAAATACAAACAACTAATTAAAAATTAGCATATTCAAAAATATTGAAGTATTTATGCTATTAATTTCAAAACATCAAATTCAAATTTAAAATTAATTTATCAAATCAAATTTTAATAATCAAGTTATATATATATAAATGCATATATAACTCTTGTCAAAATTAAAAATAACAAATCCTATTACTACAAATCTATTTATGTTTATAAAAAAAACTAAGTATTATAATTTTTATTTAACAATAACAAATTAAGCAATATCAAATAATTTGTAAAAGAGATTATAACAAACTAAAATCATTTGTAATTTGCATTGTAAATTCTTATATATATATATATATAAATCCCAAGTAATATAAACTAAAACTTAGCTTTCATATTTATCAAATTTTAAATTCATATTTTTAAGCTAAACAAATAAGATTTATCACAGTATAAACTATAACATTATTTATTACATTGCTTTGAAAAGCCAATTCTTAAATCAAATTTTTAATTTACTAAAAGTAAACTAGAATTAGAAAATCAATTCATTCACTAAATTCAAAATCAAATTTTATCAATTTACAATATATACAAATATATATATTATAAACAGAAAACAATTTATTTATTCAAAAAGATAAAATCTTTCAACTTAAATATTTATTAAAACATGATTATTAAATCAAATTCCAAATTTGATATTAAAATTATTAAATCAAATTAAATTTATAACACAGATTATTAAATTTAAATTGCCCAAATTTCCGGGATATCACATACAGACCTGCCTCTAAGGGACTACTCCGTTATACCTACCCCAGAGGGCCACCCTAGAGTACCCTCATGTCCTATTGAAGTCTTGGTCTCGTCCAAAATATCTTAGTGAGACATGCTCCTTCTATGCTGAAATCTGTGATGAACAGCTTCGTTAGGCTCTTCATCCTTTGGGCTGCTTCTGTCAGGACCCGATTCTTCGTCTTCCGAAAATTCAACATCGATACTCACTTTATCGACTGCCGAGCAATCGAACGACGGAAAACCGAACACTGAGGGTTTAAGAAAAAAGAAAAAGACAGAAGAAGAGAGAGGAGGAAGATAGAAAATAGAGAGGAAAGAAAATGGAAAATAGAACGGAAAGAAAACAACAGAACAACATCAGAATCTCACAATTCGCAGCGGAACAACATATAATAGATAAATGAATAATCTTTAAACAAAGAACTATATCAGTTATTACATTACATACATTACATTTCATTACATCATATCATCAGAGTGTACAACAACAAACAACAACAAACAGTGCAGCGGAAAAGAAATACTATATACTAGTAATACGCCATGCCATCCAGCTTGCCTCCAGCAACTCCAAAATATCCAGAATATCCTGACAAACCTAACTCTTAACTGCCCGTGTGGAAATTAGTGGGCACCCAGAGTTTAGGAAGGAAAACAATAAACTCCGAGTCAGTCATGTGACTGGTGTGAGAACTCAAAACAGTTTATTTATCTTTGAAAACAAAATAGAGGAATATTTTAAAGTCAATTCGCAATGCTTTTAAAAATGAGACTACCATAAGACCTCCCGCCACACACACAATGCAAACGCAGACTTGGAGGAGATTTCTCCTTATGATAGTCAAAGATGCTTGATACGCATTAAAATCAAATCAATTTTGATATTATTACTAGTGCATAGTGTAGAAGATATTTCAAAAGTAGAATATAAATCTTAGCCAGCATAGGTACCATTATATTATGCCTACTATAGCTACCATATTAGATGGCAGGTTCTACAACTAAAACCGTACAAGTCTCGTATTGTTTCTTTGGATTTCCAACGAATGATCAGGCCAAGGAACTTCCCATTGCCACATGAGATGCCTATGGATGGACATCCCCGAGAACCAAACCGGATCTCTACCAACACAAGGCCGGGTTACCCCTAACTGAGTAACAACTGACCGAATATGCCATCCCCCGGTCCTTTGGGACCTTTTCACCGAGCGCTCGCAATCAATTCACACAATCATAAAGTGTTTTCAACATGAGTAAGTATCTGGGCTCCATACCATGATACCACCCTTTTCCAGAAGGAAATATACATATCCTAAAGGGCACTACTCCTCATAACCTTGCCGCATCTTTCCTGTTTTGACCATTCACGGGGTGTGAGGCTCGACGAAGTCACGTCCACAAAAACATACTTTATACAAAAGCCATGCTTTGGGTCAACAAATGATCATAGAAATGATCACCAGGATAGACGATCAAATAAATGATCCTATCACAAATAATCAACACAATGATCATTTCACAGCAACACTCAGCATGTCACATTACCAAATTGGGAATATATCGCTGATAACCTTCAACTACATAACCTCTGAGCTCGTACGTCTCAGAGAAGGGTGTTAAGCTAAAAGAATAAATTCTCCACCACCAACAGAAATATATTTGAATGAAATCTGCTTTATATCTCAATTTGTAATGTCAGACATACAATCCATACAAGTCTGTTCCGGGATCGAACAAAACCGAAGGCACTTACAAAGAAGTCCTTGCAATCCGGATATTCACAATCCTGATCGGATTTCCCATCACATATGGAGAACTCAATACCGTAGCTACTCGGTGCAGAGTCAATCGACAGGTCATCCTATCACTCTCGCAAATACCGGGTCTTCAACACCGATCTTCAATGCAATTCACAACGACGTATCACATATTCGGAATGGGTTATACGACCCCATGGTCCTTTCCCGGTTAACCCGAATAGTGAGCGCTTATTCAAAAATAAGTGTGGCATTCAAATTCAAGCAAATCACATCAATTACCCATTCAAAGGGAAATATTGATAGTCGGTTATTGAACTATCAATGGATATGCACAACATCACCAGATTCCAAATAATTTTCCAAATTATTTATTTTCCAAAATATCTTTACTAGATATATAATTTTCACACTTCAAAAATAAATCAATATTTATTTTTAGACAAATTCCTCTTTCCTTTATAAATTCCATAGTGAATTTATATTTCACAATATCCATGCATATACGATTTCAATTATTCATTTCAGTTTATCTTCAAAAAGATAAATTCTCAAAATATTCACTTTATATTGGAAAACATTTCCATACTTATTTATTAATAAGTAATTCACAAAGTTATTTATTTTCAACACTTGGAAAATATTCAATATACTTAAATCGAAATTAAGTATATATTTCATTCTTTAAGGAAATCATTCTCTTAAACATATTTATTTGGGCCAAAACGAATGTTACGTAAAACATCGTTACGACAACCCAAAATCACTAGTATAGGGATTCGAAATTAGAATAGATATATAAATCCCAATACTATACAAAACATTTCCTTTCGAAAATCATTTACTATAACAACAGTGTTATAGTCCATTATTTCCTTCTATTTCTCGAAAACGTCTATTTCAACAATAAATGTTGAAATCTATGATTTCAAATCTCAACACATTTTAAAACATTGTTAGATCGTTTTAATTCAATTTAAAATATCACATTCTAAACATTTTCTTTAACATATTATTCACTATTCAAAAACGTGAATATACTACGTTAATAAATTTCATCCTTTTATTCATTTTATTTCAAAGGATTATTCACAGTCAAAACGTGAATATAACTCCATTAATAGGTTTCAACAATTTTCTTATCAAAATAAGTCGTTTGCGAATTTATAAAACAACGTTTATAAATTCCATTTCTATTTATTTTATAACTACTTCCTTTATAAATTCCTTTATTAACCTATTCGATTTATAACTCAATTATAAAACAAAAGTTCACATTATAAGTTAAACACTTATAAAACGATTATTTTACAAAATTGTTCTTTTAACTTCACAAATTATAAATCTTATAACTTATAAGATTGTTTATTTATCCAAAATTCGTTCTTTCAATAACTTTATAAATTTTGTAAACCTACTGTTTATAAAATTCCATTTATAACTTCACTGTTTAAAATTCTATAAATTCCATTCAATTATGAAATTCATTTTCACTTCATTCAAACACTTATAAAAACTCGTTTTATAATGTCCATATTTCAATTTATAAATATCCATTTATAAATCTCTTAATATAAATCAATTTATATATTCTTTTAAAACGTCTTTAAACTCCTTTAAAAACTTCATCATTCTCTTGATTTATAAAATAATTAAATTTTATAAATCCTATATTTAAACTTTTTATAAATAAATTCAGAAATCCCGATTTAAACTATTTTATAAAGTCAGTAACCCCATATTTTCAAAAATCAACTTTAACCATATTTCTTAAAAATCATAATTTTTATAACTTTTAAAATTATAACGTTTATTTATTTAAAATGGATCAATTCCAAAATTATTTTATAAAACGTATACTTTTCAAAAATCACTTTAAAAATCATTTTAAAGTTTCAAAATTTGGTCCAATGATGCTACATACCAAATAGTCAATCACGACAACAACGATATCATATATCGATATGATAATCAATCAAATATCAAAATATCTGAAATCAAATAAATACTGTTGAGGAATCCAGTTGGATCCCTCCAACCTGTTTTCCTGCATCCACAAACATTAGCACAATACCAATTCCGCTCCAGTACGAAATTATCGCGGTATATGGGATTTAATAATATTATCCGCTTAATAACGGCGCAATAGGGTCTCATCCGCTAAACAAAAAATGCGGGAAATCAACAACTCCAATATATACATATGCCAATATATATATATTGCTATTATATATAATACCAATTTCACTGTTTATGAAATATTCGCGGTATATGTTTTTAATAAATAACATCCGCTTACTAACGGCGTATAATGTCTATTTTAACAATCAATAGATAACAATCATCATTCAAACATGCATTCAGATATTTTAAATCTAACTATTTAAAATAAAATCGAAACTGATTCGATTGAGTGAGAAGTTCTCACCTTGATTTCAATTTCGTCTTAGCGATTTATTTCGAATAAAATTAAATGGACGTTTAATTTTACCCGAAATTTTCACAACTCCAAATGACTCCAATCCAATTCCATCGCGTAGTGCTCGTCCATACGATTCCAACGCAACTGGTTTCGCGCGTTTTCGACCTCGTATGAAAAAGTTATGATTTATCAAAGTTTATACTAATTTTTTTATAAACAATTTACAACCTTTTATATAAATTTTAAACCTATCTTCATTCAGAGCCATTGGATCTGGTCTCCCCTCATCACATCCGTGCGCACCATCATCTCCCCCTACGTTCTCTACAGGCCGCCCCTCTCCAGAACACAATTACGTACAAGAACCCATATAGGCCGAACTAGGGTTTCGATTTGCTCCGCCAATACTCGACTAAACTTCATCAAACCACTGCCATGTTGAAGCCCATTGCAAGAGCTACCTCCACCACCCCCAGCATGAAGCTCGGCCCCCCCTACCTCCTCGAGTTGCGTGCGCAACTTGCCACAAACGGCCCCACTTTGCTCCCTCTACGTTGCACCAAAACCCATCATCACCGTATAGATTTCTAGCTCTCTTCATGCTCTACAATGTTGTAGTTGATCACTTCGTCTAATTGTCGATGGATTTGGAGAGATTAAGGAATGAATTTGGGTGTTTTCTGGCCATCCATTATAAAAGAGGCGGCTAGGGTTTAGGAATTAGGTTTTATTTTTTTAATTTATGAAGGGTAGGGGGCTATTTATAAGGAATTCTCAAACACTATTCAATCCGGAAATTCCGAACTCCGATTCACGCGCCGAAACTGACGTTCCTAGGGTTTATCCCGCGTTCCGGACACAATGGAACAGGTTTCGGAAGCTAATTCGGACATCTGTGCGAGTTATGGTAATAAACGCTCAATTTAAATTAAACCGATTTAAATCGATTTCTAGGCGTTTTAATTCGTACCGGACAAACGGTAAATCCAATTGACACGAAATTTGAAAACTTACAATAATATCACATTACGGATCCGATGAAGCTGGTTTCGTCGAAATCCGAGACTTTTTGAAAAATGGCTATTTTAACTTGCCAAATTAATATTAAAAACAATTCGATGCGTTTCGAGCTGCCACGATCAAACGATAACTCCGATTGACACGAAAATTGAAATCCGATAATAACTAACTATTACGGATCCAATGGAACTAGTTTCGTCCAATTCTGAGACTGTTCAAAAATTGACTATTTTCACTAGTCGATTTAATATTAAAATATTCAATTTTCACAAATTAACTCTTAATTCGATTTCAAAAGTTCTAAAATATCGTTCCAACTCCCATATGATAAAATAAAATTTTACAAATCATTTTCAATCATATTTAACTCAATTTTCAATTATTTCCATAATTTAACATATTAAATTATCGATTTAATTATCCAATTAAATCCAATTATTCAAATAAAAATTTATTTGACTTGTAAATTCACTTATTAATATTTAAAATTAATTAAATATTAAAAAATTTAATTAATAAAATTCTGGGTCGTTACAATCTTCCCCCCTTAAAAGAATTTCGTCCTCGAAATTATCAAGTAAGAAAAATTACAGAATTTATTAACTTTCCCCAAAATCCATAGTCAAACTTCTTATAATCTTTACTAAGTTTTCAAATCATACTTAGTTATTTTTTTCAAAAACAACTACTATTGTTTAACTTCCAATTCTAAAATCAAAGTTAAAGTTTTCAAAACTTTCCAAATTTTCTCAAATTTTTTTCTAACGCCTTAAATTTCCGGAAAAATTCGTCATAGTCTCCTTTGCGCGGCTCGATCCGAAAAAAAATGACAGTATATATATCACAAATATACATCTCATCAAGTAATGAGGCGTCCCGCAGGGAAAAAGTATAAAAGTATGGTTTGTAATCCGAGATATGTACCTTATATTTTATTAGCGAGCATATACGGCTAATATAGCGCGAAAGCGAGCTCCAAATGCGAAGCAAACGCGATCCGCACCTACTAAACACTCAACAAACAACATGAGAACATGCATGTAGACAATAGTATCAATATACAACATATAGTAACATAATAACTATATATGCCACATAGCAAATGCAAACAAAACAACAAATGCAAACATCAACCAACTATCATTCATAACCAATAAATATTCATTCATATTCTCATTAATATACAATGAAATGGTTTTCCAACTTAAATCATATTCGATTCATTAATAGTGGATGTTCTTACTAACATTCATTTTCAATTAGTTTATATTCACTAATTCATATTCAAGTTGGTTTACTTCCAAATCAAATTCAATTCTATTTAAGATTCACTTAACTTCCAATTGAATTTTAATTACTTTAGCTTTCAATCTCATTAACACTTAATGAATTATATACAATCAACTAACAATCATATAACAACCAATGTATATTAATCACAACCAAATTCCTTTGCTTATATTCATTCAATTATTCAACTTCCAACAACATTAGATTTTTAATGAATTAACACTTGCATTCATTACTACATTCCAATTTATTCACATTCAATTGATTAACATTCAATCCATTCATTCAATTTTTATTTACAACTCATATTCATAAATATATTCATATAGTTTCACTTATTATATATATAAGTTTATTTCACAATTGTAAATCACATTAATTATAATTCAATTCTTTATAATTTTTGTTTTTTTTTTACTTATACAATTTATTCTCTTATTTAGATTATTCAAACAACTAAACAATCAACTTATATACATTTTAATAATTCTGAAAAATTATTTCTTTTATATATAAAATATAATCAAGGTAAAATTATTTCATTTACCCAATTTAAAAACAATATTGTGTCGAATTGTTCTATTCAAGTGCTTAGAGATCCCTATCAACAACGTTAATTACTCGTATTAACCAGTATCTATATACCACTCAACAAACCAATCATCACAATATAAAACAATTTTATATTTACTAACAAATACGCTCTCATAGCTATTATTACACTCAAACTCATTCTAGAGTACTACTGACTCTATCTCTAATGAGAAATACCCAACAGAACCATGGTTGTCGCTTAACCATATGCTCTGATACCACATTGTCAGGACCCGATTCTTCGTCTTCCGAAAATTCAACATCGATACTCACTTTATCGACTGCCGAGCAATCGAACGACGGAAAACCGAACACTGAGGGTTTAAGAAAAAAAGAAAAAGACAGAAGAAGAGAGAAGAGGAAGATAGAAAATAGAGAGGAAAGAAAATGGAAAATAGAACGGAAAGAAAACAACAGAACAACATCAGAATCTCACAATTCGCAGCGGAACAACATATAATAGATAAATGAATAATCTTTAAACAAAGAACTATATCAGTTATTACATTACATACATTACATTTCATTACATCATATCATCAGAGTGTACAACAACAAACAACAACAAACAGTGCAGCGGAAAAGAAATACTATATACTAGTAATACGCCATGCCATCCAGCTTGCCTCCAGCAACTCTAGAATATCCAGAATATCCTGACAAACCTAACTCTTAACTGCCCGTGTGGAAATTGGTGGGCACCCAGAGTTTAGGAAGGAAAACAATAAACTCTGAGTCAGTCATGTGACTGGTGTGAGAACTCAAAACAGTTTATTTATCTTTGAAAACAAAATAGAGGAATATTTTTAAAGTCAATTCGCAATGCTTTTAAAAATGAGACTACCATAAGACCTCCCGCCACACACACAATGCAAACGCAGACTTGGAGGAGATTTCTCCTTATGATAGTCAAAGATGCTTGATACGCATTAAAATCAAATCAATTTTGATATTATTACTAGTGCATAGTGTAGAAGATATTTCAAAAGTAGAATATAAATCTTAGCCAGCATAGGTACCATTATATTATGCCTACTATAGCTACCATATTAGATGGCAGGTTCTACAACTAAAACCGTACAAGTCTCGTATTGTTTCTTTGGATTTTCAACGAATGATCAGGCCAAGGAACTTCCCATTTCCACATGAGAATGCCTCTGGATGGACATCCCCGAGAACCAAACCGGATCTCTACCAACACAAGGTCGGGTTACCCCTAACTGAGTAACAACTGACCGAATATGCCATCCCCCGGTCCTTTGGGACCTTTTCACCGAGCGCTCGCAATCAATTCACACAATCATAAAGTGTTTTCAACATGAGTAAGTATCTGGGCTCCATACCATGATACCACCCTTTTCCAGAAGGAAATGCACATATCCTAAAGGGCGCTACCCCTCATAACCTTGCCGCATCTTTCCTGTTTTGACCATTCACGGGGTGTGAGGCTCGACGAAGTCACGTCCATAAAAACATACTTTATTCAAAAGCCATGCTTTGGGTCAACAAATGATCATAGAAATGATCACCAGGATAGACGATCAAATAAACGATCCTATCACAAATAATCAACACAATGATCATTTCACAGCAACACTCAGCATGTCACATTACCAAATTGGGAATATATCGCTGATAACCTTCAACTACATAACCTCTGAGCTCGTACGTCTCAGAGAAGGGTGTTAAGCTAAAAGAATAAATTCTCCGCCACCAATAGAAATATATTTGAATGAAATCTGCTTTATATCTCAATTTGTAATGTCAGACATACAATCCATACAAGTCTGTTCCGGGATCGAACAAAACCGAAGGCACTTACAAAGAAGTCCTTGCAATCCGGATATTCACAATCCTGATCGGATTTCCCATCTCATATGGAGAACTCAATACCGTAGCTACTCGGTGCAGAGTCAATCGACAGGTCATCCTATCGCTCTCGCAAATACCGGGTCTTCAACACCGATCTTCAATGCAATTCACAACGACGTATCACATATTCGGAATGGGTTATACGACCCCATGGTCCTTTCCCGGTTAACCCGAATAGTGAGCGCTTATTCAAAAATAAGTGTGGCATTCAAATTCAAGCAAATCACATCAATTACCCATTCAAAGGGAAATATTGGTAGTCGGTTATTGAACTATCAATGGATATGCACAACATCACCAGATTCCAAATAATTTTCCAAATTATTTATTTTCCAAAATATCTTTACTAGATATATAATTTTCACACTTCAAAAATAAATCAATATTTATTTTTAGACAAATTCCTCTTTCCTTTATAAATTCCATAGTGAATTTATATTTCACAATATCCATGCATATACGATTTCAATTATTCATTTCAATTTATCTTCAAAAAGATAAATTCTCAAAATATTCACTTTATATTGGAAAACATTTCCATACTTATTTATTAATAAGTAATTCACAAAGTTATTTATTTTCAACACTTGGAAAATATTCAATATACTTAAATCGAAATTAAGTATATATTTCATTCTTTAAGGAAATCATTCTCTTAAACATATTTATTTGGGCCAAAACGAATGTTACGTAAAACATCGTTACGACAACCCAAAATCACTAGTATAGGGATTCGAAATTAGAATAGATATATAAATCCCAATACTATACAAAACATTTCCTTTCGGAAATCATTTACTATAACAACAGTGTTATAGTCCATTATTTCCTTCTATTTCTCGAAAACGTCTATTTCAACAATAAATGTTGAAATCTATGATTTCAAATTTCAACACATTTTAAAACATTGTTAGATCGTTTTAATTCAATTTAAAATATCACATTCTAAACATTTTCTTTAACATATTATTCACTATTCAAAAACGTGAATATACTACGTTAATAAATTTCATCCTTTTATTCATTTTATTTCAAAGGATTATTCACAGTCAAAACGTGAATATAACTCCATTAATAGGTTTCAACAATTTTCTTATCAAAATAAGTCGTTTGCGAATTTATAAAACAACGTTTATAAATTCCATTTCTATTTATTTTATAACTACTTCCTTTATAAATTCCTTTATTAACCTATTCGATTTATAACTCAATTATAAAACAAAAGTTCACATTATAAGTTAAACACTTATAAAACGATTATTTTACAAAATCGTTCTTTTAACTTCCCAAATTATAAATCTTATAACTTATAAGATTGTTTATTTATCCAAAATTCGTTCTTTCAATAACTTTATAAATTTTGTAAACCTACTGTTTATAAAATTCCATTTATAACTTCACTGTTTAAAATTCTATAAATTCCATTCAATTATGAAATTCATTTTCACTTCATTCAAACACTTATAAAAACTCGTTTTATAATGTCCATATTTCAATTTATAAATATCCATTTATAAATCTCTTAATATAAATCAATTTATATATTCTTTTAAAACGTCTTTAAACTCCTTTAAAAACTTCATCATTCTCTTGATTTATAAAATAATTAAATTTTATAAATCCTATATTTAAACTTTTTATAAATAAATTCAGAAATCCCGATTTAAACTATTTTATAAAGTCAGTAACCCCATATTTTCAAAAATCAACTTTAACCATATTTCTTAAAAATCATAATTTTTATAACTTTTAAAATTATAACGTTTATTTATTTAAAATGGATCAATTCCAAAATTATTTTATAAAACGTATACTTTTCAAAAATCACTTTAAAAATCATTTTAAAGTTTCAAAATTTGGTCCAATGATGCTACATACCAAATAGTCAATCACGACAACAACGATATCATATATCGATATGATAATCAATCAAATATCAAAATATCTGAAATCAAATAAATACTGTTGAGGAATCCAGTTGGATCCCTCCAACCTGTTTTCCTGCATCCACAAACATTAGCACAATACCAATTCCGCTCCAGTACGAAATTATCGCGGTATATGGGATTTAATAATATTATCCGCTTAATAACGGCGCAATAGGGTCTCATCCGCTAAACAAAAAATGCGGGAAATCAACAACTCCAATATATACATATGCCAATATATATATATATATTGCTATTATATATAATACCAATTTCACTGTTTATGAAATATTCGCGGTATATGTTTTTAATAAATAACATCCGCTTACTAACGGCGTATAATGTCTATTTTAACAATCAATAGATAACAATCATCATTCAAACATGCATTCAGATATTTTAAATCTAACTATTTAAAATAAAATCGAAACTGATTCGATTGAGTGAGAAGTTCTCACCTTGATTTCAATTTCGTCTTAGCGATTTATTTCGAATAAAATTAAACGGACGTTTAATTTTACCCGAAATTTTAACTAACTCCAAACGACTCCAATCCAATTCCATCGCGTAGTGCTCGTCCATATGATTCCAACGCAACTGGTTTTGTGCGTTTTCGACCTCGTATGAAAAGGTTATGATTTATCAAAGTTTATACTAATTTTTTTTATAAGCAATTTACAACCTTTTATATAAATTTTAAACCTATCTTCATTCAGAGCCATTGGATCTGGTCTCCCCTCATCACATCCGTGCGCACCATCATCTCCCCCTACGTTCTCTACAGGCCGCCCCTCTCCAGAACACAATTACGTACATGAACCCATATAGGCCGAACTAGGGTTTCGATTTGCTCCGCCAATACTCGACTAAACTTCATCAAACCACTGCCATGTTGAAGCCCATTGCAAGAGCTACCTCCACCACCCCCAGCATGAAGCTCGGCCCCCCCTACCTCCTCGAGTTGCGTGCGCAACTTGCCACAAACGGCCCCACTTTGCTCCCTCTACGTTGCACCAAAACCCATCATCACCGTATAGATTTCTAGCTCTCTTCATGCTCTACAATGTTGTAGTTGATCACTTCGTCTAATTGTCGATGGATTTGGAGAGATTAAGGAATGAATTTGGGTGTTTTCTGGCCATCCATTATAAAAGAGGCGGCTAGGGTTTAGGAATTAGGTTTTATTTTTTTAATTTATGAAGGGTAGGGGGCTATTTATAAGGAATTCTCAAACACTATTCAATCCGGAAATTCCGAACTCTGATTCACGTGCCGAAACTGACGTTCCTAGGGTTTATCCCGCGTTCCGGACACAATGGAACAGGTTTCGAAAGCTAATTCGGAAATCTGTGTGAGTTATGGCAATAAACGCTCAATTTAAATTAAACCGATTTAAATCGATTTCTAGGCGTTTTAATTCGTACCGGACAAACGGTAAATCCAATTGACACGAAATTTGAAACCTTACAATAATATCACATTACGGATCCGATGAAACTGGTTTCGTCGAAATCCGAGACTTTTTGAAAAATGGCTATTTTAACTCGCCAAATTAATATTAAAAACAATTCGATGCGTTTCGAGCTGCCACGATCAAACGATAACTCCGATTGACACGAAAATTGAAATCCGGTAATAACTAACTATTACGGATCCAATGGAACTAGTTTCGTCCAATTCTGAGACTGTTCAAAAATTGACTATTTTCACTAGTCGATTTAAGATTAAAATATTCAATTTTCACAAATTAACTCTTAATTCGATTTTAAAAGTTCTAAAATATCGTTCCAACTCCCATATGATAAAATAAAATTTTACAAATCATTTTCAATCATATTTAACTCAATTTTCAATTATCCATAATTTAACATATTAAATTATCGATTTAATTATCCAATTAAATCCAATTATTCAAATAAAAATTTATTTGACTTATAAATTCACTTATTAATATTTGAAATTAATTAAATATTAAAAAATTTAATTAATAAAATTCTGGGTCGTTACAGCTTCAAACGCATCCCACTCTTTTATTAGACCCTAAGTCTATTCTTTTATTTTGCATTTAGTTTACTTTTCTTATTCTGTTGGTTACTTACTTACCCTAATTAGCATAATCTTGTCCAAACCTCACTTAGCTATTGTGAGACCATCAGTTCTAGACTGAAAGGGAATGTTGTTAGTGTGGGCCACTTCTATTATCTTGCTTATTAACTTAATTTAAGTCTTAAGTTTATTAAAATAAGTCTCTTCTATTATTTCTACTCTAATTGCTTATTAACTTAATTTATGTCCTAAATAAGCCTTTTCTGTTCTTTCTACTTAATTATAACCTATGTTATAATTCTACTTGTAATTCTCACACCTAGTTTCGTTTAATCTGTATATTATAAATATAATTACAAGCGACTCTTTTCTACTTTGGTCTGTCTTCTTTTATGATGATATTGAATTCTCTTTAATTATTTTATATTATATGACAATCTTGGCTTGGGACGAGTCCGATTGTCACAAATTTACTTATCATAATAACTACTTTGCCTTTATTCTATTATCTGAACAGTAATTGCACATCTTGGTATATTTCTTTTAATTTCTTCTAGTCTTGTCCAATGATCGACTTGATTTCTTCTTTACTTCTTGTAATTCTTCACTTTATTTTCTTATATTCTAGAAAGTAGTTCTATTCTACTTGGTTGGTTACAAAAACTATGCTAAAATTCCATTTCCATGTTTTAATACTAAACAATGCTATAAACAATAATCCGTAACTGAAAGATATTTCTTTTATTATTTATTTTAATTTTTGGATAATGCAAAATACAGTAGTTTCTCTATTTTACACTAATTCCCTTTTTCTTTCTTTTATTCATCCAATTAGGGCTGTATATAGGACAGGACAGTCCGTTGTCCGACTCGGTCCGAGGGTATAAGACGTCCGGTCTGTGTCCATATGATTCTCATTTAGAATACGAATTAGGACAAGAAAAAATGTACGAAAAAATATCTGTCCGAAATTGTTCGATGTTTTTCTATTGTCCGAACATTGTCTGTCTGTTGTCCGACTCGTACGAACAAGGTTCGAAGTTAAAGTTTGTCCGGTCCGTATCCGTTCGAACCTCTTATAGGACACGACTATGACACACATCTGTCTGGTCCTGTCCGACCCGTTTACACCCCCACTACCAATTACATTTGTGGTTATCTTTTAAATATTAAACTATGAATATGTATTCTCTTTTCTAAGCCAACCAATTAATCTATCATTTACTTCCCTATCAAGTTATTAAATTTTTCCCTTTAATTTATTTTTCCTTGTTTTGGCATATTTTACTACAAATTTTTATTTTTCTCGTTTTATTTTAGCTTTATTTACATCTAATTTCTATAAATCTAGTGTTCTTCTATTTTAGTCCGTATTTGCGAATTCTTCTCTTTACTATTTTATTCGCGTAAAAAGGAATAATAAGAGGCTATCATTTACAGGCTAAATTTCAACTTTTAAAATAGATGTAAATAACTATAAATTTCTTATTTTTTAGGCTTGTACCTTTCTCTGACCGTCAAGCTTAATTTTTTTTGTATTTAACTTGATTTGTATTTTCCATATAAATAACATTTACATATAAGCTCTCTTATAAAATTTATAGTCTCAGCATAACTAATTAACAGAATTAATTACCGAAATACATACTAAATAAAATTATTTATTGGGAATCTATCGATTATATATCATAAACGTAAAAGATATATAATTAAATCCACTCATCTGGAAAGAAAATACTCCGAGTTCCAGATTTGATTTTTAACCCGGTTTTATTATCCATAGCCTTCCATATTGTAACCCTATTTGGATCTACAAATTGGGATTTATATGGATTTAGAAATCCAGATCTAATTGAAGAAAAAGAAAATAAATAAAGTAGAGAACCAGATCTAAGAACTTTACCTCATTCGGAAGACTATATTTGAACATCTCTATTTTAGACCTAAAATTTTCATCTCCAACTTGTAATTCAGAAGGCGTAAATTTTAAATAGCTAATTTCGAAAGAATTGAAGGATAAAGAAGAGTGGCAGGGCTTTCGCTTCCATTTATAAAAATATGAGTTTGAAGAATAGCCCTGCCTTTTTATTTATAGAGAGTCAAAACAGTGTCATCTGTTCGCTTAAAACGATGCAAATCAGGTCGTTCAAAAGGGTGTAGAATGAGTGTGCATGATTTGTTTTTAAACGTTTCCTATTAATTCCAATTAACTCTCATTAATTATCCGATTTAATGCTCTTTATAACTTACGTCTATTTTGGATTTTAAACATGCCTTATTTTTTATGGAATGTTACTCATAAACGTTAACTTTTAAATGTTGTAAATTATAAATGTTTTACTTTTTTATGTTGCTTGTTTATTCTAATTGATCACCATCAATTGCTTGATTAATTTCCCAATATAAAACTTGTCGAATTTGAAATTCACATGTGACCAAATAATGTAAATTAATTTCCTCCAATAGCTGATTTGATTACATTGCCTGCTAATGTTAATTAGTTGCCTTTAATTACCAATATCAATTAATTTCCTTTATGACAACAATGTTAATTAACTACCTTTATGACGCGTGTCTATTTTAAAATTCAAATGTCCGTTATTTCTAGAATTTCATACGCATGTATATTTATTTATTACAAATATATTGTAACGCCCCGAAAATTTTCGACTTTCGAAAATTCAACATCGACACTCACTTTATCGACTGCCGAGAAATCGAAGGTCAAAAACCGGAATGTTATGGGGTTTAAAAAGAATTTAAGAAAAGAAAAAGAAAGAAGAGAGAAGAGATAGGAAATAGAGAGAAAAGAAGATAGATAATTTTTTAGAAAACAGAGAATTTTAAAAATAGAAGATAGAAGAATTTTAAAATAGAACGGACAAAAGAAAACAACAGAACAACAACAGAATCTCACAATTCGCAGCGGAACAACATATAATAATAAATGAATAATCTTTAAACAAAGAACCATATCAGTTATTACATTACATTTCATTACATCACATCATAACAGAGTGTACAACATCATACAACAACAAACAGTGCAGCGGAAAAGAAATACTATATAAACTAGTAATACGCCATGCCATCCAGCTTGCCTCCAGCAACTCCAGAATATCCTGATAAACCTAACTCTTAACTGCCCGTGTGGAAATTTGTGGGCACCCAGAGTTTAGGAAGGAAAATAATAAACTCCGAGTCAGTCATGTGACTGGTGTGAGAACTCAAACAGTTTATTTATCTTAAAATCAAAATAGAGGAATATTTTTTTTATCAATTCGCAATGCTTTTAAAAATGAGACTACCATAAGGCCTCCCGCACACACACACATGCAAACGCAGAATCGGAGGAGATTTCTCCTTATGATAGTCAAAGATGCTTGATACGCATTTAAAATAACATTTGATATTATTACTAGTGCATAGTGTAGAAAAAAAATTCATTTCGAAAGTAGAATATAAATCTTAGCCAACATACGACCATTATCGTATGCCTACTATAGCTAACTATGTTCAATAGCAGGTTACCGCCACATTCCATAGCAGGTTCTACAACTAAAACCGTACAAGTCTCGTATTGTTTCTTTGGATTTCCAACGAATGGTCAGGCCAAGGAACTTCCCATTGCCACATGAGAATGCCTCTGGATGGACATCCCCGAGAACCAAACCGGATCTCTACCAACACAAGGCCGGGTTACTCCTAACTGAGTAACAACTGACCGAATATGCCATCCCCCGGTCCTTTGGGACCTTTATCCGAGAGCTCTCTAATCAATTCACACAATCATAAAAACAAAGTGTTTCAACATGAGTAAGTATCTGGGCTCCATACCATGATACCACCCTTTTCCAGAAGGAAGTGGACATATCCTAAAGGGTGCTACCCCTCATAACCTTGCCGCATCTTTCCTGTTTTGACCATTCACGGGATGTGAGGCTCGACGAATTCACGTCCACAAAAACATACTTTATACAAAAGCCATGCTTTGGGTCAACAAATGATCAACACAATGATCACTAAGATAGACGATCAAATAAATGATCCTATCACAATAATCAACACAATGATCATTTCAGCATCACTCAGCATGTCACATTACCAAACTGGGAATATATCGCTGATAACTTCAACTATATAACCTTTGAGCTCGTACGTCTCAAAGAAGGGTGTTAAGCAAAGAATAAATTCTCCGCCACCAACAGAAATATATTTGAAAGAAATCGGCTTTATATCTCAACTTGTAATGTCAGACATACAATCCATACAAGTCTGTTCCAGGCTCGAACAGAACCGAAGGCACTTACAAAGAAGTCCTTGAAATCCGGATATTCACAATCCTGATCGGATTCACCATCACATATGGAGAACTCAATACCGGAGCAACTCGGTGTAGAGTCAATCGATAGTTCATCCTATCACTCTCGCAAATACCGGTCTTCAACACCGATCTTCAAATGCGATTCACAACGACGTATCACGTATTCGGAATGGGTTATACGACCCCATGGTCCTTTCCAGGTTAACCCGAATAGTGAGCGCTTATTCAAAAATAAGTGTGCATTCAAATTCAATCAAATCACATCAAATACCCATTCAAAGGGAAATTATTGATAGTCAATTATTGAACTATCAATGGATATGCATACATCACCAGATTCCAAATAATTTTCCAAATTATTTATTTTCCAAAATATCTTTACAAGATATATAATTTCAACACTTCAAAAATAAATCGATATTTATTTTTAAACAATTCCACTTTTCACATATAAATTCCATAATGAATTTATATTTCAAAATATCCATGCATATTCGATTTCAATAATTCATTTCAATTTATCTTCAAAAAGATAAATTCTAATTATTCACTTCATATTGGAAAACGTTTCCCTACTTATTTATTCATAAGTAATTCACAAATCTCTTTTATTTTCAACACTTAGAAAATATTCAATATACTTAAATCAAATTAAGTATATCTTTCATTCTTTTAAGGAAATCATTCACTTAACATATTTATTTGGGCCAAAACGAATGTTGCGTAAAACATCGTTACAACAACCCAAAATCACTAGTATAGGGATTCGAAATTAAAATAGATATATAAATCCTAATACTATTCAAAACATTTCCTTTCGGAAATCATTTACTATAACAACAGTGTTATAGTCCACTATTTCCTTTTATTTCTCGAAAACGTCTATTTCAACAATAAATGTTGAAATCTATGGTTTCGAATCACAACACCTTTTAAAACATCGTTAGATCGTTTTAATTCTATTTAAAACATTCACATTCTAAACAATTTCTTTAACGTGTTATTCACTGTTCAAAAACATGAATAAACTACGTTAACAAACTTCATCATTTCTATTCACTTTAACTTAAAGGATTATTCACTGTCTAAAACGTGAATATAACTCTATCTCTAAGTTATAACAATTAACTTATCAAAATAAGTCATTTGCGGATTTATAAAACAACGTTTATAAATTCCGTTTCTATTTATTTATAAAAACTTCCTTTTTATAAATTCCTTTATTTACCTATTCCAGTTTATAACTCAATTATAAACTAAATGTTTATATTATAAGTTAAATACTTATAAAATGATTATTTTACAAAATCGTTCTTTTAAAGACTCTCCAATTTATAAATCTTATAACTTATAAGATTTAATGATTTATCCAATCTATTCTTCAAATAATTTCACCAAATTTATAAATCTTATTATTTATAAATTTCATTTATAACTTCACGGTTTATAATTCTATAAATTTCATTCTTTAATGAAATTCATTTTCACTTAATTCAAACACTTATAAAAACTCATTTTATAAGTCAATATTTCAATTTATAAATATCCATTTATAAATCTCTTAATATAAATCAGTTTATATTATTATTCTAAAACGTCTTTAAATTCCTTTATAATTTCATCATTTCGATTTATAAAATAATCAAATTTTATAAATCCTATATTTAAACTTTTATCATATATTCAAAAATCCAATCTAAATTATTTTATAAAATCATTAGTTCATATTTCTCAAAAACCAGCTTTTAACTATATTTCACAAAAACCATAATTTTATAACTTTAAAAATTATAACGTTTATTTATTTAAAATGGATCAATTCCAAAAATATAGTATATTTTCAAAAATCACTTTAAAACCATTTAAAAATCCCAAAATCTGGGTCCAATGATGCTACACACCAAATAGTCAATCACGACTACAACGATATCATATATCGATATGATAATCCATCAAATATCTAAATATCTGAAATTAATTAAAAACTGTTGAGGAATCCAGTTGGATCCCTCCAACCTGTTTCCTGCATCCAAAAACATTAGCACAATACCAATTTCGCTCCAGTACGAAATTATCGCGGTATATGTTCTTAATAAATATTATCCGCTTAATAACGGCGTAATAGGGTCTCATCCGCTAAACAAAAAATGCGGGAAATCAACAACTGCAATATATACATATGCCAATATATATATATATTGATATTATATATAATACCAATTTCACTGTTTATGAAATATTCGCGGTATATGTTTTTAATAAATAACATCCGCTTACTAACGGCGTATAATGTCTATTTTAACAATCAATAATTTACAGTCATCATTCAAACATGCATTCAAATATTTTAAATCTAACTATTTAAAATAAAATCGAAATCTATTCGATTGAGTGAGAAGTTCTCACCTTGGTTTTAATTTCCGTTTTAGCGATTTATTTCGAATAAAATTAAACGCGCGTTTAATTTTACCCAAAATTCTCACTAACTCCAAATGACTCCAAACCAACTCCATCGCGTAGTGCTCGTCCATACGATCCCAACGCAACTGAGTTTGCATTTTTTCGACCTCGTATGAAAAAGTTATGAATTTTACAAGATTGTACACGTTTTTAATAACTTAAATCACAACATAACTTTATATTTTTAACCTCTCCTCAATCCTAGCCATCAGATCCCACTCCCACACATCTGGACCGTCCCCCTTCATCTTCCACTTGCGTTCCATCTTCAGGTAATAGGCCGCACTCATCAAACCCATTAGCTCAACTAGGGTTTCATTTTTCTCCTTCTATAATCAACGAAACTCGATCAAACCACCGCCACCTCGAAGCACTTCGCGAGAGCTATCTCCACCTCCCCCACCATGAAGCTCGGCCTCCCCCTTCACGTTGAAATGTGTGCGCAGGCCACCACTGTCGGCCCCACATATCTCGCTCCACGTTGCTCCGTTTCCGATCATCACCGTATGGAATCGAAGCTCTCTTCGTGCTCTTCGACTTTGTAGTTGAGCACTTTGGCTAATTCTTGATGGATTGAGAGAGATTGAGAGATGAGTGTTGAGCATTTCTGGCCATTGGTTTAGTATGTGGCGGCTACTAACTTTAGGGTTAGGGTTTTGGTTATTTTTATCAAATTATGAAGGCAATGGGTCTATTTATAAGGAACGAGCGACACTATTCATCCCGGAAATTCCGAACTCCGATTTAGGCGCCGTAACCAGCGTACCTAGGGTTTATCCCGCGTTCCGGACACAATGGAACAGGTTTCGGAAGCTAATTCGGAAGTATGTGCGAGTTATGGCTGAAAACGCTCAATTTGAATTAAACCGATTTAAACCGATTTCTAGGCGTTTTAATTTGTACGGACAAACGGTAAATCCAATTGACTTGAAATTTGAAACCTTACAATAATATCACATTACGGATCTGATGAAACTGGTTTCGTCGAAATCCGAGACTTTTTGAAAAATGGCTATTTTGACTCGCCAAATTTAAATTAAAAATAAATCGATGCGTTTCGAGCTGCCACGATCAAACGATAGCTCCGATTGACACGAAAATTGAAATCCGGTAATAACTAACTATTACGGATCCAATGAAACTGGTTTCGTTCAATTCTGAGACTGTTCAAAAATTGACTATTTTACAGTCGATTATTTAATATTAAAATATTCAATTTTCACAGATTAACTTTAAATTCGATTTTAAAAGTTCTAAAATATCGTTCTAACTTCGACATGATAAAATAAAATTTTACAAATCATTTTCAATCATATTTAACCCAATTTTCAATTATTTCCATAATTTAACATATTAAATTATCGATTTAATTATCCAATTAAATCCAATAATTCAAATAAAAATTTATTCGACTTATAAATTCACTTATAAATATTTAAAATAAATTAAATATTCAAATTTTAATTAATAAAAATTCTGGGTCGTTACATATATTTACATACATTTACATGTATAATTATTTCTCGATACAAAACTTCGAACATCATTAATTTTTCATACGGACTTCGTTCGAGACATATTATATATGTAAATAGATCAAAAAATCGCCACAAACACAATTGAATAAGTTTCAAGGCCAAATTCTGACAATTCCAAAAATGCTTACTTTCACTGTTTATAATTATTTGATTATTTAATTATATAAATATACGGGATGTTGCATTGTCCCACCCTTTAGGAAATTTCGTTCTCGAAATTTGAAAAGGGTAAAACTATGTAATTCCTCGCATTAATTACATCCATTTCGTGTATGTCTAATTTTTCAACCAATTGTGTCATTGTGCAAAGTGCAATACATCATAAAAGATATGCATATGTAAGAATTTCTAAGCGGTACCTCCTATATGAATGCCTTTTCTTTTAGAAATTCCTTTTAAAATATGATGCACACATCCTAAATATGCTTGCAATTTCCATATGAATGCAATCTTTTGAAAACTCAAAACATTTTTCATCCAACTTTTCCCATACTCCTACTGAATAGGGGTGTAATTCAATGATTTTTTCATCCAAATCATACCACACAGCTTTTAATATTCGTATTTTAGAAAAATCTAATTTTCCAAACTCGATTTTTTATGTCATAAAGGAGGTTGAAAATGGAAAATCTTCACATTTCTCTCTTTTACTTTTGCATACCTCTCTCTCCGTACTTGGAACTTCTGCTGCTACTCTATAAAATCTCTATTTTCTTTCCCAAGCACAGTTTACATAAGAAAGATTTTTCTTTTTCAAACTTTTCACAAGCTCAATTTATGGGAAAGATGTATTTTTCTTTTGCAATTCTCATTTATTCTATTGATGTCTGTTGCATTCTTTATATCTTACTGTTTTTCTTTTAGCTACCTTTTCTATATGCTATTACTCTTCTTTTATTATAGAAACTAAACACTACTATCATCTAGGGCAAGGAGGTCTAGTACCATGTCCACTCTGACACGAAAGGTCCTACTCTAGGAATCCAAGTAACTCATATGCTTCTTCGGCCACCTATTACTTGTTACTAACTTATGCTGTGTTCATGACGAATAAGATATATTCATCTCTTCTATTCCATGCTCAAAAAGGAATAACCAAGTCTCATTTACTGCAATGGATAATGGTTTAAATCTATACAGTCCCTATCTAAAAAGGCAACTAAGCTTGGGGAAATTTTCTCCTTATCTTTCATTTTCCCCCAACTAAGGCCTACTTTTCCTAACCATTGTATCTTACTGTCGTACTAATGCCAGTTCACTATTCTTCTGTAGTCTACACACATGAAGCAACATTCCTAGGTTTTCACTGGTGTCCTATACACCTTATGGAAACTTTTATTATTAAGACTAGGAGTAATTACTGCAATAACTTTACACTTTTCCCGTTACACCTAGGAAATGATTCTTATCTACTCCATATTTAAATGTCTAATTTGGTTTGGTATTTATCATTTTACTTCAAAAATTAAAGCTTCTAAAATTTTGAAATACCAAATCCTAAAATTCTTTCCTACGAAATGTTATTTTGAAGTTTTTTGTTAAATTCAAAGGTACTTGGTTAATTAAAATTTTATCTTTGCAAAAACTTATTTAATTTTTCACCAAACCATTTTTATTTAAAACTTGTCTTCCTTGTTCTTAAAATACTTTTCTTTTTTCTTGACTTTAAAAAAATGTCGTCACATGTTTTCAAAATATCTTGTCATAGATTTTCAAATTTACTAAAACTGGAGTAGATAAGAACAATTATTTTATCAAAAATCCCTTAACTTACTACACTTAATGGTTTTATACCTTAATGTATTGGAATTACTTTCTCGTATGAGAATTATTAATGCTAAAACCTTCTATGAATCCTTTAAAGGAGGATTTCATGTTTATGTGAAATTATAAGGAATTTATTTTATATTTTATCGAAATACGCCATACAAAATACGGTGCTTTCCATACCTTGTACATCTCTTTCACGTATTCCTTATAACTTGCACAAAACATCTTTATTTGTGATTCATAGAAAATTATATCATTATTCTTTTCATTCCAATAGATTAACGAATGTTTACTCTATATTCACTTACGTAAGATATTTCCCACTAAATTCATTGATTTAACGTACATTATTTTTCAAAGGAACTCATTTTTCAAAACTGCTTTAATATTTCATAACTGGAAAATACTCTCATATACTTATATAAATAACAAGTGTACATAAAACTACATTAGAAATTATCTTTAAAACTCATTTGGGTCAAAATAGTTGTGGCGTAAAACAACGTTACTACAACCCAAAAATACTATTTATGAATTCAATTAAAATAAATATTAATAAATCTCATATGCTATGCGAAAACATTTCCTTTAGGAGTAACCTACTATAACTAGTCTATGCGCCCTTTGTTTTTACTTAAAACATCTATTACAATAATAAATGTTGTAACCTATGTTTTCGATACTTAACACACTCTAGGCTTTTATATTTAAAATCTTTATTTACCTATAAAGAAACTAGCGAGCTATACATGCTCTATAATTTCTTTAAAAAGAATTTTACTTTTACCAAAATTTACACGATATAAAAATAAAATAAAATTTCATACCACTCGTTTTATTTTATTTTTCAAAAACCCAATATTTACTTCCTTAAATATATTAATAATTATATTTTTCAACTTTTCAATTCCAAAAGTTTCATTTTATTGGGCTAGACATAAAATGGATTTTCTTCTTACTAAAACTTCTTATTCCTTTTAAAATAAAAGCACTCTCCCTACTATCCCTAGGGAACTTCCCTACTTCCTATAACATATGGATACCAATATTATCTCAAAACGTGGCTTATTTGTACGCTATAAATTGGTATTAACATAGGGCTTAACATACTTGGACCGTCCCAAACCCAACTAGCAAACTATGCATAAATATACTTCTAAAAACTTTCACATGTTAAAAACTATAATTGGGGACTATTTCGATTTTGGTACATAATAATTTATATTTTATCCAAAAATACAAATACGTTCATTCACTATCTGGGAATCCAAAACCTAGGCTCTGATACCAAATCTAACAGCTCGAATTCCAGTGGATCCGGATTTTTCACAAAAAGGCTAAAATCCAAGCTCACTGAAGCCCAGTTTGGGTTTCTAGTATCCTACAATTTGGCAAAGACAAATATACTAGAGCTCGGATAAATATCTCACAACATTACTGATAAAAATATAATAGTATGTAAATACTCACCAATACAATACCACTTCTAAACAAGTGTCACAAAGCTGGAAAGCCTCTGCCTTCTTCTTAACCTATAGGATGTTATGAGGAGGGGGTCAGAACTAAAGTTCTGGTGAATGGACAAATTATACACTTCTAAGATTAATTCTACATATATTGTTTTATTTCAATTTATTGTTATATTATGTTTATTGGGTTTGTAATACTCTCGCATCAGTAAGTGAATCGTGCCCATTTGCTCCCTAGTAGATTAAAACCTAATAACTGATATATATAGCTATATGCCCCTTGACTGGTTCTGGATACTACCCATAGTACCTTCTGTATCCTCCTCGTAAAGGACTCCATCGTCTTGTTACTATGGTGTTTGGTGACCATATCTATAAAGGACTGTGTAATGGCTCGTATTTTTGTCTATTTTAAATTATTAAATTTAATGTAATTATTAAATAAAAATGGTTAAACATATAAATTTAATGATTTTGAATGTAAGTTATTGGCTATGAATTTGAATAGAATTTAGAAGTAAACTAATTTCAAAGATTTAAGTAATAACAAGTAATGAAAGTTAATGTTATGTATGGGATGTGTTTACAATCAATAGCTGGATTAGATAATAAATGTTGAATTCATTAGATGAAAATAACGTAATTGACTGATAACTAGAATTTATATAAAATCTAATATTGAAATTTGTTGAACAGTGAACGGTTAAATTGTTTAAATTTAATATTATAAATTATTTGAATAATTAAATTTTGAATTTAAAATGATTCAAAATGATATCAGAAGTTGATGTAAATTTTATTTAAACAATAATAAAGATTGTTAACTGTTCGCTTCGACTAAAGTTCTAAAATTAGAAAATAGCCGAACGAATTTTATAATAAAAATAACCGCAAACGCACGGCGTACACTTATAGTACATGGCGAATATGAGTCAATCCGCAGGGAACTGATGATTTTAAAAATTCAATTCAATCAAATTATACCAATTTCAAGTGAAAGTTAAGCTAAAGAATTAGAGAATTAATTAACTAACTAAAGAAAAGAGAAGCAAATTTAAGAGTTAAGTGACAATTTAGAGAATAAATCCACTCTCTAGATCATGTAGTTCAACACATATGAAATCATAATCTCCTTTTTATGGTCATTAGTGCTTTAATTGATGTGCTTATCATAAGTATGACATACATGGCTATTGATTAGCCAACATAAGTCATCAAACTATAACACACCCCTTAAACCACTAACTAACTTTCATGAAACTTAACAAAGAAAATGAAAATGAAATCTATTTTAAGTATGGCCTATTAACTATTGATTAGAAATATAGACGATCAAATTTTAATTTCAAATAACTTTCTTTTGCCATAATCATATTTTGATGAAGAGGCAATTAGTGTTAGTGATTTTTTAAGCATAGCCTATTTGGTGTCAACAATATAGGCTATCAAAGTCAAAGAAAAAACGGCAATTAAACTACTTCAATCATTCCTACTAAGCACAAAAAGAGAGTATGAAGTAACAACTGGTTGAAGCTACATAATTAGAGAGCTTCATTATCCCTAAATTGAAGGGGATTAGCCTCTTATATTTGTCATTTGATTAACAAATGTAGCTTGCAACATGAAATAAAAATAAAGCAAAATGAAAGAAGAGAACTAATTAACAAGAATTAACACTAATCTAATTTGCATGAAAGTAAATCTACACTACAAACATCAAAGTAAATGAGTATGGAAAGGAAAGAGCATGTATTAAATTGCAATAAAAAGGAAATTACATGAAAGTAAAATAAATGGTTAAGTAGCCATGAAAAGAGAATAAAAAGAGCTAAGCTAAACTAAGAGAAGAGATGGCCTCCATAAGAGGGCTTAAGAGAAGATAGAAGAGATTACATGAAGATAATGAGTTATTTATAAAGCATGAAACCCTAATCCATAATTTGGAGAATGCCCAACTACCCTTGAGAAAGTGTGGAGGTCAAGTAATCATTAGCTTCTGCTAATCATCATTTAAGTGTACATGAAGCCATTAATTCCATAAACATGTGAATTAGCCTCTAATTTGTACATTAAAGTGGGTGGATAGGTGTGGTCCTCCATTTTCTTTACTTTGAATTATTTCCATCTTCATTCCTTTGTGTTCTTTTTGTGCACGTATATTTTCTTCATGAAACAACTTGTAATTGAAATCAAATTCCTATAAAATAGTATAAAAATTTCTAATTAAATTTTGTCAAGTTAATTTATGCACAAAAATGTCTATTTGACCCTTGGATGAAGATGAATATGTGACAATTTGTAATTAATATGGATTTTGGTTAAAACAAGTTAAAATACCCTATGTTTATTTATTTAAATTAATTAGAATAAATATGGTAGTAAAAATATGCACATTTATGTGCACATCAAATATCCCCACACTTGTCTTTTTATTCGTCCTCGAATAAAGGAAAACTAAGATAAATCTGTTTTTGTAGGAAGCGCGAATGCATTGAGCATATGCAACAAGCCTTTAAACCTCTGGGTGTCCCCAGTAGGACGAGTGTTGTCTCATGAGGGTTTTCAGCGGATACAACCTAAAAATCTAAATGCATGATGAAAATATTTGCAAAATGCAAGATTTATTACAATGGGATGAATGTAAGTTTTTCGGAAAATATTTTCAATAAATGATTTACTTTTAAATCGACACAAATAAGTTAAATATAAGTTTTGGCCATTATCTGGAAAATTTAATTCATTTACTCGTCAAAGTTTCTAATAAAAACAAAGTTCTCATAACAAATAGACTATAGTTTAATACGTTGTTTCAGTTGATAATAAAATGTAACTATGAAATGGATCCTTAGTTGATTATCAAAGTTTATCAAGGTGGCATATTCATTTCATTTCAATAATAAATAAAATAATGTTTGGATTTCATTTGCTTACTCTCTCTTATTTTATTTTATTTTGAAAATTTGATATTTACAATATTTACATATGCCTAACTCAAATAAACCGAGGTCAGATATATTACCCATGCACTGCCTTGCGGACTGATATGAGGGGAATATAGAGAGTGGCGAGTGAACACACAAGTGGGAACACTTATTGAATGTTGGTGTTATTAAAAAGAATTTTTATATATACGCCTAGCTCATATAAGCTGAGGCGAGATATACCGATCGTGCATTGTCTTTCGGGCTCACGTGAGAAAGGTACAAAGCATGGCAAGTGAACACACAAGTGTGAACACTTGTCAACCGTAGCTGTTAATAAAAAGTATTTACATATATACAAATGTTTTGTTTTTTATATGTTTTTTTTTTCAATTTTTTTTTTTATTTTTTTTGGAAAGAGAGAGTTTTGCAAAATCGTCTTAGCACCACTTAGTTTAGAAGATAAAAAAATGTTATATCCTTTACTTTAAATCAACCACCTTTTAAAACAAAGATTCTCAGTTTGGATATATTTCATAATTAACACTTATGAATCTTCCTACATATTAGTTAAACCATTATTGTTTGTAATCAAACTTCATTTTTATTTTCGTTAAGATGAATAAATTTTCAAAAATTTCAATTTAATAAACCAAAACCATATATTTATCTTATAGTGTTTCTTTTAAAATAAATCAAAATGCTTTAAAAAAATTCTTCTTTTGTTTTTGAATTTTTTTTTGAGTTTTTGTAAGAAAAATGAAAAATTAATCCTGAAAAATAAAAAAGAAGATGAGTCTCCCCACACTTGATTTTGACTGTGTCCCCACAGTCAACCCAAGTGGAAGGAGGAGAAAAAAATAAAAAGGTAACCTATATTTACATGAAAACGAATGGTATTTACACAAGATCATAAAGTATATCGTCAAAAAGTAAATGAAACGGTCTTCCAAAGACGGATTCATTTGTCACCTCACGTATGCAAGATACAGCTTAAGCTCGAAAAACCATACCATAAAAGATTTTAAAATTGAATGTTGATTTGGAAAAACGAATGTCGTTTTATTAAAAATCGTACGAGCTGTTTTATTTTGGATGATTTTCGAGGTTGATAAAACAATTGGTTGAAATTCAAGTTTATTTTTACCATTTTGAAATTCAAGTTTGTCATTGAAAAATTATTCAAAATTATTGATTTCAAAATCAAAGTGGGGATTTAAATCTTCCCTTTCAAGAATTTAACAACTCATCTTCAAAAATTCCATAGAAATCGTGTTCATTGAATTCGTCTTCCTTTGTTGGATTATCAACAACTTCATTGTATATATAAATTTCAAAATCCAAAGTTGTTGTATTCAAATTTTCGAAATCGAGAAAAGGAAGATCGAATTTTAAATTTGGTTTCTCACCCTCAAAAAAATTGAAATCCAAGTCAATTACCAAATTTTCAACAACTTCGTTAAGATTTTCGTTTCCAATTTCAAAATTCATTATTTGAAAATCTTCGATTTGGGTAAAAGATGGATTATTACTAGACTCATCATACGTTGGGATTTGGTTTTGTTTTCCACGTTGTTTCATATATATTTCAAACTACAAATTTGTGTTATCATCGTAAATTTCGTTCTTTTGTTCAACAAAATCCAACTTATAATTATTGACTTGAGAATTTTCGATTTGGATTTGTTGAGAACAAAAAATTTCAGTCGTAACGTGGTAAAGATTATTCCCATTGCCAGATTCATTTGAAAAGTTGTTTCCATTTTCATTTTGAGTTTGAAATTCATTTTGGAGTTCGAAATTGAATTGGCATGGGTTATAATCGAAATCGTTTGAATTTTGAATAGAATTCAAATTTTAAGTCCTGGGCTCGAGTTATTACACAAATATGAATTACAAAAGTTACTTATACTTTGATTTTGTTGTGTAGAGAATTCAAGTAAAGATGAAATGCTATTTTAAAGATTTGAAGGTTGGTCGTCATTTTGAAATTTTGGTTCAAAAGTCGAATCGTTTAAACAATAGTTATAGTTTTGAAATATCCTTGAGAATTTGAAGTAAAATTATATGGATTATATTGATTTTCACAACTATCGTAAAATTCACGTAAGTGGGGAAACTTGGACATTTTCATGAATGTTTTTGGGTTTTTTAAAGCAAAAAAAATATTTACAAAGAGGAATTATTTTTCAAAATGAAAAATTGATTTTTGTTTTGTATTTTGGTTTTTCGATTTTTTTATTTTTGAATGGATTTTTTTTGGATTTTTGATTTTCTATATTTTTTTAGATTTTTGTAATTTTAAAGGAAAAGGATCTAAAAATTTCAAAGAAAAAGAAAAGTAACATTTATAATTTTTTTTGGATTTTGAAAAATTCTTTTTATTTTAAATATGCATGATCTAATGCAACTATATGAATGCAAGGGCCTAATTACAAATTATTTATCCTCAGTTAACCCAAAATTATATAAACACACTTTTTCTTAAATCAACAAGATAGTTCTCAGCCAGGTAACAGACATGATTTATCGGTGCACCACGAATCACCGTAACAATGCGGCCGAAGGTTTAAGTACCTTCAGAGAAACAATTCAGAACAATATTTATGAATCACCGTAAATTATTAACTGATTATTGTTCTGGCGTAGCCTAGCTACCAAAAAATAAATTTATCAAAAAGGACAAATTGTCAATATACGATTAAGTGTTATCGATGTCTAACCGTTATTACTAATCACAATTCTATGATGAAATGCAAAGCAAAAATTAAATGTGAATTAACAATGCAACTGCGAATGAATTTTCGTTTTGGTTTTTGGATTTTTTTTTAATATATGCAAGCAGACAACAATGCATGGCAAATAAAAACAATAGATATAACAAGCAAGCAGTTTTTTTCTTTTGGCAAGCTAGGCGAAGCAATTGACTCTTCTAATCTGCTTTGGCAACCTAGAAATGAAAAAAACAAGATATATATACAGTTTTTTTAAAGATAAGAAAATAAAAGAAATGGAGAATAAATGTTGGCAAAGACACACAAAAAGGAATAAAATCTAAGCAAAATCAAAGGTCACTAGAACTCAAATTTGTTGAATTACTAGTTTTGATTCATGACAAGACAGTTCAGAAACTAAAGAAGAATTTGCATTCATACATGACAAAAAGAAGACAACAGAAGATCTCTAGGTTTAAAGTAACTATTATAGATATTGAGTCTTAGACATATGTTAAAATCAATCCTCAAGTTTTCGATTTTAAAATTTTTCTTTACAAAACAGAATTCACTGTGCAATTTATGCACAGCCAGTCGACTGACTGATCTTGCCAGTCGACTAACTATGCATATGCACAACAGTGAACTCTGTTCATAATTTTGAAACGGAAAATATTTTAAATTTTTAAATATTCAAAACACCAGTCGACTGACCCAATATACCAGTCGACTGAACCGGCTTCAACTGCAAAATTTCTGAATGGACATCTTCTTCCATGAAGGGATACACTGCATGAATGGATGTCTCTCTTGGCTGAAACTCTTCACTAAGAGTTGCATCTCTCTGAAAACTATATATAGAAGTTATCACTCACTTCATATCACCAATTTTCTGATTCTAATTCTCTATATTCTCTCTTGTGATTATTCTAGTGCATTCATACTTTCCATTGCTTTTAATCTTTGAATTATATAACATATACTTTGATTCTTAGCAATATTCTTCCTTTCAAATCTTCACATACTCTTTATATTCTTGAGAAATTGATTATAGGAAGTTTGTAATCTTAATAGACTAATCAGTGTTATCAAGAACACATTAAGTCAACTATATTGTACTTTGTTAAAGTCCTGTTCTGCTGCTCAGGCAAGGGAAAGTCCTCTTCTGCGGCTGAGGCAAAAATCTTATTCTGCCGCTCAGATGTTGTTTACCTATTCCTTCGGGTTAAGAGAGGGTATTGTTAGTTAAAGCCAGAAGTTAGTCTGGGACTGGACGTAAGACGGTGCTCCGAACCAGTATAAAATCTCTGGTGTCATTTTACTTACTGCATTTATATTTCGCGTTATTTACTATCTGTACTCTGTATTACTGTTTATCCATATTATACGGTCCTATACACTTTCAAAATTTTATTCTATATGAAAGAAGAACTAAATGAAAATTAGCAAGCGAATGAACTATTTTTTAAAAAAAAAATAGAGAAAAATTTAAAAATTAAACAAATTTTAAAAAAGAAAGAAAGTAAAATTAAAAAATTAAAACACAGCCCAACCCACTACCCAAAGCATTCAAACATACGGACGAAAACATTCCAATTAGAAAAACAGTCACCGATCTCTTCTATTTTTAAACGAGTTCGACCTTCATTCCCCAATTCTCAGAATTTCAAAATTCCAAACTCAATTTCAAAGTTTCAAGTCTCGAATCATTTTCAAAGTATTTCCAAGCTTCGCCGATTCAACTGCTCGCTGTTAATATTTGAAGATTGGGCTTTGTGAGAAGATGGAGTTGCGATTTTGGGTGCGGCGTGTTGTGGTCCAGTGATAGATTGCGGTGAGGCAGGATAGTGGGTTGTTGACTAGGATTTGGCTGTAGGGATTCGTGAAGGTTGCGAAGGTGGGTTATCAACGGTTCGTGATGTGAATTTGGGGCAGTACAATTTAAGTCCGTAAGCAATCGGTTGTTTTTGGGCGAAGTTTTGCGACAGTCTTGTATTGTGAAGTGGTCGGTAGTTTGTACTTCGGATGAAGGGATTTCGAGGAGGTGGTATGCTGTTGTAGATAGGAGAAGTTTGGACAGAGTTTCGTACTGACTTTTGTAGTTGTTATTTGCGGTTTGAAGTGAGGATGGATGTTTGTATGGAGGATGGAAAGGGGAAGATGATGCTTCGCTACCGCCAATGGGTAGTGATGTGACTATTAGCAGACGTTGATGAACTGAAGTGGAGAAGTAGTGATAAGTAGATAGTGGATATTGTAGTCTATAGTGACAAGGTAACTGTGGCAGTGTGCACTGAGTAATAGCTGATGAATTGAGTGGTTGGTGAAGGAGAACAGTATAGATTTGTTTGACGGATGGAGTTGTTGAATGTTGAACTTGTAGTGCTAGTAGTGAAAGTAGGAGTGTACTATTGTGACAATGTTATGGTGGCAGTTCTGTGAGATGTTTGTTAGGCGATGGCGATGGTTGAGGCGTGATTTCAGGTGAAAGCATAGGAGCAGCTGGATTGAAATAGCAGTTAAGGATGTAATGAAGTTTGAGGGTAGTTGATGTAGAAAGAGAAACTGCAAAAGTTTGGATGTAACGACCCGAAATTTTCGATTCACTGTAGAAGTGCCGAGCAATCGAACGTCGGAAATTCCAGATTGCTAGGGTAAAGAAGAAAAAGAAGTAAAAGAAGAAACAGAAAACAACAGCACAGAATCTCACAATCGTAGAGGATCAAAATATAATATCAAATAACAACATTTATATAGAGAAATGTCGTAACTGTTAATTTACATTTTTAATATATCAGAGTACAACCATTAACAAATAAACTGAACAGTTGTAACACTTGTCAAAGACTACTATCAATACAATCTCAAATACACAACGGAATATACTCCATATGTCTCTGTCATCCGGCTCGACTCCTGAACTCCAGAATTTCCTAACTTGAAATTCTGCAATATTCGGTCTGACACGAGCATTACAATAAAGTAACACCCGAGTCAGGCTGGAAACCAGCGTGAGTAAATCCATATATCATGAAACACTTAAGTTATAAATTTTCTTCAAAAACAAGGGTAACTCGTACCTCACTACGAGTTTTTATCTTGTTATAATCAAGCACTTATTTCAAAAAATAATATCTACGTACCATTACTTAGTTTTCAATGGTCCAGGTTTACTTAATTTATTCCATTTCAGTCTATTGATTTTGAAATCAAATCTATGAAGAATTATAGATTACTAATCGAAGTGGTTTCGGATATCACTGATATCCTACCCCTATCTCTTTGAATCGATCGCCAACCTTTAAGCCAAGTTGTTTAAGTAAAACAATTCAATTTGAATTTAGAATATCATATTCACAGTGAAATTCGTCGTAGATATCAGAAACATCTCACGCTTATCAACAGTTCAATTCAGGCATTTCATATCATAGAACATCACAAATTATCAGACTAGAGATATTAAAGTATTCAATACAATTTAATCATTCATAGGCAAGATTAACTGGTCACACCATTTCTAATTAATTTAATTAAATTAATTTATTGACTTATAAATTAATTACTTATAAATCCTGCTTAAATGTCATTAACTAATTTCATGCCCCTTTATGTTATTTTAATTAATTTTTGGAATTAATTAATTATCCTTTAAATTTACTTAAGACCTTAATTAATTAAAAGTTTAAACATTTGTCTTAACCATTTACTCAATTATATTATTTTATTTTATTTTGAAATACACTTAGGAATTGCATTGAATAATTAACCTAATATATATATATATATATATATATATATATAATTCTAACCAAATCAATTTAAATTCAAAAACATTTAACTTAATTTTTTTTTGAAGCTTGCTTGAAAACTTGTTCAATAATATATTTTGAAAACTCGTTCAAATTTCCTTTTTGAAACTTGGTTAATTCCACAAAATAAAATTTAAAGAAAACCCGAGCCCAAGGCCTAAAATCTCAAGCCAAACCCGATCTCCTTCTCTCTTCTTTCCTTCTTAAAACCTGTTAATTTACTCGCGTACAACCTCGAGCCCAACTTGATACAAATTTCTTCTTCCCCAACTCTAATTCGACACAGCAACAAATGGACACAGACAGATACACATGCACATGCACATCGCGTTGGAGCATCTCTGACCTACGTCGACGCCTCCGATCAATCGCCGACATCACCCTCAGTCGACCCAACCACCCAGATCTTCGAACAAGACTTCATAATGAAAACTAACGAGTCAAGCAAACTCACTGGAACGGAACCCGATCACAAATTTTCCTCACGCGCTGCCTACGACCACCAAAGACCTCGCTATCACGTCTAAACCTTCGCCACTCGACCGTGCACCTTTTCCCCCTATTCTGATCCACTCCGATGCGATAACGACGTCGCTTTGCCTTGCAAACGTCGACGACTCGAACATGGTCTTAAACCCTAAATCTGTCTCGCCGCGCCACCATGGTGAACTAGGAAACTTCTAGCCATTTTTCCCAAGACCCCCAAACATCGAGCTACCTTGAGCGACGATCACGACCCTCAATTCTCCTTTGATCGCTGGAAATCGATGAAAACTCGATTTCCGTTCATCTCACAGAATCTCTACAAACACTAACTTAAAAATCTTGATATTATCATCAAAAATCATCATTTTTAAGCACGAATCTAGTTATATATGTGAAGGTTGAAATTGTGATAGTCGAATTTCCTACCATATTTGTTCTTACTGTATAACTTAATTTCTCAGAGAATTACTTAATATTTCCATTTAAAATTAGTTTTAAAAATGGTATTACATTCATACAAAAAAGTTTCCTTTAAACATTATATCTTATAGGTAGAGGATTGATGCTCTGGGCTGGGCTAGCTAAAAAGGGGGATCAGTGTGGCGGACAGTTGTATTCCCTAGCTCTACTCTCCGGAGTAGGGTTTTTTCTTTAAAAAAAATGCTTTAATGAAGAGAAATTAAATTTTTGAGTGATTATTGGTTTTGTTAAACAAGAATCAGAGACCAAACTTATACTCACAGACATGCAAATATACATACACAACAAGTTCATACTTATCTAACAGGCAAAACATTCATTTCATCCATGCAAGACATTTTCATGTAAATACTACCATAGATCATTACATTCACAGTGATATAATGGAATTTGGGTTGAGAAAGTTATGTTCACTCACCGTATTGTTGAATAGAGGAATAGTTTTGAAGCCTAGAAACTGATTTTGAACTTTGATCTGCAATTTGAAATTTGAAAACTGGAAGCTTGAGTTTGAAACTGCAACTTGATCTTTACTTTGATTAAACTGAGTTGAATCTTGAATTAAATCTGGAAGTTTGCTTAGTTGAAAACTTGAAAGAAGTTGTTTGTTCTCATTTTTTCTATCTCTCTCTCTCTCTCTCTCTCTCTCTCTCTTGGTTTTAGTTTGATAAATTTGAAAGATGAAGAAAATGAAGGGAGAAGGGGTAGAGAAAAATATATAAGAGTATATAGCCTTGTTCTTTAATCCATTATATATATATAATTTAAAACGAAGAAAATAATTAAGTTTGGCACTTGTAATTTGCATGATACTCCTAAGCTTACATATGTCAAATGCATGCATTTTCTTATGTTTTTATGTTTATGTTTAAATTTATATTTATTTTATGTTTACTTAATAAGATAAAATCCTTTATTCATTCCTATTTTAAACTTAAGCTATTTATATTTTCATTAATAACTACATTTATATATATATATACACACTAGTGTTTAAAAATGCAGAGTTTGAATCTAATTTATTTTCAAGATATACATATAGAATTTCAAATCATAGTTTTATTTATTTCAAATACTTTGAAAATTCTTTTGAAATTTCTAGGATTTAAATTCAGTTTTGAATCCATTTTTATCTCAACTTATTTGCATAGTTAATCCTTACCCGAATTTCTAGTCGGTTGAATGTGTGTGTATATATATATATATATTACCACTTAATTCTTATTATTATATTTAATTTCAATAATGAACAACCAATTATTATAATAATTAGAAAAACTTTTTCTTTATATATATCAAAATATAAGCTCATATAAAAATCATTATAAAAATCATTATATAAGAAAGTAACAAATACGCCCTCATATAATATGCTCAACCCATTTTAGGGTACTACTGACCCTATTCAAATGAGTAACCCCCATCAGAGCCAAGGTTCTCGCTTAACCTTACTAGTTATTTTAAAAATAGATATATACATTTTAAACTTACTAATTATTTTAAAAATAATGGATTTTGATGGTTAAATTGTTTAGTTAATTTATTCAATTAATTTTAGCTACTAATAATCTATCTAAAGGGAAAATAGTTAAATTAGAATATCAGTTAATTAAATTTAATAATTGGTAATTGATTGTTCGATTTATTTGAAATGTTAACAAACCATATAATGTTTGTACAAGGTCAAAAATAATGGAGAAACAAGTCGGTTTGGATTGGATAGCAAACAAAAATCAAAGGTGAGTTAATCTCACTCATTTGGATTATAGGTTAATTTAAATTATTGGTTGAATGATTGAATTGACTAGATGTGATATTATATATAGTAGTATATATATATATATTGGAGTGATTGATTTCCCACATTATATAGCGGATGAGACTCTATGCGTCCCGCATAATAGCGGATGACCCTTTATACCGTGATATCCCAACTTGAAGCGGAATTGGTATTTTATTTGTTGCGCTAACATCTGTGGATGCAGAAAAACAGGTTGGAGGGATCCAACTGGGTTCCTCAAAAAGTTGAATTTATTTTATATTCAGCAATGTGATTTATGTGATAATCTGTGATGATTATATTGATTATATTGGAAATTGAAATTTTTGAATGTTATGGCTTGGTTGAATAAATATTGGTATTTGAGAGAATGAATATATATAAGTTTGGATTTTTAAAGGAAATAAAAATGGAAATTTTTAAGTAAAATAAATATAGTGAAATTGGATATATTAAAGAATGAATTTTAGGGAAGGATAAAAGGCTGATTTTTAATTCTAATAAGTAAATTCCGAGTATGGGAAAGGAGATTTTTGAATAAACTAGAATAAATGAATTTTTAAACTTAAGTGATATTTTTTTAAGAAATAAAGGATTTGTTTTTAAATTCAAGGTTTAAAAATAGTTTGGAAGAGATAAACAGAATTTTGGGAAAAAGTATGGAATTGGTATTCTCAGTTTAAATAAGATTTTAAATCATAATAAAAGGATGAATCTGAATTATTGGGTTTTGAAATAAATTAGAGAAGTAAAGGAATTTATTTTAAAATGGAGTAAATTTTTATAATCGGGTTGGAAATTGATTTAGTGTTTGGAACTATGCTTTAAAAGAAGAATGAAACTATGAAATCTATAAACCGGGTTTATAAAGTGAAATAAGATATCAGTGGATATTTGGAGGTATAAATTCGTAGTGGGAATTTATAAAGAATGGCTAATTTGTTTAAAAATAAATAATGGTTTATTTTAAAGGTGTGGAAAGGAAAGTGTATTTCCCTGAAAGCTGAGTATATTTTCAAAGAAAGATTTCTAAGTATAAGTTAAAGATTTTAAAGTGGTTTTGAAAGAATGTTTTAGAGAAATTTTATTATTATAAAATTGTTTTAGAATTTTAAAGTAAATATTTATTTAAATTAATTATAGTAGTAATTATTTTAAATGTTTAACTAGTATTATTATTTAAAAGATAATTATTTAAATTTATACGTTATAGAAGAACTTTTATTTTTAAATTTGTTTTGGCTTAAGTTTTACGTGAAAAATTATTATTAAATTTCATAACTAATGTTTTATAGAAAGTGTTCTAAATAGTTTTTATCTTAAGTGTTTTAAAGAGTGTGTGTGTGTGTGTGTGTATATATATATATATATATATTTGGACAAAGTGATTTAAATTATTTAAAATCTAAAGTATTTAGACTTGGGGATGTTCAGTGGGAATAAGCAATTGAGTGGAATTTAATCCGCGATAGAAAATGTGATTTGAAAACTATTCTCAAAGGGTTGAAGTATGGGAGAAAATATATTGTAAAGATATTTTTGAAATAAATAATTTAGGAACTTATTAAGGTCTAATGGTTGTTTGTGAATGTTATTTGATAGTTAAATAACCGACTATCAATATTGGCCAATGCATTGATCATTTCGAAGAGACCGAGATCAGGATTAATTTTTCGAAAACCACTTCGATCCGGTTTGAACGTTTCATGAGGAAGACAAGAGCTTGGAGTCGAAGATAGAGAAGTGAAGTGCAAGGGCTAATCGCTACTAATCCTGAGGGTGATTCCAAAATGAATGTAGTAGGAGTAGTGCCTTCGGTTCCGTTCGGACCCGGAATGGACTTGTATGGACGAATGCTATCAGAACATCGTTAGGAGGACGATGAGCATTCTAAGTGAATGCATTCTAAAAAGGTAATGCATAGCCTCGAGCCTCATTAACCGAGAATGGCTAAAACAGGGGAGGTGCACGCAAGGCTAAGTGGCTAGCAACCAATCAGGGTAAGGTCATCCCTGTCTACATGTCCCTTTTTTGGCTGTGTGGGCGGTTGCTGATCCCAATCGCGGGGTGATCTTATTTGGACTATCCATTAAGGGGTAGCTCCGGTCTTGTGTAGCAGGGGATCAGGGTGGATCCTCGGTACAATGATCTAAACCACGTACTGTGACGGAGGTACCCCAGTAGCCCTGCCATTGATGGAAATCTATTCTCCCTACGTGCCTTTACTATTTTGATTGTAGCACCTAGTATTGCTGGAATTCAATAATGGTAATAATTTTGGCTATTTGAATAAGTATTTGTACATAGACACTACTATAATAGCAGAGGATTCGATGTGAAAATGTTTTGGTTATCGTAAGGTAAAAACTCGACTGGCGTGGTCTTACGAGATACCTTGATTTTTAAAAGGATTTTGGAAATCTTTAATAATCCTGTTAAGTGTATTTTCTCACGCTGGTTTTCCAGGCTGACTCAGGTGTTATTTAACTATAATGCTGGGGTGAGACTGAGTATTATAGATACAGGAAAGGATGTTGTGGAGCTCAGGAGACGAGGTGTAACAACCCTAGATTTTTGTATATTATTTAAATTGGACTTTCTTTTATTTTTAAATTATTTTAATTTTTTTTATTTCAAACGTTTCATTTTTAAATATAAACGATGATTATTAAGTGATTTATAGTTCAAATTAGTATAATTTGAATATCTTACTGTAAAGTGAATTTCTAGTCAAACCGTTCAAACTTTGACTTTTAAATTTTAAATTTAAATATTCGAATTCTTGAATTTTATCTTTTATTATGGAAATAGATATAATATCATGAATATTGCTTTTCGTTTCGTTGAAATTGGATTTAAATTGTGAAAGTTATACCCTTTACAATATTGTATGTATATAGGGTTATTTAACAATATTCTTTGTTTTAATTTATATAAATGATATTTTTACTTGATATATCTTATTCTAATTTTTATATTTATGTTATATTATGTATATTTTGACTTTTAAATATTTTTAAAGTGATGTTTGAATTTTTCCAAAGCTTATTGAATTTATTTTCAAATTTTAAAGCGTAGTTTCCATTTTTCTACTATTTTCTTTATTTAAATTATATTTAAATTAAAATTTATATATTTATTTGTGAATGCATTTTATTTTTATGTTGTTATCTTTGTTATAAATATTTTACAAGTTCATATAAATTTTCCAAAGTTCATTCTGTTTATTTTCCATTTTTCCAGACTAGTTTGCAATTTTGTGCTATTTTCTTATTCTTTTACCTTAGATAATTAATAAATATTTATATATATTTTATATTTTGTTATGTTTTCGAATTTGTAACTGAAATAATTATTATTTTCAGTAATTTAAACTAATATAAATAAATTAATGGTAATTTAAAAAGGTTTTGACTTTTGACTTTCATATGGCTCTTTATCTTCCACCTTTTCACATTTAGCCTAACTTTTCATTTATTTTGGCAATAACTATTCACATATTCAGCCGACCACTTCTCCCAACATTTTTTCACGTGAATAAACTTCTCATCTCTCAAAAAAATTCGGTCAAAAACCTGAGCTCAAAGATTTGATAATCAATCTCTTCTTTTTCTTGTTTTGTTTGATTTTCTATGTTGTTTTGCACTTGTTCTCAACTAGATTTGATCGGCCCCACCTACTCCAGCAGCTAGGCCGACCCCACCACCACCTACTCCGACCACCACTTCCTCCAGATCACCACCACCCCAGGCCGAGCACCCTATGGCAAGAGATCCACCACCAAATGTCACAAACCATCACCTTTGTGCTCAATCTAGAATAGTTTTGTTCCAACACCTCCACCTTCCTTTTGCCACCACGTCCACCACCACCACCAGCCTGGATCTGACCACCACCCTCTGCCACATCATCCACCACCACCTGGACCTCTGACCATACCCATAGAGCCTCTGGCCGAGCCATATATAGCATAGAAATGTTGATATTTGCCCTGTATTTGCCTTGTAGTGATTCTATGTTACACCTATACTTCTCCACACCATCGACCAGGCTAGGCTGATCCTATAGGGATCCAAACCAGACCTTAATCCATGCCTTGTCTGTTCTATTTCAGTTCATAACTGAAGTATGTGAAGTTGAGAATAAGTGCAAAGCATTTGTCTTTGTTTTAGGCTTTGATTCCTAGTGTTGTTTAGTGTAATCTAGCTTTGAGAACTTATGTATTTTGAATTGTTTTGTTTATATGTATACAAGGAAATTATATTTGGCACTCCACTCTTCAGTCATATTCGAGTTGTCGTGCCTTCGTAGAGTCTCTGTTGCGTGCTTTGTTGGCTATCTTCAGCTTTTAACATGTGAGTAAATCTCACCAGACTAATATGTACTTATATAGTTGATAAACGGACATCATTTGAATCTATAACTTATATCATCTTGTTATAACTGCTATATTATTATCACATGATGTTCACACCTGTTATTACACCTGTTATATCATATGTTACTGCTATTTCATGCTATTTCAGTTATTTATATCAGTTATCACCATTGCCAGTTCCTTATAGACTAGAATCACTATGGGTTGAAATGATACATACCCGAACGGACTTTAGAATAAGGGAAAATCATTATGGGCTGAAATGATAGGCCTGAGCGGTTTTCAAAATCATTCATTTTACTTGGGACTGCGGGTTTGAAATGATAGAACCCGGTTTTTCTCCGTAAACCGCGGATTGAAATGATATACATCCGTATCACTTGACCTAGGCTAGAAAACTATATACAGACCCGTGGGTTATAAACTATTTTCTGAAATGTTTTAAAATTATTTTTAAAAGTAAATGTATAATATTTTGAATTAAAATGAGTAAAATGATTTATTTTTTAAAATAAAAGTGATTTTTGATTAAATGAAAATGTGAATAAATGAATGTTTTAAGTTAAAATTTTGAAATATAACTTATTGTGGGAAATTTTGAACTTTTGTTAAAAATGAAATTTTTATTAAGTAAAATAGATAGAAATAAGTTATAATTTGGTAATTTAAAACTTAATGGTTAAGTAATAAAATTAACTAAAGAAATGAGATTTAATACTTTAATTTAAATAAGAAATTATGTTATAATTTGATTTTTGGATGAAATTTAAGTTTATAAAAATCATAAAAATAAGAGTATTGAAATGATGATTTTAAAATGTGAAATCTTATTATTTTATAAGTTAAATTGTCCAAATTAAAATTAACTGTTGGTGAAATTTGCATTGAAGCCTTGAATTTGATTTAACAACATTTTTGAAATGTAATGTAAGGTATTACAGCATTTTGTAAATGCTGTAGTTGTTTTAAATGAACTAAAAAGTTAAATTGAAATAAAGGCTATTATAGCACTTTGTAAACGTTATAGTGGTTAAACGTAACATTTAAGTTTATTTGAAATTTAAAGGAAATCTATTACAGCACTTAAACGCTGTCCTTTGTCAAATGAACTGTTTTAAACTATAACTTTACGTAGCATTTTATGGCTACGGAAACTATATTTTTGTTGTTTTAATAACTTTTATGAAAAATAATCTTTGGAAAAACGATAAAATTTTGGAAATTAAATGTTAAATTTCTAAAGATAATGAAGAGACATTTGTATGGCTTTAAATGGAAGGATTTAAGTTTTGGAAATTTAATATTTAATTAATAAATATAAGGAATTAACTTTAAATGATTTAAATAGAGAGATTTAATTTTTGATATAAAATCTTTTGAAACGTAAGTTTGAAATGGTAATTTATTCCTAAATAAAATGAAGGGATTTAAAAGTTATTTAAATGAATAAAAATGAATGATGTTTTGAATAATGTTTTAACATTTTGATATTTTGAAAGGATATTTGATTTTTGATTTATTTAATTTATTTGATAAATGAATATTTGAAGTATATATCATTTGAGTTTATTTAAACGATATTGGATTTATGAAAGGTGGGATATTCAAACCTTGAAATATACTAAAGATTGAATATTGTATTTTGTAGATTAAACCTATATTTAAATTTGATAAGATTTGAAATGGTTTGTTAGTAAACTGAATTTGAATTGAAAATGATGGTTTGAATTAAATTAAATTGAAATTTGGGTTTAATTTAATAAATTTGTAAATGTATAGAATTAAAGGATGATTGCAAATGTATGATTTCAAAATGTTATGATTTTTCAAGTGTAATGATTTTAAGGTTTTGGTTTCGAAAGAGTTATAACTTTGAAAGTTAAACTATTTTGAAAAGTTAATATACGTTTGGAATGGAAATTATATTGTTTTTGAAATAAATATAGTTTTGAAATAAAAAAATGATTTTGGGTTTTCGAAGTATAAACTTTCTTTGTAATGATATTTTGATATATTAAAATAAGTGGAAATGAAGTTTTGTAAAGGTATGATATTTTCATATATTAAAATTATTTGAAATATGGTTTTGAAAAGATGATTTGAAATGTGGGTTTGAAAAGATATGATATTTTGATATATTAAAATGATTGAAAATGAAGTTTTGTAAAGATACGATATTTTAATATATTGAAATGATTTGACATGAAGTTTTGGAAAGATATGATGTTTTTGAAATGGTTTGGAATTAATTTAATCTTTATTTTGATAAAGATTTAGATTTGAAATGATATTCTTTTTTGAAGTATAAATACCATTTTAAATTATAACTACGGGTTATAATAACGATTGGTTGGCAAAGAGACCGGGATTGGATATCTGGCATACTCTCCGTCGATACCGAAAACCACTTTGACAACTATGTACGCGATGGAGATTCCAGAATGAAGTAGGATGGTGGCGACGTTCTTGAGGTATATTACGTGGATCCAACTCCCGTGAGTTGGCATAAGGTGGCTAAAACAGGAGCGATCTCGGGCTAAGTGAGGTCATTCCTCCGATCGGACACATTCCTTCGATACTATACTCTTACTTGTGATTGATTAGATGGCCATCCTCCGATTTTGATATTGGAGTGTGTTCCGAGGTGGGCGTATGTGGCTGCTGCGTTACCACCAGACCGTGTGCGTGATTGGTATATCTACCCTGTCATTGCCTTGTGTGCCGTGTCACCTACCATACCGAGCCTTTACTACGAGTTTTTTTTCTCCCGTAGCCCGTGTGGTATCCTCTGACAGTCACCCGGAGTGGAGATGGCATGATATTGGATGGACTACTAGGACTATTATGTGTGAAGGGTGATATGGGTAGCCTGGAACGCTATTTAAAAGTAAGTTTATTTTTGTAACGACTCGCTATTTTGGACAATTCAAATCGACAATAATACTATACATGTCCGACTTGAATAATTCAAAACAGCGAGACGTTACAGTTGGTATCAGAGCTATGGCTCCAGGCAAAACTTAGCATATATAGTAAATTTATTTACAGAATCTCTTTCGTTCGAATTGAATCTCTTCCTTTTTGAGTCGATTTCCTTTTAATTTTGTAATGTCCCTCGGTTCCGAAATTCATCCTTGTCTCTTTCTATTTATATTCGTTTGATTTTGGAGTATCCCATAATTTCACTGAATGTTTTGTAAAGGGGGTGAAAACTCCTTTACAATTGGCATTGATTCACCGAAGATTTCTGTATCCTCGATTTACGATGCTGCTATATCTTGATATAGTGAATTCTATCTCTGACGATCGAATCTCGATTTTTTTTGGAATTCCGCATCGATTATATTCCTGAAGTGACGGTTGATCCGATTAAGGTTGCCACGATTTATAGAAGTATATCCATCTTCTATTTTGTAATTTAATTATCTCATCTTCGATCGAGTCTATCTTCGAATCAGGATTGTATTGATTGGAGTTCCTCTAATTTAAATCTCTGTCGTTGCTTTGAAATCCATTCTTGAATCATCCTTTGAAAATCGGGTTATGTTTGAAATTATTTTATATATCGAAATTATTTTTTGGATAACTATGATTTTATTCTATATATAAAAGTGAAATGTTATTCTATATATAAAAGTTTTGAAAGGATATGAAATTTTGGAAATTTATAAGAAATTGATTTATATAAAAATGATTTATAACTGAAGGGTAAAATTTAAAATTCGAGAATTGAATTCCGGTATTTTGAAATTGGTTTTAAGATTTTGGAAAATATATAAAAATAATACGATTTAAAAGTATTTTCCGAATAAGAAATGTTTTAAATGAGTTCAAATGAATTCCAATAATTTTGAAGAAATTTCAAAGAAGTTTTCAATAAAATAGAAGTCCAGAACTCACTTACGTCGCTGGAAAATAATTTCGGTAATGAGTGCACGCATCATCGACATTGATTTTCGAGTTTCAAAGTGGGGGAGAGGGCCACTTTAATAGCTTCGCTATGCGAGTGATTTTGTAAAACCGTTTTTGATTTCAAATTTCGAAGTAATTTGATATTTTCGAAAGATATATGTATATATTTGAAACAATTTAAAGTGAGACCGGTATTCAGTCCTCGAGTTTCGGATTTGACTTGGTATAATCCTATCTATTGAAATTGATTTATTGATTTATTGTTGATTTTCAACTGTTGAATTGGAAATTTGATTTCTCTAACTATTTTGAATGTTCGAACACTTCCAAATCAAGGTTAAATTTTCAAAGCTAAGAAATTTCGAAGAGGTGAAAATATTTGATAAAGCATATAAGTTTAGTTTTGTATGTTTAAGTTTGAAACCTTTTGTCAAGTAAATGAATAAGACTATTTTGAATTAATATGGAATTTAGTTTTGAAATGTTTTGAATTTTTTTTTTTAAGTTTTAAATAATGGTTTTCAGAAAGGTAAATTGGATATTTCAAATAGAAATAAATAGTTTAAAGGTTTTAAAGGAATAATTATAAATTTGGAAACCATTTTGAGTATAATTGACTTTGAGAAAAATATTTGGTTTTGAAATTAGATTGAAATTAAAACCAGTACTTATATGGTGATTTTGGAAATGAATTTGTTGACTTGAATTATGTTAATTTGGAAACTGTGATTATTTTCTAAACCTATTATTTTGGGAACTTTGAAATTGAGATAATTAATTTGGAAGAAAATTTGGTGAAATTATATATGATTTTGAAACTGAATTGATATTGAAATAATTTGAAATTGAGAACCTTATATTATTAAGTACTTGATTTGGGAGTGGTCGAACTTATATATAAAATGGATTTGTATAAGTATAAAGTTGGTTTGAAATCTATTGATTTGAAAGGTACTCAATTTGGAAAGAGAATTTTATATAATCGAAGTCTATATAAGTATGATTTGATATACTATTGATTTGGAAAGTATTCGATTTGAGAATGAAATCCTATATATAATGGACTTTATATGAGTATGATATTTGAAAGTGATTTGAAAAGGGTACTACATGATATATATTTTCGAAGTAAAAATATGGAAAGTGCCTTCTGCTTGATATCCGCTTTGTGGCCACATTGTGGATTCATTCTATCGATATTATTCTCTTTGATTTTTGGTTTTCCGGATGTGATACTCGAGTCTTCCCACCATGGCGTGACCTATGGTATTTTTTCTCTCGCGACTACATAGCGCAACTGCCTGGCTGAGTCTGGCCTAGGGGTACGGATTATTTCCTGAAAGATCCAGGCGTAACCATTGTGTATCCTGCAATCTGTGTAAGTCGCATTAGTAGCGAATCTGCCTGGCTGAGATGGCCTAGGGGTACGGATTGTTTCCTGGGGGACCCAGGCGTAACCATTGTGTATCCCGCACCCTACTAGTCATCATGGCGTAATCGCAGGGCTGAGAAAGCTTACGGATACGGATTGTTTCCTGGGGGATCCAGGAATAACCATTGTGTATCTGCGAACCATGGTTGGACAAAGGTTTTGATTTGATTGTTTTGTTTGGATTTTACTTTTCATATCTGTTTTTTAAGGTTTTTCTAGTATTTTCACTGGCTGTTGAAACAGGTCTACTAAGTACTTGAAGAATTCTAGCTTTGCGCCTGATCAACGCATGGCCAGAGTGTAACGTCCGAAGATTTTCGTTCTTCGGAAATCCGACATCGACACTCACTTTATCGACTGCCGAGAAATCAAAGGCCGAAAACCCGGAATGTTATGGGTTTTAAAAAGAAAAGAAAAGAAAGAAAAAGAAAGAAGAGAGAAAAAGAAGAAAGAAAAAGAAAAATAGAGGGAAAAGAAGATAGACAATTTTTAGAAAACAGAGAATTAGAAAAACAGAAGATAGAAGAATTTTAAAAATAGAAAAAGAGAATTTGAAAATAGAACGGACAGAAAGGAAACAAAAAGAACAACAACAGAATCTCACAATTCGCAGCGGAACAACATATAATAATAAATGAATAATCTTTAAACAAAGAACTATATCAGTTATTACATTACATTTTATTACATCATATCATCACATCAGAGTGTACAACAACAACATACAACATCAAACAGTGCAGCGGAAAAGAAATACTATATAAATAATACGCCATGCCATCCAGCTTGCCTCCAGCAACTCCAGAATATCCAGAATATCCTGATAAACCTAACTCTTGACTGCCCGTGTGGAAATTGGTGGGCACCCAGAGTTTAGGAAGGAAAACAATAAACTCTGAGTCAGTCATGTGACTGGTGTGAGAACTCAAAACAGTTTATTTAACTTTAAAATCAAAATAGAGGAATATTTTTTTTTAATTCAATTCGCAATGCTTTTAAAAATGAGACTACCATAAGGCCTCCCGCACACACACACATGCAAACGCAGAATCGGAGGAGATTTCTCCTTATGATAGTCAAAGATGCTTGATACGCATTTTAAAATAACATTTGATATTTTTATTAGTGCATAGTGTATAACAAATTCATTTCGAAAGTAGAATATAAATCTTAGCCAACATACGACCATTATCGTATGCCTACTATAGCTACCATCCAAACAGTGGTGACCACCATAAGTGAATAGCAGGTTCTACAACTAATACCGTACAAGTTTCGTATTGGGAATTGGATTTCCAACAAATGGTCAGGCCAAGGAACTTCCCATTGCCACTGAGAATGCCTCTGGATGGACATCCCCGAGAACCAAACCGGATCTCTACCAACACAAGGCCGGGTTACTCCTAACTGAGCAACAACTGACCGAATATGCCATCCCCCGGTCCTTTGGGACCTTTTTCCGAGAGCGCTCTCTAATCAATTCACACAATCATAACAAAGTGTTTTCAACATGAGTAAGTATCTGGGCTCCATACCATGATACCACCCTTTTCCAGAAGGAAATGGACACATCCTAAAGGGTGCTACCCCTCATAACCTTGCTGCTTCTTTCCTGTTTTGACCATTTCCGGGATGTGAGGCTCGACGAATTCACGTCCACAAAAACATACTTTATACAAAAGCCATGCTTTGGGTCAACAAATGATCAACACAATGATCACTAAGATAGACGATCAAATAAATGATCCTATCACAATAATCAACACAATGATCATTTCAGCATCACTCAGCATGTCACATTACCAAACTGGGAATATATCGCTGATAACTTCAACTATATAACCTTTGAGCTCGTACGTCTCAAAGAAGGGTGTTAAGCAAAGAATAAATTCTCCGCCACCAACAGAAATATATTTGAAAGAAATCGGCTTTATATCTCAACTTGTAATGTCAGGCATACAATCCATACAAGTCTGTTCCGGGATCGAACAGAACCGAAGGCACTTACAAAGAAGTCCTTGAAATCCGGATATTCACAATCCTGATCGGATTTCCCATCACTTAGGGAATCTCTATACCAGGTGCGACCCAGTGCAGAGACAATCGATAGGTCATCCTATCGCTCTCGCAAATACCGGTCTTCAACACCGATCTTCAAATGCAATTCACAACGACGTATCACATATTCGGAATGGGTTATACGACCCCATGGTCCTTTCCCGGTTAACCCGAATAGTGAGCGCTTATTCAAAAATAAGTGTGCATTCAAATTCAAACAAATCACATCAATTACCCATTCAAAGGGAAATATTGATAGTCGGTTATCGAACTATCAATTGATATGCATACATCACCAGATTCCAAATAATTTTCCAAATTATTTATTTTCCAAAATATCTTTACAAGATATAAAATTCCAACACTTCAAAAATAAATCAATATTTATTTTCAAACAAATTTCACTTTCACATATAAATTCCATAATGAATTTATATTTCAAAATATCATGCATATACAATTTCAACTATCCATTTCAAATTATCTTCAAAAGATAAATTCTAAATATTCACTTCATATTGGAAAACATTTCCATACTTATTAAAAATAAGTAATCGACAAATCTCTTTATTTTCAACCTTTGAAAATATTCAATATACTTAAATCGAATTAAGTATATTATTCATTCTTTAAGGGAAATCATTCTCTTAAACATTTTTATTTGGGCCAAAACGAATGTTGCGTAAAACATCGTTACAACGTCCCAAAATCACTAGTATAGGGATTCGAAATTAAATAGATATATAAATCCCAATACTATACAACCCATTTCCTTTCGGAAATCATTTACTATAACAACAGTGTTATAGTCCACTATTTCCTTTTATTTCTCGAAAACGTCTATTTCAACAATAAATGTTGAAATCTATGATTTCGAATCTCAACACAATTAAAACATCGTTAAATCGTTTTAATTCTATTTAAAACATTCACATTCAATACATTTTCTTTAACGTATTATTCACTATTCAAAAACGTGAATATACTTCATTAACAAATTTCATCCTTTCTATTCATTTTATTTTAAAGGATTATTCACTGTCTAAAAACGTGAATATAACTCCATTTATAAGTTATAACAATTAACTTATCAAAATAAGTCGTTTGCGAATTTATAAAACAATGTTTATAAATTCCATTTCCATTTATTTCATAACAACTTCCTTTATAAATCTTCTTTATTTACCTATTCGATTTATAATCTTAATTATAAACCAAAGGTCCAAATTATAAGCCAAACACTTATAATTTATTTATTTGCAAAAAAAATCGTTCCTTTGAACTTTACAAATTTTATAAACCTATTGTTTATAAAATTCCATTTATAACTTCACCGTTACATAATTCTATAAATTTCATTCATTAATGAATTTCATTTTCACTTCATTCAAACACTTATAAAGACTCGTTTTATAATGTCAATATTTCGATTTATAAATATCCGTTTATAAATCTCTTAATATAAATCAATTAATATTATTCTTTAAAACATCTTTTAATTTCCTTTATAATTTCATCATTTCGATTTATAAAATAATCAAATTTTATAAATCCTATATTTAAACTTTTATCATATATTCAAAAATCCAATCTAAATTATTTTATAAAATCATTAGTTCATATTTCTCAAAAATCGACTTTTAATCGTATTTCTAAAAATCAGCTTTTTAACTATATTTCACAAAAACCATAATTTTTATAACTTAAAAAATTATAACGTTTATTTATTTATAATGGATCAATTCCAAAAATATAGTATATTTTCAAAATCACTTTTAAAATCATTTTAAAATCCCAAAATCTGGGTCCAATGATGCTACACACCAAATAGTCAATCACGACTAACAACGATATCATATATCGATATGATAATCCATCAAATATCAAAATATCTGAAATTAAATAAATACTGTTGAGGAATCCAGTTGGATCCCTCCAACCTGTTTCCTGCATCCAAAAACATTAGCACAATACCAATTTCGCTCCAGTACGAAATTATCGCGGTACATGTTTTTAATAAATATTATCCGCTTAATAACGGCGTAATAGGGTCTCATCCGCTGAACAAAAAATGCGGGAAATCAACAACTGCAATATATACATATGCCAATATATATATATTGATATTATATATAATACCAATTTCACTGTTTATGAAATATTCGCGGTATATGTTTTTATAAATAACATCCGCTTACTAACGGCGCATAATGTCTATTTTAACAATCAATAATTTACAGTCATCATTCAAACATGCATTCAAATATTTTAAATCTAACTATTTAAAATAAAATCGAAATCTATTCGATTGAGTGAGAAATTCTCACCTTGGTTTTAATTTCCGTTTTAGCTTTTATTTCGAATAAAATTAAACGCGCGTTTAATTTTACCCGAAATTCTCACTAACTCCAAACGACTCCAAACCAACTCCATCGCGTAGTGCTCGTCCATACGATTCCAACGCAACTGGGTTTGCATTTTTTCGACCTCGTATGAAAAAGTTATGAATTTTACAAGTTTGCACACGATTTTAATAACTAAATTCAACATAAACTTAACTTTTTATAACCCACAACTAACATGAGCCATTGGATCTTGCTCCAACTCATCACCACCGTGCTCCCCTTCTTCTTCAACATTCACGCAAGCTCCAGTAAACAATTTTCAAGGCCGAACCCAATTTAGTTAACTAGGGTTTGATTATTCTCCTTCCATAATCAACGAAATTCGATCACTCCAACGCCATGACGAAGCTCTCGACAAGAGCTACCTCCACCTGCCACACCATGAAGCTCGGCCTCATCTAGGTGCTCGCGCATGCAAGTGCACAGCCCACGCACGGCCCCCTCTAGCTCCCTCCACACGACTCCGTTTCCGATCACCACCGTTCAATCTCTAGCTCTCATCGCCCTCTCCAACTTTCATGTTGACAACTTCCTCTAATTGTTGACGGATTGGAAGATCTTTGGTGATGAAGATGGAGCATTTCTGGCCTTAGAATAGAAAGTGGCGGCTAGGGTTGAATTAGGGTTAGGTTTTGATATTTTTATCAATTTATGAAGAGGGTGGTGCTATTTATAAGGAACCGTTCGACACTATTCACCCGGAAATTCCGAACTCCGATTTAGACGCCGTAACCAGCGTACCTAGGGTTTACCCCGCGTTCCGGACACAATGGAACAAGTTTTGGAAGCTAATTCGGAAGTATGTGCGAGTTATGGCTGAAAACGCTCAATTTAAATTAAACCGATTTAAATCGATTTCTAGGCGTTTTAATTTGTACCGGACAAACGGTAAATCCAAATGACTTGAAATTTGAAACCTTACAATAATATCACATTACGGATCCGATGAAACTAGTTTCGTCGAAATCCGAGACTTTTTGAAAAATGGCTATTTTGACTCGCCAAATTTAAATTAAAAATAATTCGATGCGTTTCGAGCTGCCACGATCAAACGATAGCTCCGATTGACACGAAAATTGAAATCCGGTAATAACTAACTATTACGGATCCAATGGAACTGGTTTCGTTCAATTCTGAGACTGTTCAAAAATTGGCTATTTTACAGTCGATTATTAAATATTAAAATATTCAATTTTCACAAATTAACTTTTAATTCGATTTTAAAAGTTCTAAAATATCGTTCTAACTCCCATATGATAAAATAAAATTTTACAAATCATCTTTAATCATATTTAACCCAATTTTCAATTTTTCCATAATTTAACGTATTAAATTATCGATTAAATTATCCAATTAAATCCAATAATTCAAATTAAATTTATTTGACTTATAAATTCACTTATTAATATTTAAAACTAATTAAATATTCATATTTTAATTTCTAAAAATTCTGGGTCGTTACAATCTTCCCCCCTTAAAAGAATTTCGTCCCCGAAATTACAAGTAAGAAAAGTTACAGAATCTATTAACTTTCCAAAATTCATAGTTAAACTTCTTATAATACTTTACTAAGTTTTCAAATCATACTTAGTTATCTTTTCAAAAACAAATACTATTGTTTAACTTTCAACTTCCAAAACAAAGTTAAAGTTTTCAAAATTTATTTCCCAATTTCTCAAAAAAATTTTCTAACGCCTTAAATTTTCGGAAAAATTCGCCATAGTCTCCTTTGCGCGGCTCGATCCGAAAAAAAAATGACAATATATATATCACAAATATACATCTCATCAAGTAATGAGGCATCCCGAAGGGAAAAAAAGTGTAAAAATGCGATATTTAATCCGAGATATGTACCTTATATTTTATTAGCAAGCATATACGGCTAATATAGCGCAAAAGCGAACTCCAAATGCGAAGCAAACGCGATCCGCACCTACTAAACTCAACAAACAACATGAGAACATGCACATATGCAAATAATCTCAATATACAACATATAGCAACATAACTATACATGTCACATAGCACATGTAGTAAAACAACAAATGGAATATATATTCAACCATCAACCAATTACATCCATAACCAATAATATTCATTTATATTCTCATTAATATTTAATGAATTGGTTTTCACTTTAAATCATTTGATTTATTTACATTGGATTTTATCAACATTCATTTTCAATTCAATTAGTTTACATTTACTAATTAAATCTAATTCACATTCAATTCTATTCAACTTATTTTCTTCAAGTTTGAATTCAATTTCATAGCTTTCAATTTCATTAACACTTAATGAATTACATATAATCAATCAACAATCATATAACAACCAATGTATATTAATTACAACCAAATTCCTTTGCTTATATTCATTCAATTTGATTTAACACCATCACTTTCAATTGGTTTAATTAAACTGATTTTCATTCAATTATACAACTTCCAATAGCATTAGATTTTAAATGAATTAACACTTTCATTAATTATTCCATATCAATTTATTCACATTTTATTTACAACTCATATTCATAAATATAGTTTCACTTCTTATATATATAAGTTTATTTCACAATTGTACATCACTTTAATTATAACTCAATTCTTATACTTCATTTGCTTATACAATTATTCTTTAATTTAGATTATTCAAACAACCTAACAATCAACTTATACACTTTAATAATTCTGAAAAATTATTCCTTCATATATAAAATATACTTAAGGTAAAATTATTCCATTTACCCAATTTTTTTAAAACAATATCGTGTCGAATTGTTCTATTCAAGTGTTTAGAAACCCCTTCGGCTCAGTTTCGAGGCTGTGCTGACGAAAGTTCATATGCCACTCAATAAACCAATCATCACAATATAAAACAATTTTATATTCACTAACAAATACGCACTCATAGCTATTATTACACTCAAATTCATTCTAGAGTACTGCTGACTCTATCTCTAATGAATTATACCCAACAGAACCATGGTTGTCGCTTAACCATCAGCTCTGATACCAAATGTAACGTCCGAAGATTTTCGTTCTTCGGAAATCCGACATCGACACTCACTTTATCGACTGCCGAGAAATCAAAGGCCGAAAACCCGGAATGTTATGGGTTTTAAAAAGAAAAGAAAAGAAAGAAAAAGAAAGAAGAGAGAAAAAGAAGAAAGAAAAAGAAAAATAGAGGGAAAAGAAGATAGACAATTTTTAGAAAACAGAGAATTAGAAAAACAGAAGATAGAAGAATTTTAAAAATAGAAAAAGAGAATTTGAAAATAGAACGGACAGAAAGGAAACAAAAAGAACAACAACAGAATCTCACAATTCGCAGCGGAACAACATATAATAATAAATGAATAATCTTTAAACAAAGAACTATATCAGTTATTACATTACATTTTATTACATCATATCATCACATCAGAGTGTACAACAACAACATACAACATCAAACAGTGCAGCGGAAAAGAAATACTATATAAATAATACGCCATGCCATCCAGCTTGCCTCCAGCAACTCCAGAATATCCAGAATATCCTGATAAACCTAACTCTTGACTGCCCGTGTGGAAATTGGTGGGCACCCAGAGTTTAGGAAGGAAAACAATAAACTCCGAGTCAGTCATGTGACTGGTGTGAGAACTCAAAACAGTTTATTTAACTTTAAAATCAAAATAGAGGAATATTTTTTTTTAATTCAATTCGCAATGCTTTTAAAAATGAGACTACCATAAGGCCTCCCGCACACACACACATGCAAACGCAGAATCGGAGGAGATTTCTCCTTATGATAGTCAAAGATGCTTGATACGCATTTTAAAATAACATTTGATATTTTTATTAGTGCATAGTGTATAACAAATTCATTTCGAAAGTAGAATATAAATCTTAGCCAACATACGACCATTATCGTATGCCTACTATAGCTACCATCCAAACAGTGGTGACCACCATAAGTGAATAGCAGGTTCTACAACTAATACCGTACAAGTTTCGTATTGGGAATTGGATTTCCAACAAATGGTCAGGCCAAGGAACTTCCCATTGCCACTGAGAATGCCTCTGGATGGACATCCCCGAGAACCAAATCGGATCTCTACCAACACAAGGCCGGGTTACTCCTAACTGAGCAACAACTGACCGAATATGCCATCCCCCGGTCCTTTGGGACCTTTTTCCGAGAGCGCTCTCTAATCAATTCACACAATCATAACAAAGTGTTTTCAACATGAGTAAGTATCTGGGCTCCATACCATGATACCACCCTTTTCCAGAAGGAAATGGACACATCCTAAAGGGTGCTACCCCTCATAACCTTGCTGCTTCTTTCCTGTTTTGACCATTTCCGGGATGTGAGGCTCGACGAATTCACGTCCACAAAAACATACTTTATACAAAAGCCATGCTTTGGGTCAACAAATGATCAACACAATGATCACTAAGATAGACGATCAAATAAATGATCCTATCACAATAATCAACACAATGATCATTTCAGCATCACTCAGCATGTCACATTACCAAACTGGGAATATATCGCTGATAACTTCAACTATATAACCTTTGAGCTCGTACGTCTCAAAGAAGGGTGTTAAGCAAAGAATAAATTCTCCGCCACCAACAGAAATATATTTGAAAGAAATCGGCTTTATATCTCAACTTGTAATGTCAGGCATACAATCCATACAAGTCTGTTCTGGGATCGAACAGAACCGAAGGCACTTACAAAGAAGTCCTTGAAATCCGGATATTCACAATCCTGATCGGATTTCCCATCACTTAGGGAATCTCTATACCAGGTGCGACCCAGTGCAGAGACAATCGATAGGTCATCCTATCGCTCTCGCAAATACCGGTCTTCAACACCGATCTTCAAATGCAATTCACAACGACGTATCACATATTCGGAATGGGTTATACGACCCCATGGTCCTTTCCCGGTTAACCCGAATAGTGAGCGCTTATTCAAAAATAAGTGTGCATTCAAATTCAAACAAATCACATCAATTACCCATTCAAAGGGAAATATTGATAGTCGGTTATCGAACTATCAATTGATATGCATACATCACCAGATTCCAAATAATTTTCCAAATTATTTATTTTCCAAAATATCTTTACAAGATATAAAATTCCAACACTTCAAAAATAAATCAATATTTATTTTCAAACAAATTTCACTTTCACATATAAATTCCATAATGAATTTATATTTCAAAATATCATGCATATACAATTTCAACTATCCATTTCAAATTATCTTCAAAAGATAAATTCTAAATATTCACTTCATATTGGAAAACATTTCCATACTTATTAAAAATAAGTAATCGACAAATCTCTTTATTTTCAACCTTTGAAAATATTCAATATACTTAAATCGAATTAAGTATATTATTCATTCTTTAAGGGAAATCATTCTCTTAAACATTTTTATTTGGGCCAAAACGAATGTTGCGTAAAACATCGTTACAACGTCCCAAAATCACTAGTATAGGGATTCGAAATTAAATAGATATATAAATCCCAATACTATACAACCCATTTCCTTTCGGAAATCATTTACTATAACAACAGTGTTATAGTCCACTATTTCCTTTTATTTCTCGAAAACGTCTATTTCAACAATAAATGTTGAAATCTATGATTTCGAATCTCAACACAATTAAAACATCGTTAAATCGTTTTAATTCTATTTAAAACATTCACATTCAATACATTTTCTTTAACGTATTATTCACTATTCAAAAACGTGAATATACTTCATTAACAAATTTCATCCTTTCTATTCATTTTATTTTAAAGGATTATTCACTGTCTAAAAACGTGAATATAACTCCATTTATAAGTTATAACAATTAACTTATCAAAATAAGTCGTTTGCGAATTTATAAAACAATGTTTATAAATTCCATTTCCATTTATTTCATAACAACTTCCTTTATAAATCTTCTTTATTTACCTATTCGATTTATAATCTTAATTATAAACCAAAGGTCCAAATTATAAGCCAAACACTTATAATTTATTTATTTGCAAAAAAAATCGTTCCTTTGAACTTTACAAATTTTATAAACCTATTGTTTATAAAATTCCATTTATAACTTCACCGTTACATAATTCTATAAATTTCATTCATTAATGAATTTCATTTTCACTTCATTCAAACACTTATAAAGACTCGTTTTATAATGTCAATATTTCGATTTATAAATATCCGTTTATAAATCTCTTAATATAAATCAATTAATATTATTCTTTAAAACATCTTTTAATTTCCTTTATAATTTCATCATTTCGATTTATAAAATAATCAAATTTTATAAATCCTATATTTAAACTTTTATCATATATTCAAAAATCCAATCTAAATTATTTTATAAAATCATTAGTTCATATTTCTCAAAAATCGACTTTTAATCGTATTTCTAAAAATCAGCTTTTTAACTATATTTCACAAAAACCATAATTTTTATAACTTAAAAAATTATAACGTTTATTTATTTATAATGGATCAATTCCAAAAATATAGTATATTTTCAAAATCACTTTTAAAATCATTTTAAAATCCCAAAATCTGGGTCCAATGATGCTACACACCAAATAGTCAATCACGACTAACAACGATATCATATATCGATATGATAATCCATCAAATATCAAAATATCTGAAATTAAATAAATACTGTTGAGGAATCCAGTTGGATCCCTCCAACCTGTTTCCTGCATCCAAAAACATTAGCACAATACCAATTTCGCTCCAGTACGAAATTATCGCGGTACATGTTTTTAATAAATATTATCCGCTTAATAACGGCGTAATAGGGTCTCATCCGCTATACAAAAAATGCGGGAAATCAACAACTGCAATATATACATATGCCAATATATATATATATTGATATTATATATAATACCAATTTCACTGTTTATGAAATATTCGCGGTATATGTTTTTATAAATAACATCCGCTTACTAACGGCGCATAATGTCTATTTTAACAATCAATAATTTACAGTCATCATTCAAACATGCATTCAAATATTTTAAATCTAACTATTTAAAATAAAATCGAAATCTATTCGATTGAGTGAGAAATTCTCACCTTGGTTTTAATTTCCGTTTTAGCTTTTATTTCGAATAAAATTAAACGCGCGTTTAATTTTACCCGAAATTCTCACTAACTCCAAACGACTCCAAACCAACTCCATCGCGTAGTGCTCGTCCATACGATTCCAACGCAACTGGGTTTGCATTTTTTCGACCTCGTATGAAAAAGTTATGAATTTTACAAGTTTGCACACGATTTTAATAACTAAATTCAACATAAACTTAACTTTTTATAACCCACAACTAACATGAGCCATTGGATCTTGCTCCAACTCATCACCACCGTGCTCCCCTTCTTCTTCAACATTCACGCAAGCTCCAGTAAACAATTTTCAAGGCCGAACCCAATTTAGTTAACTAGGGTTTGATTATTCTCCTTCCATAATCAACGAAATTCGATCACTCCAACGCCATGACGAAGCTCTCGACAAGAGCTACCTCCACCTGCCACACCATGAAGCTCGGCCTCATCTAGGTGCTCGCGCACGCAAGTGCACAGCCCACGCACGGCCCCCTCTAGCTCCCTCCACACGACTCCGTTTCCGATCACCACCGTTCAATCTCTAGCTCTCATCGCCCTCTCCAACTTTCATGTTGACAACTTCCTCTAATTGTTGACGGATTGGAAGATCTTTGGTGATGAAGATGGAGCATTTCTGGCCTTAGAATAGAAAGTGGCGGCTAGGGTTGAATTAGGGTTAGGTTTTGATATTTTTATCAATTTATGAAGAGGGTGGTGCTATTTATAAGGAACCGTTCGACACTATTCACCCGGAAATTCCGAACTCCGATTTAGACGCCGTAACCAGCGTACCTAGGGTTTACCCCGCGTTCCGGACACAATGGAACAAGTTTCGGAAGCTAATTCGGAAGTATGTGCGAGTTATGGCTGAAAACGCTCAATTTAAATTAAACCGATTTAAATCGATTTCTAGGCGTTTTAATTTGTACCGGACAAACGGTAAATCCAAATGACTTGAAATTTGAAACCTTACAATAATATCACATTACGGATCCGATGAAACTAGTTTCGTCGAAATCCGAGACTTTTTGAAAAATGGCTATTTTGACTCGCCAAATTTAAATTAAAAATAATTCGATGCGTTTCGAGCTGCCACGATCAAACGATAGCTCCGATTGACACGAAAATTGAAATCCGGTAATAACTAACTATTACGGATCCAATGGAACTGGTTTCGTTCAATTCTGAGACTGTTCAAAAATTGGCTATTTTACAGTCGATTATTAAATATTAAAATATTCAATTTTCACAAATTAACTTTTAATTCGATTTTAAAAGTTCTAAAATATCGTTCTAACTCCCATATGATAAAATAAAATTTTCCAAATCATCTTTAATCATATTTAACCCAATTTTCAATTATTTCCATAATTTAACGTATTAAATTATCGATTAAATTATCCAATTAAATCCAATAATTCAAATTAAATTTATTTGACTTATAAATTCACTTATTAATATTTAAAACTAATTAAATATTCATATTTTAATTTCTAAAAATTCTGGGTCGTTACACAGAGTCTGCAAGAACGAGGATAAACTTGTTGAAACATCGAGTTATAAAAGTATTTTTGAAAGGAAAAATTCATTTCGATATAAAAGTATTTTATTATAAAGGTATTTCCAACAAAGAAATTTTGTATTAATATTTGAGATTTAAATTTTATGGTTTGATTTAATTATTCGAGCCCGATACTATCCCTTTGAACCTACCTTATCTGCTCAGCTTTATTTATTCACCTATATTCCGTTTTTCCGAATCTACACTCCTTTCCTTTTTGAATATAATCTTTAAAATATTGTTTATTTATATACTACATGGTTTAATAGTAAATCATTAGTGTCATTAATATTGCAGAAGTTATTAATTTAATATAACATATTTAAGAAATGAGTATTAATTTATCTATAATGTTGAAAGTGTCTTAAGATAAATTAGTAAATTTATAAACTATGGATTTAATGTTGTCAAATAACTTCCTTGAAAATATAACCAAGGATGTGAATAACTATTTCCAAATAGTTTTCATATATATATATTTAAAAAGGTGTTATTTAAAACTTATAAATGGTATTTATAAAGGAAGCAAGAAATTTTACAAATGGGTTTGAAATTTTTTTTAAGTATTAAAGAAAATTTAATTTCAAATGAAGTTTTCAAATGAATATTTCAAGTAAAATTGACATGGTCTTAAATTAATTGTTTATCCTTGTCTTTCAATCTATTTATCTTTCTGGTTGTTTCTATTCTCCTACCTTCTTCCTTTTCGGGGACGAAAAGTTTTGAGTGGGGGAGAGTGTAACGACCGGTAAAATTTTGTTAATTTTTAATGGTTTTATTTAGCGTATTTAATTTGATTTTGAGAAATTTTAAATAATATTATTTTGAAATAAAATTTTACATTTGGATTACGTATAGTTAAATGTAGCAAATGATAAATTTTCATCAAAAATTAAGAAAGTATATTGTAGGGTGAAAATTTTATTTTTCTAACCTTTCCTTTCCTACGCTCCCTGTTTCCACTTCTTTCATTATGACCGTTCATTATATATATACACTACAGTTGGAAAGTTATAAACGTATAAACTTAGATACATTTTGTATTTATTAAAAATTTAAAGCTTACCTTTACCTTTTGGTTTCCTTTCTTTCAAAAAAATTTGAACCATAGCCACGGTAATCAATTATTATAAAATTTTCAACTTAATCTAAGATGACCGTTGCTACTAGAATTGTTACTTTTCTAATATATTCATTCCTACTTTCACTGACCTTTTATTTCTTCATTTTTCCACCGTCTAAAAAAATAAATAAATAAATGGTCATTCGTTTTATTTTATTCAGTAATCAGCGTGACTCTTGCCATTTACACCGCACCATATTTGACTGTTGATTTTCATTCAGCATTCTTATTTTAAAAATATACCGTAGAGTAACGTTGCCTTCACAATTTAAAAATTGCTTTAATAGCTCTTGAATAAATGTGTAGCTGTTGTTTTGGTATTTTTCCGAAATTGTGACTTTTCTCTTTCCTTCCGTTCAAATTTGAAACGTGCTACCATTTTTTTGCTTTGATTATTTTCCTGAATCAGCGTGAATATTGCTTTAAATCCTCCACTGAAACATAGCACGTGATTGTGCTATTTCTTTGGTTACTTTTATTTAGTCGTTTCCATCTACTTCTGTTCGTATTTTCTTCCCTTTTTTATTGCTTTTTCCCAGATTTCTCTTCTTTCCCTCTCTATTGTTTCTTCCTCTTCTATATAAACTTGCCTGACACTGCAAATGTCGGCCTCTCCTTCACCTTTTCCAAACTCCGCTCCTCCACCGAACCCACTCTTCCCTTTGCGCAATATCCATCGAAGCCGCAACGACCCTCCCCTGTTTCCTCTACTGTTCGCATAACCAGGCATAGGTAAGTTAAGTTTATATTTGCAAGTGTTATTTATATATATATATATATACTATATATAGTTTTATATTTAGCTATGATATGGATGATTTTATCAATACACGTCCCCTATACATGCTGTTGATGCATATTCTAGCATTCAAAGTTGGTACGTATATTTGTTTATATGGAGTATAGTTATGATATATTGATAGTGGTATAAAAATATAAGATGCGTACATATAGTGGTTTATATAAAGTTGTTGGATTTGAACACATATATATACCAAACATGGTTTCCATTTTTTTTTGAAAAGTTTGTTTTGTTTCTAGAAGTGTATGCATATTTAATATGTGTGAGTTGTGTTGGATCTGCAAATGGAGTCTGCATATTTGGCAAGTAGATTTATATTCATTTTTGTTTTAACATTGATTCCATATATGTATATTTTACAAACCATATTCGATGATTTATTTTATAATTTTTGTAAATCCGTTATTATATATATATATATATATATATATATAGTTTTATAATAAACTGGTTTATAACTTTTATTGAAGGTCAATTTACATCTTATTATTATGGAAGTTGTATAGGATTTTTGAAGCTGTTTATTTTCCTAAGTTCGTATATGACATATATTTATATAAAGTTATAATAATTATAGATATATCTTTATGGCCTTATATATATATATATATATATATATATATATATATACTTTGCATACACTTATGTATGGAGTTAGTTTTCTAATATATAAGTTCTCATTTCAGTTGGCATGCATGTTTGCATAAAAGTTAAGGGTGTGTATGTGTTTTATTGTAGACCAGTTGCTTTCGCAAAAAAAATAATTAAAGTTATATTAGTTGCTATTTATATATTGTATAAAGTTTACATTCTAACTTATACTTTCGGTCTGCACAGGTTACAGTATTATATATATTTATAAAATAAGTGGATTTTGTACCATATGTATATAGTAGTTTATAAATGAGATTTGAACAGTGTAATTTTTCGAAGTTTTATATATTAATCTTATTTTAAAATATAAATCTTAATGATATTATATACATAGGTCGTATGGGGTGATTTGGGTCTTAGATTTGTAAGTAGAAATTTTGATCTATGTGTAAAAATTAAAATGGTTTGGAAAAATTATAAGGATTTATATTTAACATATATGTTTTATTTCAATTGTTAAAACTAGTGGTTTATGTATGAAAAAAAAGGTAAATTTTATGTGTGTGTGTGTGTGTGTGTGTGTGATTCGACTTTAAATTTTTCTTAGGGATGCAATTTTGATTTTTATTAAAATAGCAAAAATTTCTGTATATATCAGACTGATTCTGATTCAATTCATAAATTCTTGATTATCAGCCTTGTTCGTCCAATTCGTGCCAATCCTACTTTGCTTTGAAATTCATGCTCGGATTTATAATTTAAATTTCAGTGTCCGTATCAGTGTGCGAATCCATGTCATCTTCTGTATTCCCTAGCCTCGAAAGGTGAGCAATCACTCACGATTAACATTCTTTTCTTTGTTAAATTTGATTAAATTGAAACGACAATTGAAATATGATGCTGTAGTTATTTAAATTGTTATATATGCTATTATCTGTAACTGTTCACTTATGGGATATGACACCATATCCTATTGTTTATATTTATTTTTGATGATATATGCCTGTTGTTATTATTATTTTCACATCTGTTATCACTCTGCAAGTTCCCTGTTAGTATAGAAATCACTATGGGTTGAAATGATACATACCCGAACGGATTTTAGAATAGGAGAATTTCGTTATGGGTTGAAATGATAAACCCAAGCGATTTCCATTTGAATTGAATTTGGGATTACGGGTTGAAATGATATCCACCCATATATATTTAACTTACGGATTGAAATGATAAATATTTGTATCCCTTGTACATAGAATAGAAAATTTTACATCGGCGCCATGATCTATATGAATGTTTTGAAATTATTTCTATGGTCTTGAAAAGAAATATATGATTTTAATGAATATTGATTTAAAGTATTATATAAAGGTTATTTTATATATAGATTTAATATTAAGATAATTTAATTAAGATTGATTTTATTAGTATGAAATATGTTTAAGGATTTATTAAATTTGTATTTTGTGAAATAGATTTGTGGAATAAATTTTATAAGCTAAGGTTTGAAGATATATTTGGGACTTATTTGAATTTGTCATTAATTAAGGATTTTATTTAGTTAAATCAATTTGAAACCATTAAATTCGAAACTTTAACATACGATCCTATAACTTGAATTTTTATTTAAGAAATTTAATGGATGATTCATGTCTAAAGAAATCGAAGGTAATATGTAGAAAATGTTAATTTAAGGTCATATAAATAATATTGAATTTATTAAGTGAATATTTCAAAACTAAATAATAGTGAAGTCAAGTTGGGAGATAAACGCAACTATCAAAGTTTAGTCTTTGAAATGTTGAATATTTAAAGCTCCGAAATATATTAACTTCGAATTATATTGAAATTTAAATGGTTTATTTTGTGGTTCAAATCCGTATTTGAAATAGATAAAATTTGAATTAGTTTAGTCAGAAACTAAATGGAATGGAAATTGATAAATTTTGATTTAATTAAATTTGAACGGGAAGGTCGAGTTGATTTTTGAAGCGATTTATGAAGTTTGAGGAAATAAAAATACTTTACTTCATAAATTATTGGATATATATACACTAATTTGGAAAATAGAGATATTTGAAATGAAAATGATATTTTAGTTTTGAAATATAAATAAAATTGAAATGACCACGGTGTTATAGTGTATATTTCTACCCTGTAGATAGTTCCTTGGATCCTTAGAGGATGGGTATCCCAAACATCCTCTAAGTTAATTATATTTCAGTTGATATTTTACTTGAGTTGGATTTATAGATATAAGAATGTTAATCCTGACTCGAGTGTTTTGTGTTTTGCTTTACGCTCGGGTCAGACTGAGTGATACAGCATTGAGACTCACCTTTGGAGTTTGGAGCTTCTCTTGGAGATCCAACTATCGCTTAGCTTTCAGCACTTCCAGTTGATTCGTTAAGAGAAGTCATCTGTTGCATTGGAGACTTCACTGTATCTAGGATATTTTGATGTATTTTATTTCTAACTTTGTTATCTTAGATTCTGTGATTGATTTATTTACTGTATATGTTTTGCCAAATTTAAACTAACAATTCGATATTTTGAATTATTCAAATCGGACATGTATAGTATTATTGTCGATTTGAATTGTCCAAAATAGCGAGTCGTTACAATTTTACTGTAGACATTATTATAATAGCGCAATATTACTACATAGTAAATAGTTTAACGGATCCTTAGAGGATGGGCGGTCCTAGGCATCCTTTAAGTTACTTGTACCTTATTACAGTCCACTTGAGTTGACATTATATAAGTATATATTGTCCTGACTCGAGTGTTTGTATTTTCATGTACGCTCGGGTCAGCCTGAATTATTCACAGATTTGGATTCCACTTTCTGGAAATTGGAATCGCTGGAGATTATCTGCTTATCTAGTTTTATCTATTCCAGTTCTGTCGTCTATTCAGCTTGTACTCGGTTATCATCTTAAGACTTCTGTTGTACTTTATTTAGTCTGTTGTATTTTATTTAACTCTGATATATTTATATAGTAGCTTCATGAACTATTATTTCTTTTACTTCCGCTGCATTATTAAATACTCTGTGTCTGTGATCTGTGATTATTATTTACTGTATGTTCTGAGATTTGCCAAACTTTATTTACAACGCGGTATTTTGAGCAATTCAAGTCCGACATGTGCGGATGCGAATGGTTGAAAATATCGGGCTGTTATAGTTGGTATCAGAGCTTTGATAGCTCTAGGAAAAACTCAGCATATAGGGAAATGTATTTACAGAATCACTTTCATTCGAGTTTAAATCTCTTCCTTTGAATTTTGGAACGTTCCTTGCGGTTCCAAAATCCATTCGTGTCCCTCACTATTTATCTTCTTTTGATTCTGGAGTATCCCATAACTCCACTTCAAAAGATCTTTATAATGAGTCGGCGTTCTCTCCAATCTCAAATTCATTTGTAAAGGGGGAAAACTCCTTTACAATTTGCATCGATTCACCATAGATATATATATCTATCCTTGGTTTAGATGTTAATATCTTTTGTTGTTCCAAACTCTATCTATTGAGATCGAATGTAGATTTACCCTAGAAAATCCACGTCGTTCTTATTCTTTAAGTCAAGGTTGACTCGGTTAAGGTTTCCCGCGATTTATTTAAGCTTATCCACCTCCCTATTTTGTTATTCAATCATCTTGTCTTTTGTTTCCACTCTATCTTCCAAACATTTTGAATTGTACTTGTAAGTCAATATTAATTATTTGTTTTATATTGTGTTTTTTGAGTTGTTGATGTTGATTTGGGTTTCCGATTGATTCGTCTGATCAACGCTATCAATAGGATTTCTAAAACACTTTGACAGAACAAACTGACACAATATTATTTTAAAATTTGGTTAATAAAATAAATTTTGATATAAGTAAATTTATGGAACTTAATAAATTGACTTAAATTAATCATTTGAAATGATAATACTTGATTTATCATTTATTATTCTATAAATGAATTTATAAATAGCTGTTTATAAATTGATTTAGGAACTGAAATGAATTTAAAACAAGAATTTGAGAATTTAATTTCCGATGGTTTCAAACCTTGTGTTTTCAAGTTTTAAAAGGATATCTTATTTAAAGCATTTTGAATAGAAATTTGTTTTCAAAGAATTTGAAAAGTTAAAGAAATTTGTGCTCTTCTCTTTGTCGTTGGAAAATGATTTCGGTGATGAACCGCGGCATTATCGGCTTTCATTTTCGAGTTTCGAAATGAAGAGACCGTTCTGTACTCTTGCTACATTGTTGTTTTGGGAAATCTAATTGATTTGAATTTCTAAAATATGATTTGATTTATAATATATATAGATATATGATTTAATTTTGATTTAACATATTTTATACATATATTTATTTATCTCTAAATGGTTTGAAGGGAATCGAAAATTTAAATTCTTACATTTTATCTTAAATAATAATTTTAATTATAAAGAGAAAATTTAAATTTTTGAATAAATGATTCAAACTTGAGATGATTGAATTGGAAAGTTTTATTTGTATAATACTCAATTGCATTCAAATATAACTTACCTTAAATTTTTGGAAGTTAACAATGTACTTGGATAATATATAATATAAAAAGTTTTATAAATAAAATTTGAGTGGTTATAATAAATGTTATACACTTAAATTTTAGTTATAAAATGATTAACAGTGGTAAATAAAGAAAAGGTAATGGAAAAATTTACAATATAAAATGATGATAAAGGAACTAAGAATAAATTAAAGCAGTTATAATTAGTATAAACATATTTAACATGGGTGATAAGATATATTGAGAGAAATAAACTTAATTTTAATTACAAATGAAGAAGAATTAAATTTTATTTGGTACATTTTGAGTATAATAAAATATTTTCAAATACATGATTTTAGGGATTTGTTAATTTAAGATAATTGGATAATAAGCTAATGAAATTGGAGATGATTAAGATTTGTTCAACTTATGTAAAATTAATTTCCAATTTAAGTTGAAATTTTTAGGGTTTTTAATTTATTATATTATTTTATTTTTTCAAACTATCTTCTGATTGTCCTTATTTTCCTTATCTTGCTACAGAATGGGGAAGCTACTGCTTATACCAGTATGTTTAGAAATCTTTCATAATCTTTGAAAATCTTTGGTACTCATCTTGAATCTGAGCACTGCTTGCCATCCACAGACCGTGGGTCAAGCGGAAAGGGTGAATCAGATTCTAGAAGATCTTTTTCGTGCCTGTGTTCTTGATTCTGGAGGATGTTGGGAAGATCATATCCACCTTGTTAAACATACCTATAACAATATTTATCAGGTGTAATTTAAATCTCCTTGTCATCTTATCTTAATCTTATTTCACTCTATCTTTTTCTGTGCTTTCCCGTACCTCATTCCTTTTCGGGGACGAAAAGTTTTGAGTGGGGGAGTATATAACAACCCTAGATTTTTGTATATTATTTATATTGGACTTTATTTTATTTTTAAATTATTTTAAATTTGTTTTATTTCAATCATTCCATTTTTAAATATAAATGATGATTATTAAGTGATTTACAATTTGAATATCTTACTGTAAAGTGAATTTCTAGTCAAACTGTTCAAACTTTGACTTTTAAATTTTAAATTTAAATATTTGAATTCTTGGTTTTTATCTTTTATTATGAAAATATATTTAATATCATGAATACTGCTTTTCGTATTGTTGAAATTGGATTTAAATTGTGAAAGTTATACCCTTTACAATATTGTATGTATATAGGGCTATTTAACAATATTCTTTGTTTTAATTTATATAAATGATATTTTTACTTGATATATCTTATTCTAATTTGTATATTTATGTTATATTATGCATATTTTGACTTTTAAATATTTTTAAAGTGATGTTTGAATTTTTCCAAAGCTTATTGAATTTATTTCCAAATTTTAAAGCCTAGTTTCCATTTTTCTACTATTTTCTTTATTTAAATTATATTTAAATTAAAATTTATATATTTATTTGTGAATTAATATTTTTTTATGTTATTATCTTTGTTATAAATATTTTTACAAGTCCATATAAATTTTCCAAAGTTCATTCTGTTTATTTTCCATTTTACTAGACTAGTTTGCAATTTATGCTATTTTCTTATTCTTTTACCTTATATAATTAATAAATATTTATATATATTTTATATTTTGTTATGTTTTCGAATTTGTGGCTGAAATAATTATTATTTTCAGTAATTTAAACTAATATAAATAAATTAATGGTAATTTAAAAAGGTTTTGACTTTCCTATGGCTCTTTATCTTCCAGCTTTTCACATTTAGCCTAACTTTTCATTTATTTTGGCAATAACTATCCACATATTCAGCCGACCACTTCTCCCAACTTTTTTTTCACCTGAATAAACTTCTTATCTCTCAAAAAAATTCGGCCAAAAACCTGAGCTCAAAGATTTGGTAATCAATCTCTTCTTTTTCTTGTTTTGTTTGATTTTCTTTGTTGTTTTGCTCTTGTTCTCAACTAGATTTGATCGGCCCCACCTACTCCAGCAGCTAGGCCGACCCCACCACCACCTACTCCGACCACCATTGCCTCCAGATCACCACCACCCTAGGCCGAGCAACCTATGGCAAGAGATCCACCACCAAATGTTACAAACCATCACCTTTGTGCTCAATCTAGCCTAGTTTTGTTCCAACACCTCCACCTTCCTTTTGCCACCATTTCCACCACCACCACCAGCCCGGATCTGACCACCACCCTCTTCCACATCATCCACCACCACCTGGACCTCTGACCATACCCCTAGAGCCTCTGGCCCAGCCATATATAGCATAGAAATGTTGATATTTGCCCTGTATTTTCCTTGTAGTGATTCTATGTTACACCTATACTTCTCCACACCATCAACCAGGCTAGGACGACCTTATAGGGACCCAAACCAGACCTTAATCCATGCCTTGGCTGTGCTATTTCAGTTCATAACTGAAGTATGTGAAGTCGAGAACAAGTGCAAAGCATTTGTCTTTGTTTTAGGCTTTGATTCCTAGTGTTGTTTAGTGTAATTTAGCTTTGAAAACTTATGTATTTTGAATTGTTTTGTTTATATGTATGCAAGGCAATTATATTTGGCCCTCCACTCTTCAGTCATATTTGAGTTGTCGTGCCTTCGTAGAGTCTCTGTTGCATGCTTTGTTGGCTATCTTCAGTTTTAACATGTGAGTAAATCTCACCAGACTAATATGTACTTATATAGTTGATAAACGGACATCATTTGAATCTGTAACTTATATCATCTTGTTATAACTGCTATATTATTATCACATGATTTTCACACCTGTTATTAGACCTTTTATAACATATGTTACTGTTATTTCATGTTATTTCAGTTATTTATATCAGTTATCACCATTGCAAGTTCCCTGTAGACTAGAATCACTATGGGTTGAAATGATACATACCCGAACGGACTTTAGAATAAGGGAAAATTCTTATGGGCTGAAATGATAGGCCTAAGCGCTTTTATTTCATTTTAAACAACTTGGATTAAAGGTTGGCAATGGATTCAAAGAGATCGGGGTCGGATATCAGTGATATTCGGAACCACTTCGGTTAGTAATATATAATTCTTTATAGATTTTATTTTAAAATCAATAGGCTGAAATGGAATAAATTAATTAAACCTGGAGCATTAAAAACTAAGTAACGGTACTTAGATATTATTTTGTGAAATAGGTGTTTGATTATAGGAAGATAAAAACTCATAGTGAGGTACGAGTTACCCTGGTTTTCGAAGAAACTTTATAACTTAAGTGTTTCATGATATATGGGTTTACTCACGCTGGTTTCCAGCCTGACTCGGGTGTTACTTTATTATAATGCTAGAATCAGACCGTGCTCGAGTCAGACTGAGTACTGCAGAATTTCAGGTTAGGACGTTCTGGAGTCCCAGAGACGAGCTGGATGGCAAAGACGTGTGGAGTATATTCTTCTGTGTATTTGAGATTGTATTGATGGTAGTCAGGGACAAGTGTTACGACTGTCTAGTTTATTTGTGAATGATTGTACTTTGATATATTGTATGTAAATTGACAGTTATAGCTTCTCTCTATATAAATGCTGTTAGTTGATATTATATTTTGATCTGTTGCGATTATGAGATTCTATACTGTTGTTTTATGTTTCCTCTTCTACCTCTTTTTCTAATTTACCCTAGCAATCTGGAATTTTCGACGTTCAATTGCTCGGCACTTCTACAATGAATGTATTAGTGTCGAATTTTAGGGATCGAGAATTTCGGGACGTTACATCGGAAAAGGTGTTGTAGTGGAGTTGTGGAATTGAAGTTGAAAGTAGTGTGGTGTGAGTGATACTTGAATACTATGTTTGTTGGTTGAACAGGCAGGAAGGAAGGTGCATGAAGTTAAGGAGGAGGCTATGAAGTGAAGTATTGGCCGGTAGAGGAGAAACTATCACCTTGACAGTAGTGTATGAATGTGAGTAGCATAAACAGATGAGGAGTAGGATTTTGATGAAGCAGATTGATGAAGCAGACAGTGGATGCATAGAACTGTATGAAGTTAAGGCAGAGGAACTTTTTTTTCCAAATGAAACTGCAAATGTAACTTGAAAATTTTATAACAATGCTGTAAAAAAAGAAAGAGAAAGGTGAAATGAATTTTATTTGTCAAACGAAATTGTGTATTTTTTTCCAATATGCAAATTTAAGTGCAAAAACAAACAAGATAAACAAGCACATAAATCAAATCACACCAAAAACATATGCACACAACAATATTTTTTTTAAAATGCCAACATACACAAAACAAAAACACACAAATATATATTAAAAGACTAATTCGAAGAATAGAAAATCAAAATCAAAATAATTCCCCGCAGATCGACCCTTACTCGCCACGTACTGCGATAGTACGTCGTGCGCCTGCGGTTATTTTAATTTGAATTTTTTTGACTATTTTCTAAACCGATAGAAAACTAGTCGATTAACAAGTTTTTGGCGCCATTGTCGGGGAACGAACCTGGGTCACTCGCGCCAAAAACTTGTTCACGTCGACTAAAGTTCTATGAACTAGAAAATAGCCGAACAAATTTTATAATAAAAATAACCGCAAGCACACTGTGTACACTTATAGTACATGGCGAATACGGGTCGATCCGTAGGGAATTGATGATTTTAAAAATTCAATTCAATCAAATTATACCAATTTCAAGTAAAAGTTAAGCTAGAGAATTAACTAACTATCTAAAAGAAAAGAGAAACAAATATAAGAGTTAAAGTGACAATTTAGAGAATAAATCCACTCTGTAGATCATGTAGTTCAACACATATGAAATCATGATCTCTCTTTTATGGTCATTAGTGCTTTAATTGATGTGCTTACCATAAGTATGGTATATTTGTGCTACTGATTAGCCAATAAGACATCAAACTATTACACACCCCTTAAACCAATTACTAAATTTCATGAAGCTTGACAATGAAAATGAAATCTATTTTAAGTTGGCTTATTAACTATTGATTAGAAATATAGATCATCAAATTTTAATTTCAAATCACTTTCTTTTTCCATAATCATATTTTGATGTGGAGACAATTAGTGTTAGTGATTGTTTAAACATAGCCTATTTGTGTCAACAATATATGCTATAAAATTCAAAGCCAAAACAACAATTAAACCACTTCACCCATTCTTACTAAGCACAAAAAGAGAGCATGAAGTAACAACTAGTTGAAGATACATAATTAGAGAGCATTGTTGCCCCTAAATTGAAGGGGTTTAGCCTCTGATATTTTTCATTTAATTAACAAATGTAGCTTGCAGCATGAAATAAAAAGAAAGAAAAATGAAAGCAAAATTAATATGAGAACTAATTAATAAGAATTAACACTAGTCAAATTTGCATGAAAGTAAATCTACACTACAAACATTAAAGTAAATGAGTATGGAAAGGAAAGAGCATGTATTAAATTGCAAAAAAGAACGAAAATTACATGAAATAAAATAAATGGCTAAGTAGCCATGAAAAGAGATTAAAGAGAGATAATCTAAACTAAGAGAAGAAATGGCCTCCATTAGAGGGCTTAAGAGAAGGTAGAAGAGGTTACATGAACATAATGAGTTATTTATACAAGCATGAAACCCTAGTCCATAATTTGAGGAATGTCCAAACTACCTTTGAGAAAGTGTGGAGGTTAAGTAATAATTAGCTTCTACTAATCGTTACTTAAATGTACATAAAGCCATTAATTTCATAAGCATATGCATTAGCTTCTAATTTGTACATTAAGCTAGGTGGGTAGTTGGGGTCCTCCATGTTCTTCACTTTGAATTATTTCCATCTTCATTCCTTTGTGTTCTTTTTGTGCATGCATATCTTCTTCATGAAACAACTTGTAATTGAAATCAAATTCCTACAAAATAGTATGGAAATTTCTAATTAAATTTTCTCAAGTTAATTTGTGTACAAAAATGACTATTTTGCCCTTGGATGAAGATGAATATGTGATAATTTGGAATTAATATAGATTTTGGTTAAAACAAGTTAAAATACCCACTATGATCATTTATTTAAATTAATTAGAATAAATATAGTGGTAAAAATATGCACATTTATATGCACATCATTAACATTTAAAAATGGATTTAAGAGCGAATAATTAGAAATTGAAAATTTTATATTATAATCGAGAAGTTAAAATAGCGATTTGGGGGCATTGTCTCGGAATTCGACGAAATCAGTTGCATTAGATAAGTGATAGTGTATTATTATCTGATTTCAAATTTCATAGCTTTTGGAGTTATCATTACGGGATAGAAACGTGTTGAATTAAATATCGAAAGTTTAATATTTTAATTGGGTTCAAAAAACAATCATCCACATACAATCGAATTAAGCCATGATACATGTTCCATTATGTTCGGAATATGGGTAAAACATTATAAACGCCCAGCAGCATGCTTCATTTGGAGTTCGTTTGGGAAAAGTTGAAAATAATAATAAAATAATAGGTTTGGACGTTTATAAATACGCTTGCACAGTAACCTAACCCTAGTTTCTTAACATTGCCGCCACAGTTGTAATCAACGGTCGAAAAACATTGTTCTTCCTCCTCGATTATCTCCAAATCCGCTTAGTTTCGCAACTCGACATCAACAGAAAAGTCGAAGAGCATGTTGAGCTCTTCATTATCAACGGTGGAGGTCATCTGATCCGCAGCAAAGGGGAAGAAATTGGCGTGCTTTTGGGCTGCATTCGTTCACGGTTTTCGAGAGATATATGGGGTCAAGCTTCTTAGGACTGGAGTCGGTGGTGCATGGCGTGGAGGCGCACGAGTAAAGGGTCTTCGATCAAGCTCTGGTCGTCGATCGGAGCTGCGATCATCATGGAACGAACACGTGAGATGGGTTCGAATTTACTTGTTACGCAGAAGAAGAAAGGGAAGCAACAACCGATCTGCTATCTTTGTACATGCGACTGAGATATTCTTATATTAATTTATAAATTAAACTATAGTTTAATTCATGTAAACTTATATAATGTATATCTTGGTCATATGAGGTTGAAATTGGACGAAACAAGGGGCGATGGAATCGTGGCGACAAGCACTACATTCCAAAACTGATTTGGAGTTGTTTGGAGCTAGTTAAAATTTTAGGTTAAATCGAACGTCGTTCGATTAGATTTAAAATTGAAAACTCAAGGTGAGTGTTTTATAACGCTCACTAGTACTAGAATTATTTTATGATAGTTAAATTCGAAATTGTGAAGTGATTTAAATTTATTGGTTTTTGTTGACAAATTTAATTATCATCTAAACTGTCATTGAATTAACTACAAAAAAAGTAAAATTGACTGTTAAAATTGAAATAGGAATTTAATTGCCAATAAAACACCCAATCTTAATAACTATGAAATTGGTATGAATTATATTGACTGTTTAGATGATTGATTGTAATGATGCTATTGGTTGATTTTTTGGATGATTTGGATTGTTTATTATTCTGATATATCCTGTTATCACCATGTATATTTATTACGGTATATAAACTGTAAATTGTGTTATTTCGAATAAATTAAGAAATAGGTTGAAATGATATATACCAATGACACTGTGATTTGGATTGAAATGTTATATATCCATCACTGAAATTAAATTGAAATAATTAATCACTTGGCTATAGGACAGAAAATTATATATGGGCACCGGATTGGTAAAATTAAATGATTTTAAAATTTTTGATTTGAAATTTTTTAGATGGTTTTGATTTAAAAGAAACAAAAACGAAATTTATAGAACTCAAATTATTTTTGAACTTGAGCCCTAAATGTTGAAATCTAATTTTATTAATCGAAATTGCTTGTATAATTGAAGTTGAGATTTTGAAGTTATAATCGAAATATAACTAGAATTTTTGAAATCGATTTATTTCAAAAGATTGAACTTTTATTCAAAACTTTGAATATTACTAAGTAAAGGTGATATAAAATTGATACTTCGAAATTGAGCTTGGAATTGAATTATATTTGAAGAATGGGATTTTAAACTGAATATTGAAGGATAATTTGACTAAAATGTTTTAAATCAATATTTTGAAAATCGAACTCGAATTTATATAAATCGGAATTGGTATAAATTGAAATTAAAATTGAATTAATAGGATTTGAAAGTGGAATTGAATTAATTTGAAATCGAAGATGAAATTGATTTGAATTGAAATCGAAATCGATATTGAATCGATTGGATAGAAGTTGGAATTGATTCGAATTGGGAAGTTAGAATTGAATTGGTTTGACTTTGAAGCTATTTTGATTAAAATTATTTTAGTAAAACTATTTAAAAGCTATCTTCTTAAATATACAAATTATTTTAAATTTCCAAATTATTTTTCTACATAAACCATTTTAATGCTTAAACTATTTTAACCATTTAAACTATTTTTAACTATTTCAACCATTTACACTATTTCAAACTATTTTAATTATTTAAACTATTTAAAACTATTCAAACTATTTTTCAAAAAAATTCATACTGGTCAAGAGTGGAGTGTTATTTTAAATCATGGATTTAAACATGAATTGGATGAATGAAGTTATAAACCAAATGTAAATTTGAAACAATTTTGGAATCGAAATTGCGATATTGAGGCGAAAATGATTTTTAGCTAAAATAATATATTTTGGGTAAACATGATGATTTTGAAATGAATTTGATTTCGAAGCGAATATGATATTCAGATATCATGTATGAACGGTGAATTGTAAAAGTACCAACCGGTGTGTAAAACGACGTTTGGTTGTTAAAGAGACCGCAGCCGGATGTGGGCACACTCTTCGTCGATATCGGAACCACTTTAACAAATGTGTACGTGGAGGAGACTCCAGAATGAAGTAGCGTGATTTGAATCGTTTGCTGGATTTGAAGAAAGAGAATGATGATGGATTAGCCTAGCACTTATGCCAATTTGAAATGACAAAAATAGAAGCCGTACCGGCCAAGTGGGTTAGCAACCCCAAGCGGGTACACTTCTTCGTATTACTATCATTTACATTGTGATTGATTGGTGTGCACCATTCAGATTATGGGAGTATTGGACACGGTGTGCGATCATGGCTATGATGCGTAACCACCAGCTGAGAAGGGTAAACCGGTAGTATCCTACCTGGGCATTGCCTCACGTGCCTTGTCATACTTTTATTCCTAAACGAGACCATAAGATTTTGGTTTAGTGTTGTCATATCATGGCGCATCCCTGACTACTGACGTTCTACTGGAGGTGTCAAATGCATAGTGTACGTCAATGCTTAAAAGCGCGTTAAGGGAGATTAATGTAAAGACTTAACGCTAAGAATAATATTTATCTTATTGATTGGACATTATATATGTAGCATATATTACTACATATAAATATTTTGACGGATCCTTAAGAGATGGAAAGTCCTGTAACATCTCTTGAGTTATTGCACTCATGTTATACACTAGATAGGAGATGTGAAAACCCGTAAGCATCTCTGATGCTATTACGCTCATGTTATATGCGATATTGATTTGACTCACATAAGGATATTTTAGTCCCGACTTGAGTGTTTTGTCTTTTCATTACGCTCGGGGCAGCACTGAGTATTTCAGCTTATTGAAGATTTATTCTGGATGACGAAGACAAAGATTTGGTATATTATTACTTTTAGTATTCCTGTATCATATTGTCTGCCGCGTTATTAATTTATTCCTGATGTATTTATAACTCTGATAAATGTTGTATAAATTATAATGAAATGTATAGTAAACAGATTCAGAAACTGTTTATTTGATTATTATATTTTATTATTCCGCTGCAAGATTCTATATTTGTGTTTTCTTTTTTCTTTCCTTATTTTTCTTAATTAACCCGATTGATTATCTATGTTCCGGAGTGTTTAAGTTGGACAATGTGGATTATTGTTGATTTAAAACCTTCGAAATGTGGGTCGTCATAGTTGGTATCAAAGCTTCAGTTTAGCAATAACCTTAGCTTTGTGGGGTAACTTATTAGAGATAGGGTCGGTAGTACCCTAGAATGAGTTTGAGTGTATTGATAGATATGAGCGTGTATTTTTTATGAATATGAAATGTTTTATATTGTGTTGACTTATCGGTGGATTGTTTATCGAGTTTGGTCGGTACGGGAAGTATAACCGTATCGATAGGGGTTTCTAAACTCTTAAACAAGGTAAACCGACATGGTTTTGTTTTGAAATTGGGTATATAATATAATTTTACCCTGATTATAATTTATGTATAAAGAAATAATTTTTTAAAAAGTATTAGGGTATATATAGTGTGAATTGGTTGTTAGAATTGATAATATTGATCATTATCATTTATTGTTTGAATAGTCAACATTCCTAAACTACTAGCTACTATATGATTATAAGGAAATGAAATTGTATAAGTGTGATTTATGAAATATAAATTGCAATTAAAATGAATATAAAGTTGAGAATTTGAGAATTTAAATTTTGGTGTTTCTAAAAAAGGTTTTCAAGGTTTAGAAAATAATTAGTATTGTTTAAAAGTATATACAAATACAAATTGTTTTCAAATGATTTGATATATAAAAGATATAAATGTATATATCTATTTCAAATGATTTGGAATGGACCCGGGTTTTAAATTTTAAGTTCCATTATTAATAATCTTTAAATTATTTGAGTGGAATGAGATATTTGAATAACCAGAACTTATGTAAAACAAGGAAATTAGAAATCTAAGCTAAATGTATTAAGAAACTATGGAGTTGAAGTTGTAATTCTTAAAGAGGAAGTAAAAGAAAATTTAAACTAGTTACAATATTGAATATTCTATTTAAGAAAAAATGGACTCGATTAATTTGTATAATACCAAGTTGCATTCTAATAACATGTAATAATACTTAGCAAATGTTAAAAAGTTAAAATAATGATTTGGATATGTAATGGGATATTATACAAGTAAACAAACTTAGAAGTGATTAAAATGTATATAAATGGAAATTAGTTGTAATAATAAACGTTTTATACTTAAGTATATTATGAAATAACTAATGACTAAATGGAATATGTAAATGAACTTAAGAAAGTAGACAAATAAATTAAATAATATCTTTGTAAACTGTTTATAGAATTAAATACAAATTTGCAAAGAAATTGTGAAGTTTAATTTGTAACTTTTGAGATAACTATAAAATAAGTAAAGTCATATATAACAAGTTAGACTTTACAGAATGATTATAAACTAAAGTGATGATTAATAAGATGTTTCACAAATAAATCTATTATTAAATGAAATTATGAAAATGAATGTGAATAAATGAACTTATATGAGATATTGCTAAACGTAAAATGAAATAATTGAAAATCAACAATAAAATTGAATACTTGAATGGAAATGTAGTATAGGTAAATAAAGGAATATGGGGCAGCTATAAATCTATTGAAAGTAAATACGTAAGTTGTACATATATATTGTTATTCACATAATGATCCAGATTCGAGCATAGAATTTTGAGATAATTTATATCGATCCGAGTTATAATTTTTCACTTGATTCTCGACGGCGAACCTTGAATATGGATTTTTGATTTGATTCTGGAATTCTCTATCATAGTATATGGCCATGCAAGGAGCAATAAGGTTCTTGATCAAGGAACCAGATCTGAGTCCGCACTAGAAAGTCATGTGAATGATACTAGTTCGGAAGTGAAATTACGTGATCGATTGAGTGATCAGATTTGATATTGTGGATGGATACGGGCTTAAGTAAAGCAAATATTGGAAATTGAAAATGAAAAATATAAAATGATTTAAATTATATGATAGGATATCATTGGTAATTAGGATGCAGGTATTTAAAACCAAGAAAAATTTAGACGGCCCAACAAAAAGGTACGTGTTATTTTGTCATTTGATTTGATGGTTTTATAATGGAGCCACTTGGCTTTTGTTTTCTTTTGTTGGTTTGGGGACCGTAGTGGCGTTTTGTAGTTGTTTCGATCGAGCCACGTAAGGAGACTCTGTCTAAATTTTTCGTAAATCCGGTTGTTGGAATGTTTTTGAAGTTTTAAAATTTTTATTACTTGTTTTGATAACTAACTTGTAAATTTTGTAAGCTGATTGGAGTAGCATAGTAGAAACTTAGTAATGGTTTTATAAATGAAACTTTATTATTTTATAAGTTGAATATATTTGAATAAAATATATCAAATGTGTAACAACCAGGTATTTTCAACCATTCGCATCCATTATAAGTGTATATGTAACGATCCCAGTTTTAAAGACAAATTTCAATTTATGATTTAATTGAATTTTCGATTAAATTATGGATATGGTTGAATTTTTCAAATTTAATAAGAAATTTATATTTATTTGTTTTTGAAATTTTTTTGAAACTCAAAGCGAATGAATTGAGTTGAATTATAAATAAAATGTAAATTAAAACAAAATAGAATAAAACTACTTATCAATCTTAAGAAAAAAAAATAAAAAATAAAATGTACGTTGTGAATGTAATACTTATGTTAGAAATATAATTAGAAGATAAATTACAAAACAATACGATTTACTCAAGTGTGAACAATAAAAAGACAATAACATATGAAACATAAAGTAAGAAAAAAAAAATCAAACAACATGTTAATAAAACAAATATGAAAACAAACAAATGCAAACATAAAGAAATAACATACAAATATAAATACATACATAAAAAAATACATATCATAGGAAAGTAAAATAAAATACAACACAAAACTGTACATACATAACAATACATTAGCTAAACCTGTTATCATAAACATGCAAGAAGACAAAAATATCACCAAAACAAAATCTCTCAGCCGCAGTCAACAAGCAAGGATAGGAAGAACATGGCATTAAATGCTAGCACAACAAGTATCTCTAGCCCATAACTAAAAACATGTTCAGCCGTGCTTGTTGTACAAAGCATTAAATGCAAGTATCTAGTGTATTGTATAAACAAATATTACCCTGTCTACTTCATTTTCTATATACATATCAACCTTCTCATTTCAGTTTTTGTTCCATTCCAAAACCGAGAAGAAACTAAAATATATCATCCCATACTAAAACCAACTTCAATTTAAAACTTCAACTGGAACAGCAAGCCAACAACTCAACTTGATCAAGGCTAGATCAAGATTTAAACAAAATTTCAGTTATCATTAAAGGTTCTGATTCTCTGTTCTTCAACAAATCATGTGAGTAAACATACACTTTCAAGTTTAAGTTTTGGTCACAACAGTATAGGCTATTCATTTGATAATATGTGTTGTTTGTGATTTATCTTTGAAAATAATCCTGTGTATATTTATATATAGAATGTTATGCATACTTTACTGCCCTGTTTATTGATTGCAGGGTTAAATATTTATTCAAATTCGAATTTATTTCATCAATTATTATAAAGCTTTAATTTTTTTTTCGAAAAAGCAAGATGTTCAAACCCAAGTCAGGACTTTTAAAATTTGTTTTAAAACAAAATAGTGAACTATGCTCTGGGATTAAGTTTACAGGCAAACAAGAATTTTTTTTTTGACAAATTTGATTTTTGTAAAAGGCTAATTCAGATGTATAACTTGAATCCTAACTGAAAGATAAGATTTTTAAAACAAGAATGGGAATTTTTAGTGATGTATGCTTTGAGCAGTTCATAAATGAATAGGATAGGCTTTTTGATCAACTTCTAGTAATCAAATGAATTTTGGATGTTGTAATTTGGGTTGAAGCAGGTTTAAACATCATGGAGTTTAGGAAAATTGTCAAAAAAATTATCTGTTGCAAGAATTTAGAGGGCGAGAGCAAATTAGGGTTTAAAGGTCCATTGTAGACGAGGAAGCAAATGAGGTCGCGGCGACGTCATCATAGCATCGAGCGCTACGGGGTCTTAGGAGATGGTAGAGGGGATCATGACGAGTAGTTGGCCGAAGTTATGGCGTTGCTGGTGGTCGAGGATGCGGAGGCGAAGCAATTGAAGGTAGGTGATGAAGTTCCAGGGTTCGAACGAAAAGCTAAAATTTGATTCAGTATGGTTGGCTTTGAATTTAACTTGGATTTCGAGTGTTGCAATGATTTGCGACTTGTCGAAGAGTTTGGAGCTCGCCGTAGCAGCGGCGCGACGTCGTGCACGTGCACGACGTCGATCTTGTGTCAGGCAATTTTGGGCCTGGGAGATACTCGAGTGAATGCTCGAGTGAAATGGGTTGACTCGGGTAACATATTGATTTGTTTCGAGTTGGATTGGGCGCGTGATTTTGTTATTCTGTATAAAGTTAAAAAAAAAAATTAAACTTAGCTGAAGTTAAAAAAAAAAGAAGAAGAAGAAGAACGAACGAGTGGGAGAGGAGGTCTCGGGGAAACAAGAGAGGAACGCGCGGGGTTACTCGAGATAATAGGGGTGAGACTCGGGTAATTTTCTTCAACTGCAGTGTTAAAAACAAAATCTTGCTCAGGTTGATTTTTCAACCTGCAAACTAATAGTAGCATGCGAACTGTTTAAAACAAGTTTCAATATTAATGGCCAATTAATGCATGCCAATTATAAGTTAAGCCATTGTTACCAGTTCATGAGTTAAGAAGAATACTTAACAAAGTTTTAGAATTCAATTAATACTTTAATTTAGTAATTAATGTAAAACAAACAAGTGTTGAAATTTATTTACCATTAAAGTTTTTAATTTAGTGATAATTTGATTTCAAAGTTTGAAAGAGATTCTAAAATGTAAATTAAGACAAATAGATATTATTTAGGGTTTACTCTGTTTGTAATTACGAATTGTTAATCAGATAATCAAAGTAAATTAATCTCTAATTAGTAGTTAATTAAGATAATTGATTGAAAATCGATTTGTTAATTAACTAATTTGAAATGAGATGAGTGATTAATTGATAACTAATGATAAATTAAACAGGGTTAAGTGATTTATTCTAAGTAATTAAAATTAAATTTGAATTAATTACAATAAGAATTAAGGATGATTGCTTATGGATTGTGTAAGTAGGATATCTGATTTGTTGCCTATTGAATTGATATTTCTGTTTATGATTATGATGCTATGTGATGTGAACTGCCTTATGTTGTACTATGAATTTGGATTTGTTTCTGTATATATGTGAAAACCCCTTGACCTGTATACGACATTTGAATTTCGATGCGACAGGGAATCGGATTCCAGTTGGTTATCCGAAACCCACATCGAATTGTAATGATGAATCTTCGTGATTAATAAATTTATTTTATCTGTGAAACTGTGAAGGAAGATAAGCGTTACTGGTTATACCGCTTATCGATATTGATATATTTGTGATGATTGATGTTGTGCACTATTGTGTAAAATCCTTGGACCACACAATACACACACAAATATGGATTTCACGAGGAAATCGGTTAAGTCACAGATTTTTAAATAAGTTTGAATTTGAATTTTTAATTCAAATATTTTTGGAAAAAAAATTAAGTTTTAATGTGGAAAAGCTTTTGAAAGCTGTTTTAAGAATAAAAGTTATTCTTGAATAACTAATAAAGATTTGGAATTTAAATAATCGGATTTAGATTGAAATTCAAAAGAAATATGAAATTGAATTCTATATTCAGTATTTATGATTTAAAAAAGGATTTTACAAATTATATGGGTTTAAACCATTTTTAAGCGTTGATTTGGAAATTTGAATTAAACCAAAGATTGTAACTTGTATAAATGGAATCGGGGTTTTTTCCAAAATAAAACTATTGTTTCTAAGTGATAAAAAGCTTTCATATGAGTAATGAACTTCCAATTAATATTAAAGAGATTTCAAGTTTGAATCGAAAATGATTTTCCAAGTTATGAATGAATCTTTGGAAATAAGTTTTGAAAGCTATGAGATAAATCTTTGATTTAAAGATTTAAATGAGTTAATCCAGTTGAAACGGAAATTGTTTTGAAATCCGTAAATGAATCTTGGTGAAACTGAGTGAACTTTGTGAAATAAATCTTTTTGTTTAAAAGATTTGAAATGGTAATTGGTTTAAACCATTTGAAAGAAAGTTTGGAATTATTAAGTTGTGACTTAATCGAAATCCCATATCCATATGTTTTAAATTTTGCGCTCACTATTCGGGTTAGCCGGGAAAGGACCTTTGGGTCGTATAACCCATTCCAAGTATGTGATACGTCGTTATGGATAGCATTTGAAGACCGGTGTTGAAGACCGGGTATTTGCGAGAGCGATAGGATGACTTATCGATTGACTCTGCACCGAGTTGCTCCGGTATAGAGTTCTCCATATGTGATGGGGAATCCGATCAGGATTGTGGATATCCGGATTGCAAGGACTTCTTTGTAAGTGCCTTCGGTTCTGTTCGAGCCCGGAACAGACTTGTATGGATAGTATGTCTGACATTACAAATTGAGATATAAAGCCGATTTCTTTCAAATATGTTTCTGTTGGTGGCGGAGAATTTATTCTCTTAGCTTAACACCCTTCTTTGAGACGTACGAGCTCAGAGGTTATGTAGTTGAAGGTTATCAGCGATATATTCCCAATTTGGTAATGTGACATGCTGAGTGTTGCTGTGAAATGATCATTGTGTTGATCAATTGTGATATGATCATTTGTTTGATATTTTATCTTTGTGATCATTTCTATGATCATTTGTTGACCCAAAGCACAGCTTTTGTATAAAGCGTGGCTTTGTGGACGAGACTTCGTCGAGCCTCACAAACCGGTAATGGTCGAAACAGGAATTGTGCGACAAGGTTTTCAGGGATAGCTTCCCTAGGGTATGACCATTCCTTCTGGAAAAGGGTAGTATCATGGTATGGAGCCCAGATACTTACTCATGTTGAAACACTTATTATTATGGTGTGATGTTGGTTAGAGAGCTCTCGTTTAAAGGTCCCAAAGGACCGGGGGTGGTATATCTGAGGTTTCTTATTCCCCGGGAAGGGGGGTGGCCAGCCTTGTTTGGCAGAGATCCAGTTGGGTTCTCGGGGCGTCCTTCCAGAGGCGTTTCCATGTGGCAATGGGGATTTCCTTGGCCTGACCATTTGTTGGAAAAATCCATTCATCCAATACGAGCCTTGTACGGGTTTAGTTGTATAACCTGCCATGGAATGTGGCGGTAACCTGTTACTAAACATGGTAGCTATAGTAGGCATAGCTCGAAATGTCTATGCTGGCTAAGATTTATATCTTTACTTTCGAAATGATTTTTCATACACTATGCACTAGTAATAATATCAAATGTTTCTTTTTAATGCGTATCAAGCATCTTTGACTATCATAAGGAGAAATCTCCTCTGATTCTGCGTTTGCATTGTGTGTGTGCGGGAGGCCTTATGGTAGTCTCATTTCAAAAGCATTGCGATTATAAAAGTTTAAATCTTTGATTGTTTTAAAGATAATCTATTTTGTTTGCTTACACCAGTCCCATGACTGATCCAGAGTTTATTATTTATTTCCTAAACTCTGGGTGCTCAAAATTTTCTACACGGGCAGTCTAGAGTTTGGTTTTTCAGATAGTTAGGTTCAGTGGATTATCTGGAGCTAGTTCAGTTTTCTTTGGATACGGACGAGATTTGCTTGGTGGAATCTTGATGGTGAATCGAGCTAGGAGTTTTGGAGCTTTGTCTTTGGAGCTTTTTGGATCAGAGTTGCAGTATTATATTCTGAGAAGACTTATTTCATATTGTATCGTGTTCCGCTGTATTTTGTGTTGTATATTCTCTGATGTTGATGATTATCATTGTATCAAATTGATGTATCAGATATTGTATTTATGTTATATCAGTGATATCATCTTTTATTTCCGCTGTGTTATTTATCATTTAATGGTGTTGCAAGCTCCCGCGAAACGAATTTGATGTTGTTTGTTGGACATCGAGTTCGGGTCCTGACAAATTGGTATCAGAGCTGAAGGTTGAGTAAGAACTTTAGCTACGGAGTGTAACACCTTAGATGGCTTATTAGAGATAGGGTGAAGTATACCCTAGAATGAGTACAACCAGTGGAAGCAAACCCAAATTTCTTAATCTATTTTCTTTATCTATTGTTATTCTCTGAGATATTTTGTCCGAATGCCTAAATCGGATTTCTTACTATTTACAGATAGTAAGAATGAGTGGAAGAAGAGGACGAAATAGGAGACAGGAAAGTACTACTTTAGCTGGTCAAAACCCTGCAACGACAGATATTCCTATTCAATCTCAATTGAATTTGGCCGATTTATATCAAAATTTTCTAGACTTGGTGGAAAGCCATTCACAGGCAAAGAAACCGTTATTGAAGCACACGCCTGGATTCGATCGTGTGAAAAGATTTTCAAAGGATTAAAATTAGAAGATGATCAGATGCGACTGATAGCTTCTTGGCAACTCCAGGAAGAGGCTTTAGTTTGGTGGGAAACTATTACCGTGGATGAGTTGGCAGATGAATTTACTTGGAGTCGTTTCAAGGAAGTGTTTGAGCAGCGATATATGCCATCTACTGGTATCTCTAGAGTGTACCAGGAGTTTATGGATTTAGAGCAAGGGAGTTTATCGTTTGAGGAATACTTAAACAAATTTATTGAATTATCTCGGTTTGGTCCAGAATTGGTGAATACACCGTTAAAGAAGAATGAAAAGTTTATTCCGGGAATGGACAAGGAGTTTCAAGAACGGATGACTACTCATGTCAAGCAATCTTTTTCTGAATTGATTGATATGGGCTATCGATATGATACTCTGGAAAAGCAAAAAGATCCGGAGGAGAATGTAGATGCAAGTAATCTGAATTGGAGAAAAAGGAAGTTTGGCGGAAAGAAATCGAGGAAAACTAAAGGAAAGAAGAGTATACAGAAGAAAAAGAAGGATGTTACTTGTCTCAATTGCTTGGAGAAAGGTCACTACTCGGATAAATGCAAGAATGATTGGAAGCCAGGATTGAGAGAGCCATTTATGAGGCCAGATCAGGAATCTACTGGATGCTATAAATGCCGCAAGCCGGGACATAGGATTAACAATTGTCCAGCCAAGAAGCAAACTTTAGTAAAGAAAGTGTATGCAATCAAAGACGATTCTTCAACCTCAACATCGGATTAAGGAAATGAATTTTATAAGGTAACTTTTTCGTTTATAATTAAATTGTTCAAAATTTGTTCAACACTAGAACTATCCTTATTCGTACTTCTCAGCAATTCGTAAATGAATTAAATCTTGAATCTAAAATCGTAATCGAATCTATTTCTATCTATTTCATTGGGTTTCAATATATTCTACGAACGGTTAGTTATTCCTTTGGACTAATCAATACCCCTGTATACTTCGTAGATCAAATAACCCAATTGTTTCGTACTTGATGGAGTTTGTTCTCATATCTATTGTTGATAATTCTGATTTGGTAAGCCAAATGCAGAATTGATATCCAGTTTGATCTGGAAAGATATTTCTCTATCTTTCATCTATCTTCGTTATCTCTCTGGCGAATTTCGAGGACGAAATTCTTTTTAAGCGGGGAAGTCTGTAACGATCCCAGTTTCAAAGACAAATTTCAATTTATGATTGAGTTGAATTTTTGATTAAATTATGGATATGGTTGAATTTTTCAAATTTAATAAGAAATTTATATTTATTTGTTTTTGAAATTGTTTTGAAACTCAAAGCGAATGAATTGAATTGAATTATAAATAAAATGTAAATTAAATCAAAATAGAATAAAACTACTTATCAATCTTCAAAAAAAAAATATAAAATAAAATCTACGTTGTGAATGTAATACTTATGTTAGAAATATAATGAGAAGATAAATTACAAAACAATACGATTTACTCAAGTGTGAACAATAAAAAGAAAATAACATATGAAACATAAAGTAAGAAAAAAAATCAAACAACATGTTAATAAAACAAATATGAAAACAAACAAATGCAAACATAAAGAAATAACATACAAATATAAATACATACATAAAAAAATACATAGCATAGGAAAGTAAAATAAAATACAACACAAAACTGTACATACATAACAATACATTAGCTAAACCTGTTATCATAAACATGCAAGAAAACAAAAATATCACTAAAACAAAATCTCTCAGCCGCAGTCAACAAGCAAGGATAGGAAGAACATGGCATATAATGCTAGCACAACAAGTATCTCTAGCCCATAACTAAAAACATGTTCAGCCGTGCTTGTTGTACAAAGCATTAAATGCAAGTATCTAGTGTATTGTATAAACAAATATTACCCTGTCTACTTCATTTTCTATATACATATCAACCTTCTCATTTCAGTGTTCCATTCCAAAACTGAGAAGAAACCAAAATATATCATCCCAAACTAAAACCAACTTCAATTTAAAACTTCAACTGGAACAGCAAGCCAACAAATCAACTTGATCAAGTCCAGATCAAGATTTAAACAAAGTTTCAGTTATCATTAAAGGTTCTGATTCTCTGTTCTTCAACAAATCATGTGAGTAAACATACACTTTCAAGTTTAAGTTTTGGTCACAACAGTATAGGCTATTCATTTGATAATATGTGTTGTTTGTGATTTATCTTTGAAAATAATCCTGTGTATATTTATATATAGAATGTTATGCATACTTTACTGCCCTGTTTATTGATTGCAGGGTTAAATATTTATTCAAATTCGAATTTATTTCATCAATTATTATAAAGCTTTAATTTTTTTTTCGGCAAAGCAAGATGTTCAAACCCAAGTCAGGACTTTTAAAATTTGTTTTAAAACAAAATAGTGAACTATGCTCTGGGATTAAGTTTACAGGCAAACAAGATTTTTTTTTTTTGATAAATTTGATTTTTGTAAAAGGCTAATTCAGATGTATAACTTGAATCCTAACTGAAAGATAAGATTTTTAAAACAAGAATGGGAATTTTTAGTGATGTATGCTTTGAGCAGTTCATAAATGAATAGGATAGGCTTTTTGATAAATTTCTAGTAATCAAATGAATTTTGGATGTTGTAATTTGGGTTGAAGCAGGTTTAAACATCATGGAGTTTAGGAAAATTGTCAAAAAAATTATCTGTTGCAAGAATTTAGAGGACGAGAGCAAATTAGGGTTTAAAGGTCCATTGTAGACGAGGAAGCAAATGAGGTCGCGGCGACGTCATCATAGCATCGAGCGCTACGGGGTCTTAGGAGATGGTAGAGGGGATCATGACGAGTAGTCGGCCGAAGTTATGGCGTCGTTGGTGGTCGAGGATGCGGAGGCGAAGCAAGTGAAGGTAGGTGATGAAGTTCCAGGGTTCGAACGAAAAGCTAAAATTTGATTCAGTATGGTTGGCTTTGAATTTAACTTGGATTTCGAGTGTTGCAATGATTTGCGACTTGTCGAAGAGTTTGGAGCTCGCCGTAGCGGCGGCGCGACGTCGTGCACGTGCACGACGTCGATCTTGTGTCAGGAAATTTTGGGCCTGGGAGATACTCGAGTGAATGCTCGAGTGAAATGGGTTGACTCGGGTAACAGATTGATTTGTTTCGAGTTGGATTGGGCGCGTGATTTTGTTATTCTGTATAAAGTTAAAAAAAAAATTTGAACTTAGCTGAAGTTAAAAAAAAAAGAAGAAGAAGAAGAACGAACGAGTGGGAGAGGAGGTCTCGGGGAAACAAGAGAGGAACGCACGGGGTTACTCGAGATAATAGGGGTGAGACTCGGGTAATTTTCTTCAACTGCAGTGTTAAAAACAAAATCATGCTCAGGTTGATTTTTCAACCGGCAAACTAATAGTAGCATGCGAACTGTTTAAAACAAGTTTCAATATTAATGGACAATTAATGCATGCCAATTATAAGTTAAGCCTTTGTTACCAGTTCATGAGTTAAGAAGAATACTTAACAAAGTTTTAGAATTCAATTAATACTTTAATTTCGTAATTAATGTAAAACAAACAAGCGTTGAAATTTATTTACCATTAAAGTTTTTAATTTAGTGATAATTTGATTTCAAAGTTTGAAAGAGATTCTAAAATGTAAATTAAGACAAATAGATATTATTAAGGGTTTACTCTGTTTGTAATTACGAATTGTTAATCAGATAATCAAAGTAAATTAATCTCTAATTAGTAGTTAATTAAGATAATTGATTGAAAATTGATTTGTTAATTAACTAATTTGAAATGAGATGAGTGATTAATTGATAACTAATGATAAATTAAACAGGGTTAAGTTATTTATTCTAAGTAATTAAAATTAAATTTGAATTAATTACAATAAGAATTAAGGATGATTGCTTATGGATTGTGTAAGTAGGATATCTGATTTGTTGCCTATTGAATTGATATTTCTGTTTATGATTATGATGCTATGTGATGTGAACTGCCTTATGTTGTACTGTGAATTTGGATTTGTTTCTGTATATATGTGAAAACCCCTTGACCTGTATACGACATTTGAATTTCAATGCGACAGGGAATCGGATTCCAGTTGGTTATCCGAAACCCACATCGAATTGTAATGATGAATCTTCGTGATTAATAAATTTATTTTATCTGTGAAACTGTGAAGGAAGATAAGCGTTATTGGTTATACCGCTTATCGATATTGATATATTTGTGATGATTGATGTTGTGCACTATTGTGTAAAATCCTTGGACCACACTATACACACACAAATATGGATTTCACAAGGAAATCGGTTAAGTCACAGATTTTTAAATAAGTTTGAATTTGAATTTTTAATTCAAATATTTTTGGAAAAAAAATTAAGTTTTAATGTGGAAAAGCTTTTGAAAGCTGTTTTAAGAATAAAAGTTATTTTTGAATAACTAATAAAGATTTGGAATTTAAATAATCGGATTTAGATTGAAATTCAAAAGAAATCTGAAATTGAATTCTATATTCAGTATTTATGATTTAAAAAGGATTTTACAAATTATACGGGTTTAAACCATTTCTAAGCGTTGATTTGGAAATTTGAATTAAACCAAAGATTGTAACTTGTATAAATGGAATCGGGGTTTTTTCCAAAATAAAACTATTGTTTCTAAGTGATAAAAAGCTTTCATATGAGTAATGAACTTCCAATTAATATTAAAGAGATTTCAAGTTTGAATCGAAAATGATTTTCCAAGTTATGAATGAATCTTTGGAAATAAGTTTTGAAAGCTATGAGATAAATCTTTGATTTAAAGATTTAAATGAGTTAATCCAGTTGAAATGGAAATTGTTTTGAAATCCGTAAATGAATCTTGGTGAAACTGAGTGAACTTTGTGAAATAAATCTTTTTGTTTAAAATATTTGAAATGGTAATTGGTTTAAACCATTTGAAAGAAAGTTTGGAATTATTAAGTTGTGACTTAATCGAAATCCCATATCCATATGTTTTAAATTTTGCGCTCACTATTCGGGTTAGCCGGGAAAGGACCTTTGGGTCGTATAACCCATTCCGAGTATGTGATACGTCGTTATGGATAACATTTGAAGACCGATGTTGAAGACCGGGTATTTGCGAGAGCGATAGGATGACTTGTCGATTGACTCTGCACCGAGTTGCTCCGGTATAGAGTTCTCCATATGTGATGGGGAATCCGATCAGGATTGTGGATATCCGGATTGCAAGGACTTCTTTGTAAGTGCCTTCGGTTCTGTTCGAGCCCGTAACAGACTTGTATGGATAGTATGTCTGACATTACAAATTGAGATATAAAGCCGATTTCTTTCAAATATATTTCTGTTGGTGGCGGAGAATTTATTCTCTTAGCTTAACACCCTTCTCTGAGACGTACGAGCTCAGAGGTTATGTAGTTGAAGGTTATCAGCGATATATTCCCAATTTGGTAATGTGACATGCTGAGCGTTGCTGTGAAATGATCATTGTGTTGATCAATTGTGATATGATCATTTGTTTGATCTTTTATCTTTGTGATCATTTCTATGATCATTTGTTGACCCAAAGCACAGCTTTTGTATAAAGCGTGGCTTTGTGGACGAGACTTCGTCGAGCCTCACAAACCGGTAATGGTCGAAACAGAAATTGTGCGGCAAGGTTTTCAAGGATAGCTTCCCTAGGGTATGACCATTCCTTCTGGAAAAGGGTAGTATCATGGTATGGAGCCCAGATACTTACTCATGTTGAAACACTTATTATTATGGTGTGATGTTGGTTAGAGAGCTCTCGTTTAAAGGTCCCAAAGGACCGGGGGTGGTATATCTGAGGTTTCTTATTCCCCGGGAAGGGGGGTAGCCGGCCTTGTTTGGCAGAGATCTAGTTGGGTTCTCAGGGCGTCCTTCCAGAGGCGTTTCCATGTGGCAATGGAAAGTTCCTTGGCCTGTCCATTTGTTGGAAAAATCCATTCATCCAATACGAGCCTTGTACGGGTTTAGTTGTATAACCTGCCATGGAATGTGGCGGTAACCTGTTACTGAACATGGTAGCTATAGTAGGCATAGTTCGAAATGTCTATGCTGGCTAAGATTTATATCTTTACTTTCGAAATGATTTTTCATACACTATGCACTAGTAATAATATCAAATGTTTCTTTTTAATGCGTATCAAGCATCTTTGATTATCATAAGGAAAAATCTCCTCCGATTCTGCGTTTGCATTGTGTGTGTGTGCGGGAGGCCTTATGGTAGTCTCATTTCAAAAGCATTGCGATTATAAAAGTTTAAATCTTTGATTGTTTTAAAGATAAACTGTTTTGTTTGCTCACACCAGTCCCATGACTGATCCAGAGTTTATTATTTATTTCCTAAACTCTGGGTGCTCAAAATTTTCTACACGAGCAGTCTAGAGTTTGGTTTTTCAGATAGTTAGGTTCAGTGGATTATCTGGAGCTAGTTCAGTTTTCTTTGGATATGGACGAGATTTGCTTGGTGGAATCTTGATGGTGAATCGAGCTAGGAGTTTTGGAGCTTTGTCTTTGGAGCTTTTTGGATCAGAGTTGCAGTATTATATTCTGAGAAGACTTATTTCATATTGTATCGTGTTCCGCTGTATTTTGTGTTGTATATTCTCTGATGTTGATGATTATCATTGTATCAAATTGATGTATCAGATATTGTATTCATGTTATATCAGTGATATCATCTTTTATTTCCGCTGTGTTATTTATCATTTAATGGTGTTGCAAGCTCCCGTGAAACGAATTTGATGTTGTTTGTTGGACATCGAGTTCGGGTCCTGACAGTATAGGTAGACACTCATGCCAGAATTTAATTGCTCAAAATACCTCATTGTAAATAAAAATTTGGCAAATCTCAGAATATACAGTAAATAAAAATCACAGATCACAGACACAGAGTAATACTAATGCAGCGGAAGTAAAAGAGATAGTAGTTCATGAAGCTACTATATAAATATATCAGAGTTACATAAGATACAATAGAAGAAATAAAGTATAACAGAATTTTAAATATGATAACCAAGTACAAGATGAATAGAACAACCGAACTGAAAGGATGAAACTTGACAAGTAGATAATCTCCAGCGATTCCAATCTCCAGAAAGTGGAAATCCAAATCTGTGAATAACTCAGGCTGACCCGAGCGTAAATAAAAATACAAACACTCGAGTCAGGACATACATACTTATACAATGTAAACCAACTCAAGTGAACTGTAGCAAAGATACAAGTAACTTAGAAGATGCTTGGGGCGGCCCATCCTCTAAGGATCCGTTAAACTATTTACTATGTAGTAATATACGCTATATACAGTAGTGTCTAATCAGTAAAGTATAATCATATAGAAAATAGCGTTAAGGGGATGATAAACCTTAACGCGGTCGGATCTTTAAAACCAAAATCGTAGTGGGCTCGATATAAGGAGATGACACGGCACGCGAGGCAATGCCAGGGTGGATACACCGTTTGCACTCCCGGACCGGTGGTGACGGCAAGCCAGAAGCTTCCGCCCACCTCGAGACATACCATCGAATCAAAGCGGCGCCACATATCGAATCAAAAAAGTAATAGAATGGTTTCCGAAGAAGCATGCTCGATGAAAGGGTGTGACCCTTTGTGTAGCCCGGTATAGCTCCTGTTTTAGTCATTTATGCCAACTCACGGGAGTTGGGTCCACGTAATATACCTCGAGAACGTCGCCACCATCCTACTTCATTCTGGAATCTCCACCGCGTACACAGTTGTTAAAGTGGTTTTCGGTATTGGCCGGCTATAAGACAATATCCAATCCCGGTCTCTTTAACAACCAGTCGTTATTATAACCCATAGTTATAACTTTAAAACAATATTTTATACTTCAAAATAAAATATCATTTCAACCCAATCTTTATCAAAATAAAGATTAAATCACTTCCAAACCATTTCAATATATCATCATACCATATCTTTCAATTCAAATATTTATCAAAATAAATATCAAGTCATTTCTAACCATTTCAATATATTAAATTATCATATCCTTTCAAAACTTCCTTTCAAATCATTTTAATATATCAAAATATCATAACCTTTCAAAGCTTCATTTCCAAAATATCATATCTTTCAGAACTTCTTTTCAAATCATTTTAATATCAAAATATCATATCTTTCAAAACTTCGTTTCAAATCATTTTAATATTTCAAAATATCATATCTTTTCAAACCACATTTCAAATCATTTTAATATATCAAAATATCATATCTTTTCAAAACCACATTTCAAATCATTTTAATATATCAAAATATCATATCTTTTCAAAACCACATTTCAAATCATTTTAACATATCAAAATAGCTATATTTTTTTTCAAAACCACCTTTCAAATCATTTTAATATATCAAAATATCATATCTTTTCGAAACAACATTTCAAATCATTTTAATATATCAAATTGTTATATTTCAAAACTAATTACTTCATTTTAAATCATAAAAATGAAGTTATTATATTTAATAATTAAATTATTAAATTCCAAAAATTTAAACTTTTCAATGTTCATTTATGCACTTAAATTTATTAAAACAATGAAAATTCAAGTTTCGCAACATTTAGAAAATGCTACAGAAAGTTACATTCAAAAAACAATTAAATTTAACAAAAGACAGTATTAAAAATGTTGTTAATTAACTTCAAATATTCAATAGAATTTCACAAACACTTATAAAATCATATATTCTCACATTTGTAAGCATCATTTAATTTTCCTAAAATTCATGATTTTATAAAGTTAAGTTTCCTTCCAAAAATCAATATTTATTAATAATTCACTTATTAAATTTCAACATTCAAATTTAAATTCATTACATTAAATTTCAACTTAACAGTTAAGTTTAAAATTTCAAATATAACTTAATTCCATTTTATTTAACTTAACTTAAATTTTCACTTTTAAACCAAATTCATAAATTCCAATTTAAGTTATATTTCCAAATTCAACTCAATATTCACTCATTAACATTTTAACTTTATTCAAAAATCATTAATATGTTATACAAATCATTTTAAATTAATTAAAAATTAAAAATATCATAAATTTATCATATTTTCAAAGTTAATTTAAATTCCATTAAAAATTAAATCAAAATTTCCAAAATAACTTACATTCAGATTTTCTAACTTTTCCATAATTTATTTAACTTATAGATTTAAATCAAAATATTTTAATATTTACATTTCTAAAATAGTTTATAAATTTTTTAGAAAAACGTATATTAACTACGGGTCTGTATATAATTTTCTACATACGGGTAATATCATTTCAACCCGTAATTTACAAAGAAAATCCGGGTTTTATCATTTCAAACCCGCAGTCCCAAGTAAATGAAATAAATTGAAAATCATTCAAGCATATCATTTCAGCCCATAACAATTTTCCCTTATTCCAAAGTCCGTTCGGGTATGTATCATTTCAACCCATAGTGATTCTAATCTAAAGGGAACTTGTAGTGTGATGAACAGATAAAATAAACAGAATAGCATGAAATAACAGTAACATATAATATAATAGGTGTAATAACAGGTGTGAACATCATATGATAATAATATAAGCAGTTATAACATGATCATATAGTTCTATAGATTCACAGGGTGTCAATTTACTACTTATATAAGTACATAATGTCTGGTGAGAAGTACTCACATGTTCAAAGCTGGAGATCGCTGCCAAAGCACACATAACGACCCTACGAAGGCACGACAACACGGATACAACAAGAGAGTGGAGAGCCAAAGCTAATAGCCTTGTTCAAACATTTACACAAAACAATAGAATAGATATAAGTTTTTGACACAAATTATCACTAAATAATGCTAGAATTGGATGTACAAAACAAAGCCAAAGTGTTTGCACTTGCTTTCTACCTCTTACGCTTCAGCTATGATCTGAAATAGCACGGCTACATCATGGTTTTAGATCAGGTTTGCGTTCCTAAAGGTCGGCCATAGCATGGGCAATGATGGAGCAAAGGTTTGTGACACATGAATTACAAGTCAATGCAAACTACATGGTTTCCTAAGCAATAAAAAGGCTCGGCCACAAGCTAGCATGGCCTGTCCAGGTCTGGGTGGGGTGGAGGATGACGTGGCATAGGTGTCTCAGGTCAGCTAGGGTGGTTGCTGCTATGGTGGTGGTTAGGGTGGTGGTTGAAGGGGATGAGGCCAAAATGGTCAACAAACATTGTTTTTGGCATGTAGGTTGCAATTTTGAAGGGTTTGACCACCATGGATGGCTCGGCCTTGGTCATGGCTGGAAGCACTGGTGGTGGTGGTGGCAGGGAAGAGGTGTAGGAGTTTGTGGCTGCGGCTATGGAGGAGAAGCCTAGCAGAAAGCATGAGAAAACAAGGCATAATTCATAGAAAAATAAGAAGAAAAATAAGAAAAAGAAAGGGAAGCCATTACCAAAACTTGCAAGATGGAGGCCATGAATTTTTTAGGGTTTGAGAAAGAGAAAATTTCATGAAAAATATGAAAGGGAAGTCGGCTGGAGATAGAGTAAGGAGTGGCTAAATTAACAGATGTATTGATGACAAAAGAAACTGTAAAAGAAACGTGAAACGATATTACGTTTCTTAGCCTTTAAACCTTTCAAATTTCATATATATAATTTGTAATTTTATAAATACATATAAACTGAGAAATAAATATAAAAAATCAGAAATAATAATAAATATCTGAAATAAATAATTAAATTTTAATTAAATAGAATTTTAATTAAGAAAACGGCTTAAAATTGCAAACTAGGCTTTAAAATTGAAAACAACTCAAATAATCTTTGGAAAAATCTATTCAAATTTAAATACATGAAAAATGAATATTAATAAAGTGAAACACAGCAAATAAAAGTGAATGTATAAAATAAATTACTAAATTTTAATTATATATAATTAAATTAAGGAAATAGCAAAGAAAACAGAAACTAGGTTAGAAAATTTGAAAATAAATGCAATGGACTTTGGAAAAATTTTATATACTTGAAAAATATTTATAAATAAAGATAATAACAAAAAAATACATTCACAAAATAAAAAAATTATTTAAATATAGCTTAGACGAAGAAAATAGCAGAAAAATAGAAACAGCCTTTAAAAATAGGAAATAAATACAGTAAATTTCGGAAAAATTCTATTATCTTCATAAAAATAATTAAAAGTCAAAATATACATAATATAACATAAATATAAAAGTTAGAATAAGATATATCAAATAAAAATGTCATTTATATTATTTAAAATAAAGACTATTACTGAATAACCCAATATACACACTGTAACGACCCGATATTTTCAACCATTCGCATCCATTATAAGTGTATAGGTAGACACTCATGCCGGAATTGGATAGCTCAAAATACCACGTTGTAAATAAATATTTGGCAAATCTCAGAATATACAGTAAATAAAATCACAGATCACAGACACAGAGTATATAAAAATGCAGCGGAAGAAAAAGAGATAGTAGTTCATGAAGCTACTATATAAATATGAGATACATCAGAGTTAAATAAGATACAACAGAAGAGTAACAAGATACATCACTGAAACACTGGATACTGAAACAAAATAGAAGGCTGGATCTTCAAGGAAAGCTCCAACGCCGAAGGTGAATCTGGAATGCTAACTCACTCAATCTGACCCGAGCGTAAAGCAAAACACAAAACCCTCGAGTCAGGACATAAATACTTATAAACTGTAAATCAACTCAAGTGAACAGTAACAAAATGCATCAGTAACTTAAAGGATGCTTGGGACCGCCCATCCTCTAAGGATCCGTTAAACTATTTACTATGTAGTAATATACGCTATATACGGTAGTGTCTAATCAGTAAAGTATAATCATATAGAAAATTGCGTTAAGGGGATGGTGAACCTTAACGCGGTCGGATCTTTAAAACCAAAATCGTAGTGGGCTTGATATAAGGATATGACATGGCAAGTGAGGCAATGACAGGGTGGATACACCGTTTGCACTCCCAGACCGGTGGTGACGGCAAGCCGGCAGCTTCCGCCCACCTCGAACAATACCCCCGAATCAAAGTGGCGCCACCGAATCGAATCACAACAATAATAGAATAGTTTCCGATGGAGCATGCTCGATGAAAGGGTGCGACCTTTTGTGTAGCCCGGTATAGCTCCTGTTTTAGTCATATATGCCAACTCACGGGAGTTGGGTCCATGTAACATACCTCGAGAACGTCGCCACCATCCTACTTCATTCTGGAATCTCCACCGCGTACACAGTTGTTAAAGTGGTTTTCGGTATTGTCCGGCTATAAGACAATATCCGATCTCGGTCTCTTTAACAACCAATCTTTATTATAACCCATGGATATTTATTTCAAATAATTTATACTTCCAAGACCAAAATATCATACTCATTTCAAAACAATATCACAATTGTATCATTTCCATTTCAAAAGTAATTCAATATTATATCATTCAAATAAAACCCAAATTTTCAAATCATTGAATATTTCTTTAAATTTATTAAACTTGAAATATTCCTTTAAATTATCATAGCATTTTGGAAATGTTACCTTAAGGAATCATAGCATTTTTGGAACGTACTACTTTCCACTTTACATTGTATATAATCAAAGTATTGATAAGTTTAAAATTTTAACATGTCAATTTATCATAACCTTATAGTTAAATAAACTTTCTTACTGTAATATACAATTTGAACCGAAATTCTAATGTTAAGTTAAAAGCACCTTATTAACTTACATTATTATTACAATAAAGAAACTTTATTATTTTAATCATTTAAAGTATGCCATTCACATAAATTAAAACTTGCTTATCAAATGTACGTTATCAACTTACATTTTATTATTACAGTAAGTAACATTTATCATTTTAATCAATTTAAAATACACCATTACATTGATTAAAATCTACGCGTCAAATGTACGTTTTAAATTTTATATTCCTATTACAATGATGAACATTTATTAATTAAATCAATACCACACTACTTAAAACTTTACATGTTTCTTTCTTAGTTAAAACTTTACATGTTCTTGCATTAATTAAAACTTTCATGTTCTCTCATTAATTAGGACTTTACACGTTTCTTTCATTAATTAAAACCTATACGTTTCTTTCATAAATTAAAACCTATACGTTTCTTTCATAAATTAAAACCTATGCGTTTCTTTCATAAATTAAAACCTATGCGTTTCTTTCATAAATTAAAACCTATGCGTTTCTTTCATAAATTAAAACCTAACATTTCAGATTTATATTACCATTTCACAAATTTAACTAAACTTCCAGTTTATTTAATTAATTTAACATCTTTAGTTAAAACTCAAATTTCACATTTTCAAGTCAAGTTATATTTTAAAATTTCATTTTCAACAGTCATTTATTCAACCACTTAAATTTATAGAAAATCAATAATTCTTTAATAAATCACTTAAATTCAAATATAAATCAATTTATCATATTTACCATTTTCCAAATATAATTAAAGTCCATTTTATTCATATAACTTAAATATCATTTTTAGTCAAAATTCGAAATTTCAAACATAAGTTATATTTCAGAAATCCAGTTAATCCATTCATAAATTACATTTTTAACACATAGAAAAATCATAATTTATTTATTTTAAAACCTTTCAAAATCTATTTAAATCAAATTTCATAATTTTATATTTTTAAAATACTTAAATATTTCAAAGCACTTTATAGAATAACCACGGGTCTGTATATAGTTTTCTAACCTAGGTCAAGTGATACGGATATGTAGCATTTCAGTCCGCAGTTTAAAAGGTAAAAATCCGGGTTCTATCATTTCAAACCCGCAATCCCAAGTTTAAATAAATAAATAAAATAACTCAGGCCTATCATTTCAGCCCATAATGATTTTTATCCTAACAGGGAACTTGCAGTGTGATCATATACAGAAATAATATAAACAATGTCAATATCACAATATACAGTCATGTATCAGATGTCAGGTGAAAATTAACAGTTTTAACATGGTAATAACATGGTAATAACACGGCATAGCATATCATATGATCATCATTAACTTGCATAAACATTTTACATTACTAAACACCTGTCATCAATCCACTTTTCATAAGTATATATGTCAGAGTGAGAAAGACTCACCTTTTTGAAGCTAGAGACCAAAACAACAAACACAAGAGCGATTCCAAAAGCACGACAAACACGATTTGCATTGAATGAATGGAAAGCCTTGATAATGATCTTGTATACAACAAATAAACAAGACCATATAAACATATGCATACAATATAAGATTTGTTGAACAATAGAAAAGTAGAAGCAACAAATGACATTACCAAGCTTTTCAACCACTTTTGCTTGACCACAACTCCATGTATGCTCGGCCATACATGCTTAGGGCTAGGCCATACATGTTTTCAGGTGGAAAGGATCTGGTTTGGCATCACAAAGGCATGGCAAGCACAAAAATGTGAAGTGGTAGGAGATGATATGAGGAGGTGTTAGGGTTAATTGGTGAAAGGTTAGGTTAAAAGTAAAAGGGTTAAAAGTAAAAGGGTGGACTATAAAGGCCCATAGAAAGATAGAAAGTTTAAGGCCTTTCAAATTTTCTTTTCTATTTAATTTTATAAAAACAAAATAAACTATGACTTCAAAAATACAAGACCACTTTTAAAATAGACTATAACTTCAAAACAAAGGTGACAAAACAAATTTTGTTCATTTCTTTTTTTTTTAAACAAAAGGGCAGAGGGAATATAAAATAGAATGCCAAATTACAGAGGTGACAAAACAATTTTTTTTTCTTTTTTTTTTCATTTCTTTTTTCCAGAACAAGGGCCACTGGAAAAATAGATTATAACTTCTAAAATACAGAGTGACAAAAGCAACTTTTTTTTTTCATTTCCCCTTTTTTTTCAAAACAAGGCTCGGTGGCAATATTACTTCAAAAACAAAATACAAAGGCGACAAAAATGGAATTTTTTTCATTCCTTTTTTTTTCTCAAACAAGGCTCGGTGGTCTTGCATGGGTAGGGTCGGAAAAATATGGTGAATGGCCAAGCACGGTGGGAGGCAATAGGATAAAGCAAAACAATGAAAGGAGAACAAATGAAATAAAACAAGAGTGAAAAGAAGAAAGAAAGAAAAAAGAGAAAAAAAATGAAAGGAAAAGCATGCGCCGGTTCATACCTTCAGGAGATGCTCATGCAAATTTTGATGGAAGCAAAATGAATAATTTGTGGTATGGAACTTTTGAATGTGAAATATATATTAACATTTGCTCACAAATTTATGTAGAGGGCCGGTAAGAGTAAAATGCTTGAATGGTAGAGGCAATTTAATTCTATCCAATAGGTGGAAACGTATGGGAGGCAAGAGGGAAAGAAATAATTCACACACGGAAATGATTTAAGGCAAGATTTGAGCAAGATTTTGGATTCTCAAAAGAGAATATACGGCTGAAAACTTTGCATTGTTAACGCAAGAAAAAAATAAAATAGATAACGAAAAGGCAAGAGCAACAATTAAATATATGCCCAAAGTAACGTACAAATTATTTTGTTTCTCTTATTAAATAAATTTAAAATACTAACGTTTCTATTAGGAAAAATAAACCATCACTTTAAACCAAAATTTAATAGCTATTATACCATAATTAATAACATTTGATTTAGCTTCATCCAATTGATTGTTAAATATAAAGTTAAGAAACAGATGTAAACATATGTAAAAGAAATGTAAAGTTTATTTCCCGTTTCACACTAATTATTACTAACTTTTTTTTTAAAAAAAAAGTATACAACAAATCTGACCAAAACTAAAGTGAAACAAATGTTACACAATTGTATACAGTTCAAGATGAAAATTTTTCCTTTAGAATTATAAAATTTAGAATTTCTATTAAAGTTACACTTTTATCCAAATCAAATTTTCAGACATTGTTTATTTTTATTTGGACAAATGATCAGAAATCATTTCAAGAAAATTTCCAAAATTAGATTTTTAAGAAAACAAAAGCCAAAGTCTTTAAATAAATGAAAAAAAATTAAAATTTTAAACTTTTAAAATTTTAAGTTGAAAGTCACAGTTTGACTATCTTGACCAAAATCAGCATTTCAGGCAAATATTCAACTTACACAAGTTTGGAATTATAACTCATAAAAATCAAGATTATATTTAAATAATAAATTTAATCATTTCAAATAAGTAAAATAAGTTTTTAAATCAAAATCTTACATTAAAAATAGTTAAAATATACAATAAAATAATTACAAAATACAGGGTTGTTACACTCTCCCCCACTCAAAACTTTTCGTCCCCGAAAAGGAATGAGGTATGGAAGGGCACAAAAAAGATAGAGTGAAATAGGATTAAGATAAGATGACAAGAAGATTGAAGTTATACCTGATAACTGTTGTTATAGGTAAGTTTTACAAGGTGGAGATTATCAAAGATTATAGAAAGGTTTCTAAACAGAAAGATCATAGAAAGATGCATATACCAGTCTATAGTAAGATGAGGAGGAGGAGGATAACAAAAAAATAGTTTGGAAAACAAAATAAGGAAATAGATTTGAAAGCATGGAAATTTCAACTTAAATAGAGAATAAATCTTTACACAAGTTAAATAAATCTTAACTATCTCAAATTTCATTATCTTATTATCCAATCATCATAAATTAACAAATTTCAAAACCATGGGTTTGAAAAATAATCATTTATTACACTCACAATGTATTTAATAAATTTAGTTCTTCTTTATTCCTAAATAAAACTAAATTTATTCCTCTCACTATATTTATCACTTATGTTAAACATACTTACACTTAATATAACTGCTTTCTTTTATTCTTAGTTCTTTTAATATTATTTTGTTATAAGTTATTCAATTACCCTTTATTACATTTACCTCTGTTAATTGTTTTATAATTAAAATTTAAGTGTATAACATTTATTATAACCACTCAAATTTTATTTATAAAATCTTTTTATATTGTATATTACCCAATTACATTGTTAACTTCTGAAATTAAGGTAAGTTATATTGGAATGGAATTGTGTCATACAAACAAAACTTTCCAATTCAATTATCTCAAGTTTAATCATTTATCCAAATTTTTTGATTTTCTTTTTATAATTGAAATTATTGTTAAAAATAAAGTTTAAGAATTAAATTTCCGATTTCTTCAAACCATTTAGAGATAGGTAATAATATATATATAATAAGTCAAATCAAATTTCAATCATATATCTATATATATATTATAAATTTAGTCATATGTTAGAAATTCAAATCAATTTAATTTCCTAAAACAAAGCTGTAGCAAGACTACAGAACAGTCTCTTCACTTCGAAACTCGAAAATGAACGTCGATGATGCTGCAGTCATCACCGAAGTTATTTTCCAGCGACAAAGAGAAGAGTACTAATTTTAAACTTAAAATTCTTTGGAAACAAATTTCTATTTGAAAATATTTTAAATATTATATCCCTTTAAACTTTTAAACAAAAGGTTTGGAACCATCGGAAATTAAATTCTCAAATTTCTTTTTCTAAATTCATTTAAGTTCCCATATAAATTTATAAACAATTATTTATAAATTCATTTATAGAACAATAAATGATAAATCAAGTATTATCATTTCAAATTATCAATTTGAATCATTTTATTAAGTTCCATAAATATGTATATTAAAATTTTATTTCATTAACCAAAACAAAATTTAAAATAATATCGTGTCAGTTTGTTCTGTCAAAGTGTTTTAGAAATCCTATCGATAGCGTTGATCAGACGAATCAATCGGAAACCCAACTCAACATCAACAACTCAAACAATACAATATATGAACAAAATATAGATTGACAAATACAATTCAAAATGTTTGAAAATATGTTGGAAACAAAAGACAAGATGATTAAATACAGAGTAGGGAGGTGAATAAGCTAAAATAAATCACGGGCAACCTTAATCGGGTCAACCGTGACTTAAAGTATAAGATCGAAGTAGATTTTCTGGGGTAAATCTACGTTTGATCTCAAGAGTTAGAGTTTGGGATAATAGGAGATACTAGCATCTAAACCGAGGATTTAAAATCTTTGGTGAATCGATGCTGTTGTAATGGAGTTTCACCCCTCTTACAAGAAAATTTTTGAGATTGGAGGGACCGCCAATTCACTATAAAGATCATTCGAAGTGGAGTTGTGGGATACTCCAGAATCAAATGAAGATGAATAGCGGGGAATAAGAATGGACTTTGGAACCGCAGGGAACGTTCCAAAATTCAAAGGAATCGAGTCAAAAGGGAAGAGATTCAAACTCGAATGAAAGTGATTCTGTAAATACATTCACTCTATATGCTGAGTTTTGCCTAGAGCTACCAAAGCTCTGATACCAACTGTAACGACCCGATATTTTCAACCATTCGCATCTGTAACGATCCTCAATTTTGAACAATTTAATTTGTGAATATTTAATTTATTTTAAATATTTAAATGATGTTTGACTTAAATTTCAAATTATCAGAATAAATTGGCGATTAAATATTAGAATTTAATCTGTTTAAAGTTGAATAAAATTTAAATTTGACTTTGAAGTTTAAATTGAATATTGAAATTTGTATTTTAAATTCGAACTAATGACTTAGGAAAATAATTTGAATTTACGAATTATTATTTATGTAAATTTATAAATCGATGTTTAGTTATAAATAACATTTTTCTTTAACTAAAATAAAATAGAATAAAATTTTTGTCAATAACGAAATAAATAAATATACATAGTAAAAATTCAAAGAACATATTTATAAACTTTGAAAAATATATATAATGTAATTTCACTTAGTTAAAGTTTTAACAACAAAAAATTAAACAAAACAAAAACAAAGTAAAGAAAACAATTAACAAAACTAATTGAATTTAAATTGAAAAAAAAGAGGAGAAAAAAAATAAATAAAAAGGTTAAAATAATATAACATAAAATAAAGGAGAAAAAATAAAATAAAATAAAGATAAATAAGTATACTGCCTTATACTTGGTTCACCTACAAACGCGCCTTCCATCACGCCTTAACTCGTGCCTTTTTCCACGCAAAAATTCACGTCCCTCTTTCTCTTTTATACCCTACCTCCTTTTCCCCTTTTCCTCATCTCAAATCATCAGAAGAAAAAAAAATAAACAAAGAAAATAATGGCCGTCCTCGTTTCTCTTCGTTCTTCGATCCAAGATTAGGGCTTCGGCTTCAAATTCGCTCGCGTGCTGCCCCAACTCGTTCGACAAAGGTGAGTGATTTATATCCCTCACATCTAATTCAATACCTATTGTCGATAGTTGATTTTTGGTTTCGTTGTTGATTTTAAACTATTCAATATTCTCTGTCATCTCTGTTTCGAGTTGATTTTCTCTGATTTTTGTTGGGCTTCGTCTCAACCATTCGATTTGTTCAGATTTTGATGATTTTGTGATTTAATTAAATTCGCATACGTTGATACTTATTGTTTCAACTATATAGTTTGGTGAAATTTTGAACTGTTTCGATATCGACTTCAACTTGATTTTTTTTTAATCAACAACTTCGAGTTTGGTAATTAGTATGTTTTTGTTTCGTTGAATCTGCGTTATTAAGTGGCAGTGAGCAAACCACTTCTCTTAATCTTTTAACATGTTTTAGTATCTTGATGCTTATGAGTGGCCTTAAATCTGATATATATCTGTTGGTATGTGTTGTCTGAAATGACATTCATATTCACACCTCTCTGTAGCCTGAACAACACCCTAAATTTTTATGAAAATTCATATTTTAACTTGTAAACAGTTTAAGTTATAGTCCTTAAAGAAAAAAAATTTGTTAGAAATGATCAGATTCATGTTTTAAAACAATTTAATACAAGGTTAACTGGTCAAATCCCTGGAACCATAAACTGTCTGTGATGATCAATAAGTGAGTAACATAACAATTTTTAATGGTTTAAGTATATAACTCTATGGCATGTTTATCTAGTTATTGCAAGTATATACATAAGTATATCTTTGTATATGTATAATTTTTTGGTTGCGTGCAGTTGCTATGTGTTTGAATGTTTTATTGGATTTTAGTTTCCAGGTTCAAAGTTTAATCTTGAATCAATCTTTTGATCAAATCCTCTGTTATGGATCAGGATTGATTATTATTCAAAGTTAAGTTTGTTTTCAACTGAAAACAAGATTGTAAACCTCAATCGAGATTTTAAGAAGATGTTTAAATCACCTCTGAAAGAGCACTACTGTAATTTTGCCTACTACAGGAAATCAAATAACAAATTGATAAATTCAATCTCTATAAAAAAATCTAATTCCAGTTGATAACTTGAATGCTTACTGAATTTTATGATTTTAAAAACAAAAACGAAGATTTTAAAATTAGTAATTTGAGAGCAGTTTGTACTTGAAATAAAATTTCATTTTACCAATTTCAGATGATTGATCCAATAGTTACAGTTGATATTTGGGATGAAGCAAGTTTATGCATCTTTGCACATTTGGTTGCATTTGTACACTTGGCCGAAACTGGCCCTTGATGTTCATTTGAACTGTGCATTCATTGTTGCCATATCTTGGCTCCTCGCTGTTTTGTTGTTGTTTGAGTTTCACTGGACTTTGATTTTTGAACTGCGTATTTAGTTTTGGCCTTAGCTTTGAAACATTCTTTTTTATTTTTTTTTATTTTTTTTTATTTTGAGGCTCTTCCATTTTAAGTTGGAACTGCAGTTCCATTACCTCTGTGGCATACTGTGGCGTAGCTTCATATGTATATATATATATTTACATATATATATATATATATATATATATGCATTCATGTTGTATATATATGACTGTTTGTCACACTGTTCCATATGTATGTGTTTTGTCTCCTGTGCTTAGCATACTAAACTGTACTGGTTATTTGTGTGTACTTGATGCCTTAATTTCATTGTGACTGAAACTAAATAAATAAATAAAAAAAAATTGTGCTGGATCCTTGCTCTGTTGCCTTATTCTCGGTGCACTATCCAGTTCAGTTTGTTGGCATTGATATTTAAAGTGTTGCACTATAATCTTGCCTTAACTTGCATCCTGGTCTTACTTACAGTACTCGTTGACACTGCTTTATACTTGGTTTTAAAAGTTGTCATTGGTGTTGCATTGTTGTATCACTTAATGTACAATGCATTGTTGCTTATGTACATTTGTGTTGTGATGCTTTCGAGTTGAACTGGTACCTTGCCTTTGCTGATTTTAGTACTGAATTTGATCCACTGGTATATGCCATATATACACATATACATATGTGTGTTGTTTTGAGTTTGTTGTTGCAGTTTTGACTTGCAGTTGAGTCTGCACTTGCCATTATAGGCTGATTTCTTGTTCATGTATGCATCCCAGTCATACTTGTTGTCAGAGTAGTTTGCACTGACCGGTGCACTACTGCATTCATGTCCTGATTTCTCCATGTTGCATTGAACACTCCATTTATCACCTGCATTGTTCATGTGTGTTCAGTTCACTACTTGTAGCCTCTATTCAACCTGATTTTGTTTTGACTTTGGTCACTGTTGCATTCTTGTATATGCATTTGTTGAGTTGTTCACTGATGCAATACTTGTTGCCCTTCATTTGAAACCCTGTTGCACTTGGGTTAGGGGCTGCATTAAGTTGTTTTCAAGTGCGATGCTTGTGGTGACTGCAGTATTAGTTGCAGCTCGCCCTTGTGTTCATTAGTGACTGCAGTTTCATTTTTATGGAAATTTTGCACTTGTTGAAATGTGCAGCAATAAGTTGTATGGAAATTTGTTTTATTTCACAAGTTGTTGTGGCGAGGCAGCGCACGCGTGCGTGCCCTGCAGCCACGTAGTATCGACATTTTGAATCGATATTTGAACCTTCATTGATTTTGGTTCGTTGACTTTTTTGAGTACGTCATCACGATAGTGGCGAGGCAGTGCACGCAAGCGTGAACTGCAGCCACGGAGTTGACATTTTAAATGTGGCGAGGCCGTATACGCGTGTGTGTACTGCAGCCCTACCAAATTTAATGTTTAAAATGATGTTTTCTTTTTGATGAAAATTATTTTATGTTGCCAATTCAATATATTTTGAATCGATTTTGATGATTTTGTAGTTAATTGCCGTTTAGGCAAATTTTGATTGTTTTCTAAATGATCTTCATCAATAATCCCTTCATCTATCTCATTGATAATCTGAATCTGTTGAATTGTTGTTTAACACTGTTAAGTGTTATATTTACCGTTATCCGATTACTTGTTAAAGGATCGGATAGGTAAATTTATATTGACTGTCGTCTAATTGTTGTTTGATTATTATTGCTTCTATGCACTAATAACAGAGTTTGAATTAGACTGACCTGTGTATTATATTCTTTTGAATATAATACTCGGGTCAGACCGAGTATTTTTACAGCTTGAAGATTTTCAGGCCGCGAAGTTAGAGAGAGTTGGGGAAAGCACTTCACTAAAGTTTTTCTAGAAAATTTTCTTGTACTTAATGAAAATAAATTGTTCCGCTGTATAAAAATTTAAATGCATTGTACAAACTCTGATATATATGTATGTAAGAAAAATTCATTTATGAATAATATTATGATTATTCTGTGATTCTGTGGCTGATTCTGTTTAAACTTTATAAACTGAACAACAATCCGTCATTTTGAACGTTTCGAGTTGGTTTAATTACCGACTAGAGGCGGTCAGAGCGGCGGGTCGTTACAGCATCCATTATAAGTGTATAGGTAGACACTCATGCCGGAATTGGATAGCTCAAAATACCGCATTGTAAATAAAAATTTGGCAAATCTCAGAATATACAGTAAATAAAATCACAGATCACAGACACAGAGTATATAAAAATGCAGCGGAAGAAAAAGAGATAGTAGTTCATGAAGCTACTATATAAATATGAGATACATCAGAGTTAAATAAGATACAACAGAAGAGTAACAAGATACATCACTGAAACACTGGATACTGAAACAAAATAGAAGGCTGGATCTTCAAGGAAAGCTCCAACGCCGAAGGTGAATCTGGAATGCTAACTCACTCAATCTGACCCGAGCGTAAAGCAAAACACAAAACCCTCGAGTCAGGACATAAATACTTATAAACTGTAAATCAACTCAAGTGAACAGTAACAAAATGCATCAGTAACTTAAAGGATGCTTGGGACCGCCCGTCCTCTAAGGATCCGTTAATCTATTTACTATGTAGTAATATACGCTATATACGGTAGTGTCTAATCAGTAAAGTATAATCATATAGAAAATAGCGTTAAGGGGATGGTGAACCATAACGCGGTCGGATCTTTAAAACCAAAATCGTAGTGGGCTCGATATAAGGATATAACACGGCACGAGAGGCAATGCCAGGGTGGATACACCGTTTGCACTCCCGGACCGGTGGTGACGGCAAGCCAGCAGTTTCCGCCCACCTCGAACAATACCCCCGAATCAAAGTGGCGCCACCGAATCGAATCACAACAATAATAGAATAGTTTCCGATGGAGCATGCTCGATGAAAGGGTGCGACCCTTTGTGTATCCCGGTATAGCTCCTGTTTTAGTCATATATGCCAACTCACGGCAGTTGGGTCCACGTAACATACCTCGAGAACGTCGCCACCATCCTACTTCATTCTGGAATCTCCACCGCGTACACAGTTGTTAAAGTGGTTTTCGGTATTGTCCGGCTATAAGACGATATCCGATCCTGGTCTCTTTAACAACCAATCGTTATTATAACCCATGTATATTTATTTCAAATAATTTATACTTCCAAGACCAAAATATCATACTCATTTCAAAACAATATCGCAATTGTATCATTTCCATTTCAAAAGTAATTCAATATTATATCATTCAAATAAAACCCAAATTTTCAAATCATTGAATATTTCTTTAAATTTATTAAACTTGAAATATTCCTTTAAATTATCATAGCATTTTGAAATGTTACCTTAAGGAATCATAGCATTTTTTGGAATGTACTACTTTCCACTTTACATTGTATATAATCAAAGTATTGATAAGCTTAAAATATTAACATGTCATTTTATCATAGCCTTATAGTTAAATAAACTTTCTTACTGTAATATACAATTTAAACCGAAATTCTTATGTTAAGTTAAAAGCACCTTATTAACTTACATTATTATTACAATAAAGAAACTTTATTATTTTAATCATTTAAAGTATGTCATTCACATAAATTAAAACTTGCTTATCAAATGTACGTTATCAACTTACATTTTATTATTACAGTAAGTAACATTTATCATTTTAATCAATTTAAAATACACCATTACATTGATTAAAATCTACGCGTCAAATGTACGTTTTAAATTTTATATTCCTATTACAATGATGAACATTTATTAATTAAATCAATACCACACTACTTAAAACTTTACATGTTTCTTTCTTAATTAAAACTTTACATGTTCTTGCATTAATTAAAACTTTCATGTTCTCTCATTAATTAGGACTTTACACGTTTCTTTCATTAATTAAAACCTATACGTTTCTTTCATAAATTAAAACCTATACGTTTCTTTCATAAATTAAAACCTATGCGTTTCTTTCATAAATTAAAACCTATGCGTTTCTTTCATAAATTAAAACCTAACATTTCAGATTTATATTACCATTTCACAAATTTAACTAAACTTCCAGTTTATTTAATTAATTTAACATCTTTAGTTAAAACTCAAATTTCACATTTTCAAGTCAAGTTATATTTTAAAATTTCATTTTCAACAGTCATTTATTCAACCACTTAAATTTATAGAAAATCAATAATTCTTTAATAAATCACTTAAATTCAAATATAAATCAATTTATCATATTTACCATTTTCCAAATATAATTAAAGTCCATTTTATTCATATAACTTAAATATCATTTTTAGTCAAAATTCCAAATTTCAAACATAAGTTATATTTTAGAAATCCAGTTAATCCATTCATAAATTACATTTTTAACACATAGAAAAATCATAATTTATTTATTTTAAAACCTTTCAAAATCTATTTAAATCAAATTTCATAATTTTATATTTTTAAAATACTTAAATATTTCAAAGCACTTTATAGAATAACCATGGGTCTGTATATAGTTTTCTAACCTAGGTCAAGTGATACGGATATGTACCATTTCAATCCGCAGTTTAAAAGGTAAAAATCCGGGTTCTATCATTTCAAACCCGCAATCCCAAGTTTAAATAAATAAATAAAATGACTCAGGCCTATCATTTCAGCCCATAATAATTTTTATCCTAACATGGAACTTGCAGTGTGATCATATACAGAAATAATATAAACAATGTCAATATCACAATATACAGTCATGTATCAGATGTCAGGTGAAAATTAACAGTTTTAACATGGTAATAACATGGTAATAACACGGCATAGCATATCATATGATCATCATTAACTTGCATAAACATTTTACATTACTAAACACTTGTCATCAATCCACTTTTCATAAGTATATATGTCAGAGTGAGAAAGACTCACCTTTTCGAAGCAAGAGACCAAAACAACAAACACAAGAGCGATTCCAAAAGCACGACAAACACGATTTGAATTGAATGAATGAAAAGCCTTGATAATGATCTTGTATACAACAAATAAACAAGACCATATAAACATATGCATACAATATAAAGATTTGTTGAACAATAGAAAAGTAGAAGCAACAAATGACATTACCAAGCTTTTCAACCACTTTTGCTTGACCACAACTCCATGTATGCTCGGCCATACATGCTTAGGGCTAGGCCACACATGTTTTCAGGTGGAAAAGGATCTGGTTTGGCATCACAAAGGCATGGCAAGCACAAAAATGTGAAGTGGTGGGAGATGATATGAGGAGGTGTTAGGGTTAATTGGTGAAAGGTTAGGTTAAAAATAAAAGGGTGGACTATAAAGGCCCATATAAAGATAGAAAGTTTAAAGCCTTTCAAATTTCCTTTTCTATTTAATTTTATAAAAAAAAAATAAACTATGACTTCAAAAATACAAGACCACTTTTAAAGTAGACTATAACTTCAAAACAAAGGTGACAAAACAAATTTTGTTCATTTCTTTTTTTTTTCAAACAAAAGGGCAGAGGGAATATAGACTAGAATGTCAAATTACAGAGGTGACAAAACAATTTTTTTTCTTTTTTTTTCTCATTTCTTTTTTCCAAAACAAGGGCCAGTGGAAAAATAGATTATAACTTCAAAAATACAAAGTGACAAAAGCAACTTTTTTTTTCATTTCCCTTTTTTTTTTCAAAACAAGGCTCGGTGGCAATATTACTTCAAAAACAAAATACAAAGGCGACAAAAATGGAATTTTTTTCATTCCTTTTTTTTTCTCAAACAAGGCTCGGTGGTCTTGCATGGGTAGGGTCGAAAAAATATGGTGAATGGCCAAGCACGGTGGCAGGCAATAGGATAAAGCAAAACAATGAAAGGAGAACAAATGAAATAAAACAAGAGTGAAAAGAAGAAAGAAAGAAAAAAGAGAAAAAAAATGAAAGGAAAAGCATGCGCCGGTTCATACCTTCAGGAGATGCTCATGCAAATTTTGATGGAAGCAAAATGAATAATTTGTGGTATGGAACTTTTGAACGTGAAATATATATTAACATTTGCTCACAAATTTATGTAGAGGGCAGGCAAGAGTAAAATGCTTGAACGGTAGAGGCAATTTAATTCTATCCAATAGGTGGAAACGTATGGGAGGCAAGAGGGAAAGAAATAATTCACACACGGAAATGATTTAAGGCAAGATTTTGGATTCTCAAAAGAGAATATACGGCTGAAAACTTTGCATTGTTAACGCAAGAAAAAAATCAAATAGATAACGAAAAGGCAAGAGCAACAATTAAATATATGCCCAAAGTAACGTACAAATTATTTTGTTTCTCTTATTAAATAAATTTAAATACTAACGTTTCTATTAGGAAAAATAAACCATCACTTTAAACCAAAATTTAATAGCTATTATACCGTAATTAATAACATTTGATTTAGCTTCATCCAATTGATTGTTAAATATAAAGTTAAGAAACAGATGTAAACATATGTAAAAGAAATGTAAAGTTTATTTCCCGTTTCACACTAATTATTACTAACTTTTTTTTTTAAAAAGCATACAACAAATCTGACCAAAACAAAAGTGAAACAAATGTTACACAATTGTATAAAGTTCAAGATGAAAATTTTGCCTTTAGAATTATAAAATTTAGAATTTCTATTAAAGTTACACTTTTTATCCAAATCAAATTTTCAGACATTGTTTATTTTTATTTGGACAAATGATTAGAAATCATTTCAAGAAAATTTCCAAAATTAGATTTTTAAGAAAACAAAAGCCAAAGTCTTTAAATAAATGAAAAAAATTAAAATTTTAAACTTTTAAAATTTTAAGTTGAAAGTCACAGTTTGACTTTTTTGACCAAAATCAGCATTTCAGGCCAATATTCAACTTACACAAGTTTGGAATTATAACTCATAAAAATCAAGATTATATTTAAATAATAAATTTAATCATTTCAAATAAGTAAAATAAGTTTTTAAATCAAAACCTTACATTAAAAATAATTAAAATATACAATAAAATAATTACAAAATACAGGGTTGTTACACACACAATATTGAAAACAGTATAACTTTTGCAATTTAAATCCGTTTTCAATGAAACGAAAAGCAGTGTTCTTAAAATTTTATGTACTTTCATAATAAAAGATAAAAGTTAAATTTTCAAACTTTTAAAAATTTAAATTAAAAGTCAAAGTTTGATTATTTTGACCAAAATTCACTTTTTGGAAAATATTCTTTTTAGTCATGCTTTGGAGTGGTAATTCATATCAAAACTAAAGTTTATCATTCAAAATAAATAAAATAAGTTTTTTAAATCAAAATTTCAATTAAAATAATTAAAATATACAAAAAATAAATCACAAAATATAGGGTTGTTACACTCTCCCCCACTGAAAACTTTTCGTCCCCGAAAAGGAATGAGGTACGGAAAGAAAAAGAAAAAGATAGAGTGAAACAAGATTAGGACAAAATGAGAAGGAGAATGAAATTATACGTGATGACTATTGTTATAGGTAAGTTTGACAAGGTGAAGATTATCAAAGATTATAGAAAGATTTCTAAACAGAATTTTTTTTATAGAAAGATGCTTATACCAGTCTATAGCAAGATAAGGATGATAAGGACAACCAAAAGATAGTTTGAAAAAAAAAACGAAATAAGGAAATAAGTTTGAAACCATGGAAATTTCAACTCAAACAGAAAATAATTTTTTTACACAAGTTAAATAAATCTTAACTATCCCAAATTTCATTATCTTATTATCCAATCATCTAAAATTAACAATTTTTAAAACCCATAAAAATAATCATTTATTGCACTCACAATGTACTTAATAGATTTAATTCTCTTTATTCCTCTCATTATATTTATCACTTATGTTAGACATACTTACACTTGTTATAACTGCTTTCTTTTATTCTTAGTTCTTTTAACATTATTTTATTGTAAGTTACTCAATTACCCTTTATTATATTTACCTTTGTTAATCTCTTCTTTTTTTTTCAACTAAAATTTAAGTGTATAACGTTTATTATAACCACTCAAATTTTATTTATAAAATCTTTTTATATTGTATATTATCTAATTACATTGTTAACTTCTGAAATTAAGGTAAGTTATATTTGAATGCAATTGTATCATACAAATAAAACTTTCCAATTCAATCATTTCAAGCTTAAATCATTTATTCAAAAATTTTGATTTTCTTTTTTTAATTGAAATTATTCTTTAAAAATAAAATTTAAGAATTAAATTTCCAATTTCTTCAAACCATTTAGAGATAAATAAATGTATGTACATAACTTATCGAATCAAAATTTTAAATCATATATCTATATTATATATTATAAATCAAGTCATATTTTAGGAAATTAAAATCAAATTGATTTCCAAAACAAAGCTGTAGCAAGACTACAGAGCGGTCTCTTCACTTCGAAACTCGAAAATGAATGTCGATGATGTCGCGATCATCACTGAAGTTATTTTCCAGCGACAAAGAGAAGAGCACTAATTTTAAACTTTAAAATTCTTTGGAAACAAATTTCTATTTGAAAATACTTTAAATAATATATCCCTTATTAAACTTTTTAAAAAAAAGGTTTGAAACCATTGGGAATTAAATCCTCAAATTTCTTGTTCTAAATTCATTTCAGGTATTATCACTTCAAATAATCAATTTAAATCAGTTTATTAAGTTCCATAAATTTACTTATATATATCAAAATTTATTTCATTAACCAAATTTTAAAATAACATTGTGTCAGTTTGTTCTGTCAGTGTGTTTTAGAAATCCTATCGATAGCATTGATCAGACGAATCGATCGGAAACCCAAATCAACATCAACAACTCAAATAACACAATATACAAAACAAAACATAGATATACAAGTACAATTCAAAATGTTTGGAAGAATATATTGGAAACAAAAGACAAGATGATTAAATAACAAAACAGTGAGGTGGATAAGCTTAAATAAATCACGGGCAACATTAACTGGGTCAACCGTGGCTTAAAGAATAAGATCAATGTGGATTTTTCTAGGATAAATCTACATTCGATCTCAAGAGTTAGAGTTTGAAATAACAAAAGATATTAGCATCTAAACCAAGGATAGATAAGAATCTCTGGTGAATCGATGCTAATTGTAAGGGAGTTTTCCCTCTTTTTTTCAATTCAATTTGAAATTAGCGTGACCGCCGACTCACCAAAAAGATCATTCGAAGCGGAGTTATGGAATACTCCAGAGTCAAAAGAAGATGAATAGTGAGGGATACGAATGGATTTTGGAACCGTAGGGAATGTTCCAAAATTCAAAGGAATTGAGTCAAAAAGGAAGAGATTCAAACTCGAATGAAAGTGGTTCTGTAAATACATTCACTCCATATGCTGAGTTTTTCCTAGAGCTACCAAAGCTCTGATACCAACTGTAACGCCTCAGGTATTTTCAACCATTCGCATCCATTATAAGTGTATAGGTAGACACTCATGCCGGAATTGAATTGTTCAAAATACCGCGTTGTAAATAAAAATTTGGCAAATCTCAGAATATACAGTAAATAAAAATCACAGATCACAGACACAGAGTAATAATAATGCAGCGGAAGTAAAAGAGATAGTAGTTCATGAAGCTACTATATAAATATATCAGAGTTACATAAGATACAATAGAAGAAATAAAGTATAACAGAATTTTAAATATGATAACCAAGTACAAGCTGAATAGAACAACCGAACTGAAAGGATGAAACTTGACAAGTAGAAAATCTCCAGCGATTCCAATCTCCAAAAAGTGGAAATCCAAATCTGTGAATAACTCAGGCTGAACCGAGCGTAAATAAAAATACAAACACTCGAGTCAGGACTTACATACTTATACAATGTAAACCAACACAAGTGAACTGTAGCAAAGATACAAGTAACTTAGAAGATGCTTGGGACCGCCCATCCTCTAAGGATCCGTTAAACTATTTACTATGTAGTAATATACGCTATATACAGTAGTGTCTAATCAGTAAAGTATAATCATATAGAAAATAGCGTTAAGGGGATGGTGAACCTTAACGCGGTCGGATCTTTAAAACCAAAATCGTAGTGGGCTCGATATAAGGAGATGACACGCCATGCGAGGCAATGCCAGGGTGGATACACCGTTTGCACTCCCGGACCGGTGGTGACGGCAAGCCAACAGCTTCCGCCCACCTCGAGACATACCCCCGAATCAAAGTGGTGCCACATATCGAATAAAAAAAGTAATAGAATGGTTTTCGAAGAAGCATGCTCGATGAAAGGGTGCGACCCTTTGTGTAGCCCGGTATAGCTCCTGTTTTAGTCATTTATGCCAACTCACGGGAGTTGGGTCCACGTAATATACCTCGAGAACGTCGCCACCATCCTACTTCATTCTGGAATCTCCATCGCGTACACAGTTTTTAAAGTGGTTTTGGGTATTGGCCGGCTATAAGACAATATCTGATCCCGGTCTCTTTAACAACCAATCGTTATTATAACCCGTAGTTATAACTTTAAAACAATATTTTATACTTCAAAATAAAATATCATTTCAACCCAATCTTTATCAAAATAAAGATTAAATCATTTCCAAACCATTTCAATATATCATCCTACCATATCTTTCAATTTAAATATTTATCAAAATAAATATCAAGTCATTTCTAACCATTTCAATATATTAAATTATCATATCCTTTCAAAACTTCCTTTCAAATCATTTTAATATATCAAAATATCATAACCTTTCAAAGCTTCATTTCCAAAATATCATATCTTTTCAAACCACATTTCAAATCATTTTAATATATCAAAATATCATATCTTTTCAAAACTTCGTTTCAAATCATTTTAATATATCAAAATATCATATCTTTTCGAAACCACATTTCAAATCATTTTAATATATCAAAATATCATATCTTTTCAAAACCACATTTCAAATCATTTTAACATATCAAAATAGCTATATTTTTTTCAAAACCACCTTTCAAACCATTTTAATATATCAAAATATCATATCTTTTCGAAACCACATTTCAAATCATTTTAATATATCAAATTGTTATATTTCAAAACAAATTACTTCATTTTAAATCACAAAAATGAAGTTTTTACATTTAATAATTAAATTATTAAATTCCAAAAATTTAAACTTTTCAATGTTCATTTATGCACTTAAATTTATTAAAACAATGAAAATTCAAGTTTCGCAGCATTTAGAAATTGCTACAGAAAGTTACATTCAAAAAACAATTAAATTTAACAAAAGACGGTATTAAAAATGTTGTTAATTAACTTCAAATATTCAATAGTATTTCACAAACACTTATATTTTTATTTAAATCATTTTTAACTTATAAAATCATACATTTTCACATTTATAAGCATCATTTAATTTTCCTTAAATTCATGATTTTAAAAAGTTAAGTTTCCTTCCAAAAATCAATATTTATTAATAATTCACTTATTAAATTTCAACATTCAAATTTAAATTCATTACATTAAATTTCAACTTAACACTTAAGTTTAAAATTTCAAATATAACTTAATTCCATTTTATTTAACTTAACTTAAATTTTCACTTTTAAACCAAATTCATAAATTCCAATTTAAGTTATATTTCCAAATTCAACTCAATATTCACTCATTAACATTTTAACTTTATTCAAAAATCATTAATATGTTATACAAATCATTTTAAATTAATTAAAAATTAAAAATATCATAAATTTATCATATTTTCAAAGTTAATTTAAATTCCATTAAAAATTAAATCAAAATTTCCAAAATAACTTACATTCAGATTTTTTAACTTTTCCATAATTTATTTAACTTATAGATTTAAATCAAAATATTTTAATATTTACATTTCTAAAATAATTTAAAATTTTTTTAGAAAAACATATATCGACTACGGGTCATAATTTTCTACACTAGGAAAAGTGATACGGGTAATATCATTTCAACCTGTAATTTACAAAGAAAATCCGGGTTTTATCATTTCTAACCCGCAGTCCCAAGTAAATGAAATAAATTGAAAATCATTCAAGCATATCATTTCAGCCCATAACAATTTTCCCTTATTCCAAAGTCCGTTCGGGTATGTATCATTTCAACCCATAGTGATTCTAATCTAAAGGGAACTTGCAGTGTGATGAACAGATAAAATAAAAAGAATAGCATGAAATAACAGTAACATATAATAAATAGGTGTAATAACATGTGTGAACATCGTATGATAATAATATAAGCAGTTATAACATGATCATATAGTTCTATAGATTCACAGGGTGTCAATTTACTACTTATATAAGTACATAATGTTTGGTGAGAAGTACTCACATGTTCAAAGCTGGAGGTCGCTGCCAAAGCACACAGAACGACCCTACGAAGGCACGACAATACGGATACAACAAGAGAGTGGAGTGCCAAAGCTAATAGCCTTGTTCAAACATTTACACAAAACAATAGAATAGATATAAGTTTTTGACATAAATTATCACTAAACAATGCTAGAATTGGATGTACAAAACAAAGCCAAAGTGTTTGCATTTGCTTTCTACCACTTACGCTTCAGCTATGATCTGAAATGGCACGGCTATAGCATGGTTTTAGACCAGGTTTGCGTTCCTAAAGGTCGGCCATAGCATGGGCAATGATGGAGCAAAGGTCTGTGACACATGAATTACAAGTCAATGCAAACTACATGGTTTCCTAAGCAATAAAAAGGCTCGGCCACAAGCTAGCATGGCCTGTCCAGGTCTGGGTGGGGTGGAGGATGACGTGGCAGAGGTGTCTCAGGTCAGCTAGGGTGGTTGCTGCTATGGTGGTGGTTAGGGTGGTGGTTGAAGGGGATGAGGCCAAAATGGTCAACAAACATTGTTTTTGGCATGTAGGTTGCAATTTTGAAGGGTTTGACCACCATGGATGGCTCGGCCTTGGTCATGGCTGGAAGCACTGGTGGTGGTGATGGCAGGGAAGAGGTGTAGGAGTTTGTGGCTGCGGCTATGGAGGAGAAGCCTAGCAGAAAGCATGAGAAAACAAGGCATAATTCATAGAAAAATAAGAAGAAAAATAAGAAAAAGAAAGGGAAGCCATTACCAAAACTTGCAAGATGGAGGCCATGAATTTTTTAGGGTTTGAGAAAGAGAAAATTTTGTGAAAATAAGAAAGGGAAGTCGGTTGGAGATAGAGTAAGGAGTGGCTAAAATAACAGATGTATTGATGACAAAAGAAACTGTAAAAGAAACGTGAAACGACATTACGTTTCTTAGCCTTAAACCTTTCAAATTTCATATATATAATTTGTAATTTTATAAATACATATAAATCGAGAAATAAATATAAAAAATCAGAAATAATAATAAATATCTAAAATAAATAATTAAATTTTAATTAAATAGAATTTAAATTAAGAAAATGGCTTAAAATTGCAAACTAGGCTTTAAAATTGAAAACAACTCAAATAATATTTGGAAAAATCTATTCAAATTTAAATACATGAAAAATGAATATTAATAAAGTGAAACACAGCAAATAAAAGTGAATGTATAAAATAAATTACTAAATTTTAATTATATATAATTAAATTTAGGAATTAGCAAAGAAAACAGAAACTAGGTTAGAAAATTTGAAAATAAATGCAATGGACTTTGGAAAATTTTTATCTACTTGAAAAATATTTATAAATAAAGATAATAACAAAAAAATACATTCACAAAATAAATTTTTTTATTTAAATATAGCTTAGATGAAGAAAATAGCAGAAAAATAGAAACAGCCTTTAAAAATAGGAAATAAATACAGTAAATTTCGGAAAAATTCTATTATCTTCATAAAAATAATTAAAAGTCAAAATATACATAATATAACATAAATATACAAATTAGAATAAGATATATCAAATAAAAATGTCATTTATATTATTTAAAATAAAGACTATTGCTGAATAACCCAATATACACACAATATTGAAAACAGTGTAACTTTTGCAATTTAAATCCGTTTTCAACGAAACGAAAAGCAGTGTTCTTAAAATTTTATGTACTTTCATAATAAAAGATAAAATTTAAATTTTCAAACTTTTAAAAATTTAAATTAAAAGTCAAAGTTTGATTATTTTGACCAAAATTCACTTTTTGGAAAATATTCTTTTTAGTCATGCTTTGGAATGGTAATTCATATCAAAACTAAAGTTTATCATTCAAAATAAATAAAATAAGTTTTTTAAATCAAAAATTCAATTAAAATAATTAAAATATACAAAAAATAAATCACAAAATACAGGGTTATTACAAAATGTTAAATTCTTTACTTAACTTCTTTTCGGGGATGAAAAGTTTTGAGTGGGGAGATTGTAACAATACGTATTTTTGGCTATTTTAAATTATTAAATTTGATATAATTAGTAAACAAAAATGGTTAAAAATATAAGTATAATGATTTTGAATGTAAGTTATTGGATATAAATTTGAATAGAATTTCGAAATAAACTAAGATTTAAGTAATAACAAGTATCGAAGGTAATGATATGTATTGAATGTGTTTACAATCAATAGTTGGATGAAATAATAATGTTGAATTCATTAGATTATTATAAAGTTATGATTGATAACTATAATTTATTTAAAATCTAATATTGAAATTTGTTGAATAGTGAACAATTAAATTGTTAAATTTAGTATTGTAAATTATTTGAATAATTGAATTTCAAATGATTGAAAATGATATCGAAAGTTGATGTAAATTTTATTTAAACAATAATGAAGATTGTTAAATTTTAAAATGGATTTAAAAGCGAATAATTAAAGTTGGAAATTTTATATTATAATCAAGACGTTAAAATAGCGATCTAGGGCACAGTCTTAGAATTCGACGAAACCAGTTCCATTAGATCCGTATATGTGTATTACTATCGGATTTCAAATTTTGTAACGTTTGGAGTTATCATTTGGTCGTACGGGATAGAAACACGTTGAATTAAGTATGAAAGCTTAATATTTTAATTGGGTTCAAAAAGCTATCTTCCATATATGATCGAATTAGGCCCCGAAACATGTTCAATTATGTTCGGAATAGGGGTAAAACATTATAAATGCCTAACAACATGCTTTATTTGGAGTTCGTCTGGTAAAAGTTGAAAATAATAATAAAATAATAAGTCTAAACAATATGCTTGCACAGTAAACTAACCCTAGTTTCTTAATATTGCCGCCACTATTGTAATCAATGGCCAAAAACATTGTTCTTCCTCCTTGATTATCTCCAAATCCACTTAGTTTCGCGACTCGGCATCAACAGGAAAGTCGAAGAGCACGTTGAGCTCTTCATTATCAACGGCGGAGATCGCCTGCTTCGTAGTGAAGGGGAAGAAATTGATATGCATTTAGGCTACGTTTGTTTGCGGTTTTCGAGAGATATAGAGGACCGAGCCTATTGGGACTGGGATCGGTGGTGCATGGTGTGGAGGCGCATGTGCAGAGGGTCTCTGATCAAGCTTTGGTCGTCGATAGGAGGTGCGGTCATCATGGAATGAACGCGTGAGATGGGTTCGAATTTACCGATTACGTGAGACTAAGAAAGGGAAGCAACGGCCAATCAGATATCTTCGAACATGCAGATGAGATTAGATTTGGTTTTTCTTAAATTAATTTATAAATTAAACTATAGTTTAATTCATGTAAACTTATAAAATGTATATCTTGGTCATACGAGGTCGAAATTGGACGAAACAAGCGGCGATGGAATCGTGGCGACGAATACTACATTCCAGAACAGATTTGGAGTCATTTAGTGCTCGTTAAAATTTTAGGTTAAATCGAACGTTGTTCAATTTGATTTAGAATTGAAAACTCAAAGTAAGTGTTTTATAATGCTCACAAGTACTAGAATATTTTTATGATAGTTAAATTCGAAATTGTAAAGTGATATAAACTTATTGGTTGTTGTTTGATAAATTTAATTGTCATCTAAACTGTCATTGAATTAACTATAAAAAAATTAAAATTGACAATTAAATTTGAAATAGGAATTTAATTTCCAACAAAACACCCGATCTTAATAACTAAGAAATTGTTGTGAATTATATCGACTGTTTGGATTATTGATTACGATGATGCGATTGATTAATATTTTGGATGGTTTGGATTGTTTATTTATTCTGATATATCCTATTATCACCCTATATATTATTACAATATATAAACTTTGAATTGAATTATTTCGAATAAATTAAGAAATAGGTTGAAATGATATACACCTATAACACCGTGAGTTGGATTGAAATGATATATATCCATCACTGAAATTAAATTATAACAACTAATCACTTGGCTATAGGATAAAATATTATATACAGACACCGGATTGGTTAAATTAAGTGATTTAAAATTTTTTGATTTGGAATTATTTAGATGGTTTTGATTTAAAAGCAATAAAAATGAAATTTATACAAATTAAATTATTTTTGAACCTGAGCCTTGATTGTCGAAATTTAATTTTTGTAATCGAAATTGCTTAAATAATCGAAGTTGAGATTTTGAAGTTATAATCAAAATATAAATAGAATTTTGAAATCGATTTGTTTGAAAAGATTGAACTTTTATTCAAAACTTTGAATATTACTAAGTAAAAGTGATATAAAAATGATATTTTGAAATTGAGCTCGGAATTGAATTATATTTGAAGATTGGGATTTTAAACTGAATACTGAAGGATGATTTGATTTAAATGTTTTAAATCGATATTTTGAAAATCAAACTTGAATTTATGTAAATCGGAATCAGTATAAATTGAAATTAAAATTGAATTAATTGGATTTGAAAGTGGAATTGAATTAATTTCAAATCGAAGATGAAATTGATTTGAATTGAAATCGAAATTGAATCGATTCGATGGAAATTGAAATTGATTCGAATTGGGAAGTTGGCATTGAATTTGTAATGATCGACCTCTTTTGACAGTTTAAATCAACAATAAACCACACAAGTCAACTCAAACCATTCAAAAAGAAGGATTGTTAATGAGGAAAATAAGAAAATAAGTGAAAAGAAGAACAAAACAAACACAAAATCTCGCAGCGGAACGATGAAATATAATAATCAAATAAATAGTTCATGAAGCTGTTTATACAATACATTTGATTATAATCTATACAACATTTATCACAGTGATATACATACATCAAACATAAATAAATAATGTAGAAGACAACATGATGCAGGGATAATAATAGTAGTGATGTACCAATTCTTTGTCTTCATCCTCCAGACTAAATCTTTAGAAGCTAAAAAACTTAGGACTGACCTAAAGCGTAATGAAAAGAACAAAACACCAGAGTCACGACTAAAATATCCTTATGTAAGTCAAATCGATATCGCATATAAAATATGAGTGTCAATCAGATATGCTTATGAGTTTTTACTTATCCTATCCTGTGTATAACGTGCATGCAATGACTCAAGAGATGCTATGGCTCCATCTCTTAAGGATCCATTAAAATATTTATATGTAGTAGAATGCGCTATATATATAATGTCTAGTCAGTAAAATAAATATTTTTCTTAGTGTTAAGGCTTTACATTAACTACCCTTAATGCATTTTTAAGCATTGTCGTACAGTTTGCATATATAGCACTAGTAAACAGTCGGTGGATAGGGATGCACCGTGATACGACAACACTAAACCAAAATCGTATGTGTCTTGTTTAGGGATAAGAGTATGACAAGGCATATGAGGCAATGACCAAGGTAGGATACTACCAGTTTGGGTCATAGGGCTGGTGGTAACGCATCATAGCCATGACCGCCCACCGCGTCCATCCATTACATATCGAGTCAAAGGAAGGCAATATCAAATCAAGGTGCACTAAACGAAACCAACAACAAGGGTAATAATATGGACCGAGTCAAAGAAAATCGAAGAAGGATGTCTACTTGGAGTAATTAGCCTACTTGGCCCTGTCGAGCCATCCTGTTTTAGTCATTTTAATTTGGCACAAGTGTCGAGGTCTATCCATCATCGTTCTCTTTCTTATAATCTAGCAATCGTTGCCAAATCCAACCATTTCGTTCTGGAGTCTCCTCCACGTACGCAGTCATTAAAGTGGTTCTGGTATCGACATAGAGTATGCCCATATCCCTCCCCGGTCTCCTTAACAAACAAACGTCATTTTAAACACCGGTTAGTACTTTTACATTACGAAAATTGTTCATACTTGATATCGAAATATCATATTCGCTTCAAAATCCAATCAATTACAAAATCATCACATTTACTCAAAATATACTATTTCAATTCAAAACATTTTTGTCTTAATATCTCGATTTCGCTTCCAAAGTTGTTTCAATTTCAATTTAGGTTATATCTCCAATTTAAACAAATTCGTATTTAAATCCATGATAAAAAAAAATAACATTCCACCCTTGAACAATTTGAGTTTTGAAAAATAGATTGAATAGTATAAATTATTAAAATAGTTAAAAATAATGTAAATGGTTAAAATAGTTAAAAATAGTTTAAATGGAAAAAATAGTTTAATATAGTCTGAATGGTTATTAAAATGTTTTATATAGTAAAATAATTTGAAAACCAAAATAATTTTAATATTTAAAGAATATAAATTTTAAGCAATTCATACTAAATAATTCTTTTAAAAAATAGTTTCAAAGTCAAACTGATTCAATTTCCAAATCTTCTCAATTCAAATCAATCCAATTCCATTCATATTGACTCAATTCCGATTTCAATTCGAATTAACTTTGATTCCAGTTCATAATCAAACCAATTCCAATTCCTTTTCCAATCAGTTCACTTTTGGTCTCAATTCTAATTAATTCAATTCAATTCCAATTTGAACTAATTTCAATCCAATTCTCAATTTAAGCATTTCGATTTATATAAATTTAAAATACAGTTTTCAAAATATTGATTTAGAGCACTTGAATCCAATTAACCTTCCACATTCAATTTAAAATCCCCATCTTCAGTTAAAATTCAATTCCGAAATATCATTTTATATCACTTTAACTTAGCAATATTTAATGTTCGAATATAAATCCAATCTTTTAAAAACTAATCAATTTATGAAATTCAATCATATTTCGATTATAAGTTGAAAATCTCAACGTCAATTTTTAAATAGTTTCGTTAAACACAATCTAATCCCACGGTTTGGACTTAAGTTTGAAAAGAATCCAATATCCATAAACTTGATTTTCATTTCTTTAAATTCAAATCATTTTAAATGAATTTCAAATCAATAATTCTAAAATCATTTAATTTAACCAATTCGGTGTCCGTATATAATTTTCCACCCTATGGCCAAGTGATCAGTTATTTCAATTTAATTTCAGGGATGGATATATATCATTTCAATCCAAATCACAATGTCATAATTACATATCATTTCAACCTATTTCTTAATTTATTCGAAGAAATTCACTTTGCAGTTTATATACTGTAACTAATTTAGCAGGTGATTATATATATATATATATATATATATATATATATATATATATATAAACATTCAATCATCCAAATATCAATCAATTGGCATCAATCAATCATCCAAACAGTCAATAAATCACAACAGTTCCCAACTATCAATAATCGTGAATTTTGCTAAAATTTTTAATTCAAATTCCATTTATCCGTCAATTTAAATGTGACGACCCGCCTTTCATTCCACAGAAAGACGCATCATCATTAAGAAAGAAAGAGGTAGAAATAGAATAGATAGAGGAAAGAACTAAACAATATTAGAATCTCACAGCGGAAACGGAACAAAATATAATATATCACATAGATATTACATATCCATTACAACAGAGTTACATAAATACAACAACATCACATTAGACAGTTATAAAGATCTGTCTAATCCATTACAATCAAAATACAACAGACAAAGACTTCAACATAGCAGAAATAGATAGATATAGCTACGTCTGGACCCCTGCTCCAAACTATCCAATATTCGTCAAGCAAAACCCGATCACTTGGCTACTCATAAAAATTTGAGTACCCAAGAGTTTAAGAAAAATAGAAATAAACTACGGGTCAGACATGGGTCTGGTGTGAGTAAACGGTTAAAGTTGCCTAACTTTAAAATCATTTGGAAACAAAGGTATCACGTAAGACTTCCCACACATTAACACAGGTAAGCTTTTAGCTTACGCTAACCAAAATATTTCATATGAAATCCAGTGATATTAAATAGGGTCTAGGGTTTTCAAATAAACTAGAAAATAGCCGAAATTGTTACATTTATTAAACTCCAGCATACATAGGTATACAATCAAATCCGAGGGCACTTATTAGAGATTGGATTCCATATAATGGCAGGATAACTAGGGTACCTCCTGTCACAGTACGTGGGCTAGATCACCGTACCAAGGATCCACCCTAAATCTCCTGCAACAAAAGGCCGGAACCATCCCTTACTGGACAGCCCGAAAAAGACAACCCCGCAGTTGGCTGTAGACCAACTGCACACTAAGCCGAATAAAAAAGGACCTCTAGACAGCGGAAGCTCTTATCCTACTTGAGCGCGACTCTCTTAGCGTTGCTGCATCTCCTCTATTTTAGCCATTCCCGGTTGATGACGCTTGAGGCTACGATTACCTTTATAGAACACATCTATCTTAGAATGCTCATCGCCCACCCGACGTTGTGCTGAAAGCATTCAATCCATACAAGTTCGTTCCGGGTTCGAACGAAACCGAAGGCTTTATCTCATTACACTCATTTAGGAATCACCCTCAGAGTTAACGACAATAACCCTTGCACCCTGAAACTCCATCTCGAACCTGAAAGCACTATCTCCGTTATACTCGTATTGGAATCACCCTCAGAGTTTTAACGATAAATAGTTCTTACATTTCGAGTCTTCAACTTGATCTTCACATGAATTCACAACTTATCGTTTAACTTGGATCGATGTGGTTTTCGGATAATCAAATCTGATACTCGATCCCGGTCTCATCAAAATCCAAACGTATCTTAAAGGCCAAGTTGTTTAAGGTTAAACAATTCAATTCAATTCAATACTTTGAATTCACACAGCATTTAACACAGATAAATATCACACATTTATCATAGATATATCCAATATCACATTACAGAATATCACAAAATATCATCCAATAGATATTGACCAATCCAGACATTCTTCTCAAACAATCATCCACAGACAGGAATTATTAATCGATGTCATAATTAATTAAATTAAATTAAATTAATTACTTAAGAATTAATCACCTAATCCTGCTTAATTTATCATTAATTAATTACAAACAAACTAATTAATCATCACTTAAATTAATCATCCCCTTAATTAATCATTCTTGATAAATTATCCTTTAATACTTTATCAATTAATTAATTAATCTCTAATAACAGATTAATTATTCTTTAATTATCAATTAATAAACCTTAATTATTAATTAATATCCTTTAATACAAAGTAATCAATCTTTAATTACTTTTATAATCAATTAATTAACCGTTAATTAACTGATTAATTATCCCTTAATTATTAATTAATAAACCCTTGATTATAAATCAATATCTCTCATTACAAATTAATTAATCCATAATTATTCTTATAATTAATTAATTAATCTTTAATTAACTAATTAATTATCCATTAACGTTTAATTAATAAACCTTAACTATTAATTAACAACCTTAATGGCAAATTAATTAATCCTTAATTACCAGTTGATTAATCCTTAATTAATAGTAAATCAATCCTTAATTCACAATTAATCAATCTTTAATTAATCTTCAATTACTAATTAATTATTTTTTAATTATTAATTAATAAATCCTAATTATTAATTAACAGAAATTAATTACAAATTAAGTATTCCTTAATTTATAGTTAATTAATCTTTAATTACTTTAATTAACAACTCTCTAATTAATCAATCGTAATTACTTGATTAATTAATTCTTAATTACACTTAATCACTTAATTAGTTAATCTCTAGTCATTAATTAACCAATCCTAATTATCTAATTAATAATTCTTAATTATAAATTAATTAACCATTAGTTAATTAACTTATAACCCTTAAATTATTAATTCTTAATCATTAATTAATTAAATCAATAATTACCCTTAATTAATTTCTTAATTAATCCTTTATAATTAATTAATTAAATTAATTAATATTACTTGAATTCCTTACGTACTTAACTTAATTAATCTCCAATCTTTGAAACCTAATTATCCTTTAAGATAAACATTATCTTGTTAATGCCTTTATTACCATTAACATTTTTAAAACATTTTATCATTATAATTAACTTTACTTAATTAAATCATTAGTGAGTTTTAAAATAAAATAATCATTTAACTTGATAAACAAAACTTCCTTTAAATACTTTTAACATTATCAAGTAGTATTTTTAAAAACTAATTTCAATTCGTATTTTAAAACTTGCTTTTATAAAAATCACTTTAAATTTAACAAAATTTAAATTAAACAAATTTTCAAAACTTCTTAATAAATCGTTAAATAAAACAATTATTATATAGAGTAAATTTAAATAGGAAAGTTTAAGCTAGAATTAAATTTAAATTTCAAAAACATTGGTTTTAAAACTTTTAAAATCTGCACCACACTATTGCTTCGGGTCGAGCCCGAAGACCCCTTGGATCTATCCCCAAGTTTACCATCTTCTTTCCCATTTATTTCAAAACTTAAATTTATTTTAAGTAAAAACCCTATGGGCCTAACCCCACAAATTACTCGAGTACAAACTCGAGTCTTTTGCCAAAACTTGAGCAATGCTTCGAGCAAAACCCCAAACCAAACAATAGACATGAATAAGCCACTGTGCACGTGGACCATCGGCTGAAGCTCCTTCGACCATCAACGAACCTTCCGACACCTCCACAATCACCCAGACCCTCGATCCCGACCTTCGAATCACTCGCATAAGTCTTCGATCAAAATCGAGCAAAGAGGATGAAACTGGAACACATAACCATTACCAAAATCTGCCTCGAACACTCGCCTCGGACCACTAGAGTCGCTGCAATCCCATCTACTTCTCCACTAGCACTCCCTGCTGCCTTTCCCCAAGGTTCGATGAAGCTCGATCCGCCAGAGACGATGCATTGCCCCTGATTCTAGACTCGACCAAAATTAGGTTTAAAAACCTAAATCATAACCATGGTGTCGCCTCGACGATCTGGAACTCCACCAGATATTTTTGCTGAATCCCCCGATCATTCCACAATCTCCAATCGAAGACCCGACCTTCCAGCAACTACCGATCTCTAGAGAAACTCAAAAACCAAATTTCCAGTCAACTTAGAGTTTCTCACCCAATACAACACTAAAGATTATGATTTTCTTTTTAAAAATCATGTTTTCCTAAGACAATTCAAGATATATACTTGAATCAGCTAATTACATCATTTGATTTAACCATGTTATTAAGATTTGCTATTGTATTTCCAGATTCTAGCACAGTTTAAAATTTAAAATATTTGTACATATTTTTTAACCTTAGATTATGTTTAAACTAAGCTATTCTATTTGTAGCCAAAAGTTTAACAATGAACAGATAAAAAGAATTAGGATTTCGGTCTAGAATTTTTACCCTGTATCAAGAACAGGGAAGAATAAAACAAACTCAGACATGCATACCTGTATCTTAATCATATACTTTCAATTTACGAACAGAAATACCACTTAAATATTCACAAGAAAGCATCAATTATCTCAGAAATTTTCACAAGCAAAGGCTAAAATTTATTTAAGTTTTAAGTAGATGTTTACTCACCAGTTTTTTTTAAAAGGCAGAGACTTGATTTTTTTTACTGGAAAGCTTTGAAATGGCTTTGATCTTTGAAAACTGAATTGATTTGATCTTGATGATATATATAAAACTGGAAAACTTGCATGCTTGATTAACTTGCTTCAGGTAGCATTTGGAACTAAATCTTGTTACAGGCTTGCTTGCTTGCAGTTTTTGGGTTGAAGCTTCAAATTTGAAAATGGCTACAGGCTTGATACTCCAGGCTTTTGAAAAGAATATAGGGTTTACTTTGATTTGGTTTGAGGAATTTTACAGGCTTGAGTTACTGGTTTGCATTTGTTTTTGGGTTGAAGCTTTTGAAACTTGATTTAGTTCCAAATTTTTGAAAAGAATACAGGTTTTTGAACTTCCCTGTTTTGATTTGAGTATGAGAATGTTTCAGGTTTGTTTCTGGTTTTGGAAAAATAGTTCTACATAGTTGAGTTTTAGAATTGAGAAGATAAGAAATGAGATGGAAAAGGGAAGATATAAGTTTATATAATGTAATTTTAGGATTTACTTAAAATTAAGGAAAATAAAATATAATCATGCCGCTTGTTCAAATTAACTACATTTGTCAATATAAATGCTAATTATTTTACATATGTTTTTAACATGGTTTTAAAGGCTACACTTGTAATAATGTATTTTATTTATTTTAAAATGATATTAAAAGCTTTTATGTTTATTTCCCTATTAAATAAGTACATTTATTAATTATAAATGCTTTTCTAAATTTTATATAAATAAAACCTTTAAAATAAAATAAAAACCAATTATATTCTAAATAAATCATATATAATACATTAAATCCATTTTTAAATGTTAATATAAAACTTTTGTATTTATTTTACAATTTAATAAACACTATCTTGATTTATATAAATAACGTATTTTTAAGGAAAACAAATCTTACTTTGAATAAAAATTTATTTATATATTTTATATTCAAAATATTTTCAAGATATATATCCATTTAAATTCAAATTTAGGTCTAAATTCAAAGTCAAATTCAATTTTAAAATCAAATTTAATATCAATTCAAATATATATTAATTTAAAGAAATACAAATTAAATTTGAAAATAATAACTTTGTTTTAAATAAAATCTATTTTAAAACCAACTCATATATATATATATATATATATATATTTAAACAAACACCTTATTAACTTGAAAATAATAATTCTATTTAAAAACCTATTTACAACTATATTTAAAATCATCACATTATTATTTTTTGAAAATAACAATTTTTACCAATTTTAAATAATTAATTAAGTGATTATCACATTTTAAATTCCTTGAAATTCTGGGATATCACATTCCTCCCCCTTACAAGAATTTCATCCCCGAAATTTAAAACAAAGATAATCCAAAAAAATTATTTCATTTCAACAATCTAAGCATCCATATCAGCCATACACTATCAACCAAACAACAATTCACTCAAACAAACAGTTTATTCAAACAAACAATTTTCGAACAAACAATTTATTCGAACAAACATCACTAGCTATCCGGACACAATTCTGGATAAGCTTTCCTAAAACTATCCAAAGTTTCTCATGACAAACTCTGAAATCCTAGCTTCACAGAACTTTAACTAGCTATACCACTATGATCCAGAGCTTCCTCTCACCCCGATCCATAAATCTGAACCAGATATTAGACCACACTTTAAACCAGCTCAACTACCAGATCCTACTGAATTATAGATCCCAACTAAGATGGATCGTTCACGTATTACCTTAGATGAGATACGTGAAAAACATTGTGAATTTTGGCCATCCAAACTGGCAATTCAATCCTGTAGACCACAATCACTAATCTTCTCGAGCACTCGGAATGGACTAATACATCTTGGACAAATTTCCCGTCACCTAAATCTGATAACTCCTTTAAATCGGGAAACTTTGACAAAGACTAAATCCTTTGATCCCAAATTCCAATTGTCTTTGTCTCTTCTCTGCATATCCTTCTGACGATCCTGCACTGCTCTCAAACTCTTCTAGATAAGCTTCACCACCGCAGATTCCACTTGGATCAAAACTAGACCAAGAACCAGACGATCTCTCGACTCTACCCAATAGAATGGAAATCTTCAAGGTCTTCCATACAAAACTCCATAGGGTGCCATCTGTATACTCGCCTGAGAATTCCATTAAATAGAGATGGTCCTCCCAAGATCCATCAAAATCCAAAACATAAGCCCTCAGCACAACCTCAAAAATTCTATTCAGCCTTTCCGTTTGACCGTGATCTGGGGATGATAGGCTGTACTCAACTCAAACTCGAACCCAAAGCTGATAGAAAAGCCTCCCAAACTTGCTGGAGAAGATAGGATCACGGTCGCTAACAATGCCGATTGGAACACCAAGCAGTCGGACTAACTCATTCAAGAAAAACTCAGCCAAAGATGCTACAGTACGAGTTGCCTTGACCGAAAAAAGATGGTCGCACTTGGTTAACCGGTCTTTAATTACCAAAATTCCTTCGTTTCCCTCTTTGGTCCTTGGACAACCGTCGATGAAATCCAAAGAAATCACTTCCTACTTCCACTTCGGAACTTCAACGGCTGCAACAAACCAACGGTCTTCTGTTGATCACCTTCACCTGCTGACAGATCGCACATCCATTAACGAAAACAGCTACATCCTTCTTCATGCTTGGCCACCAGAATACTCTCTGACAGAACTCCTTGCCTCAAATCCTTGATATTCGGAACACAAATCCTACCGATGATCCCCAATGTTCCTGGGCCATCAATCTCAAAACTGGAACTCTGACCATTCTTGACTCAATCCATCCTCCCCTGGCACACACAAACGTCCATGTAGACCTCAAACTTGCTCTTGCCATCAAGAAATAGCTAGAATAGGCACACTGGTCAGCCTTGCCTTCAAATCCAAGAAAACCTCTTCACGCTTGGGGTCCACTTGAACCTTACTCCTTTCCGAGTTAACTTGGTTAAGTGCGATGAAATCTTAGGTTAAACCTAATACACTTCCTGTAGGATCCTGCCAAATCTAGAAAACTGCGGTTGCTTCACTCCTAAATGGTAGCTACCCTGGCTAGATCTACAGTAATACCCTTACTAGAAACAATACGCCTCAACAATCTGACTTTCAATTTTAAAAAATGGCATTCCGAAAACTTAACCTTCAGAACATGCTTCCTCAGGGTCTCTAACACTATCCCCAAATGCCGCTTGTGCTCCTCTTCAGACTTGGAGTAGACAAGAAAATAACTGATGAACACAAGAATAAACTTATTCAACACATCCCTAAAACTTGATTCATCAAATCCACAAAATCTCAAAGATCTATCCAACTTGGTCACAAAAACAACAGATGGACTCCAACTGGAAAAACCAGGTCGGATCAAACCTCCTCAAAGAAATCTTGGATCTACTACACCAATCTTCTTTCTCCTTCAGCGCCATCCTTCTACTAGTGCTGAACAACAGGCACTACTCCCAGAACTTAGACGATCTGAAACTCTATCTCCTGATGTGGACAAACTTCACTCCTCGAAAACATCCGGAAAAATCTCTGACCACTTCAATGGACTCTATGCCTTCTGGAGATGCCTCGCTTCCATGCAACAGATCCTCAAATGAACTCTGAAATCATCGCAAGTCACTTTTGCGATTCTTCCTAACTTAGTCTCCAAAGAAATGATCTTCATACATCAAGGCATCCTTACACTTATCCATCCAATCCATACCCAAAATAAGATCAAACCCTCCGAGATTCAATACCGATGGGTCACAAGAAAACTTATGGGGGAGATAAGAAAGTCTTAAGCCTCTACTGATCTTATCTAACTCGGTTGCTCCGCCTATAGGATTAGATACAAGGATAGAACGGTCAACCAAACAAAGAGAAAGATAAAACTTCTCTAGAACTCATATTGGAAATCCAAATAGATGCCCAACAAATTTAGATAGGTATATAGTAATATAAAAATTACAAATACGTACACTATTTTAGAGCCTAGGTATTATCTCAACCTATGCTCTGATACCAAGTATGACGACTCACCTTTCATTTCACAGAAAGACGCACCATCATCAAGAAAGAAAGAGGTAGAAATAGAATAGATAGAAGAGAGAACTAAATAATATCAGAATCTCACAGCGGAAACAGAAGAAAACATAATATATCACATAGATATTACATAGCCATTACATCAGAGTTACAAAAATACAACATTATCACATTAGACAGTTATAAAGATCTGTCTAATCCATTACAATCAAAATACAACAGACAAAGACTTCAAAACAGTGGAAATAGATAGATATAGCTATGTCTGGACTCCTGCTCCAAGCTATCCAATATTCATCAAGCAAAATCTGATTACTTGGCTACTCATAAAATTTTGAGTACCCAAGAGTAAAAGTAGAAATAAACTCCGGGTCAGACATGGGTCTGGTATGAGTAAATGGTTAAAGTTTCTTCACTTTAAAATTATTGGAAAACAAAGGCATCATGTAAGACTTTCCATAGATAAACATCGGTATGTTTTACCTTACGCTAACCAAAACATTTGATAGGAAATCCAGTGATAATATAATAGGGTCTAGGGTTTTCAAATAAACTAGAAAATAGCCAAAACTGTTACATTTATTAGATTCCAGCGTACATATGTATACAATCAAATCCGAGGGCACTTATTGGAGATTGGATTCCATAAATTGGCAGGGCTACTGGGGTACCGCCCGTCACAGTAAGTGGTCTAGATCACCGTACCGAGGATCCACCCTAAATCCCCTGCAACATTAGGTCGGAACCATCCCTTACTGGATAGTCCTGAAAAAGACAACCCGCAGTTGGCTGCAGACCAAATGCCCGCTAAGCCGAATAAAAAGGGACCTCTAGACAGAGGAAGCTCTTATCCTACTTGAGCACGACTTCCTTAGCCTTGCTGCATCTCCCCTGTTTTAGCCATTCTCGGTTGATGAGGCTTGAGGCTACAATTACCTTTATAGAACACATCTATCTTAGAATGCTCATCGTCCACCTGAGATGTGCGGAAAGCATTCAATCCATACAAGTTCGTTCCGAGTTCGAATGAAACTGAAGGCATTATCTCGTTACACTCATTTTGGAATCACCCTTAGAGTTAACGATAATAACCCTTGCACTCTAAAACTCCATCTCGAACCTAAAAGCACTATCTCCGTTATACTCGCATTGGAATCACCCTTAGAGTTTTAATGACAAATAGTTCATACTCTTCGAGTCTTCAACTTAATCTTCACTTGAATTCACGGCCTAACGTTTAGCTTGGACCGATGTGGTTTTCGGATAATCAAATCTGATACCCGATCCCTGTCTCATCGAAATCCAAACGTATCTTAAAGGCCAAGTTGTTTAAGGTTAAAAGATTCAATTCAATTCAATTCAATACTTTGAATTCACACAGCATTTAACACAGATAAATATCACACATTTATCACAGATATATCCAATATCACATTACAGAATATCACAAAATATCATCCAATGGATATCAACCAATCCAGACATTCTACTCAAATAATCATCCACAAATAGGAATTATTAATCCATGTCATAATTAATTTAAATTAAATTAATTACTTAATAATTAATCACCTAATCCTGCTTAATTTATCATTAATTGATTACAAACAAATTAATTAATCATCACTTAAATTAACCATTCCCTTAATTAATCATTCTTGATTAATTATCCTTTAATACTTTATCAATCAATTAATTAATCTCTAATCACAGATTAATTATTCTTTAATTATCAATTAATAAACCTTAATTATTAATTAATATTTTTTAATATAAAGTAATCAATCCTTAATTACCTTTATAATCAATTAATTAACCTTTAATTAATTGATTAATTATCCCTTAATTATTAATTAATAAACCCATAATTATTAATCTGTATCTTTCAATACCAATTACTTAATCCATAATTATTCCTGTAATTAATTAATTAATCTTTAATTAACTAATTAATTATCCATTAACTTTTAATTAATAAACCATAATTATTAATTAACAACCTTAATTACAAATTAATTAATCCTTAATCACAAGTTGATTAATCCTTAATTAATAGTTAATCAATCCTTAATTAACAATTAATCTATCCTTAATTAATCTTCAATTACAGATTAATTATTCTTTAATTATTAATTTGTAAATCCTAATTATTAATTAATAGAACTTAATTACAAATTAAGTATTTCTTAATTTCTAGTTAATTAATCTTTAATTACTTTAATTAACAACTCTTTAATTACTTAATTAATCAATCTTAATTACTTGATTAATTAATTCTTAATTACACTTAATTAGTTAATCTCTAATCATTAATTAACCAATCTTAATTATCTAATTATAATTCTTAATTATAAATTAATTAACCTTTAGTTAATTAACTTATAACCCTTAAATTATTAATTCTTAATCATTAATTAAATCAATTAATTACCCTTAATTAATTTCTTAATTAATCCTTTATAATTAATTAATTAAATTAATTAATTATGCTTGAATTCCTTACATACTTAACTTAATTAATCTCAACTCATTTAAAACCTAATTATCCTTTAAGATAAACATTATCTTATTAATGCCTTTATTACCATTAACATATTTAAAACATTTTATCATTATAATTAACTTTACTTAATTAAATCACTAATTAAGTTTTAAAATAAAATAATCATTTAACTTGATAAACTAAACTTCCTTTAAACACTTTAAACATTATCAAGTAGTAGTTTTAAAAACTAATTTCAATTTGAATTTTAAAACTTGCTTTTATAAAAATCTTAAAATTTAATCTATAACTTAACGTTTAAAATCACTTTAAATTTAACAAAATTTAAATTAAACAAATTTCCCAAACTTCTTAATCAATTATTAAAACAATTATTATATAAAGAGTAAATTTAAATAGGAAAATTTAAGCTAGAATTAAATTTCAATTTCAAAAACATTGATTTTAAAACTTTTAAAATCTGCACCGCACTATTGCTTCTGGTCAAGCCCGAAGACCCCTCGGGTCTATCCTCGAATTTACCATCTTCTTTCCTATTTATTTCAAAACTTAGATTTATTTTAAGTAAAAACCCTATGGGCCTAACCCCACAAATTACTCGAGTACAAACTCGAGTCTTTTGCCCAAACACTCGAGCAATGCTTCGAGTAAAACCCCAAACCAAACAACAGACATGAACAAGCCACTGTGCACGTGCACCATCGACTGAAGCTCCTCCGACCATCGACGAACCTTCTAGCACCTCGACAATCACCCAGACCCTCGATCACGACCTTCGAATCACTCGCACAAGTCTTTGATTAAAATCGAGCAAAGAGGATGAAACTGGAACACATAACCATTACCAGAATCTGCCTCGAACACTCGCCTTAGACAACCGGACTCGCTGCAATCCCGTCTACGTCTCCACTAGCACTCCCTGCTGCCTTTCCCCAAGGTTCGGTGAAGCTCGATCCGCCAGAGACGATGCATTGCCCCTGATTCCAGACTCGATGAAAATTAGGTTTAAAAACCAAAATCATACCCACGACGTCGCCTCGATGATCTGGAACTTCACCGGATATTTTTGCCAAACCCCCCGATCATTCCACTATCTCCAATCGAAGCCCAGACCTCCCAACAACTGCCGATCACCAGAGAAACTCAAAAACCGATTTTCCAGTCAACTTAGAGTTTCTCACCCAATACAACATTAAAAATTATGATTTTCTTTTTAAAGATCATGTTTAGCCTAAGACAATTCAAGTTATATACTTGAATCAGCCAATTACATCATTTGATTTAATCATGTTATTAAGATTTGTTATTGTATTTCCAGATTCTAGCACATTTTTAAATTTAAATTATTTGTACATATTATTAATTCTTAGATTATGTTTAAACTAAGCTATTCTGTTTGTAACCCAAAGTTTAATAATGAATAGATAAAAAGAATTGGGATTTTGATCTAGAATTTAAACCCTGTATCAAGAACAGGGAAGAACAAAACATACTCAGACATGCATACCTGTATCTTAACCATATACTTTCAATTTACAAACAGAAATACCACTTAAATATTCACAAGCAAGTATCAATTATCTCAGAAATTCGCACAGGCAACAGACTAAAATTTACTTAAGTTTTAAGTAGATGTTTACTCACCAGTTTTTTTAAAAGGCAGAGACTTGATTTTTTTAACTTGGAAGCTTTGAAATGTCTTTAATCTTTGAAAACTGAATTGATTTGATCTTGATGATATATATAAAACTGGAAAACTCGCATGCTTGATTAACTTGCTTCAGGTTGCATTTGAAACTAAATCTTGTTACAGGCTTGCTTGCTTGTAGATTTTGGGTTGAAGCTTCAAATTTGAAAATGGTTACGGGCTTGATACTCCATGCTTTTGAAAAGAATACAGGGTTTACTTTGATTTGGTTTGAGGAAGTTTATAGGCTTGAGTTATTGGTTTGCATTTGATTTTGGGTTGAAGCTTTTGAAACTAGATTTAATTCTAGATTTTTGAAAAGAATATAGGTTTTTGAACTTCCTTGTTTTGATTTGCGTATGAAAATGTTTCAGGTTTATTTCTGGTTTTGGAAAACTAGTTCTACATGGTTGAGTTTTAGAATTGAGAAGATAAGAGCAGAGATGAGGAAGGGAAGATATAAGTTTATATAATGTAATTTTAGGATTTACTTAAAATTAAGGAAAATAAAATCTAATCATGCCACTTGTTCAAATTAACTTCATTTGTCAATATAAACACTAATTATCTTACACATGTTTTTAACATGGTTTTAATGGCTACACTTGTAATAATGTATTTTATTTATTTTAAAATGATATTAAAAGCTTTTATGTTTATTTTCCTATTAAATAAGTACATTTCTTAATTACAAATGCTTTTCTAAATTTTATATAAATAAAACCTTCAAAAGAAAATAAAATAAAAGCCAATTATATTCTAAATAAATCATATATAATATATTAAATCCATTTTTAAATGTCAATATAAAACTTTTGTATTTGTTTCACAATTTAATAAACACTATCTTGATTTATATAAATAAATTTTTTAAGGAAAACAAATCTTATTTTAAATAAAAACTTATTCATATATTTTATATTCAAAATATTTTCAAGATATATATCCATTTAAATTCAAATTTAGGTCTAAATTCAAATTCAATTTTAAAATCTAATTTAGTATCAATTTAAATATATATTAATTTTAAACATACACAAATTAAATTTGAAAATAATAACTTTATTTTTTAGAAAATCTATTTTAAAACCAACTCAAATATATATATTTAAACAAACACCTTATTAACTTGAAAATAATAATTCTATTTAAAAATCTATTTATAACTATATTTAAAATCATCACATTATTATTATTGTTTGAAAATAACTATTTTTACCGATTTTAAATAATTAATTAAGGGATTATCACATTTTAAATTCCTTGAAATTCCGAGATATCACATTAAACTTTTGTCAGTTAAATTAGGTATCAATTTAAATGTCAATTAGAATTATCAAATAACAATCAATCAAGTCATATCACTTCATAATTTCAATTTAACTAGCATAACAATATCTTAGTACGTGTGAGGGTTATTAAACAATCACCTTGAGTTTTCAATTTTAAACAAAATCGAACGACATTCGATTTAACCTAAAATTTTAACTAGCTCCAAATGACTCCAAATCTCTCCCAGAACATAGCGCTTGTCACCACGATTCCAATGCCTCTTCTTTCGTCCAATTCTGATAAAGTATGAAGAAGTTATGATTTTTACAAGTTTGAATACAAATCATAAACAATTTTTTTTAATCATCATCAGATCTGGGTTGTAGATCTACCTTCCAGGCAAATCAGAGCCATACCCATCTTCCTCTATGCATCGCTCAAGTTCTAGGCGACTTTGAGCTCGTTCAACTAATTGCCACAATCGATCAACCAATAACCACGACCAGCACGCTCCACTAGAGATTGATCGGAGACCATCACTTCGAAGCCTACCGTCGACTCCGCCATTGACCCAAACACTATAATGCTTAGCTGCCTCTAGGCTGTAAAACTCGCGCATGAGTGGATGACAAACGCGGAAAAAACTAGGCACTATGCTCCACCAATTCTGATCATTAACGTTGGATCCGTAGATCACACTACGCTCTTCAATTTCCTAGTTGAGAGTTTTTCGTATAGATCGATGAATTTGGAGAAATTTGAGGGGGAAGGTTAAAGAATATCGGCCATTAAAGAAGATAGGGCCGACGGCTAAAAGGTGGAGCTTGGGTTTTACTATGTACTTGTATTTATATACGTGCATACATTATTACATTATTATTTTAAACATTATCCGAACGAACTCCAAACGAAGTGTTCCGCCTGACGTTTATAATGGTTTATCCATATTCTGAACATAATGAAATACGGGTTGGGGCCTAATTAAACCGTATGGAGAAGATAGCTTTTTAAATCGAATTAAAATATCAAAATTTCGATATTAAATTCAACACATTTATATCTCGTACGACAAACGATAAATCTAAACATTACAAAATTTGAAAATTGATAATAATACACTATTTCGGATCCAATGAAACTAGTTTTGTCGAAATCCGAGACTATGCCTGTGACGACCCAGAAATTTTTAACATTTGAAATGGAATATTTAATTGATTTTAAATATTTGAATGATAGTTTAGCTTGAATTTCAAATATAAATATGAATTTGGAAATTAAATTATTGAATTTGATTTATTAATGATGGGTAAAAATTGGAATTTTCAATTTTTAGCTTGTTAAGAATAATTTTATGGCTTAGGAAATTTATATTGATAATACTGAGCTTAATGGAAGCTTCAGAATTTGATTTGGAAATACTTTATTCAGTTTTGAAATCATATTGTTTAAATCGACATTTAAAAATAGCATTCTGAGGCACAGCCTCGGATTTCAACGAAACTAGTTCCATTGGATCTGTAATATTATATGATTATTGGATTTCAATTTTCGTAGCATTCGGAGTTGTTGTGTGGTCGTACGGTGTGACGACCCGACTTTCTAACTCCAGAAAGGCGTGCCATCAATAAGAAAGAAAGGGATAGAAATAGAAAAGAATAGAAAGAAAGAATAACAACATCAGAATCTCATAGCGAAATGGAACAAAATATAATATATCAACATAACTATTACATAGTTATATATACATCAGAGTTATACAATATCATACAGCATGACTATCATATACATATCCGTCAGAACATACATCCCAAATATCATAAACTAACTAACACAGCGGAACTATATAGATAGCTACATACGTCTGGTCTTCTGCTCCAACTCCTCCAGAAAACTCTATACTCCAAATACCTATCACTTGGCTACTCATAAAAATTTGAGTACCCAAGAGTTTATGAAAACAAAATATAAACTGCGGGTCAGACATGGATCTGGTATGATTAAACGGTTAAAGTTGTTTAACTTTGAAAATCATTTGAAATAAAGGTATCACGTAAGACTTGCCACACATAAATACGGGTAAGTTTTTACCTTACGCTAACCAAAACATTTTATAGGAAATTCAGTGATATTATAATAGTGTCTAGGGTTTTCAAGTAAAATACAGAAATAGCTGAAATGCTTACATCTCACATTCCAACGTAGTTGGGCACAATCAAAACGTACGGCTCTTATTGGAAATTGGATCCCATACAATGGCAGGGCTACTGGGGTACCGCCCGTCACAGTACGTCGCCTAGATCACCGTACCGAGGAGCCACCTTAACTCCCCTGCAACACAAGGCCGGAACCATTCCTTACTGAACAGTCTCGAACAAGATAACCCCGCAGTTGGCTACAGACCAACCGCCCACACAGCCGAATAAAAAGGGACATCTAGACAGGGGTATACCTCGTCCTGCTTGGGCATGACCCACCTAACCTTGCTGCACATCCCCTGTTTTAGCCATTCCCGGTTGATGAGGCTTGAGGCTGCGTTTACCTTTATAGAACATATCTCTTAGAATGCTCATCGTCCGCCTGACGATGTGCTGAAAGCATTCAATCCATACAAGTTCGTTCCGGGTTCGAACGAAACCGAAGGCATTATCTCGTTACACTCATTTTGGAATCACCCTCAGAGTTAACGACGATAACCCTTGCATTCTGAAAACACCATCTCGATCTTCACTTGAGATTACACGACCTAACGTTTAATTTGGATCGATGTGGTTTTTGAAATATCAAATCGATACCCGATCCCAGTCTCATCGAAATCCAAACACCATTTTAAAGGCCAAGTAGTCTAATTAACTTAATAGTTTAAATTCAACAATTGAATCACATAGCAATTCAACATAGATGAATCATACATAGTCATCACAGATATATCCAGAATATCACGGAACATCACAGGATATAAATAAATATCAGAGTCAATCAAATATAATCATCGATTCATATCAACATTTAGTTTGATTTATTTTAAACTTAATTACATGCTTAAGAATAAACTATATTTTATTTTTTTGCTTAGTTAATTACTAATTAATTAACTTATTTCAATTCATTAATTACTTATTAATTATTCACTTAATTAATTAATTAATTAATTCTTAATTATTAATCAATAACCTTAATTATTGATTTATAAAACTCAATTACACAATTAGTCATTACCAATTGCTTTATTAATTAACTTAATCGTTTAATCATTAATTAGTTATTTAATCAGTTAATTACGATTTGTTAAATTGTTAACTTTCAATGATTAATAAAATTCTTAATTACACATGGGTTTACACAAGATTATCATTAAAATCTTTAATTACAAATTTAATTAAATTTTATACAACTTATTAAGTTACAATTATAAAATTTATTATATTCTTAATTAACTTTGTTTTAAATTCATTACTCATCTTGTATCAGTAAAGCTTTACAGTTCATCTTGGCTTAAAATAATTTGTAAACATTATTAATTTGACTAATACTTAGCTTATATACCTTTAACTTAATATTATAGTTAGCAGATTCCTGGAATCTTAAAACCCGAAGATAACCACGCGACTAACTCGGGTCAAACTCGAGATTTTCCTAAACTTTCCTCGCATCCTTCCCTGCAATTCTTTTCTTCTTCCGCTGTTCTTTTTTCTGTTTCTTTTTTTAAAGCTTAAGTTTTAAACTGTAAACAAACTCACACACGCGCTCAACCCTGATCCAGAGAATGAAAACCCGAAGCATCCATTTAATAAACTCGAGTTTCACTCGAGTCAACATCAGCAGGCACTTCTCTGCCAGCGTGCACGTACACGGCGGTTCGCCACCGCTCCGACGCCACAAGCCGCCACCAACAAACCACTCGCCTTCCCCTCACTCGAAATCGCAACCCAGTTCAACTCAATACTCACGAAATCAAAATACGCGTGAAAATTCGAACAGTAACAAAAACATGGAAGAATAAAACGCCTCGACCACACGGTCTCGATCTTCTGGGATGACGTGGCTTCGGCCATTCCTTGCCGACAACACCCCCTAACTCCTCCCAAAACCTCACGTCACTCGGTTGAGCCACGATGACGCGATCATCAACGAACCGAACCCACAGACACTGAACAAATAAACCCTATTTTCAACCATTCCCCAAAAATCTTGCAATTAAAAATTTTTCTAACATTTTTCTGGTGATCTAGAATCAATACACAAGCTTCATGTTAAATTACAACAATTATAATTGGAGGAATTATCAGAATTTCATGGAAATGCATTTTTGGTTCACTAACCAACTACTCTATGCATAGTTGTCTAAAAATTATAAATTTTGTCTTAAAAATCATGGTTTTGTATGTTGTTTCAAGATATAGATTCAAATTTACAATTTATGTCATTCGAATTTTTGACCATTGTTCTATTTTTACTGTAACTTTGAGTTTACAGTTCTTATATTTCATAGCTACTAAAAAAATAACAATCTTAAACTTAAACTTAAACTAATTTATTTAGTTAAGTTACGAATTGAAGAAAAGGGTTTTATATAAGAAGTATAATATATTTTCAGTTTTCCTTTGCCTCAGCAAAAATTTGAAACTTGGAAGAACAACTATATGTAGAACTTACAGTAAACATTCCAGAACTTTAAACATCCATGTGACCATTCTTCATGAACTACTTATTAAGAGTTAAATTTAAAATAAGTTTACTCACCCTATACTGTTGAAACAGAGAGAATTTGATGAGGATAGAAGTCTGCAGTTGGAAATATCAATTTCCTGTAAACTTTTCTTGCTTCCTGAATTTGATTGAGCTTGAAAATATGAAGTTTTTTTAATGTTTTTTTTGCTTTATCAGGTTTTACTTTTGAAGTTATAGACCGAACTAAATATTAAAAATAAGTAGCATGGAGAGGTATTTATATAGAAAAGAATAGTCTTGAACAGGGAAGGTAATATCTGGGGCAAGCTTCTCATATAAGCCTTCCTTAGATATGATCAAATTTTGCTTTATGTACTAAAGAAAATCTAAGGTGATATGAATATTTCGGCTAGAATGATTGTTATAAAACCTGAAATGACAAGTTGTAGTGTGAATTAAATGCTTATGTTTACATTTATGTTAACATATCATTAATGTTTGCTGACGCATGGATTTGCATAAAGATATTTGCAGATTTTGTGTTTGATTTGATGTTTTGTACCTATGTTTATATATTATGGTATTCTTATGTCTTCATACTTATATTAATAACCATATTTTATGTTATACTTACGCTAAATATTTATAAGCTTATTTTATTTTAATTATAAAAGCCGTTGTATATTAATTTAATGAAATCAAACAGATTGAATTTTAAATATTGTTAAAAGAGTTTATTTTATATTTTGAAATCATAAATTCCTTTATAACACATATACAACTAATAATGTCCAAAATCTTATTTGTTTATAAATGAAAATCTTGTATTTTATTTAAATTTGATTAAAAACTTATTATAATAATAGGGTCAAAATTCTGGGATGTCACATTCCTCCCCCCTTAAAAGAATTTCATCCCCGAAATTTAAAAAACAGTTAATTCCAAAGCTTAATATTAACACTCCAAACATACATATCATCCATCCAAAACAAACAAATCAAACAGTCTATTCTGACAACATTCTAGCTATCAGGACATAAATTTGGATAAGCTTTTCTAAAACTATCAAGAGTTTTTCAGGTACAATCTCTGGGATCCTCACTCCATTGCACTTTGACGAGTTTCACCACTTTGTTCCTGAGTTGCTTCTCGTCTTGATCTACAATCTGAACGGGATCTCTAACCACAGTCAGGTTGGGTTCTACTTCTAAATCTTCCTGAACAACTGGTTCTACCACCAATGATGGGTCATGAATAAATTTCCTTAAATGAGACACATGGAATACATTGTGAATCCCAAACATCCGTTCTGGCAATTCAATCCTGTAGGCTATAGTTCCAGTTCTTTCTAGTATTCGGAATGGACCAATATATCTCGGAGCAAGTTTTCCCGTCTTTCCGAATCTTATAGCACCTTTGATTGGGGAAACTTTGATAAAAACTAAATCTTCGATCTGAAATTCTAATGGTCTTCGTCTCTTATCTACATATTTCTTCTGATGATCTTGAGCAGCTTTCATTCTCTTCTTAATAAGCTCAACCTTCGCAGAAGCTTCACGAATTAGATCGGGTCCGAGTACAAGTCGATCATTCGATTCAATCCAACAAGATGGGGATCTACAGGGTCTTCCATACAGAGCTTCATAAGTAGCCATCTTAATACTCGCTTGGTAACTGTTATTATAAGAAAATTCCACTAGATGAAGATGGTCTTCCCATGATCCACCAAAATCCAATACACAAGCTCGCAGCATATCTTCAAGAATTCGATTAAGCCTTTCCGTTTGTCCGTCCGTATGAGGATGATAGGCCGTACTTAATCTCAAACTTGTTCCCATTGCTGATTGCAGAGCTTCCCAGAATTTGCTAGTGAAAATAGGGTCACGGTCACTTACTATGCTAACAGAAACACCATGCAATCTGACTATCTCCTTCAAGAAAATTTCCGCCAGGGAAACTGCAGTACGAGTCACCTTAACCGGAATAAAATGGGCACTCTTTGTTAAACGATCCACAATAACCCATATTCCTTCATTTCCTTTCCTGGTTTTAGGCAAACCATCGATGAAGTCCATCGAGATCATCTCCCACTTCCAATCTGGAATTTCCAAAGGTCGCAATAGTCCAGCAGACTTTTTTTGATCACCCTTCACTTGTTGGCAGATGGAACAACTGTTTACAAAAGTATCTACATCCTTTTTCATATTCGGCCACCAGAAAACTCTCCTCATATCTTTATACATCTTCGAGATTCCCGGGTGAATATTCAATTTGGAGCGATGACACTCAGCTAAGACTTCTTGCTTCAGTCCATCAATATTAGGCACACACAAACGACTATTAATCCTTAAAACACCTTGATTGTCCATCTTGAAATCCGAATATCGACCGTCTTTAGTTCTAAGAATTATTTCCTCAAAATATTCATCCTCCATTTGCTTACTAACGATTCTTTCTTGGAGAGATGGAACGACTTCAAAAAGAGATAAGACTGCATTTCTACTAAGAGCATCAGCCACGACATTAGCTTTCCCCGGAGTATACAAAATATCCAGATCATAAGATGCTAGAAATTCGACCCATCTCTGCTGTCTCAAATTAAGATCTTTTTTTTAAAAAAGGTTTAAGTTCTAAACTACAGTAAGCAAGCACATACACGACCCAAAGCAAAAAAAACCAGAAGTCATTAGCAAACAAATTCGAGATTCGCTCGAGACGACACTAACCAGCATGAACTTATTCAACACATCTCTAAAGACTCGGTTCATGAGGTCAAAAAAATAGGCAGGAGCGTTGGTTAACCTGAAAGGCATAACCAACCACTCATAAAAACAATTCAGTCCCCTAAATGCTGTCAAGGGAATACTATCTTCAGCTACCATCAGTTGATGGAATCCTGAAGCTCGATCTAGTTGAGAAAAGATAGAAGCTCCGTGCAACTGGTCAAAAAGATCATCGATGCGAGGAAAAGGATATTTATTTCGAATGGTCACTTTGTCCAATTCCCTATAATCAACATAGAACCTTAGCGTACCATCCGATTTGGTGACGAACACCGCAGCAGAGCCCCAATAAGAAAAACTGAGTCTAATCAAACCCTTCTCCAAAAGATATTGTGTCTGCTTAATCAACTCTTCTCTCTCTCTCTAGGAGGCATTCTCCTACTGGGCTGAATCACCGGCACTGCTTCTGGAATCAAATCAATACGAAACTCAATCTCTCGATGTGGCGGTAGACACTTAACTTCTTCAAAAACATCAGGAAAATCTTGAACCACATCGATTTCCTCTACTTTCTCTTGAGAAGTCTCAACTCCTAGCAAAAGACTACTCAAGTGAAATCCAGAACTATCGCACGACACTTTGGCAATCCTACCCAAACCAGTCTCCAATGAAACTGTCCTCTCATCACAATTCAAAACTGCTTTATACTTATCGAGCCAATCCATTCCCAGAATGAGATCAAATCCCTTAAAATTTAACACATATGGGTCACATGAAAAACTGTGGGATAGATAAGAAATCTTCAAGCCCTTACAGATTGTATCCAATTTGGTTGCTCCACCTATAGGATTAGATACAATAATTGGATGATCCACTGTACTGGGGTTGAGAGAAAACTTTTCTACTGATTCCGAAGATATGAAACTCAAAGAAGCACCCGAATCAAATAAAACTTTAATATATTTGCCATCTAAGAGTAAGGTACCTTCCAAAACTCCTTTGCCTTGAGAAGAAGAAGATGGACCTGCTTCTAGAGCAAAAACTTTATCCTGCAGTGTCCTCTGCAAAAGTGGACAATTCTTAATCATATGACCGGGCTGATGACAATTAAAACACAACGATCTCTGAACTACTGCCAATCCTGGACCAAGCTGTGACGACCCGACTTTCTAACTCCAGAAAGACGTGCCATCAATAAGAAAGAAAGGGATAGAAATAGAAAAGAATAGAAAGAAAGAATAACAACATCAGAATCTCACGGCGGAATGAAACAAAATATAATATATCAACATAACTATTACATAGTTATATATACATCAGAGTTATACAATATCATACAGCATGACTATCATATACATATCCATCAGAACATACATCCCAAATATCATAAACTAACTAATACAGCGGAACTATATAGATAGCTACATACATCTGGTTTTCTGCTCCAACTCCTCCAGAAAACTCTATACTCCGAATACCTATCACTTGGCTACTCATAAAAATTTGAGTACCCAAGAGTTTATGAAAACAAAATATAAACTTCGGGTCAGACATGGGTCTGGTATGAGTAAACGGTTAAAGTTGTTTAACTTTGAAAATCATTTAAAATAAAGGTATCACGTAAGACTTCCCACACATAAATACGGGTAAGTTTTTACCTTACGCTAACCAAAACATTTTATAGGAAATTCAGTGATATTATAATAGTGTCTAGGGTTTTCAAGCAAAATACAGAAATAACTGAAATGCTTACATCTCACATTCCAACGTAGTTGGGCACAATCAAAACGTACGGCTCTTATTGGAAATTGTATCCCATATAATGGCAGGGCTACTAGGGTACCGCCCATCACAGTACGTGGCCTAGATCACCATACCGAGGAGCCACCCTAACTCCCCTGCAACACAAGGCCGGAACCATTCCTTACTGAACAGTCCCGAACAAGATAACCCCGCAGTTGGCTGCAGACCAACCGCCCACACAGCCGAATAAAAAGGGACATCTAGATAGGGGTATACCTCGTCCTGCTTGGGCATAACCCACCTAACCTTGCTGCACATCCCCTGTTTTAACCATTCCCGGTTGATGAGGCTTGAGGCTGCGTTTACCTTTATAGAACATATCTCTTAGAATGCTCATCGTCCGCCTGACGATGTGCTGAAAGCATTCAATCCATACAAGTTCGTTCCGGGTTCGAACGAAACCGAAGGCATTATCTCGTTACACTCATTTTGGAATCACCCTCAGAGTTAACGACGATAACCCTTGCATTCTGAAAACACCATCTTGATCTTCACTTGAGATTACACGACCTAACGTTTAATTTGGATCGATGTTGTTTTCAGAATATCAAATCGATACCCGATCCCGGTCTCATCGAAATCCAAACGCCATTTTAAAGGCCAAATTGTCTAATTAACTTAACAGTTTAAATTCAACAATTGAATTCACATAGCAATTCAACATAGATGAATCATACATAGTCATCACAGATATATCCAGAATATCACAGAACATTGCAGGATATAAATAAATATCAGAGTCAATCAAATAGAATCATCGATTCATATCAACATTTAGTTTGATTTATTTTAAACTTAATTACATGCTTAAGAATAAACTATATTTTATTTTTTTGCTTAGTTAATTACTAATTAATTAACTTATTTCAATTCATTAATTACTTATTAATTATTCACTTAATTAATTAATTAATTCTTAATTATTAATCAATAACCTTAACTATTGATTTATAAAACTCAATTACACAATTAATCATTACTAATTGCTTTATTAATTAACTTAATCGTTTAATCATTAATTAGTTATTTAATCAGTTAACTACGATTTGTTAAATTGTTAACTTTCAATGAATAATAAAATTCATAATTACACATGGGTTTACACAAGATTATCATTAAAATATTTAATTAAAAATTTAATTAAATTTTATACAACTTATTAAATTACAATTATAAAATTTATTATATTCTTAATTAACTTTGTTTTAAATTCATTACTCATCTTGTATCAGTAAAGCTTTATAGTTCATCTTGGCTTAAAACAATTTGTAAACACTATTAACTTGATTAATACTTAGCTTATATACCTTTAACTTAATATTACAGTTAGTAGATTCCTGGAATCTTAAAACCCCAAGATAACCACGCGACTAACTCGGGTCGAACTCGAGATTTTCCTGAACTTTCCTCGCGTCCTTCCCTGCAATTCTTTTCTTCTTCCTCTGTTCTTTTTTCTGTTTTTTTTAAAGCTTAAGTTTTAAACTGTAAACAAACTCACACACGCGCTCAATCCTGATCCAGAGAACGAAAACCCGAAGCATCCATTTAATAAACTCGAGTTTCACTCGAGTCAACATCAACATGCACTTCTCCGCAGGCGTGCACGTGCATGGCGGTTCGCCACCGCTCCGGCGCCACACGCCGCCACCAACAAACCACTCGCCTTCCCCTCACTCGAAATCGCAACCCAGTTCAACTCAATACTCACGAAATCAAATATACGCGTGAAAATTCGAACAGTAACAAAAACATGGAAGAAGAAAACGCCTCAACCACACAGTCTCGACCTTCTGCGATGACGTGGCTTCGGCCATTCCTTGCCGACAACACCCCCTAACTCCTCCCAAAACCTCACGTCACTCGGTTGAGCCACGATGACGCGATCATCAACGAACCGAACCCACAAACACTGAACCCATAAACCCTATTTTCAACCAATCCCCAAAAATCTTGCAATTAAGATTTTTTCTAACGTTTTTCTGGTGATCTAGAATCAATACACAAGCTTCATGTTAAATTACAACAATTATAATTGGAGGAATTATCAGAATTTCATGGAAATGCATTTTTGGTTCACTAACCAACTGCTCTATGCATATTTGTCTAAAAATTATAAATTTTGTCTTAAAAGTCATGGTTTTGTATGTTGTTTCAAGATATAGATTCGAATTTACAATTTATGTCATTCGAATTTTTGACCATTGTTCTATTTTTACTATAGCTTTGAGTTTACAGTTCTTATATTTCATAGCTACTAAAAAAAATTAATCCAAACCTTAATCTTAAACTTAAACTTAAACTAATTTATTTAGTTAAGTTACGAATTGAAGAAAAGGGTTTTATATAAGAAGTATAATATATTTTCAGTTTTCCTTTGACTCAGCAAAAATTTGAAACTTGGAAGAACAACTATATGCAGAACTTACAATAAACATTCCAGAACTTTAAACATCCACATAACCATTCTTCATGAACTACTTATTAAGAGTTAGATTTAAAATAAGTTTACTCGCCCTATACTATTGAAATGGAGAGAATTTGATGAGGGTAGAAGTCTGCAGTTGGAAATATCAATTTCCTGTAAACTTTTCCTTCTTTCTAATTTTGATTGAGCTTGAAAATATGAAGTTTTGTTTATGTTTCTTTTGCTTTATCAGGTTTTACTTTTGAAGTTATAGACCGAACTAAATATTAAAAATAAGTAGCATGGAGAGGTATTTATATAGAAAAGAATAGTCTTGAACAGGGAAGGTAATATCTGGGGCAAGCTTCTCATATAAGCCTTCCTTAGATATGATCAAATTTTGCTTTATGTACTAAAGAAAATCTAAGGTGATATGAATATTTCGGCTAGAATGATTGTTATAAAACCTGAAATGACAAGTTGTAGTGCGGATTAAATGCTTATGTTTACATTTATGTTAACATATCATTAATGTTTGCTGACACACGGATTTGTATAAAGATATTTGCAGATTTTGTGTTTGATTTGATGTTTTGTACCTATGTTTATATATTATGGTTTTCTTATGTCTTCATACTTATATTAATAACCATATTTTATGTTATACTTAAGCTAAATATTTATAAGCTTATTTTATTTTAATTATAAAAGCTGTTGTATATTAATTTAATGAAATCAAACAGATTGAATTTTAAATATTGTTAAAAGAGTTTATTTTATATTTTGAAATCATAAATTTCTTTATAACACATATACAACTAATAATGTCCAAAATCTTATTTGTTTATAAATGAAAATCTTGTATTTTATTTACGGTAAGCAAACGCGCTAAAATTTAAATCGAAAATTCAATATAATAATTGGGTCCAAAAGGCTATCTTTCACATATGACTGAATTAGGCTCCAAACACGTTCCATTGTGTTCGGAATACGGGTAAAACATTATAGACGCCTGGCGGCGTACCTCGTTAGGGGTTTGGGTTTTATGTTGCCATATACGAGATATTTTTAATATTATAATATATATTCAGAGTCAAACGTCATTATCTCCTAGTCAGCCTATCTTCCTCTCGAAGACTCGACTCTTCAATTTTATAAAGTAAGGGTTCCATCTCTTCCAATTCACATCAAAGTCGTGCCCTCTTCAATTTCAAAAATAGAATTAAGAAAATTCATCTTCCCCTAGAAATTGATTCAAACTTCCCTTTTGTTTGAGTACCGAGCCACCCTCCTTCAGAATCTCGAACGACAGAGAAAAAAAAAGTGGTGTTTCTCGAAATCGAACTCGAGGAAATAGACATGATGGGCATTGCGATAGTGGTGCGCGCGAGGTATTCCCAGCAGTCGAAGTCGCGATTATGGGTATCGATCGCGAAAGGGTGCGTGTGGGAGGTAGCAATTCGTCAGGGTTGAGGGCGTTGTTCGTATGGTCGGCGACTTCAACTTTTGGGTGAGGGTTTGTCTTGGGTTCGAGTGTGGTTGGCTGGTTGGAGGTGAACGATGCAATCTGGCGGCGGCGTGCGCCGAGGTAGAGTGTCGCGAGGCTTCGTGGTGGTTGTAGGCATTCACGCGAGCGACTGGAAGTGGCAACAGTAAAAGCAGATCGAAATCGAAGGCAAGCTTGGGATCGTGGTGGCTGAGGGTTTTGTTGTGATTGACAGAGAGGTACGATTTTATTTTAATACATGTTATTCATAGAAAACGAAAAAAGAACGATGGAAAGTTATAAACAGAAGATTATTATTTTTTTATGCAGAAAGATTTTTGAAAATATATATATCTGCAGTTTTTTAAATTTTATAAATATATGCATGCAGAAATTTATTTATAATGAGGTTTAAAATAATAATGAAATGAAATGGATATACAGAAAATTTTATATAGATATAAGATTTTGAAAACAAAATATAGAAATTTTAAAAATGTTTAGAGGATTTATATAAAGTTTGATTTTGGCATCTTTATGAATTATTTTATAAACATGTATAAATAGTTTTTATTCTACTAGTTAAAAAAAGAAAAAAAAAGGGATGAGTTTGATAATTAAGCTGCTGTAATTAACTTGTTTAATTTTTGGGTTGCTAAAAATAATTGGTTAAAAGAAACTATTAGTTTAAATTTTTAAATCAAATAACGAGTTAAATTGAATAAGTGGATGAGGATCAACTATTTGATTAATTCAAATAGTAATAAATTGTTCTGTCAAGTCAAAAGTATTAAACAAAACCAAACAAATATTTATACAAGGCCAAATTCTGAAAGGAAGCAAGCCGGAATTGGTAATGGTTGATCTTCTCACTCAATCAAATATTTTTCTGATTTAAAATTTGAATAGTTAGATTTAAAATTGATTGACTATTTGCTTGGATGATTGATTTATAATTATTTATTCACTGGATGATATAATATGTATAGCAGCATATATATATACTTTGGAGTGATTGATTTCCCGCATTATATAGCGGATAAGACCCTATGCGCCTCATTTTAGCGAATGATATTTTATAAATCCCATATACTGCGATATTCCACCTCGAAGTGGATTGGAATTTAATTGTTGTGCTAACATCTGTGGATGCAGGGAAACAGGTTGGAGGGATCCAACTGGATTCGTCAAACATCTGATTTTGTTTCATATGTGTGTGGTTATTTATTTATAATCTGTGTGTGACTATATTGTGATTGAAATCATTATGGGCTAAAATTTAGCTGAATAATATTCTTGGTATAGTAGGATACCAGAAATAAATAAAAAATTGGATTTTTAAATTTAGACAGAAAATCTATAGTGAAATCTTATTGAATAAAATTCCAAAATATGGCAAAAAAATTTGATAAATGGATTTCGAGTAATAATATTCAAAAGGCGAAGAATTTATTTTAAAAATATGATTTTAAATAATTTGGAAAAGATAAAGGAATTTACTTTAAAAATAAATTCGTAAATTGATTTGGTGTTAAAGGAATAAATCTTTGGGAAATCAATATGAAAATTGATTTGGTGTTTGAAAGAAAATCGATTTGGTGTTGAAATAAATTTAGAAATTGATTTGGTGTTTGTATATGATTTTTAAAATCGATTAAAAAACCATATATCAATGAATATTTAGGAATTTTATAAAAGAAAGGGAAATTTGTTTTAAAAATAAATATTGTTTTATTTTTAAAGGTGTGAATAGAGAATTCTTCCCTAGAAAGCCGAGTATATATTAAAGTAGCATTTGAAGTATAAATTTAAAAGTTCTAGAAACTGATTTGGAAGAATATTTTTGGAGAAATTATTAATATTGTTAGAGAAATTATTTTTGGGACTGTTTTAAACCTCTAAAGTAAAGATTTATTTAATTAATTATAGAAGGGATTATTTTAAAGACTAAATTGATATTTGATTTAGAAAATGGATATTTAAGTAGTTATACCCTATCTTTTGATTTTATTTAAAAAATTAGTTTGGATTTGAAGTTTTATATAAGATATTGGTATAAAGATTTCATAGCTAATATTTAAAATAAGTATTTTAAAGCATTTGAACTCAGCAGATTTTCAATGGAAATAAATATTTGGAAAGGTATTCCGCGTAAGGAAAAGTAATTTGTTTTCAAAGTATTGAAATGTGGAAAGTAATTTGAAATTTGTTTTCAAATGGTTGAAGTGTTAAAAATATATATCTTGTGAAGATATTTCGAAAATAATAATTGGGAAATTATTTAAATCTTGGTGATTGTTGTGAATGTTGATTGATAGTTAAATAACCGACTATCAATATTGGCCTATAAATGGGATTAGAATTTCGATGCGACCGGGAGTCGAATTCCAAATGGATATTCGAAACCCACATCGAACTTTTGTGATTGTGATGGATCTTTTATTTAAAAGAACAAAGTGGAAATTGTTGTGATTTGTTTGAAATCTGATTGAACACTTATTTTTAAAAATAAGCGCTCATTATTCGGATTAGCCGGGAGAGGACCTTGGGTCATAAAACCCATTTCAAATAATGATACGACGAAATGAGATTGCATTTGAAGATGATGTTAAGGACCGGGTATTCTCGAAAATGAAAGGATTACCTGTCGAATGTCTCTGCACCGAGTTGCTCCGGTATAGAGATTTGCTCAACCTTTGTGATAGGGATTACGGACGTGATTAGTGAATATCCGGATTACAAGGGCTTCTTTGGAAGTGCCTTCGGTTCCGTTCGATCCTAGAACGGACTAGTATGGATGTGTGTCTGACACTACACTATGAGATGTAAAGCTGGTTTCTATCGAATACATTTCTGTTGGCGGCGGAAAATTTATTCTCTTAGCTTAACACCCTTCTCTAAGACGTACGAGCTAAGAGGTTATGTAGTTGATGGTTACTAGTGATACCACTACACCATAAACGATATTTTGGTACGGCTAAAAGCCGTATCAAAATATGCCGAGCTTAATATTTTGATACGACTTTTAGCCGTGTCTAATGAGCCAATTAGATATGGCTAAAAGCCGTATCTAATTTTATCAATTAGATACGGCTAAAAGCCGTATCTAATTTTATCAATTAGATACGGCCATTAGCTGTATCTAATTAACACATTAGATACGGCCAGAAGTCGTATCTAATTCGTCTTTTGAACAAATAATTAAAAACAATTTTTTTACAGATTCAACATAAAGAAGAAACAGTTAACAATAAATTTGAAATTATATCTGCATAAATAGTTCACAGTTCATACATCTTGCAGTTCAAAAAATAGTCAACACTAAGTACATTACAGTTACAATACTTCATGCAATTCAACAACATTACATACGGTACATAGTTCGATGACAATACATACAACAAAAGTTCAACAAGGTAGTTCAACAACATGAATAACAATACTAATACAACGCAAATTTCATCAACTTCAGCAATTACAAAGTTCAGATAGTACCATAAATGCCTATATATTGCCAATTTCTTCACCATCACCACCAGTGATCCCAGCACTATATCTTGCCAAACAGATACGTATGTCAATTAATAGGTTTATTCATTTAAAGCTTCACATTGCATACGTATATTCATTTAATAGGTATATTAATCTGAATTGGAATTAAATTCAAATCAATTTAATGGGACTTGAAATATCGACCACATAAACAGAAAATATACCTGCTCCATCATCTAGAGATATCGAATAAGACACTTCGGATGGCACACATATCCACCCACTCCAACATCAGCAAAGGTCTCTGCAAATTGATAATTCATTTTGCTGGTTCTCTCATCTGGTAGCAGTATACTGTCCAACACCACTTTTTCATGTGGGGATCGTACAGATTTCCCATGGATGTTGGACAATGTAGAATCTCGGCATATAGTACCTATTGCAATAAATGGGAATTTTTTTATTATTTAAGTTTTCTACTTATTATGTCATAAATGTTTAAATGTTAAAAATACCTGTTCCTATTACTTCTAAATCAGAGTTGAGGATTTCACATTTTTGATTGTTCGTAACATTGGTCGAATCCTAGAACTGCGAAGCAAAGAATTCAGGAGCATTGAATTGTGTGGCGCGTCCTCCATCAGAAGAATTGACCGGTGCATGAATTCCCTGTTCAATATTTCCCACCATGTTGATCAAAACCTCCATTTGCCCAGACAAATTTCCCACTGTACCCTCCAAACTTCCCACCCTCATTTTCAACTCATCCTGCTCGCCAGGAACATGTCGGAGTCGTTTCTGTGCAATGGCACAAGCCTTAACTTTAGTCTTTGGTATAACGGTCCCAACACTGCGGCTCGTACCCCTTGCATCCTTACCAAGCACTTGTGATAAGATGTCTTCATCCACTGTCAATTTTTCTTCATCACTATCAGTGATCTTTTCCTTCGCTTTCGCAATTTGATCCTGTAATATGATAATACTTACATGAATAAGGAATTTTAAAGAATATGCAATTTAATATTTGTTTAACTTACAAAGTATGAAGTGTTTGCACCAAAATTGGTCACAACACTCTTCGGAAGTTGTTGAAGAGATAATAATGAAGAATGTAGCTTCGAAACAGATATTATCTAACAAAAACTCCAATCAACAGTAAAGTAAATGCGTAGACAAGCGATTTATAGTGGTTCGGCGTGTTGCCTACGTCCACTGTGAAGGTTTTTGGTATTTTATTGATTCTCTTTCAATGATTACAAGTTGTTACAGCGATCAACAACAAGTTACAACTGAAAATTCGAAATCAACAACAAAATTATGATGTAGGATGATGGAGATCTCAATCCGGCGGAGTCTGGGCGCTTAAGAGTCGAAAGATCCCTTTTCTGTTGGCTCTGGGGCTCTATTTATAGGCGTAGGATGCTGATATTTCGCTGAAAACTCGGGAGACCACTTCTGGCACGTGAAGGGGCCCACGCGCCCGGCCTCAGGAAATTTGGGTCCACTTTGGCATCGATTCGAACTCCATTCGAATCGATCATGAATTCATCCAATCGAGGTGAAATTTGGTGTGGATATTCTTCAACATGAATGCAAGCTTCAGTGAAAATTTCGTGGCACTTGGATCGGTAGATTGAGATATATGATGGGTTCGAGATGACGCTCTTCGAGTGGCTATTTGGTTCGAAACCATCCCTTCGAATCGATGGTTTCGAACCGATGGTGGCACGTGCCTTCGTGGTGACGTGGAGCGCAAACTTCGAACTGGTCTGGTCTTCACTCCGAGTTGACCGATTCGACTCCATGTACCTCGGTGCATTCGAACCGATGGATGACACGTCATCGTGGCTAGTTGACCCAGTGGATTCGAATGAAGCTTCAATGATGGATTCGAACGAAGCTTCACGGATGGGTTCGAACAAGGCTTTATTGATGGGTTCGAACAACTGATGCTTGGTGGATTCGAACTCGCGTTCCTCTGATGGATACGAGCTTTGTGACTTCTCCATGGATACGAGGTCCATCGACACGAACCCGATGGATTCGAAGGTGATGCAGTCGAACCCGAGGCGCTCCGATGGGTTCGAGGTCCATCGATTTGAAAGTGATCGGTTCGAATGGTGTTTGATGATGGATTCGAAGACACTTACCATGATGGGTTCGAAACCAGCGTTTTTCCCTTCAAGTTGAATCGATCATAACTTGAGCATATGAACTCGGATTGACTCGAAATTTGAGATGACAACTCCTATGATCTTTCTTGTCATGTCCTATCAGTTGTAGCTCAATTCGGACTCAGACAAAATTCAGTGATATTCATAGCGAAACGAAGTATGACCAATCTTTGAGACGAATTGTTCTCCATTTTCGATCGATCTTTTGGTATCGCGGCTTTGCCAAAAAGCGGGATAACATTTTGCCCCACAAAGTACATCTTGTGGGAACATGACGTGCTTTGAATAGCTGCAATTTCTCTCTGAACAATCATTGCTCTCTTTTTTGTTGAGACTCGTACCCTGTATTGCTGTAACCTTGTGTTGATATGGTTGATTGTTGTATGATAGCGCTTAGCCGTTGGCTGTTGCATTTGTAACAAGATGAGTACTCGATCCTTGTAAACGTTTAAAATCGAATGTTAGTTCGACATATATGCACATATGTGCATTTGACCCTTGTTAACGTCATGCGTCCACGAGTCATTGTTAGTTTGGTTTGCTATTGAATTTCGTATCGATTCTTTCCTGAACCGATTTGGAAATTTGAGTTGAGACAACGCTTGATGGTTGTTTTGAAAAGTCCCTTCGTATCGATCCTCTCTTGAACCGATATAGAAGGTCGAAGGAAACGACTTTGGCTGCGCGAATGTAATACTTCGAACCGATGTGTTGCAGCATTGATGGATTCGAAATCTACATTCGTATGGATGGAGTACGCTTATGTTATGATGGGTACGAATCTGACATTCAAACCAATGGCTTGGACGAGTATGAAACGTTCATTCATACCGATGAGAAAGAATGGATACGAAATAGTAGTTCGCATCGATAGGAAATGATGGATACGAAACAGTCGTTCTTATCGATAGGTTGTGATGGATACGAAATCTCTGTTCGTATCGGTAGGTTGTGGATGGAGTTGTGGGTTTGCTGATGTGAACTGGGTTTTCGAATCAATGTGCCCACTGTTTGTTTCGCATCGATGCGACTCGATGTTTTGCCGTGTGCTTCGTATCGATGAAATATGAGGTTAACTTTCGAACCCACAAGGGATTAGGCAAATGGTTTCGAATGGAGATTTCGAATCGATCCACACTTTTACTGGTTGTGACCGGTCAAGTTTACCGGAAGGGGAATCGTCTCGGTCGCCCTCAAAGCGCCATATAAATAGCAGTGGGCTTGCCACTTTTTCACTTTTTACTTTTTTACTCTTGCCTTGCGTTTACTGCATTCTGCATCGTCTAGAAGCTCCATAGAAGAAGGCACTGTGTTACGTATTCGAACCATTCAAGATCCAAGTCTTTAATTCCTCGAATCCATCACTTAAACTAGGTAATTAGCCTCGAATCCAAACGGCAAAGCTATTTCGAACCCGCCTCTTCTTCATCGATTGGCCACTCTGGTGATCGGTAAAACCAGATCTGGTCTGGGGGAGCTTCGAAACCATCTAGGGACTCGTGTTCGAATCGATGATGGCGGCATCATTTTTTCTTGGATTTCGTATCGATCCCTGGGATGACCTTATGGGGGTGACGCAGTTCGCACCGATTGACCATCTTTGATGGCTCCATTCGAATCGATGGATTCGAATCCATCAACTATCGGTTCGAAGTTCTCAACTTTGCATCGATACGGAGGATATCAATTCGAACGTGGTTGATGTTAAGTTGAGGGTTTCCTTATCGGTTCGAACCAGTTAACCAAGGATCGATTTGAAGTCATCCTTCATTGATCAATTCGAACTTGACACCTGATCATCGATTCGAAGCGTGCCTTTCTGCATCGATTCGAAGTGACGTTAGGATGGGTTCGTATGAGTTCCCTTTGTTAGGTTCGAACCCTCTATGATGGATACTAAAGTTTGACATTTTCTAAGCATAATTTTGGCGAGCTTCATTCTCGCATATTTGGACTTGATAATCACACTGCATACTTGACCACCTTTCGAAGCTCGTCGATGGAACCATAACAACTTCTATCCAAATCAAATTCCATCATACAAACGGTTTAGTGATGACGGTCAGCGATGACGGTCATCATAACTGGGCTCCGTAGCTTTATCGTCTGCATATTTCCTTTAACTCTGTGACACTTATTCAAGTAATGCATGGCACTGTACAACATACATTCATACACTTTACACTGGGGAAATGCACGGGTCCTTTGTCGTCTAACGATGGTTTCTCATGAGTTAGCTAGTTATGGAACCTTCAAGTCCGCAGCAGCGGGAGATTCAAAGTACAGCCATTCCAAGACTAGAGGTTCCGGATATTGAACCTGAGATCATCGGTCCAGCCCCGGACGAATTCCCCAATGCGTCGTTTATTGCCAATCCGTCAGATTCCGTTCAATCCAATATTTCTGAAGATATGTTGGGGAGAATATGCTTGAGGCACGGCCTGTCACTGGATGACGTGTTATTGCCGGGGCCGAATGATAGACCACACAACCCGCCGGAGGGATATACAGCATTTAATCGCCATGCGTGCGCAGCTGGGATGCTTCCTCCATTCAACAAGTACATAAGGGAAGTGTTGTCTTTTTTGAGGATCGCTCCATCTCAACTACACCCGAACGGATATGCTTCCGTGAACAGTTTATTCATCGTCTTCATGAAGTACCTTCATAGACCACCGATCCCGACCGAGATCAGATATCTATTTAATTTCAAAACTCGAGGTGATTACCCTTCCTTCACATTTCTGGAAGCGGTGAGGAACTGCCAAGTGGTCACTGGGTCCTGGACCAGGTTGAGTTATTACAGGACGGAATGGTTCTATGTCAGGTGCCCTCCGGGGTTTGCCCAGCGATGGTTATTCAGACGTGAGTGTAGCTGAGTTATCAAGCAATTACTAAGGCAATTGCGATCAAAGTGAAACTTACATTTTTTCTTTTTACAGCAACGATTCAGCGACCTGAAGGTGAACAATTTAAGGAGATAGTAAGAATACTCCGGGGAGTCTCGGGCGAAGATAGGGACATCGAGTTGCTCTTGACGGATAGGAATCTCCGGACTTACGGGTTGATTGAACGAGGGTAGAGCATACAGTTTGACGGGGCACTAAGGACTGTCTCGAAAAAATGAGTCAAGCACAAGAAGCCCAAAGTTATTATAGCCGAGGAGGCTGATTCTGAAAGAACCCATACCGATGATGAGCCGCTAACCGAGCCTACGGATGTAGTTCAGGATGTCGCGGAGCAGAGAAAAGGCAAGGCAGCCATCGTCACGTCAAATAAGAAGGGGAGATGGAAATCGGTTGTCACGGCCCGATCCTCTCCCGGAGTTAGAATTTCGGAGATGTCTCCTCCGAGAACTGAAAATCTTTATGAAGTGCTCGCCGATATTCAAATTCCGGACGATGTGTCCCTGCAGCATGATGTCGGATTGGAAGAACTTTCAGGAACTTTAGTTTTGAGCGAGTCTTTTCCCACATGTGTGGCAGACACATCCGGTTGGTCGGGGGGTTGCACATCCATACATATTTCACAACACTACATAACCTTTGACTATAAACTACATGTTTCGAAAGGTGATTATTTCTATTTTATTTTGCTCTGCAGATACTATGTCTAGGCGAGGTTCGATGTTAGGGAGTCTCCGACAGGCCCGCAAGTCTTCATATTATGATTCGTGCAGACGAGAAGGGGACAGAGATTATGACCAGGGACGCTCTGGGTATTCTAGTCAGGAGAGATATGATACAGATAGAGGCTATAAGCGTCGGTCTCGATCGTGTACTCCTCCTCCTTCCAGGGATCCCATACAACCTCCATTTCATGTCTCTCGTCCCTCTGAATCTTCACACCATATGTCGGCCTCTCAATCCTCTAGGCATGGATCCCGCCATTCTAGGGGCGAAACTATTATTGGTGCCGTTACAGAACAACCCCTCGTGGAAATTTCAAGGGAAGGAGCAATCAGGCTTTCTCAGCTAAAGAAGGATTTTCCAAACATCTGTTTCGACAACTATATCTTTCCTCCACATTTAAAGAAGATCCCGGAGGAAGCTGAGCAGCTGGTACATGACTACGTACACGATTTTTATGCTCAGTACAAAGCGTGGTCGAAAGCGGCTGACAAAGCGTCGGCATTGGCCTTTGAGCGTGGGGCCACCATCGAGAGGTTGCAGGCTGAGTTAGCTCAAAAGAGCCGTATCATTGAGGTGCTAAACACTGAAGCCGAATCCTCTCGGAAATCTGAAATGGAGGCTATCAGAAAAGCCGACGAAGCCCAAGCGACGATGGATAGGATGAAACGTGAGCATTATGCCACGGTAGAAGATATGGGCCATCGAAACACCATGGTCACTGCCGAAAGGGACGCAGCCCTGAAGGAGCTAAATGAGCTTAAGTCCAAACTTGTCGAAATCGCCAAGGATAGGGATGATGCGAATAACGCAGCCTAGGAGGCGTGTGAACAAGCCGTGATGCTTCGGACTGAACGGGATACGGCTGTAGCCAAGGTCCAGGCGGTCGAGACGGAGGTTAGGGAGAAAGTTCAACAAGCGGAGGCCAGGCTGGAAGCCGATATTGAAGATCTGCTCATCACTTACAATGCCAATGTGTTGAGACACAGAAATTTGTCCTGGCTCCAAGATTACCCGGTACACCTCCGCAGCGCTTGGGGTCGATTGGTTGAGGAGGAAGAAGAAGCGCATCCGGATGAAACGGTCGACCGATTTGAACTCGAAAACCGGTTGCTGACAGATGATGAGAAGAAGATCCTATATGACGCTATTATTGCTCATGAGAAGGAGATGATTGGTGGCCGATCTCTGGAGGTTGGAGAGGGATTAGGTGTTGAGCATCACGCCTCTGTTACTGAAATCACCGCTCCACCTTCGTTAGGGCCTGTATCTGTGGTTGGTTCACAATCTGTTCCTGCTTATGACCCAAAATAGCCGCGGTTATCTCCCATTCAGGAGCACGTCTCTGAGGTCGTCCAGCCGTCAACGAGTCAAACTGAGGAAGGTACTTTGAACATATCTCAAATGTGCTTCTATTAAAGCGTTTGTTTTGAAGTGATTGCTTATATCTCCTTCTCCTCTTTGCTCAGTAACCGATGCTACTCCGGCATCTTCGGCTCAGGAGTCTATTCAAGAGCAAAAAGCCATCACCACTGAAACGACTGTCGTGACGACGACAGTGTCTACTGAGATGGCGCAGGGGAGATCCTTATCCCTTGACGAACAAATGGTAAGTGAGCTGCTTGGCCAACAGGGTGACCCTTTTACAGACTTGCCATTTATCATCAGTGATCTTCCGCCGACCTCTAGTTTTGTGACACAGACCACGGCTGCCCCCAGCCAGGCCCAATCAGCCCGAGACGAGGAAATCTTGGCCGAGATCAACGCCGAAATAGAGGCTGCGAGGCAAAGTGGTAGTATTGGTTGCAGCACGGCGGCGCATAGCCCAGCACCTTTAAGGGTAATATCATCAGGCGGCATTGTCACACCTTCAGTCGCGGACCCAGTCCCTCCTACTCCTCCGGTGGAAAGCCTTCACGTAGATTCGAGCTCTAAGGAGGACATTGACATTATGCCCCCAGCCGAAGAGCAACCACCGGAGAGGAAGCGCTCCAAACGAAGGATCTCTGTCTCCAGCGAGTCCGAAGACGAACCGTTGATAAGGAGATCCAAAAAGAAGAAGTAGATGGGTCGTTTAAGCATATTTTTTGGTAGATAGGTATTTGTTTTCATTTTTTTCTAGTAGGCCGTGTGTAGATGCAGGTTCGGCCCCTGCTAGTAGGGATTCTTTTTTGGAAGAATTTTTTTGCATGTAAGTTCTTGTCTCTAGCTAGTTGAAATAAAATTTGGTTTCTTTGTTTCAATTCTCATTTCTATTTGTGCTTAAGTATTTGTAGTGTTTAGCTTCTAGTCCGGTGTAATTGGGGTGTTCCTACCGTCAAGTAGAGTTTGTTTTATTTGCCAAGTCCGAAAATCCTGGTCATATGTTGTTATCGATGAATAAGTGAACTTCAGACATTGTATCACTTTGGTTAGTGATTAACACTTAGCATTTTTGCCCCCTAGTCTCGGGGAATAACATTTGTACTTTGGTGGTCGATCGCATTTACTGCAAACCTTTAGCACATGTCCACATTCTGGGGACTTAGGATAATTTGAAATCGATAATCCGGTTCGCATTCCAGGAATTTGAGAGTTATCGATGTTTGTAACACGGTTCGCGCTTCGGGAACCTGGAATTGATGTTCATACTCCAATTCACACTCTGCGAACTTGGAGTTAGTATTGATATTTCGGTTCGCACTACGGGAACTTTGACTTGGTATTTGTGCTCCAATTCACATTCTGGGAAATTGGAGATAACATGTATGTTTGGGTTCGCACCCCGGGAACCTGGAATTGATGTTTGTACTCCGACTCGCGCTTCGGGAATCTGGAGTTAGCCGCTGGATGGTCAGTCACATCTATTTGGGCTTTTTAGCAATCCGTTCACACTTTGGGAATGGTAGATTTGATGTTTACACTCCAATTCACGCTCTGGCAAGTCAGAGTCCGTTCGCACTCTGGGAACGAGTTGTTGAATGTTTATACTCCAATTCACGCTCTGGGAAGTTGGAGTCCGTTCGCGCTCCGGGAACGACTTGTTGAATGTTTATACTCCAATTCACCCTCTGGGAAGTTGGAGTCCGTTCGCGCTCCGGGAACGAGTTATTGAATGTTTATACTCCAATTCACGCTCTGGAAAGTTGGAGTTCGTTCGCACTCCGGGAACGAGTTATTGAATGTTTATACTCCAATTCACGCTCTAGGAAGTTGGAGTCCGTTCGCACTCTGGGAACGAATTGTTGAATGTTTATACTCCAATTTACGCTCTGGGAAGTTGGAGTCCGTTCACACTCCGGGAACGAGTTATTGAATGTTTATACTCCAATTCACGCTCTAGGAAGTTGGAGTCCGTTCGCACTCTGGGAACGAATTGTTGAATGTTTATACTCCAATTCACGCCCTGGGAAGTTGGAGTCCGTTCGCATTCCGGGAACGAGTTGTTGAATGTTTATACTCCAATACACGCTCTGGGAAGTTGGAGTCCGTTCACGCTCTGGGAACGGGTTATTGAATGTTTATACTCCAATTCACGCTCTGGAAGTTGGAGTCCGTTCGCACTCCGGGAACGAATTGTTGAATGTTTATACTCCAATTCACACTCTGGAAAGTTGGAGTCCGTTTGCGCTCTAGGAACGAGTTGTTGAATATTTATACTCCAATTCACGCTCTGGGAAGTTGGAGTCCGTTTGCACTCTGGGAACGAATAGTTGAATGTTTATACTCCAATTTACGCTCTGGGAAGTTGGAGTCCGTTCGCACTCCGGGAACGAGTTGTTGAATATTTATACTCCAATTCACGCTCTGGGAAGTTGGAGTCCGTTCGCACTCTGGGAACGAATTGTTGAATGTTTATACTCCAATTCACGCTCTGGGAAGTTGGAGTCCGTTCGCGCTCTGGGAACGGGTTGTTGAATATTTATACTCCAATTCACGCTCTGGGAAGTTGGAGTCCGTTCGTGCTCTTGGAACGAGTTGTTGAATATTTATACTCCAATTCACGCTCTGGGAAGTTGGAGTCCGTTCACGCTCTGGGAACGAGTTATTGGTAGGACTGTCGTGTGTTGGTCCAGTTCAGCCTTTGATGTGTTGGCTTGCCCCCGAGCTGGGGTTTCACTTAGTGAGTGGCCGGTCGTATCACAGTCACTCACTATTTGAATAAATTCCATTGTTTGATGGAACTTAGCTCTTCGTGTGTCGTGATTGATGAATGTCGTATTCGATGAACCATAGCTCTAACTTGAAGAGATAGTATTTTATTGCTGAAATAAGAAAATATGGCAAAGCCAGTACCTTATTACAAATTCAAATTTCAGAATGTAAAGGAAACTGCAAAGTATTCATAGATTGAATAAGCCTGTCATGTGTGACAGTGACGAGGATCTTCGTCGTTCCAGGCTCCTGAGTAAGTAGGTCCGCCACTGATGGTGGTTATCACCAATCTTCCACCGAGACAAGTCGAGTCCTCCTGTCTCGTTTGATTGGGTCCATTGTTTGGATTTGATGGGCCCGCTTCTCTGGGCTGCGGTGTCCGCACAAACTGTTCCAGCTTCCTTTCTCTGATCAGTTTTTCAACGAGATCCTGTAAGTGACGACAGTCGTTCGTATTGTGCCCGTAGCTTTCATGGAACCTGCAAAACTTTCCCGTCTAGATTTATCTCTCTGACGATGGTCTTGGTGCAGGTTTTTGATATTGAATTGTGTCACAGGTTTGTAAGTACAAGTCCTCTAGTGATGTATCCAGAGGAGTGTAACTGTCAAACATTGGATTCTTGCGCTGCGGGCCACGATTTTGATCTTGTTTTTTAGTTTGATTCACGCTCTCTCTTCGCCGAGCTTGTTTATTTTTAATGTTCAACTGAATTTTTCCGGAGCTCTCACCGGACCGTTTGATTGCAACATTGCTTTGGATCCCTTCCGCATTTGGTCCTGCGTCAGTTTGCTTCCTAGACTGTTTCGTGTCTTCCCGTCTCAGGAATTGAGCCGCTTTGGCATGGAAACGGTCCAATGATGCAGGTGGTTTCCCAGCTAACCAGTTGCCAAATTCAGAATCGGGGTCGATCCCCTTAGTCAATGCCATAAGGATGGAGTTATCGTTTGGGTTGCTAATCTCCGCGCATGCAGTATGGAATCTCTCTAAGTAGCGTCTGAGCGTTTCCCCAGGAGCTTGAGTGACGCTAGACAGAGTGTTGACATCTTTGGGCCTTGCGACGTGCATGCGGAATTGCTCAATGAATTTTGTGGCTAACTGGTCGAATGAAGAGATGGATCGAGGTGGCAGTCGGGTGAACCACATGGTAGCGATGCCCCCCAAGGATATGGGGAAACTACGACATTTCACTGCATCGTCAACCCTGGCAGCAGTCATCGACCATTCATATTTTAGAATATGTTGGTTGGGGTCGGAATTTCCCTCGTACATGGGTAAAGTTGGCATTCAGAATCGCCGTGGGGGTTCAGCAGTAAGGATATCGTCCGTAAAAGGAGTGTGGCTACGGGAAACTCCCCAATCGTCATTTTGAATCCCTGGCTCTCACGGATCATCTGACGTATCATAGTTGAAAGATCCGACATTTGCGCCGGGGTATGATCACGTTCCATACTTTGGTTTTCAACCGGATGTCGTCGACGGTCCAAGTCTTGCCTTCTTGGCTCATAGTCCTTTGGGACGTATGGTTGAGGAGTACGTCCGTTATGACGACGGTCCTGATGCGGCTGATCTTGGACGTCGACCCCTGGTTCAGCCGCAACGTTAGTGGTGCGGTATTCTACGGTGTGGTGAGGAGCGGCACCTCCTCGAGAGGAGGGTCCGGTTTGGAAACTGGCTGATGGACCAACCCTCAGTTGTCCAACGGTTAGTGTCGGTTGATTTCCAATGGGTGGCATACGACTCCCATCTAGCCGGGGTCGTGGAGGCCAATTATGATAATCAGAAGATGAAGAACTTTCGCCGGAGGAGCGAGAAGCATGATCTCTCGTGGATCTCTTTCGTTTCTGGCGATCCAGCTTGTTGATTAGCTCAGCGTTAGCGCGTAGTTGTTCTTCTAGTTGCTGCCGACTCTGGGTCAGCTCTTGGAGTAGCAACTGTAACTCTTGTCGAGTAACCGGATCAGACAGTTCAGAGTTCCCAGTAGCATTCTGATTAGATGGAGGTGGGGGCACAGGATTCTGTCTATCCTGTTCTTCTTGATTGACAGCGTTTGAGGTGGTTCTTGTGCTAACCATCTTGAGAGTTGAATTCCTTTCCTAGACTTTATGCAAATCTGAATAGAAGGGAAGGAAATTGGATTTAATGATCTGGATCTTTCTCTTAGATTTATTCAATTCGGTATCGATGACAGATCCAACGAGCAGGAGAAAATCTGGGTTTTCTCAGTGAAAGCACCAAAGTGTTTGCACCAAAATTGGTCACAACACTCTCCGGGAGTCGTTGAAGAGATAATAATGAAGAATGTAGATGCGAAACAGATATTATCTAACAAAAACTCCAATCAACAGTAAAGTAAATGCGTAGACAAGCGATTTATAGTGGTTCGGCATGTTGCCTATGTCCACTGTGAAGTTTTTTGGTATTTTATTGATTCTCTTTCAATGATTACAAGTTGTTACAGCGATCAACAACAAGTTACAACTGGAAATTCGAAATCAATAGCAAAATTATGATGTAGGATGATGGAGATCTCAATCCGGCGGAGTCTGGGCACTTAAGAGTCGAAAGATCCCTTTTCTGTTGGCTCTGGGGCTCTATTTATAGGCGTAGGATGCTGATATTTCGCTGAAAACTCGGGAGACCACTTCTGGCACGTGAAGGGGCCCATGCGCCCGGCCTCAGGAAATTTGGGTCCACTTTGGCATCGATTCGAACTCCATTCGAATCGATCATGAATTCATCCAATCGAGGTGAAATTTGGTGTGGATATTCTTCAACATGAATGCAAGCTTCTGTGAAAATTTCGTGGCACTTGGATCGGTAGATTGAGATATATGATGGGTTCGAGATGACGCTCTTCGAGTGGCTGTTTGGTTCGAAACCATCCCTTCGAACCGATGGTGGCACGTGCCTTCGTGGTGATGTGGAGCGCAAACTTCGAACCGATCCGGTCTTCACTCCGAGTTGACCGATTCGACTCCATGTACCTCGGTGCATTCGAACCGATCGATGACACGTCATCGTGGCTAGTTGACCCAGTGGATTCGAATGAAGCTTCAATGATGGATTCGAACGAAGCTTCACGGATGGGTTCGAACAAGGCTTTATGGATGGGTTCGAACAACTGATGCTTGGTGGATTCGAACTCGCGTTCCTCTGATGGATACGAGCTTTGTGACTTCTCCATGGATACGAGGTCCATCGACACGAACCCGATGGATTCGAAGGTGATGCAGTCGAACCCGAGGCACTCCGATGGGTTCGAGGTCCATCGATTTGAAAGTGATCGGTTCGAATGGTGTTTGATGATGGATTCGAAGACACTTACAATGATGGGTTCGAAACCAGCATTTTTCCCTTCAAGTTGAATCGATCATAACTTGAGCGTATGAACTCGGATTGACTCGAAATTTGAGATGACGACTCCTATGATTTTTCTTGTCATGTCCTATTAGTTGTAGCTCAATTCGGACTCGGACAAAATTCAGTGATATCCATAGCGAAACGAAGTATGACCAATCTCTGAGACGAATTGTTCTCCATTTTCGATCGATCTTTTGGTATCGCGGCTTTGCCAAAAAGCGGGATAACATGAGGAAGCGACATCTGATATGCTACCATCTTTTTTCCTGTGTGTCTTTCCCATACTTGACGACGACTGATATTTGTTGATGGACTAGCAACGATCTGCAATACAAGTTGATGCAACGACATGAATATCCAATCACAATGTGTAAATCATTTGAATGAAAATGAATATAAATTACCATTTCTTGTTCTATTTTAGCGTGACTTTTACGTCCTGCATGATGAGCATTACTGAGCAGTGCTCTGTTCTTTTTCCTACCTCCCTTCTTCCGCTCGCTTCAGGCGTCGCTTCATTTTTTACGAACTTTGCCCAATCTTCTTAAGCATATGTAGGTGGAAAATTTTTCAACCGTTCTTCGTCATTGTTGAAAGGGTCATAATAAACTACTCTCAAGTTTTTCTTGTATCTCCTAAAAGCCTCGGCCATTCTCTTTAAAAACATTTCCTTTGAAAGAGGATCGAGCTCATAAATTTTCTGCAAAAAATATATTAAATTATGTGTTGTGCAAAGAGTTGAAACCATAAGGCTATTGAATGAAATAGTTGTTGTCAAAAAGTTAAGGAAACTTACCACCAATTCGTTCCAAACGTTGTCCTTGTATATTCCAGGTACTTTATTCCAACTCATATATGATATCGGCACATGAGCTCTTACTAGTTTACGGAGCATAGTAGCGATTTTTCCAGCGTTATCTGAGACCGGAATACCAACTAAGTTTTGATCAACTTTCTTCGCCTTTGAACATGACGAATGTGAAGATGGTGGATTTTCTGACATAGCTTCCTGCAAAATATAATATTACTAATTATTTTAATAAGTCACGATAATAATTATACATGTATCAATGTATCAATGTCAACACTCCATAATATAACACACTTGCACATACAAAATTATTGAGTGACAACACCTGGAATTGCATTGGAATGTATAAAATATTCAAAACCATACATACACACAATCGTGCAATTAAAAATATAGAGACACACAATCATGTGATGTACGAATACTAATAAGTTAACATATGGATTTGGTAAGGTCTTCTAATTTTTTATTGTCTTCAAAAGCTGATTGATAGACGGTAGGGAACTCAATGTCATCCACATTTGTAGTCAACCGTTTTGGTGTATGCAAGACCATAGACCATCCGTTATTTTTTAAATCTTTTGAGTAGAAAACTTGACTCGCTTCTGATGCAAGAATAAATGGATCGTCATTCACGTTATTTTTGTTCTTCAATTTCCCTAAATTTACCATGATGAGGTTTGAAATGGGATCTATTTTGCAACCATTGACCTTATCCTCGACTTTTACCCAATCACAATAAAAAACTGTTTGTTTGAAGTCAATGTAATCCAACTCAAGTATCTGTTGAATGACTCCGTAATACGTTGTTTCTGCTTCCTTACAATTTTTATCCGCTCTAAATTTTGTAATTGCTCTCATGCATACACCGCTATTTTATGTTACCATACGGTCTTCGTACTTTTTCGTGGAAAATGAAAATCCATTCACTTGGTACTTCATATAACTACGCGTTATGAACTTCCGCCCGTGCACTAACTGCCACAGAGTTGGATCAACATCGATGGTTTTAACGGCTACATAAATTTTAATAAGTAAAAAAGCATAGTCACAAAGGTGTATTGCACACTTATAAACACATGAAATACATAAGACGAAGTTAAACCTCATTACGTAACCATAGATTAAAACTTTGAACTACTTCCACGGTGGTAGCCCTGCCTCTAGGTTGAAATCTAGTACTTTTCACATAGGAGTTATACCTCCTACGAAAAACACATATCAAAATGTATATATAAACTGAATTAAAAAATTAAAACTCCAAACAAGTTCGTGAACTTACTTCTTCCATTCATCCAATCCATCGTACTTATTAAGGACCCATCTACGCACATGTTCAAACTGCACTTGGGTTAACGTTATGTCTTTACCATTATCCAGAGGTATCTCACCAGCAAACTCATCGTCCTCGTCTAAAAACGCTTCGCGGGTATGTTTATGATTGCCATCACCTCCGTTTGGCATATATTCCATGCAGTAAAGACTAGCTTCTTGTACGATATATCCTTCTGCAATACACTCTTCAATGTATCTTTTGTTGCGCACATATCCTTTATATGTTTTCGTCAACCTATAAATGTGATCAATTATATACTGTAGACGGTAGCTATTCATATGAAATAATGATGTGCATAACTGAAATTACAAATTTACCGTTCAAATGGATACATCCATCTATATCTTACAGGGCCACAAATCAACGCTTCATCGGCTAAATGAACCATAAGGTGGACACTGATATCAAAAAATGCAGGTGGAAAATGTTTTTCAAAAACACACATTGCTTCTACTAAGCTAGCCTTTGCTTCTACTAAGCTATCCTTTGCCTTTAAAAGATGTATCTATTGATCACCTTTGAACACAAAATGTTAAAGAATAAACTAATACAATGAACAGCATTTCGTAGATCCTTATGTTGTGGATAAGAATGTTGAAGCAATACCGGAAGCAAATGCTGCATTATGACATGGTAATCATGTGACTTCATATTTCTTAGTTCAGGAGGATTGATGCTCACATTGTTGTGAAAGTTAGAAGAAAATTTGTTAGGCACTTTCAGATCTTTCAAAACGGTGCAAAACCGTATCTTTTCTTCTTTGCTCAAAGCGAAAGTTGTCTTTGGTATGATTGTTTTATTTGTTTCAGGATCTTCCATCACCCACAACTTTTGTTTTATACCCATGATTTTCCAATCCTTGCGTGCATTGATGCCATCTTACGACTTATCTTTATGGTCCATAATGGTGCTGATGAGATGCTCCGTGGCATTCTTCTCCGTATGCATAACATCAATATTATGTCGGGCCAAATTTGCTTTCCAATATGGTAAATCAAAAAAGATAGACCTCCTATACCATCCCGAAATATTGTCAACATCTTCATTGGTTGACTTTTTCCGTTTTCGACCAATTTCTTCTTTTTATTTACCAACCTTCATTTTGATATTCTCTACTTTCTTTTCAACTTGAAAACCAGTCAATGGCCATTTAGGACGACGAAGTTCTTGTTCGTTGTTGAAATTTGTCTTATCGTATCGAAACTTGTGTTCGTTAGGAAGAAACATTCGATGTCCCATGTAACACATCTTCTTACTTTCAGGAAGATAATAAGAACAAGTGTTTTCCCCACAAACAGGACATGCAAAGTAACCATGAGTTGTACATCCCGATAAAGTCCTAAAAGCAGGGTGATCATGGATTGCCCACAGCACCCTACCTCTCATTTTGAACTCAGATTTATTTAACGTGTCAAATGTAACTACTCCTTCCCATAACTGCTTTAACTCGTCTATGAATGGCTGTAAATAAACATCAATATCCTTTCCTGGTTGTTTTAGCCCAGAAATCAACAATGTTAACATTGAGAACTCCCATTTCATGCATATAGACGGAGGAAGATTATATGGTACTACAATTACTGGCCAACAACTATAAGGGTTAGAGAGAGAAGCATGTGAACAGAAACCATATGTTGCTATTCCAAGTGTGACATTTCGTGGCTCGGCAGCAAAAGTTTGATCAAATGAATCTACGACTTTCCATTGAGAAGTGCCACATGGATGACGCATTCCGGTTGGATCAGACTTGGCACGACCATGCCAGGTCATCGCATCTGCCATCCATGGTACAATATACAGTCTCTTCAATCTAGAAATTAAAGGAAAATGTCTTAATGTCTTTCGAGGTACTTTGGTGCATTTTCTCTCTTCGTTTAATGATGTCATATATCTTGGTTCATTGCAATTTGTACAAGAAACTTTGTTCGCATCATCTTTCCAGTACAATATGCAATCATTGATGCATGCATCATAAGTTATGTAATTCATCCCAACTTGCTTAATTATCTTCTTCACATCGGAGTACTTTTTCGGCAGCGTGTTACCTTCGGGGAGTAACTCCTTTATTAGTTCGAGAAGTGCAGTCATACCATTATCTGAAAAGCTGTATTGGGTCTTCAAGCTATTCAGTTTCATAATGGCATACAGCTTCGTAATCCCTTTTGAACATGAAGGATACAGTGGCTCTTTTACGCTACCAGAAAGCGATTTATACTTCTTACTTTCATTGGCCTGCCAATCTGGATAATTAGTAGACTGCTCTCCAACATTAGCATGATCAGGCAATGAATTTGTAGGTTGAAAATGATGAAATCTATCAGCATCATTGACCAGATCTTCCATCCTAATATGTTCAGACTCAGCAGTAGTTCTGCCATGACTAACTGGTTGCTGTTTTTCCATTTCCGCCCTTTTTTCCCCATGAAAATACCATGTTGTATACGATTGGATAATACTCCATCTAAGCAAATGAAAATGAATGTCATCTAATTTGATCGTCTTCATATTTTTGCACCGGGTGCAAGGGCATAAATACGATCCTTTCTTAACACTGTTTTCTTCAACAAAACTAATGAACTTCTGCACCCCGTCTATATAGTATGTAGATCTTAGATCTGATTCATTTATCCATTGTTTGTCTATGCTGAAAGACATACTGCCCTCCTATATCATATTTAACAGAACATGAGACCTGCCCTTCAATGGGTCCTCGTTCCAATTGCTCGAAAAGAATATTTTTGAAACTATATTGAGAAATTTGTTGTAATTCTCATTATGCTTTTAAACTATGACAATCTGCCATTCATTTGTACATCGATGAAACAAAATAATGAAGTTGACACTTTGGTTTCTTAGTGCATATGCCGTTGCAGCCGCAAATAGAAATATTGATCGGAAAACTATCGAAAGAACGAGGCAAGCTTTGTTTTTTTGAGTGTGTTAGTTATTTAATGTATAGATATCTTGTTTCTAGTAATAAAATATTTTGTTACTGAATGCGTATATGAATATAGGTAAAGCGTGTAGAGTAAGAAAAGTGTAAGATAGAAGAAAGAATATAGGAGAGAAGGAAGAAGTGAAAAGATACGTAGCTTATCAAAGATTGTGTTCAAATTCAACATCTTTATTCAATAGTACCTTTCAGAACCTTCTAAAACAGCCTTAAAATCTCGCTTTGGGTTGCATGCAAATGATTGAACTGAATCGAGGTTTTATACTCCTCATTACTATGTTTTATTTATACCTTTAATATACTTGGAAGTTAAAACCCCTATATCTACTCAAAGTACTGTGTCATTCTAACAAGGCAGCAAAACAAAAACGATCCATTTTTCTCTGAATCCTAAACTCACTGTGCTTGTACTTCTTATCGTTATTACAGCTCTTACAAAAGGAAGGGTGTTTGCCATTAGAAACGTAGACATTGCAAAGCATTCTAAGGACACTAATGTTGGTGTGAAGAAGAAAGTGGATGCAACTTCAACATTTGATCTTGATGAAACAAGCAAGAGAAGAGTTCGAAGAGGCTCTGATCCAATTCATAACAGAAGTAGGACGAAGAATTAAATGATGAAGAAACAAGGTTCTAATGCTTTGTAATACTTTTTTTTTTTCTTTTATCGAGTTTTAATCCTCTTTAATGGGCTTGTTATTCATACGTTGGATAAAGTTTTTTTGATGAGGAGATCTGTACAGAGAGTTCAAAACGAAAAAAATGGTATATTTGAAGAGACCTGTGATGTGCAATAGAAGATAATGGTGAATGCTTATTGATAGCAATAGTTTACTCAATTCTTCCAGTTCACTAAAATGGAACAAAAGTGTAAAATTTGCAGTTCATCGTGGAATCATATATGTTTTTGCTGTGTGTTTTTACTTCAGTTTCCATTTTCAGTTGCGCTCTCTCATACTTCAGTTTCCATTTTCAGTTTCCATTTCCAAATTCAACACATCTGATTTTGGTCGAATTTTTTTTCATAATTTGAGAACCCTTATAAAGTAGTCTTCTACAAAATTTGGACTTGGATCAAATTCTCCTTGTACTCATCTTCAAATGAACCGCCGATTTTCAAACTAAGCGAGAAGGTAGGTACATGCTTGCTTTTGTTTTGTTTTCAATTTTTTAAACCCCAAGCGTTCAACGTAAATTTTAATATTGAATTATATTTTATTTTATTTATTATTTATTGTTGCTGTTGCTTGTTGAAGAATTGGGTTCTTATTTTAATATTGAATTTATAACTACAGCAAATTCTATATTTTTGCAGAAACATGTTTAGTAAGTTATCTTTCATAAAATATTATTCTCAACAATATTTGCAAACTAAATTCATGAGTTCTGCAAAATAATGACTTTAGACATAAAAATTCTTCTAAAGTTGTACTGGTTTTATTGTATATTATTTCCCCGGTGCACATGATCCTACTAAGCACTGTTCTGATGAGAGAAATTAGAGGACATTATTATGCAAATTGTGTCGGCTATTACGACGTAGTAAAGAGAACAACACTAATATATGCAACATTCAGTCAACACGCAGACGAAATTCTATAAGCTGGTCTGCCAAGGAAAACGTGTGAACATAATTTGTTCCCTAACCACCTATAAAGATTATGTGCCATGCATGGAATCGTTCACCTTCAAACTGTACCCTTTAATTATCAAAACTGTACACTACCATTTTCTACCTACATCTCGGTACGTCTGCCTATTGCCTAGTACAATTGTATCATTGTACATGATTAAAATAATATGATATACTTCACTTTTATTTGATAAGTTATTTAAAATTCGGAAATTGAGCCGATGTTACATTTGCTCTATACGTTGTAAGTTAAAAGTGCATATAGTTTGTATATTTTTACCTCATAGCTCATTTTCTTACTAATTCATAATGTTCGTATTTTCCAGGTTAATGTATTTTGTGGATATTGGTGTCAAATATTTTGATCGGACCGTGAAATTATAAAAAAACCCTTGAATGCAAATAAAAGACTAAAAGTTCGAAATTTTTAAAAAAAAAATTAACATCTATTTCAAATTGAATTTTTGATTCGTAAATAAAATTACAACTTTGAAGCCATATTTTGACAATAAAATTATAAATTACTTTATATTTTTCAGTTTACCTTTTTATCAAAACTGCATAAAAATTCTGCATTTAATAATTTTATAACAGTATTTTATATGCATTTGCAAATGCCTACAAATCTCGTTTATTATCAATAACGTTGGCTTAATTAAACATCCTTTACAATCCTATTTTCAGTTAGCATATGCAGCAATCAAATTTAAGCTTTGTCCATATGTACTCTATGAACATTACGAGTAGTGCAGTTTGTAACTATGTTTATGTTTAAGGCTAAAAAATTAGGACATACACTAATCCGTTAACAGCGCAAACAGTAGATACAAAATCATTAAAATTTAACCATTGTAAATGAACAAAGATCAAGTGATAAGTTAGCATAATTATATCCTAAATCATATATACTAGGTGTCAAGTCTTTAGGAATACTTATAGTTAAAAAAAATTCACATACTATATCATTAGTCCATTCAAGCGAGAAATGCATCAGAGCAATGCAAATTACACATCACATGTGCAGAGTGGCATGCTAACCATAATGAATCTGTTCACCTATGCAAAATAGACAAGGCATCACACAATAAAACAAGCCCATGTGAAGAACAATGCAAAATATGTACTATAAAACAAACCCATTTTCATAAAAAACTAAACGTTGGTTGGATCCATTCAACTAGTGAACTATTACTATGAGAAACAACTAGATGCAATAATGAAAAAAAAAAACCAATCATTTTACATTGCCAAAACAATTCACCTGTTTCAAAAAAATGGATATTCCCAAGAGTAATATTTATCCTATGGATGGTAAATGAAAATATTAAGCTTACATTATCTAACTATTATTCCTGTACGACCTAGAATTTTGTAGTATGATTTTAAACATTTAATTAATTTTAAATAGTTAAAATATATGGACTATTTAAATTTCAATAAATGGAACTCAAAATATAGGGTTTATTTTAAACATTAGCACCAAACTGTTTTCAAAAAATTTGCCATTACAACGGCGCCATTTTGCAGCACCGGAGTAATGTCTATGCATTACCCCTCTCCTGATACTTGGCTTGCGCCATTAACAACAATTTTTCCACTTATACAATAATGTCAGAACAATATACAACATTAGCACCAAAATGTTTCCAAAAAATTTGCCATTACAACAGCGCTATTTTGTAGCACCGGACTAATGTCTATGCATTACCCCTCTCCTGATACCCACAAATATACTGAGTAATGTTTATCTTTAATGAGAGATGGGACTGTGACACAGGTGGACAACATGTATAAAAGTTTCATAGTCCACGTGAACTCATCTTAGAAACCATCATAAATATTTCACGCACATGAACAAAAATTATAATTAAATTTAATACATTATTGAGGTGAAACTAATCAAATTCCTCGATTAAACCTGATCAACGAATGAAAGAATATTGATCAGGTTTATTTCTACAAAGATACTGAGATTTCTAGCCCACATAATGCTCGTTTTAATTTCTCATGACAGACCTAAATGATTGAATCTCATTCTATTTTACACTCTCAATTTCATTTGGTCAACTATTAATTAATTTAGTTCAAGTGCCTCAGCATACTGAACAAAACGCAATAAATAATATTTCATTTAATTTGTCTCTACTACAGCTCATAAATCAGTCGACCAACATTAGCAGAAAAGGAAGGACATAACAAAATTATAATCTTGCACGGGAAAATCAAGAACGCAATTTCATAACAAAATTACCTGAGAGCAGTGATCGAATTCGAGAAGACGTGGAAGGCTCTGATGGATGACATCAAAGCAACGTTTGATCGATCGAGTTGGAAGGCGCGCTCTCTAGCGATTTAACAATAAATAAGCACGGGCAAAAAATGAAAGCCGTTGGAAATAAAAAAAAGGAAGGGAGGGTGTAACGTCCCGGAAATTTTCGACTTTCGAAAATTCAACATCGATACTCACTTTATCGACTGCCGAGAAATCGAACGACGGAAACCCGAATTGTTATGGTTTAAGAAAGAAAAAGTAGAAAAGAAGAGAAGATAGAGAGAAAAAGATAGAAAAGATAGAGAGAGAAAAGAAAATAGAAAATAGAAATTTTTAAAATAGAAGGAAAAGAGAATAGAACAGAAAGAAAATAGAACGGAACAGAAAACAATAGAACAACATCAGAATCTCACAATTCGCAGCGGAACAACATATAATAAAAAATGAATAATCTTTAAACAAAGAACTATATCAGTTATTACATTTTATACATTTCATTACATCATATCATCAGAGTGTACAACAACAACAATATCAAACAATGCAGCGGAAAAAGAAATACTCTATAACTAGTAATACGTCATGCCATCCAGCTTGCCTCCAGCAACTCCAGAATATCCAGAATATCCAGAATATCCTGATAAGCCTTAACTCTTGACTGCCCGTGTGAAAATTGGTGGGCACCCAGAGTTTAGGAAGGAAAACAATAAACTCCAAGTCAGTCATGTGACTGGTGTGAGAACTCAAAACAGTTTATTTATCTTTAAAAATCAAAATAGAGGAATATTTTTAAATCAATTCGCAATGCTTTTTAAAAGTGAGACTACCATAAGGCCTCCCGCACACACACACAATGCAAACGCAGAATCGGAGGAGATTTCTCCTTATGATAGTCAAAGATGCTTGATACGTATTTAAAAGAACATTTTATATTATTACCTAGTGCATAGTGTATGAAAAAAATTCATTTCGAAAGTAGAATATAAATCTTAGCCAACATATGACCATTATCGTATGCCTACTATAGCTACCATCCAAACAGTGGGGCGCCACCATAAGTGAATGATAGGTTCTACAACTAATACCGTACAAGTCTCGTATTGTTTCTTTGGTTTTCCAACGAATGATCAGGCCAAGGAACTTCCCATTGCCACATGAGAATGCCTCTGGATGGACATCCCCGAGAACCAAACCGGATCTCTACCAACACAAGGCCGGGTTACCCCTAACTGAGTAACAACTGACCGAATATGCCATCCCCCGGTCCTTTGGGACCTTTCACCGAGCGCTCGTAATCAATTCACACAATCATAACAAAGTGTTTTCAACATGAGTAAGTATCTGGGCTCCATACCATGATACCACCCTTTTCCAGATGGAAATGCACACATCCTAAAGGGCGCTACCCCTCATAACCTTGCCGCATCTTTCCTGTTTTGACCATTCACGGGGTGTGAGGCTCGACGAAGTCACGTCCACAAAAACATACTTTATACAAAAGCCATGCTTTGGGTTAACAAATGATCATAGAAATGATCACAAAGATAGACGATCAAATAAATGATCCTATCACAAATAATCAACACAATGATAATTTACAGCAACACTCAGCATGTCACATTACCAAATTGGGAATATATCGCTGATAACATTCAACTACATAACCTCTAAGCTCGTACGTCTCAGAGAAGGGTGTTAAGCTAAAAGAATAAATTCTCCGCCACCAACAGAAATATATTTGAAAGAAATCGGCTTTATATCTCAAATTGTAATGTCAGACACACAATCCATACAAGTCTGTTCCGGGCTCGAACAGAACCGAAGGCACTTCTTACGAAGCCCTTGCAATCCGGGTATTCACAATCCCGATCGAATTTCCCATCACTTAGGAGATCTCTATACCAGGAGCTACCCAGTGCAGAGACAATCGATAGGTCATCCTATCGCTTTCACAAATACTCGGTCTTCAACACCGGTCATCAAATGCAATTCATAACGACGTATCACATATTCGGAATGGGTTATACGACCCCATGGTCCTTTCCCGGTTAACCCGAATAGTGAGCGCTTATTCAAAAATAAGTGTGGCATTCACATTCAAACAAATCACATCAAATACCCATTCAAAGGGAAATATTGATAGTCGGTTATTGAACTATCAATTGATATGCACCCATCACTAGATTCCAAATAATTTTCCAAATTATTTATTTTCCAAAATATCTTCACAAGATATATTATTTTCACACTTTAAAAATAAATCAACATTTATTTTTAAACCCAATTTCCAATTTCATTTATAAATTCCATATTGAATTTATATTTCAAAATATCTATGAATATATGATTTCAATTATTCATTTTCAATTTATCTTCAAAAAGATAAATTCTCAAAGTATTCACTTTATATTGGAAAACATTTCCATACTTATTTAAAAATAAGTAATTCACAAATCTATTTATTTTCAACACTTAGAAAATATTCAATATACTTAAATCGAGATTAAGTATATATTTCATTCTTTAAGGAAATCATTCTCTTAAACATATTTATTTGGGCCAAAACGAATGTTGCGTAAAACATCGTTACGACGTCCCAAAATCACTAGTATAGGGATTCGAAATTAAAATAGATATATAAATCCCAATACTATACAAAACCATTTCCTTTCAGAAATCATTTACTATAACAACAGTGTTATAGTCCACTATTTCCTTCTATTTCCCGAAAACGTCTATTCCAACAATAAATGTTGAAATCTATGGTTTCGAATCTCAACACATTTTAAAACATCTTTAGATCGTTTTAATTCTATTTAAAACGTCACATTCAAAACAATTTCTTTAACATATTATTCACTATTCAAAAACGTGAATATACTATGTTAACCAATTTCATCATTTCTATTCATTTTATTTTAAAGGATTATTCACAGTCAAAAACGTGAATATAACTCCATTACTAAGTTTCAACAGTTTACTTATCAAAATAAGTCATTTATGAATTTATAAAACAACGTTTATAAATTCTATTTCTATTTATTTATAACAACTTCCTTTTATAAATTCCTTTATTAACCTATTCAATTTATAACTCAATTATAAACTAAAAGTCCATATTATAAGTTAAATGCTTATAAAACGATTATTTTACAAAATCGTTCTTTTAAACTTTATAATTATAAATCTTATATCTTATAAGATTCGTTTATTTATCCAAACCTATTCTTTTAACAACTTTATAAATTTTATAAACCTACTGCTTATAAAATTCCATTTATAACTTCACCGTTTATAATTCTATAAATTTCATTCATTTATGAAATCCATTCATAATTCATTCTAACACTTATAAAAGCTCGTTTTATAATTCAAATATTTTCATTTATAAATTATCAATTTTATAAATCTTTTATATAAATCAATTTATATCGTTCTTTTAAAAATGTCTTAACTCCCTTTATAATTTCACCATTTTGATTTATAAAATAATCAATTTTATAAATCCTATATTTCAACTTTTATAATAAATTCAGAAATCCCAATTTAACTATTTTATAAAATCCTTAACCCATATTTCTCAAAAATAAATCTTTAATCGTATTTCTCAAAATCATAATTTTTATAATATTAAAATTATAACGTTTATTTATTTAAAATGGATCAGTTCCAAAAATATTTTATAAACGTATACTTTCAAAAATCACTTTAAAAATCATTTTTGAAATTCCAAAATTTGGCCTAGTGGTGCTACACACCAAATAGTCAATCACGACAACAACGATATCATATATCGATATGATAATCCATCAAATATCAAAATATTTGAAATCAAATAAATACTGTTGAGTAATCCAGTTGGATCCCTCCAACCTGTTTTCCTGCATCCACAAACATTAGCACAATACCAATTTCGCTCCAGTACGAAATTATCGTGGTATATGGGATTTAAAATATTATCCGCTTAATAGACGGCGCAATAGGGTCTCATCCGCTAAACAAAAAATGCGGGAAATCAATAACTCCAATATATACATATGCCAATATATATATATTGCTATTATATATAATACCAATTTCACTGTTTATGAAATATTCGCGGTATATGTTTTTAATAAATAACATCCGCTTACTAACGGCGTATAATGTCTATTTTAACAATCAATAGATAACAATCAACATTCAAACATGCAGTCAAATATTTTAAATCTAACTATTTAAATAAAATCGAAACTAATTCGATTGAGTGAGAAGTTCTCACCTTGATTTTAAATTCCGTTTTAGCGATTTATTTCGAATAAAATTAAACGGACGTTTAATTTTACCCAAAATTTTTACTAACTCCAAACGACTCCAATCCAATTTCATCGCGTAGTGCTCGTCCATACGATTCCAACGCAACTGGTTTCGCGCGTTTTAGACCTCGTATGAAAAAGTTATGAATTTTTGAAGTTTGCTCGTATTTATATAAACAAATACAACATAATTTTATAAATTTTTTAAACCTACACTCCTCTGGGCCGTTAGATCTTGCTTGAACATCAGATCCGTGCGTGCTCCTTCTCCTCCCCCCCATTCACGTGAAACTCCAGAACATGCCGAACCCATTATCCATTTTAGGGTTTAAATTTTGCACCACTTATACTCGATGAAACTTCATCACGTCGCCACCACATCGAAGCTCGTCACTTGCTCTATGTTCGGCCATCACCTTGATGAACTCGGCTGCCATATGAGCCTCTAAATGCGCACGCAACTTCAGGTCTTTGAGCTCCAATTGCCATCAATCCGTAGCTTATTTTCCGATCATGACTGTTGGAAATCAAGATCGTGTTGTGCACTACAACTTTCATGTTGAAAGTTTCTTGGTTTGCTTCACGGATTTGAAGAAATTTGAGGAGATAGATAGGAGTTTTCTGGCCGTTCATGGGGGGTGGCGGCTGTAGAAACAAATTAGGGTTTTGTTATTATTATTTTTTATTTATGAAGGGTTATGGTCTATTTATAGAGAATTTTCGAACACTATTCATCCGGGAATTCCGAACTCCTATTTACGCGCTGTAACCAGCGTTTCTAGGGTTTACCCCGCGTTCCGGACACAATGGAACAGGTTTCGGAAGCTAATTCGGACATCTGTGCGAGTTATGGCTATAAACGTTCAATTTGAATTAAACCGATTTAAGCGATTTTCTAGGCGTTTTAATTTGTACCGGACAAACGGTAAATCCAATTGACTTGAAATTTGAAACCTTACAATAATATCACATTACGAATCCGATGAAACTAGTTTCGTCGAAATCCGAGACTTTTTGAAAAATGGCTATTTTAACTCGCCAAATTAAAATTAAAAATAATTCGATGCGTTTCGAGCTGCCACGATCAAACGGTAACTCCGATTGACACAAAAATTGAAATCCGGTAATAACTAACTATTACGGATCCAATGGAATTAGTTTCGTTCAATTCTGAGACTGTTCAAAAATTGACTATTTTCACTAGTCGATTTTAATATTAAAATATTCAATTTTCACAAATTAACTTTAAATTCAATTTTAAAAGTTCTAAAATATCATTCTAACTTCAATATGATAAAATAAAATTTTACAATTCATTTTCAATCATATTTAACTCAATTTTCAATTATTTTCATAATTTAACATATTAAATTATCGATTTAATAATCCAATTAAATTCAATAATTCAAAATAAAATTTATTCGTCTTATAAATTCACTTACAAATATTTAAAATTAATTAAATATTCATATTTTAATTATCAAAAATTCTGGATCGTTACAATCTTCCCCACTTAAAAGAATTTCGTCCTCGAAATTATTAAGTAAGAAAAGTTACAGAATTTATTAACTTTCCAAAATCTATAGTTTAAACTTCTTACAATACTTACTAAGTTTTCAAATCATACTTAGTTATCTTTTCAAAAACAACTACTGTCGTTTTACTTTCAATTCCAAATCAAAGTTAAAGTTTTCAAAATTTTCCAATTTTCTCAAATTTTTCTAACGCCTTAAATTTTCGGAAAAATTCATCATAGTCTCCTTTGCGCGGCTCGATCCGAAAATAAATGACAGTATATATATCACAAATATACATCTCATCAAGTAATGAGGCATCCCGAAGGGAAAAAGTATAAAAGTACGGTATGTAATCCGAGATATGTACCTTATATTTTATTAGCGAGCATATACGGCTAATATAGCGCGAAAGCGAGCTCCAAATGCGAAGCAAACGCGATCCGCACCTACTAAACACTCAACAAACAACATGAGAATATGTATATATGAAAATAATCTCAATATACAACATATAGCAACATAGTAACTATATATGTCAACATAGCAACTGCAATAAAGCAATTATATTCAACCATCAACCAACTATCATCCATAACCAAATCCATATTCATTTATATTCTCATTAATATTCAATGAATTGGTTTTCAATTTAATCACATTTGATTCATTAACAGTGGATGTTTTTACTAACATTCATTTTCAATTAGTTTATATTCACTAATTCATATTCAAGTTGGTTCACTTCCGAATCAAATTCAATTCTATTTAAGATTCACTTAAATTTCAATTACTTTGGCTTCCAATTTCATTAACACTTAATGAATTATATACAATCAATCAACTAACAACCATATAACAATCAATGTATATTAATTACAACCAAATTCCTTTGCTTATATTCATTCATTTTGGTTTAACACCATCACTTTCAATAACATTAGATTTTAATGAATTAACACTTATATCCATTATTTCATACCAATTTTATTCACATTCAATTGATTAACATTCAATCCATTCATTCAATTCAATTACAAAAGTTGAATTTCATTTACATAACTTAAGTTCATATTTATCCTTAACTTTATTAATTTACTTTGATACCGAAATCAACTTCATTCAACATTTTTTTAAGTTATATTCCATTTTACAAACATCACTTGTTTTCACTTAACTTAAATTCCAACTTATAAATCAATTCAGATTCCAAATTCTACAGTAAATTTCCATTTAACTTTAAATTCATTTTTATTACAACTCATATTCATAAATATATTCATATAGTTTCACTTCTTATATATATAAGTTTATTTCACAATTGTAAATCACTTTAATTATAATTCAATTCTTATAATTATTTTTACTTATACTATTATTCTTCAATTTAGATTATTCAAACAACTAAACAATCAACTTATATACACTTTAATAATTTTGAAAAATTATTTCTTTATATATAAAAATATAATCAAGTAAAATTATTTCATTTACCCAATTTTTAAAACAATACTGTGTCGAATTGTTCTATTCAAGTGTTTAGAAACCCCTTCGGCATAGTCTTGCGGACCACGCTGACGAAAGTTCATATGCCACTCAATAAACCAATCATCACAATATAAAACAATTTATATTCACTAACAAATACGCTCTCATAGCTATTATTACACTCAACTCATTCTAGAGCACTACTGACTCTATCTCTAATGAGTAATACCCAACAGAACCATGGTTGTCGCTTAACCATAAGCTTTGATACCAAATGTAACGTCCCGGAAATTTTCGACTTTCGAAAATTCAACATCGATACTCACTTTATCGACTGCCGAGAAATCGAACGACGGAAACCTGAAATGTTATGGTTTAAGAAAGAAAAAGTAGAAAAGAAGAGAAGATAGAGAGAAAAAGATAGAAAAGATAGAGAGAGAAAAGAAAATAGAAAATAGAAATTTTTAAAATAGAAGGAAAAGAGAATAGAACAGAAAGAAAATAGAACGGAACAGAAAACAACAGAACAACATCAGAATCTCACAATTCGCAGCGGAACAACATATAATAAAAAATGAATAATCTTTAAACAAAGAACTATATCAGTTATTACATTTTATACATTTCATTACATCATATCATCAGAGTGTACAACAACAACAACATCAAACAATGCAGCGGAAAAAGAAATACTCTATAACTAGTAATACGTCATGCCATCCAGCTTGCCTCCAGCAACTCCAGAATATCCAGAATATCCATAATATCCTGATAAGCCTTAACTCTTGACTGCCCGTGTGAAAATTGGTGGGCACCCAGAGTTTAGGAAGGAAAACAATAAACTCCAAGTCAGTCATGTGACTGGTGTGAGAACTCAAAACAGTTTATTTATCTTTAAAAATCAAAATAGAGGAATATTTTTAAATCAATTCGCAATGCTTTTTAAAAGTGAGACTACCATAAGGCCTCCCGCACACACACACAATGCAAACGCAGAATCGGAGGAGATTTCTCCTTATGATAGTCAAAGATGCTTGATACGTATTTAAAAGAACATTTTATATTATTACCTAGTGCATAGTGTATGAAAAAAATTCATTTCGAAAGTAGAATATAAATCTTAGCCAACATACGACCATTATCGTATGCCTACTATAGCTACCATCCAAACAGTGGGGCGCCACCATAAGTGAATGATAGGTTCTACAACTAATACCGTACAAGTCTCGTATTGTTTCTTTGGATTTCCAACGAATGATCAGGCCAAGGAACTTCCCATTGCCACATGAGAATGCCTCTGGATGGACATCCCCGAGAACCAAACCGGATCTCTACCAACACAAGGCCGGGTTACCCCTAACTGAGTAACAACTGACCGAATATGCCATCCCCCGGTCCTTTGGGACCTTTCACCGAGCGCTCGTAATCAATTCACACAATCATAACAAAGTGTTTTCAACATGAGTAAGTATCTGGGCTCCATACCATGATACCACCCTTTTCCAGATGGAAATGCACACATCCTAAAGGGCGCTACCCCTCATAACCTTGCCGCATCTTTCCTGTTTTGACCATTCACGGGGTGTGAGGCTCGACGAAGTCACGTCCACAAAAACATACTTTATACAAAAGCCATGCTTTGGGTTAACAAATGATCATAGAAATGATCACAAAGATAGACGATCAAATAAATGATCCTATCACAAATAATCAACACAATGATAATTTACAGCAACACTCAGCATGTCACATTACCAAATTGGGAATATATCGCTGATAACATTCAACTACATAACCTCTAAGCTCGTACGTCTCAGAGAAGGGTGTTAAGCTAAAAGAATAAATTCTCCGCCACCAACAGAAATATATTTGAAAGAAATCGGCTTTATATCTCAAATTGTAATGTCAGACACACAATCCATACAAGTCTGTTCCGGGCTCGAACAGAACCGAAGGCACTTCTTACGAAGCCCTTGCAATCCGGGTATTCACAATCCCGATCGAATTTCCCATCACTTAGGAGATCTCTATACTAGGAGCTACCCAGTGCAGAGACAATCGATAGGTCATCCTATCGCTTTCACAAATACTCGGTCTTCAACACCGGTCATCAAATGCAATTCATGACGACGTATCACATATTCGGAATGGGTTATACGACCCCATGGTCCTTTCCCGGTTAACCCGAATAGTGAGCGCTTATTCAAAAATAAGTGTGGCATTCACATTCAAACAAATCACATCAAATAACCATTCAAAGGGAAATATTGATAGTCGGTTATTGAACTATCAATTGATATGCACCCATCACTAGATTCCAAATAATTTTCCAAATTATTTATTTTCCAAAATATCTTCACAAGATATATTATTTTCACACTTTAAAAATAAATCAACATTTATTTTTAAACCCAATTTCCAATTTCATTTATAAATTCCATATTGAATTTATATTTCAAAATATCTATGAATATATGATTTCAATTATTCATTTTCAATTTATCTTCAAAAAGATAAATTCTCAAAGTATTCACTTTATATTGGAAAACATTTCCATACTTATTTAAAAATAAGTAATTCACAAATCTATTTATTTTCAACACTTAGAAAATATTCAATATACTTAAATCGAGATTAAGTATATATTTCATTCTTTAAGGAAATCATTCTCTTAAACATATTTATTTGGGCCAAAACGAATGTTGCGTAAAACATCGTTACGACGTCCCAAAATCACTAGTATAGGGATCCGAAATTAAAATAGATATATAAATCCCAATACTATACAAAACCATTTCCGTTCGGAAATCATTTACTATAACAACAGTGTTATAGTCCACTATTTCCTTCTATTTCCCGAAAACGTCTATTCGAACAATAAATATTGAAATCTATGGTTTCGAATCTCAACACATTTTAAAACATCTTTAGATCGTTTTAATTCTATTTAAAACGTCACATTCAAAACAATTTCTTTAACATATTATTCACTATTCAAAAACGTGAATATACTATGTTAACTAATTTCATCATTTCTATTCATTTTATTTTAAAGGATTATTCACAGTCTAAAACGTGAATATAACTCCATTACTAAGTTTCAACAGTTTACTTATCAAAATAAGTCATTTACGAATTTATAAAACAACGTTTATAAATTCTATTTCTATTTATTTATAACAACTTCCTTTTATAAATTCCTTTATTAACCTATTCAATTTATAACTCAATTATAAACTAAAAGTCCATATTATAAGTTAAATGCTTATAAAACGATTATTTTACAAAATCGTTCTTTTAAACTTCATAATTATAAATCTTATATCTTATAAGATTCGTTTATTTATCCAAACCTATTCTTTTTACAACTTTATAAATTTTATAAACCTACTGCTTATAAAATTTCATTTATAACTTCACCGTTTATAATTCTATAAATTTCATTCATTTATGAAATCCATTCATAATTCATTCTAACACTTATAAAAGCTCGTTTTATAATTCAAATATTTTCATTTATAAATTATCAATTTTATAAATCTTTTATATAAATCAATTTATATCGTTCTTTTAAAAATGTCTTAACTCCCTTTATAATTTCACCATTTTGATTTATAAAATAATCAATTTTATAAATCCTATATTTCAACTTTTTTAATAAATTCAGAAATCCCAATTTAACTATTTTATAAAATCCTTAATCCATATTTCTCAAAAATAAATCTTTAATCGTATTTCTCAAAATCATAATTTTTATAACATTAAAATTATAACGTTTATTTATTTAAAATGGATCAGTTCCAAAAATATTTTATAAACGTATACTTTCAAAAATCACTTTAAAAATCATTTTTAAAATTCCAAAATTTGGCCTAGTGATGCTACACACCAAATAGTCAATCACGACAACAACGATATCATATATCGATATGATAATCTATCAAATATCAAAATATTTGAAATCAAATAAATACTGTTGAGGAATCCAGTTGGATCCCTCCAACCTGTTTTCCTGCATCCACAAACATTAGCACAATACCAATTTCGCTCCAGTACGAAATTATCGCGGTATATGGGATTTAAAATATTATCCGCTTAATAGACGGCGCAATAGGGTCTCATCCGCTAAACAAAAAATGGGGGAAATCAATAACTCCAATATATACATATGCCAATATATATATATTGCTATTATATATAATACCAATTTCACTGTTTATGAAATATTCGCGGTATATGTTTTTAATAAATAACATCCGCTTACTAACGGCGTATAATGTCTATTTTAACAATCAATAGATAACAATCAACATTCAAACATGCATTCAAATAGTTTAAATCTAACTATTTAAAATAAAATCGAAACTAATTCGATTGAGTGAGAAGTTCTCACCTTGATTTTAAATTCCATTTTAGCGATTTATTTCGAATAAAATTAAACGGACGTTTAATTTTACCCAAAATTTTCACTAACTCCAAACGACTCCAATCCAATTTCATCGCGTAGTGCTCGTCCATACGATTCCAACGCAACTGGTTTCGCGCGTTTTCGACCTCGTATGAAAAAGTTATGAATTTTTGAAGTTTGCTCGTATTTATATAAACAAATACAACATAATTTTATAAATTTTTTAAACCTACACTCCTCTGGGCCGTTAGATCTTGCTTGAACATCAGATCCGTGCATGTTCCTTCTCCTCCCCCCCATTCACGTGAAACTCCAGAACATGCCAAACCCATTATCCATTTTAGGGTTTAAATTTTGCACCACTTATACTCGATGAAACTTCATCACGTCGCCACCACGTCGAAGCTCGTCACTTGCTCTATGTTCGGCCATCACCTTGATGAACTCGGCTGCCATATGAGGCTCTAAATGCGCACGCAACTTCAGGTCTTTGAGCTCCAATTGCCATCAATCCGTAGCGTATTTTCCGATCATGATCGTTGGATATCAAGATCGTGTTGTGCACTACAACTTTCATGTTGAAAGTTTCTTGGTTTGCTTCACGGATTTGAAGAAATTTGAGGAGATAGATAGGAGTTTTCTGGCCATTCATGGGGGGTGGCGGCTGTAGAAACAAATTAGGGTTTTGTTATTTTTTATTTATTTATTTATGAAGGGTTATGGTCTATTTATAGAGAATTTTCGAACACTATTCATCCGGGAATTCCGAACTCCTATTTACGCGCCGTAACCAGCGTTTCTAGGGTTTACCCCGCGTTCCAGACACAATGGAACAGGTTTCGGAAGCTAATTCGGACATCTGTGCGAGTTATGGCTATAAACGTTCAGTTTGAATTAAACCGATTTAAGCGATTTTCTAGGCGTTTTAATTTGTACCGGACAAACGGTAAATCCAATTGACTTGAAATTTGAAACCTTACAATAATATCACATTACGGATCCGATGAAACTGGTTTCGTCGAAATCCGAGACTTTTTGAAAAATGGCTATTTTAACTCGCCAAATTAAAATTAAAAATAATTCGATGCGTTTCGAGCTGCCACGATCAAACGGTAACTCCGATTGACACGAAAACTGAAATCCGGTAATAACTAACTATTACGGATCCAATGGAACTGGTTTCGTTCAATTCTGAGACTGTTCAAAAATTGACTATTTTCACTAGTCGATTTTAATATTAAAATATTCAATTTTCACAAATTAACTTTAAATTCGATTTTAAAAGTTCTAAAATATCGTTCTAACTTCAATATGATAAAATAAAATTTTACAATTCATTTTCAATCATATTTAACTCAATTTTTAATTATTTTCATAATTTAACATATTAAATTATCGATTTAATAATCCAATTAAATTCAATAATTCAAAATAAAATTTATTCGTCTTATAAATTCACTTACAAATATTTAAAATTAATTAAATATTCATATTTTAATTATCAAAAATTCTGGATCGTTACAGAGGCTGTGCGTTTTGGGGAAAATTTTCCTACGAAAAGAGGCACAGATTTTGATATGGCTATAAGCCGTATCAAATGTTAATACGACTTAGAGCCGTATTAAATGATATAGATACGGCTACAAGCCATATTAAAATTTGATATGGCTTATAGCCGTATCAAATGTTCCACCTAAGGTTGCGCCAATATTCTATCTGTGGTGTAGTGTACATTCCCAATTTGGTAATGTGGCACATTAAGTGCTGCTGATCATTTGTTGATCAAAGCATGACTTTGTGAAAAGTTAGCATTGTGGACGAGACCTCATCGAGCCTCACAAATCGGTAATGGTCGAAACAGGAAAGATGCGGCAAGGTTTCAGGGGTAGCTCCCCTAGTGTATGTCCATTCCTTCAGGAAAAGGGTGGTATCAGGTATGGAGCCCTGATATTTAACATATGTGGTTACTGCAAATACTTTTCTTTGTGGTTGTTGGTGTAGGGGATACTCGGATAAAGGTCGCAAACGACCGGGGGTGGCATATCTTAGGTTTTACTCCCCGGGAAAGGGGTAATCGGCCTTGTGTTGGCAGAGAGCCGGGTAGGTTCTCGGGACGTCCCCCCCAGAGGCGTACCCATGTGGCAGTAGGAAGTTCCTTATCCTGACCATTTGTTGGAAATCCAATCTCCAATACGCGCCTTGTACGGTTTTAGTTGTATAACCTGCCATTTACTTATGGTGGTCACCACTGTTTAGATAGTAGCTATATTAGGCATAGTACGGAATGTCTATGCTGGCTAAGATTAATATTATACTTTCGAAATGTTTTCTACACTATGCACTAATAATAATATCAAAGGATTTTGCGTATCAAGCATGTTTGACTATCATAAGGAGAAATCTCCTCCAATTCAGCGTTTGCATTGTGTGTGTGGCGGAGGCATTATGGTAGTTTCATTTTTCGAAAAGCATAGTGGATTTCGTTTTATTTTCTTTGTGAAAATAACTGTTTTTAAGATCTCACACCAGTCCTACGACTGGCCTGGAGTTTATTGTTCCCTTTCTAAACTCCGGGTACCCACAATTTTCCACACGGGCAGCCTAGAGTCAGGTTATCAGTTATTTTGGAGTGAAGTCAGAAAAGAGATACTGTGGAGATCAGGAGCAAGCTGGATGGCGAAGCGTATCACCAGTATATGTTATATTCTTTTCCACTGTTTGTTGTTGGAACACTCTGATAATGTAATGTGATGTAATGTAATAACTGATATAGTTCTTTGTTTTTAAAGATATTCATTTATCTATTATATTTGTTCCGTTGAGATATGTGAGATTCTGTCATTGTTTTCTTTTCTTCTTCTTCTATCTCTTTCTTCTTTAAACCCGAAGACTCGTACATTTGTTCCACTTTGGGCTGAATTGTTGTGGAATTTTTCCAGCTCAAAAGGGGTACGGATTTGTGGGCCTTCACATATGGTATCAGAGCATTTGGTTAAGAAACAACCTTGGCTCTGTTGGGTGTTACTCATTAGAGATAGAGTCAGTAATACTCTAGAATGAGTTTGAGTGTAATAATAGATATGAGCGCGTATTTGTTAGTGAATATAAAAAATTGTTTTATATTGTGATGATTGGTTTGTTGAGTGGTATATGGATTCTGGTCGGTATAGTCTGTACAACTCTATCGATAGGAATCTTTAAATACTCGTACAGAACAATTCGACACGATCTTGTTTTAAAATCGGGTAAATGAAATAATTTTACCCAAATTATTTTTGTATATAAAAAGAAATGATTTCCATAAATTATATAGTATATGGTTGCTTGTTTGTTAGGAATTGATAATATTAATTTATTATCATTGATTATTGAATAAGAAGTTGAGATCCTAACTTAAAGCTAAGGAAATAAAATCACAATCAAATGGAATTTGAGAATATAAATTGTAAATATGATTTATAATTTGAAATGAAATTCCAGAGAAGTATTTGGAAATGTTTTGAAAAGAATTTGAAAATTTTGGAGATTTGGGAAGTTTAAATCCCTTTTGATTTTGAAGATGATTTTCAAAGTTTTTGGAAAAGTGTTTTGAAGGGATGAAAGCTCTAAACTCTTTTAGGTCGTTGGAAAATAACTTCGGTGATGACTGCAGCATCATCGATGTTCATTTTCGAGTTTCCAAGAGAGGAGTTGCTGCAAAATTATTTTAAATGGAAGTTGCTTGCAAACTGGGTTTGATTTTGGAAATTCATAGGATAATTTGAATCGATTTCAAGGTTGATTTTGAAATGTTGAAAAGACTCTGGAATCTTATAAAAAATAGTTATGGAATAATAAGTTTGAAAACTTAGGAAATTCAGATTTAAACTAAAATTGACTTGAGTTAATTTGAATAAAGGTGAATATTAGAAGCCTAATAGACTAAAATGATTGGAATAAAATTATTAATATGGAAAATAAATTGTGAATGAATAAATAAATTTGCGATTGCAAGTACATGAAAGTGAATTGAATGTTGAAATTCATTTCGAATTTGTAAGTAAATAGAACTGGAATTGGAATTGAATTTGATTTGTGATAAACAAAGCAAAGTATTGAAATGAAATTAGTAAGTGAAATTAATTTAAGAAATGACAAATTAATATGGTTTGAAATGAGTTTAATCCAATATTTATAAATAAAAGGTAAATTAAATTCGTGTGGAATTTGAAATCCAGTTTAAATATGGGTGGTTGTAAACCAAAATGGTGAATTGAAAATAAATTTTTGGGAATGAACAAAAGAATAAAAACTGGAATTGAAACTGAATATCAAAAAACAATTTGAATTGTGTGAAATGGAAGGAAGTTGTAAAATTAGTTCGTAGTGAACTAAAGGTGATAAAGGTGGAAAAATGATGATTTGAGGTAAAACGAATTGGATCTTGTAATGAATTAGTAAATAAAACTAATTTAAAATAGTGATGTGAGTCAGTTGTGAATGAAAGATAGCTGATAAAAATTTAATATTTAGAAGTTAAATTGAATCCAAACAGAATTGAAAGTGTAAATCGAATTCAAATGAAATTGAAAATGCAAGATTGAATGTAAATGAATATATAACTTTAATAGTAAACTAAAGATGGTATAAGAAGTAAGTATTTAAACTATGGAAATGAAATATGCAAAATGATATATGAATGTTGTAATTGAATATTATAGCTAGTAGATAATAAGGTGTGTTACAGGGAAATGGAATCGTGATTTTGATTTTTGAAGATAAAATTGAATTGCTCAACAAAAAGGAATGTATTTAAATTTTTATATGAAATTTGGTGATTTTCTTGTCTAGCCGCTTGGCTTTTCGTTTTCTTTTTGAATCTGGGAGCCTATGGTGCCATTTTGTGGTCGTACCGAGCTAGCCACGCAAAGGAGACGTTGGCGAAATTTTTCGAAAATTTAGGGAGCTAGAAAAATTTTGAGAAAATTTTGAAAGTTTAAAATTTGAAATTTAAATTTAAATTTGAATTGTTAGGAAAACAATCTTGTTTGGGAACCATGAAAGATTTTGAAAAGTTAGTTGAAATGATAATGGATCTCTAATAAAAAGATTTGAATTGGCAAGTTGATAAAACTGTTTGGATTGGGAAAAATAATAAATGGGTTAAGGATCATTCTTCTTAACTAGTAATTTCGGGACGAAATTCTTTTAAGGGGGAAGGATGTGACGACCCGAAATTTTTTAACATTTGAAATGGAATATTTAATTGATTTTAAATATTTGAATGATGGTTTAGCTTGAATTTCAAATATAAATATGAATTTGGCAATTAAATTATTGAATTTGATTTATTAATGATGGGTAAAAATATGCATTTTCAATTTTTAGCTTGTTAAGAATAATTTGTTGACTTAAAAAATTTATATTGATAATACTGAAGTTAATAGAAGCTTCAGAATTTGATTTGGAAATACTTTATTTAGTTTTGAAATCATATTGTTTAAATCGATATTTAAAAATAGCATTCTGAGGCACAGCCTCAGAATTCAACGAAACCAGTTCTATTGGATCTGTAATATTTTATTATTATCGCATTTCAATTTTCATAGCATTCGGGGTTGTTGTGTGGTCGTATGGTACGCAAATGTGCTAAAATTTAAATCTAAATTCAATATAATAATTGGGTCAAAAAAGCTATCTTCCATAGATGACTGAATTAGGCTTCGAAACAGGTTCCATTGTGTTCGGAATACGGGTAAAACATTATAGACGCCTGACGGCATACCTCGATAGGGGTTTGGGTTTTATGTTGCCATATACGAGATATTTTTAATATTATAATATATATTCAGAGTCAAACGTCATTATCTCCTAGTCAGCCTATCTTCCTCTCGAAGACTCAACTCTTCAATTTTATAAAGTAAGGGTTCGTTCTCTTCAAATTCACATCAAAGCCGTGCCCTTTTCAATTTCAAAAATAGAATTAAGCAAATTCATCTTCCCCCAGAAATTGATTCAAACTTCCCTTTTGTTTGAGTACCGAGCCACCCCCCGTCAGAATCTCGAACGACAATGGAAAACAAAGAGGGGTTTCTCGAAATCAAACTCGAGGAAATAGGCGTGATGGGCATTGCGATAGCGGTGCGCGCAAGGTATTCTCGGCAGTCGTAGTCGCGATTATTGGTATCGATCGCGAAAGGGTGCGCGTGGGAGGTAGCAGTTCGTCAGGGTTGAGGGCGTTGTTCGTATATTCGACAACTTCGATTTCTTGGTGAGGGTTTGTCTTGGGTTCGAGTGTGGTTGGCTGGTTGGAGGTGAATGATGCAATCAGGCGGCGGCGCGTGCCGAGATGGAGTGTCGCGAGGCTTCGTGGTGGTTGTAGGCATTCACGCGAGCAACTGGAAGTGGGAACAGTAAAAGCCTATCGAAATCGAAGGCAATCTTGGGATCGTGGTGGCTGAGGGTTTTGCTGTGATTGTCAGAGAGGTGCGATTTTATTTTAATACACGTTTATTCATAGAAAAAGAAAAAAGAATGATGGAAAGTTATAAACAGGAGATTATTATTTTTATGCAGAAAGATTTTTGAATATATATATATGTGCAGTTTTTAAAATTTTATAAATATATGTATGCAGAAAATTATTTATAGTGAGGTTTAAAATAATAATGAAATGAAATGAATATACAGAAAATTTTATATAGATATAAGATTTTGAAAATAAAATATAGAAATTTTAGAAATGTTTAGAGGATTTATATAAAGTTTGATTTTGGCATCTTTATGAATTATTTTATAAACATGTATAGATAATTTTTGTTCTACCAGTTGAAAAAAAAGAAAAAAAAGGGATAAGTTTCATAATTAAGCTGTTGTAATTAACTTGTTTAATTTTTGGGTTGCTAAAAATAATTTGTTGAAAGAAACTATTAGTTTAAATTTTTTTAAATCAAATAACGAGTTAAATTGAATAAGTGGATGACGATCAACTATTTGATTAATTCAAATAGTAATAAATTGCTCTGTCAAGTCAAAAGTATTAATAAAATAAAATAAATATTTATACAAGGTCAAATTCTGAAAGGAAGCAAGTCGGAATTGATAATGGTTGCGAACAGCAAAATAAAAGCTGAGATCTTCTCACTCAATCAAATATTTTTCAGATTTAAATTTTGAATAGTTAGATTTAAAATTGATTGACCGTGTGCTTGGATGATTGATTTATAATAATTTATTCACTGGATGATATAATATATAAAGTAGGGTATATATATATATACATTGGAGTGATTGATTTCCCGCATTATATAGCGGATGAGACCCTATGCGCCGCATAATAGCGGATGATATTTTACAAATCATATATACCGCGATATTCCACCTCAAAGTGGAATTGGTATTTAATTGTTGTGGTAACATCTGTGCATGCAGGGAAACAGGTTGGAGGGGTCCAACTGGATTCCTCAAACATTTGATTTTGTTTCATATACGTTTGGTATTTATTTATATTCTGTGTGTGTGATTATATTGTGATTGAAATCATTGTAGGCTAAAATTTAGCCGAATAATATTTTTGGTATCATAGGATACCAAAAATAAATAAAAAATTGGATTTTTAAATTTAGATAGAAAATCTATATTGAAATCTTATTGAATAAAATTCCAAAATATGGCAAAAAATTTGATAAATGGATTTCGAGTAATAATATTCAAAAGGCGAAGAATTTACTTTAAAAATATGATTTTAAATAATTTGGAAAATATAAAGGAATTTACTTCAAAAATAAATTCGTAAATTTATTTGGTGTTAAAAGAATAAATCTTTAGGAAATCAATATGAAAATTGATTTGGTGTTTGAAAGAAAATCGATTTGGTGTTGATATAAATTTAGAAATAAATTTAGAAATTGATTTGGTGTTTGTATATGATTTTTAAAATCGATTTAAAAATCATATATAAGTGTATATTTGGGAATTTAAAATTCACAATGGGAATTTTATAAAAGAAAGGGATTTTTTTTAAAATAAATATTTTTTTTATTTTTAAAGGTGTGAAAAGAGAATTCTTCCCTGGAAAGCCGAGTATATATTAAAGTAGCTTTTGAATTATAAATTTAAAAGTTCTAGAAATTGATTTGGAAGAATATTGTTGGAGAAATTATTAATATTGTTGGAGAGATTATTTTTGGGATTGTTTTAAACCTCTAAAGCAAAGATTTATTTAATTAATTATACAAGGGAATATTTTAAAGACTAAATTGATATTTGATTTAGAAAACGGATATTTAAGTAGTTATACCCTATCTACTAATTATATTTAAAAAATTAGTTTGGATTTGAAGTTTTATATAAGATATTGGTATAAAGATTCCATAGCTAATATTTAAAATAAGTATTTTAAAGCATTTGAACTCGATAGATTTTCAGTGGAAATAAATATTTGGAAAGATATTCCACGTAAGGAAAAGTAATTTGAAATTTGTTTTCAAAGTATTGAAATGTGGAAAGTAATTTGAAATTTGTTTTCAAATGGTTGAAGTGTTAAAAATATATATCTTGTGAAGATATTTCGATAATAATAATTGGGAAATTATTTAAATCTTGGTGATTGTTGTGAATGTTGATTGATAGTTAAATAACCGACTATCAATATCGGCCTTTAAATGGCATTAGAATTTCGATGCGACCGGGAGTCGAATTCCAAATGGATATTCGAAACCCACATCGAACCTTTGTGATTATGACGGATCTTTTATTTAAAAGATCAAAGTGGAAATTGTTGTGATTTGTTTGAAATCTGATTGAACACTTATTTTTAAAAATAAGCGCTCATTATTCAGATTAGTCGGGAGAGGACCTTATGTCATAAAACCCATTCCGAATAATGATACGACGAAATGAGATTGCATTTGAAGATGGTGTTGAAGACCGTGTATTCTCTAAAATGAAAGGATTACCTGTCGAATGTCTCTGCACCGAGTTGCTCCGGTATAGAAATTTGATCACCCTTTGTGAAGGGGATTCCAGACGTGATTATTGAATATCCGGATTGCAAGGGCTTCTTTGGAAGTGCCTTCGGTTCCGTTCGATCCCGGAACGGACTGGTATGGATGTGTGTATGACACTACACTTTGAGATGTAATGCTGGTTTCAATCAAATACATTTCTGTTGGTGGCGGAGAATTTATTCTCTTAGCTTAACACCATTCTCTGAGACGTACGAGCTCAGAGGTTATGTAGTTGATGGTTACTAGTGATACATTCCCAATTTGGTAATGTGGCATACGAAGTGCTGCCGATCATTTGTTGATCAAAGCACGACTTTGTGAAAAGTTAGCTTTATGGACGAGACCTCATCGAGCCTCACAAACCAGTAATGGTCAAAACAGGAAAGTTGCGGCACGGTTTCAGGGGTAGCTCCTCTAGGGTATGTCCATTACTTCTGGAAAAGGGTGGTATCAGGTATGGAGCACAAATATTTAATCTATGTTGTTACTGCAAATACTTTTTCTTTGTGGTTTTTGGTGTAGAGGATCCTCAGATAAAGGTCGTAAACGACCGGGGTGGCATATCTTAGGTTTTACTCCCCGAGAAGGGGGTAACCGGCCTTGTTTTGGCAGAAAGCCGGGTAGGTTCTCGGGACGTCCCTCAAGAGGCGTACCCATGTGGCAATAGAAAGTTCCTTAGCCTGACCATTTGTTGGAAATCCAATCTCCAATACGCGCCTTGTACGGTTTTAGTTGTATAACCTGCCATTTACTTATGGTGGTCACCACTGTTTAGATGGTAGCTATAGTAGGCATAGTACGGAATGTCTAGGCTGGCTAAGATTAATATTATACTTTCGAAATGTTTTCTATACTATGCACTAATAATAATATCAAAGGATTTTGCGTGTCAAGCATGTTTGACTATCATAAGGAGAAATCTCCTCCAATTCTGCGTTTGCATTGTATGTGTGGCGGGAGGTCTTGTGGTTGTTTCATTTTCCAAAAAGCATAGCGGATTTCTTTTTATTTCCTTTGTGAAAATAACTATTTTTAAGATCTCACACCAGTCCCACGACTAACCTGGAGTTTATTGTTCCCTTTCTATACTTTGGGTGCCCACAATTTTCCACACAGGCAGCCTATAGTCAGGTTATCAGTTATTCTGGAGCGAAGTCAGAAAAGAGATACTGTGGAGATCATGAGCAAGCTGGATGGCGAAGCGTATCACTAGTATATGTTATATTCTTTTCCACTGTTTGTTGTTGTAACACTCTGATAATGTAATGCGATGTAATGTAATAACTGATATAGTTCTTTGTTTTTAAAGATATTCATTTATCTATTATATTTGTTCTGCTGTGATATGTGAGATTCTGTCATTGTTTTCTTTTCTTCTTGTTCTACCTCTTTCTTCTTTAAACCCGAAGACTCGTACATTTGTTCCACTTTGGGCTGAATTGTTGTGGAATTTTTCCAGCTCAAAAGGGGTACGGATTTGTGGGCCTTCACATTTGGTATCAGAGCATTTGGTTAAGCAACGACCTTGGCTCTATTGGGTGTTACTCATTAGAGATAGAGTCAGTGGTACTCTACAATGAGTTTGAGTGTAATAATAGATACGAGCACGTATTTGTTAGTGAATATAATTTTTTTTATATATTGTGATGATTGGTTTGTTGAGTGGTATATGGATTCTGGTCGGTATAGTCTGTACAATTCTATCGATAGGAATCTCTAAACACTCGTACAGAATAATTTGACACGATCTTATTTTAAAATCGGGTAAATGAAATAATTTTACCCAAATTATTTTTGTATATAAAAAGAAACGATTTCCATAAATTATATAGTATATGGTTGCTTGTTTGTTAGGAATTGATAATATTAATTTATTATCATTGATTATTGAATAAGAAGTTGAAATCCTAACTTAAAGCTAAGGAAATAAAATCACATTCAAATGGAATTTGAGAATATAAATTGTAAATATGATTTATAATTTGAAACGGAATTGCAGAGAAGTATTTGGAAATGTTTTGAAAAGAATTTGAAAATTTTGGAGATTTGGGATGTTTAAATCCCTTTTGATTTTGAAGATGATTTTCAAAGGTTTTAGAAAAATGTTTTGAAGAGATGAAAGCTCTAAACTCTTTTAGGTCGCTGGAAAATAACTTCGGTGATGACTGCAGCATCATCGATGTTCATTTTCGAGTTTCAAAGAGAGGAGTTGCTGCCAAATTATTTTAAATGGAAGTTGTTTGCAAACTGGGTTTGGTTTTGGAAATTCAAAGGATAATTTGCATCGATTTCAAGGATGATTTTGAAATGTTGAAAAGACTCTGGAATCTTATAAAAAATAGTTATGGATTAATAAGTTTGAAAACTTAGGAAATTCAGATTTAAACTAAAATTGACTTGAGTTAATTTGAGTAAAGGTGAATTTTAGAAGCCTAATAGACTAAAATGATTGGAATAAAATTATTAAGATGGAAAATAAATTGTGAACGAATAAATAAATTTGCGATTGCAAGTACATGAAAGTGAATTGAATGTTGAAATTCATTACGAATTTGTAAGTAAATAGAACGAGAATTGGAATTGAATTTGATTTGTGATAAACAAAGAAAAGTATTGAAATGAAATTAGTAAGTAAAATTAATTGAAGAAATGACAAACTAATATGGTTTGAAATGAATTGAATCCAATATTTATAAATAAAAGGTAAATTAAATTCATATGGAATTTGAAATCCAGTTTAAATATGGGTGGTTGTAAACCAAAATGGTGAATTGAAAATAAATTTTTGGGAATGAACAAAAGAATAAAAAATGGAATTGAAACTGAATATCGAAAACCAATTTGAATTGTCTAAAATGAAATGAAGTTGTAAAATTAGTTCGAATTGAACTAAAGGTAATAAAGGTGGAAAAAATGATGATTTGAGGAAAAACGAATTGGAACTTGTAATGAATTAGTAAATAAAACTAATTTAAAATAGTGATGTGAGTCAGTTGTGAATGAAAGATAGTTGATAAAAAATTAATATTTAGAGGTTAAATTGAATCCAAACAGAATTGAAAGTGTAAATCGAATTCAAATGAAATTGAAAATGCAAGATTGAATGTAAATGAATATATAACTTCAATAGTAAACTAAAGATGGTACAAGAAGTAAGTATTTAAACTTTTGTAATGAATTATGCCAAATGATATATGAATGTTGTAATTGAATATTATGGCTAGTAGAATATACAGGTGTGATACAAGGAAATGGAATTGTGATTTTGATTTTTGAAGATAAAATTGAATTGCTCGACAAAAAGGTATGTATTTAAATTTCTATATGAAATTTGGTGATTTTCTTGTCTAGCCGCTTGGCTTTTCGTTTTCTTTCTGAATCTGAGGGCCCATGGTGCCATTTTGTAGTCGTACCGAGCTAGCCGCACAAAGGAGACGCTAGCGAAATTTTTCGAAAATTTAGGGAGTTAGAAAATTTTGAGAAACTTTTGAATTTTAAAATTTGAATTTAAAATTTAAATTTGAATTGTTAGGAAAACAATGTTGTTTGGGAACCGTAAAAGATTTTGGAAAGTTAGTTGAAATGATAATGGATCTCTGATAAAAAGATTTGCATTGGCAAGTTGATAAAACTGTTTGGATTGGGAAAAATAATAAATGGGTTAAGGATCATTCTTCTTAACTAGTAATTTCGGGACGAAATTCTTTTAAGGAGGGATGGATGCGATGACCTGGAAATTTTTAACATTTGAAATGTAATATTTAATTGATTTTAAATATTTGAATGATGGTTTAGCTTGAATTTCAAATATAAATATGAATTTGGCAATTAAATTACTTAATTTGATTTATTAATGATAGGTAAAATTGAATTTTCAATTTTTACTTGTTAAGAATAATTTGATGGCTTAGAAAATTTATATTGATAATACTGAGGTTAATGGAAGCTTCAGAATTTGATTTGGAAATACTTTATTCAGTTTTGAAATCATATTGTTTAAATCGATATTTAAAAATAGCATTCCGAGGCATAGCCTTGGAATTCAACGAAACTAGTTCCATTGGATCTGTAATATTGTATTATTATCGGATTTTAATTTTCGTAGCATTCAGAGTTGTTGTGTGGTCGTACGGTAAGCAAACGCGCTAAAATTTAAATCGAAAATTCAATATAATAATTGGGTCCAAAAAGCTATCTTCCACATATGACTGAATTAGGCTCCGAAACACGTTCCATTGTGTTCGGAATACGGGTAAAACATTATAGATGCCTGGCGGCATACCTCGATAGGGGTTTGGGATTTTATGTTGCCTTATACGAGATAATTTTAATATTATAATATATATTCAGAGTCAAACGTCATTATCTCCTAGTCAGCCTATCTTCCTCTCGAAGACTCAACTTTTCAATTTTATAAAGTAAGGGTTCCTTCTCTTCCAATTCACATCAAAGCCGTACCCTCTTCAATTTCAAAAATCAAACTAAGAAAATTCATCTTCCCCCAGAAATTGATTCAAACTCCCTTTTGTTTGAGTACCGAACCACCCTCCTTTAGAATCTCGAACGACAATGAAAGAAAAATAAAGAGAGGGGTTTCTCGAAATCGAACTCGAGGAAATAGACGTGATGGGCATTGCGATAGTGGTGCGCGCGAGGAATTCTCGGCAGCCGAAGTCGCGATTATGGGTATCGATCGCGAAAGGGTGCGCGTGGGAGGTAGCAGTTCGTTAGGGTTGAGGGCGTTGTTAGTATGGTCGGCGACTTCGATTTCTCGGTGAGGGTATGTCTTGGGCTCGAGTGTGGTTGGCTGGTTGGAGGTGAACGATGCAATCGGGCGGCGGCACGCGCCGAGGTGGAGTGTCGCGAGGCTTCGTGGTGGTTGTAGGCATTCAAGTGAGCGACTGGATGTGGAAACAGTAAAAGCCGATCGAAATCGAAGGCAAGCTTGGGATCGTGGTGGCTGAGGGTTTTGCTGTGATTGTCAGAGAGGTACGATTTTATTTTAGTACATGTTTATTCATAGAAAAAGAAAAAAGAATGATGGAAAGTTATAAACAGACGATTATTTTTTTTATGCGGAAAGATTTTTGAAAATATATATATATATATATATGTGCAGTTTTTTAAATTTTATAAACATATGCATGCAGAAAATTATTTATAGTGAGGTTTAAAATAATAATGAAATGAAATGAATATACATAAAATTTTATATAGATATAAGATTTTGAAAAAAAAATATAGAAATTTTAAAAATGTTTAGAGGATTTATATAAAGTTTGATTTTGGCATCTTTATGAATTATTTTATAAACATGTATAAATAATTTTTATTCTACTAGTTGAAAAAAAAGAAAAAAAAGGGATGAGTTTGATAAGTAAGCTGTTGTAATTAACTTGTTTTTGGGTTGCTAAAAATAATTTTTTAAAAGAAACTATTAGTTTAAAAAAATTTAAATCAAATAACGAGTTAAATTGAATAAGTGGATGACGATCAACTATTTGATTAATTCAAATAGTAATAAATTGTTCTGTCAAATCAAAAGTATTAATAAAACCAAATAAATATTTATACAAGGTCATAATGGTTGCGAACAACAAAATAAAAGGTGAGATCTACTCACTCAATCAAATATTTTTATGATCTAAATTTTGAATAGTTAGATTTAAAATTGATTGACTGTGTGCTTAGATGATTGATTTATAATAATTTATTCACTGGATGTTATAATATATATAGTGGTATATATATACATTGGAGTGATTGATTTCCCGCATTATATAGCGGATGAGACCCTATGCGCCGCATAATAGCGGATGATATTTTATAAATCCCATATATCGCGATATTCCACCTCGAAGTGGAATTGGTATTTAATTGTTGTGCTAACATCTGTAGATGCAAGGAAACAGGTTGGAGGGATCCAACTGGATTCCTCAAACATTTGATTTTGTTTCATATGTGTATGGTTATTAATTTGTAATCTGTGTGTGATTATATTGTGTCATTGTAGGCTAAAATTTAGCCGAATAATATTTTTGGTATCTTAGGTACCAGAAATAAATAAAAAATTGGATTTTTAAATTTAGATAGAAAACCTATAGTGAAATCCTATTGAATAAAATTCCAAAATATGGGAAAAAAATTGATAAATGGATTTCGAGTAATAATATTCAAAAGGCGAAGAATTTATTTTAAAAATATGATTTTTAAATAATTTGGAAAAGATAAAGGAATTTAGTTTAAAAATAAATTCGTAAATTAATTTGGTGTAAAAAGAATAAATCTTTGGGAAATCAATATGAAATTGATTTGGTGCTTGAAAGAAAATCGATTTGGTCTTGAAATAAATTTATAAATAAATTTAGAAATTGATTCGGCGTTTGTATATGATTTTTAAAATCGATTTAAAAATCATATATCAGTGAATATTTCAGAGTTTAAAATTCACATTGGGAATTTTATAAAAGAATGGGAAATTTATTTTAAAAATAAATATTGTTTTATTTTTAAAGGTGTGAAAAGAGAATTCTTCCCTGGAAAGTCGAGTATATATTAAAGTAGCTTTTGAAGTATAAATTTAAAAGTTTTAGAAACTGGTTTGGAAGAATATTGTTGGAGAAATTATTAATATTGTTGGAGAAATTATTTTTGGGTTTGTTTTAAACCTCTAAAGTAAAGATTTATTTAATTAATTATACAAGGGAATATTTTAAAGACTAAATTGATATTTGATTTAGAAAACGGATATTTAAGTAGTTATACCCTATCTATTAATTATATTTAAAAAATTAGTTTGGATTTGAAGTTTTATATAAGATATTGGTATAAATATTTCATAGCTAATATTTAAAATAAGTATTTTAAAGCATTTGAACTCGGCAGATTTTCAGTGGAAATAAATGTTTGGAAAGGTATTCCACGTAAGGAAAAGTAATTTGAAATTTGTTTTCAAAGTATTAAAATGAGGAAAGTAATTTGAAATTTGTTTTCAAATGGTTGAAGTGTTAAAAATATATATCTTGTAAAGATATTTCGAAAATAATAATTGGGAAATTATTTAAATCTTGGTGATTGTTGTGGCTGTTGATTGATAGTTAAATAACCGACTATCAATATTGGCCTTTAAATGGCATTAGAATTTCGATGCGATCGGGAGTCGAATTCCAAATGGATATTCGAAACCCACATCGAACCTTTGTGATTGTGATGGATCTTTTATTTAAAAGATCAAAGTAGAAATTGTTGTGATTTATTTGAAATCTGATTGAACACTTATTTTTAAAAATAAGCGCTCATTATTCGGATTAGCCGAGAGAGGACCTTGTGTCATAAAACCCATTCCAAATAATGATACGACGAAATGAGATTGCATTTGAAGATGGTGTTGAAGACCGTGTATTCTCAAAAAGGAAAGGATTACCATTCGAATGTCTCTGCACCGAGTTGCTTCGGTATAGAGATTTGATCACCCTTTGTGATAGGGATTGCGGACGTGATTAGTGAATATCCGGATTGCAAGGGCTTCTTTGGAAGTACCTTCGGTTCCGTTCCATCTCGGAATGGACTGGCATGGATGTATGTCTGACACTACACTTTAAAATGTAAAGCTTGTTTCTATCAAATACATTTCTGTTGGTGGCGGAGAAGTTATTCTCTTAGCTTAACACCCTTCTCTGAGACGTACGAGCTCAGAGGTTATGTAGTTGATGGTTACTAATGATACATTCCCAATTTGGTAATGTGGCACACGAAGTGCTGCTGATCATTTATTGATCAAAGAATGAATTTGTGAAAAGTTAGCTTTGTGGACGAGACCTCATCGAGCCTCACAAACCGGTAATGGTCAAAACAGGAAAGATGCGGCAAGGTTTCAAGGGTAGCTCCCCTAGGGTATGTCCATTTATTCTGGAAACGGGTGGTATCAGGTATGGAGCCCTGATGTTTAACCTATGTGGTTACTGCAAATACTTTTCTTTGTGGTTGTTGGTGTAGAGGATCCTCGGATAAAGGTCGCAAATGATCGAGGGTGGCATATCTTTGGTTTTACTCCCCGGGAAGGGGGTAATCGGCCTTGTGTTGGCAGAGAGCCGGGTAGGTTCTCGGGACGTCCCTCCAGAGGCGTACCCATGTGGCAGTAGGAAGTTCCTTAGCCTGACCATTTGTTGGGAATCCAATCTCCAATACGCGCCTTGTACGGTTTTAGTTGTATAACCTGCCATTTACTTATGGTGGTCACCGCTGTTTAGATGGTAGCTATAGTAGGCAAAGTACGGAATGTCTATGAGGGCTAAGATTAATATTATACTTTCAAAATGTTTTCTGCACTATGCACTAATAATAATATCAAAGGATTTTGCGTATCAAGCATGTTTGACTATCATAAGGAGAAATCTCCTCCAATTCTGCGTTTGCATTGTGTGTGTGGCGGGAGGCCTCATGGTAGTTTCATTTTCCAAAATGCATAGCGGATTTCTTTTTATTTTCTTTGTGAAAGTAACTGTTTTTAAGATCTCACACCAGTTCTACGACTGACCTGAAGTTTATTGTTCCCTTTCTAAACTCTGGGTGCCCACAATTTTCCACACGGGCAGCCTAGAGTTAGGTTATCAGTTATTCTGGAGCGAAGTCAGAAAAGAGATACTGTGGAGATCAGGAACAAGCTGGATAGCGAAGCGTATCACTAGTATATGTTATATTCTTTTCCACTGTTTGTTGTTGTAACATTCTGATAATGTAATGTAATAACTGTATAGTTCTTTGTTTTTAAAGATATTCATTTATCTATTATATTTGTTCCGCTGCGATATGCGAGATTCTGTCATTGTTTTCTTTTCTTCTTCTTCTACCTCTTTCTTCTTTAAACCCGAAGACTCATACATTTATTCCACTTTGGGCTGAATTGTTGTGGAATTTTGCCAGCTCAAACGGGGTACGGATTTGCGGGCCTTCACAATGCCCCGGATCACTATTTCAACATCTCGATTATAATATAAAATTTCCAATTTCTAATTATTCACTTTTAAAACCAATTTTAAGTGTTAACAATCTTCATTGTTGCTTAAATAAAATTTACATCAACTTTCGATTTCGTTTTTAATCATGTTAAATTCAGAATTCAATTATTCAAATAATTGCAATGTTAAAATTAAACAATTTTGATTATTCAATAAATCACTATCTTCTGAAATATAAGTTAATGAACTTACAAGATTTAATCTTTAAAATGAATTCAAATTATATAACAACTATTTCCATTTTAGGGTCATTCAACTCCCGTTATTCAATTATTCAAATAATTTCCCAATATTGAATTTAAACTATTTAATTGTTCAATATTCAACAAATTTCAATATTGGATTTTAAATGAATTTTCTTTATCAATCAATAACTTTATCTATATTTAACAAATTCAACATTTTATCTAATCCAACTATTGACCGCAAATTCATTTAATATGTAGCATTTATTTTCAATACTTGTTACTACTTAAATCTTCAAAATCAGTTTATTTCAAAAATTTATACAAGTTCATATCCAATATTTACATTCCAAATCATTAAAATTTTATTTTTAACAATTTCTATCCAATAATTACATTAAATCTAATAATTTAAAATTGAATAAAATACAGGTCGTTACAATCTCCCACACTTAAAACTTTTCGTCCCCGAAAAGACGTTAAGTAAAGAATTTAACATTCGATAAATTTTATTTCGGATTATCACCTATAAAACAACAAAATTTCATTAGAAAACTTTTACTATGGTTCCGTTACGCCACTTTGATCGGCCTACGGAAATCAAATTTAGTTATCAAAACAAGGTATAAAAATTTTGAACTTCAAAATTTTTCTAACACCCGGATTTACGGAAATTTTCGACAGAGACTCCTTTGTGTGGCTCATTCGGTACAACTACAAAATACCTCTACGGGCCCCAAACCAACAAAAGAAAAGAAAAGCCAAATGGCTCAATCATAAAACCATCAAATCCAATGGCAAATTAAACGCGCACCTTTTTGTCGGGCAATCCAAACTTTTCTTTATTTTTTTAGATACCTGCATCTTGTTTACCATTGATATCCAATCATACAATTTAAAATCATTTTATATTTTACATTTCCAACTTCCAATATTTACTTTACTTAAGCCTGTCTGAGGTATATATATAGCATCCGTACGCAATATCAAATCTGATTATTCACTCAATCACACAATTTCACTTCCGAACTAGTATCGTTCAAACGAATCTCTAGTGCGGACTCAGATCTAGTTCCTTGATCAGAAACCGTTATTCTCCTCGCACAGTTATATACTATGATAGATAATTTCAGAATCAAATCAAAAATCCATATTTTGGGTTCACCATCGAGAATGAGTGAAAAATCCAAACTCAGATCAATATAAATTATCTCGAAATTCTATGCTCAAATCTGGATCAAATTGTTATGCGAATAAAATAATATACATACAACATACCTATTTATTCCAATTGATTCTTAGTCACACCAAATTCATTTCATTCGCATTCATTTTCATAATTTTCTTTAATAACAGATTTATTTGTGAAATATTTTATTAATCATCACTTTAATTTATTAATCATCTTATAAAAGTCATATATAAGAAGTTGGACTTTATCAAAGTTTTATAATTACCTCAAAAGTTACAAGTTCAATTTCACCATTTCTTTGCAAATTCATATATAATTCTATAACTCATTTACAAATATATTATTTGATTCATTTGTCTACTTTCTTAAGCTCACTTAATTATTCCATTTAGTAATCATCCATTTCATAATCCACTAATTTAAGTATATAATATTTATTACTACAACTAATTTTCTATTTATATACATTTTAATTACTTTTAAGCTTGTTTACTTGTATAATATCCCATTACAAAATCCAATAATTATTTTACTTCCAACATCTGGCAAGTCTTATTATATGTTTTTAGTTGCAATTTGGTACTATAAAAATTTATTAGATTCATTTTATTTAATTAGAATGTCCACTATTTTAACTTGTTTAAAATTCCCTTTACTTTCAATTTAAGAGTTACAACTTCAACTCTAAAGTTTCTCAAACATTTATAGCTTAGATTTCTTTATCACTTATTTTATATAAGTTTCGGTTGTTCAATATTTCATTTCATTCAAATAATTTGAAGAATACTAAATAATAGAACTTAGAAATTTTTAAATACCCGGTTCGTTTCAAATCATTTGAAATAAGTATTTACACTTATATCTTTTATGTATCAAATCAATGGAATTTAAACAAAAATTTGTTTATCGAAACAATTTCGAAACAAAGCTTTTCAGAAGTCTCCCCCACTTTGAGACTCGAAAATGAACATCGATGTTGCTGCACAACCATCATTGAAATTATTTTCTAGTGACATAAGAGGAGAGTACTGAATTCATTCCTTTAAAAATTTATTTGAAAACAATTTGTGTTTGTGTACACTTTAACAATAATATTATTATTTTCCAAACCTTAAAACCATTTTCAAAAACACCGGAATTTAAATTTCTCAAATTCTCAATTTTTTTATAATCATTTTACTTGCAAATTATATCTTACAAATCGCATTTATACAATTTCATTTTCTTGTAATGATATAAAACCTAATAGTTTAGGAGTACTGACTAATCAAACAATAAATGATAACAATTAATATTATCATTTCTAATAACCTATCCACACTATATATATACCATAATAATTTCTGAAAATCATTCCTTTATATAAAATATAATCAGGGTAAAATTATTAATCTATCCCATTTCAAAATAACATTATGTCGAATTGTTTTGTTCAAGTGTATAGATATCCCTATCAATAACGTTAATTACTCGTATTGACCAGAATCCATAAGCCAGTCAACAAATCAACCAACACAATATAAAATTATTTTTATATTCGCTAACAAATATGCGCTCATATATATTAATACACTCAAACTCATTCTAGGGCGCTATTGACCCTATCTCTAATGAGTTACCCACAAATCTAAGGTTATCGCTAAACCAAAGCTCTGATACCAATTGTAACGACCCGCCTTTTGGATAGTTTAAATCGATAATAAACCACACATGTAAATTCAAACCATTCAAAAGAGAGGATTGTTAATGGGGTAAATAAGAAAATAAGAGAAAAGAAGAAGAAAACAAACACAGAATCTCGCAAGGGAAGGATGAAATATAATAATTAAACAAACAGTTCATGAAGCTGTTTATACAATACATTTGATTATAGTCTATACAATATTTATTAGAGTGACATATATACATCAAACATAAATAAATAATGCAGTAGATAAAATGATACAGGGATAATAATAGTAGTGATGTACCAAATCTTAGGCTTCATTCTGCAGACTAAATCTTCAATAAGATGAAAAACTAAGGACTGACCTGAGCGTAATGAAAAGAACAAAACATGCGAGTTAGGATTAAAATATCCTAATGTAAGTCAAATCGATATGGCATATGAAATATGAGTCTCACGGCATCAAAGATGCTTATGGGATTTTACATCTCTTATCTAGTGTATATAACATGCGTGCAATACTCCAGAGATGTTATGGGATTTTCCATCTGTTAAGGATTCGTCAAAATATTTATATGTAGTAGAATACGCTGTATATATAATGCCTAGTCAGTAATTCTTAGCATTAAGGCTTTACATTGATCCCCTTTAATGCGTTTTTAAGCATTGTCGTACAGTTTGCATATAAAGCACCAGTAAACGGTCACTGGATAGGGATGCACCGTGATATGACAACACTAAACAAAAATCGTATGGGTCTCGTTTGGAGATAAATGTATGACAAGACATGTGATGCAATGCCCAAGGTAGGATACTACCAGTTTGGGTCGTCGGGCTGGAGGTAACGCATCATAGCCATGACCGCCTGCTTTGCCATCCATCCGATATTGAGTCAAAGGGAGGCTATCCCATATAAAGGTGCACCAATCGAAACCAACAATAAGAGTAATAATATGGACCGATTCCAAGAAAATCGAAGAACGGATGTCCGCTTGGGGTAATTAGCCCACTTGGCCCTGTCAAGCCAACCTGTTTTAGTCATTTCAAATTGACACAAGTGTCGGGGTCAATCCATCATCGCTTTCTTTCTTCAAATCCAGCAATCGTCACCAAATCCAACCACTTTGTTATGGAATCTCGCCCCGCGTACATAGTTGTTCGAGTAGTTTCTATATCCATAGAGAGTATGCCCATATCCGCCCCTGGTCTCTTTAATAGCCAAACGTCGTTTTACACAGCGGTTGGTACTTTACATTTCGAAAACAGTTAGTACTTGATATCAAAATATCATATTCGCTTCAAAATCAAATCCATTTTGAAATCATCACATTTACTCAAAATATACTATTTCAGTTCAAAATCATTTTCGTCTTAATATCTCGATTTCACTTCCAAAATTGTTTCGATTTAAATTTATAACTTCAATTTAATCCAATTTGTATTTAAATCCATGATAAAAAAAATAAACATTCCACCCTTGAGCAGTTTGAGTTTTGAAAAATAGTTTGAATAGTTTAAAATAATTTAAATTATTAAAATAGCTTAAATTATTAAAATAGTTAAAAATAGCGTAAATGGTTAAAATAGTTAAAAATAATTTAAATGGTCAAAAATAGTTTAATATAGTTTGAATGGTTAAAATTGTTTAAATATTAAAATGGTTTATATAAAACCAAAATAATTTGAATATTTAAAGAATATAGATTTTAAACATTTCATAAGAAATAATTCATTTGAAAAATAGTTCTAAAGTCAAACTTATTCAATTTCCAAATCTTCTCAACTCAAATCGACCCAATTTTCATTTCCATTCATAACGACTCGATTCCGATTTCAATTCGAATTAACTTCGATTCGAGTTCATATTCAAATCAATTCCAATTTCTTTTCCAATTAATTCAATTTCGATCTCAATCCCAATTAATTCAACTCAATTCAATTCCAATTTGCACAAATTTCAATTCAGTTCTCAATTTAAACCATTTTGATTTACATAAATTTCAAATTTGGTTTTCAAAATATCCAGTTAAAACACTTGAATCAAATTAACCTTCCACATTCAGTTTAAAATCCCCATCTTCAAATAAAATTCAATTTCGAGCTCAATTCGAAATATTGTTTTATATCACTTTTACTTAGCAATAATTACCGTTTGAATATAAATCCAATCTTTTTAAAAACAAATCAATTTATGAAAATCAATCATATTTAGATTATAACATGAAAGTCACAACTTCAATTTTTGAACAATTTTGTTAAACACAATCTAATCCCAAAGTTTGGCCTGAAGTTCGAAAAGAATTCAATTTCCATATGCTAGATTTTTATTTCTTTAAATCCAAATCATTTTAAATAAATTTCAAATCAAAAATTATAAAATCATTTAATTTAACTAATCTGGTGTCCGTATACAATTTTATATCCTATGGCTATGTGATCAGTTATTTCAATCTAATTTCAGGGTTGAGTATATATCATTTCAATCCAAATCATAGTGTCATAGGTATATATCATTTCAACCTATTATTCAGTTTATTTGAAGTAATTCAATCTATAGTTTATATACTGTAACAATTTAACAGGTGATAACAGGATATACATACATACATACATACATACATATAGATAGATAAACATCCAATCATCCAGATATCAATCAAAATGCATCTTTCACAATCAATCATCCAAACATTTAGTAAATCACAACAATTACCCAATTATCAATAATTGAGAATTTTACTAAACAATTTAATTCAAATTCTATTTAACCGTCAATTTAAACTTTTATTAGTTAAATTAAATATCAATTTGAATGTCAATTAAAATTATCAAATAACAATCAATCAACTCATATCACTTCATAATTTCAATTTAACTAGCATAACAATATTTTAGTACGTGTGAGGATTATAAAACACTTTCAATTTTAAACCAAATAAAACGACGTTCGATTTAACCTAAAAATTTAACTTACTTCAAATGACTCCAAATCTGTTCCAGAACATATTACTTGTTGCCATGATTCCAATGCCGCTTGTTTCGTCTAATTCTGATAAAGTATGAAGAAGTTAAGATTTTTACAAGTTTGAATACAAATCATAAACAATTTTTTTTAATCAGCATCAGATCTGGGCCGTAGATCTAGCTTCTAGGAAAATCAGGTCCATACCCACCTTCCTCCATGCATCGTTCAAGCTCTAGGCAACTCCGAGCTCGTTCAACCAATTGCGGCACTTGATCAACCAATAACCGCGACCAGCATGCTCCACTAGAAATTGATCGAAGACCATCATTGTGAAGCCTATCATCGACTCCACCATTGACCAAAACACCATAAAGCTCGGCTACCTCTAGGCTATAAAAATCACACATGAATGGATGACGAACGTAGAAAAATCTAGGCCCCTATGCTCTACCAATTCCAATCATTACCATTGGATCCGCAGATCACACTACGCTCTTCAATTTCCAAGTAGAGAGTTTCTCATATAGGCCGATTAATTTGGAGAAATTTGAGGGGGAAGGATGAAGAATATCGGCCATTAAAGAAGATAGGGTCGATGGCTAAAAGATGGAGCTAGGGTTTTACTGTGTACTCATATTTATATATGTGCATATGTTGTTATATTATTATTTTCAACATTATTCGAACGAATTCCAAAAAAAGCATGCCGCCTGGCATTTATAATGTTTTACCCCTATTTTGAACATAATGGAACATGTTTTGGGGCCTAATTCGATTGTATGGAGAATATAGCTTTTTGAATCTAATTAAAATACCAAATTTTCGTTATTAAATTCAACGCTTTTATATCTCATACGACCAAACGATAAATCCAAATGTTACAAAATTTGAAATCTGATAATAATACACTATTACGGATCCAATGAAACTGGTTTTGTCGAAATCCGAGTCTATGCCCCGGATCGCTATTTCAACGTCTCGATTATAATATAAAATTTCCAATTACTAATTATTCACTTCTAAATCCAATTTTAAATGTTAACAATCTTCATAGTTGTTTAAATAAAATTTATATCAACTTTTGATTTCATTTTTAATCATATTAAATTCAGAATTCAATTATTCAAATAATTGCAATATTAAACTTAAACATTTTTTATTATTCAATAAATCACCATCTTTTGAAATATAAGTTAATGAACTTATTAGATTTAATCTTTAAAACGAATTCAAATTATAGAACAACTATTTCCATTTTACGGTCATTCAATTCCTATTCAATTATTCAAATAATTTTCCAATATTGAATTTAAATAATTCAATTGTTCAATATTCAACAAATTTCAATATTGAATTTTTAAATGAATTTTCGTTATCAATCAATTACTTTATTTATATTTAAAAAATTCAACATTATTATCTAATACAACTATTGACCGTAAACTCATTTAATACATAGCATTTATTTTCAATACTTGTTACTACTTAAATCTTCAAAATCAGTTTATTTTAAAATTTTATTCAAGTTCATATCCAAGACTTACATTCCAAATCATTAAAATTTTATTTTAACAATTTTTATTCAATAATTACATTAAATTTAATAATTAAAAATTGATAAAATACGGGTCGTTACAATCTCCCAGACTTAAAACTTTTCATCCTCAAAAAGACGTTAAGTAAAAAATTTAACATTCGATAAATTTTATTCCGGATTATCACCTATAAAACAAAATTTCATTAGAAAACTTTACTATGCTTTTGTTACGCCACTCTAATTGGACTATGGAAATCACGAATTAGTTATCAAAACAAGTATAAAAATTAACTTCAAAATTTTTCTAACGCCCAGATTTACGGAAAATTTCGACAAAGTCTCCTTTGCGCGGCTCAATCGGTACCACTTCAAAATGCCTCTACGGGCCCCAAACCAACAAAAGAAAACAAAAGCTAAGTGACTCAATCATAAAACCACCAAATTAAATGATAAAATAAACATGTACCTTTTTGTAACATGCAATTTTACGATTTTGTATTTAAATATTTTACTCAAATATAGCATCGTTAGTTGGAATAAATTCCAAAATGTATTTTTTGTAAACAGTCGAATTTGGACTCGAGACTACTTCCATTGATTTTAAAATGACATTTACAACTTGTTTGAGTATAAACATCGATATGTTCGGAGTTGGTTAGGATTTTGGTATTTTGTTTGGGCTTTGGGTTGTGTTCTAGCCCATTAACCTAATAAGAGAACCCAAACTCTTCTACCTAATAACTCCCACTCCAATCCTCTTTATTCATTCGTTCCACTCATAATTTCCTAACACTCAAGCTAAGTGAAAATGAGGGAAAGAGAGCAGATTAGAAATTCCTAAGCCCTAGTTCTCTTAGGAAATTCAAGTTCCAAAATCAAAGAGAAGCTTAGATAAGCATCCTCTTCAGCTTCTCCATCTATATCTCTCTTTAAATTTTTAGAAATTCTTATAACCTAACTTAGGAAATTCATTTCATTTGATAGTAGATTTAAGATTCTAGTGGTGTTGTTGAAGAGATATCAATCTTAGCTTCTTTTAGAGCTTCTCATTTATATATTTGGATTTAAAGGTGACTTCTTGACCTCACATCTATGTCTCTAGCTTTCATTATTGTTTGGTATGAATTCCTAACATTTATTTCACGTTCAATTGCTTCCGATTTGAATTGGTTTGGTGAATTTTTCAATTTTGGTGTTTTGAAGTCAAAATCTTTAAAGATCATATCTTGGTGTTTGGACATGTTTTTGGTGGTGTATCGAAGAGCCTATAGGACTAGGTTGTCGATTGGCATAAATCCCTAGCATCCATCGCTCCTTCGATCGCTTTCGGTTTGGGTTTTGCCCTCTTTGGGCTAGGCTGATTTTTGCCTATCATAAAAATCCAGACGTCTGGTTGAAAAATCCAGATGTCTGTTAAGGGTCCTTGGAAAAATAAAAAAATAACAAATGTAGAAAAAAATGGCTAAGACAAAATCCAGTTAAACCCAACCAGACATCTGGTACTATGCAATTTTGCCTATTTTGGAGTGGATTTCCAATTTTTATCAATTTTTGTTGATCTAGTTAGCTGTTTTCAATTATTATCTATTATAGTGACTTCATTTATGGATTTTTAGGAATATCCATTTGATGGATTTGATATCGATTTTTATAATCTTAATTCACATCGTAGAATGTGGATTTCGGTGATAGATTGTTTTTACAATCATGTCTGCGATTTGTCACTTTAAAATACATAGGTTTTTATACTAGTAGTAAATACTAAAAAATCTTTCACAAAAACGATTTGAACACTATTTTTAATAAAAAGCTCGTTTTTAAAGCCGTTTTCTAATCTATTAGTATATACAAACATTTACCTCATTCGTGTGAGAAATCTAAATAAATGACTTAGCACAACAAGTGGTATGAAACGCTTGCGTTTACTTCGTCAGTTAATTCTTGGACTTGTTTGATTGAAATCTCGTGACAATTTTCGATTGGAAATCTACAATCTATTCGTAAATATTTAAGTTAAGCTAGTGGTTATGGGACATGAAGCTAAAATCGTTTATTTACTAGCTTAGTGTAATTTACACTTATCGATCAATGATGATCATTTTGTGATTTAGGCTAGCAATGTGCGATGTCTCTTTATTTGTGTAGGGGACTAAACCCCGTTTGTGGAGCTTCGATTCAAATAGGTGGGGTAGTGACCCATGGTCTTTGGGCTGTTTGTGGAGCCTCGGCTCAAATTTGATGGTTAGCGACCATGAAATAGCGTTCCGTTTGTGATAATCGTGTTGGTGAGTTTTCATGCTTCCATTTGTGATAGGCCTTTCTCCCCTTTATGTTTTTTGGATTTCTAATTATTGATTTCTGAAATTTTTGTGTTTCACCTATTTTTGTGATTTGTATTGATAAGCTTTATCAATATTTGGGATGTGGTGAATAAGCAAAAGAATATGACATTTTTTTGGTGTTTTTGAGAAATTTGAGATATTGTATGATGTTTGTTGTTATCATATATTTTCTATCATATCTCTTATCCTTTCTCATTTTATATGATACTTTTAGCTAGACTATTCCGTTTATTATTTTTTTTCTTAAATAATACTCGGTTCACACCGAGGTGTTTCAGGTGCTTCCACATGACTTCATAGCAGGGACTAGCTTCTGACTTTTGGCTAACTACTTTAGCTAAGTAGTTTTTTTTGTTTTTATACATTCGAGATAGAGACTCCTTGATGTATACATATTCTTTGTCTTGTACTTGTATCTATTCTTTTGGGATGTAGTGGATCTTGTATGACCACTACTTTGATGTACACTTCTATGTGATATATTCATATCTGTTTCTACCTTCGTGATATGAATATTTGTGACTGATTTGTGTTATGCTTATCTTTTATTTGTTTTTGAAGATCACATAGCCACTGTGTAGCAGTTTTGAGTTTGTAATTGATGTGTCAGATTTCCTCATGAAACGAAATGCATGTAATACTATCTGACTTATCGGTACTCGCATAAAGCAATTACACAGATGGTCGCTCCTCAACAACCTTATTCTTCTTGCTATTCGACGACATTACTTGGTAGTGTTATTGGCTAGTGTGAGTATAGAGGTGGGGCGTCACAACTTGGTATCAGAGCCAAACTTCGAAACAATGTAGAATAATCAAGTAAGGATCATTGTCCTAAGTCTCTCTTAGGAATCGTGCCTTAGGATTTGATCCAAGTCTTAGGACCCGTTCTATCCTATTTTCTTTTTTGATGCTTTGTTTTACCAATCAAGCTTATTTGAATTCATTCTGAGAATAACCTTTTTCCTCTTCATTCTTTCTTTCTTAAAGAAGAAGAGATGGTTTGACCTGGCAGTCCTAGCGTTGGTCAATCCAGTGGTCCTCCTTTGATGGCATATTCGTATCTTCCCAACAACTTTTGGATCTAGTTAAGAATCAAAGGTTTATCTTGCTTTGAATAAGAACCCCAAAATGGTTTTACCTCTGAAATTAGAAGT